>JAZHEH010003256.1:1335000-2776116 GCA_036589455.1 Ateles fusciceps
GTGTGTATATATCCACATATATATATCTCATTGGGTGTACATGCGTGTGTGTATATATCATTGGATGTATATATGTGTACATGTATATATATACACACGTGCACATATATATGGTATATACATACATGCACATATATATATACACCCAATGATATACAAACACACACACACACACTGATATATGTGGATATATATACACACACACACATATATGGTATATATACACACACACATATATATACACACACACAATGATATCTATATGCACACACGTGCATGCCCTGGGTATGAGCCAGTCTCCTCACTCTTTTGTGTGTGTGTGTTTTTTGAGACGGAGTTTCACTCTTGTTGCCCAGACTGGAGTGCAGTGGCGCGATCTCGAGCCACTGCAAACTAAACCTCCCAGGCTCAAGCGATTCTCTGCCTCAGCTTCCCAAGTAGCTGGGATTACAGGCATGCGCCACCATGCCTGGCTAATTTTTTGTATTTTTAGTAGAGACGAGGTTTCTCCATGTTGATCATCTCCATGTTGATCAAACTCCCGACCTCAGGTGATCCGCCCACCTTGGCCTCCCAAAGTGCTGGGGTGACAGGAGTGAGTCCCGGCGTCTGGTCCGGATCTCCTCACGCTGTCTGCTGGAACACACACTTTCAGTCCTTTCTTGGCTTCAAGGATCACTCCGACTCCCCTTTCTGGGGCCTTGCTTGTTTTTTGTACACGTGCAGATTAGAGCTCAACCAGAGGGCTCCAGAGGGCTCCAGAGGGCTTCTGCTTGCTCTCCGGTCATCTCTTTCTTGTCTCTCTCTTGTCTCTCTCTCCTTCGCTGTCTCTCCGGTTCTTTCTTTGCAGCTGTCTCCATTCTTCCCTTTTGCTCTTTTGTCCTACAAATTGTAGCTACCCTGGCCTCCCCCAAGTCTGACTTTCTCTCCTGATTCAGCAGGATGTCTGCCTGGCTCTGCTTGGGTCCCCTGTTGTGTGTGGGGGCCTGGAACCTCTCTCCTGGCAGTAAGCTGGGACACTTACAAGGCTCAGCTCATCCGTTTCCCTTCTCTCAAACATGACATTCTTCTGCTGCCTGTTACCCAGTATCAGAAACCTATTTTTTCCCCCTTATATTTTGTTATGTATTTATTATACATTAAGTTCTGGGGTCCACGTACAGATCGTGCAGGTTTGTTACATAGGTACACACGTGCCATGGTGGTGGTTTGCTGCACCCATCGCCCCGTCATCTGCATTAGGTATTTCTCCTAATGCTATCCCTCCCCTAGCCCCACCCCCCAGGCCTCGGTGTGTGATGTTCCCCCTCCATTGTTCAACACCCACTTATGAGTGAGAACGTGGGGGTGTTTGGTTTTCTAATTGCTGAAGATTGGAGGGTAAATCCGGTTTCTGTTTTTCAAACGTGGCCAGAAGCAATTTGGTATGTGATCTTTTTTTTTTTTGGTGTATTTTATTTCTTTAAACAGTTTAATCGTCTCTAACATGTTAATCAACCTTTCGTTGTTTATTTGTGATCTAGGTTTGAGCATCTCATTTTGCCATCGGTGGTTTCTGCTGGCTCTTTCTCATGGTGCCATGTTTCTTTGTGTGTTTATTTGTGTCTGGGGGCTACTCATTTTCACTGGCACTTTATTTGTGAGAATTCTGCCGGTCCTGGGATAAAGACAGTTTACTCTAGAGAGCATTTGTGTGTGCTTCTCCCAGGTGCCAGCTGAGGACAGTCTAAATTATATTCGCAGCTTGAAATGTTTTTGGCCACCCAGATATGAAGAATTTAAGCCTGTAAGCCTGCATGTAATTCAGACCAGGGCTTCCAATTCTTAGGTCAGTTTCTTATGCTATATTTCAAGACAGTTGTGTCTTGAATACCTAAGGGGGGTTGATTTTCCTGTGAAAATTTGCATGTGGGGCAGTCCGCCGGCTTAGACTCTGCCACATAAAACTCAGCAGGGCGTTACCTGGTTGGGCAGGGGTCTTCGGGTTGAAAGCAAGCTTGCCTGTCCCGCTTATTTATCTTGAGTTTCCAACGTCACTTGTTTTTTGTTGTTTCTTTTTTTGGGGGGGAGGGGGCAGCACTGAGAATTCTTTACTTTTTGGTTCAACAATGCATTTACTAAAACTTAAAAAATATCCACGGCCAGGGGCTGTGGCTCACACCTGTAATCCCAGCACTGTGGGAGGCTGACGCAGGTGGATTACCTGAGGTCAGGAGTTCCAGACCAGCCTGACCAACGTGGAGAAACCCTGTCTCTACTAAAAATACAAAAATTAGCCAGGTGTGGTGGTGCCTGTCTGTAATCCCAGCTACTCAGGAGGCTGAGGCAGGAGAATCACTTGAACCCGGGAGGCGAAGGTTGCAGTGAGCAGAGATTGCACCACTGCACTCCAGTCTGGGTGACAGAGCGAAACTCCATCTCAAAAAAAAAAAACCCACAACATGTAATTGTACTTGGTAAGAAGGTTTTCCTAGGAACCAAGCCTCTCATGTTGCTTCTTTGCTGCTTTTTTCTGTTGTTATTACACACCTCTCCTTCTTTTAAATGATAAGTAAGGGCATCATATAATTTATTATCCAAGTCACTTTTGACAGTGAAAAGGGACACTGTATTATTATTCAATGTTTAGAAATATTTTCTGACACATCCTTCTATATTGGTGAACCTGTAAAATAGTTCTATTCAAAATTTGCTTTCAAACAAAATACTGTCTTATAAAAAGAAAATATCTACATATATAAAAGTAGAAAAAAGGTTAAAACTTCTTTATATTTATCTGGGCATTAAAAAATAAGCAGAATAATCGCTTAATGTCCTTTTGTATATTTTAATCAGTGTCTTCACTATCTTTTTCTAATACCACGTCAGTAGTATTTTTCTTAACATGGTTTTTTTCTATTGTTTTCTTAATGTCATGGCATTTTTCTTCTTCACATAATCTACCTGCCTTACCTATATATTTACATGTATGTGTATGTGTATTGACACATAATACTATCTGTTTTTGATAACTGTGGCTTCTGTTTCCCTTGATAGAATATCACAGTTCGGTTAAACATAATTGAGAATTTATTTGTACCATCATCAATTACAAATTTATTTCAGTGGAATATGGTTCTCAATTCAGTGAGAATATTGTGTGTGAAAGTTTCAAAGGACCTTCCCGCAAATCAATTTCCAGAGCATAGTTATAGAATTTCTCATTTTAATCTTTTATACAGTTTGAGCTTTTGTCATCTATTTTTCAGGGTCCCTAATTTGCACATTTTGTTTTTAATAACTGCAATTCATTACAAGCTTTAGAGGCTAAGGTCTTTGTGTTTCATTTGTTGAACACTTGATTATGGATTACAGCTTATTTTGAACCAAATGCCATCAAAATTTAGATGACTTGTTTCCAAAACTCTAATACTTTTTTGTAGAGCATTTAGATTGATTCATAAAGTATGTTTCAAAGTTAAAAGCTGCCTGATGTCAGCAATTTCATATCATTTCATTATGTCAAGTGTCAAATATTTCTCAAATCCAGCTATTGACAGGCAGTAGAGAGAAACTGCACACTCTCCTGATGAATTTTTTTTAATCCAATTTAAACTTCATATAACATTTTTGTAGTTCAGTTACTCTAACTCCGTTTATATACAGTTTACAGATTTCAACAACTGAAGCTTGTACTTCTCTGGGTAGAATTAGAAGGGTGTTTGAGCTCAAGTTATGAATTACATATGTACATCAATTACAGGTAGATTGCAGTGTAATATGTTTCTCAGCTTGGAACATTGTATCTTTTGTTTGTTTGTTTGTTTTGAGACTGAGTCTCGCTCTGCCACCCAGGCTGGGGTGCAGTAATGCAGTCTCAGCTCACTGCAACCTCTGCCTCCTGGGTTCAAGTGATCCTCTTGCATCAGCCTCCTTAGTAGCCGGGACTACAGGCACGTGCCACCATGCCTGGCTAATTTTTGTATTTTTAGTAGAGATGGGGTTTCACCACGTTGCTCAGGTTGTTCTCGAACTCCTGACCTCCAGTGATCCACCTGCCTCAGCTCAGCCTCCCAGAGTGCTGGGATTACAGGCATGAGCCAGTGCACCTGGCCGGAACATTATGTCTTTTTCTTTCTTTCTTTCTTTCTTTCTCTTTTTTTTTTTTTTTGAGATGGAGTCTCACTCTGTCACCCAGGCTAGAGTGCAGTGGCGCAATCTCGGCTCACTGTGATCTCCACCTCCTGGGTTCAAGCAATTCTCCTGCCTCAGCCTCCTGACGCAGAACTGCTTGAACTGGGATTACAGGCGCCCACCACCATGCCTGGCTAATTTTTTTGTGTTTTGGTTTCACCATATTGGCCAGGCTGGTCTCAAACTCCTGACATTATGTCTTACAGTGCTAACTGTTCACTGCACACACCTCACATGTTCCTAGATAAGACCACTGAAACAGAAAGTGAAAGTCCTCCCAATTCTTCCATCTCATTTTAATACAAGTCTTAATAATAACTACTTGTACTTTGACTAAAGACATGAAGAATCCAGGACAAACAAACCAGACAGCATGCAGGGTCACAGGCATACACTGAGACTTCTGGGCAAGGGAGGACATGGTCAGCCGAATGAAAACCCTCGGCAGGGTTCCTGTAGCCAAGGTTCTTATACCTGCTTGTTGAATGAACAACTTGGAGGTAGCATATTTGTTAGAATAAGACTTTCTGTGTGTTAGTGCGAAGGAATGAGAATGGGACAAGTTTAGGCTTTCTAACAAGACCCCCCAAAGGCTCCCACGTAGGTAGCTGCTTCCTCTGCAAGCAGAGATGACTTTTGTGGCCCTTTTTGGAAACATCATTTTTTTGTTGTTGTTTTTTTGAGATGGAGTTTCACTCTTGTTGCCCAGGCTGGAGTGCAATGGCGCGATCTCAGCTCACCACAACCTCTGCCTCCTGGGTTCAAGCCAGTCTCCTGCCTCAGCCTCCAGAGTAGCTGGGACGACAGGTATGCGCCGCTACGCCCAGCTCATTTTGTATTTTCAGTAGAGACAGGGTTTCTCCATGTTGGTCGGGTTGGTCTCAAACTCCCAACCTCAGGTGATCTGCCCGCCTCGGCCTCCCAAAGTGTTGAGATTACAGGCAGGAGCCACCGCGCCCGGCCAACACATCTTTTCTACATGCCAGAGATAACTAACTTGACTGTACCAAATGGCTTCATCAGCCCTTTTAACTCACATATCCTGTTGGGATCAAACATTTTTGCTCTGGAGACCTTTGTACCTGTGCAGTATCAATATAAGGATGGCCTGGGAGTCGTAGCACAGTCACAGCTAACAGAGGGGCCTCACTGACTTGGCCAGGGTCTTGGCCTCAAATTGAGGGCACATCAGTGGTTCTGACTGTTCCTCTTTGGGGAATGTTGTATCCATTTGTCAAGAAGGGCCTAATGGTAACCTTGGTGTAAAATGTCTGTACTGTGATCTACCCTTGAAAACTGTATGCTGTGCAGACCCAAGTAGGCCATGAAGGTGTCTCTCTGCTGTGATGTAGTGGGGACCATGAAAGTGTCTCTCTGCTTGGTGTAGTGGGGGACCATGAGCCTTATACTAGGCACCCATTGCAGCCCAAGGCAGCAGCACCTGCTTTGGTTTTATTTCTTCTTTTCTTTCTTTTCTGAAACAGCCTTACTCTGCCCAGGCCAGAGTGCAATGGCAAGATCTCGGCTCACTGCAGCCTTGACCTCCTGGGCTCCAGCTATCCTCCTGCCTCAGCCTCCCAAGTAGATGGGACAACAGGCATGTGCCACCATGCCTGGCTAATTTTTTATATTTTTAGTAGAGACGGGGTTTCGTCATGTTACTGAGGCTGGTCTTGAACTCCTGGATTCAGACAATCTGCCAACCTTAGCCTCCCAAAGTGCTGGGATTACAGGCGTGAGCCACCACGCACAGCAAAATAGGACATATTATGTATATTTTACCACAATAAAAATATGAAAAGGCAGGTGATTTCCAAGGACACGAGTCCCTTGGAGTTGCTAGTTCTGTCCGACTTTTCCCCTTGTTTTTCTCAGCAACAAGGATTATTAGTGGATAATAATGAGTGGATTCATGCATTTGAGCAGGACATGAAAGAATTGCCCTAGACAGAGATGAAAGGGCATTTCTGACTTAAAGCCCGGGATGAGCACCAATGCAGGAGAGGCATGAAAGTTCATAGCGTGTTCAGGGCATGGTAAATAGCGTGGTGGGTGCCCCAAGCCTGCAGAGCGGGGAGGGATGTGTAGGGAGCCACCTTCACCCTCCTCACTCAGCCGCCCAGCTCCAGGTCCAGAGCTGCCAAATCATCTTTATTGTCACCTTCACATGGTAACGGGAGTCCTTCCAGACTGCCAGTCAGTGAAGCAACAGATGGAACCACGGTCATGCTGGTCTGCAGCCCATCAGGCAGGTGCCGAGGGCCACGTCTCGGGCAGTAGCAGTCTTGGTGGCATCGGTACTTCACCAGACCTCCTGGAACCATGTTAGGATCCCCAGCTGAGTGCTGGAAAGACCACTGGTCAGGAGCAGGGAGCAGGGGGGGAAGGAGATGGCTCGTCCTGACCTTGACCATCAGAATCCCATTTTAAGCTTCATGCTGCTGACTTAACAGAAAGCCTTCCATGGGGGAAAGCTGTGAGCATGAAATCACAGGAAGAAAGACATTTCATGAACACATGCATTCTCCCAAAACCAGTCTGAATCCTTCCCGACAGGGTGATGTAACCATGTAACCGGCCTCGCCTAATGAGCTGGTTGATGTCATCTCTCTTGGAAGGTTACCCTGTAACACGGGCAGTGCCCACTGATGGTGCAGCCTGATGAGGCAGAGCAAGATGACACCTCTCTGCCTTTTGTGTGCACAAGATCAGAACGCAGTCAAGTGAATACAAATGCAACAGCTGCTTAGGGCTCACATGGGCATGTTCTATTTATGTTATTTGGATAGAAAGCACGGAATTGGCTAGAATAAGCTCTGGAGACTGGAAGCAGTCGTGATTGTAATCTAGTATAATTAGCAAGCCTAGACCCTTCGCCTAATCCTATTTAACCTCCTTTCAGCTTGTCCAGGGACTGTCGGGGTAAGCGGGTCACTGAATAAGTTGGTTGGTAATACTGTATTGTGTCTCTCAAATCCATTTTCTAAAAGAGATGACTAAATATAAAAGGAAATTCCAGTATTTTCTTCTCGAAAGAATCATCTTCTACCGCTTTGGAGAACGTTAGAGGGACTCACCTGAGTTCTCAGAGCTGGAAAATAAAAGCCCCATAATTTACCCAATCCCCGCTGTGCTGTCATGTTAGGGTTTTTCTTAGGGATGAAATGAAACCCTTCCAGATGTTTCCTGGCTTTTTTTAGTAAACACATCTTTTTGAAAGAACTCTAAATCCATTTCCAGATTTTCAAAGCCCAGATTCTATAGACTTCTAATGTCAACCCTCAAGGGTGATCATAGATTGAACTACAGAAAGAGGTGCTTTCAAAATGCCACATCAAATATAAACTTCATGTATGTTTCCTACCTGAAACACACACTAACACTCACGGAAAAGCACAAGAATGTTCTAGAAATGCAAGTCCATCACTAAGGAGACACAGGAGGTTCATAGATGATGAAGCGGAAAGGCAGGAGGAAAGATTTGAGAGAAGCCACCTGGCTAGGGTAGGATTTCATTATATCAAGAATTCCATTTGGGCTCTGTGGTTTCTTTTTTTTTTAATTATGAATATTATACCTGAAGTTCTGGGCTGCACGTGCAGAGCGTGCAGGTTTGTCACACAGGTGTGCACGTGTCATGGTGTTTGCTGCACCCATCACCCCGTCATCTACATCAGGTATTTCTCCTCATGCTATCCCTCTCCTAGCCCCCTACACCCTGCTATCCCTCCCCTAACTCCCCCACCCCTGACAGGCCCTGATGTGTGATGTTCCCCTCCCTGTGTCCATGTGTTCTCATTGTTCAACACCCACTTATGAGTGAGAACATGCGGTGTTTGGTTTTCTGTTCTTGTGTCAGTTTGCCGAGAATGATGGTCTCCAGCTTTATCCATGTCCCTGCAAAGGACATGAACTCATCCTTTTTTATGGCTGCAGAGTATTCCATGGTGTTTATGTGCCACATTTTCTTTATCCAGTCTATCATTGATGGGCATTTGGGCTGGTTCCAAGTCTTTCCTATTGTGAAGAAGGCTCTGCATTTTCTTTATTCCTGAGAATTCTTTAAAAGTCCCTGGGGAAGAACAAGAGTAAGAAAAAATGGAGGGAGAGCCTCTGGGTTCCTGTAACAATGTGACTGTTGACTCCAGCTCTATCAGCCAGCAGCGCCTAACTCTCTGTTGGATTGCTGCAGAGATCTCTGGCACTGGGTTAACACATGCTCCTAAACCTGAGGATGATTTAAAGTGGAAGGAGATCAAAGTTTCTAAATAGTACAATGAGCTCATCTTGACTCAAAAGATGTGTAATGGTTATAATGCAACATAACTTATCCCTCCCCCAGTAAAGCTGTCATAAATCATTGCAGAGGCTCTGTAAAGAAATGACAGGTCTATGGAAATATGTATTGCAACGCACCGATAACAAATGATAATGGTTTGGGCCAAATAAAATTTAAAAGAAAGTGAAACTTCAGACAATGGGAAGCGCGCCAGAGTCATATTTACATTGTAAATTGCAGTAATTACATAAACATCATTATTCCTAATCTGATCCTGCGGGTGGATCAAATCCACGTGCATCTATTAAAGAAGAGTCTGCATGTTCAGGAAGTGCACAGGGTCTTGTTCCCGAATCATTCGGCACATCTTTGTTTCCTCTTAAACTTCATTAGAATATGTAAGTTTTGACCAGGTGTGGTGGCTCAGAACTGTAATCCCAGCACTTTGGGAGGCTGAGGAGGGTGGATCACAAGGTCAAGACATTGAGACCATCCTGGCCAACATGGTGAAACCCCATCTCTACTAAAAATACAAAAATTACATGGGCATGATGGCATGTGCCTGTAGTCCCAGCTACTTGGGAGGCTGAGGCAGGAGGATTGCTTGAACCCTGGAGGTGGAGGTTGCAGTGAGCCGAGATCGCGCCACTGCCCTCCAGCCTGGTGACAAACCGAGACTCTGTCTCAAAAAAAAAATGTAAGTTTTGGCAGTCTGTTGATTCAGGGGAAATCTATGGATCTCTTATTTTCTGTTTGTCTATAAGGTCCACTAATTTACCTTCTAAGTAATTGTTTTTGGGTTTGGTTTTGGTTTTCATCAGAGTGATGACATTCCTAGCTCCTGATTATGCTAAATTGAATAAAAATACATGTAGGATTTTCTCCTTTCTGACCTAGAGCTAGGAAGTCATACATATTGGCTGAGTTACTGCAAAGAAAGGTCAAAATGGAAACACAGCTCTTACTGTCAGGGTTCTTAGGATCTTGCTGAGAAGAGCTCCTCAGAATCAGCCAAACCTCACACTTGGATAGCACGGCCCCCGTCTGCCAAGCCTGCCCAAGGCTACTGACACCAACTGCAAGAAATTAGGGTCCAGCTGCAAAGGAAGCGGAAAGAGGGCCGCCCAGACCACGTCACTTCCGACACTGCATGTTCGGATGCTTCCCAAAGCCACCCACAGGCTCGTGATTCACGAGAGGGACTCACAGAATTCACTGGAAATACTCAGGGCTACAATTTATTACGTTGGAAAGGATACACATTAAAATCGGCCAAAGGAAGAGAATGGGGCAGAGTCTAGGAAGGTTCCAAGCGTGATGCCTGCATCGTCTTCGGGACACGTCACATCACCTTCCCTGCATCCACATGTGATGGTACATGTGGAGTACTGCCAACCTAGGACGCTCAGCTGAGCCTCGTGTCCAGAGTGGTTATTGTGGTTTCATTACACTGGCATGATCCATCAGTTGACTTCCCATGTGGTTTAACTCAGTCTTCAGGTTGACTGGTACTGTGTGACCCCAAAGCCCCTGCCCTAAATCACATGGTTGATCTTTCTCTTATAGCCAGCTTGGACCGTAAGACAATCAGGTACGGCCCATCCCACACTAAGATCTTATGTGGCCAACCCTCACCTTAAACAAAGGCTCTCCCAGTGACTTCGATGTAGTTCACCTCTGAGAAGCTCATGGAGAAAGCCAGATCTATCTTTGGGCAAGGCCAGAGTTTTTACTACCGAAGTCTGACCAGAGATGCAGTGCTAAATTGTGCGGATGGAAAGGGGCTAGTGTGAGCTTGGATGGCGAACTGAGCATCTGAAGAACAATGGAAGGGACATGGAATGTTCTTAAGCAACAGAACATTTTTAGGACCATAGAGTATCAGAGCTGAAAGATTGCATTTCCCTTTTTTTTTTTTTTTTTTTTTTTTTTTTTGAGACGGAGTCTTGCTCTGTTGCCCAGGCTGGAGTGCAGTGGTGCGATCTCGGCTCACTGCAACCTCTGCCTCCCAGGTTCAAGCGATTCTCCTGCCTCAGCCTGCTGCGTAGCTGGGATTACAGGTGCCTGCCACCACACTTAGCTAATTTTTTTGCATTTTTAATAGAGGCGGGGTTTCACCATGTTGTCTGGGCTGTTCTCAAACTCCTGACCTCATGATCTGCCTGCCTCAGCCTCCAGTGCTGGGATCACAGGCGTGAGCCCCACACCCAGCCTACTGCATTTCTTAATAAGGGCACTGCCATGCAGAAATGGTCTTGTCTCAGTGACATGATAGAAGGATATGATAACTGTCTTTTAAAGTGTGAGGGGCCAGTGTGAGCAACAGGGACTATTTTACCCCATATAATCCTAGAGCACAAAGCTAGTGCCCATGGGTTAAAAGTCATTTTAAAAAGATTTCAGTTTAATATAAGGGAAATGTCCTGGGAGATGGTAAGTTCTCCCAAGTTAAAAATACTCAAGCAGAAAGCAGATCACCTGTTACCATGGCAGTGCTTTTATTAGGAAATGCAATAATCTCCCAAATTCTTTCCACACTAATACTCTGTGGCCCTAAAAATAGTCTTCAATCTTGACAGAATTGTATTCTGGAATTAGCAGACTATTTCTTTTGTAAGTCATTATGTGAATTACCTTTACAGTTTCTGATACCACACCTGAGTGCTTTGGCCTTGGCATGAATATACATTTCCTGAGCAGAACTGAAGAATTCCAACATCTAGAGTCATTCAGACTGTACTAATTCTGCGTGGCTATCACTGAGATGATGTTCATTGTTCTAGATAAGAAGGAATGATAATGAATAATAAAAGTTTTCATGGGACACATTTGATTGAACTCATGTTTTATATCCACTTCAGTCATTGCAAGTGAGTCTAGTGCAAATGAGATCAAAGCAGATTGGTTAGGATTTTAACTTGAAACCTTCTGTTATTTATAAATTTGAGTTACATCATATACTTCTCCTAAAAGAATCTATTGAGACTGTTTGCTGTCTACAGCTGGTCTTCTCAAGAAGTAGGTTGAATTGCCATGAATTTTATCTTATTCAGATAAATAGAATGCCGGCATCTAGGACCAGCTGGATCCACGTGGCCCAGAGTTCAGCTAGACTTCATCCTCCTCCGTGTACAGTGGTGACTATTAAAGACGTAACTCAGACTTGTTGGCTGCAGCCCGTACTTGCCATGTAAAGCCTCTGCTCTATGCACACTCTGTATCCAGTATTTCCTGATGTTCCTGAGAGCTCTCATGAAGGCTCAGCATGCATCTCTTCCTGGAAGCAACTACTGTGCCACCAAGAATAGCAGGTCCCTGTGGGGCGCCGTTGCGACTCTCCTGCCTCTTCGCTGGGCACAGCCACCAAAGTTCCAGAGCCACCATGGTGCCAGTCCTAAATTACCAGGATGGTGTGGGGGAAGCACACATCTCTCCCAGGTATTATCCTGCCTCAGAGGCATCTCAGATGATGCTGCTTGCCCCTCAGGATTCTACAGTGTTTAATAAAAGAGACCTACGAGCAAATGATTAGGTCAGCCTCATGTACTCTTGGTGGTTCAAGTTTGAAGACCTCTGCCAACCAGCAGCCTCAGGACGAGCAAGACATGATCTCATGATACGTGGTGTGTTGGTTGGATCACAAAGGCTGGTCCTTCAGCCAGAGTGGGTGGTTCTCTGCAGGGTCCTCTTCTACGCTCTCCTTGATGAGACCACTCATAGTCTTGTGCACTGCTGAATGACAGTGTTTGAGGGCCTCTGGCATGCGCGCTGGACTCAGGGAGCTATCTTTGCCAATACTTTATTCTACAAACCAGAGTCGCCCTCGTCGGAAGACCTGAGAACCATGCTTCTCTAGCCCACAAACGTGCAGTCGTCTTCACGGCATCCTGCAGACAGACCTACGTATGGCATGTGCAGTGCAAATGGAATACTATCTGAAATTGAGCAGCAAATACTTCACCTTCATGGACCTCTCCTTTGAAAATGCCATCAGGTTAGGTCAGCCTGTACCCAGCTTCTGGCACTTCTCTAGTACCCAAAACCAAGTAATTCATCCCCTAAGGCATTAGCATCCTTGAAGGGAAAGTTGCTGAGACAAGGCCACCTCTGCAGAGTAGATGGCTTCCCAGAGGAGAGGCTTGTAAAGTCTTGCCTCAGACGTGGGAATGTCCAGGAAGCAGTCATGGACAGCAAGATCGTCAAGTCCTTTAGAAATAAGTAAACTCAAATAAAATAAAAATAAAGCGATTTCCCCCCTGGGAGGTATTTGTTGTAGTCTGGCGCAACTCAACACTGTCAGAAATAAACTTGCTTGAGACGTAGGAGACCCTTCTGGAGAGAACTGCCCTCAGCAGAGCTGGTGATGGTTTCCCTTGAAAACAGTCTTTCTCCTGAGGGATAAGGAACTGCAGAGATGCTACCCACCTTGGCCAGGAGCACTGGACCAGGGATGTTGGCATCTTGGGAACTGTGGTCCCTGGCATCTCAGGCTGGTCTCCAAGGGTCACTGGTGACCTCTTTGGGAACAAAAGAAAAGGATCTTCACAGAGTAATCAGATATAAATAGGAAGGAGGCAGGTCCGTGGCGAGGAGGGTATAGAGTGCTATTTGAACATCCAGCATGTATTTCAGAGCTGTGGCTCTATCCTTCCTCTGGTCTGTTTTCCTTCTCTTCACTCTCCTGCCGTCTCCTGGTGGTCAGAGGGTGAATGCAGGGGCCTGGGGTTTGGGGCCTAGGGCTGCGAGATCAGAACTCTTGGAGCTGGCTTGATATCTGGCATCCCCCAGCCAGCATCTCCATTTCTCTACAACGCATTCTGGCACGTTACAGGTGAAGTGGGTAGAGCATGGGATAGTTACCGAAATGCGATATAGTTCCAGGGTGCTGTCCTTAAGAGTGCAAGTGGTACCGGTGTTTCTTGGTATTCAAATATTAGTTGCTATCTTGACTATCTCATACATTTAAGAATTCTGTGTGTGTAGTTTCCATCCCTAAATTCAACCAATATATTACTTTTTAAAAAAGCAGTTGGGCGCAGCGGCTCCAGCACCTGGGGAGGCTGAGGCGGGCAGATCATGAGGTCAGGAGATTGAGACCATCCTGGCTAACATGGTGAAACCCTGTCTCTACTAAAAATACAACATATTAGCCGGGTGTGGTGGCGCATGCCTGTAGTCCCAGGTACTCGGGAGGCTGAGACAGGAGAATTGCTTGAACCCAGCAGGCGGAGGTTGCAATGAGCCTAGATTGTGCCACTGCACTCCAGCCTGGGCAACAGAGCAAGATCCGTCTCAAAACACAAACGAACAAAAAACAGTTCTCCCTTTTCTGTAAAAGAGCATGCCTGTGTGTGTGGCTGGCTGCATGCACACAGTTCATGTGCCTGTTTCCATTTTTGCTGCCCAAAGCAACGGATGATTGTGTAGTCAGGAAATTAAGACACACTTTCATTTTCTGCTTGGTGGTTCTGTGTCTGGGATAATACTGTGTTTCGTCATTACTGTAGAGCAGGGGTCGACAGACTTCTTACACAAAGGACCACGTAGCAAGTATGATTGGCCTTGTGGGCTACATAGGTTGTGTTAGAATCACTCAACTCTTATTATAGCACAAAAGTAGCCTCAGACACTATATAAACAAACAGATGTGGCTGTGTTTTAATAAAACTTTATTTACAAGAGCGGCAGTGTGGCGGCTCGCACTGCAGTGCCTGGTTGGTCAGCCCCTGTGGTGGAGTGATACATGCTCTTTCATGTCTTTAACTCACTACTAATTAAAATATGTTCATTATCCTGTTCATTTTGTCCTTTTTTCACGTCTAATGAAAGCATTGACTTATTTTAAAAAGACGTTTTTCTAAAAGCCTTTTTTTTTTTTTTGACACAGGGTGTCCCTTTGTCGCCCAGGCTGAAGTGCAGTGGCGCAATTTTGGCTCCCTGCAACCTCTACCTCCAGGGCTCAAGCAATTCTCCTGCCTCAGCCTCCTGAGTAGCTGGGATTACAGGTGCCTGACACCACAGGCTGGCTAACTTTTGTATTTTTAGTAGAGATGGGGTTTCGCCATGTTGGCCAGGCTGGTCTCAAACTCCCAACCTCAGGTGATCCGCCTGCCTTGGCCCCCCCAAAGTGTGAGCCAACGCACCTGGCCTAAAATATCTTAAAAGGCGTGTGTGGGCAGGGTAGGTGGGCCGTGGAATGTGTGCATAAATACGGCTACCTGAAAGACCAGTGTGCTCCTTCCTCAGGCCCCAGTCAGCTCTGCTCCAGCCCCAGTCCCCTCCTGTGCCTGGCCAACCTGTCCTCCATAGCCGGGGCCCCCACCCAACCCCCTTCCAGGTACCACCTCCCTCCATCCCTCCCGCCTGGCTCTGGGGTGCAGGTGGCCAGCAGCCCTGTGCTCTTCTTCCTCTCTTCTCTTCCTCTCACTTCAGTTCTGATGCAAAGGATGGGCTAGTTTGTGCTGACCATTCCCTCCAAAGATTCCGAGTTCATCCTACAGTTTGCAACCTTTAGTACCTGCCCCTTCTGCCCCACGCCTTCCCTCACTTAGTTGTCTTCGATCCAAGTTAAATGATCATCACGAGGCTGGAAAAGCCACAGCTTTCTATACACCATTTTTCACTCCCTTGAGGACCTCTTTTACAGTCCACAGAGGCCCACAGGAAGGGCTTCCAGCAGCTCCACTGGCCACTTTCCACAGGGAGAGCGAGGATACTGGTTGCTAAGCAACACACATGCAGCTGCTGCTTTCCACAATGTAGACTTGAAAAAATAGCCGTGAACATTTTACATAGGATGGAGTCATGAGTGGGGGAGTCGCAGAAATGCACAGGGCAGACAGTTGGATATCACCATGTTCTATCTAAATTGCGCCTTTGGTATGCTTCTTGGAGAATGTCACGTGGAGACTTGGGGGATGTGCCTTCTGCTGCATGCAGTGGGTTAACAGTCAGTCCTCATCATTTGCAGATTCTGTATTTGTGAATTCACCTACTCACTGAAATATATTTGTAACCCCAAAACCAACACAGTGGTTTCACAGTCATTCTCGGACACGGGCGGAGGGGGTGAAGACTTTGCATCGCTGCATGCATGCGTTCCCCGCCCCCTGTGCAGAGCTCTGCCTTCGCTGTTGGCTCTCATACCATGCACACGTGTCCTTTTTGCAATCTCTTTAGTGCTTTTTTTTTTTTTTTCATATTTTTGTGCTTTCTGATGGTGATTTTGCTGTAAATGGCTCCATAAATGGTGCTGATGTCCTATTCAGGCTCCCTAAGCACAAGAAGGCTGGGATGTGCCTTCCAGAGAAAATACACGTGTTAGATAAGCTGCTGTCAGGCGTGAGCTACAGCGCTCATGGGAATCCAGTGTTAATGAATCAAGAATACAGCACACCCAGAAAAAGGAAGAGGAAGGACACAGGGCAGCCAGTTTGATATGACAGTGGTACAGCTTTTATCCTGTCTTTGCTGTGTTTTCTTAGGGACTTACACAGGGTCATGTGGGGGATACAGGGGCATGTGCCTTCGGCCAGTCCATATGTGGGGCCACTCTGGAAAGTGCTAAGGTAACAAAGTACATGGTGGAGCCATGGAAGAGATGAAAAATAGCTGAATTTGTGGACTCATCAGATGACGAGAGAATTTAATGTCATCAGTAGCATCGCTGGAAGGCTGGAAGCCAAAGAAATTTACAGTCGTGTTACTCAAGGGCAGGAACGTATTAAACACATCTTGACTAGTACTTTATTTTAAAGAAATACTGAATATAATTCATTATTTTGAAGAAAATATTAAATAGAGCATCTTACTAACAAGGTTATGTATTGACCAATGGAAAAAACTTTTGTCATCAGAGGTTCACAGAAACCTAAACCATATATTAGGTTGGTGCAAAAGTAATTGAAATAGGCCGGGCGTGGTGGCTCACACCTGTAATCCCAGCACTTTGGGAGGCTGAGGAGGGTGGATCACCTGAGGTCGGGAGTTCGAGACCAGCCTGACCAACATGGTGAAACCCTGTCTCTACTAAAAATACAAAAATGAGCCACGTGTGGTGGTGGGTGCCTATAGTCCCAGCTACTCGGGAGGCTGAGGCCGGAGAATCGCCTGAACCTGGGAGGCAGAGGTTGCAGTGAGCCAAGATCGCGCCACTGCACTCCAGCCTGGGCGACAGAGCAAGACTCTGTCTCAGGAAGAAAAAGAAAAGTAACTAAAATGGCAAAAACGGCAATTACTTTTGCACCAAACTTTATCTCCCCCTAAGAACAATGGCCCACTATTTACAAATTTAGTGTTCACAAGTATTTTATAGAACACAACTACCATGCATAACAAGACCTGACTATATATGATCACAACCTATCTGGACAGGACTCATCCTGCACCCCCCATATTGAAGACAGAGCCCGAGACGCATCCAGGTGTGGTGTCTCTGCTAAGAGCGTGTGCCAGGAATGGGACCCGGCTTCCTCGTCAAGTGCTGGTGTCCATGAATTTCTGCTGGATTAGATGCGTTTTGAAGGGAGTTAAATGTTCACTGCTCCTGCTCCTTCTCCTCTGTACCCTTTCCTCACCACCCAGGCTGGAGTGCAGTGGCATGATCTTGGCTCACTGCAACCTCAGCTCCTGCATTCAAGTGATTATCTGCCTCAGCCTCCTGAGTAGCTGGGACTACAGACGTGCACCACCATGCCTGGGTAATTTTTTGTATTTTTAGTCGAGATGGGGTTTCACCATGCTGGCCAGGCTGGTCTCAAACTCCTGACCTGGTGATCCACCCACCCCCCACCTCCCAAAGTGCTGGGATTACAGGCGTGAGCCACCAGCCCGGCCAACCTCACCACTTTCATCACTGGTCATTTTGCTTAAAGGGAAGCCCTGGGATATTCATAAATTGCTCTGGAACTGAGCCATAGTGAGCCCAGCATCTCCAAACTCACATCTTAATTGGTCCCAGATGGGAAGGAAAAACTATTGCTCTTATACCACAGTCTTCCCTGCCCGAGGCCGGATGCAGTTCATGTGTGAAATGGTCTGCTCTCTGCTGACAGTGGCCTGAGTCTCCCACAGTCTGCTGAGCCGGATGGTCCTCTCCAGGGAGCATTGCAGGGGATGGATGACAAGACATGGACATGGGGACAAATTCCTCTCCTCTGGCATTGCAGACACAGCCTAGAGATACAAGCATGGCATGGGACAGAGGCGACCTCAGCCTTCAGATCAGGGGAACACGCCAGAGATGCAGGGACATCTGGCAGCAGCTCAGAGTACGAGTGCTGTTGGTAAACTAAGCAGAGGCCTTTAAAAGCAAGGCGGGAAAAATGTTGGGACGAGTGTAGGAACAGAAAAGCGGCCATTCCTCCAGGTCAATTCAAAGACCTAGACACGCTCCCTGCAAACCCCTGGGCCTCGTTATCACCATTCAGGGTCGTGGCCGCACACCCCACCTGCAGAGTCCCTGGAGGAGGCCTTTCTACAGGAATGCAGCTTTCTGTTGCCGGTTCAGTGACTGCCAGGGCCTCTCTCCGTGTTTCTCCCTGATCTTCAGGAATGCGGATGCTTTTCCTTCATTGCTACTAGGTGCAAATATGTGAGTTAAAGGGCATTGCCGCTGAAGGAGCTGCAGCTTCCTGGCTGAAGGAACTGTGCAGCTATTAGAAACACACAGATCTTCAGTCCAAGTTCATGTGGCAAGGGGACTACTTTTTGTTGCAAGGATTGCCTGTGTGCGGAAATTCCCGGAGCAGGCCACATGTGCAGTGAGCGTGCCGAGTCACATCACATTTCTCCTGACCCCTCCTCTCGCCTCTATTCCCAGGCCTCATTATGTGTCATGTCAGACACACACGCACAGGCACACCCCGTCACAGCCAGGACAGAGGTGCCAAGGGAGATGCTCTGCACGAATTCCATCTTGGAG
The DNA here is from genome assembly GCA_036589455.1 of Ateles fusciceps. NCBI lineage: Eukaryota > Metazoa > Chordata > Mammalia > Primates > Atelidae > Ateles > Ateles fusciceps. The sequence goes on from JAZHEH010003256.1 coordinate 1,353,375, forward strand.
TTAGAAGCACTTGCTTGGCGCTTGCCAACTACACATAGCCCCATGCCGGAAAATGATGTCGATTAGCATGCCACTAAAAAAGGGGGGGGCCGCCACCCACCACAGCATGGCCGTGGACAGGCCTGAAGCCCTGCCCTGACAAGCGCAGGGAGACATGGCACTAATGCAGCCTGATTCACTTTGTCTGGCAGAGAGAGCAAGCTGGCCATGCTGCTGCGGGAGTCTCTGGGGAACGTGAACTGCCGCACCACCATGATCGCACACATCTCGGCCGCAGCCGGGAACTACGCAGAGACCCTGTCCACCATCCAGATCGCGGCGAGAGTCTTGAGGATGAAGAAAAAGAAGACAAAGGTAAGGAGCTTGCAGGGGGGTGTGGTGGGCGACAGAGCCTTGGGAGCCCTGCCCCAGAACTCAGTCAGAAGCAGACAAATCAATGCTGCCAGTCCCTCAGCATCAGGAGATGTGACTTGGAGCTGACGACACCTGGCTTGGTGTCTACCCTGGGGCAGGGAAACCTTTGGGCTGATGGAAAGTCATGTCCCCTCCCCACACCTGGTGCTGGCCCTGGTCACTCAGCCTGGACCCCTAAGCGGAAGCACTCGGTCCACTTGAGAGAGTGTAAATGGATTGCAACTTCGAGGTGAAACGTGGGAGGGACGGGAAACCTTCTGTCTTTCTCATGCACTGCCTTGGTCCTCTGAAGATGGAGACTGTGTCCTTCAAGGGACTGGCTCCAAAGAGGATCCCAAACTCCGTACTCACAGGGCCCTCCTCCCCCGCTGCATGTCCAGGAGTCTTTGCCTGGCTGCTGGTGTTGTCCTGGTAATTCAGTGGTTACTGAGTCTGCTAGAAATCACTGGGCTCATTTTCTCAGGCAGAGGCAAAGCCAGGACGGCGGTAGTGTCTCAAGTGTTTGAGGAAACCATCAGGATTGGGGCCACTCAGAGGGAGGCAGCTGCTGACGTGTGGGCCTTTTTTTCCCTTCCACGTTTTGTACCTTTTTTATCTTTCCATAGTGCTTCCTAACCAGTGTTCCACGGTACAGGCTGCCAGAAGTTGGTGACCCTGAAGCCCTTAGTCGTTCAGGCAGGGCCTGGAGGGTCACCTCCTTTCCCGAGCAGCCTCTGTTTCCCCTGTGCCCCGCAGGGATTCTCCTTCACTAATGCAGCGGTGACTACATTAGACTGGGTGCACAGAGGCCAACCAGGGTGGCCACCAGTAGCCTGTGTCCGTCAGGGCCCTCCACCACTTGCCACACAAAGCTGGGCTCCCAGGGAAACTACCTTGGAAGATTTGCCACAATAACGGCTCTCTTACTCACAGTACACGTCCAGCTCCTCTGGGGGCGAGAGCTCCTGCGAAGAAGGCCGCATGCGCAGGCCCACCCAGCTGAGACCCTTCCAGACCAGGGCCACAGGGGACCCGGACTTCCCCATCGCCCACCTGTCCAGTGACCCAGACTACTCCTCCAGCAGTGAGCAGTCCTGTGACACCGTCATCTATATCGGGCCTAATGGCACAGCCCTGTCGGACAAGGAGCTCACCGACAACGAGGGCCCCCTGACTTTGTCCCTATTGTGCCAGCCCTGCAGAAGACCCGGGGTGACAGCCGGCCCATGGAGGCAGGAGAGGCTGCAGCCAGCAAGTCAGAAAGGGACTGCCTGAAGTGCAACACATTCGCTGAGCTACAGGAGAGGCTGGACTGCATCGACGGCAGCGAGGAGCCCAGCAAGTTTCCTTTCGAAGAACTGCCAGCTCAGTTTGCGGCAGAGCCGGCCAGCAGAGCCCTGCCATTAAGCCAAGCAGCCGGGACAAGCCCACTCTCTGAGTCTGATAGGGAAGATAATGGGTCTGAAGGTCAGCTGACCGACGGAGAAGGCCCTGAAAACCCAGCCTCCAAGATGCAGAGGAGTCACTCACCCATGCCCGCCTCAGCACCCACCCATAGCCCCAGCCCAGCGTCGCCCAGGAGCATCCCGGGCAGCAGCAGCCAGCACAGCGCCTCCCCACTCGTGCAGAGCCCCAGCCTGCAGAGCAGCCGGGAGAGCCTGAACTCCTGTGGTTTCATGGAAAGCAAGCCGAGGCCCATGGGCTCCCCCCGGCTGGGCATCGCCAGCCTGTCCAAGACCTCAGAGTACAAGCCACCCAGCTCTCCTTCCCAGAGGTGCAAAGTCTACACCCAGAAGGGGGTACTGCCGTCTCCCGCCCCCCTGCCTCTGTCGAGCAAGGATTCCGGCATGGTGTGTAGTGAGTCCTTGCTGCAGCCCGAGGTGCGTACGCCCCCAGTTGGAATGAGCCCCCAGGTTTTGAAAAAGTCCATGTCCGCTGGAAGCGAAGGGTTCCCAGAAACTCCTGTGGATGATGACCCTCGAGCAGCGACTCCTCCAGATTCCAAGAAGGAGATCCTGAGCACCACGATGGTGACCGTGCAGCAGCCGCTGGAGCTGAACGGTGAGGACGAGCTGGTGTTCACGTTGGTGGAGGAGCTGACCATGAGCGGGGTCCTGGACAGCGGCCGCCCCACCAGCATCATCAGCTTCAACAGCGACTGCTCCGTGCAGGCCCTGGCCTCGGGCTCGAGGCCCGTCAGCATCATCAGCAGCATCAGCGAGGACCTGGAGTGCTACTCCAGCATGGCCCCGGTCTCTGAGGTCAGCATCACACAGTTCTTGCCCCTCCCAAAGATCAGCCTGGAGGAGAAGGCCCAGGAGGCAGGGAGCAGACGCTCTTCCATCAGCTCCTGGCTGAGCGAGATGAGCGCGGGCAGTGAAGGCGAGCAGTCGTGCCACAGTTTCATAGCCCAGACGTGTTTTGGGCACGGGGAGGCAATGGCGGAACCCGCGGCCTCGGAGTTTGTCAGCAGCATCCAGAACACGGCTGTGGTGTGCAGAGAGAAGCCCAAGGCCGGCCCCGACAACTTGCTCATCCTGTCTGAGATGGGGGATGACTCTTTCAACAAAGCAACGCCCATCAAAGGCTGCAAAATATCCACCCTGGGCAAGGCCATGGTCACCATCTCCAACACGGCGAATCTCAGCAGCTGCGAGGGGTACATCCCCATGAAGACCAATATCACTGTTTACCCCTGCCTTGCCATGAGCCCCCGGAGCCTCCAAGAGCCCGAGGCCGCCCCCAAAGCAGGCCCCACATCAGCCCAGTCCCAGGAGAGTAAGGAAAACAGTGCAAAGAAAGAGATGAAGTTTGAGGACCCCTGGCTGAAACGAGAAGAGGAAGTGAAAAAGAGAATGCTCATCCCAACGAAGGAGGGATTATGTGTGAGCGTGCCATGGGCCCCTCGAAGGCTGAGCCCAGGGCAGAGCAGGAGCAGGACAGAAAGCCCAGCCCGGGCGACAGGCTCAGCAGCAGCAGCGGGGATGTGTCGGCCTCCCCCGGCGCTGACAGCTTCAGGAGGGTCGTGGATGGGTGCGAGATGGCCCTGCCTGGTTTGGCCACCCAGAGCCCCGTGCATCCCAACAGAAGTGTCAAGTCCAGCAGCCTTCCCAGGGCATTTCAGAAGGCCAGCCAGCAGGAGGAGCTGGACAGCCTCTTCTATTACTGTGCTGCTGAGACCAACGGGGTGGGCACAGCCTCGGGCACCCAGCCCTCCAAGGCTACCCTGGAGAGGAAGGTGGCTTCCCCCAAGCACTGTGTCCTGGCTCGGCCCAAAGGGACTCCCCCTCTGCCCCCTGTCCGAAAGTCCAGCCTGGACCAGAAGAACCGGGCCAGCCCCCAGCACAGCGCCAGCAGCCCCCTGAACCAGCCAGCCGCCTTCCTGGTGGGCCTCCCAGATGAGCCCAGCGGCAAGATGAAGGATGCCAGCAGCAGCAGCAAGCTCTTCAGTGCCAAGCTGGAGCAGCTGGCCAGCAGGACCAACTCTCTGGGCAGGTCGACGGTCAGCCACTACGAATGCCTCTCCCTGGAGCGGGCGGAGAGCCTGTCCTCCGTGAGCTCCCGGCTGCACGCGGGCAAGGACAGCACCATGCCCCGCGCGGGGAGGACCCTGGGCCGCGGCGCAGGGACCTCGCCCCCAGCTCCTCGGCCGGGGCCTCGCCCAAGGCCAGCCAGTCCAAGATCTCCGCGGTGAGCAAACTCCTCCTGACCAGCCCCAAGGCGCGCAGCCTGTCCACTGCCACCACCAAAACCCTCAGCTTCTCCACCAAGTCTCTGCCGCAGTCGGTGGGCCAGAGCCCCAGCGTGCCCCCGGGCGGGAAGCACATGTCCTGGTCCACGCAGTCGCTCAGCAGGACCCGCAGCTCGGGCCTGGCCTCCAAGCTGCCCCTGCGCGCCGTCAACGGGCGCATCTCAGAGCTGCTGCAGGGCAGTGCGGGCGCGCGCGGCGGGGCCCCGGCGGGGGACAGGCCCGAGGACAAGCCCGCGGCCGCGCACCTGCTGCCGTCACCCTACAGCAAGATCACGCCCCCGCGGAGGCCGCACCGCTGCAGCAGCGGCCACGGCAGCGACAACAGCAGCGTGCTGAGCGGGGAGCTCCCGCCGGCCATGGGGAAGACGGCCCTGTTCTACCACAGCGGCGGCAGCAGCGGCTACGAGAGCATGATGCGGGACAGCGAGGCCACCGGGAGCGCGTCCTCGGCGCAGGACTCCACCAGCGAGCACAGCAGCTCCGTGGGCGGGCGCTGCCGCAGCCTCAAAACCCCGAAGAAGCGGCCCAATTCAGGTAGGCGGGCGCGCAGGGCCGTGGGCGGGGGAGGGCAGCGGTGGGCGAGCTGCCTGAACCCCCTGCCAGGCTGGCCCGTGCCTGTGGTGAGGGGGGCGTCCAGTGGGATCGACGCTGGTGGGATCCAGGCCTGGCCTTTCTTTTCACGCGGACTCCGTTGGGGACATCGCGTTGAGTGTGTCTCTATGAGAAACTGCCCTTCTGCTGCGCCCCCTCCTCAGCCTTTAGGCTGTGACTCCCTTGGTGCTCAGCAGGGTGGAAAGGCGAGGGCGGGGCGCGGATAGCAGCTTGACCCGCACCTGCTCGCTATGGGGGAAGACTGGCTCCCCCACCTCCATGACCTCACCCCATGCCCCTCTGCTCAACAACCAAGCGTCCTGTGGACTGTTTGGAGCCTGTGGACGGATACTGGTGAGGGAGACTACCCTCATGGCCTAGTGGCTACAGAAGCCCCTCAAGTGAGGCTGGTGCTGGCCGCGAAAGCTCTCTCAGGGATGTGGGATCACGCAGTTTGTCTCATTCAAAGCACAGTGGGTGAGGCCCTTTCTCCACCCCCACCCCAAACATACTTGTGGACAGTCACGTTTGCACACCTGCCACAGGGCCTGCCATGCCCCCTCCTCCCCCAACAAACCATGTGCCTGAAATGCATGATTTTGGAGAAAGCCTTTGCCATTTCTCTTTTTTCGTTTTTGAGATGGAGTCTCACTCTGTCGCCCAGGCTGGAGTGCAATGGTGTGATCTTATCTCACTGCAACCCCCACCTCCCAAGTTCAAGCGATTCTCCTTAGCCTCACGAGTAGTTGGGATTCCAGGTGTGTGCCACTAAGCCTGGCTAATTTTTGTATTTTTAGTAGAGACAAGGTTTCACCATGTTGGCCAGGCTGGTCTCGAACTTCTGACCTCAAGTGATCCGCCCGTCTCAGCCTCCCAAAGTGCTGGGATTACAGGCATGAGCCACCACGCCCAGGCGGTCTTTGCCATTTTAAGAATCTCCTATCAAAAGACACGTAATCCAGAAAAACTAATGTATAAAGCCCACTGACTTGTTAATTGGAGTTTTGGGTGGCACGTGCCAGTAAGTTATGATGGGCAAGGAGAAGAGGACCCAGGTCAGAGCTGGTGGCCCTGGAAGTCATGGGATAGGTGAATGAAAGGATGGCAAGGGGAGAAAAGACAGAGGCAACAGGTACCAAGAACAACGGAAGCTAGCCACAGGCCCTTGAAGCCAGGGCCCCGCGGGGGGCTGGTGCCTGCAGCACGCTGGGAAGTAAAGGATGGGGTGAGACACAGACGTGGAGCCTCCCTTTGCTGCTGCAGCCCACAGGCTTGTTCTCTCAGCCGCGGGCCTGCTCTTTCCTGTTCTCCAATCACAGGCCAGCACAAACTCTGGAATGTTCCAACACAAATGTAAGGGCTGTGGCCAAGTGCACATTGTAAACCATTCATCTTCCTAGAATCGAAGAAACCCACCTCCAGGGACCGTGTAGTTAAGCAGATGTGGTTTTGCAATATAGACAGCCCCGTCCGCGGACCTCAGCACAGATGGCAGAACTTCGCTCTGGGGATGTTACGCTCTAAGCCTGGTAGGGAATCATCGTGGCTGTCAGTACCTTCATGTCTTTATTTCCCAGGTGTGGTATGCTTCAGTCTTTGATAGACTTTGACTCTGTTTCACTTCACCCCTCAGTCTCAGCAACAGACCTTAGCTCAGAACGCCATTTAAGGCAAGTTGAAAAGCCATTCCATGTAACATAGCAGCTGCTGTGTCTTATGGCCAGGGCCCAGGGCATTGAAACGTATTGATAATAGTGAAAATAACAAGCAGGAAAAAATATGCCAGCCTTCCCAGTACCTGGTTAAAGAACACTTGTTCTTAGCATCTACACGGCCTCGGTCTTCAGAGTCCAGATGACTGTGTGGTCACGTGTATCTCCACGTTACAGAGTGCTTCCGTGCACTCTAACTTAGTGCCTTGAGTCTACCAATCCATTTCATTGTTTTGATGGCTTTCAGTTTTGTTTTGTTTTTCCCCCAGGAGTTTTCATTTTTTTGGTTTGGTGGTTACACTGGTGTAAAGGGGAAGAAAATGGTGAAAAACCAAATGTGTGAAGTAACTGCTTGGTGAGCAGGCAGCAGGCTCTGCACACGTCCTTGCTCTGGGCTAAGTGCTTTCATACATGCAGTCCTCTAGGAGCCCTGGTTAGGTAAGGCTGTTGGAGAAAAACGGTGTCAAATGAAAGGGCCAGGGTAGGGCTAGAAATGGGACCTCACATGGCGTGCCGAGAGCAGGAGGCCTTCGTGACCGGCTGGCACTCCATGATGGATGTGGCATTGGAGATGCGCTTGGTTCAGGTTAGGTGACCTTGTCTTGCTTATTTATGATTATTATTAAGAGAAATGGTGGCTGTCAGACATGATGAGCATAAATCAAAAGCAGCTTCTTTAAGAGACGCTATAAAACTCCTCCAAGGAAATCCCTAACTAGATACCCAGAGTTTACAATGACGAGAGATGTTTGGAGCTGGAGAGGAGACATCTTTTATCCGAGATGGCTTTTGAATTTGGGAAATTGTAATGCTTTTGTTATTTCCTTAGTAAAAATGAACGAGCATTACTGGGAAAATAACCTTGAGCTCTCCGATTCCTTTGTAGTTCATGTAACAGCAGAAACGACCAAACATCGCAATGGTTTGTTATTTTTTTCTCGGAGCTCCGAGTTGTTGGGGAGCGCACTGGCTTGGGCTTGTTCCATTGGCCATAGCAGGGTGCAGCGAATTTAATTAGAAAGCAGGAGACTTAGAATCTTGAGCTGTGTGACCTTTTGGGAATAGCTATCCTCTTTGAGCTTCAGTTTTCTCATGCAAGTAAAAGGAGAAGATTGGTAAGTAACAGCCATGGTCTCTCTGCTGCCCACAGCATGTGAGACTATGCAGATGATTCAAATAATGTTTATGGTCATACAACATCTTTCCCTTAAAGCAATTTGTAGTCAGTGGGATTTATTTCCAGCTGTTAAACATTGATCAGGTATCTTCTGTGCTCTTAGAGCTCAGCGACTTGGAAGTTTCAGGCGTGTGGGTGGAGGTGGAGGCAGCCGCCATAGACGACAAGGCCGCTGTAAGAAGTTTGTCATCTAATTGGAGAGAAAGGATGAAAAGCGTGGAATAGAGAACAGTGAACTGAGTGCACTGCCCAGTGCTGAGTGGCGTGTGAAGATCCAGGTGGAGAAGGCATTGAGACAAAGCAGGATCCTGCAAGTCACGGGCTGCAGAGAAACATCGGGATTGAGTTTGGTCATGGAGGGTGCTTGCATCGGGACAGGCAGAGAGGGTGCAGGCCTTGTAGGCTGCGGCAGGAATGGGAGCACAAGCTCCGGGCAGCAAGAGCCTGGCCTGTGGGCAGCATAGTGAGATTAACTCACAGAGGGGGATATTCCCAAGTTTAGCAAGAGACGAGAAAACGTAAACTCAGATCTAGTCACACCTGGAACATCTGTGAACTACAAGAACAGTGCACATCATTCTATACTCCACATAGTTCCATAGAACTAGGATAAGAATATAACTATATTATTGTAGCCAGGCATGGTGGTTCACACCTGTAATTCTAACACTGTGGGAGGTGGGTGGACTGCCTGAGCTTGGAGTTCGAGACCAGCCTGGGCAACACAGTGAAATCCCGTCTCTACTAAAATACAATTAGCCAGGCATGGTGGTGGTGTGTGCCTATAGTCCCAGCAACTTGGGAGGCTGAGGCAGACTTGCTAGAACGTGGGAGGCAGAGGTTGCAATGTGCTGAGATTGCGCCACTTCAATCTAGCCTGGGTGACAGAGCAAGACTCCATGTCTAAAAGATAAATAGAATACACCCCATATTATTGTAGCTGGCAGTGGGGCGTCACTGTAGGCTCTTGACCGACAAAGTGATGCGGGGGAGAGAAACCGTGTTGCTTTTACTGATGGATTTCATGGCTCCCTCTGCAGTTCCTTGCCAGCCCCTCTATGGTCAGCAACCTGAAACTGTGAATAGACTAGAGCCCAAAATTAGAGTGAGAGCAGCCAGCCCAGGTGGGGAGTGAATGTCTGTCCTGCCGAGGACGTCCACTGGTGACGCAGTTTATGCCGTAATTGCAGCAGCTTAGCCCCTACCCTGAGCCCCCAACCCTAACGCTCCCACAGCCCTCCCCTATCATCCATTATATATGATAGAAATTCCATTTTCCTCCCCTGGTCCTTTACATTTCACCCTCGTCCCAGTGTGTAACCTCCTTGGATTCTTCCCTTGCTTTCCTCCTCTTGGACTGGATGGGGAAGTCTGACAGTTAGATGAGCACCCTGGTCTGAATTAAATTCATTCCCACTACAGGGAGGCTCAGCAGTAGAAAAGCTCTGGAGGGAGGGAGGGTCTGCCTGAAGAGAAGCCCCCCTCAGGGAAGCCTGGTGGTTCTGGGATGCACCCAGCCCTTGCCCTGCCGGGACATGAGCAAGGCCTGTTCTGCACTTCACCCAAGCAGCTTGGTGCCCAGCACTGGGCTGCTGCAGGTTACCGGTGAATACTAGCGGTCGATTCACTGATGGGCTGGTCGCTTGGTTGGCAGCATAGTCCTAAAAGTTTGCTCATGTTTCTTTTCTGTGTATTTCTCATAACCTGTCCTGCTGGTAGGAAGCGATTTAAATGTTGAGTCTAGTCTGCTACTTTCTTTGTCATTCTAAGCATCAGACACTGTGTCTTCCGAATTGTCTTGGCGCTGAGTCAGCACTACTGACTGACGGGCCTGCCTCGTGAGTTGTGATTTGCACCTGTAGTGAACTGGGCTCCCAGGATACCAGGTTCAGTTCACAGAGCGCTGCACAAAAACTTAAGGCCCGAGGGCACCGTGGTTTGCTCTGCCAGCCCTCTCCTGTTCATTATCTTCTCAGCACATCCTGGTTTTGTCTGAATAAATTCAAGAAGCACAGTGGTCACTGGCTTAGTGAAAACCAGAGGAAGGCAAGCTGCTTGCTGGCAGAGTTCAGATTTCCAGAATGTTTCTAAGAAAATCAACCTGGAGACAGTTGAGAACAGGTTCAGAACGAGAGCCTTTTGAATATACAGCTGCGGAAAAGGAGAAAGCAATTGATTCTCTAAGACACCGAGGAAGCTCCTTAGAGTAGAACTCCAAAGAGAGTAGGTGGCGATGATGCTGTGAGGTGACACTGTGGTCCTAGGTGCAGGGTCAAGAATCTCAGAGCACCTGGGAGGAAGCCCAGGATCTGCGCTTGTGGCCTGGGGAGCCGCGTCTTTCTCATCCACAGCGTGGGAGCATTTGCCTTTTCAGCCAAAACATGACAACAGGCCATAAGCCAGCGTCCTCCTTCCTCATGCAGCTGGCTCCTTGCTGGTCAGTAAAATCACATGTATTCACTCACATTCTCTCTCTCTGCTCCGATAGCTACAGTTCCGTCCAACATGAGTGCTTCGTGCTTTTCTGACTCCCCCGTCTTCATAGTGCCCACACTGAGTCAGAATGCAGGTTGGGGGTGATGGGAGACAGCTATGCTGAGGGGTCTTAGGAGCAGGAGTTTGGGAATGGATGGAAGCATGTTCGCCAGGGGCAGCGGAGAGGCCTCAGCACTCAGCATACCCGTGTTTCCTGACACACCCTAAGCAGCAGCATCTGGAGACTCGTGTGGGGACTTCTGCCTGGACTGGGGGATGTGAAGAGTAGAAGGCCCAATGTCAGACTTCTCACGTGGGCTGTCAGTGCCGCAGATGATACAGTGAGGTGGACTGTGATGGGTCAGCGACCTCTCTTCTGTACGCAGCTGTCGACCAAGCCTGGAAGGGGGAGGGGCGACGGGGTGGGCTCAGCCTGTTAGTGGGTGAGGTCCTGTTTGGAAGCTTCAGCAAAATATCAGTGTTGACTTTCTCAGGTCAAATCTGGTTCATTTCATGCAGCAAAAAGATGTTGGCAGGTACCCGCCTAAGTGTTTTTAACATGCTGCATTTGTACAAGCCTGGACTGAATGCCAGGCTGATGAGCCGGAGAGCTCGAGGAGCAGAAGGGAGCCTGACCCACTAGCACCAGTAGGAGGCTGGCCCTGGCTGTGTGCTCCGCGGTCAGACAGGCGGTGTCCACGTCCAGGGAGGCACCGCATGCCTCTCGCCAGGGTGGGGCTCCCCTCCACCTTTCTTAGATCTGATGCTGCCCTGACCCCACTTGCAGCCTGGAAGGAGGGGGGTCCTTGGCAGAGACAGACCGGGCTTGGCAGGAAGCTGGGCATCTGCTTGAGAGGTGGAGATGCTGGCGCAGGCAGAAAATATGAGATCCCTTCCTTATATGGGGCCCCAGACCAAGGCCCTCGAGCTGGTCTTTGCCCAACGATGGCATCTCGGTACCATCATCACTTCCTGTGCCCTTTGCAGTAATATGTGGGCACCATCTCCACCCCCAACCCTTCCTCAGGCCACTCCACTCCATTTCCTCAGCCTGACCACGTGGCCCCTGCCCCAGCACTTGGCCTCCCTCATCACTGCCTAAGTGAGGCTCACATGTACCTCTGGAGGGAGCCGGGGAGCCTTGGCTGTAGGTGCAAGAACTGCGTATCAGTTCATTCACGGGATTGAGGTTCTGGTACCCAAATTCAGAATTTTATGGCAATCCAAGACATTTGTTCATTCGTGTGCAGGAAAAAGGTATTCCGAGCCCCCAAAACCACAACTAACTCGAACTTGGGCACTCACTTCCCGCCTCAAGAGGGATGGATGTGGTGAGGAGGTTCAGGGTTGCTAGATGGCGTGGAGAGAAGGCAACGGGGATTAGGTACCCATCAGGATAGTTCTAGGAAGCTGTTGTAGCCCAGTGAAATGCCACTCTCAAGTTTTTTCACTTTCTCTACTCCCATCTCACAGGGTGCCCTGGCATGGGTGTTGGCAGGAGATTGAGGGTGGCCCTCATCCAAGATATTTTCCCATCTGATCACATCCCATTCATGGTAGCCAGGCTCCATGATGGCCCCCTGTGGTCTCTGCCTCCTGGTATTCACACCCTTGCGTAGTCCCCTCCCGTATTTACCAGAGTTGGTCTCTGTGTCCGGTGGGATAAGGCAGAGTGATGGTATGTCACTTTCAAGAGGAAGTCAGACACTGCAGCTTCTGTGCTGGGTGCCCCTGTCGCTTTCTTGGGTACTCCCTGTGGGGGAAGCCAGCTGCCATGTCATACCCAGTCTTGTGGAGAGGCCTGCGTGGCAGTGAACTGAAGCCTCCTGCCACGATGGTATGAGTGAGCTTAGAAACAGAAGCTTCAGCCTCAGTCAAGCGCAGCCGCTGCTGACAGCGTCCCTGTGACTCCTGAGAGGGCCTGAGCCACAAACACCGAGCAAAAATTGCTCCCAGATTCCCAACCCACATGACGATGTGAAATACATGTTTGCTGTTGTAGCTGCTGGGTTTGGGGTTCATTTATTACACAGCAGTAGATAACTGATACACTATCCCCTCCCATGGCTCTCCTCAGCTCCTCCCCTATTTCTCATTCAAACAGACCCTTAGAAGAATCATCCCAGACATGCCTGAGCCTGTCTGAGGGAGCCCAGCTTGGGCTGAAGCAGGAGAGACTCTCCATTACATACTGACTTCAGTTTTAGAGGGGGGATATCTCTTGACCTTATCCTCAGGGCCAGAGTAGGTGAGGAGGAGGGCCAGTTACCCTCTCTATGGTCTGAGTACACTTTGATCAAACCCAGACAAAAGGGTATAACAGCCACTCCCCAAGTGTTTGCAGCCCAGAGGAGTGAGAGCCACCTGGACTCCTGAGTACTCACCCTGGGGACGCTCAGATGCTCACCGCCTCACTCGTCCCTGTCAGACAGAAGCGAACACCTTCGGTGGCTTCCCAGCTGTTTCACAGGTGCCTGCCACGTGACAGATGCTAGAGTTGAGGCACACAAAACAGTTTGCTCACAGTCAGCTAGCTTGATCAGACCAACTTAAAAGAGAAAAACAAAACTACGATCTGCTCGTTTCCCATGGTGAATGTCTTAGACAGTAAGGAGACAGACATTTGCTTCCTTCCAGAGGTTGGGGTTCCTTAGTCTCATTAGTTGGGGCATGCACTTTGCTGGAAGCTAAATACAACTGTGTATGTGTATACACAAGATGAAGATCTGGGCTCTAAAAAGTGAAATTTTGGCCGGGCACGGTGGCTCACACCTGTAATCCCAGCACGTTGAGAGGCTCAGGCAAGTGGTTCATTTGAGGTCAAGAGTTTGAGACCATCCTGGCCAACATGGTGAAACCCTGTCTCTACTAAAAATACAAAAAATTATCTGGGCGTGGTGCTGGGCACCTGTAATCCTAGCTATTCGGGTGGCTGAGGCAGGAGAATGGATTGAACCCAGGCGCAGAGGCTGCAGTGACCTGAGATCATGCCACATTCCAGCCTGGGTGACAGAGTGAGACTCCCCTCTCAAAAAGAAAAAAAGTGAGGTTTGATATGAAACAAAAGGAGCTCAGAGCACAGAGTCCACTCCATTGAGAAAATTAACACAGTAGTGAGCGTTCCTCATTGTGTCCTGGAGGAGACATCCTACTTCTTCTGACATCTGTTCATCAAGACTTAAGTCCCCTGTACCACGCAAGAATCCAGTCTGCATTCCGGGGGCCATGTGTTTCATTAATACCCAGGCTCTCTCCTGCTGAGAAAGAAAGAATAGAATAGAGACTAGGAGACAGCCAGCCGTCCTTGTCCCAGTGTGTAAACCATGTTCAGTAGCACCTGGCACATAACCAGTTCGTGTTAGTGCTGCTGCCGCTGTTATAAGCAAATAAACAGTGTTTTTCTGGAACTCCCATAATGACACCATCGAATGCTAGGACCTTTTTACCTATCCCTGCTGAGGAAGCCCCGGTGTGGCTCACAGCTCTAGGCCGAATGTTTTGGGGTGTACATGTTTCACAGGTGAAAGCCAGGAGGTAGTTCTAAAGATTCCTCAAGGATTTTGCTGAGCTTTACCTTTTGCTGAGATATGGCCCAGGTGTTGGTTTAGGGGAGTAAAGGTGGAGGGGGTGGTGGGAAGTGGCAGATACAGCCATGCCTCAGATCCTGCGGTGCCTGTCATGACCTCATCCCTTGCATCCAAAAAATATTTAAAAGATTGAAATTCAGTGCCTATAATCCCAGCACTTTGGGAGGCCAAGGCAGGCAGATCATGAGGTCAGGAGATCAAAATCATCCTGGCTAAGATGGTGAAACCTCATCTCTACTAAAAATACAAAAAATTAGCCGGGTGTGGTGGCATGCACTTGTAGTCCCAGCTATTCGGGAGGCTGAGGCAGGAGAATCGCTTGAACCCGGGAGGTGGAGGTTGCAGTGAGCCAAGATTGCGCCATTGCACTCTGTCTCAAAAAAAAAAAAAAAAATTGAAATTCAGGCTAGCGTAGTGGCTCACACCTGTAATTCTAGCACTTTGGGAGATTAAGGTGGGAGGATCACTTGAAGCCAGGAGTTTGAGACCAGCCTGGGCAATAAAGTGAGACCTTGTCTCTCCAAAAAAAAAAAAGTTTTAATTAGCTGGGTATGGCAGTATGTACCTGGGGTCACAACTACTTAGGAGGGTGAGACAGGAGAATTGCTTGAGCCCAGAAATTCAAGGCTGCAGTGAGCTATGTTTGCACCACTGCCCTCCAGCCTGGGCCACAGAGCAAGACCCTGTCTCAAAAAAAAAAAAAGGATTTAAATTCAGAAAGATTAACTCCTCTTGGGGTTTAATCTCCTCCTTAGGTTCTCAGAGACGGAGGCTCATCCCAGCACTGTCCCTGGACACCTCTTCCCCGGTGAGAAACCCACCAACAGCACAGGCATCCGCTGGGTGGACGGCCCCTTGCGCAGCAGCCAGAGGGGCCTCGGGGAGCCCTTTGAGATTAAAGTCTATGAAATCGATGACGTGGAGCGCCTGCAGCGGCGGCGAGGGGGCACCAGCAAGGTGAGGCAGCCTCCTCCCTCCCCCACCCCGATGTGGTGGCAGCTCTCAGCAAGCCTGAGCAGGTGCCAGTGGGGCCCTGGGGGAAGAAGATTCAGACCCAGCCTTCCCAGCGAGCTTCTGTCCCAGCAAAGGGCCTTTGGACAGAGCCCCGTGTTTCTCCTCCTGAAATGCTTTAACTCCAAAGCCAGGGGGTGGAGGGCTGGTGATCTTGAGGGCTTTTCTGGCTCCTTGAGGTTTCCCATCTTAATCAACCTTTGTCCATCTTGAAACACCCACCACCTGCTTTCCCAGTTCAAGAATGGTCTGTAATAGTCCTACCTTGTGAGTTGTCTGAACTGACTGGTCTGTCGAGGCAGAAATTCGGCTGGGATCACCTAGGTCTCTCGTAGGTCTCCAGCCTGTTTCCATCTACAACACTCATAAATGCTCCTTGTGGCGCGGGCTTTTAGCAGAAGGGCCTTTTCTGTCCACCCCACCTCCTCCTCTGTCTGTGTGCTAGGAGGTCACGTGCTTCAATGCAAAGCTGAAAATCCTGGAGCACCGCCAGCAGAGGATCGCCGAGGTCCGCGCCAAGTACGAGTGGCTGATGAAGGAGCTGGAGACAACCAAGCAGTATCTGATGCTGGATCCCAACAAGTGGCTCCGTGAATGTAAGGCCCGGGTCCTGTCCCATCATCGTGAGTCATGGGCCCGCCCGCTCAGCAGGCCTGGCGCGTGGCCCAGGGAGACGGCGACACAGGCCGAGTCTACGTCCTCGGTCACAGATGCAGGAGCGAGCTGATCAGCCCTGCTCCCCTGGGGGTGGGCAGGAGGGGTGGTGAATATCACTCTTGCAAGATTATTTCTTACGGGTCTCAGTCCAAAGCACCTGAAAATGAGATTCTTCCCCCTGCACGTGGCAGAAGATCACCCAGACATGAAGCCTGTGTGACACATCTGCCCCTCAGCCACAAAATCACCCTGCATATCTAGCCTGAAATAGACAAGAATTTATAGAGCCCTTCAGAGGATAGAGTGTACAATCCTAGAAAAGCCACATGGAGAACCCAGAAAGCAAGGAACATGTTTCTGAATGAAAAAATAATAATAATAACACCACAGCCACAGTGTTCTTTCCATTTAACAGAAAGCCCAAGATGACCGTAACCATCTCATAACAATTCAGGACAATTTTGCTGTCTTTGAAAGACGGATTCAATTGTCTCTTATTTATTTGTTCCTGACCATTCCATTTAGCACAAAATAAAACTTCAGTCTGGTCCCAGCTATTACACTGATACAGGATGCAGTGCTGGAAGAAGACTCAGTCTGTGGGGTAAAATCCATTCCTGCCATTCAGGTTCCCTCTGCCTCCCTTTCCCATGCAGCCCTCTGCTCCGGCGGGCCTCCTTTGTCACGCCCCTCCCCTGCACGGGCCCCTCCCCTCTTCCAGTCTTCCCTGGCCAGTGCGGGGTGTGCAGGCGGAGGCTGGAAGCTGAGGTTTATCATCTTCCAAAGCAGCTGGTTGAAAGCATATTGGGGTGAAATGGGTGGCGGTATGGAAGAAAGTGGCAGGAACTGTAGGCCTCCCGGCCGTGCCGGCCACCTGGAACCTCAGGCTCCCAGCAGCTGCTGCTCCGTAGGAAGGAGGTGGTAGCGTTTCCCGCAGTACTCACCGGATTCTTGGGTCTATGCAGCATCCTACAGTCTTCAGTTGCAGCACTTGCAGCTGTGAGCACAGCCACACAGACCCGCTTTGGCTGCTGGCTTTCTCACACATTGGCTGGGGACCTTGGGTAGGACACTTAACTCTCTGAGCCTTGATCTCCTTAGCTGTGAAATGGGAACAATGAAGGTGACTACCCCACAGGGTGGTTGTGAGGTGCAAGCCAGCTCCTGTTGGTCCTCACTATGCTGCTTGGCCCAGGATGAGAGTGCAGGACCTGGTAGTAATTAACATCCTCACCCCCCAAGTTCAACAACACCGACATTCTCAACAGGAGACATTTCCTGGCTGGGTGTGGCGGCTCTCGCCTGTAATCCCAGTACTTTGGGAGGCCGAGGTGGGCGGATCACTTGAGCCCAGGAGTTCAAGACCACCCTGGCCAACATGGCGAAACCCCATCTCTACCAAAAGTACAAAAATTTAGCCAGGCGTGGTGGGGGGTACCTGTAATCCCAGGTACTCAGGACGTTGAGGCAGGAGGTTCGCTTGGACAGGGGAGACGGAGGTTACAGTGAGCCGAGATCGCGCCTCTGCGTTCCAGCCTGGGGGACAAAGTGAGCCCATCATCTTAAAAAAGGACACATTTCCTTTGTGCCTGCTTTCATGATGCACTGAGCTGGATCTTCTGTTAGAAATTTGAACAAAGACATGAACTGGTCCTCTGAGGGCATTTCGTCCAAGGCATTGACGGGGAGGGCAGATGGGTGAGGATGCTGGTGTCCGCCATTGGCATGTGCGTGGGGCCTTCTGCTTACCCCCTCTCCCTGCTCCGGACACCCCGTTCCTTGTTTCAGGAATCCCTGGCCACTTCAGGATCCCAGGGGCCTCCTTGCAGTCAGTTCTCCTTCATTTTTGCTGTTTTCATTAACATTTTATTTTTCAAGAACTGTTTATGCCCAAGGCAGAGTTGAAAATTATCTTCATCTTACAAAGTCATATTTTTTCGCAGGATGGGAGCAAGCTTAAACATCAATACGTATATGTTTAGATGCTTCCAGCAAACAGTCGCTTCCTTCTAGTCTTTGTACATGTCAGAAATCAGAGTTTTTGATGCCGAGAAAGAAAATGAACAGAAAGTGACATCAAAGGGGAAATAGAGATTGTTTCTTTAAGATGAATTGAAAACACACTGAGGCTGCATGCTGGCTATTCCCTGTGGGCAAGAGGCAGGGGACGGGCATGGAAAGACCCATTTTTCGTTTTAGCTTTCGTTCTGGTGCCGCTTTCAAGGTTGTCCAGTAATGTAGCCTGATGTGGCCATAGAATGATGGCTCATTTGCTTTTTTGTTTTGGTTTTTAAATATTAAACTGGTATTCAGGGCCCTCAGTCTCCTTCCCACTCTAAGTGCTGATTAACTGTGTCACCTCATGAGCCACATGACTGTCCAGAGCTCAGGGACCTCGTCTGCAGAAAGAAGACAGCTTCCACTGTCACCCCAAGGCTTCTATAACACGTCACGGTTTTCAAATCAATCAAGTTCATGCTCATTATCTCATTTTAATTTTCTTCTTCACAGCAACTCAAGGCAGACAGGCAGGCAGGTAGGAATGACCACTCTCAAGTCACTTTGAAGGACACTGTGCCGGCCCCAGAGCTAGCCCCTGGCCTTGGGTTCCAGGCCATCCCGTCACCTTTGGCTGCTGTCCATGCCTTCCCTCCTCGTACTGGGACCCTGCTGGACCTCTGGAGCCTGGGCCAGGCAGCCCATCCCTCTGCCCAGCCACCTCTGGACAAAGTAGGGGACTTGAGGCCAGAAGGGGTGATCCCAGATACTTGCTCTTCAGGCTCTGAAGGACAGACTTTTCACTCTGTGCAGGCCTGAACGTCAGGAAAGACATTGGGTTAGAATCCAGAATCATCCTTTCATAGAAGGAGGCAGAGGTCTAAATGTCACTCAACTGAGACTCCCAAAAGGGAGGGACTCTCGCCACCTCAGCTTGAAGAAGTATTTACTCGATGGCTGATAGTGCTGTAGAGTCTCTCAAATCCTGGGATAGAGACGGCTGGAGTGGGGGAGCTAGAATGTCACCTTATTGCTCAGTATAATCTCAAAAACATTAAGGATTTAAACACTGGTAGAGTGTCCCATTCCACCCAAAAGAGGCTGAGGATCGGGCAGGCGGGAACCCTGCAGTTGCCTGAGGCAGGCACGTTAGACCAAGGGGTGGATTGGGGGTGCCAGCCGCGGGCTGAGCGGTCGGGAGGTGTTTCTCGCCCCGTCTGCTCTGCGTCTCCATCAGGCTCTTTCTCTCGTGCAGTTGACCTGCAGCAGGTTTGGGAGCTGGATTCCCTGGAGTACCTGGAGGCTCTGGAGTGCGTGACAGAGCGCCTGGAGAGCCGCGTCAACTTCTGCAAGGCCCACCTCATGATGATCACCTGCTTCGATGTCACCTCCAGGCGCCGGTAGAGAGCCAGACGCTTGTCCTAGCGGTCCCCCCCTGCTCCCCCAGGACTTGAGATGTCGCACGCCCCTCGGCCCTCTGTGCCGGAGCATCAGAGACAATGAATGAGGATGAAGGTTGGTGGCAAGTCTGGAGCGAGAGTTGAGTTGAGCGGAAGGCGAGTTTTCTTTTGTTTTCTGTAGGAAGGGTGCAAACGCCAAACCCCCATGGAAGGAGATGATGATGGGAAGCCCGAGGGATGTCCACGCCCTGTGAGACTGAAAAAGCACTTTGAGGAACTTTTACAGACCTTGTTTGTACATAAGAACTGCGAGCGAAAGAGACCTCCCTCTTCTCTTGCTTTCGTGAGAAAGGAGTGGGGGTGGACGTAGGATTGCCGTGGAAAGTGAACGCGAAACAACAAAGAAAGACCCAGAGGGACTGAAGAAGTGCCTTGCAAATCTTTATTAGCCAAACATTTATGTTCATACTTTCTTGTGTACAGATGGTGCTAGTGAAGATGAAAAGAACAGAACGAAACATTTTTGAAACGTATCTACAGCTCGTTTTCTCTTGGTGTTTTATCCTATTTCTGACTTGCTGTTTCTAAGTAAGTTGTGTTTGTAGAGGTATTTCCTAATCAATCAGTATTGCTTATGAATAAATGTTAACTGTCTTCTATGGTTATTCTGGTAAGGCCACTCAGAACATGGAGACTTCCTTGGCACGAGCCAGTGTGGCGCTTCCGAAGCAGGTTTGCAGCAGCAGGTGACCTTGATGCCACAAGCAGCATGGTCGGGGCAGACTCAGAAGGCTGACGTGGGGCAGGCGCTGCAGGGAACAGGAGACGGGCCTGCAGCGCTGTGGAAGAGGAGAAATTCTTTGCCACCTGGTCCTCCCTGCCCTTGGAGGTGGGCTGTCTGTTCTGTATGGAGCTGGACCCCCGTTCAGTCCTCACACACATGTGGTTCCACAGATCCACGGTTTCCATGGCCCTCAACATTCATACCCATTTTTATTCCAAAGACTTGAAGGAAAGCTTGAACCAATTCACCAGAGCCATATTTCTTTCTTATTTTCTGGTGTTGTGAATTTATTAAAGTGGGTTTCCCCAGCTGAGAGACCTTGTCAGGCGTGTATATACTCAGAGACTCCAACTGTATTGAATTAGAACAAGGATTCTTGAGATTGTACAACTTGTCTGTTGTCCAGAGTACCCGGATTTCAGCTCTCCTGTGTCCCAAAGCCTCTATACCAAGAAGGGACAGGCTTGTCCTCTCAGCCTTTGCCTCTACCCAAAGGCAGAGAGAGTGAGCTTCCCCCTCCATAACTAACTCACACAGCCCTGGAAAGGCGGAACCTAGAGTCGAATGACTATGGATGTCCAGGTCTTGGCTCCCAACAACTCAGGACCTCAAATTCAGATGTTCCTCCCTCTAACAATTCTCTTAGGAATTATTATACCAATTTTAGTGATGGAAACCTGGGGTACAGAGTGGTCAAGGGATTTGCCTGATAAAAGCTGTGGTGCCGAGAGTGTAGCCCAGAATCCAGGAGTCCCTGCAGCCTTCACATGTAGGACGGTGCTTAGGGGTTTGCAGAGTATGGTCCCCTTTCGCCCTCAAATGCAGCATATCTCCATGAGCCTATTTGCAAGCTAGACCGTCTTCACTAATCAACAACTCAGCCCTAGCCACTCCCCCAAGGGGAGAAGAACCCACTGCATTTCCTGGTCAGTGTGTCTCTGGACAGCAGCCCACACAGCTGGCTAAACAGCAGCGTGTCTGAGCTGCTCGGTAAATGGGGACTGAAGCCTCGTGAGCCTCACACGACCTGATCCTTTGTTACCAGAACAGGGTTCAGGTGGTCCTGTTGGCTCCTGTGCTTTGAAGCCAGCTCCCTGGGTCATGAGTCTGGCTTGCACTTTCCATGAGTCTGCTCCTCTGCATACAGGAGATAGGCACCAAATCTGCTAGCGGAACAGGCTGAACGATGGTGAGAGGCTGCCCTGGAATGGCTCCTGCTCCCCCTCTGCGCAGCTCCCAAGTCTGACAAGTTTATTGCCCTGGGAAGCAGGACCTCCCTAAGCTCCTACACCTCCCCCCGTTCTGCAGGACAGTCCCGTGCGCTGGGCTCCCCCTCTGGCCTCACAGCACTGGGTAAGTGGGCCTGCTTAACAGTAATACCCTTGGAGCTTCTGGGCCAGAAGGGAAGCCGATCCTCTGAGGTTTCCATTGGGCATCTCCTGGTTGTTGGTTTCAAACATATACTCCATTAAAAGCCTTTAATTGGAGCTTTTCAAAGGTGCATATTCTGTTTTTGTTGGAAACAAACTCATCTGATTAGTCATCAGGGAGCTTGCGTTTGCCCTGCCACATTTTCCCCTGAGGCTGCCACGCTGCACTGACTCTAGCAGGCCAAGGACAGAGCCTGGTGCCCTTCCTGGGGGAGTGGTGTTCAGCTTGCCTCCTGCAGAAGTCTGCTTTTATCCATTTGTAGCAACTTTATGCTATAACAAAAGGTTGAATGAAACCAAGAGTTCTCTTACCAAGTCAGACTGGCTTCCCAAGATGCCAATCACAGAAGCGCTCGCAGGATCCGGCAGGCATGGTGAAGGAGAACACTCCACACTGATGTCCATTCTCTCTCTCTCCTTCTCCCTTTTTTTTTTTGACCTAAATAAGCTGCAGACATGTTAAGTTACCAATATTGATAAACCACGTGAAGAAATGATGCATTTTACCTTATGATGTGCTTGTTCCTGTCTCTGCCTGTACATTGAGTATAGTGATCATGAAGGAAGGAATTCTGACCACTCTGAAGCATCCCAATAGCCGAAGGATGCCTTATACAGTGACCAGAAGTGAGAGACTTCCAGGTCTCCTTTCGGTTTTGGTGATAGGTAACACAAAAGGCAAGGGGAATGTCAAAGAGCCCATTTCTAAAATTACCCACAAATGAAGGGACTAGGAAAAAACGCTGATTTGAAATTAACATTTAGATGCATAGGTCTTAGTTCCTTGTCTAAAACCTGTCCTCCTTACCCCTGCTCCAACGACAAGAGTGAGGCGGAAGCATTAGCAGCAGAGCAAAACTAAGATCTAACAAAGGGCAACGGTGATGCCGTCTCCCTTGGGGAGCAGGTCCACATTGCATTTCACGGTGGGGCTGCCTGCTGCCAGGGAGCAGTGGTGTGCTTTATCACGGGCTTACAGGCCCCACCTGAGACCTGCAAACTTTGATCTTGTCCTTGAATTCCCCTCGACATCATGAGGAAGCTGTCTCTAACTTCCATCTCTTCCGGATTTGAAATCAGAACACCCTGCCTGGTGTTTAATCGCCAACTGCCATCCTTAACCTGAGGGAGCGTGGAGATGCAAATACGGAGATGTGTCCCGTCGTGACGGAGGTGGGAATCCTACCAGGAGCCCTGAGCCCGAGAAGGGCTCCTCGCGTGAGAAGCTGGGGTAAAAGCCATGCATGGCAGCATGGGGACTTCCGCAGGCAGGGGACCTGGCCCGGTTTGTTGCAAATCAGCCTTAAACTTGAAGTCGAATACATTCTTAAAAGGCGACAGTGACTTCAGTCCGGCCGCATCTACCAGCCAGGGTGGAGGTTCAAAACACCTTACACACACCTACACATCTCATGCCTGCTGCTCAGATTTCTGTTAAAAAAATCTCAGAGTTCTGTTTGTGTTGACAAAAAATGCAGTTGTGCCCACTTGGGTGTGTGTCTCATGCCCCTGTAAAGCAGCCACCTTCTGTGGATAGAAGGCAAGGCTGACGAGTCTGCGCATTTGTTCAACGCAAACTCAGCCATCTCTACCATCGGCCACTGCTGATTATAGTGAGTGTTTTTAGGTTTCTTATTCCAAAAAGGATTTTAGACTGTAAAACCAATGACTAAAGATGAGTTAATTTCCAAACTAAAAACGGAAGGATTCCTGCCTTTACTCACTGTCCTTTCCTGCTGGACTCATAACGCATTATTGGAGCTCAGACAAAAAGAGTCCCTCGCTTCTGAAGACAGTCTGTCTTAAACCCTGAGAGCTTGCCAGTGAGAAACAGGTTGAAAGTCCTGCTTGCTATTAGTTGAGGCTGAGCCATTCCCTGGGCCTCCATGCTGCCGCCAGGGTGTGGGTCCAGCTGTCTCCTCATTGAGGGACACTTCAATGCCACCACATGGGAGTCTTCTGGGTGGGGTGGCAAGGCCAGCGCAGCCCACTTTCTCTGCGCCAAATGAAATGGCTGGGTGTTTAGTGTGACTGATACAAGTAGGTGAGTCTCACATTTTGGGGGCTAGGGGGACAGGTGGTAGGAATACAGTGTTTCTTTGGATTCTAATATCTCTTTCCACCTCCAGAAAGTATCTGTCAACATTGGTGGGTAACAACTCATAAAGTGTATCACTTAGCGATCTTCCTGACAAAGAGACACATTTTAAAATTATAGCCTGTTCATGATTTCCATAATAACTCAAGCATAATTTCAATCCAGGATAAGCGATTGCAATTTAAGCTTGTCTTCTCAAAAATGTTTTTTTCCTGAAAATTCCTAGAAGCTAATTTATCCCTCCCTAGACAAAACACATTCTGCTTTTGGCGGGCCCTACCCGGAACCTGCAGTGATGTCATAATATTGGACACAGAGGGGCGCGAGGCAGCATCGAGGCGTCACTGATACAATCCGTATTCTCTAAACACACTGGTTCCCAGTGTCCACATGTGTGGAGGCGTGTGCTGAAATACCTCACACATCTATGTCATGCATACACAGCAATTACCTTCAACACTAACAAAGCCGCCACCTGATTCCCCCAGCCTGCTAACAGCCCACATTGTCATATTCGATTTCTGAAGAAGTTATAATTTATGCGTAAACACAAGATGTTGTCTTACAGCATTGCTTATGTTCTTTGTTTATACGTCACGGTTGGAAATGCTACCCAAGCGCTATGCATTGAGGTGGAGGTTTGCTGGATCTGTCTGTGGCTATCTTTTTCTACGTTTTTCTCACTCTACCAAAGTCTGTTCATGGAGACATGGGCTGGGGGATAGGGAAGGACAGATAAATCAGAGAATAGGGATTAGGGTCCGATCTTCAATGTACAGGGCTGAGTTCAAAATCTAAACTGTTTCTCTAGTAAATAGCTGGACAGGAAAGATCCCTTCATTCTGAATTTGATGAGAATGAGCCTGGAAATCCACTCCCACAGGCTTGCGTGGAAGACGCTCCAACCTCTTCCTCCTGGTTCAACATTAAATTTCTGAGGAAAGTGCTGACAGTATTAGTTCCCTACATTTACCCATGACTCCCATCCCGCCCCTGGTGCTACTGACGGGGGTTTGGGAAAGCAACCAGAGTTCCTTAGCTTGGATATATATAGTACCTGGTTTTCTTTTTTTTTTTTCTGGAAAAACCAAAGCACTTTAGTGAGTCTTACAACCTTAAGGCATTTTGTCCCCCTCCTGGATCCCTGAGTGTCAAGGGTCAGTAGTCTTATTTGAGAGGTGGCTGAACTTAGGAGCAAAAGCCTTGAGCTAGGAACAAAGAAACTGGGTCACCAGGCCTGGTTCTGTCACTAGCTCTCCAACCTGGGGCGAGTCTCTTCACTTTGCTGGGCCTCCGGTTCCCAAGTGGAAGACGGGGGGTCAGAACAGCTGCCCTTCTGCACAGCATAAAGAGAAAATGGTGTAAGTGACGGGAAGTGCTTTGAAGAAATTAAAGCTCTGCCTAGGAGCTGGGGATAATCATTTACAGATGAAGAGACTGAAATCAGTAGTCACTGACCGGCCCAAGTTCAGAGTAGTTTTCTAGCAAAACTGGGACCCGAGTCCAGCTGCCTGGATTCTTCCCATTAGATCGTACCGCACCAGGTCTGTGCTGACATGCACACACACGTCATCTGTCTAACGTGTGTGCACACACATGGGTGCGTGTGTACAGGAGGCACATGACTTGGAGAAAGACACAGGACCGAACACCTGAGTTCTGGCTCCCGCTTTGACACAGGTCCTGGCTGGGACATAGTACCTGGCTTCCCCTGGAACAGGTTTTCTAACCTGTAAACTGAAGACACTGTGCTACATGATCTTCGTGCTTCCTTCAAGCTCCAGGTCTCTGATTCCATGATTCGTGATGTATGTATGTATATATAAATATGCTTATCTGTAGAAATGGGCCCGTTTGGAAATTGGAGACAAGGCCTGCCCAAGTGCATTTATTGTGCCAGAAACAGCAAATTCCTAAATAAGTTCATGAAATCTTGTTTGACAATTCAATGGTAGTGCTGAATGTTATTGTCTGAGATCCACTGTTTAACCAGATAGGTGATTGGTGCCATTTAAAAAATTATTAGTTCACAAGTGTTTGCTGTTCAACCTCTTCAATAAAACTCATTTAAGTCAGAAATTCAACTCTTCTGTACTTGGGTGGGTCCCAGCAGCCCCTTGCAGGCTGGTTTTGTGCATGGGCCTTTGCATAGCTATATAAAAGTTAGGTGTTGGCTTGATCATGATAAATGTATGAGCAGCCTCCCTGGAGAACAGTCCAGAAAAAAGTTATAGTTCTCACAAACTGGTGACATGAATCCATTAAGCTGTGTGGCATTTCCAGTGTAAAGACATTGTTTGCTGGCTACGATCTCTGACTTTTTGTGGCATATGAGGTGTAAAATGTTGTCAAAAAAGAATCTGGTGTTTAAAAGAATCAAACTATGGTGGCATTAAATGTTCACTTTTATTCTACCCAGAGTCGTGAATTCCTCTGTATCCAGTTTCTCCTTCTGTCCCTAGGGAGAAAGCGATTCAAGACCTGGGGGCGGGTGCTTCTCACTGCAGCAACGCCTTGGCCCAGTCCAGCCCCCCCAGGCCTCTCAGGACCTCCCATTGGGCCCCCAACAAGTTCTGAAGCTCAGCCAGGAGTGAGTGGAGGTATCAGCTAAGTCCCAGAGTCCCTGGACTTGCGCCCTGAGAGTCGGACGCCGGGAAAAGTGTGGAGAAGCTCGTGTTGATAATGTGCTATCTGTTGTGGCCCTCCCTCAGTCCAGTGTTTCTGGGACTCACACAAAATAAGGGAATTTGCAGTCACTGCAGACTGCTTGGGCCTGGATGCATGGGCCCCTGTTACACGAGTGCTTGTCTGTCTCAGTTGTAACTGGGCACGTTCAGGCAAGAAAGCAAAAACAGGTCAGAACTAGGAAAAGGTCTTCTAGGGTAGCCCCTTCCCTTGGGGACAGTCTCCTTCCACTGCAGACACCTCCCCCTGAGCAGCAATGAGGGACCTTCCCAGGTGCTGGTGCCACATCTGTCCAATCAACTGAGTGCTCCACAGCCCCGAGAGACAGGGCAGGGTGGCCACTCAAAGCAAACACTCACTCTTCACTCCTGGCAAGACCCCTCTCTGCGTCCCTGTCTCCTGCTCTGCCGCGCTTGCCTGGACATGCACACCTCCCAGGCTCCCTGCTTTTCTTCTCCCCCACATCCTAGACAAGACCTTCTTGGGCTTCCTTTGGGTCCACCGAGCAGAAGCCACAGGGTTTTCTAAACACACTGCCTTCAACTAGAAGAGCAAGTGGAGGTGCTGCCAAACTGACCCTTTTCCTAAGAAGAGAGAACGGAGAGGCAGCATCGATTACAGGATCGTTTCCAACGCCCTCACTCCTCCCGGTGCAAAACTCTCTCCGTTCCCTGCTGGCCTGTCATGGCCTATAACACACCTTGTCCCCAGTTCATATCAGAGCCTGTCCTCTCTGAAGAGGCTGCTGGGAAGGATATGTGTTGTGTGGTCATCAGAAGTAACTTCTCATTAGGGGAAAAGCTATCCACGTGTACAATCTGAGGTACATCTGTCTCTCAAACCATCAAACTGTCAAAATGGTTATTATTATTATTACTTTCAATGTTTCCATCCTTTTTGATCCTGTCATTTTGTCTTGGGAAGGACATGAACCAGTAGTCAGTGGCCATTCTGCCTCACTTGGCACCACGATGCCCTTGGCCAGACACTCCTGGTACTGGAAGGTCATGAAAAGCAAAGCAAGGTGATGTCAGTGCCCAGCAATAGCAGGTCAGGCTATCCCTGCACCCGGATGCAGAAAATGCCTCCTCATCCATTCAGGGCCTGTTGCAGTGTCTGACATGTCCACTTGTTTTTCTAGCCAAGGCGTTGTTTCTAGAAAACCCTTATAAAGCTACAGAGCGCTTGGAGTATACATGCATTGACCTGTCAAAGGCTGGAGTGCTCCTAACACCCAAGGACGTCTCTTGTTCTATAACCCCAGCAGCTAGAACAGAACCACAACATTGTGGGTGCTCAACCAATATTAGCTGAATGAATGAATGAACCAACCAACCAACCAGCTTTGGGAGACGAGGCAGCAACAACAACCCGGTCAGGAGTCTGCGCAAACGTCAGACTCTGCTGACAGAAGGACCACAGGTCTGCATTTGCCAAACACCTGCTGGGACTGCGTCCCTAATTCTCAGTGGAGAAGGAGCACCAGGCCCACACAGGGCCAGACCCATGCCCGGGGCTTATTACGCACATAGCCTTGACCTCTACAACCACTGACCAGCCTTGGCTTTCAAGCCTCCTAAAGCATGTTTCTAAGAGATGAGTCGTCTTCAAGCACTTGGATTCCTTCTCAACATTTATCAAATGATCATGAACAAACCCTGACTGAGCACCCCTTGCATGGTCACACTGCTGGTTACAGTGAATGTAACAGATTCATGGCTCCCAGAACTCAGTGAAGTTTGCAGGCCTGGCTGGCACACAGGAACCCTGCTACAGACACGAGAACATGCTCCCCCCACCGGGCAGGGTGAGCTCTCGTTGGGGGCCCCTTTTCAAACGTGGGCCCTTGGCCAGGCCTCACCTCCAGAAGAGTATCCTTAAGCAGGAGGTTGAGAGGGCAGTGAGGCAGGGAGGGAGGAGACAGCCAGTGTCACTTGCAGGTTGCCTACTTCTCCTGTGGAAATTCAGTCCCCCCTCCCTCCCCCTGCACCCCCCAACTCTTCCAGCTTCCTCCCTGCAGCTGGTTGGTTAACAAGTGCATTTGCCAAGAGGTCAGGAAGAGCGCACCGTGAACAACCAGCCAGCTGAGGGGGGGGTGGAAGAGGGGTGGGCTGTCCCCTGGGCGGCCACCTCACTGCTACCTGAGGAAGCTACCTAGGGGTCTGCCTGCATGCAGCGTAAGCAGCATGTCCTTTGTTTTGTTTTTCATTTTAAAATAACTCCACTGCCTCCGCTCAGCCCCGCCTCTGTGCTCTCCCCTATCCAGCAGGTTCTGGTGCAGACGTGTAAATGACACACCTTTTGTGTGCTCAGAAGAAAAACTCGAAATAAAGGGCTTTATGCCAGATCTACAAACCCCCAAAGTCCCTGAAGACGCAGTGAGAGAAAGACCTCTGCTTTTTAAAACTGGACTTTGAAAATATGGAAATTGAAACTTAAGAAGTTACCTAATCTCACCCCAGAGAGAAGCACTTTATTATTTTATAGACACACGCACATGAGTGTACGCTTTTACACGTTTTGGGTTTTTCTGGATGTGGTCCTTTTGGAACCCTTTTCCCCTTTAATAATCCTACCACGTATATTTCTTTCCCCCAGTCGGCACATGCGCTCTGACAACAGGACTTTTAATGCCTGCAGAATATTCCACCATGTAGATCCACTGATCTCATTTATACACAATGACTATAATAATCCTACCACGTATATTTCTTTTCCCAGTCGGCACATGCGCTCTGACAACAGGACTTTTAATGCCTGCAGAATATTCCACCACGTAGATCGACCGATCTCATTTATGCACAATGGCTATAATAATCCTACCACGTATATTTCTTTCCCCAGTCGGCACATGCGCTCTGACAACAGGACTGTTAATGCCTGCAGAATATTCCACCACGTAGATCGACCGATCTCATGCATGCACAATGGCTATTCCCTGCTCTTGGACCGTAAGATCATTTCCACTTTTTCACAATTCACAGTTACATGACTGAACATAAACAAACACATACTGAATATAAATCTTTTTTTTAAACCTCTCTGACAAGTCCCTAGGGATAAATTCCTAGAAGTGAAATAGCTATAACAAGAAGAATAAAACATTACAAGGCGTTTTACACACATTGGGAGTGGCCATGCTTTAAACTGTCCAATCTGAATGATGATTAGAAGCCTTCCCTGATGGCCCCAGATAGAGTCATCTCTTCCTCTCTTATGTCACTGATTCACTGATTTATCCATTCTACAAATATATATTAAGAAGCTTTGGCCAGATGTGGTGGCTCACGGCTGTAATCCCAGCACTTTGAGAAGCCCAGACAGGCAGATCACTGGAGGTCAGGAGTTCGAGACCAGCCTGCCCAGTATGGGGAAACCCCATCTCTACAAAAAATACAAAAATTAGCTGGGTGTGATGGCGCGTGCCTATAATCCCAGCTACTTGGGCAGCTGAGGCATGAGACTCACTTGAACCCAGGAGGCAGAGGTTGCACTGAGCCAAGATCACACCACTGCACTCCAGCCTGGATGACAGAGTGAGACTCTGCCTCGAAAAAAAAAAATCTCCAACATGGGACAGTGTCCCTATTGCAAGACGCACCAGGTTCTCAGCATATACCTCATCACATTCTAATGCAGGACATGCGCATCTGTCCTTCAATACTAGTGCCAGGACGGTAGGGACGCTTTTGATGGCCCTCTGTGGCTAACACGGCGCTGGGCACAAAATCAGGTGAAGATTCAGAGGGTTTCCATAGCCACAGCTATCAAAGGGAATGGGATGTTACACACAGCAGGGGTATCTATACACTGGAAACACGTTTCTGGGGATTCTCACACGTATCTCAGCCCTTGCTGAGAACTCTTAGCTGAGGAGTCATGAAACTTGGGTGCTTGTTTGAAACTAACTGCGACTTGCAGATGACTTTGAGGGAGTCTCAGTGCACCTCTGGGCTCCGGCTCCTTACCTGTGTAAGAGAAGTGAAGCCCGTCTGACTTGCCTGGTTTCCCCCTGGGCCTGTTCTGAGGATGAAGGAAGATGCTGTGTGTAGAAGCAGGTCACGGCCCGGTAAGCGCTCAACAGACGTGGGTGCTGGGATAACAGACACTTGTTTTAATAATTGGAACAAGATTCCGCAGGCAGCCTTACTTCTTTCCTAGACGGTGCCTGCTACACAGTTTCTACATTCAGCACCTGCCTCATTCTCTCATATTATTTTTTTTGGAGACGGTATTGCTGTGCTGCCCAGACTGGAGTGCAGTGGCTCAATCATAGCTCACCGCCATCTCAAAGTCCTGGGCTCAAGCGATCCTCCTGCTTCAGACTCCCAAGTAGCTGGGACTACAGGCACGAACCACCACACCTGGCTAAGTTTGTAAAACTTTTCTGTAGAGATGGGGTCTCGCTATGCTGCCCAGGCTGGTCTCAAATGCATGGCCTCAAGTGATCATCCTTCCTCGGCCTCCTGAAGGGCTGGAAAGCCACTCTGTCTGGCCCCATTCTTTTTTTTTCTCTTTCTGAGACAGAGCTCTCTCTGTCGCCCAGGCCAGAGTGCAGTGGTGTAATCTTGGTCCACCGCAGCCTCCGCTTCCTGGGTTCAAGCGATTCTTGTGTCTCAGCCGTCTGAGTAGCTGGGATTACAGGCACCCGCCACCATGCCCGGCTGATTTTTGTATTTTTTGTAGAAATGGGGTTTCACCATGCTGGCCAGGCTGGTCTTTAACTCCTGACCTCAGGTGATCCACCTGCCTCCCAAAGTACTGGGATTACAGATGTGAGCTATCACTCCTGACCCCATTCTTTTTAGAATATTAGTGACTTCCATCTGTTGGAAGCAGGTTGGGGTATACATCACACCATCCCTAAATCTTTCATGAAATTAATTCCTAGTAAGTCTCAGGGGGTTCTGCAACATGTGTAAACTGCTAACAAAGACGCCCACAGTGGCCCCAGAGACGGCTCCCGTGTGCTGGGTGGAGTCCCCCTCTCATCACCAGGCACTCAGAGGAGTGTCTGCATGAAAGCCTCACCCGGGCCAACTCTGGCAGCAGAAGGAGTCAAGCCTGCATCAGCAGAGGGGGACGCCTGGCTGAATGCAGCGCTGAACCTAGAACCCGGCACCAACAGTGACAGGTCCCTGGCTTGCTGGGTGCTTATACCCATCTCATGCAAGGATGGTGTGCCTGTAATATTCTTGAAGTCAACCACATGTCTTTAACTCCGCTTGTTTTTACCAAAAAAAAAAAACCCATTTCTAAATGGCCTAGATGTTCATTCCTGAGCCTCCTGGTTAGATTTAGGTCATGATATTTAAAATGCTTACTACAGGGACCTCTGGAGTATCAGTTCCTGAAAACAGGCCATCAGATGCTAGCTTACCACTCCTGGTTTGCGGATTCCAGATTATTACTGCAGAAGCTAACACACACACACACACACACACACACACACACACACACAGCTTATACCAAGCACTTTTTAAAATAAACTATTACCCAAATAGTAGACCAGTATTCAGTCTCCAGCCACCACTGGGGAGAAGCATCAGGCCCTACTCAGCACACAGCTGTTCCTCACACCCTGAACCTCGGTGGGGGCTGGAAAAGCCACAGAGGCCATCGCTCATACCCTCTCCTGTGGCCTCCACGTGAATGTGGACCCGATTTATCCATTTTCCCCCACGCCAAAACGAAGCAGATAATAATAGAGTCTTTGCCTAACACTGTGTCTCTGAGAAATTATGAAGTATGGATTTAAGCAGCATTGTGCACTCACACGTGTGCATCTGTCGGAAGGCAAGGCAACTCCCACACATAGCACGTCCTGCCCGGCCTAGCCCCTCTGAGGCTGCTGAGGTGGGTGTCTCACAGAGCTTAGCTGTAGAGGTTCCTGGGTGAGCAACAGGTGAGGAGGGAGCAGGAGAGGTGATGGACGCTCACAGCCCTGCTAGAGACCACTGCTCTACATCCAAACCAGGCACAGAAGGGTGGCACAGGCAGCCAGGTTACCTGAGCAGGAACACAGCCGTAACGAGTAAGGTGTTCCTAAAGTCGGGCTCAGAATTCTCTGAAATACCCACCTGCTCCTGACACCGAGGTTACCCAGTGGCTCTGGGAGTGCGAACCACCTGGGGAGAATTACTGCCCAGTTAGCTGCCCATGGCCCAAGTGACTTCAATGACCGGCTAATCAGAAGTCACCAGCCTAGAGAAGCTGCTGATTTATTTTCTATTTTTTTGAGGACGGTGTTTTAATTCTAGAGGAAAGAGGAAAAAATACCCATCTGTAGAAGCTGGACCTGCCTTGAGTGGACAGTAGACAAGCTGGGGCCCTGGGATTCTGAGTAGTCGAGAGGGGGCTGGAGCCAGCAAGGGTCAGACGCTGAGAGGGGGCAGAGTTGACCCTCATCACAGTTGTGCTCAACGGCTGGGTTCCTGCCCCCACGAGTTTTCTTTTCGGAAGCCCGAAAACATAAAGCAGGCTTACCAACACCCTCAATTCCCAACCGGATCCTTCTCGCCTGTGGATGTGTTTGGGAAGCCAGGGATAGAGAAAATCGTCATTCATCTTCTGCTCCTTTCCTTCTCCCGCTTTATTAGCATTGCGTGAAATTTACGGGTGTGCTGCCAACGCCTGAATCAGCAGTTTAGATGGTAGGTGCCGCAGCAGCTCAGAGAAGGGAGCAGCTGAAAAACCCTAGAGCTGGAGCACCACCTCTGAGGCCATCCAGCCTTGCCCTGTCTCCAGGTAGCTGTGTTCCTAAACCATGACAAATGACTAGAAGTTTTCCACTCAGGGGAGTCCTGGGGGAAGGAAGATGCTCTCTCCTTGCAGGTACATCTGAAGGCACTCAAGCAGAGGAGACCCCTCCCTGCAGCCTCCGGAGGCAGCCTCCAGAGCGGCAGCGGGCTCTGGGTCGGTGACAGCCCGTGTATTACTTAAGCATGATTCAGCTGCCCTGCCCCATCCCATGTAAATCGGTTGCTATGCACTGAATCTGGCTTCCTTTTTCTGCACATTCCTTTTGGCTCCATTTCTCTGGAGGACCGACTAACACAGGCCACCACCCCTCCATCACTACCGGCTTCCTTTTTTCTAGTAAGCACTCCCTTTGGGAGAGTCCAGTAAGAAAAAAAGAAAAATACCTCATTAGGCCCTTCCACATCAACACTGACTGCATGAACCCTAATTATTGCACCTGAATTATTCTTTTCTAGTTGCAAAGAAGGGAATCTCTAAGGTCTTTATTAAAACCTACAAACCTCTAAAGAATGGTAAAATGAGAAGGCTTGAGTCTTTTTTGCATTGACAGGAACATAAATAAGTCCTAAGTCCTGAGGGCATCTGAACTGCAACCAGGTGAGCCCAGCACAGCTTCCCAGCATCCCCCCTTGAAGGGAAGAGGCAGAGAAAAGGAAGTGAAGTTTAGAGAGACTGTACTGTCGCCTTTGATCTGCAGCACCACCCCGCTGAGGTAAGCATTAGCTCATACCTTTGGCCAAGGGCGAGTCAGAAAGTGAGAAAAGCATTTGGAGGCGAGAGGGAGGAGGACTTGGTTGTCGGTTCATTCATGTACTCATCACACAAATATTTATTAGCTACCGCAATGTGTCAGATGTGGCCTCTTTTGAATTTAACCACCTCTTTAAAGGCTTATCTCCAAATACGGTCACATCCTAAAATACTAGGAGTTAGGGCTTCAATATATGAATTTAGGGGAGACGACCTCAGCTCATAACAGTGAATTTCTTTTTTTTCTTTTTTTTTTTCGGATGGAGTCTCTCGCTCTGTTGCCCAGGCTGGAGTGCAATGGTGTGACCTCGGCTCACTGCAGCCTCCACCACTTTTCTGTATTTTTAGTAGAGACGGGGTTTCCCCAGCTTGGCCAGGCTCATCTTGAACTCCTGACCTCGTGATCCACCTGCCTTGGCCTCCCTGCAGTGAATTTCTTCACATGCTCATCTCTTCCCTCCTGCAAATCAAATATCCTCTATATTTTGGCAAATGGCAATGGATGGTCACGATATGGCCTACTACTTCCATGCCTTGACCACCCAAGAGACGGGTGCTCGTGATGGAAAGAGTCCACTGTCTATCACACACTGCTGCTTCTGCATGCTCAGATGCGGCCTCATGGCTAGATGGCAGATTCTGATTGGGCAGAGACAATGTCTGTTTCCTTAGTACCTAGCAAAGCGTCTTGCATTGGGTAGATATTCAACATACTTTTAGTGGGGAATGAATTTTCCTAATAGGGAATCTGAAGCCTGTAAAGAAAGCCAGAACAGCAAAGAACTGAATCAAGTTTAATCTTTTATATGGATTAGAAATGCATACTCTACATATAGGAAGTACAAACTCACAGAGTAAAGTCAGAGAGAACGGTTTTAACACATATTTGCAATGTGATCAGTCAATGTTCCTGAAACCTAGTAACAATCCAATAAGGAGGAAGGCAAGATGGCCGAATAGGAACAGCTCCGACTGCAGCTGCCAGAGAGGTCAACGCAGAAGGCGGGTGATTTCTGCATTTCCAGCTGAGGTACCTGGTTTGTCTCACTGGGACTAATTGGACCTGGACCAAGCAAACCTAATAGATATTTACAGAACTCTCCACCACAAATCCACAGAATATACATTCTTCTCAGCACCACATCACACCTACTCTAAAATTGGCCACATAATTGGAAGTAAATCACTCCTCAGCAAATGCAAAAGAACGAAAATCATAACAGTCTCTCAGAGCACACTGCAATCTAATTAGAACTCAGAATTAAGAAACTAACTCAGAACTGCACAACTTCATGGAAACTGAACAATTGGCTCTTGAATGTTGCCTGGATAAACAATGAAATGAAGGCAGAAATAAAGATGTTCTTCGAAACCAACGAGAACGAAGACACAACATACCAGAATCTCTGGGACACATTTAAAGTAGTGTCTAGAGGACAATTTATAGCAATAAATGCCCACATGAGAAGCAAGGAAAGATCTAAAAGTCAACACCCTAAAATCAAAATTGAAAGAGCTAGAGGAGCAAGATCAAAAAAACTCAAAAGCTAGCAGAAGACAAGAAATAACTAAGATCAGAGCAGAACTGAAGGAGATAGAGACACAAAAAACACTTCAAAAATCAATAAATCCAGGAGCTGGTTTCTTGAAAAGATCAACAAAATAGACCACTAGCCAGATTAATAAAAAAGAAAACAGAGAATAATCAAATAGATGCAATAAAAAATAATAACGGGGATATCACCACAGATCCTACAGAAATACAAACCACCATCAGAGATTACTACAATCAACTCTATGCATATAAACCAGTAAGCCTGGAAGAAATGGATAAATTCCTGGACACTTGCACCCTCCCAAGCCTAAACCAGGAAGAAGTTGAAACCTTGAATAGACCAGTAACAAGGGCTCATGTTGAGGCAGCAATTAATAGCCTATCAACCAAAAAAAGCCAAGGTCCAGATGGGTTCACAGGTGAATTCTACCAGACATACAAAGAGGAGCTGGTACCACCCCTTCTGAAACTATTCCAAACAATCCAAAAGAGGGAATCCTTCCCAAATCATACGAGACCAAAATCATCTTGATACCAAAACCAGGCAGAGACTCAACAAGAAAAGAAAACTTCAGGCCAATATCCATGATGAACACAGATGCAAAAATCTTCAATAAAATACTGGCACACCGATTGCAACAGCACATCAAAAAGCTTATCCACCATGATCAAGTAGGATTCACCCCCGGGGATGCAAGGTTGGTTCAACATACGCAAGTCTATAAATGTAATTCACCACATAAACAGAACCAAAGACAAAAACCACATGATTACCTCAATAGATGCAGAGAAGGCCTTTGACAAAATTCAACAGCCCTTTATGCTAAAAACTCTCAATAAACTAAGTATCGAAGGAACATATCTCAAAACAATAAAAGCTATTTACAACAAACCCACAGCCAATATCATAATGAATGGGCAAAAACTGGAAGCATTCCCTTTGAAATCTGGCACTAAAGGATGCCCTCTCTCACCACTCCTATTCAATATAGTATTGGAAGTTCTAGCCAGAGCAATCAGGCAAGAAAAAGAAATAAAGGGTATTCACTTAGGAAAGGAGGAAGTCAAATTGTCTCTATTTGCAGACGACATGACTGTATATTTAGAAGACCCCAGTGTCTCAGCTCAAAATCTCCTTAAACTGATAAACAATTTCAGCAATGTCTCAGGATTCAAAATCAATGTGCAAAAATCACAAGCATTCCTATACACCAATAACAGACTTAAAGAAAGCCAAATCAAGAACCAACTGCCATTCACAATTGCTACAAAGAGAATAAAATACCTAGGAATACAACTAACAAGGAACATAAAGGACCTCTTCAAGGAGAACTACAAACCACTGCTCAACGAAATAAGAGAGGACACAAACAGATGGAGAAACATTCCATGTTCATGGTTAGGAAGAATCAATATCGTGAAAATGGCCATACTGCCCAAAGGAATTTACAGATTCAACACTATCCCTATCAAGCTACCAATGACCTTCTTCACAGAACTGGAAAAAACTACCTCAAACTTCATATGGAACCAAAAGAGAGCCCACATAGCCAAGTCAATTCTAAGCAAAAAGAACAAAGCGGAAGGGCATCACACTACCAGACTTAAAACTATACTACAACGCTACAGTAATCAAAACAGCATGGTACTGGTACCAAAACAGAGATATAGACCAATGGAACAGAACAGAGGCCCTGGAGGCAACACCACACATCTACAACCATCTGATCTTTGACAAACCGGACAAAAACAAGCAATGGGGAAAGGATTCCCCTGTTTAATAAATAGTGTTGGGAAAACTGGCTAGCCGTGCGCAGAAAGCAGAAACTGGACCTCTTCCTGACACCTTACACTAAAATTAACTCCAGATGGATTAAAGACTTAAACATAAGACCTAACACCATAAAAACCCTAGAAGAAAACCTAGGCAAAACCATTCAGGACATAGGCATAGACAAGGACTTCATGACCAAAACATCAAAAGCATTGGCAACAAAAGCCAAAATAGACAAATGGGATCTAATTAAACTCCAGAGCTTCTGCACAGCAAAAGAAACAATTATGAGAGTGAACCAGCAACCAACAGAATGGGAAAAAATTTTTTGTAATGTACCCATCTGACAAAGGACTTAAATCCAGAATCTACAAAGAACTAAAACAGATTTACAAGAAAAAAAAACCCCACTCAAAAGTGGGTGAAGGATATGAACAGACACTTTTCAAAAGAAGACATATATGAGGCCAACAAACGTGAAAAAATGCTCATCATCACTGGTCGTTAGAGAAATGCAAATCAAAACTACATTGAGATACCATCTCATGCCAGTTAGAATGGCGATCATTAAAAAATCTGGAGACAACAGATGCTGGAGAGGATGTGGAGAAATAGGAACACTTTTACAGTGTTGGTGGGAGTGTAAATTAGTTCAACCATTGTGGTTGAACTAATTCCTCAAGGACCTAGAAACAGAAATTCCATTTGACCCAGCAATCCCATTACTGGGTATATATCCAAAGGATTATAAATCGTTCTATTATAAAGACATATGCACACGTATGTTCACTGCAGCACTGTTTACAATATCAAAGACCTGGAACCAACCCAAATGCCCATTGATGATAGACTGGACAGGGAAAATGTGGCACATATACACCATGGAATACTATGCAGCCATAAAAAATGATGAGTTCATGTCCTTTGTAGGGACGTGGATGAACCTGGAAACCATCATTCTCAGCAAACTGACACAAGAACAGAAAATCAAACACTGCATGTTCTCACTCATAGGTGGGTGTTGAACAATGAGAACACATGGACACAGGGAGGGGAGCATCACATACTGAGGTCTGTTGGGGGTACTAGGGGAGGGATAGTGAGCGGTAGGGAGTTGGGGAGGGATAACATGGGGAGTAATGCCAGATATAGGTGATGGGGATGGAGGCAGCAAACCACATTGCCATGTATGTACCTATGCAACAATCCTGCATGTTCTGCACATGTACCCCAGAACCTAAAGTGCAATAAAATAAAAAAAAATTAAAAAAAAAACACACGTGATTATCTCAATAGATGCAGAAAAGGCCTTTGAAAAATTCAACAGCCCTTCATGCTAAAAACTCTCAATAAACTAGGTATTGACAGAATGTATCTCAAAATAATGAGAACTACTTATGACAAACCCACAGCCAATATCATACTGAATGGGAAAAACTGAAGGCATTCACTCTGAAAACAGGCACAAGACTAGGATGCCGTCTCTCACCACTCCTATTCAACATCATATTGGAAGTTATGGCCAGGGGAATCAGGCAAGAGAAAGAAATAAAGGGTATTTAATTAGGAAGAGAGGAAGTCAAATTGTCCTGGTTTGCAGATGACATGATTATATATTTAGAAAACCCCATCAACTCAGTCCAAAATCTCCTTAAGCTGATAAGCAACTTCAGCAAAGTCTCAGGATACAAAATCAATGTGAAAAAATCACAAACATTCCTATACACCAATAACAGACAAACAGCCAAATCATGAGCAAACTCCCATTCACAATTACTACAAAGAGATTAAAATACCTAGGAACACAACTTACAAGGGATGTGAAGGACCTCTTTAAAGAGAACTACAAACCACTGCTCAAGGAAATAAGAGAGGACATAAACAAATGGAAAAACATTCCATACTCACGGATAGAAAAAATCAGTATCATGAAAATGGCCATACTGCCCAAAGTAAGTTATAGTAGAGTCAATACTATCCCCCATCAAGCTACCATTGGCTTTCTACACAGAATTGGAAAAAACTACTTTAAATTTCATATGGAACCAAAAAAAAAGCCTGTATAGCCAAGACAATCCTAAGCAAAAAGAACAAAGCTGGAGGCATCACACTACCTGACTTCAAACTATACTACAAGACTACAGTAACAAAAATGGCATGGTACTGGTACCAAAACAGAGATACAGACCAATGGAACAGAACAGAGGCCTCAGAAATAACACCACACATCTACACCCATATGATCTTTCACAAACTTGACAGAAACAAGCAATGGGGAAATGATTCCCTATTTAATAAACGGTGTTGGGAAAACTGGCTAGCCATATGCAGAAAGCTGAAACTGGATGTCTCCTTACGCCTTATACAAGAATTAAGTCAAGATGGATTAAAAACTTAAACATAATGCCTATATAATACTCAAAGGATTACAAATCATTCTGTAAA
This sequence comes from Ateles fusciceps, assembly GCA_036589455.1. NCBI lineage: Eukaryota > Metazoa > Chordata > Mammalia > Primates > Atelidae > Ateles > Ateles fusciceps. The sequence goes on from JAZHEH010003256.1 coordinate 1,392,410, forward strand.
GACACATTCACATGTATGTTTATTGCGGCACTGTTCACAGTAACAAAGACTTGGAACCAACCCAAATGCCCATCAGTGATAGACTGGATAAAGAAAATGTGGCACATATACACCATGGAATACTATGCAGCCATAAAAAAGGATGAGTTCATGTCCTTTTCAGAGACATGGATGAAGCTGGAAACCATCATTCTCAGCAAAACTAACACAGGAACAGAAAACCAAACACTGCATGTTCTCACTCCGTGGGAGTTGAACAATGTGAACACATGGACACAGGGAGGGGACCATCACACACTGGGGCCTGTGGGGGGGTGGGAGGCTACGGGAGGGGATAGCATTAGGAGAAATACCTAATGTAGATGACGTGTTGATGGGTGCGACAAACCACCATGGCATGTGTGTACCTATGTAACAATTCTGCACATTCTGCACATATACCCCAGAACTTAAAGTATAATAATAAAAGATGTCTAGTACAATGCCTGTATAGAGTAATAAAAATTACTATAAAAAAAATAATCCAGGCAAGTCTCGGTGGCTCACGCCTGTAATCCCAGCACTTTGGGAGGCCGAGGCGGGTAGGTCACAAGGTCAAGAGATTGAGACCATCCTGGCCAACATGGTGAAACCCTGTCTCTACTAAAAATACAAAAATTAGCTGGGTGTGGTGGCGCATGCCTGTAATCCCAGCTGCTTGGGAGACTGAGGCAGGAAAATTGCTTTAACCCTGGAGGTGGAGGTTGCAGTGAGCCGAGATCACGCCACTGAGCCTAGTAACAAAGCAAGACTCCGTCTCAAAAAAAAAAAAATCCAATAACCATCTAATATTAGATGTATGAAAAAGCTACCTAAATCCTAGGGTCACATTGCTTGTCGCTTGATAGAACACAATTTTCTTGTCTCACTTATTTTTATTCACATTTGTGATCATACATGCATGTGCAGCCACATGAATATCAGCGTCAATATCTGGTTTCTAGAGGAGATTCTCAAAAGGTAGGAAACCCACCTACTTTAATAGCGTCTTACAAAACTCAGCACATTATTATGCACAGATGCATTCAAATCGTGAAATCTCTCAGAACGAGAAGTATTCTATTTTTTCCCCCCAGGTTTTGCTTATTAATGACCCAGCCAGGCTTTCTCATACTGTCTTGTGCTAGAGGCATTGAGTCCTCACATCTGAAAAGTAAAATCCCTAGAAATGCCTAAGGAAGAAATAAATCAATCAAAGTGGTTGATGCTTAGAACAAAAGGTCATTCCAATTCACTCATAGTGGGTCATGCTTCTTAACTCAGCCACAAGGAAATCCCAATTCAGGCAAAAATAATTCTGTCTTCATTATTCCACAATCCAATGGGTGTCTATGATCATTTGAGTACTCCTTTCTTGAAAAGAGAAGATCAGCACATGTGTCTTTAATAATACATTCCTCTTGGTCTTGCTGAAATGCTACATTAGTAACTGCATTTGATTACACTGGAACCTATCTCAGGCCCCCCCTACTGATGCTCTTACAGGCCATTATTAATGCGTACCCCTTCAGGGGCTGTAATTTGGGACTCAATTTGCCATAAAATTGTCCTAAGTGTCACCTTAGTAATCGGAGATCACATGACCCATGAAACACATTGAAACGAAACATGGCACCTCTTGGAAATGAATGTCAAATTTCCCCAATAGTAAAAAGGCACTAGCCATTGTATTTGAAGTGGATTTCACGGTGCCTGGAGATGGGGAGGGGTTAGACGTCCCCTACTCACATTCCTTGAGCTGGGCCTGCGAGGCCTCAGAGCAGAGCCCTCACCTACCACATATACTAAAGACTCAACACACCGACTCTGATAATTCAGCCATCCCTCAGGTGGATTTTGATGGTGCTTATCTTTTTAACCAAAAAGCCACATGTGGTCTAGCAAAGGAGTTTTATCCTAATTCCAGATACCAAAAAGTAGGTTAGATGTCAAATCTGGCAAAACAAAAGGTAGTCCGATTAATCATTATGGAAATGCAAATCAAACCACAATGAGACACTGTTTCACACCTATTAGGAAGGCTATTACCAAAAAAACAAAATTACAACTGTTGACGAGGATGTGGAGAAACGGAACCCTTGTATATTGCGAGTGGGAATGTAAAATGGTGCAGCTGGTACAGAAAACAGCACAGCAGCTCCTCAAAAACCAGAAACGTAGGATCACTATTAATCTATGATCCAGCAATGTCACCTCTGGGTATACAACCAAAAGAATTGAAAGCAGGCACTTGAATAGGTATTTGTATATCAGTGTTCACAGCAAAATTATTCACAATAGCCAAAAAGTAAAAATAATCCATCAGCAGATGAATGGATAAACAAACGCGGATATAGACATACAACAGAATAAGACTGCGTCTTAGAAAGGAACGAAATTCTGACACATGCTGCGCATGAACCTTGAAGACATTATGCTAAGTGAAATAAATCAGATACCGAGAGGCAAAATAATGTATGATCCCACTTATACAAGGTACACAGAGTAGTCAAATTCACAGGCAGAAAGTGGAATGGGGCTTCCCCTGGTGGAATGGGAGTGACTATTTAATGGTACGTAGTTTCAGTTTGGGAAATGAAAACATTTGAAAAGTGAATGGTGGAGACAGTAGCAGAACAATGTGAATGTACTCAATGCCACTAAATTTTACATTTTAAAACGGTTAAAATGGTAAAGTGCACATTATGTACATTTTACAATAAATTTTTTAAGGTAGATTGGTTGTCAAAATATCAAAATTTCCCATTTAAATGGACAAAGGCCAAAATGAATGAAATGTGGGAGTTCCCCGGAAAACGCCAGGCATTTGGACTACCATCTTGAAACTGTCCTGAGGTAAGATAGCTCAAGACCAGGATATCCTGGGGACTGGTGCAGGGATACAGAGTTGGAGAGAAGCGGAAGCACCTGCCTCTTCCCTTCAGAAAAGCACGCAGTGGCAACCTGTTCACCGTGAGCCTTGCTGCTTGGACTGCAGAGGGTCCTGGCATGAGCTCCTTGTGGATCCCATGGGCTCGGATGGAAGCATTAGCCAAATCAACTACTTTGCAGCCTTATTCTACAGTAGTTATTTTTGTTGTTCCTTCTGTTCCCGGTGATTCTTTTTTTTTTTTTTTTTTTAAGACGGAGTCTCGCTCTGTCATCTAGGCTGCTCCATCTAGGCTCATTGCAACCTCCGCCTGCTGGGTTCAAGCAACTCTCCTGCCTCAGCCTCCAGAGTAGCTGGGACTACATGCAGATGCCACATGTCTGGCTAATTTTTTGCATTTTTGGGGTTTCACCATGCTGGCCAGGCTGGTCTTGAATTCCTGACCTCATGATCTGCCCGCCTTGGCCTCCCAAAGTGCTGGGATTACGGACGTGAGCCACTGCGCCCGGCCCTCTGGTGACTCTTGATTCTGAATTTAGTCTAGCGGAATGAGAGGGCCTGCACAGGGGCCCTGTGTAAGTTACCTTCACTCTGACAAAATCTGGGCATCGTCACTCGTAGTTACAATACACAGCCAGCAACACGTCTTCATATGTTCTAAAGCAGAGAAAAGAGCCAATGGAACTTACAAGCTATAGCAACGAAGCACTCTTAGATGATTCTACCATTTTTAAAGAAATCCCTTGATTTACCTGGTCATCTAGAGGAGCCAGACACGGTGTGATTACGATGGTCTTAGGAACTGGAGAGCACTCCCAGAGGCCACTTTTAATGAAGTAAAATCCTTCTGGCTGGAGACTAAGTCAATATCCTTTATCACATTATTGAAAACACTGAATATTTTGCTATCGACTGTCCCTACTCTGCCTATTTCAAAAGAGGCTGGGGAAGCTGCAAAGCGGAGCAGCGCTTCTCACAGCTGTAAGAAACTAGGAGGTGAAAACTGGAGTCCAGGGCTCAGCAATGAGGGCCTTATCATTCCCTCCGTTTTTGGGCTGAGATCTGAAAGAACTATACCCTAGGAGTAAGGGTGAGTGGAAGTAGACTAAAACTCAGCAACAAATTATCTCAATTCTTGAAGTTGAATCACGGTGACCAAGACTGCTAGTCTGTAGGGGGCGTGGAGCAAAATGGCTGACTAGACGCCTCCACGGACCGTCCCCCCCCAGCAGGAACACCAAATTCAACAACTCTCTACATAAAGAAAGCATCTTTATAAAACCAAAATCAGGTGAGCACTCACAGTCCCTGGTTTTAACTTCATGTCACTGAAAGAGGCACGGAAGAAGGTAGCAAAGGCAGCCTGGAACTGCCAGCGCCACCCTTCCTGCATCACCCAACGGTGGCCACGTGGCACAGAGAACCTGTGCATTGGGGGGAGAGAGCACACAGTGATGATGAGACTCCACACTGAACTCAGGACTGCCGTGTCACAGGAGAAAGCAAAACCAGACTGAACTCAACTGCTGACCGCCCACGGAGGGGGCACTGAGATGGCTCTCGCTGGAGGGGGAACTGCCTGTCCAGTGGTGGGAACCTGAGCTCCAGCAAGCCTCACCACCACAGGCTAAAGTGCTCTGGACCCACAAATAAACTTGAAAGGCAGTCTATACCACAAGGACTGTAACTCTTAGGCAAGTCCTAGTGCTGAGCTGGGCTTGGAGCCAGTGGGCTTGAGGCGCATGTGACCTACTGAGACACCAGGCAACACAGCTAAGGGAGTGTTTGCACCAGCCCTTCCACAGCCCCAGGCAGTGCAGCTCTTGGCTCCAAAAGAGATCCCTCCATTCCGCTTGAGGAGAGGAGAGGAAAGAGGAAAGAGAACGCCATCTTCCATCTTGGAGACCAGGTCAGCCAAGGTAGGATAGGGCAATGGTCAGAGTTGTGAGGTCCCCATTTCAGGCGCATCCTCTTGAACGACATTTCCAGACACACCCAGGGCCAGAAGGGAGCCCACTGCCTTGAAAGAAGAACCCAGTCCTGTCGGGATCCATCACCTGCTGGCTGAAGAGCTCCTGGGCCCTGAATAACCAGCAGCAATATCCAGGTGATACGCCGTGGACCTTGGGTAAGAATCTGAGGGATGCTGGCTTCAGGGGAGACCCAGCATATTCCTAGCTGTAGTGACTATGGTGAGAGACTCTTTCTGCTTGAGAAAAGCAGAGGGAAAAAGAAAGGGGACTTTGCTTTGTACCTTAGATACCAGCTTGGCAACAGCAACGTACAGCAACGAGAGGGCTCCTGCAGTCCCTGATGCCAGGCCTGGGATCTCCAACAGCATTTCGAGGCCTTCCCTGCACCAGAGGGGGAACCTACTGTTCGGAATGGTGAGTCCCAGGCCTGGCGGTATTTACAACAGCCGGAATGAAGAGCCTTGGGCTGTAAGTGCACACTGGCAGGAGTCTGTTGGTAGCCCACGTGGGCCTGTGGCGGTGGGGAGCCATGGGCTGCCTGTGAAAAGGGGAGGCACTCATGGTTTGAGTGCCAGCTCAGCTGCAGTATCATAGAATGCCAGGTGTATTTCTAAGGTACCTGGCTCCTGGACAGCACCTCTGGACCCTCCTGGGGCCTGGGGAAACCCAATGCCCTGCAGAGAAGAATATAAGCCTGGCCGGCTTCACCATCTGCGAACTGTAGAGCCCCAGGGCCTTGAGCAAATAGAGGCCACAGTCGGGCAGTGGTTATGGCAGGCCTTGGGTGAAACTCACTACTCTGCTGGCTTCAGGTCTGACCCAGTGCAGTCCCAGTGGTAGTGGCCAAAGGGGGAGCTGTGTCACTTCACACCCAAATCCAGGCAGCTCAGCAGAGAGAGAGAGAGAGAGAGAGAGAGAGAGAGAGGGGGAGAGAGAAAAATCTTTGCCTCGTATCCAGAGAACTCGGGCAGATCTCATCCAAGACCACCAAGATGGCACCTCTATGAGACTGAAGAATCATAGTGTTGCTGGGCTAGGGTGCCCTGAAATACAAATGTGACTCAGCTCACACACCCATGTGCTTTCAAATACCTCAAAAGCCTTCCCAAGAAGAATAGGCACAAAAAGCCCAGGTTGCAAAGACTATGATAAGTACCTAACTCTTCAATGCCCAGGCACCAAAGAATACCCACAAGCATCAAAACCATTCAGGAAAACACAGCCTCGCCAGATGAACTAAACAAGGCATCAGGGAACAATGCCCTGATGTTTTAAGAGTTTTTAAGAGAAACAGAAATGTGTGACCTTTCAGACAGAGAATTCAAAATAGCCATTTTCAGGAAACTCTGAGAAATTCAAGATCACACAGAAACGGAATTCAGAATTCTATCAGATGAACTGAACAAAGAGATTGAAATAATTAAAGAGAATCAAATGGAAATTCTGGAGCTGAAAACCGCAAATGATGTACTGAGAATGCATCGGAGTCACTGGCCTTAAAGAGGAGGTAGAGAAAGAGACAGGGAGAGAAAGTTTATTCAAAGGAACAGTAACAGAGAAATCCCCAAACCCAGAAGAAGATATCAACATCTAAGTACAAGAAGGCTACAGAACACCAAGCATATTTAACCCAAAGAAGAGGACCTCAAAGTACTTAAAAGTCAAACTCCCAAAGGTCAACAACAAAGAAAAGATCCTAAAAGCAGCAAAATAGAAGAAAAAATCACATGCACTGGAGTGTCGATACGGCTAGCAGCAGACTTCTCAGCGGAAAGCTTATTGTCCAGAAGAGAGTGGCATAGCATATTTAAAGTGCTGAAGGAAAAAAACTTTTACCCTAGAATACTGTATCTGTCAAAAATATCCTTCATACATGAAGGATAGACAAAGGCTGAGGGATTTCAGCAAGACCAGATCTGTCCTGCAAGAAGTGCCAAAGGAAGTATTTCAATCAGAAAGAAGAGGATGTTGATGAGCAGTAAGATCATCTGAAGGTATGAAGCTCACTGGGAACAGTAAGATCCTCTGAAGGTGTGAAGCTCACTGGAAACGGTAGATCCTCTGAAGGTATGAAGCTCACTGGGAACAGTAAGATCCTCTGAAGGTGTGAAGCTCACTGGAAACGGTAAGATCCTCTGAAGGTATGAAGCTCACTGGGAACAGTAAGATCCTCTGAAGGTATGAAGCTCACTGGGAATAGTAAGATCCTCTGAAGGTATGAAACACTGGGAACAGTAAGATGCTCGGAAGGTGTGAAGCTCACTGGGAACAGTAAGATCCTCGGAAGGTGTGAAGCTCACTGGGAACAGTAAGATCCTCTGAAGGTGTGAAGCTCACTGGGAACAGTAAGATCCTCTGAAGGTGTGAAGCTCACTGGGAACAGTAAGATCCTCTGAAGGTATTAAGCTCACTGGGAACAGTAAGATCCTCTGAAGGTGTGAAGCTCACTGGGAACAGTAAGTACACAGAAAAACACGGAATATTGTACCACTGCAACCGTGGTGTGTAAACTACTCTTACCTTCACTAGAAAGACTAAAAGATGAACTAAGAAAAAATAACAACTACGACTATTCAAGACACAGACAAGAGAATCTAAATTAAAAAGTTAACAATATATAAATTTAACAAGTTTAAAAAACGGGATGAAGCTAGAGTGTAAAAAGCAGGCATGAGGTTCGAGGGCGGGTAACCTACCCATCATTACAATTTTTTGCTTCTTTGTTCATGCAAGTAGTCTTGAAATAATGGGTAATAGATATTATTTGTAAGCCTAATGATAACCTCATATCAAAAACATACAATGGATATGCAAAAAATAAAAAGCAAGAAATTAAACCCTATCAGAGACAGTCACCTTCACTAAAAGAAAGACAGGAAGGAAGAAAATAAGAAAGAGAGGACCGTAAAATAACCATCGCATTGGGACTGACTGAGTGGTCGGTATAACCCACGGAGAGTGAGGAAAGTTAGGTGGGGTGACAGCCCACCCATGAGCAGTATGGAACCAGGTGAGCCCCCAGCCCAGCCAGGAAAGGTGGTGAGTGATTGTACAACCACACCCAGGAAAACATGCTTTTCCCACGGATGTCTGCAACCCACAGATCAGGAGATCCCCCTCGTGAGCCCACCAAGGCCTTGATTCCCAAGCACAGAGCTGTGTGAACTCTCGGCAGCTGCTTGGGCAAGCACGGAGACCCGGGAATTATGGTGAGACAGGAGATCCTCCATGCATTCCCCCTAGGAAGGGGGCTAAAGCCAGGACACTAAGTGTCATTCTGCGGGACCCACTCCCACGGGCATCTCACGAATTAAGACCCACTGGCTTGGAATTCTAGCCGGCCTTTGGTAGCAGGCTGGACACTGCCTGAGACCACTGAGTTCCCAGGGGAGAGGCAGCCACCATCTAGGTGTAAGTCAGGAGTCTGTGATGTCCAGACCAAAAGGAATTCCCCACGGCACGGCACGGCACGGCACGGCACGGCACAGCTGCTGTGGTAGATCCTGGTGAGACTGCTTCTTTAAGTGGGACCCCAATCCATCCCTCCCCAATGAGTGGGGCCACCCTGTGGGAATTTCAGAAACTCCAGCCAGGGCTTTACAGACAGGACTCTGATCTCTCTCTGGGATGGAGCCCCTGTGGGGAGAGGCGGCCGCCGGATGTGCGGTTCAGCCTGCTGTCTCTGGAAAGTCCAGGTGACCTGAAGTGAGGGTTCCTCCCAGTGCAGCACACCTGCTCTGCAAAGGGGCAGCCAGACTGCTTCTCGAAGCAGGTCCCTCATCCCATTCCTCCTGACTGGGTGAGATCTCCCAACAGGGGTCTCCAGACACCTCCTAGAGGAGCATTCAGGACAGCATCAGGCTGGTGCCTCCCTGGGACAGTGCTCCCGGAGGAAGGAGCAGGCTGTCCTATTTGCTGTTTTGCAGCCTTCACTGGTGACATCTCTAGGTGCGGGAGGGTCCAAGGCAACTAGGGTCTGGAGTGGACTCCCAGCAAACCACAGCAGCCCTACACAAAGGGGCCTGACTGTTAAAGGAAAACAAACAAACAGAAAGCAACAAATACAAAGACCCCACAAAACCCCATTCAAAGGTCGGCAAACCCAAAGATCAAAGGTAGGTAAGCCCACAAAGATGAGAAAGAATCGACACAAAGATGTTAAAAACTCAAAAAGCCAGAGTGCTTCTTCTCCCTAAATGATGGCAGCATCTGTCCAGCAAGGACACAGAACTGGGCTGGGACTGAGCTGGAGAAATGACAGAAGCAGGCTTCAGAAGGTGGGTCATAACGAACTTCGCTGAGCTAAAGGAGCATGTCCCAGTGCAATGGAAAAAGATAAGAATCACGATAAAACATTACAGGAGCTGACAACTAGAACAGTCAGTTTAGAGAAGAGCATAAATGACCTCATGAAGCAAGAACTTCACAAGGCAATCACAAGTATCAATAGCCAAATGTACCAAGCAATGGAAAGAATCTCAGGGCTGGAAGACTATCTTCCTGAATTAAGATAAACAGACAAGAATAGAGAAAAAAGAATGAAAAGGAACAAACAGAATCTCTGAGAAATATGGGATTATTTAAAGATGGTGAACCTATGACTGATTGGGGTACCTGAAAGAGATGGGGAAAATGAAACCAAGTTGGAAAACATTCTTCAGGATATCATCCAGAACTTCACCAACCTAAAAAGACAGGTCAACATTCAAATTCAGGAAATTCAGAGAACCCCAGTAACATACTCCATGAGATCAACCCCAAGACACATAATCATCAGATTCTCTGAGGTCGAAATGAAAGACAAAATATTAAGGGCAGCCAGAGAGAAAGGCCAGTCCACATACAAGCAGAAGGCCATCAGACTAATCGCAGACCTCTTAGTGGAAACCCCACAAGCCAGAAGAGATTTGGGGCCAATATTCAACATTCTTAAAGAATTTCCAACTCAGAATTTCAAAACTGGCCAAATTAAGCTTCATAACCAAAGGAGAAACAAGATACTTTTCAGAGAAGCAAATGCTGAGGGAGTTCATCACCACCAGGCTGCCTTGCAAGAGTTCCTGAAGGAAGCACTAAATATGGAAAGAAAAACCATTACCAGACACTACAAAAATACGCTGAAGTACACAGACCAGTGACACTATGAAGCTGCTCCATAAACAAGTCTACAAAATAACCAGCTAGCATCATGATGATCAAATTCACACATAGCAGTATTAACCTCAAATGTAAATGGGCTAAATGCCCCAATTCAGACACAGATGGCAAACTGAATAAAGAGTCAAGACCCATCAGTATACTGTCTTCAAGAGACACATCTCATGCTCAAAAACACAAATAGGCTCAAAATAAAGGGATGAAGGAAATTTTACCAAGCAAATGGAAAACAGAAAAAAGCAGGGATTGCAATTCTACTTCCTGACAAAAACGGACGTTAAACCAACAAAAATCAAAACAGATATCAAACAAAAATCAAAAAAGACACAGGCCAGGCACAGTGGCTTACGTCTGCAATCCCAACACTTTGGGAGGCCGAGGTCCGTGGATCACTTGAGATCAGGAGTTTGAGACCAACCTGGCCAACATGGAAAAAGCCTGTCTGAACGGGCTTTTACCAAAATTAGCTGGGCGTGGCAGCACCTACCTATAATCCCAACTACTTGAGAGGCTGAAGCACAAGAATCGCTTGAACCCGGGAGGTGAAGGTTGCAGTGAGGCAGGATCGCACCACTGCACTCCAGCCTGGGTGACAGAGCGAGACTCTGTCTCAAAAAACAAAAAACAAACAACAACAAAAAACAAAGAAGGGCATTATATGATGGTAGAAGATTCAGTTCACGAAGAAGAGCTAACTATCCTAAATACACGTGCACCATATATGTATGCACCTAATACAAGAGCACCCAAATTCATAAAGCAAGTTCTTAGAGACCTACAAAGACACTTAGACTCCCACACAATAATAGTGAGAAACTTTAACATGCCACTGACAATATTAGACAGATCACTGAGACAGAAAATTAACGAAGCTATTCAGGATCTGAACTCAGCTCTGGGTTACATGGACCTGATAGATGTGCACAGAAAACTCCACCCAAAAACAACAGAATATACATTCTTCTCATTGCCACATAGTACTTGCTCTAAATCATGTAATTGGAAGTAAGACACTCCTCAGAAATGCAAAATACTGAAACATAACAGTCTCTCAGACCACAGCACAATCAAATTAGAACTCAAGATTAAGAAATTCACTCACAACCACACAAATACATGGAAATTAAACAACCTGCTCTTGAATGGCTCCTGGGTAAACAATGAAATTAAGGCAGAAATCAAGAAGTTCTTTGAAACTAATGAGAACAAACAGACAACACACCAGAATCTCTGAGATGCAGCTAAAGCAGTGCTAAGAGAGAAATTTATGGCACTAAATGGCCTCAAAAAGCTAGAAAGATTTCAAATCGACAACCTAACATCACAACTAAAAGAACTAGAGAACCAAGAGCAAACAAACCCCAAAGCTAGCTGAAGACAAGAAATAACCAAGATCAGAGAGGAACTGAAGGAGATAGAGACACACACAAAAAAACCTTAAAAAAAAATCAATGAATCCAACAGTTGGTTTTTTGAAAAAATTAATAAAATAGACTGTACTAGCTAGACTAATAAGAAAAGACAGAAGAATCAAATAGATACAGTTAGAAATGAAAAGGGGGATATCACCACTGACCCCACAGAAATACAAACTACCATCAGAGAATACTATAAACACCTCTATACACATAAACTAGAAAATCTAGAAGAAACAGATAAATTTCTGGACACATATACCCTCCCAAAACCGAACCAGAAAGAAACGGAATCTCTGAATAGACCAACAGTAAGTTCTAAAATTGAGGCAGTAATAAATAGCTTACCAACCAACAGCCCAGGACCAGACAGATTTACAGCTGAATTCTACCAGAGGTGAAAGAGGAGCTGGTAGCATTTCTACTAAACTACTCCAAACAAGTGAAAAGGAGGGACTCCTCCCTAACTCATTTGATGAGGCCAGCATCATCTTCATACCAACACCTGGCCTCTGAAATACAACAACAACAACAAAAGGCCAATATCCCTGATGAACATCAACGCAAAAATCCTCAGTAAGATACTGGCAAACCGAATCCAACAGCACATCGAAAAGTTTATCCACCACGATCAAGTTAGCTTCATCCCTGGGATGCAAGGTTGGTTCAACACACACAAATTAATAAATGGAATTCTCACACAGAACTAAAACCAAAAACCACATGGTTACCTCAATAGATGCAGACAAGGCCTCTGATACAATTCAACATCCCTTCATGTTAAAAACTGTCAATAAACTAAGTATTGAAGGAACATACTTCAAAATAATAAGAGCCATGTATGACAAACCCACAGCCAATGTCATACTGAATGGGCAAAAGCTGGAAGTATTCGCCTTGAAAACAGGCACAAGACAAGGACGCCCTCTCTCACCACTCCTATTCAACATAGTATTTGAAGTTCTGGCCAGGGCAATCAGCCAAGAGAAAAAAAATAAAAGGTACTCAAGTAGAAAAACAGGAAGTCAAATAGTCTTTGTTTGGAGATGACATGATCCTACATCTAGGAAACCCCACTGTCTCAGCTAAAAGCTTCTTAAGCTGATAAGCAACTTCAGCAAATTCTCAGGATACAAAATCAATGTGCAAAAATTACTAGCACTGCTATACACCAACAACAGTCATGCAGAGAGCCAAATCATGAATGAACTACCATTCACAATTGCTACAAACAGAATAAAATGCTTAGGAATACAGTTAACAAGGGAAGCGAAGGACCTCTTCAAGGAGAACTATAAACCACTGCTTAGGGAAATCAGAAAGGACACAAACAAATGGAAAAACATTCCATGCTCATGGATAGGAAAAAATCAGTATCATGAAAGTAGCCATACTGCCCAAAGTAATTTAAAGATTCAATGCTATTCCCATTAAACTACCACTGACATTCTTCACAGAATTAGAAAACTATGTTAAAATTCATATGGAACTAAAAAAGAGCCTGTACAGCCAAGACAATCCTAAGCAAAAAGAATGAAGCTGGAGGCATCACACTACCCAACTTCAAACTATACTACAAAACTACAGTAACCAAAACAGCATGGTACTAGGAAAAAAACAGACACAGAGACCAATGAAACAGAATAGAGAATTCAGAAATAAGATTGCACACACATAACCATCTGATCTTTGATAAACCTGACAAAAATTAACTCAAGATGTATTAAAGACTTAAATGTAAAACCTCAAACAATAAAAACCGTAGAAGAATATCTAGGCAATACCATTCAGGACCTAGGCACAGGCAAAGATTTCAGGACAAAAACACCAAAAGCAATTGTGACAAAAGCAAAAATTGACAAATGTTGGATCTAATTAAACTAAACACCTTCTGCATGGCAAAATAAACTATCATCAGAGTGAACAGACAACCTACAGAATGGGAGAAAATGTTTGCAATCTATCCATCTGACAAAGGTCTAATATCCAGAGTCTATAAGGAACTTAAACAAATTTACAAGAAAAACCAAACAACCCCATTAAAAAGTGGGCAAATGACATGAACAGATACTTCTCAAAAGATAACATTCATGCAGTCAACAAATGTGTGAAAAATAGCTCATCATCAGTGATCATTAGAGAAATGCAAATCAAAACAACAATGAGATACCATCTCATGTCTGAAAGTTAATGGCAACCATTAAAAAGTCAAGAAACAACAGATGCTGGTAAGTGTGTGGAGAAAAAGGAACACTCTTACACTGCTGGTGGGGAATGTAAATTAGCTTAACCATTGTAGAAGATAGTGTGGCAACTCCTCAGAGACCTAGAAGCAGAAATACCATTTGACCCAGCAATCCCATTACTGGGTATGTGCCCAAAGAAACAGAAATCAATCTATCATAAAGATATATGCACATATATGTTCATTGCAGCACTATGCACAATAGTAAAGCCATGAAATCCACCCAAATGCCCACCAATCAATGGTAGACCAAATAAAGAAAATGTGATACATATATGCTGTAGAATACTAACCAGCCATAAAAAAAAAATGACATCATGTCTTTTGCAGAGTCATGGATGGAGCTGGAAGCCGTTATCCCTCGGCAAACTAATGCAGGAATAGAAAGCCAAACATTACATGTTCTCTTATAAGTGGGAACTGAACAATGAGAACACATGGACACATGGTGAGGGGGAACAATACACACTGGGGCCTGTTAGGAGATTGGGGGGAAGGGAGAGCATTAGGAAGAATTGCCAATGAATGCTGAGCTTAATACTTAGATGATGGGTTGCTCTGTGCAGCAAACTTCCACGGCACATGTTTACCTATGTAACAAACCCGCACATACTACACAAATACCCCTCAAACTTAAAATAAAAGGTGATTTAAGAAAAACAGCAGAGTAGCTGAATGGATTAAAGAAAAGAAGGACCCAATGTTCTATTGCCAACCAGAAATACACCTCACCTATAAAGACACATACAGATTGAAAATAAAGGGATGGGTCAAGATATTCTAAGCTAATGAAAACCAAAAAAGGGCATGAGTAGTTATACTTAGACAAAACAGATTTCAAGTCAAAAACTATAAGAAGAGACAAAGTAGGTCATTATATAATGATTAAAGGATCAATTTGGCAAGAGAATATAACAATTGTAAATATTACATGCACCCAATATTAGAGCACACATATATATAAAGCAAATATCATTAGAGCTACAGGAAGAGACATAGACCCTAATACAAGAATAGATAGAGACTTCAATACCCCACTTTCAACATTGGACAGATCTTCCTGACAGAAAACCAACAAAGAAGTATCAGAGTTAATCTGCACTATAGACCAAATGAACCTCGTAGATATTTGAAGACTTTCATCCAATGGCTGCAGGAGACACATTCTTTTCCTCAGCACATGGATCATTCTTAAAGACAGACCATATGTTGGGTCACCAAGCCAGTCTTAAAACATTTAAAAAAACTGAAATAATATCAAGTATCTTCTTTGACCACAATAGAATAAACTAGAAAATCAATAACAAGAGCAATTTTGGAAACTACACCCATATATGGAAATTAAACAATATGCTCCTGAATGATCACTGGGTCAATGAAGAAACTAAGAAGAAAATTGAAAAATTTCTTGAAACAAATGACAATGGAAACACAACATACTAAAACCTATGGGATACAGTGAAAGCCATACTAAGAGGGAAATTTATAGCTATAAGTACCTAAGTCAAAAAAGAAGAAAAACTTCAAATAAGCAACATGATAATGTATCTTAAATAACTAGAAAAGCAAGAGCAAACCAAAGCCAAAATTAGTAGGAAAAAAATGAAATAGAGATTAGAGCAGAAATAAGTGAAACTGAAATAAAGAAAATAATAAGATCAGTGAAACCAAAATTTGGTTATTTGAGAAGATTAACAAAATGACAAAACTTTAGCCAGACTAATGGAAAAGAGAAAAGACTCAAATAAATAAAATCAGACATGAAATCAGAGATATTACAACTAATACCACAGAAATTCAAAGGATAACTGGTGGCTACTATAAGAAACTATATGCAAATAAATCGGAAAATCTAGAAAAAATGAATAAATTCCTAACCACATACAACCCAACAAGACTGAACTATGAAGAAATCCAAAACCTGAACAGATCAATAACAAGTAATGACATTGAAGCTGTAATAAAAAGTCTCCTGCAAAGAAAAGCCTAGGACCCAATAGCTGAACTGCTCAATTTTATCAAACATTTGAAGAACTAATATCAATCTTACTCAAGCTGATCTAAAACAAGTGGAGGAGGGAACACTTCCAAACTCATTCTACAAGGCCAATATTACCCTTATACTGAAACCAGACAAAGACACATAAAAAAAAAAAAGAAAACTTCAGGCCAATATCACTGATAAATATTGATGTAAAAATCCTCAGCAAAATACTAGCAAACCAAATTCAACAATACATTAAAAGGATCATTCATCATTAACAAGTGAGATTTATTCCTGGGATGCAAGGATGGTTCAACATATGCAAATCAATCAATGTGATACATCATATCAACAGAATGAAGCACAAAAACCACAATTATTTCAACTGATGCTTAAAAAGCATCTGATAAAATTCAACATCCCTTCATGATAAAAACCTTTGAAAATGGCTATAGAAGAAACATACTTTGACCTAATAAAAGCCATATATGACAGACCCCTAGCTAGTATCCTAATGAAGGAGGAAAAACTCAAAGCCTTTCCTCTAAGATCTGGAACATGACAAGGATCCCCCAATTTCAGCACTGTTATTCAACATAATACTGAAAGTCTTAGAGCAATCAGACAAGAGAAAGAAAGGGCATCCAAATTGGAAAGGAAGAAGTCAATTTATCCTTGTTTGCAGATAATATGATCTTACATTTGGAAAAACCTAAAGACTCCACCAGAAAACTATTAGAACTAATAAATAAATTCAGGGAAGTTGCAGGATACAAAACCAACATAAAAAAATTAGTAGCATTTCTACATGCCAACAGTAAACAATCTGAAAAAGAAATCAATAAAGAATTCCATTTACAATAGCCACACATAAAATTAAATACCTAGAAATTAACTTAACCAAAGAAGTTAAAGATCTCCGCAATGGAAACTACAAAACATTGGTACAAGAAATTGAATAACAAAAAAAGAAAGGAAAGATATTCCATATTCATGGATTGGAAGAATCAATATTGTTAAAATGTCCATACTACCCAAGCAATCTGCAGATTTATTGCAATCTCTATCAAAATACCAGTGACATTCACAGAAATAGAAGAAATAATCCTAAAATTTATATGGAACTACAGAAGATGTAGAATTGCCAAAGCTAAACTAAGTATAAAGAACAAAACTGGCAGAATCACATTACCTGACTTCAAATTATAGTACAGAACTATAGTAATCAAATATCACAGCACTGGCATAAAAACAGACACATAGAATAGTAGAACAGAATAGAAAATCCAGAAATAAATCCATACATTAGTAGTGAACTCATTTTTGACAAAGCTGCCAAGAGCACATATTGGGAAAAAAATAGTCTCTTCAATAAATGGTGCTGGGAAAACAATATCCATATGCAGAAGAATAAAACCAGACTTCTACCTCTTGCCATTTACAGAAATCAAATCAAAATGGATTAAACACTTAAACCTAAGACCTCAAACAATGAATTTCTACAAAAAAACATTGGGGAAACTCTCCAGACATTGGACTGGACAAAGATTTCTTGAGGAACACTCTACCAGCATAGGCAACCAAAGCAAAAATGGACAAATGGGATGGCATCAAGTTAAAAGCTTTGGCACAGCAAAAGAAATAATCAACAAAGTGAAGAGACAATGGGAGAAAATAACTGCAAACTATCCATCTGACAAGGGAACAACCAGAATATAGAAGGAGCTCAAATGACTCCATAGGTAAAAAAATTAATACTCTAAGCAAAAAATGGGCAAAAACATCTGAACAGACATTTCTCAAAGGAAGACATACAAATGGCAAAAAGGTAAATGAAAAGGTATTCAACATTACTGATCTTCAGATAAATGCAAATCAAAACTGCAATGAGCTATCATTTCACCCCAGTTAAAATGGCTTTTATTCAAAAGACAGACAATAATAAATCCTGGCAAGGATGTGGAGAAAAGGGTATTCTCATACAGTTGGTGGAAATTTAAGTTAATATAATCACTATGGAGAAGAGTTTCAATTTCCTCAAAAAAATTAAAAATTGAGCTACCATATGATCCATCGATCCCACTGCTAGGGATATATACCCCCTCAAAATGAAATCACTATATTGAATAGATACCTGCACTCCCATGTTTACTGCAGCAATATTCACAATAGCCAAGCTTTGGAAAAAACCTGTGTCCATCAACAGGTAGATGGATAAAGAAAATGTGATACATGCATATACACAATGGAGTATTATTCCACTATAAAAAAGAATGAGATCCTGTCATTTGCAACAACATAGATGGAGCTAGAGATCATTATGTTAAATGAAATAAGTTAGGCACAAAAAAGACAAGCTGCATGCTTTTGTGGGAGCTAAAACTTAAAACAATTGAACTGACAGAGAATAAAATGATGGTTTCCATAGACAGGGAAAGGCAGTCGGGGATGTGGTGCTGGTTGGGGGAGAAGCAGGGATAGCTAATAGGTACGGAAACAGTCAGAAAGAGCAAGACCTAGTGTTTGCCAGCACAACAGCATGATTACAGCAAAAGATAATTTTATATTTAAAAATAACTAAGAGTATAACTGAATTGAATCACAAGGAGAAATGCTTGAGGTGATGGACACCCCCATTTAACCAGATATGATTATTGTGTATTGCATGTCTGTATCAAAATATCTCATGTAACCCATAACTATATGTACCTACTATGTACCCACAAATTTAAAAATAAAAAAAAAATTTTTTTAAAGGATTGCTACTTTGCCTAGCCACATTTCAGAAACAAATACAAATTCTATCTGGAAGACGATAACATTTTTCTGTGTCTCAATTATCTCAGTAACTTTTTATATACAGTGTTTAATACTCAGTTAAAACATAATCAAGTATACAAAAAGACAAAAGTAACATTAAGAAAACGTTAATGAAACACAATGTATGCTTGATACAGTTACACAGAGGCCTAGATAATGAAATTACCAAATACAGACTTTAAAACAGACAGGCTTAACACATTCAAAAAGAAGAAAGACAAAATTGAGAATTTTCACAGAAATTAGGCTATTTGAAAAACAAAAATAATTTATATAAGTAAAAAATAAAATAGCTGAAATTAAGAACTAGGTTGTTAGGCCCAATAGCAGCTTAGATTCAGCTGAAGATAACACTAGAAGAAAATTCAGAAGAAGATATCTAGAATGAAGTTACAAAGTTCAAAGAAAAAAAAATAGAAGAGGGTAAGAGACAAGGGGGCAGAGAAAGAAAGTCTAATGTACATGTAATTGGAATCTTTGAAGAAGCAAATGAAGAGTCAGAAGCAATATTTGAATACATATTTGCTAAGAATTTACCATTACAGATGAAATAAATGAAACCACCACTAGTCAAGGAGCCCTACAAACTCCAAGTAGGATAAACAAAAAGAATCTCAAATTAAACATCATAATAAAACTGCTGAAAAGAGGAAAAAACAGATTACTTTTAGGGTAATAAAACAGATTACTATAAAAGGAACAAAAAGGCCAGGTGCTGTGGCTTATGCCTATAATCCCAGCACTTTGGAAGGCTAAGGTGGGTGGATAGCTTGAGTTCAGGAGTTCAAGACCAGCCTGGGAGCATGTGAAATTCTGTCTCTACCAAAAAACAAACAAAACAAACCCCCCCCACACACACACACACACACACACACACGCACGTGTGCACACACACACATATATTAGCTGGGCATGGTGGCACATGCCTGTGGTCCCAGCTACTCGGGAGGCTGAGGCACAAGAATTGCTTGAACCTGAGAGGTGGAAGTTGCAGAGAGAGCTGAGACTGTGCCACTGCACTCCAGCCAGGGTAACAGAGTGAGACCTCCTCTCAGGAAAAAAAAAAAAAAAAAAAAAAAAAAAAAAAGCAATAAAAGAATAGCAATTGACTAATCAAAAAAACTATGAAAGTCAAAGATATGATTTCTGTTCTTTTGCATTTGCTGAGGAGTGATTTACTTCCAATTATGTGGTCAATTTTAGAGTAGGTGCAATGTGGTGCTGAGAATGCATATTCTGTGGATTTGGGATGGAGATTTCTGTAGATGTCTATTAGGTCTACTTGGTCCAGATCTGAGTTTAAGTCCTGGATATCCTTGTTAACTTTCTGTCTCGTTGATCTAATATTGACAGAGGAGTGTTAAAGTCTCCCACTATTATTGAGCAGGAGTCTAAGTCTCTTTATAGGTTGTTAAGAACTTGCTTTATGTACCTGGGTGCTCCCATATTGGGTACGTATATATTTAGGATCGTTAACTCTTCTTGATGCATTGATTCTTTTACCATTATGTAATGCCCTTCTTTGTCTCTTCTGATCTTTGTTGGTTTAAAGTCTATTTTATCAGAGACTAGGAATGCGACTCCTGCTTTTTGTTGCTCTCCATTTGCTTGATAAATCTTCCTCCATCCCTTTATTTTGAGCCTATGTGTGTTCTTGCACATAGATGGAAATCGTAACAGTCTCTCAGACCACAGGGCAATCAAATTAGAACTCAGGATTAAGAAACTAACTCAGAAACGCACAGCTTCACGGAAAGTGAACAACTGGCTCCTGAATGTTGACTGGATAAACAATGAAATGAAGGCAGAAATAAAGATGTTCTTCGAAACAAACGAGAACGAAGACACAACATACCAGCATCTCTGGGATACATTTAAAGCAGTGTCTAGAGGGAAATTTACAGCAATAAATGCCCACATGAGAAGGGAGGAAAGATCTAAAATCGATACCCTAAAGTCAAAATTGAAAGAGCTAGAGAAGCAAGAGCAAAAAAACTCAAAAGCTAGCAGAAGACAAGAAATAACTAAGATTAGAGCAGAACTTAAGGAGGTAGAGACACAAAAAAACCCTTCAAAAAATCAATAAATCCAGGAGCTGGTTTCTTGAAAAGATCAACAAAATAGACCACTACCAGATTAATAAAAAAGAAAAGGGAGAAGAATCAACTAGATGCAATAAAAAATGATAAAGGAGAGATCAGCACTGATTCCACAGAAATACAAACTACAATCAGAGATTACTACAAACAACTCTATGCACATAAGCCAGTAAACCTGGAAGAAATGGATAAATTCCTGGACACTTGCACCCTCCCAAGCCTAAACAGGAAGAAGTTGAAACCTTGAATAGATCAATAACAAGGGCTGAAGTTGAGGCAGCAATTAATAGCCTATCAACCAAAAAAAGTCCAAGGTTCAGACGGGTTCACAGCTGAATTCTACCAGACATACAAAGAGGAGCTGGCAGCACTCCTTCTGAAATTATTCCAAACAATACAAAAAGAGGGAATCCTTCTCAAATCATTTTATGAGACCAACATCATCCTGATACCAAAACCCAGCAGAGACTCAACAAGAAAAGAAAACTTCAGGCCAATATCCATGATGAACATAGATGCAAAAATCTTCAATAAAATACTGGCAAACTGATTGCAACAGCACATAAAAAAGCTCATCCATCACGATCAAGTAGGCTTCATCCCGGGGATGCAAGGTTGGTTCAACATACGCAAGTCTGTAAACGAAATTCACCACATAAACAGAACCAAAGACAAAAACCACATGATTACCTCAATAGATGCAGAGAAGGCCTTTGACAAAATTCAACAGCCCTTTATGCTAAAAACTCTCAATAAACTAGGTATTGAAGGAACATATCTCAAAACAATAAAAGCTATTTACGACAAACCTACAGCCAATATCATACTGAATGGGCAAAAACTGGAAGCATTCCCTTTGAAATCTGGCACTAGATAAGGATGCCCTCTCTCACCACTCCTATTCAATATGGTATTGGAAGTTCTACCCAGAGCAATTAGGCAAGAAAAAAAGGTATTCAATTTGGAAAAGAGGAAGTCAAATTGTCTCTATTTGCAGACAACATGATTGTATATTTAGAAGACCCTATCATCTCAGCCCAAAATCTCCTTAAACTGATAAACAACTTCAGCAAAGTCTCAGGATACAAAATCAATGTGCAAAAATCGCAAGCATTCTGATACACCAATAACAGACAAACGGCCAAATCATGAGCAAACTCCCATTCACAATTGCTACAAAGAGAATAAAATATCTATGAATACAACTAACAAAGGATGTAAAGGACCTCTTCAAGGAGAACTACAAACCACTGCTCAACGAAAGAGAGGACACACACAGATGGAGAAACATTCCATGCTCATGGTTAGGAAGAATCAACATCGTGAAAATGGTCATACAGCCCAAAGTAATTTACAGATTCAACGCTATCCCCCATCAAGCTACCAATGACCTTCTTCACAGAACTGGAAAAAACTACCTCAAACTTCATATGGAACCAAAAGAGAGCCAGCATAGCCAAGTCAATTTTAAGCAAAAACAATAAAGCTGAAGGCATCACACTACCTGACTTCAAACTATACTACAAGGCTACAGTAATAAAAACAGCACGGTACTGGTACCAAAACAGAGATATAGACCAAAGGAACAGAACAGAGGCCTTGGAGGCAACACCACACATCTACAACCATCTGATCTTTGACAAACCAGACAAAAACAAGCAATGGGGAAAGGATTCCCTGTTTAATAAATAGTGTTGGGAAAACTGGCTTGCCATGTGCAGAAAGCAGAAACTGGACCTCTTCCTGACACCTTACACTAAAGTTAACTCCAGATGGATTAAAGACTTAAACATAAGACCTAACACCATAAAAACCCTAGAAGAAAACCTAGGCAAAACCATTCAGGACATAGGCATAGGCAAGGACTTCATGACTAAAACACCAAAAGCATTGGTAACAAAAGCCAAAATAGACAAATGGGATCTAATTAAACTCCAGAGCTTCTGCACAGCAAAAGAAACAATCATTAGAGTGAACCAGCAACCAACAGAATGGGAAAAATTTTTGCAATCTACCCATCTGACAAAGGCTAATATCCAGACTCTACAAAGAACTAAAACAGATTTACAAGAAAAACACAAACAAATCCATTCAAAAGTAGGTGAAGGATATAAACAGACACTTTTCAAAAGAAGACATATATGAGGCCAACAAACATATGAAAAAATGCCCATCATCACTGATTATTAGAGAAATGCAAATCAAAACCACATTGAGATACCACCTCACACCAGTTATAATGGCAATCATTAAAAAATCTGGAGACAACAGATGCTGGAGAGGATGTGGAGAAACAGGAACACTTTTACACTGTTGGTGGGAGTGTAAACTAGTTCAACCACTGTGGAAGACAGTGTGGCACTTCCTCAAGGACCTAGAAATAGAAATTTCTTTTGATCCAGCAATCCCATTACTGGGTATATATCCAAAGGATTATAAATTATTCTATTATAAAGACATAGGCACACATATGTTCATAGCGGCACTGTTTACAATAGCAAAGACTTGGAACTAATCCAAATGCCCATCAATGATAGACTGGACAAGGAAAATGTGGCATCATATACACCATGGAATACTAATGCAGCCATAAAAAATGATGAGTTTGTGTCCTTTGTAGGGACATAGATGAATCTGGAAACCATCATTCTCAGCAAACTGACACAAGAACAGAAAATCAAACACCACATGTTCTCACTCATAGGCAGGTGATGAACAATGAGAACACAAGGACACAGGGAGGGGAGCATCACACACTGGGGTCTGTTGAGGGGGGGCCAAGAGAGGGACAGTGCGGGGGTGGGGAGTTCAGGGAGGGATAACATGGGGAGAAATGTCAGATGTAGGTGACGGGGGAGATGGAGGCAGCCAACCACTTTGCCATGTGTGTACCTATACAACAATCCTGCATGACCTGCACATGTACCCCAGAACCTAAAGTACAATTAAAAAAAAAAAAAAGAAAAGAAAGCCAAAGATAAACTTTTCAAAGTGCACTGAAATAAAAATAACTGCAAGTGAAAATATCTTTTAAAAGCAAAGTTGAAACAAAGCCATTCCCAGAAAAATGAGAACTGAGAGAATGCTTCATCAGCGGATCTATCATAAAGAAAGTATTAAAGGGTGGACTTTAGGCAGAAATAAAGTGATCCCAGTTGGAAGTTCAGAAATCCAGGGAGAAATGAGCAACATGATGGGTAAATCTGTGAAAATCTAAATGAATATTCGCTCTATAAAACAACGATTTCACAGGATTTAAAAATACATATCATACAAATATACAACAAGGCATGCAAATCAGGAGAAATGAAATGAAGGATTCTTAGATTTCTGTCCTACCTGGGAGGAGGGTAAAGTTACCAGGAAACATTAGACTTTGAGGAGTCAAGGATGCAAGTTATCATTTCTGAGTAATCACTAAAAATAGTACGAGGGTGCCACTACGAGCTAATAAGGGGATTATTTTAAATGGAAAAAAATCTCAAAGAACAGAAGGCAACACGGATCAGCTGATCGAAATAGAAACCAAATAGTAAAAAGGTAGCATTAAATGCAAATAAATTATGAATTTTATCAAATAAACTAAATGCTCCAATCAAAAAACAAAGGTTATGAAGACTAGATTTTTTAAAAATCCATGCTATGCTGTTTACAAGAGATATATATGAATGATAAAAAATATCAAAAGTTTAACATTAAAAGACTGGAAAAAGATTGCTTTAACTTGACTAGAGATTGACAAACTGCTTGTCAAAGTGGTTGTATAAATTTTACTCCCTTGTATAAGAGTTTCTGTTACTCTACATTCTGTTCAACATGTGCACTGTCAGATTTTTTTTTAACTTGCAGTTTGATGAATGTATAGTAATATCTTATTGTGGTTTAGATTTGCATTTCTCTGATTACTAACATAGTTGAACACATGCTCATGTTTTTTGTTTTTTTTTTTGATTATTTGGATTTCCTCTTCTGCCTGTTTAAATTTTCTGCCATTTGATATATTTGCCTTTTTTCATTGATGTGTAGTTTATTAAACATTCTAAATACTAGTCTTTTGTACCTCCATAGCTTGTATTTACATTTTTTAAAGTGTGTTTTTTCACTGTCTTATCTTCTATGAGAGAATCACATACTGGCCACTGATTCAAAGTACAAACAACAGCTACGGGAGAGCACCAAACATCCTGGGCTTGTCTCCAAGTTTGTGTTGTAATTTGAAACTTAATTAGACCATACCACCATTCTGTCAGCTCAGTTACTTCTAGATGATGGGGTGTGTGTTTGCATATGTGTATATGTGTGTGTGTCTGTGTGTGTGTGTGTGTGTGTGTGTGTACGTGAGGCCAGTTAATTCCATGGACTTGGTGGTTCTAGCAGAAACAATGTGGGGGATGGAAGACTAATCACGCACATGCGCGCACACACACACACGCACGCACGCACACGCACACACGCACGCACACACGCACACACACACGCACGCGCGCACACACACACGCACACACACACACGCACGCACGCACACACACACAGAGGAATAGATATATTCTAATCTAGTAGAACAAATAATTTATCCTTCCAGAATAAAAACTATCCAAAATAATTTACCTCAACCTGTTTCCAGATGGCAGCCTGGTTTTACTAGAGAATGGTGGACTTCTGGGCTTGGTCTCTGCTGTTGGCAAACTGGATATTCTGCAGTGACAGTAGGTAGATCATCCTTGGTAAGAGGAATTCACCTCATTAAATCCACAAATGGTCTCCATTCCTGTCTCCATTGTTACCTTATATATGTTTACGGTGCTTACATATATTATATATATTAGATACTAGTCTGTCTGTATGTATACAAGTATATGGTACCTATATACTTTTTTTATATAAGTACATGCCAGGGAGGCTGCCATTCCCAAAATAAATAAACTTGTCCACCTGACGATTGAGATCCACCTTTATAATCTTTTATAGGATGAACAAATGGGACACAGAAATCTGCATATTTTGTCCATTTCAAGAGGCACACCCACATACCTCTTCCCTATAACTCTTTGTTGCCAATCTTATATTACTTTGGGAGATTTTTATTTTTTTTGAGACAGGGTCTTGCTCTGTCACACAGGCTGGAGTGCAGTGGCGTGATCTCAGCTGACTGAAACTTCCGTCTCCTGGGTTGAAGCAATTCTCCTGCCTCAGCCTCCCAAGTAGCTGGTACTACAGGCACACAACACCATGCTTGGCTCATTTTTGTATTTTTACTAGAGATGGAGTTTTTCCATGTTGGCCAGGCTGTTCTCAAACAATCTCATAATATTTCTTATCAAGCATCTGCACATATGTTCTCATCAGTGGCCACTCCCACGTGTTAGTATAGATCTGTACCTCGGGTTATTTTTCATCCATATGAGGCAGAAAACCAGATGTACATTTTGAAGTTCTGCCCATTTGGAGGATTTACTTTTATGGTCTTCCAGGAATACTCTTGATGGTTTAAGACAACATTGTGCCACTTCTAGCTGAGGCCAACACACCATAAAGAACAGTCTGTAAAGGAGCCCATTATTTTTCTTTCTCTGTCAACTTATCATAAAGAATTTTCTATGAGGCCAAGAATGTAAATTAATGGAGAGACATGCAGTGCAGCAAGAACTGGTGTCAAGAAAACCTGAGCCACCTTCTCGCGACTTCATGACTGATTTGAACCTCATCTCTGTATATACCATTTCCATTTGGTGATGGATGGATTGTTCATATATCAAACTTCGTGTCTTGATGAATCAGTTAATACCCACTTCACGTTAGACAGCTCTGTTGCAAACCAGGTGCTGTTTCTCAAAAGAATTATCTGCAGAAGAAGAAGTGCCCTGGCTCCCGAATTCTAAGGATCTTCCTATTGATGAGGACCACTCAGTAAATGGATCAGAGTAGCATAGTCAAACGTGGTCTCCAGCACCGAAAAATCCAAAGTCCACCAAAGGCTATGTCGCTTTCTTATTGGGATGTTCCAAAGGTGCAGTAACTCATCTTTCACTTTGAAGGCAATAACTTCAAATTCTCTACAGTATTGTAATTTAGAAACTTTACTTGTGTGGTGGTATTTTGGCACGTATGGTCTCAGTGAAGGAACTTGCCATTTACTGTTCACCAGGCCAATTTAGCATAATGTCATCAATGTAGTGAACCAAAATAATGTTCTATGGCATGACAAAATGATCAGGTCTGGGGAGACTACACTTTGGGAACACTGACACGGTCTGAAGGCAAACTTGTGATGGTGTATTGCTGGTCCTACCATGTAAAAGCAAAGTGCTTCTTTTTGTCCTTGCAAATTGACATAGGAAAAGCAATTGACTGACGTCAAAACACTCTGATTTCCACTTTGTCCATACTAATTACAATGTTGTTCCCATCTTGTCTTTGGAGGTTAAGTTTTGTCCCTCTGAGATCTCACCATTCCCAGTGAAACTAGAAAGCCCATTTCAAGGCTGGCATCTCTCATCATCCTCCCTGGGTTCTGAAGAGCATAGCCACCACAGAGTTTCTCAAGGATGAAATGCTCCCCCTCACTAAAGCATTCTCTTTTTTTTTGAGATGGAGTCTCGCTCTGTAGCCCAAGCCGGAGTGTAGTGGTGTGATCTCGGCTCACTGCAACCTCTGCCTCCCAGGTTCTGGTTCAAGCAATTCTCCTGCCTCAGCCTCCTGAGCAGCTGGGATTACAGGCATGTGCCACCATGCCCAGCTAATTTTTGTATTTTAGTAGAGATAGGGTTTCACTATGTTGGCCAGGCTGGTCTTGAACTCCTGACCTCGTGATCTGCCCACCTTGGCTTCCCATAAGTGCTGGGATTACAGGTGTGAGCTGCTACGCCCAGCCACTAGAGCATTTTTTAATGCATTAGTAAATGAAGTGTCCTCTGGGGTATATGACTGAGAACTACCTTGGAGCTGGGGTGTTGTGGGGGATGTGATTGCCATGATAAAGCATTCTGACAGTTTAATATCTTTAAGTCTTTGGATTGCTTCCTCTTCATCACACCAGGAAGTTCTGACATCTCAATCTCATTTAATGAGACAAGTTAGTCTAGGTTTCAGTCAAGCAAGCAGGCAAGCAAATTGTTATGGTCAGTCTTAGCTTTCAGGCTACAACATTAAATCCACAATCTTCACTGATGAATTCAGTCTGATCCAGAATTATATCACATCTTCCTGGCTCTAACATCTTAACACTTATTCTTACACAAATTCCCCGGGATATACAAGCCATGTCTTCCTGAAGTAGTCTTCATATGGTATTAGAAATATGTCTGTAGTTGTTTATCTGGAGGCATGAAGGGTGGTAGAGCTGAGCCTGGAGAAGAATAAGAGTATCCCTGAAGTCAATTTCTTCTGGTGACATTACCACAGAATCTTCAATCAAGGGAAAGAAAGCAAGCGTCTTCAGATAGGGGAGGAGGAACTGATTTCTTTTACAAGGAATGCCTGAGGATATCTGGGGATTCAAGGTTGTCAGTTCGTCCAATTACACACAAACATTCCTCTTTTAAACTTGTTCGTTCCCTATTGATACCATGTGTTTTATGTTAGAGACTGGATGGGGCTCTGGATTCAGCTTTCATGGAATTCTCCCCCACAACTACAAGCAATAATCTTTTAGGGCTACGTTAGAAGTCTGCTGCTCCCCTGATTGGTTTTTGAGCAGAGACACTAAGTGTTGAGAACAGTAAATTTGTAACTGTTTTCCTTTGAACTCTCCAGCATAGTCAGAAACAGGTATCCCCATCCGTAGTATTTAAAGTCGTCCTTGCTACAGTAGCAGCGAAGGGCAGTGCAACTTCTTTCTCTAAAACCTTTCTCCAGTGGGCACTTTATTCCAAGCAAGCACAGGGGATAACAAGTGATCACGAGGCCACTGCTTTCCATAGATTAACAGTAACTATTTTCCGCAGCAATCAGGTCTTCACTGCTTTCGGGCTGGAAGAAGTCAACAACAGATTCCACAATCAGGAGTCTGTTTCCCGGGACCCCAATCAAGCTATCAACTACATATGTTGAGGTACATTTTGGAAAAGAGGGACTTGAGACTGGAAACTACTTACAAAAGTGTTTGGAAGGTGGCAGTCCCAAATTCAGCAAGAGCAGACAGCGAGCACCATGTCCAAGCATGGAGGAACAAAATGTAGAAAGCAGAGACTGCCGGATCCCAGGAGCCGCTGCACAGCCTGAAATGCTGGTTGTCCGTTTTCCTTCTTTTCCATTTCTTCTTGTAACGCCAACCTTCTATCTGTGATCACTTCCAACCTTCTATCTGTGATCACTTTCCTTCTGCATGATGTACATACATTCTTAGCATTTTTTTTCCCAGTGAAGGTCTGTCAGTATTAAGCTGCCTCAGGTTTTGTTTCAAAATGTCTTCATTACAACCTCATTCTTGAAAGATGTTTTTGCAGAGTATAATATTCCATGGTAGAAGTTTTTTTTAATTTTTAATTTTGAAATAATTTCAGGCATCCAAAAACCTGCAAAAATAGTACAAAGATATCCCATACGCCCTTCACCCAGCTTCTCCAAATGTGAACATCTTACATAATCATAGTACAATGGAGATGAGGCTGGCACAATGGCTGAATAAAAACAGCTCCCAGAGAGATGAATGCAGAAAGCAGTGATTTCTGCATTTCCAACTGAGGTACCCGATGCATCTCATTAGGACTGACTGGACAGTGGGTGCAGCTCACAGAGGGTGAGCTGAAGCAGGGTGGGGCATCACCTGACCTGGGAAGCACAAAGGGTTGGGGAACTCCCTCTCCAGGCCAAGGGAAGCAATTAGGGATTGTACCTTGACTCTGGCCCAGATACTGTGCTTTTCCCACAGTCTTGACAACCTGCAGACCGGTAGATTCCCCTCCCGTGCCCACACCACCAGGGCCCTGGGTTTCAAGCACAAAACTGGGCGGCCATTTGGGCAGACACCAAGCTAGCTGCAGGGGCTTTTTTCCATACCCTAGTGGCACCCGGAATGCCAGCGAGACAGAACCGTTCACTCTTCTGGAAAGGGAGCTGAAGTCAGGGAACCAAGTGGTCTGGCTTAGCAGATCCCACCCCCCACAGAGCTCAGCAAGCTAAGATCCACAGGCTTGAAATTCTCACTGCTTGCACAGCAGCCTGAGCTCGACCTGGAATGCCCAAGCCTGGTGGGTGGGAGGGGTACCTGCCATTGCTGAAGCTTCAGTAGGCAGTTTAACCCTCACAGTATAAACAAAGCCTTCAGGAAGTCTGAACTGGGTGGAGGCCACCGCAGCTCAGAAAGGCCACTGCAGCGAGACTGCCTCTCCTGTACGGGCAGGGCATCTCTGAAAAAAGGCAGCAGCCCCCGTCAGGGACTTATAGATAAAATCCCCATCTCCCAGGGACAGAGCACCTGGGGGAAGCATTGGTTGTGGGCACAGGTTCAGCAGACTTAAACATCCCTGCCTGGCAGCTCTGAAGAGAGCAGTGGATTTCCCAGCACAGTGTTCAAGCTCTGATAAGGGACAGACTGCCTCCTCAAGTGACTCCCTAACCCTCATGTATCCTGACTGGGAGATAACTCCCAGTGGAGGCCAACAGACACCTCATATACAAGAGCTCTGGCTGGCATGTGGCAGGTGCCCCTCTGGGATGAAGCTTCCAGAGGAAGAAACAGGCAGCAATCTTTGCCTGTTCTGCAGCCTCTGCTGTGATACCCAGGCAAACAGGGTCTAGAGTGAACCTCCAGCAAACTCCAGCAGACCTGCAGCATAGGAGCCTGACTGTTAGAAGGAAAACAGTCTTTCTCCTAACAAACAGAAAGAAATAGTATTAGCATCAACAAAAAGGATGTCCACTCAGTGACTCCATCCGAAGCTGACCAACTTCAAAGACCAAAGATAAACAAATCCACAAAGATGGGGAGAAACCAGTGCAAAAAAGTCTGAAAATTCCAAAAACGAGAACGTCTCTTCTCCTACAAAGGATCACAACTCCTTGCCAGTAAGGGAACAAAACTGGACAGAGAATGAGTTTGACAAATTGACAGAAGCAGTCTTCAGAAGGTGGGTAATAACAAACTCCTCTGAGCTAAAGGAGCATATTCTAATTCAATGCAAGGAAGCTAAGAACCTTGAAAAAAGGTTAGACAAATTGCTAAATACAATAACCAGTTCAGAGAAGAACAGAAATGACCTGATGGAGCTGAAAAACACAGCATGAGAACTTCATGAAGCATACACATGTATATATAGCCGAACTGATCAAGGAGAAGAAAGGATAACAGAGACTGAAGATCAACTCAATGAAATAAAGTGAGAAGACAAGATTAGAGAAAAAACAGTGAAAAGAAACAAAGCCTCCAAGAAATATGGTACCATGTGAAAAGACCAAATCTACATTTGACTGGTGTATCTGAAAGTGACCGGGAAAATGGAACCAAGTTGGGAAACACTCTTCAGGATATTATCCAAAGAACTTCCCAAGCTAGTAAGGCAGGCCAACATTCAAATTCAGGAAATAAAGAGACCACCACAAAGATACTCCTCAAAAAGAGCAACCCCAAGACACATAATTGTCAGATTCACCAAGGTTGAAATGAAAGAAAAAATATTAAGGGCAGCCAGAGAGAAAGGCTGGGTTACCCACAAAGGGAAGCCCATCAGACTAACAGTAGATCTCTTGGCAAAAACCCTACAAGTCAGAAGAGAGTGGGGGACAATATTCAACATTCTTAAAGAAAAGGATCTTCAACACAGAATTTCACAGCCAGCCAAACTAAGCTTTATAAGCTAAGGAGAAATAAAATCCTTTCCAGACGAGCAAATGTTGAGAGATTTTTGTTACCGCCAGGCCTGCCTTACAAGAGCTCCTGAAGGAAACACTAAACATGGAAAGGAACAAATGGTACCAGCCACTGCCAAATAATACCAAATTGTAAAGACCATCAACACCATAAAGAAACTGTATCAACTAATGGGCAAAATAACCAGCTAGCATCATAACGACAGGATCAAATTCACACAAAACAGTATTAACCCTAAATGTAAATGAGCTAAATGCCTCAGTTAAAAGACACAGACTAGCAAATTGGATAAAGAGTCAAAATCCGTCGGTGGGCTGTATTCAGGAGATCCATCTCACATGCAAAGACCCACATAAGCTCAAAATAAATGAATATTTACCAAGCAAATGGAAAGCAAAAAAAAAAAGCAGAAGTTGCAATCTTAGTCTCTGATAAAACAGACGTTAAACCAACAAAGATCAAAAGAGACAAACGAGGGCATTACATAATGGTAGAAAAATCAATGCAACAAGAAGAGCTAACTATCCTAAATATATTTGCACCCAATACGGGAGCACCCAGATTCATAAAGCAAGTTTGTAGAGACCTACAGAGACTTAGACTCCCACACAACAACAGTGGGAGAGTTCAACACCCCACTCTCAATATCAGACAGATCAACGAGACAGAAAATTAACAAGGATATCCAGGACTTGAACCCAGCTCTAGACCAAGTGGACCTAACAGACATCTACAGAACTCTCCACCCCAAATCAACAGAATATGCATTCTTCTCAGCACCACATCACACTTATTCTAAAATTGACCACCTAATTAGAGGTAAAACACTCCTCAGCAAATGCAAAAGAATGGAAATCATAACCAACAGTCTCTCAGACCACAGTGTAATCAAATTAGAACTCAGAATTAAGAAACTCAGTCAAAACCACACAACTACATGGAAACTGACCAACCTGCTCCTGAATGACTACTGGGTAGATAACGAAATTAAGGCAGAAATAAAGAAGTTCTTCAAAACCAATGAGAACAGAGACACAATGTACCAGAATCTCTGGGACACATTTAAAGCAGTGTTTAGAGGGAAATTTATAGCACTAAGTGCTGACAAGAGAAAGTATGAAAGATCTAACACCGCCATCCCAGCATCGTTAAAAGACCTAGAGAATCAAGATCAAACAAACTCAAAAGCTAGCAGAAGACAAGAAATAACTAAGAGCAGAGCAGAACTGAAGGCGACAGAGACATGGAAAATACTTCAAAAAAATCAATGAATCCAGAAGCTGGTTTTCGGAAAGGATCAACAAAATAGACCACTCGCCAGACTAATAAAGAAAAAAAGAGAGAAGAATCAAATAGATGCAATAAAAAATGATAAAGGTGATATCACCACCGATCCTGGAAAAATAAAACTACCATCAGAGAATACTACAAACACCTCTACGCAAATAAACAAGAAATCCAGAAGAAATGGATAAATTCCTGGACACACACACCCTCCCAAGATTAAACCAGGAAGAAGTCAAATCCCTGAACAGACCAATAACAAGTTCTAAAATTGAGGCAGTAATTAACAGCCTACGAAGCAAAAGAAGTCTAGGACCAGACGGATTCACAGCTGAATTCTACCAGAGGTACAAAGAGGAGCTGATACCATTCCTTCTGAAACTATTCCAAACAATAGAAAAAGAGGGAATCCTCCCTTTTTTTATGAGGCCAGCATCACCCGGATACCAAAACCTGGCAGAGACACACACACAAAAATAAAATATCAGGTTACTATCACTGATGAACATCAATGAGAAAACCCTCAATTATACACTGGCAAACCGAGTCCAGCAGCACATCAAAAAGCTACCCATCACCACCAGGTCGGCTTCATCCCTGGGATGCAAGGCTGGTCCAATGTATGTAAATCAGTAAACGTAATCCACCACATAAACAGAACCAATGACAAAACTCACATGATTATCTCACTAGATGCAGAAATGGCCTTCGACAAAATTCAACAGCCCTTCATGCTAAACACTCTGAATAAACTAGGTATTCATGGAACATCTCAAAATAATAAAAGCTATTTTTGAAAAACCCATAGCCAATATCATACTGAAAAGGCAAAGACTGGAAGCATTTCCTTTGAAAACCAGCACAAGACAAGGATGCCCCTCTCTCACCACTTTTATTCAACATAGTATTGGAAGTTCTGGCCAGGGCAATCAGGCAAAGAAATAAATAAAGGGGATTCAGTTAGGAAAAGAGGAAGTCAAACTGTCTCTGTTTGCAGATGACATGATTGTATATTTAGAAAACCTCATCAACTCAGCCCCAAATCTCCTTAAGATGATAAGCAACTTCAGCAAAGTCTCAGGATACAAAATCAATGTGCAAAAATCACAAGCATTCCTATACACTAATAGCAGACAAACGGAAAGCCAAATCATGAGTGAGCTCCCATTTACAATTGCTACAAAGAGAATAAAATACCTAGGGATACAACTTACAAGGGATGCGAAGGACATCTTCAAGGAGAACTACAAACCACTGTTCAAGGAAATAAGAGAGGACACAGTTTGCAAATTTACATAAGGGTTGGTCTTTAGGCGTTGTGCTATAGGGTCTTTTTTTGGTTTCTCCTTTTATTTACAATTTACCACACTTTTCAGCACCAAGATATCCCTGAGCCATTTTTTCCTTATAGTAAGTGTTTAGCCATTTTGGGTTCCAGTCCAATATGGACAGGATATCCTTGAAGTCTCACTACCTTATGGAGCTCATGAGCCTTAACTTTTGACCCTTTTCCTCCAGTTTCTTAAGTTCAAGTACGTGGCACTGACAAACGCCTTTAGTGGACAAGCTGCTTTGGTGCTGTACCACCGAACAGTTCGCTAACCCCTCTGTTACAAGCTGTCAGCCAAATATTAGCCTGAAACTTCTCTACTGCCTTTTAATCTCTCCAGTGTTTTACAAGTTATTTTGCATTTTTCAGCATTTTTCATCGTTTTTGATGGACAGTTGTACCACAAAGCTCAGCATTCGATAATCCATAGCCATAAAGTCTCCAGTCAGTTTTATGGAATCTTACTGCAAATTATGAATGGAGAACCAACAGTCACCAGATAGTTAAGGAAAAAAAAAAACATATATATATATATATATATATATATGTACTTATATATCTATAAGAGATGAAGCCCAATACAAACAAAATAGATGGCAATGGGATAGAAACAAACTATGCAATGAGAAAAGAAAAATAACCTTTACTCCACTATCATTAGTATCCTTAGAGAGAGAATATATTGAATCCACAAAACAAGAACAAGATGCTTTTTTAGTGTAAAGATAAAATCTCTTGAAAATTAAAAATAATGCTAGCAAAAGTGAGAAAGTCCTATTAAAAAGTTTGAAAGGTAAAATGGAGGGAATCCTTAATAAAGTAAAGCAAAAATACAAAGACAGAAAACAGAAGAGACAAGAAAATTAGAGGACTAAAATTATCACGTACCTTCCTAAGAAAGTATTCTGGGGAAGCAAAATTTGGGAGACTTACAGACTTTATTCTACATTTACTTTCAAAACGCTAGGTTGGCATTTAGCTTTATAATTCCAGGGCTGCAGATAATTTTCTCTAAGAATTTTAAAGGTTTTTCTCCATTATATCCTAAATTTCATGATTGTTTTTGAGAAATCTGACAGCATTCTTCTTGATCTTTTGTAAGAAACTCTCCTTTATTTCCCCTGTGGAAACTTGCAAGACCTTTTTGTTTACTGTGTTCTGAAATTTCATGATTATGTGTCCTCAGGTGGATTTAGTTTTATTAATTGTACCAGACAATCAAGGTCCATTTCAATTTGAAAAACTTACATGGTTTAGTTCTGTGATGTTTGTCTTGCAATTATCTTTGTTTATTTCCTTTCCTCCATTTCTCTATTCTCCCTGATACTCCTAATATTCATAGGAGTTTTGTAAAGTTTTGTAAAGAGTATAAGAAAGCACGCTCATGTTCAGAGTTCTGAGTGGAGGGAAAATAGTAGATATAATTTACTAATTTTTAATTTTTGCACTTGAATTAATACTAGCATGTGTTGCAAGGATATAAAAGAAAAAAAGATTAACACATATTTATCCTAGGCTGCTAAAAAGATGAGCCACATAGCACGAGGCAATGAAAAACTCTTGACAGGTTTCTCAACCCAAGTTACATTTTATATACATGGACACAAAACCAAGCACACTGAAAATAAAGTCACAATTAAAATTACAAAGTACAAGAGGAAGCTATCCACTACAAGGGAAAAGCAACAAACACATTAAGCAGGAAGACTACATGCCGGGCACGGTGGCTCATGCCTGTAATCCCAGCGCTTTGGGAGGCTGAGGCAGGAGGATCACGAGGTCAGGAGATCGAGACCATCCTGGCCAACAGGGTGAAACCCCGTCTCTACTAAAAAAGAAAAAAAGAGCTGGATGTGGGAGTAGTCCCAGCTACTCGGGAGGCTGAGGCATTCCAGCC
Organism: Ateles fusciceps; assembly: GCA_036589455.1. NCBI lineage: Eukaryota > Metazoa > Chordata > Mammalia > Primates > Atelidae > Ateles > Ateles fusciceps. The sequence goes on from JAZHEH010003256.1 coordinate 1,428,329, forward strand.
CGGTGACAGAGCAAGGCTCTGTCTCAAAAGAAAAAAAAAGAAGACTACAGCACTCCCAAACTTTTTCATAGAAGAAAATTAAAAAGAATTTAAAGTATACAACTATATGTAAGGAAGAAACCATAAGACCTTTGACAAAAAAGAATGTTTAGCAACAAAAATTATACAGTTGAAAGGTTCAGTGAATAGGATAAAAGCAAATTCAATAAATGAAAATCTCAGTAGTAAAGTAGAAAACAGGGCTGAAGAAATTAACCAGAATGAAAGATACAGACGTAGAGATGAAAATTTGAAAGAAACATGAAATGACAATGTATAAAATCTACTTAATGATTTCTAGAATGAGACAACAGAAAAAAAGTGAGGCAAGGTATATATTTGAAGAGACAATTTTTGAGAAATGTCTAGCATTGATGAAAGACTTGAAGCTTCCAATTCTGAAAAATAAAACAAACCCAGAGGAGGTTGGGTTGTAGCATTCCTCACAACATAGCTTTGGAGCAAAAAACTAATTTCAAAGCATAAATGTGGTAATTCAGCACATTAAGTCCATAGAATTTACTGATCATACTAGTATTTCTTCATCCAGAAGCAGCTGGCCTGATAGAATGGTGGAATGATAGGACCCACTTATGTCATTAGCTAGGAGACTACCCTATGAGAGTGTGTTCCTATGGGATTTGCTCATGCTCTGAATCAAGTGACATACAAAGCTGTTTCTCTTACAGGCAAAATACATGTTCTAGGAACCAGGCAGGGGGTCAGGGGTTGAGAGTGGCCTCTCACAATTACAGTTAATAATGTATTTGCAGAATTTTTGCTTCCTTTCCCTGTAACTTTTGGGTCTGTTGGTTTAAATGTCTTGGTTGTAAGAGAGGCACGACTCCTCCAAGGAATACAATGGTTCCATTATTATGGAAGTTGAGACTGTCACTTAACTGAGACCGGCCACTATGGGCTCTTCAAGATTCAGAATCAACAGGTGGAGACACAGATTACTGTTCTGGCTGGGTTGATTTTTCCTACTATGGAATTGCTGCTCTACAGTAGGGTGAAGGAGAAGCATGCCTCAACCCAGGGATTCTCTGAAGTACATCTTGGTAATTGTATTATCTAGTTCAATGGAAAATGGAAGCAATTCAAAAAGGCAAGAACACTACAGACACAGGCAGTTCAGGAATAAAAACTGAATTGCTCTACCAGCTTAAAACAAAACAAACCAAACAAACAAAAAAAAAAACCTTAGCCAAGCAAGGGGCTGCTTGACGACTGAAAGGTCACTGAATTGAAAGAAGAAGAATTTTAAAATACAAACTCAACTCATGAACATTTAAAAATCAAGAATCTTATGAAGAAAGTTGGTGATGCTTAACTTTACAGTTGGAGTCTGGTTTATCATACTTTTTTGTTGAGACAGGGTATGGCTCTGTGGCCCAGACTGGAGTGCAGTGGTATGATCTTGGCTCACTGCAACCTTTGCCTCCTTGGCTCAAGTGATCCTTGGGCCTCAGACTTCTGAGTAGCTGGGACTACAGGTGTGTGCCACCACACTCAGCTAATTTTTGTATTTTTTGTAGAGACAGAGTTTCACCATGTTGCCCAGGTTGGTCTTGAACTCCTGGGCTCAAGTGATCCTCCCACCTTGGCCTCCCAAAGTACATGAGACGCCATGCCTGGCCTAGGGGTAGAGTTCTTAATGGTTTTGAAAATGGTATCCAAAGGAACTCAGGGCAAAAAACTAAAGCAAAGTCAAAAAACAAATGACAAACTGGGAGACTAAATAACACAGATAAGTGAAATCTCCCTAATATACAAGAACTAAAGGTCAATGGGGAAAAAAAGACCAAAAAATCTGAGAGAAAAATAGACAAAAGCCATGTAAAGATTATTCACAAAAATATAGACATAAGGAAAATAAACTGTCAACAAAGTAAACAGAAAACCTACAAAATGGGAGAAAATACTGGCAAACTGTGCATCTAAAAAGGTCTAATATCCAGCATCAATAAGGACCTTAAAGTTATAAGAAAAAGAACCCCAGTAAAAAGTGAGCAAAGGACATGAACAGACACTTTTCTAAAGAAGACACACATGTGGCCAACAATCACAGGAAAAAAAGACCAACATCACTAATCATTAGAGAAACGCAAATCAAAACCACAATGAGATACATCTCACACCAGTCAGAATGGCTATTACTAAAAAGAAAAACAGTAACAGATAATGGAGAGGTTGTAGAGAAAAAAGAATACTTATACACTGCTGTGGGAACATCAATTAGTTCAACCACTGTGGAAGACAGCATGGTGATTCCTCAAAGACTTAAAAACAAATACCATTTGACCCAGCAAATATACCCAGTAGATGCCCAAAGGAATATAAATTGTTCTGCCATGAAGACATGTGCATGCATATGTTCACTGCAGCACAATTCACAATAACAGACACGGAAACAACCTAACTGCCCATCAGTGGAAGACTGGATAAAGGAAATGTGGTACATATACAACATGGAATACTGTGCAGCCATCAAAAAGAATGGGATCATTTCCTTTGCAGGAACATGGATGGAGCTGGGGGCTATTATCTTTAGCAGACTAATGCAGGAACAGAAAACCAAATACCTACATTCTCACCTGCAAGTGGGAGCTAAATGATGAGAACGCACAGACGCCTAGAAGTGAACAACACACATAGGGACTTATCAGAAGGTGGAGAGTGGAAGGAGGGGAGGATCAGGATAAATAACTAATGGGTACTAGGCTTAATATTAATACATAGGTGATGACATAATCTGTACAGCAATCCCCCATGACACAAATTTACCTATATATCAAACCTGCACATACACCCTGAACTTAAAAGTTAAATTTTATACAGACACATAGACAGACACTCAGCAAGGTATGGTGGCTCATGCCTGCAATCCTAGCACTCTGGGAGGCCAAGGTAGGAGGATAGCTTGAAGTCAGGAGTTCAAGACCAGCCTGGTCAACACAGGGAGACCCCCCCATCTTCTATTTAAAAAATAAAAAAGATTAAAAAGAAAAAGACACTCAACTTCACTAATCAGAAAGTGCAAATTAAAATTACATTGAGGGTCAGGCACAGTGGCTCATACCTGTAATCCCAGAACTTTGAGAGTACAAGGTGGGAGGATTGCTGGAGGCAAGGAGTTTGAGACCAGCCTGGGCAACATAGTGAGACTCTGTTTCTACCAAACACAAACAAACAAACAAAAATTAGTTGGGCATGGTGGCATGCACCTGTAGTCCCAGATACTCAGGAGGCTGAGGCAGGAGGATAATTTCAGCCCAGGAGTACGAGGCTGCAGTGAGCTACGATCACACCACTGTACTCCATCCTGCGTGACAGGGCGAGACCCTGTCTCCAAAAACAAACAACCCCAAAAGTGGGCCAGGCATGGTGACTCATGCTTGTAATCTCAGCACTTTGGGAGGCTGAGGCAAGTGGATCACTTGAGGTCAGGAGTTCGAGACCAGCCTGGCCAACATGGTAAAACCCTGTCTCTACTAAGAATAATTTTAATAACCTCAACCCACAAACAAAAAACCTAGCCAGGTGTGGTGCCACATGCCTATTAATTCCAGATACTCAGGAGGCTGAGGCACCAGAATTGCTTGAGGCTGGGAGGTGGAGGTGGCAGTGAGCTGAGATCACAGCACTGCACTCCAGCCTGGGCAAAAGAGCAAGACTCTGTCTCAAAAGACAAACAAACAAAACCAAAAAACTGGACTGAGATGCCATTTCTTACCTATTAGCTTAGCAAAAAATTCAGAAGCTGGACAACCCACTCTGTGGACAAGGCTAGAGGAAACAGGCAATGCCATACAATCCTCTGGAGGTGAGTCTGACAATATCCTGTAAAATAACATGTGTTTACCCTTGGACTAGCAACTCTACTTGCAGAAAATTACCCTGAAGATACATTTCCAGCAATGTGAAAAGATAGATGCCCAAGGTTATTCTTCATGGCATTATGTAACAAAATATAATGTATTAATAATATATTATACCTTTGTATTGAGAGAGATGCCAATGTAAATAACGGGAAAACCCTAAAATTGAATTCAAATAGAAACAAACTTAGATATTAAATTGAATACATAATCGTACTGAAAATAACAGTTCAAGTAACTTTTAAACATAGTATTCTGACTATAAAATTTTTTGTCTAAGAAAAAAACACTAGAAAGGAATCTTCAGTTTCACTTAGTAGGTTTGTGTTGGTCATGGTTGTCGTGTAATAATTTCACAACTATTTTTATGTATAAGAGAAGCACAAATATGGACGGAGAAAGATGAGGAACCACCCTAGATGTCAGATTTTAATTGTGTAAAGTGCTTTAAACTGACTGTACCAGGGACTACACTATAGTCAGGCCATGGTATAGTCAGGCCATGGTGTAGTCCAGGTCATGGTGTAGTCCAGGCCATTGTATACTCCAGGCCACGGTATAGCCCAGGCCATGGTATAGTCAGGCCATGGTGTAGTCCAGGCCATGGTGTAGCCAAGGCCATGGTGTAGTCAGGCCATGGTGTAGTCCAGGCCATGGTGTAGTCAGGCCATGGTGTAGTCCAGGCCATGGTGTAGCCCAGGCCATGGTGTAGTCAGGCCATGGTGTAGTCCAGGCCATGGTGTAGCCCAGGCCATGGTGTAGCCCAGGCCATGGTATAGTTCATGGTGCAGTCAGTTCAAATGACTTTACAAATGGATGGTATCAAGGTGGATTCATGATCTTAAAAAGGCCCAGGTTAGGGGTATCCAGGGGGAGGGTTTCTAAATATCATTCCTTACTAAAAGAAATGAGATCAGTGGGGAGGTCTTTGCAGTGACTGAGCAATGAGGTGCTGGGGCCCACTAAGGGGCTGGGGAGCAAGGCTGAAATTAGAAAAGCACTTCAGGAGATGAATAGATAGAATTGTTTGCCTCAATAAAGGAGAAGAAAGAATCAATGATGAGTTTCTGGGATGAAGACGGGAAGGACCATGATAACACTGAGCTAAATATGAAAAGCAGAAAGCTGGTGTTTTTTGTTTTTTTTTTTACATGTTTTGAATCGATTTTGAATATGTTGAGTTTGAGCCAACAGCTTTCAGATGCTTACAAACCTCCAGAAGTTAAGGGGGTGTCCCAGTTTGAGGGTGGTGTTCTGCTCTTCTCCTCAACCAGTTTCTTACATACCTCAGGGACAGAGAGGGTTCCAGTAGCTTCCTGATGCTTCTGCCAGTGACTGCCTGTCATGGGGATTACCTGACTCTCCGCAGACGATCCCCAGAATCATCTCCCTGCGGGATCCCTGTGGGCTACTCTTGAGTCAGTGAACATCAATTCCCAATTGGGCCAGAAAAGCATTTTCAAGACCTAACTCGGGGCGGGACCCATGTATGGAATTTCTCTTCATCCCTGCAGCGAAGGCTGATGAGGGGCCTCTGTGGTTTGCGGCCGTCTGGCTTCATCAGGCTCCTGCCTGCCTAGAGCAAGCGTGTCCTCAGCATCCGTTCTGAGCAGGCTTCCTAGGCAGCCGTCCTCCCCTGCACTCTTGGCATTCATGTGGCATGGCTATAAATTATGCCCAGCGTGTTCATTTCAGTTTAAATGTGTTCTCATCCCCGAGGAGCAACTAATGGCATCAGGTTACTGATGTGAAAAAGCCTGCCGCTACAATGACTATGGATTAATGAAATCGCAGTCCTGGCGGCTGGGGTGGCAATACATCGTAGCCACTGGTGACAGGAATTTTAAATTATGTTCTCCATCCCTTTCCCACTTCTCCAAAATTATTTTGCTGTAAAGTTGTTTGGTAAATGTTTACCTTTGCTTAAATGTTTGCTTTCCATTAAAAGTTGGTGCAGGCAGGGCCCCTTGCTCTTAGAAAGCTGGAAGCAGGCTGAGAGGGATTGAAAAGCCTATCATGCTTTCTCTAGGAGGTGTGAAGGCAAATCTCTTAATCCAGGATCATCACTGACTGGTAAATTTCATTCAGAAAATTTGGCAAACAAAGGTTCTTTCAGTGAACTCTGCTCATCTGGCATGTAAGTTACTATCCCTACCTTCTGTCATGACTTTTTACCAAATGCATTTAAAATGAGGAACCAATACAATTCCCACCAGTGTTTTTCAAAGGTAGTGAGTGTATTTCTCATTTCATGAAGGGCCCAGGGAATCCACAGAGGCCATAGGAAGTCTAGAATCTTTGATCCTGAAAGCAAATTGTTCATATATACGGTTGGTCCTCTGTATCTGCAGGTTCCTTATCTGTGGATTCAGTATCAGATCGAAAATATTAAGGAAAAAACTGTATTTGTACTAAACATGTACAAACTTTTTTCTTTTCATTATTCCTTAAATATAATATGGCAACTATTCACATGGCATTTCCATTTTTTTTAGGTATTACAAGCAATCTAGAGTGATTTAAAGAACACGGGAGGATGCACATGGGTTATATGCAAATGCAATGCTGTTTCTATCAGGGACTTGAGCACCGTCAATTTTGGCACCCAGGAGGTCCTGGAGCCAATCCCCCATGGATACCAAGGGAAAAGTTTGTGTATTTTTCTAGAAAGAAGGTCTGTAGATTCATAAAATTCACTAAATGTTCTATAACACCAAAAAAATTCAAGGGAAACTATGATGGACTGCATAGATGGCTACAGCTTCTTCCCTTCCAGGTACCCATGCTCATGCAATGGTGCTCTGTAGCCTGTCCTTATGAGGAGCCGGGACCCATCCCTTGATTCTGGGGTGGCCTTGAGATTGGCTGTGGTCCATGAGATACTAGCAAATGTGATACAAGCAGAGTTGAAAAGGTACTTGTACACCGGGTACACTGGGACTTGCCTACTTATAGTTCCCAGAACTCTGCTGCCATGTGAACAAGGCTGGGCTAACTGATGTGCTACATGGCTCACTCACCTCCATTTTGCAGCTGACCTACTTACCAGCAACTACATACAGTGAGTGAGCCCACCCAGACTAGCACACCTCGGCCAAACCAGCACTGCACAACTCAAACTGCTGAATTACAGACCTAAAATAACCTAAAAAAAGGTTATCTGGAGCCAGTAAGTTTTGGGGTAGTTTGTTACGCAGTAAAAGCTAACAGATACAAATACCAGACCAGACAGCGTCCATTTTGAAGATGGGGGTGTATCTTATTCAGTCTTTGTATCCCCTTTCCCTAAAAACACAGTAATCATTCAATATGTATTTTGTTGAACTGCGTAGAAATGGCTCCTTGAAAAGCCTGCAGTTAAACCATTTTCTCAAGGATACTCGGTAAATCAGCAGGGATTTCAGAGCACAGGATTCCATTTCCGCAGTTTTATAAAATGGGCTTCAAAATACCTACCTTGTCATGCTATTGTGGTTGTTAAAGACACTGCATGCTTTAGAGATGTCCTTGATACGTAATAGATAGCAGCTCAAGCAGAAGCAAGGTTGACAAAAGGCTTTAGAACTCATCAGCATGCAGGACAGTATTTTTTTTACATCAAAGTGGTCACCAGGTGTTCAGCCGACAGGACTCCAGTTTCAAGTCATCAGCTTTCTTCACTGCAAAGGTAACGTTGGTTCTTTCAGGCTCAGTCAGACAGCCATGTGCCATTCTAACAGTGCCTGGTCAAGAGGACTCGCGGCTCCCTCTGTGAAAGATGGGGAGGGCTCCTGCTGCTCTGGATTCTGCTCCACCCATCTCCTCGCCTGCGAAATGAAGTGTGAGTGATGGCATGCTCTCTAAGCATCCTTTCAGCTCCGGGAATCCAAGGGCTTCCGTTACTACCAGAGTCTCATCTAATCACGAGGACCGCACTGCTCACAGGATCACTGAGCCATAAAAGAATTCACGTTTTTAGAAGCGGAAAAGAAAAGGTTTTCTGTATTTGTCTAAAGCAGAAAGGCAGGAAAAAAAAGGCCAAAGAATTAGGAAGTAATAAAGAGGAAAAAGCAAGCAAGCAAGGCTGATTTGAGCTGGGATGTGAGAACCCTGCTTACTGCAAGACAAGGGAGCTTTACACTACACACACCGCACTCACACGCTGAACCACAGATTTGGGTAATTACAGAAACAAATTTCAAGGAAAAAAATGACACACGCCAAGAGTTATAAAATGCTGATGAGAAAGATCTACATGAAGAGCTGTGAGACGGCTGAAAAGCTGGCTTTGGCATTAAGATTTCCTATCCTTTCCTAGCAATACCTAAAATGGCTTCTTCCGAGGATTTAGGATACAACTTTTTGTGTTGGAGATGTATTTGGAAGTCAATAACACACACAAACATCGTTTATCACGAAGAGCGAAAGATGACATATCAAAATTCTGCTCTTGCCAAAATGGACATTAAGTTTTTGCTTGGAAGCAAATGTGAAAATAGCGATTTACCTAATATATCCAAAAAGAAAGTGATTACTTATTTTTTCATGCTTTTAGTAGGATTTTCTATCTTGAATGTTGGTATTTTAAACATTAAAGTTGCCAGTAAGCAAATAAGACAATTACCAGACAGCAACTTCCACCAAATTTTTTGAATTTATTATAATCATGCTTCTCTACAACTAATGATTCTTGTGGTTTGCAAATCATGTCTGCCTTTATTTACCTACACAAACACAGAAGAGAATTTTCAATAGGAGAGGTTCACACAGCAAACAAAATACAAAGTGTGTGACCTCAATAAGGCATTCAACAAAGATCGAGCCATCTTCCCTCTGACGGGTTCCCTTAGGATGCTCTGATGCTGGCGTCACATTCTTCTAAGAGCAGAATCAAATCTTCAATCAGGCTGTGTTCTCTGCCGTGAGTCACTCTCATAATATCAAAAGCCTAAAGAGAGGACAGAAGAGAGATTAGACCCGAAAATAGGTGGGCTCAGGCCATTCCCCATCTTTCCCCGTGATGCTGGGGGCCTGGTGAATTCCATAGGTTGACAGGGTGAACAGTCTTGACAGGCTCACAGCACAGTGGTTCTCCCAACTAGAACGTCAAGTGGCGAGGGTGATACCTGGAAAGCAGACTCACTTTATGAGTCATGCTGGGGCCCAGGTGACAATCAACGTTCTTCAAAGACTGTCAGTACACAGGTTTGGTGGGTAGTTACAGGGGTATGAAGAGTTACCAAAATGATTGAGTCATATGAAAGACCATGCTGCCACCACCTTCAAGTTTTTCTTTATTGCACACTACATTCAATTCTCACGTATATGCACTGTGATTATTATATACATGTATTCTTGAATTTTTCCCATATCACATGACATCATAACATTGGTATTTCAACAGTCCTCTCCTTCACTTCCCATATTTAGTCCATTACTAAATCTTGTCAACTCTATTTCCAAAAATATTTCTGAAATCTCTGTAGGCGTATGAGTACATCAATAATACAGTACCACAGAAGGCGACTGACTTCCAAGACTCCGTCAAAACGCCCTCTGTGCTGTTTACTAGTCAGTCAGTATATCTGCTCCTAGAACCAAGAGACTCCATGGTGTAAGGAAGCCCAAGCCACATAGACAGAGGCTGTGTATGGGCGCTCTGGCTGGCACTCTTAGCTGAGCTTGTCTTTCAAGTCATTCTAGCCAAGGCACCAGACACGTACATAAATAAACCTTCAGATGATTCCAGCACCCAGCTGAAGACTGTCAGATCTGTCTTCGCCCATGAAACACCAGACATTGCAGAAAAGAAGAAAGCCATTCTTATGCTGTGTTCAAGTTTCTGACCCACAGAATTTGTGCAGTAATTCTGCTGTTGTTTACTCCATGAAGTTTTGGGATGGTTATGGAAAAACAATCAATCAGAGTACTCTCAAAAATATTTTTGTAATAAATCAGAGATAAGCAATATTATCCTGCACTGCCCAAATGGGGGATGGGGTGGCCTGGGAGGAGGGAGGGACACCAGAACCACTTTATTTGATGTAAACGTGCCCAGGAGACTCGTAAGATATGACTCTCTGGTGGCTTTTATGCATCCAAAGTTCCTGGAAGTGACACTGAGGCCCTCAGCCTGAGCTGCACAGTAGTATCAACCAGAGAGCGACGCCCAGGCCCAGACCCTACACATGAACAGTTGAAGTTTGCTCTCTGGGAATGAGGCCTAGGCCCCAGGAGATTCCAACATGCCCTCAGTGTTGAAAACAACTGGTACAGCAAACTCTCAACCAACAGCAGGAACTACTCATTATTCAATGTTAATTTACAGCCAGCATAATTACCATTTTAATGGTTGTATATAATGAATTCCATCACGTTTATACGACCGTTATTTACTAAGCTACTGCTGGAAATTTAGATCACTTCCAATTGTTGACTGTGATGTGTTGCAGATCTTCCAGAATATATCTTTTGCCTTTCTTGGATAATGGCTTACGAGCCATTCCTCGGGGGTGGAATTCTTGAGTGTGAACACCCTGAACACCACGGATTTCAGGCCTTGGTGGTCACGCAGCGAGACACCTGCATTTTACTATGATGCATGCAGCAAAACCTTCAGTCTACACCGGAAAGACGCTGAAGCTCAAGAAACAAAGCGTTTCAGGTCGACAGGCGCTTCATCCTCTGTTTCTGGCTCTTTCTTCACCTGTTTAATGTTCCCTTCAGGCTGGAAGGAAAACAGGCAGACAGGAGGGGCCTAGATTTTCTGCCGAGAGAGGAGAGAGGAAGGGGGAGGGGGGGGGGGGAGAGGAGAGAGAGAGAGAGAGAGACAGAGAGAGAGCGCGAGCCAGCGCCTCAGACCCCAGCCTCTCAGCCTGGAAGACAGCTCTGTTCTGAGAGTGCAGTTGTGACCCTGCGCTGGCAGTCTGGCCCCTTACCCCGTGACACCTCGGCTGCAAAGCCCAGAAGGTGGCTGCAGCTGAGATGCCGGCAGTAGGGATCTACTTCCTATTAACGCCAGCAAGTCTGCTCTGTGGGTGTACAGCATCCGCCAGCAAATCCCCAGGCAGGGAGCTGTCCGGGAGTGCAGGGGAGGACTTGGGAGCAGCCCCATCTTTTGCAAGCAGCCCAGCTCTATGAGATTCCTGTGGGCAGAAGATTAAAAACAAATGTCTGATGCCATTCAGGGAGCACAAGCCTCATGTTTTATTCTCTTTTCTCCACACGGCCCTGGGTCCTCCGCTGCTATGGACATCTTAAGGTCTGAGGCAGAGACCTGTATGGCAGCACGACTGCAGAGAGAGCAGCTTTCTCAGATCAGAGAGCCTTCATGGGAAATTCTCTTACTTGAAAGCACTCTTAGATGTTCTCTTCCCTTTTACTCCACAGAGCCAGATGTGCTTGATCCGGCAGAGGAAGATGAATGGAGCAGGATCACTGCCTGGAAAGATCTTTGCAGAGAGGGACATAACCCTCCATCCTGAAGGCCAGGTCTAACCCGCTGAGCCTTGCCTCCCTCCCTGCCCTCACAGAGGCCCTAGGCTGGGCGAGGGCCTGGTGTGCTCCAACCTTCCAGATCAACCTTTCTTTTGCCCTCCTGGTAACATTCTCCAGGTTCCCCATCTGAAGAATGATGTGTGCTTCTTTCTGACCTAAGAGGCTAAATGACAAAGACAACGTAAGATTCATCGGGACGTTTCTGAACATACTCCAATCTTCCTTCCTGGCTCTTTCCTTCCAGTTCCAGTGGTAAATTTTGCTTCGTCCTCTTTTGCAGCTTTAAGAATAACGCCTACTCCTCAAGGGCCAAAGTTCATTGCCACTGATCCAGTGTATTCCTGTTCTTGGGAGGGGCAGACCTGCCCATCATACAGTAGAGTAACGACTTCCAGTTCTTCAGCCATTCTGAAAGCAGAGCCACAGCCAGGAAGGGGGAGCTGCCTGGCCTTCCCCTAGCTTCACATCCACATCTCCCAGACTGCTTCCTTCCAGAAGGATCGTCCAGTCACGATAACCCTCATGTTATGGAAGGAAGTGCTTCCTAAGGTCCTCTGGCCTAAGAGCTAGAGTGAGGATGACCCCCAGCTCTCAGGGCTCAGCCCAGGGTGCCCATTCCATGACTGCACCGTGCAGCCTCCCTGCGACACACCGCAATGACCAGGGAGAGGAAGCAGAGGGTCTGTGGGACATGGCTGTTGAGACACCCTGAGGTAACACAGGTGCCTTCCTAGTCAAGATGCTGCTGGCCACGTTCTGCATTCTCTTACTTGATGGCGAATGCATCATCATTGGTAGCAAAGTAGGGTAGAAGGCAACCCTCAGGAATGTGTGTGTAGAGTCAGAGATACTCAGTTTAGAGGATCTTGTCCATAGGGTGGCTAGAAACAGAAGAAATGGGTACAGGTAGGGGCAGAGAACTAATCTGAAGCGACTGGAAAAAAACCATTTTTCTAGAAAGTAAAACTAAATATAGATTTCATTAACAAGCAAACATTGCACTTTTCTAGGAGTGATGGGCAGATGTAGCTGAGAAAGGGAGAGAAAGAAAGAAGAAAGAAGTAGGCTTCAGTAATGTGCAAATACGCTCATGACCGTGTGTGCGGGTATGTGCGTGGATGAAGGACATGAGCCGGTTCAGCAGGAAGCTGCAATTCAGACCTGGGGGACGGAGGACGTATGGTCCTTGTCTGGAACGTCACCTGGGCCTACGAGTGAGCTGGGGCAAACAGTCCTCTACGATGTAAGAAGAGGCCCTGTGTGGCCCGAGGCACAGCCCTGCAGCATAGCGGAAAGATGAGGAGGGCTTCTCTCACATTACCACCCCCCAGAAAGTCACAATATATTTCTGACAAACCAGAGCCATTGTTTCAAGCTCTGTGTCTCCCTTCTCCTGCCCCTCCCATCTGTCACACATGCGCATGTCAGAGAGGACAATTTTGGTTTAATTTCCTGCAGCAGCATATAAAAGATTAAGGAAATATAAAATCGGAGCAGGCTTGTGTTGGGAAAAGCTTATCTCTTTCCATTAAATTTTATTTTTTTAATGGTAGCATTGAAAAAGAGCCTGCACATAATCTTTCACAGGGGGACACATCTGAAGCCTCCAAGGCGGGTGCCTGCTGCACCCACATTCTGATTCCAAATGTCACATAAGAAATAGCAGCATAGACTGTCTGCCACATGACAGGCATATAGTTAACTCAGTAATAAAGGGAAAGATCCCCAGAATTGATTTCAATCTCATCACATCTGTTTTTAAGTAATTTTAGAATTGTGGTCATATATTAAATAAAATGAATTAAATCAAATCATAATTTAAAGTTGGAAACTATAACTTTCCTATTAATTTTTAATATGAATATATTAAGCTTATCAAGGATCTCAAACAGTTTCTTATGAGCCTGAGGAATCCAGTAAGTGACTTCCCAAGTATGAATTCAATATGGATATAAAATCAGAGGGGAAAAGAAATGTATGCACGGTAAGAACCCCGGGAATCAAATCACAAAAGGAAAAAATAAAGCTGATTTTCTTATTCTGCCCATCTCAGAATGAAAGAAAAGCAGAGGCTGGGGCATGAGGAGGAGGAAAGTGGTCTGGGGCATTCAAAGTGGAAATGCAAGCAGCAAGAGGTACAACGTATCAAGCAGCTCTGGAGGCGCGAAAAGCCCTTTGCAAGGGCAGCGGAAACTCCCAAAGGCTTTGAAGACCCACTTCAGCTCAGCAGCGCCCCTGGCGACCACACTCTACTCTACACCCTGGATAACCCTCCAAGTGTGTACTCCACTGGAGGGATCTGTCCTCTTGGGAGGCAGAATTTCCTTAGAGATAACATCTACCCATTCATTCATTCAATAATGTCTGAGCAGCTGTAATGAATGAAACTTGGCCTTTGCCCTGGGAGAAGCTCGGGCACAGTCAGGGGGACAGAGTGTAAATACCACATCATTACAGTGGAGCAGTGTGTGTTAAACAGAGAGGCAAAGGGCTGGGGCACCCAGAGGAGGGGAGCAACCAGGCGGCCCACGGGAATCTCAGGAGGGATTCAGATGTGGTAAGCTCAGGTCTGTGCTTTCTAGTGCTGGTAACCATTCCAGAAAAAGCACTGCTGTTGTGTCACTGTTTAATCAATCAATCAATATTTATTGAGCCCTGAGAGACCCTGAAGAAGTTATGTTTCCTCAGCTGAATAATGAGACTGGACAAGGTAAATTCTTTTTTTTTTTTTTTGAGATGGCGTCTCACTCTGTCATCCAGGCTGGAGTGCAGTGGCGCGATCTCAGCTCACTGCAACCTCCACCTCCTGGGTTCAAGTGATTCTCCCATCTCAGCATCCTGAGGAGTAGCTGGAACTACAGGTATGCACCACCATGCTCAGCTAATTTTTGTATTTTTAGTAGAGATGGGGTTTCATCATACTGGCCAAGCTGGTCTGGAACTCCTGACCTTGTGATCTGCCCACCTCAGCCTCCCAAAGTGCTGGGATAACAGGAGTGAGCCACAGCACCTGGCCTTGGACAAGATAAATTCTAAGGGCAACCCAAGTCCCAGTGTGTTGTACAATGTGCCATGCCAGACACAGAGCTAGAAGGTGTGGATTTGATTTTGTTTACAAATATTGTTACTGATTTCTAATTTAATTCCACTGTGGTCAGGTAATTTACTCTGTATTAACTTGAATCTTTTTACGTTTACTGACATCTGTTTTGTGGCATAAAAACAGTCTCTTTTGGTGTTATAGTTACTTAAAAAATGTGCATTCTGTTTATTGGATGAAGTGTTTTCTAAATGTCAGATCAGGTTGATGGTATCCTTGCTGAGTTTCTGTCTAGTTGTCCTATCAACGGTTGACAGAAGAGTTCTGATGTCCCAGCTGTGCTAGCTGATTTGTTCATTTCTTTCAGTTCAGTTTTTGTTTCCCATATTTTGCAACTGTGTTGTTGGGTGCACACTTATTTAGTACTGCTATATCTTTTTGGTAGACTGACCTTTTTTCATTATACAATGTCCCTCTGTGTCTCTCATAAAATTTTCTTTGCTCCGAAGTCTACTTTAATGTTCATATAGCTACTCCAGCTTTCTTTTGATTATATTTTTGTAATATATGTTTATCCATCCTTTTGTTTTTAACCTATTTGTATCATTCAATTTAAAGAGAATTCTTACAGACAACATATGTTTGGGTCATTTGTTAAAAATCTGTTCTACTAATCACTTTTAATTGGTGTATTTAGGCAATTTACATCTTTTACATAGACTACATACATAATTTACAATGTTATTATTAATATATTAGGGCTTAAATCTGCCATTTAATTTTTTGTTTTGTCTCTTTTTGTTTGTATTTTTTTTCCCACATTCCTGTGGGTTACATAAACTACTTTTAGATTTTCATTCTCTAGTGCTTTAGAATGTATTATTTTATATAGTTTTTTAAGTGGTTGCTCCAGGTCTTATTATTTATATATTACATACACATACACACACACACACACACACACACACACACAGAGATATATATAACATATATAATATACATATATTATATATACATATATATACACATATATGTGTATAACTATATATCTATATAACTTATCACACTTTACTAGTGTCATCATCTTAGCAGTTCAACTCAAGTGTAGAAACCTTACTTCCCTTTACATTTTACCCTCCCCTACTCCACCATTTCGAATACAATTACACTAAATATTTCCACTGCATACATTTGGAATCATATCAGATAGTGTTATAATTTTTGCTTCAACTATCACACAATCTAGAAAACTCAAGGGGAAAAGGAAAGATCATTTTACTTACCCATATTTTTGCTGATCATATTCGTTCTTCTTTCCTGATGTTCCAAGATCCTTCTTTTATAATTTTCTTTCTGTTTAGAGAACTTTTTTAGCCATTCTTTTACAGTAAGTCTGCTAGTGGTAAGTTCTTTAGTTTTCCTTCATCTGAAAATGTCCTCATTTCTTCTTCATTCCTGAAGGATATTTTTGCTGGACAAGATAAATTCTAAGGACAACTCAAGTTTTGGGGTTAAAAGTTCTTTTCTTTTAGTACTTGAAAAAATATGCTACTTTCATCTGTTTTCTGTGGTTTCTCATGAGAAAATCACTGTCATTCAAATTGTTTTTCCCCTACAGGTAAGGTGCCATTTTTCTCTTGCTGCTTTTAGGACTTTTTTTTTTTTTTGGTCTTTAGTTTTCAGAAGTTTGAGTACAATCCACAGTCTTGGTATGAACTGTTTTAGGTTTATATTGTTTGGGGTTTGCTTAGCTTCTTGAACCGACAACTTTATGTCTCCTGCCAAATTTAGAAGGTTTTCCACCATTAATTCTTTTTTAAACAATAATTACATTGTGGTAAAGTACACAAAACACTATAAAGTTAATTTTAACTATTTTTGACTGTTCAGTATCATTAAGTGCATTCACACTGTTGTGCAACCATTACTACTATCCATATAGCCATAACTTTTCCAGCATCCAGAACTGAAACTGTGTACCCATTCAACAATAACTTCCCATCCCCTCCTCCCTTCAAGCCCTGGTAACCGCTGTTCTACTTTCTGTCTCTAAGTATTTGACTGTTCTAGGTACCTCATATAAGTGGAATAATACGATATTTGTTCTTCTCGATCAGGCTTATTTCACTTTGCATAATACCTTTAAGATTCATTTCTGTGTAGCATGTGTCATAATTGTATTCCTATTTAAGGCTGAATAATATTCCACTGTATGTGCATATCCCCTTCTATGGGCTGCCCGTTTATTCTGTTGATGGTGGCCTTTAATGCACAAAAGTATTTAATTTTGGTGAAGTCCAGTTTGTTTATATTTCTCTTGTTGCCTGTACCTTTGGTGTCACACCCTAGAAATCATCACTATACCCAATGTCACGAGGCTTTTTCCTTAATGTGTTTTTCTAAGAGTCTACTAGAAGCTTTTGCTCTTATGGTTAGGTCTTCAATCCATTTTGAGTTATTTTATATGGTCTTAGGTAGGGGTCCAACTTTATTCTTTTGGAGGTGGATATGCAGTTTCCCCAACATTATTTGTTGAAGACACTGTCCTTTTTCCGTTGAGTGATCTTGGCATCCATGTTGAAAATCATTTGACCACATATGCGAGGGTCCACTTCTGGGCTCTTTATTCTATTCCACTGGTCTATATGTCCATCTGTGCCAGTATCACTCTGTTTTGACTAATGTAGTTTTCTTGTACATTTTAAAATCAAGAACTGTGAGTCTCCAAATTTATTCTTCTTCTCCAAGACTGTTTTTGGCTACTGGGGATACCTTGAGGGTCCATATACATTTCAAGATGTATTTTTCTATTTCTTCCCCAAAAAAGTAATTGGGATTTTGATAGAGATTGTGTTGAATCTAAAGATCATTTTGGGTAATACCGACATCTTAATAATCCTGTCTTCTAACGCATGAACATGAGATGTCATTCTCCTTATTTATCCCTTCTTCAGGGAGAATAACTGAGTATGTTATTTGTTTTATGTTGTTGCAAATGGCATTATTCTCTTAATTTTGTTTCTGAATCATTCATTTTTTAGTGTTTAGAAATACAACCGATTTTTGTGTATTGATTTGTATCCTGCTACCTTGCTTAATTCACTTATTAGTTCTAACATTTTTTGGTGTGTGTGTAATCTTTAGAGTTTTCTTCATATGAGATTATGTCATTTGTATATACAGATACTTTTACTTCTTCCTTTCCAACTTGGATGCCTCCACCATCATTTCTTCAGGGACTTTTTCCACCTCATACTCTTTTTCTTCTCTTTCTGGGACTCCAATGTCAGATCTTTTGTTGTTGATCCACAGGTCCCCTGAGGCACTGTTCAATTTTGCTTTTTCTTCAGTATTTCTTTTTCAGGTTGGGTAGTTTCAACAGTCTTATCTTCACATTCACCAATTCATTCCTCTGTTTCCTCCATTCTGTTGTGGAGGCTCCTTCTGTTTATTTTATTATATTTATCAGTTCTTAAATTTCTATTTGTGTCTTCTTCATGGCTTCTACTTCTTTAGTGAGATTTTCTATTTTTTCCATTTATTTTGAGGGTGTTTGTAATTCCTTGATGAAGCACTTTCTAGTGGCTGCTTTAAAATCTGTCAGATAATTCTAACATCTCTGTTGTCTTGGAATTGGCATCTATTGATTGCCTTTATTTTCATTAAGTTTTGAGATATTCCTGGTTCTTGGCATAATGAGTGATTTTTAATTGAAGCACAGACATTCTGAGTATTGTGCTATGAGACCCTGAATTTTACCTCGACCTGCTTTAGCTGGCCTTCTCTGACATCACTCCAACAGGAGAATGAGGTGCTGACACCCTGTTACTGCAAGGTGGAGGTACAAGTTCAGGTTCCCTATTTGGTTCCTTGCTACTGCTGAACTTACACTTCCTGGTAGGTAACTTCTGCTTATTTCCCATCACAGGGCTTAATCATTATGTTTGCATTTTAGTCACTGTTTTCTTTCTTATCTTTTCCTTTTTCAGTTCAAAAACATACCCTTGAAACTATTATTCTCTATTTGGAGGTCAGTAGGAACCATTCATTCCTAAGTATTAGAGCCAGGGGCTTCCAAACAACTCTGTGAAGGTGTTAGCGGCAATTACGGAACATCATCTCCGCACGCCTTCTTCTTCTCCCTTTCCCCTCCCACCTCCCTTATGGTAAAGTAGGATATTAAGTGTTTAGAGGAGGGCTTTTTAACTTAGACATCATGGAGATTTAGTCCATGGAAAGGCTTCAGGGAGTCTCTATATATGTGTATATAGCATTTCTCTGGTTAGTCAGTGGCCCTTATCAGATTCCTAAATAAGGACATGATGAAAGAGGTGAAGAATCACTGGAGCAGATTAAGAAATGGGAACAACAGAACTGCATGCTCTAAATCAGCCATTGCCGGGGCTGGAAATCAGGGTAGCTGAGGCAGTAGCAGAAGGAGCAATGTCTCGGACTTGTGGCCTTGCGCTCTGTTCAGAGGCAGAAAAACTAAAAAGACACTCAGGATGCAGAATATGTCAATAAAATTAAATGAGAAGGGAAAAATTATAATACAAAAGTTTACACACAGATTTTTTAAAAAATGGATACTGAGGGGAAAGAAGTCTAAGATTTACAACCAGACTTTGGCTAACAAGGCAGCTAAAGTAGGGCCAGGGTGAAGGAGCAGGCGGCATGCAGAGTTCACAGGAAAACACCAGCTCTCACAAGACAGCCCAGATGGGTTGTCGCTGAGGTCCAAGAAGTCAAATTGTAGCAAACAAAATCCTTCTAAGAAATAAATGGACAGAAATAAAAGTAGATTAGAGACAGGAGGAAGCAGGAGGAGGCACTGTGAAGGGACACAGGACTGTCCCGTGGCAGCAATCACAAGAATTTCCGCTGAGCCCCGTGGAAACGGGAAACTAAACCAAATCAGAGCTGGGCTAAGTGGATTCCTTTCCCGGAGGCGGCTGGAGCCTAACTGAATCTTAACAAATTTCTGTTTCTGAAGCTCCTCTGACTTCTATTCAAACTCAGTCTTCAAAAACCTTGTTCAAGTGATTTCATTCCATTATTTTCAGGGTTTCTAAGACAAAAAAGAGCATCCTGGGGTGCCTGTCTGAAGAGAACATCAGTTTCACATGGCAAAGAGTGTAGCCTTCCTCTTCCCTCTGCAGGCTACCCCAGTCCTGAGAAACCTTGGGAAAGAAAGACTTTCTGCAGGAAGAAACTGACCTGCTTACAGACTCAGGTCGTGTGAGTTTTCCTAGGGATGGATACATTCCAGCCATCCCTCTGCTAGCAAATACTCAGCAAAGGTCATGAGAAGATCTGGTCCCTTAACCGTAAACAGCTAAACAACAGGGCCAGGGTGAGGCTTTTAGAGTATCCAGTAAAACAAATCCACCCATTCAAGCATGTATTTAACAGAACTTGCTGTGTGGGAGGCATGGGTGTCTACGTTAGGTGGCACCAGAAAATATAAAAGGAATGTCAGGTCCCTTGAGGAATTCCACTCACCTCGGGGAAGCAAAGCACTGCTGGGGACAGTCATGTAACATAATTGTTCAGCAGAGGAACCACCGTGTGACCCAAACTACAAACACAGGAACTGAACAGACCAGCTAGAGGGGAGAGTGATCGCAACAGGAGTTCCTATAACAACAACAATCTTACAGCGTCACAATGCCCTGCGATCGGCAAGCACACTCACACATTGCCTCATTTTCTCCTCAAAACAACTCTATGGGATAGATAATCAGCCTGCTTTTACAAATAAAATTATATTCAGAGAGAGGTCAGGAAATGGAGACCACCCTGGCCAACATGGTGAAACCCCGTCTCTACTATAAATACAAAAATTAGCTGGGTATGGTGGTGCACACCTGTAGTTCCAGCTATTCAGGAGGCTGAGGCAGGAGAATCGCTTGAACTCGGGAGGTGGAAGTTGGAGGGAGCCGAGATCATGCCACTGTACTCTAGCCTGGCGACAGAGCAAGACTCCATCTCAAAACACACACACACACACACACACACACACACACACACACACACCACCCCCTAGTAAACGATGGGACTGGAACCTGAACCTACTGACTCTGAATCCTAGCACTCTTTCTGTGCCTCTGCCAGGAGTACATGTTTGTCCTTGGTTGATAATCAGACATTGGCGAGAGACTCAGTGACTTATGTAGAGATAAACAGGAAGTTTGGGTAAGGCCACGATTTAACCCCAGGCCTCATGACAAATAATCTGATGTGGTTCCCAGAATACCTTTCAATTGGCATCTATCAGGGTCCATGCTTGAGCTTCACCTTGGTACCAAGAACAGGAAATGCTAACATGATTACCCAGAGAAGCTTCTGAAACAGGTGATGCAACTGCGTAAGAAGGGCATGAGGGCAGCAGAACAGAACTGGGCATGAGGGGTGTAAAAGGGCAATGAGAGGGTCATCAGAAGGGCTGGTGATGGTCAGTACCATCAGCCCGGGACACATTATCCTGAAAACCCAGAGAGACGTGGTATCTGTCTGGGTTTGTTCGGGCTTGTCCTTATAGCTGAGGCTATTAGATGTGTCCTTCAAGAGTTCTGTAGGCAACGGCAATGACGAAAGCTTCACATAAAGAAAAGCAGCAATCTAAACCTCTCTCCCATATTTTCCCGAGTTGGCATCAGAGGTGTGGCGAGATCTCAAGGGATTTCTACACATTGATCTACTGACAGCCTCACCTACGTAACTAGACCAGTCTAGAGGAAAACAACAGAGCCTTGGATTCCAGCCTGGATTTAATGACTTATTCACATGTCTCTCTCCTCCATTAAATTGTACGGACCATACTGAGTCTTTCTTTTTCTAGACGGAGACTCACTCTGTTGCCCAGGCTGGAGTGCAATGGCGCAATCTCAGCTCACTGTAACCTCTGCATCCTGTGTTCACGCGATTCTCCTGCCTCAGCCTCCTGAGTAGCTAGGGTTTCAGGCACCTGTTATCATGCTTGGCTAATTTTTGTATTTTTGTAGAGATGGGGTTTCACTATGTTGGCCAGACCAGTCTTGAACTCCTGAGCTCAGGTGATCCACCTGCCTTGGCCTCCCAAAGTGCTGGGATTATAGATAGGTGTGAGCCACTGCGTCCAGCCTGAGTCTTATTCAAAATAACAGAAGCATTTAATCACCGTGTTGAATTAAATTGAACAAACACACCTGGCTCTGCCTCCGTGTGACTTTAGGTGAGCTCTTGCATGTCTCGGAACCTGAGCGCCTTCATTTTTCAAATAGGAATGAAAACGCCGACCCCACTGACCTCATACAGCCGTCATCTGTCACGAGGACTAAATATGATCACGTACGCATGAGCAGTATTCATAGTTCCTAGTCCATGTAAACACAAAGGTCTAGTTTGATCACTGACGGACATCTCCTTGCAGGTATCCCCGTGTTGGGGGTAGCGTACATTAGGAAATTTCCTCTACATCATTTGTCCTGTCAAGACTTTCACACATAGACCCTTAATAAGTATTTTCTGTACCCAGCTGATTTGACTGGCTGACAAGTACCAGCAAGATCAGAAAAGGAACATTCTTCCCGAGACTGCAAGAAACTGAGGTGTTCTTCCATAAGTCTGGGTAAACAAGTCAGACACAATAAAAGAAGAGGAATAGCTGAGTGCCTTCTTCAGGAACTCCTAGGGTTACTCTTATTGGCCATATGCTGACTTTATTTAGAGATCAAGTAAAAGGCAGTATGGCTAGCATGCAGCAAAAATGAGCACTAGGGACTCTTATTTTTAAGAATCCCTTAGGCATTTGCCATTTCTCTTAGGTTCATGTGGGTGGCTGTCAATGTCATGGGATCAGTGGGCCCCTGGACATGCCCTGAGCAACCCTGAAATGGGCCCATCCTTCCACTGTGACCCTCCCGCACACAGGGCATGGTGGCCCAGAGGAGACTGTCAAGGTGTCAAGTGCTTCCTACACGTCACGTCTCCACATGACCCACCAGGGCCTGGGTGAGGTGAGCATGTGAGCTCTCCTTTGGAAGGGCCACGGACTAGATAAGGGGAAGCTCTGCAGAGGTGAGAAGGCCAGACAGCCCTGGGTTCCTCTGGGCAGAGACTCCCTAACAGAGTGGAACTAAGCATCATGTTCAACGAGGCATTCTATCCCTAAACCATTCTCCCATTTAGTTTCTTGACACTTATTGCCAGAACTGTATTAACTGACCTCCTTCCCTTCCTCCCTCCGCCTTCCCGCAATATGAATACTTCCTAAGTTCCAGATCCCTTGCATGGCACTGAGCTGGTTACAAAGATAACCAGGAAGTCTTCACACTCTGCTGGGGCAGGGGTAGGGGTGGTCATCAAGGTATGCCTACTTCGATGTGAAACGCGCTCTGCTGGCAGGGTGGGCAATGAGCTGTAGGGGTAGGAGGAGAAAAAAACCACTGGAGTTGGGCCTTAAAGGGTCCGTATGGTTCTGCCAAGCCCAGGGGGTTGTGGTGGGGGACAGCATGAAGGCAGAGGAAACAGCTGTGTGAAGACTGAGGAAGGAGAAGTTCAGGGTCACGGTGAGTGCTGGTGAGCAGCAGCGATCCCTGGGTGGTGGGGGAGGGGAGAGAGGAAGGCAGGGGGAGAAGCGGCTGCAGAGGTGAACTGCCACACAGATGGTCAGGTGCTTGCCATGCGGGGAATATGGGCTGTGTTCTGTGGGCAATGGGACGGAGGCACAAACAAGGCCAACTTGTTCAATGTGGAGCGGGCACAGGGGCAGTGGTGCTCTGAGGCTGGTTTTGCACCAGGTTGCAAGAGTGATTGTTAATATTATTTTTACAAGAAGGTTGATTTTACATTGAAAATCAGCCATGGTGGGCATGTTTGCATCACAGAAATAGGCAAATGTCACAAAGCGGGTTTTTTCTAGAGTGGTTGTTAAACATTTACCGGCACACATTGGGCATACATGTGTATGCATGCACACATATGTAGAGTTTCTAAAAAATCACAAAGGGGCCCCAGCAACCGCCAGGAAAAAAACGATGCCAGACAGAACTACATGTGATCTTGGCACACTCACCAGTCTCAGATTCTTCATCGCTTGGGGGAAACATGCCTTGATGTAACTGCAGTTTGCCAACTTTCATTACTTGAACACCTCTGACGGGATGGCTGCCTGGGAAAAAAATCCTGGAAGAAACCAAACGGCAAACAGTGTCAGCAGCTCTCACCTTTGCAGTCAGCATTTCATCAGGAGACTATGGGAGTGGCAGCAAACACTAGCTGTGAATGTTAATGAGCTACTGAGAGGAAATTAGCTTTGCAATCCAGGAGAATGCAGCACTGAGGGGAATTATTGGTCTCCAGCTCCTCAGAATGCTTTTTTGTGTTAGGGGAAAAAAAATGATAGGAATAGAAGGTCTCTCTTATAAACACTGGAGAAGAGAAACAAAAGTTTGGAGCTCCGCATTGATATTTGGGAGGGGAGTGGCGGGGGGGAGAACAGGTGCTAATCCTATCCTTCAAGCTCTTCCATGAAGCGTTAGCACTAGGACGGCCCTGGAGCACAAGACTGCCTCTCAATATGTAATTGCTGAATCAATAAAGTTTTCATCATCCCCAACTAAATACTACCACATCCCCCTTTCAACTGCAAAGTCCTTTGACTGAATCTCAGCTGTAGAGTTCATCATGGTACACATTTCTTATAAGTACTTGTGTATTTATTTATCGTTTACTGGATTACGATGTTTTTATTTAGGCACCCATCTGTGTTCTCCATGACGTCTGACATGTAGGAGGAACTCAGTCCATACTGGATTCCTTTCATACACAAGAGAACAGAATATGGTGTTACGGTGGGCCAGAGAAAGAGGACTTGCACGCCCCTGGCTACGGGCTGTTTCAGACTCTGTGAAGAGCTTTATTACTTCAATGCAACAAGAATTTACCATACTGGATTTTACCAAGTATGTGCAGTTTGGCCTCTCTGGCCTCAATACTTTCTACCCTTACTCTCAGAGAGTACTCAGCTCCTGCTGCATATGCAGAATTGTCTCTGGGGGGAAATGCCAATACACACATACACACACACATACATATACTCCCCCCACACATACATATGTAACCTCCCATACACACACACACACACACACAACACATACACACACATACATATACACCCCTCACACATATACATACATACCCACACACACATGCATATATACCCACACACACACATATACCCACACACAACACATACACACACATATATACCCCCCCCCCCACACACACACAAAACACACATAAAACCACAGTTTAAATGAGCTCTTCAGGCCAGGTTTAATGGCTCACACCTGTAATCCCAGAACTTTGGAGGATGAGGCAGGTGGATTGCTTGAGCTCAGGAGTTTGAGATCAGCCTGGGAAACATGGCAAAACCCTGTCTCTACAAAAAATATAAAAATTAGCCAGGCATAGTAGCGCATGCCTGTAATCCCAGCTACCTAGGGCGCTGAGGTGGGAGGACTGCTTGAGCCCGGGAGGTTGAGGCTGCAGTTTCACACTACTGCACTCCACCATGAGTGACAGAGTAAGACCCTGTCTCAAAAAAAAAAAAAAAAAAAATAGAAAAAGAAAAAGAAGAGAGCTTTTTCCTTAAGTCTGAATCATCCCTTTAGACACAAAAATTCCTACAGGAGTTAAAACAGTATTACACGATGGAGCATGATTTAGTGCCCAAATAAGACATAACTTAGTATAAGCCAGAAGTTCAGTTCAAGTTTGTTGAAGGGGTAGGAGAAGGGAAGTGTATCCAAACTGCCAGAGAGCATGAGCAATGGCCCACTCTAAATGCTGCTTCTCCAGGGACGGAGGGGCCCACCCACAGATCTCAGTAAGAGAATCCTAGAATCCATCACTTACACAGGGCTTGCCATGTGCCAGGCACTGCTCCAACTGCTTCTCATCCATGAGCCCGCAGAACCCACATCTAAGCTCTTTTATGCAATAGTGATGAGGCAGAGTTACCAGGGCAGACAGGTATGTTCTCAGACAAGTGTGCGCGTATCTGCAAACCATTCCCTCTCTCTGAATCTTACCTCCTCCCCCCCCACAAAATGTGACACAGAAACATTTCGTTTTTATTCATGCTCTCACAAAAGTAGAGACCAGTACCTGGAAGGGAAGTATTTAAGCCAAGAGAAGTTTGGCCATGCCTCTTTTAAAAAGCTGAAAAGGGAGGCAGAGGGGGGAAGAACAAAGGAGACACCTGGGCCTGGACTTGTCTTCATCTCAAGCATGCCAAGGGGTCAATCACTTCATCTCTCACCCCTTGCAAAATGAACACCATTATCTACTTGTGTAGAAATGACTTTAACATCCCCAGACAAAAGGCTTAAGTGCAGGATGCCATTATCAGAGGGTAATTGCCCTGGACACTTTCCTTGAAAAGCACACCTGGATCTGAGATATTATATTATTGCTACAAATGTGGCATAATTAAATTTAAAGACCAAAAAGTAATTTTACACCAATAATCACTCCACTAAGTGGATGTCCGTCATGTGAGTTGCAGAAGGAAAAAAATCCTCAGTTCTACGGTGGCAGAGAAAGTGGTGCGTCATCACGCCATGACAGGTGCCTGCCCTGCTCACTGAGATGTTTCAACATGAAGCAAAGCTTATTAAGGAAAACATGAGGAGGCGTCTGTAAGTGGGAGACTTCCAAATAAATATTTACAGGGCAGTCTCACAGCTCTGCTGGGTTGCTGACTGTGGGCCTCCCAGCTGACACATAGAATAAAAATCATCATCACTTGCTGGAGGATAACTCCAGGGAAAACTGGTCAAGCTCACTTCTGCTGGGAGATGTTCTCCACCAAGGATGTGGCCTTCCATCCACTTCATTGTGTAGAGCAGTGACGAGGGAGAGAAAAGGGCCTGGAGGTAGTAGTCTTCTTGACAGGACAGAAAGACAGTCGTCTTTTTGATAGGACTATCAAAAATAAAGACGAGGATCAGAGTTCAAAGTGAAGAAGAATCAGGTATGTCCGAGAACCGTGAGGATGAACACGGGAGTCTGAGTGAGAAGGTCAGGGGAGGTGCACCGACAAGATGCCAGGTTCTGGGCCCAGCACTGGACCCAACCTGCAGATGTCCAAAGTGCATCCCTGCCCATGGTTAGCATGGAGTTTGCAGTTGAGGCAAATGAAATCATGATACAGAAAGGGGTGTGAGGCCCACCTGACCATGGCACAGACAATGTGTGCTCTGGGAGCAGCCAGGACCACAGTGATCGAGGAGTGGCAGAGCCTGAGCAAGTGTAGACTGGAGATGACGATGGGATCCTGGGACAAGGGAAGGCATGGATGGCTTGCTCTGGTGGTATGGAAGGCTGAATGCAAAGGTGCCGTGAGCATGCTGCTCTGGCTGGCAGAGGAGGAAGGAGGGGAAGGGAAGTGCCCTTGCGGCCAGGCCGTGCAGAAGCATACAAGCAAAGCTAGGAACTGTGGACCTACTCTTGCCAGCAGGGAGGTACTACCAAAGGGGGCTGAGGCTATTTCAACAGAATAGAAAACAAAGAAAACTGGAAAACAAACTCTAGGGGCAAAAAGGCTTGAGGTAGGATGGTGGCAACATGAACAGAAAAGAAGGACTTGGTCATACGAAGAAGAAAGTTTATACAGCTGATTCCACAGAATCTGGAGACCCAGTGGGTTACAGTGGAGTCAGAGCTGACTCCGTGATTCAGAAACATAAAGGCCTCCACAAACACATACGAGCAAAATACATAATAACAGAATCACTCAACAAGGCAGTCTACTTGTTTGGGTGTTATACATTTTCCTATCATAAGTACAATGCTAGCAATCACATGATCCAGAATGCTTGGCCTACATTGGAAGAAATTGTTTTTGGTGTTTCTATGGTGAGTAAGTGCATAAGAAGAAATGAGTTTCAGCAAGCAGAGAAAAGAAGGACATGTATACACCAGCTTTAACTCAGACCCATAAGCACCAATATCTTCCTGTTACATTTTACAAGGAGGCTGAAAGTCAGGGAACTGGGATGTCTGAAGTCCAAAGGACATGGAGAAGAAGCATCTGATGCCAGGACCTCTACTGGTCTGGCTGAGGTTGCTGATCTCTATTGGTTCTACACGACACAATTACCAATCACATTATTCCATTACAGACAGCAGCTTTGGCATTTCCAGGGTAGGAAAAGGCCTTTGTTATTCAGGGCTATTGCTTTGGTTTCAATGTATTCCCTCCAAAATTCTGGTGGTGAAACTTAATGGCCAATGTGGTTAGTGATTTGAGGTAGAGCTTTTAAGAGGGGGATGAGGTCATGAGGGCTCTCCCCTGTGAATGGGATTAAAGACCTTCTAAAACAGGTTTCACCAAGCGTTCAGCTCGTTTGCCTTCCACTATGTAAGGACACAGTGTTCCTCCCCCTCCAGAGGATGTGGCAATGAGACATCACCTTGGAAACAGACAGCGGCCTTCACCAGGCAACCTGCTGGGACCTGGATCTTGGATTTCATGGCTTGAACTTACCAGCCTCCAGAACTGTGAGAAAAACAATTTCTGTTCTTTGTGAATTACCATCTGTGGTATTCTGGTACAGCAGCACCAACAAAGTAAGACAATTATTTTTTAAAAACTGATGCAAAGCCCTTTAGCTGCCATCTTGCGTCCCCGCGTGTGTGCGCCTAATCTCAGCTGGTCCACCCGAGACCCCCTGAGCACCAACCCTAGTCCCCCGCGCGACCCCTTTTCCGCTCCGACAAGATGAAAGAAACAATCATGAACCAGGAAAAACTCGCCAAACTGCAGGCACAAGTGCGCATTGGTGGGAAAGGAACTGCTTGCAGAAAGAAGAAGGTGGTTCACAGAACAGCCACAGCAGATGATAAAAAACTTCAGTTCTCCTTAAAGAAGTTAGGGGTAAACAACATCTCTGGTATTGAAGAGGTGAATATGTTTACAAACCAAGGAACAGTGATCCACTTTAACAGCCCTAAAGTTCAGGCATCTCTGGCAGCCAACACTTTCACCATTACAGGCCATGCTGAGACAAAGCAGCTGACAGAAATGCTACCCAGCATCTTAAACCAGCTTGGGGCAGACAGTCTGACTAGTTTAAGGAGACTGGCTGAAGCTCTGCCCAAACAATCTGTGGATGGAAAAGCACCACTTGCTACTGGAGAGGAGGATGATGATGAAGTTCCAGATCTTGTGGAGAATTTTGATGAGGCTTCCAAGAATGAGGCAAACTGAATTGAGTCAACTTCTGAAGATAAAACTTGAAGAAGTTACTGGGAGCTGCTATTTTATATTATGACTGCTTTTTAAGAAATTTTTGTTTATGGATCTGATAAAATCTAGATCTCTAATATTTGTAAGCCCAAGCCCCTTGGACACTGCAGCTCTTTTCAGTTTTTTGCTTATACACAATTCATTCTTTGCAGCTAATTAAGCCGAAGAAGCCTGGGAATCAAGTTTGAAACCAAGGTTAATAAAGTTCTTTGCCTAGTAAAAAAAAAAAAAAAAAAAAAACTGATGCAAAACATATTACTGAACCTGAAAGGAGAACTTAACCTGCTTGTTTAAACTGCATTTTAGAGTAACGAAATAGCTCCAGTTGTATGAATTTTAGCTGATAAATGTGGAATGATGACAGAATTAGAAAAATCATCACTTTGCAACTCCTGGAGAAATATTTGACTGAGGAGAGAAAATGTCACTTGATGAAACCATTAGATAAAAGGATGATAAAGAATTTTATAGTGAATGGATTAATTTGTTACCACCTGAATCCACTGATCAATCTTAGCAGCACTGAAGCAGGATAACCAGACACTAAGTGCCATCTGATAGACAAGGAATTCTTTTTGACTACCTATAAACTATCCTTACAAAACAAAACAAAACAAAACAAAACCCCACATGTGGAAGCTGAATCTAATCACGCCTATAAAGTTAAAGCCACGTCATAAGAACAAGTGATACAGGAATAAGGAAAGCAGTCAGCTGAATCTGGGGTATGGGGAAATTCTACAAGCCTTGACCCGGGGTCTCCAACAAGTCAATCACATCAAAAGAAAAAGATGACAGGGGGGAGAAGAATACTGTAGCTGAGAAGAGACGTGAGACATGTAACAGCCACAGTTTATAA
Organism: Ateles fusciceps; assembly: GCA_036589455.1. Classification (NCBI taxonomy): domain Eukaryota; kingdom Metazoa; phylum Chordata; class Mammalia; order Primates; family Atelidae; genus Ateles; species Ateles fusciceps. Next base: position 1,457,920 of record JAZHEH010003256.1, read on the forward strand.
AAATTGGTTCAGTCTACTCCTAGAAATGCAGCAGGCGTGGCAGCTATACTGATTCAATGGAGACATACTGAAAACAGTGTAAAATGCTTGATGGAATATTCTAAAAAGCAGTAAGATGCTGGCAGGATAGTAAGGCATTGTCAGGCCAAAATGTGAGCGAAGAGGGACTCCTAGCAAGTAAGCAGAACGGCTAAACAGCTGCTAAGCTGGAGTCTCTGACCTCCCCTGCTTTGTGGGGCTTGAGGACAAAGGGCAAGCCCGTTGTCTCCCCCGGCCTGATGGGATCTAGGAGGAAAGCCTTCCTTTTTGCCAGCTTATTCGGAATGGCAAGTAGGACATGATTGCAGATAACAGAGGTAGACAGAATACATTCAAAAGAGTCACAGAAAGCTGACAGGCGACTCCAGCAGTGGAAGCTGGAAGCCAAGGCAATGACATCGTCAATGCGCTGAGGAAAACACATCCTGTTCTAGAATTCTACATCCCAAAAGACATGCTTCAAGCATGAGCTTGAGTAGCTAAAGGGTGCAGGGCTTCTTTCTGATGATGAAAATGTCCTAAAATTGACTGCAGTAATGGTTGCACATATATGGAAATATATTGAAAACCACTGAAGTATACACTTTAAATGGAAAACTGTAAGCTATATAAATTGTCTCTCAATAAAGCTGTTAAATAGGACAAAGATGAAAACATCTTTAGACAAAGAAAAACTGAAAATTTGTCACCAGCAGATCGTCCCAAGGGGAATTTCTAAGATTCTAAGTAGAAGGAAAATCACCTCAGATGGATGGTCTAAGATACAAGAAAAAATGGACAAAGAGAATGCTTGATATGGGCAAATCCACGACTATTGACAAAGTAATTTTTGTGGGTTAAAAATATGATAAAAATTAAAATATACAACAATCACAGCATATATATCAGTAGGGGAAATAACAGGATTCAAGTGTTCTAAAGTCCTTCTACATCCCTAAGAGCATAAGGCACTTACGTACATATTTTCTTTACAATCCTTTAAACAGTTCACCTACGACTTATATATCCTTCACAGTATACGATTTATTTAATACTTTTAAGTCTGAAAAACTGATTTAATGTTCTGTTTTAATTTCTGAGTACAAAGCCAGTTTGCACCGAGCAGTCAGGTTAATAGGTAATCTAGGGATTTAATGATCTCAGAGATTGAGTGTTCAATCAGTAAGAAAGGAATACTGTGGTTAAAAAAAACCTGCATACCGTTCCCTTGTTTGGAAAGAAAAGGTGAGAGTTACAAAAGCTAAACACGAATAAAAAGCTGCACAATTTCCTTTAACACAGAAGATGAAACACAGTTTGGCATCAGTGAGCTCACCGAGTTGTACGTGTCCCTCTAGATGCTGTTTGACCACGCTATACTCATGTGCTGTTGCTGACATATATTTCAACAGTGTTACCAGTATTTTTATTGAAATCAATCACTACGGATGCCAAGTACTCAGAGCCCACAGACCTTGAAGAAGTCTTAGCATGGCTTTCCATCGCACAGGTGTCGGGAGGTGCCGTATGGTGGTGCTGGGAAGCAGAGATGTTCTCTTCTTTGAAGATTTTCAAAGAAAAAATACAGCCTGTTGAGGCAGAGTAGCTAACCCTGCTTAGATGCAGAACCGTGAGAAAGCCAGGCAACAGCAGAGGCTGGTAAACTACACCTCACAAGCCAAATCCCACGAGCAACATGTTTTTGTAAATAAGGCTGTGCTGGGACACAGCCGTGTCCATTCATTTATATATTGTCCACAGTTCTTTCAAGCTACAAGAGCAGGATTAAGAAGGTGAATATATGGCTTGCAAAGTTGAAAATACTTACTACCTGGCTCTTCACAGAACAGTTGCTGAAGCTTGCTCTACAACAAAGGAGTTACTGAAAATGAGGCCAGGAAGACCTCTTACAAAAGCACCCTGTAATGGACAACCATGACTGTCTTGGAAGTGGGGCTGTCTATCTGTCTGTGTCACTAAGAATTACAGTAATCACAGTAACAGCAGTTAATACAGATAGTGCCTTTGCTTCATGTCACGCACCGTTCTAAGGGCTAAAGTTCAATTTATTCTCAAAAAAATTTTATTCAAACGGACTCTGGGAATGATGGTGTCAAGTAATTAGTGGTTCTTCTCCGTAGAAAATAAGTACAAAACTAGTCAAAATTGCGAAAAGTAACCACTGAAGGGCATCAGAAATTGATCTAAGGTAAACAAAAAATTGGGAAGTGTTAATTTTTTTTAAAACAGCTATATTTTAGTTAAGAAAATCAGGATTCTATGGTCTCCTTGCCTGAGGCTATTCCCATCTACCATTCACACCCACGTCAGCCTTAGCAGGAATGAGACCAGTTCTCCATATCACCTGGGTACCTGGGAAATTGCATGGACACAGGGAGACCCAAAAGCAGCTCATCAAAAGTAAAGCCCAGGGGAGACTGAGAACCTCAGTGTATCTCCTTACACGCAAATGACCAGCACAGTGGAAGCCTTATAGGCTCAAGGTATTTCCTAGAGGTCCCCCGTGTCTGCCTAGCTTAGCGGTCTGCCCATATCACAAAAAAGAATAAAACACTAAGCAAAGACAATACTGATGAGCTCCACTGCGTACGCCACACTCTGCAGCTGAAGTCCAAGCAAGTTACAAAACAATACACAACAAAATGCCCACCAAGGACTCTCAGAACAAAACGGAATGCGGAGTTATAACACATTATTTAAAATGTTCATTTCCCCACCAAAAACCACTAGATACACTGTCTCTACACCCTGCTCCCACCCCACAAAAAAAATAAAGACAGAGGGCAGGATAATGATACAAAGTGTCAAAAGAAACAAACTATCAACCAAGATATCTATATCCAGAGAAACTATCCTTTAAAAAGGAAGATGAATACAGTAAAGATGACAAATCTCTTTAAATTGATTTAGTGAAAGTGTAATAAAAATCCAAGCTTGAAATTTGTAGATATAGACAAACTGGTTCCAAAATTTTTATGGAACACAAAGGAATTAGAAGAGTCTAAGCAATTCTAAAAAAAAAGAATAAAATGGAAGGACTCACACAATCCAATTTTAAGATTTACTATAAAGCCAAAGTAATCAAGACAGTGTGGTACTGGCGAAGAGATAGACACAAAATAAATGCAACACTGTAGAAATTCAAGAAATTGATTCAAATGTAGTCAATTATTATTTCTTTTTTTTACAAAGGCATAACAACAATTCAATGGAGTAAAACTCATATTTTTAACCATTTTCAACAACACCTGTTATCTACCTTTTCTATCATAACCATCCCAGTGGGTGAGAAGTGCTATCTCACTGCGGGTTTGATTTGCATTTCCCTGATGGTTACTAATGTTGAGCATCTTTTCATGTGTTTATCAGCCATTTGTATATCTTCTTTAGAAAATGTCTAGTCTAGTCTAGGAAGAAAAACAAACTTCAACCTGAACTTCACAGCTTCTATCAAGGTCAATTATGGGGCCACAAACTCAAATAGATTATTGATCTAAATACAAACTTGTAAAAATTTTGGAAGACCTAGGAGAAAATCTTCATGACCTTGAGTCAGGCAAGAGTTCTTATATATGACACCAAAAATATGATTCATGAAAGAAAAAACGGAAAAATTAGATTTTATCAAAATTAAAAGCATTTACTCTGTAAAAGATACATTTAAAAAATGGAGTCCTGGCGCAGTGGCTCATGCCTGTAATCCCAGCACTTTGGGAGGCCTAGGCAGGTGGATCACTTGAAGCCAGGAGTTTGTGACCAGCCTGGCCAACATGGTGAAACCTTGTCTCTACTAAAAATACAAAAATCAGCCAAGTGTGGTGTCATTTACCTGTAATCCCAGCTAACTGAGAAGGTGAAGCACAAGACTCATTTGAACCCGGGAGGAGGAGGCTGCAGTGAGCTGAGATCGGGCCACTGCAGTCCAGCTTGGGTGACAGAGTGAGACACTGTCTCAAGAAGAAAAAACAAAGACAAAAAGAAACAGAAAATGGAATTGACAGTCTACAGACTAAGTGAAATTACTTGCAAAATGTATATCAGATTTAAGACTTATATCCAAAATATGCAAAGAACTGAATAAAACAAAACCAAAAAGAAAAGGAAAAGAAAAAATGGTCAAGAGACTTGAACAGACATTTCTACAGAGACAATATATGAATGTCAAATATGGACATGAAAAATGATCAACATAATCAGATACCAGGAAAATGTTTTCCACTGAGCACCACCACATACCCTTTACCACAGGTAAACAGGCTGGTTCTCCAGCCTCCCTCTAAACCAAATATGTATGGCTCCTTCTGGATTACAGAAGCATATATGCATTTCCGATGCTTAATTAGATAACCAAATCCCTACTTAGAGCTCAAATGACTCTAGTTCTTTTAATCTGCAGCTATGAATCTTATTTTATACTTACCAACTTGTAGGATTTTGACAGTTTTGGACTCAAATCAAACCAACTATCAATATTATTCTTTTGTGTTTGTAAAGACGTGGAAGAGCGGGAGCCCTCACGTATCATTAACAGGAATATAAAACGGTAACGCGCTCTGGAGAACATTTCCGCAATTATCTAAATACTTAAACACAGGACAAATGACTCAATTGAAATGTTCAAAAGATTTGATTATATATTTTTTCAAAGCAGATATACAAATGGCTAATAAACACATGAAAAGATGCTTAACATGATTAGACATCAGGGAAATGTGAATCAAAACCAGTCTAGTACCACTTCACACCCACCAGGATGGGTTTAACCAAAAAGACAGATAATAAAAGGTGTTGGTGAGCATGTGGAGAAATCAGAACCCTCATTCACTGCTAGTGAGAATGTAAAATAATACAGTCACTTTGGAAAATGATCTGTCAGCTCCTCAAAACGTTGAAACACAGGAGCAATTCTACTCCTAGGTGTATTCTCATGAAAAATGAAAACACAAGTCCATGCAAAAATGTGTGTACAAATGTTTATAGCAGTGCTATTAATGATGGCCAAAAAGTAGAAACAATCCAAATGTCTATCATTTTACAAATGAATAAAGTATGATACATCCATATAGTAGAATACTATTCAGCCCTGAAAAGGAATTAAGTATACTTATACATGCTGCAACATGGATGAACCTTAAAAACATTATGCTAAATAAAAGAAGCCAGACACACAAGGCCACAAATTATGATTCCACTGATGTGAAATGATATATGGCAAACCCCAAATAGGCAAATTCACAGAGACACCAACTAGATTAGTAGTTTCCATGGGATGTGGCCATAGGGGGTTGGACATGACTGCTAACAGCATGAGGCTTCTTTTACATAAGGAAATGTTCTGGAATTAAATTGTGGTGATGGTTGTACAACCTTGTAAATATGCTTTAGAAAAACAACTGAAATGTACACTTTTAAAGTGAATTTTATGGTATGTGAGCTCTATCTCAGTCCTTTAAAAAAGATTAAACATTATGCCCCTGAATTCCATTATTAGGAATGAATCTGCTTAGGAGAAATAGGTTCATACGAGGTCTCATATGTGAATGTTTATAGCAGCATTATTCATAGTAGCCAAAAGGTGGAAATAACCCAAATAATCAACTGGTGAGTAGACAAATATGATGTACGATATCCATACAATGTAAACTACTCAACAATAAAAAGTAACAAAGTACTGATGCCTGTTATAACATGAATGAACCTTAGTAACATGAGGAGGGAAAGAAAGCTGTGAAGTAAGACTACATATATGATTCCATTGATATGAAATTTGTAGAAAAAGCTAAACTATGGAGACAGTAAGAAGAAATGTGATTACCTGGGGCTGGGTGTGGGTATGAATGGACTGCAAACAGGCCTCAGGAAAACTCTGAAGGTGCTAGAAATATTCTAAAAATGGATTGTGGGAAATTTTGCACAACTATAAAAATTTCTAAAACTCAAACTGTAATTTAAAATGGTTGAATTGTATGATATGTAAATTATACTTCAATAAAGCTGTTAAAAAAATTAAACAACCTTATGAGACAGGTACTATTACTGTTGCCATTTTAGCAATCAGGAAACTGAGGCAAAGACAGATTAAGTAACTTGCTAGAAAATGGCAGAGCTATTATTTCATTCCAGGCAAGATGATTACAGAATTCTTAACCATTAAATCAAATCCAGTGTCATTTGCTAACTATAAAGTACTGGGAAAACTGAGAAAAAGCCTGTCTTCCTCCAAGAGTCAAAGAGTTATCACACATCGAGAGCACTTTTCATATCCCTAACTCTATGCACGTAACCCCATTTCCATTCTCGTTATTAGCACACCAATTTGCAAGGTAGTTGCTATTAAAAACATAATTTAAAACAGTTAAGCGTATGTGTCTTATAATGGTCTCCTCCAAATTCCATAGTGACTATTAAGAAAAATATGTCTGGGCCGGGCGTGGTGGCTCACGCCTGTAATCGCAGCACTTTGGGAGGCTGAGGTGGGTGGATCACCCGAGGTCAGGAGTTTGAGACCAGCCTGGCCAACATGGTGAAACCCTGTCTCTACTAAAAATGCAAAAGTTAGCTGAGTATGGTGGTGGGCAACTGTAGTCCCAGCTACTTGGGAGGCTGAGGCAGGAGAACCACTTGAACTTGGGAGGCAGAGGTTGTGGTGAGACAAGATCTTGCCACTGCACTCCAGCCTGGATGACAGAGTGAGACTATGTCTCAAAAATTAATTTTTTTTTTTTTTTTTAAAGAAACTATGTCTGATAGCTATGCATTCAGAGCTTTCCTTGCTTAGGCACCCTCTTCCTCTCACAGTCTCTGAAGGCCGAGTAAAAAGGCTAGTTCTTTACCCTCCCTCTAAACCAAACATGGATCACTCCTAGATTGTGCAAGTGTATATGCATTTCCTATGCTTAATTATATAATCAAATCCCTACTTAGAGGTCAAATTACTGTAGTTCCTTTAATCCTGTTCCCAGAGGGGCCCCTGCAGCCATGAATAATCTTATTTCATACTTATCAACTTGTAAGATTTTGACAGTTCTTGGTAGTGCACAAACACACAGCCATAAATACTGCTCAAGCAGTATTTTTCTAAGGGAGGAAGAAAGGAAAAAAGATGAGGGAAGAATAAACATTCATGGAAAGAAAGGTTTCTCTCCTTTGGGAATCTGTTTATTCTGCAAATTGTCAAAGTGAGTCAGGAATTCAAACACATGACAGTACAGAAGTAGCAAAGCCATTGGGTTTAACTTTGTCCTGAGAAACTGCTGGCAATGCTTTTTAAATTCTGCAAATATAATGAATGGTTTGTTTGCTAATTTTGGCAATTTAAAGCAGGGTGTATGACTGCCTGTGACAAAATCAGTGACTGAATGACAGTGGATACTCGAAGTCAAAATGGCATCTGACAATTTACCTCTAACACAACATTCCCAATTTATTAAAATACCTATTGAGAAATAAAAACAGATTTAAATATAAAAAAGTTAAATTCAATTTAAAACGAGTACTAACGCCTGAGTCTAGAAAGAGACTACCGAACGCCTGTGAGGGTAAGACTGCCTGCTTGACAAGAGTGACGAGGACCCCTCACGCTGAATCACCGATCAGAACTCGAGTCTGCCCCAGGCAAGAACCTGTGCGACTGTGTGCACCACGTGGGGTTGGTTTCCACAGCAGACAAATCCAGTCATTGTGGCCCCTCTCTCCTCAGTCAATTCACACCTTATTCCATATACAGACTTTAACTCCTGAGAAAAAACAGGGTACAGAGAGAAGTGGCAAGAATGGGGCCACACTGAATACTGGCATAAGCAGGTATCATAAATAATGTGGTAAGAGAAGGCTGGGATATGAAGAGCCTTCACAGAAGTACATTCTACAGTATTTAGTTTTCAATGTACTTTGTCTTCACATGCCCCAACCTAAAAAAAAAAAAGAAAAGCAAAATAAAAAAAGAGAAGATGCCATGTTAGTCAACCAGTTCCCAATAGATAAAAATACACTAGAGTATGAGAACTGGCTGTAGGCTAAACATACCCATCTGTTGTCCAGTTACAGATCTGGTGAGGGAATCCAAAGAGCACTGAGCCAAGGGCAACTTGTATACTATTTCCACCAGCAAAATTAATACTGAATGTTTTCACACTAAAACTGGGGGAAAAGGCAAGGGCGTCTGCATCAATACTCATATCCAACATCACACTGGAAGTACTAGCCAGTGTAATAAAGCACGAAAAAAATACCATATAGAACAGAAAGGAAAAAATAAGCTGTCCCTATTTACAGGAGACATGATTGCCTATGTAGAAAATCCCAAGGAATTTTCAAAAACATTTCTAGATCTAATAAGTGAATTAAGTAAAGCAGCAGGATAAACTCAACACACATAAATTAATCATGTATCTACAGACCAGCAAGACACACATGAAAACCACAATAAGAAAAAACAGTAACATAGAATTACTTAGGTATGAATCTAAACTAAAATACTTAGGTACATACCTGAAAGTACCATGTACAGTATCTGTACGCTAAAACATACAAAACACGGATGGAAGATCTAAACAAATAAAGGGCTACACTGTGTTCATGTATTGGAAAACTCAATATACTAAAGTTGTCAATTCTCTCCAAATTGATATATAGGTCAAACGATTTCTATCAAAACCCTAGCAAGAGTTTTTGTAGATACAGACAAGAGTATTATAAAATTAGCATGCAAAGGCAAACAGACTAGAACAGCTAACACAATTTTGAAAAAGGAGCAAAACTGGAAGATTCATGTGATCTGATTTCAAGTGTTTCTCTCTCTCTTTTTTTTTTTAAAAGACAGGGTTTCACTATGTTGGTCAGGCTGGTCTTGAACTCCCGACCTCAGGTGATCCGCCAATCTTGGCCTCCAAAGTGCTTGGATTACAGGCGTGAGCCACCGCGCCCCGCCTGATTTCAAGTGTTTCTATAGAAGAAGTACACTACTCAAGACCAGCAAGCACTAGTTCTCCTGCTAATTCTGGGATGTTCATTTATCACACCGCTCCCCTGCTCCTGGTTTTCCACTGTACTTTGGAAAAGTCAGTTTGGAAGTGTTGCAGGAAGGTTATCTAAGCTTCTATGTATGGCAGACGGTTGTTTCAGTCATCTACTGTTGTGTAAGAAACCACCCCAAAATGTAGTGGTATAAAATAATAACCATTTTCTTATGATCACATATTCTGTGGGTCAGAAATTCAGAAGGGTCCAGCGGGTATGTCTCCTCTCTGTTCTGTTGTATCTGGGCCTCAGCTAGAATGACTCACACGGCCGAGGGTGTCTCAAAATAGCTGGAACTCCAAGATCTATTTCCAGGATGGCTTCTTCATTTTCACCTCTGACATCTGAGCTCAAGGGACCAAAAACTGAACTCAAGCAGGGACTATCAGTAAGAGTACTTAAGTGGCCTCTCCTTTTAGGTTCTCAAAACATGGCAGCTTGGTTCTAAGAGGGAATGTCACAAGAAGGACCCTTCTGGAAAGCCAAGCGTTGCCAGGGACCAAGGCAGAAGCTGCAGAGGTTCGTCCACCCTAGCCTTGGAGGTCACCCTGATGCACTTCAGCGGCATTCTAGCAGTCATGAGAGCACCACTTAGGGAAATCCAGATTCAAGGGGAGGGAACTTAGACTCAATTTTTTTTTTTTTTTTTTTTTTTTTTTTTTTGAGACAGTCTCACTCTGTCACTCAGGGTGGAGTGTAGTGGCACAATCTTGGCTCACTGCAACCTCTGCCTCCTGGGTTCAAGGGATCCTCTGGCCTTGGTCTCCTGAGTAGCTGAGATTACAGGTGTGTACCATCATGCCCAGCTAATTGTTTTGGGTTCTAGTAAAAATGGGGTTTCACCATGATGGTCAGGCTGACCTCAAGGTTGGATCAGGTGGATGCTTGACTCCTGACTTCAAGTGATCCACCCGCCTCCACTTCCCAAAGTGCTGGAATTGCAGGCATGAGCCATCACGCCTGGCCACACTCAATTTTTTGACGGGGAAAAGGTAATGTTACATTACAGAGAATGTGGAATAGGAGATAATGTAGTGGACATCTTTTGAAAATACAAATTGTCACAATGGTTACAGTAAAACACACACACACACACACACACACACACACACAAAAACAGAAGCATTAGAAAAAAATCCTCCATTAAAGTAATTTCCACTTTATCCAGGTATTATGCTATAACCTCAGAGGCCCGCTAAGTCCTTTCAATCAACAGACTAAGTTCTTATTACTCACATGGAAGGTTCTATTATACTTGCAGAAGCAATACTGTGCCTTTTACACGCTCCCCACGATACGGTCAAAAGGCTAAAGCAGCATTATTTCACACTCACTTCCCTACTCCCACCTTTTGGGTGGGTGATTCCTCACCATGAGGATCCCTTTGCCCAACCCCTCCCCATCCCCTTGCTGTTTTCTTTCAAGAGACAGGGCACCCCTCCCCCAGAGAAAGAGCAGGAAAGAGAGAGAGAGTCAGGGAGACAAGGTCTTGCTCTGTCATCCGGCTGCAGCGCAGTGCTGTGACCAAAGTTCACTATAACCTCAAGGTCCTGGGCTCAAGAGATCCTCCTGCCTTATCCTCCCAAGTAGCTAGGACTACATGTGTATGCCACCATGCCTGGCTAATTTTATTATTTTTATTTTTTGTAGAGATGGGGTCTTGCTATGTTGCCTAGGCTGGTCTCAAATTCTTGGACTCAAGGAATCCTCCCATCTTGGCCTTCTAAAGTACTGAGATTATAGGTATGAGCCGTGGTACCCAGCCAGAATTTTCTCAAAGAGTCTTTTAGGATGCAGCTATACCATGATTATATTTATTTCAACTTGTAAAAGTTTTGCTTTTTTTAAGAAAGCAATAACTCTCGGAGATACTAGATACTACATCTATTACCTAAAAACTTACTTACCATGATAACTAGCTGAGAACAAAGCTTTGTAGGAGTAAGCACTGAGTTGAGTTGGGGTGTGGAGCAGGGTGATGGTGGCAACAGAATATTAAGAGGAAGAAGGCTACAGAAAGCTGGGTATGGTATCAAAGCAACAAAGATTATCATACCTAACACATGTAAAATGTAAGTACAGTAAGTATAAGATCTTTATACACCACAAACCAAATTCATACCCACTACTTCATTAATTAAAACCGTACAGTTTATTATCTTGCTAACGCAATGTGGGGCCCGAGGTTCCAGGAGGCTGGGCGATGTGTCGTGGAAGAGCTAAGGCCAAGCTCTGCCTGTGCTTCCTGAAGCTGGGCTCTTTCCCCGTCCGTCTCACTGCCTCACCGAACCTCGCCTGACGATCACGGACGTTAACTTCTTATCATACAACTACAATGTTTCCAATGAACTCAGAGCCCTAGACACTCCGAGATCACCGAGTATGAACATGCCATCAGCCTCGCATCACCCGCCCATAACTCCCACCGGGTGTTCACAGGGGAAACCAAATTCATCCCTTAACCGAAAAAAAAAAGTTTTAGGAAAAATGCGAAACCAATGAATCTGCCAGCATGGTTGTTTCACGCAGAAAACCTGGAATCAGCATCCAGATACACAGCAGAATACTGTTGCTGCCAGCTGGGGATTCCATTTACGACACCATTTTGTGGAAAATATTTATTACAGTCTTCCATTTTCTCTGCACAAAATCAAAGAAAATTGAGAAATGTGAAACTACACTGTCTTCAAAAATCCTGTCACAGAGTAACTCAGCTCTCACAGGCTATTCTCTGAAGGCGTTATTGATGTTCTGCTGAGTTGACGGAGTGATGTGATTTGCTAGCAGGAGAAAACGCTGGCAAACAGAGCTGCGTTCATTAGAGCAGTATCTTTGCAATGCCTTCTTCCACTTTCATTACTTTTAGGATCACACATCATGTCGCAGGGCAGAACCACAGCCTTTCTATGCCCTGGATATCTCAGTATTTTTACAGTTGGAAGCAGATTTTTAACGCTTGTGCAAATTACAGCTATTTTTGCTAAAATGGGCTCATTTATGCTGCTGGGGGAAAAGAACTCTGTCTCCCTCTCCTGAAGGTCTATGAGGCAACTCTTTACATGCAGCTCCCATTACTTCAGGCTCATAGGTTCCTGCGGGGGTAATCTCTTCTGCAATCAGTTCATGAAACCTAGTGCTGGACCAGTTCACATCCACACTGTGAAGCGAGCATTGTCTGTCCTGACTCCCTTCCATCCCTCTTATTTCCTGACAACTCTTCTCTTTCACTCGGGCCAAAGGACTCACCAACGACCTTCTTAGTGGGACCTCACGAACGCTGCCTTCTCCAGAACAGCTTTCCCCAGAAGTTCCCTCTACCCAGTCAAAACTTCCAAGCTGCCTTTAGGAAAGTCTGATCTCACTGGGGTGTTAAAAAAAAAAGCAATCTTATTAGACGAAATTACAGTTATTAATGATTAGTCATTTCATAGATGAGTTCAGTTTTTGAGGGAGAAATTCTTATCAACTCAAAATAATTTGTAATGGGTAAAATTCGAAACAACACAACTATGTGATGCATTTTCATCTGTGGGAAAGAAAAGGATTTTGGGGCACCAGTGACTCCCAGATTTTTCAAAAGCAATCCGTGGAGACTGAGGTCTGTCCATGTGTGTAGTAGGGGTTCAAGCACAGTATAGGGAGTCGGCTTCTGAACTGGGCAACGCACCGCTCACACGCTCAGCCTTGCTGCTAAAGTGCCCTTTATATCACCTGGTCCTGTGAAGCAAATGCAAGCTGCATGGACGGGCTTGCAACCACCTGGCCCAACTACCATAGAAAACAGGGCAAGGAGAATGGTGTCTAGGGCACCTACGAGGCATTTCTTCTCCTTTCTGAGCTGCTGGAATATACCACAAGCTTTGTAGTCTGCATTCTTCTACTTCTACCAAGCATTCACATGACTGGGGAGGACAGATGTTATTCTTGGCTCATGCCTACTAGGTTAAAGGAGTAGGGGATGCTTTACATTCAATTATTGAAATGAATGACAGACTGTTTAGAGCCAGAAGGAAGCAGAGATCACCTACTTCGGCCCTGTCAACTTAAAGATGACGAAATAGCCTAGAAAAGTTGCCCAGGTCCGTCAATTCAGGCCATGCAGCAAGCTTGGTACACAAAGGTGCTTAGTGTTTGCTACCCTCGTGGCTGGATTCCCGACATCTGCCTCTGGGTTCACACTCCTTTCATTTTAACTCCCTCCCATAGCCACCATCCCCACTCCCACATCCTTAGTTCCAGTCTCTGGTGGAAAACAACTGCAGGTCATGCTAGAGTCCAGGATAAGACCCCAAAGTGAGTTAGGGGACAGTCCACTTACCAGTTACTTGTGACTCTAAATATGTGCCAAATGGTGTATCTTTTATTACTACCATAGACGTCAGACACTGGGCCAATTCTTTCTTCCTTACAGGAGGAGGTTTGGACTAGAGGACTGAGAAGGTGGCTCTCAGGGAAGCATTCCTAAAGTTTCTCTATCACGGAGTATCCTTTAAAGGTGAAGTCAAGAACTCCTCTTGAAATACAGCACCAGGAGCTACTGGAGTCCAGAATGCTTGCAGATGACCCCCTTAATGAAATGCAGGTATGATACGGTGTACTGTGGCACTAGGTTCAGACCATGACAATGTACCATCTTCAGGGACCTGAATTCCATTACAATGTAAGTCCTTTCAGAGATATTTTTATAGGCAGCTCCCTATGAGGCAAAGGTCTCCATCAGTGCTCATGTCTAAATGGAAAGTTGCTGCACAGAGGAACAGGGGCCTTTCTAACCCAAGTAGCAGGGGCAGGAATGGCACCAGAACCCAGAACATTTTTAGTCTCAGGATTTTTAATAGGCTGAAATACTGCAAGCTATAAGGAAAGATTCCAGTAAAAAAATAAAATATAGATCAAGAAGAAAGCCACAGTCAATATTTGATTACAGAATGCAACGAGTGACTGGGGTAATACAAACAGGGGGCGACCCAAATTCTTCATGCTGTCCTGACAATATTGTTTTTATTTACGTTTATTACAACTGTGTGATCTGTATTCTGGAAATTTCCTTGAAACTAAATATTGGTGCCAGACAAATGAAGTCCAAAGTAAAGATAATTTTGTAAGCTGTATATTTTACCTATTTCCACCATTTGCCAACTCCATTCAACATGAATAGCTGACTTCTTTTCACTGGTCCCCAAACATTGTTGGCACAAAAGACGGTCTACGGGTTAATGGATTTCCCTGCTCAGGGTTTGTACTTTCTAGCTGGTAATTACAGCTCCTTACATACTATTGATTAAAGAAAAATCCCATCTCTGATGTTGCATACATCTTTGGGAAAGCAACACTAGTATTCACTGACCAGTTTATTTGTTTGTTTGTTCATTCATTTGTTCACTCATTCATTCATTCATGCATGCATGCATGCATTCACATTACGGATTCCACACTTACTGAGTACCCATTGTGTGCCAGGCACTACAGAGATAAACGGGGAAATAAGGTAGAGCACGGTTCCTGTCCTCATGGATCTTACATCACTGTGGAAGGGCTGGACACTGAAAAGTAGTAACAAGTCTGGTGAGTACTGGGCCTACAGCAGTCAGAGCTACTCTAAACTAGAGAGTCAGGAAAAACTTCGAAGAAGAGACATTTTGGTTAGGGGCTGGTAGATGAGTCACAATTAGACTGAAGAAGAACATTCTGGGAAGGAGGAGCAGCAGGTGTCAAAATTCTAGAGGCACAAAAACCTGAAGTGAGAATTCAACAAACTGATATGAAGTAGAGTGTGCCAAGTATAGAACAAGAGTTGTAGTGAGGAATGAATGAATGAATGGATGGATGAATGGAGATGATAGATGGATGAATGAATGAATGAATGGATGGACGGATGGATGGATGGATGAATGAATGGATGGATGGATGGATGGACGGATGGATGGATGAATGACTGAATCTACCCTATTTGCTAGATCAGCTGAATCAACCATGGTGATGAATGAGGCAACAGGAGCAGAGCCCACTCTTGTCTACCCACTGGGGCACTAGGTCCGAGTGAGGGAGGCGTCCCCAGAGTCAGGGTGAGCCAAGCTTTTCAAGGGCAGCATCTGCGTCTGGAGGGCAATTGGACTTTACACACTTTGCTCCGAACAGGCACACAGTCAGCACCTAATAAATGTGGCTGCTTTTAGAACGGACTGAGAATCACAAGCACACAATTGGAGACAACCTTTTTTTCGTCAGAGTGAGAGCCTCATTTCTGAAGCAGGAATTTTAGCCACAGATAAGCCACAATGGGAGATGAGTGTGCTCTGTGATTCTCTGGCCAGCGGAATCATTTGCATGCGCACTGCTAGCTTTGGGAAAGACGACTGAACATCTTTATGGACCAGTCAAAACTGGAGACCTAGCTGTAGAGCAAAATTTAAATCCAAGACCATGGACGACTCTGTTCCATCTAATCATCAGGCTCATTCATAAAATTGTTTTTTTCTGCTTAATTCACTCTGCATTGCTGAGCAAACTGTACTTTTCAGTTGCAAAATATTACATCTACCTCAAAAGCCCAGGGAAAATAAAGGTAGGTGATATAAATGATCCTTTTTTTGTGATTGTGGACGTGCATTTGGTACCTGCCATGAGAAACGAAGCACAGGAATGGGAGAAAGGAGGAGGCTGTGATGAAGCCAATCACCCAGGCTGCGTGTCTTCAACAAGCTGCGCCATGAAAGAGCTACATCCCTACCAGACAAGCAGTTCCTCCCCTGGTACCCAACGGCTCAGTGACTTCCTCAAGCTGGCCACTTTCTTCCTCATCCACATGGGATATCTTTACTAAAGGACTCTGGGCATTTTGTGGGGAACAGAATCAGCTGGGAAAAGAGAGCCTGTTATTTCACCTAGGAAGAGATATTGCAAATATTTCGACTCTTTCCACATTCCTCTTGGGCACTCAAGTACTACTGTGACACTTATTAATGCAGTGGACCAGTTTATTCTGCTAATGCCGTGAGGATAAAGTGCAATGGAGTCCCCAACTCAGGGCATGGTGACGCTGTGCCTCTGCTAGTAATCAAGGTTTACGTGCTCACTGTCTGTGTTTTTCTTGAATAGAGCTGTGGAGCCGGGGTCTGCCAGACAGATTATCATTTTCTGTAGGTAACAAGTTTATCTATCTCTTAGGAAAGAAATGGAGGGAGAGAAAGAAAGAGAAAGGGAGGCAGAGAGGGAACCTGTGCCTCCTCACACGCACACCAGTGGGTATTTGTTCTGCAGAAATTCGATTTATTAAACAAAAATTCTGGTCTTTTTAGCCTTCAGCCAGACTGCTTCTGATACCCAGAGGTCACATGTGTTTGGAAGCCACTGAAGACCTCCTCCCCCTGCCTTCTCTCTTACTTCGCTCTCCGGAATTATTGCTGCCCTTCTTTTCTCTGAGCCACTCCCTTCCCCCTTTTCAGCTCTCCTCTCCTGCTTTCTGGTAGTTCTCACTGTCAGGCCCAATGACAGATCATCTGATTAGACTGTTTTGACCACTGTAATTTTAAAAGTGTGTGTGTGTGTAAGTGGTATATGTATTCCCAAAAGGCTGTTCGATGGAATTTATGTCCTCTTTCTGGGCTTACTCTCAAATATATATTGAAAGAATGCTGACTGTGTACCTAGGAAGTTTACAACTGAGCCAACTCCTTCATTCATTCATTCATTCATTCATTCACTCATTCATTTTCTTCAAGGAATATTTATTGAGAAACCACAATCAGCCAAGCACTTTTCTAGGTGCTGGGTACTGCCCTAGATGAGTGTTACCTCAGTTAATCCTCACAGTAATGTAAACATTATTATTCCCACTTTACAGATGACAAAATTGCAACTCCCAGAACTTAATACAGTAATTGGCCTAAGTCAAATAACTAGTACACTGCAAAACTGGTATGTATCTAACTTGTGATCTTTTTAAGATGCTCTAAACTGCTAGCAGACAGGGATTCTCTTTGTAATCAGATTTTGTAAGTTACCATGCCTAATTCTTCATGCCACAGTAGACTGTTAATGATGACGGACTATGGGCAAGATCTGATCACTTTAAGAACAAGCCAGAAAAAAATATATGTATATTTGTATCCCTCAACTTCTCAGTGAGCATGGAATTTTGACATTCCATTTGTTTATCCACTTTGGGGGTGCCAGGATAATGGGGAACATAGTCTATCAAAATCTCTGTAAGCCAGGACTTCATTAATATTTGTTACAATGAACAGATGAAATTGTCTATGGCTGACACACAGCTTCTTTACACACAGTAGCTCTCCTAACAGTTAAGGGTGCCAGCATGACCTGCAGGGTTTGGGTCGGGTAGGGAGAGGGTAGGAGGGAAGAAGTCAGAGTTCAGAGACAATGAAGGCTTCTTGGGATTTCATACGGGCGTAGCTCGGTCATCTCAGCAGCTGCTGCCATCCAGTCCCATAATGATGACGAAATAAGCTGTCCCTAGTTATAAAGCACTGTGCTCTCCTTAGTTATAAAACACAGTCATCATCTCTGACAAAGCCTTCAGTTCCAGAAGAGTTGCCTCCTGCCCCTTCCTGCATTTCTAGTTAGTAGCTGGCCCCAAAATGATTTTCTTCCATTTAAAGTCTCACTTGCCTGTTCTCCCCGGTGGCAGACACAATGCAACACTAATTTGACCGTGCTCTCCAGAGCATGGTGGGGCAGGAATGGTCAAATCCAGAGCATGGAGGGGCAGGAATGAAAACCATTGTAGTCACTTTCTCCCTACTGCCAAAGCTTGGGCTTGCTTCCTCCCTCAAATCCCCACCCTGTCAGAGTGCTGTCATGAATGTCACCAAGAGGTCCACATCTTTACCCATCAGCAGCACACACTATGGTTTACCATCACTTTTTCTTCAAAACAGACCCCTATTGGTATCTATGAGACAAATCTCTCAATCCCTGCCCTCCCTGCTCTGCCCAATGACCTCCACACCTCTCACCCCTGCACTGCCCAACGCCCTCCACACCTCTCATCCCTGCACCGCCTGGTGTCCTCCACACCTCTCACCCCTGCACCGCCTGGTGCCCTCCACACCTCTCACCCCTGCACTGCCCAGTGCCCTCCACACTTCTCACCCCTGTACTGCCTGGTGCCCTCCACACCTCTCAAACCCTGTCCTCCCATCCACTTACATATTTTCTGTGGGGACTGCCCATGTAGCTGAGGCTGACACACAAACCCCTAACCATGGCCCATGACGCCCACCAGCCCCACATGGCCTGGGTCATGCCTTCCTCTCTTTTATGATTATACAGAATTTTATCTCCACTAATGCTTTATTTGCCCTAAAGTCTACATTGATAATGATAGCTATCCCAGCTTTCCTCTTATTAACGTTGTCTTGATATATCTATTTCCATCTCATTATTTTAAATCCCTTAATGCAGTTTTCTTAAGCAGCATGCAACTGGGCTTAAAACAAACAAACAAACAAACAAACAAAAAACCTGTCTCTTAATATTTAATCTTAATGGTTTACATGTATGGTGATATATGCGGATTTATACTCTCCTTATCATTTTTACCTAGTATTTTAGTTGCATCTTTTGGTCTCAACACAGGGAAAGTAGCTACTTTTACATTCATTAGTAAATTACATTTTCTGACACTTCAGCAATTTCTACGCTCAACATTGTTCTATGCATTCTACAACTTCTCTCTGGGTTTACTTTTCTTGTTGTAATACACATTCTTTTTAAGAAATTATTTTAACAAGATTCTTTGTACCTCTTAAAATATCTATTTCACTTTCACTTTTGAAAGACAGTTTAACTACAGATAGAATTCTTGCTTGACAATTATTTTCTTCAGCCCGTTAAAGACATTCCACATGACCTGACATCACTGGCTCTTGATAAGAGGTGTTCTCTCAATCAAATTGAACTCAGGTTTTAAGATTCTCTGTCACTGATGTTCTGAAGATTCACTGGTATGTGGATATTTAGATTTCTTTGTGTTGATACTACTCAGTACTTGGGAGTATGCTTGAATTTGAGAGTTCATGCCTTTTAAAAACTGTTAAATTTCAAATTATACATTTGCCAGTCATTTGTTCTATTCTTTTTTTTTTTTTTGAGCTAGAGTCTCGCTCTGTCACCAGGCTGGAGTGCAGTGGTGCGATACTGGCTCCCTCTGCCGCCCGAGTTCAAGTGATTCTCCTGCCTCAGTCTCCCGAGTAGCTGGGACTACAGGCGTGCGCCACTACGCCTGGCTAGTTTTTGTATTTTTAGTAGAGATGGGTTTTCAGCATGTTGGCCAGGATGGTCTCAATCTCTTGACCTCGTGATCCACCGCCCCCGCCCTGGCCTCCCAAAGTGCTGGGGTTACAGGTGTGAGCCATTGCGCCTGGCCTGTTCTATTGTTCCTTAAAGAACTTCTTATTAGAAGCTTATTGGAGAGTCTCAAAATATCCTTCCTGCCTCAGCTGCTTTTGCATAATTTTAAAAAATGTCTTTTCCTCTGAATTGCATTCTGGATAAGTTCCTCGGTACCATCTCTTAATTCAATGTATCTTTGTGGGTTTCTTTTCATTTCAATGACTACAGTTTTCATTTCTAAGATTTCCGATTGGTTCTGTTCCAATTCCCCTGTTCTTGTTTCACTTATGTTTGCCCCCCAACCCCAGTGGATATTATAAAATTTTTCTCTTTAGGGATGTGAAATATATTGAAAACTTTTATTCTCTAGTTTTGTTTCCATATGGAATGACTTTATCTTGATTGTGAATTTCACTGGTTCTCTTTTTGATGCTATATTTATGTGCTTTGGAATTTAGGTGTGCATGCTCATTTGAGCGGGAGGTTCTCTCCCATCTGTCTCTGTCCCCTTCTCCGTTTGCATCCTATTCCCACAAGTGCCTAGGCCCTCATCTTGAACAGAACCTTAAATGCTAGCTCAAGGATCCTATCCCAGTGACGGGGATACTGCAAATCCACTCATCAAGCCAGAGGGGGCTTGGCACAGGCCCTGGTCAGGATCCTGTGTCTGGGATCTTATACCTCCATAGACTCATAAGCTTCATGTAAACCATCATTCCAGGCATAGGTCAGCAGTTACTTTTATCAGCCACCTGTCATGGTGAGGATGTCCTCTCTCATTTATAAACAGCCCTGGTTTTAAGTAGTCAGCTTGACTCCACTTCCCTTTTCCCAGAGTACATATCTCATCCCCGCTACATTGCAGGAGCCAAATTCCTAGCCACTTTGCCTGCTTTATTCAAGAGCCAGGTAGCCCGTGGCTTCAGTGCCGCCTCTGCTTTGCATTTCTCTTCTTTTTCAGTTTCACAGAGCTGTTTCTCTTGCTTTGAGCCTGGCTATATCTTTTCAATTTCCCGTTGTTATATTTTGTCTCTTGTGGCTTAAAGCATGATCTAACCATGCCAGCTCATCGAGAAGTCCCCTGACTTCCTCTACAAGCTCATCTCATGCCTTTGGCCCATGTGCTCCAGTCACTTCCTTTGCTATCTCTTCGGTTCTCTGGTCAATCAAGATTACTCCCACCTCAGGACCAGACACATGCCTGAGGAGAAAGAGCCAAGCACTGAACCCGTTTGTCCCCTTCTCTCCCTAAATACTGTTATCAGCCTTTTAATTTCAGCTTAAATACAGTCTCAGAAGGCACTTTTCTGACCACTCTGTCTTAGTAACCCTATCTCTCAATTGTTTATTATTGGACCCAGTTAATTTTCTTCAGAGCAAAGTTGCAAATAGTCACAAGATCGCCGAAACCAAAGTCACACCTGTTTTTGGTAAAATGTACCTATACCACTAACATTGACAGTGGTGCTGTCTACAAATGTAAAGGTCAAGAATACGTACAGGTATGACCCAATGTGAAAGACAGCAGGCTTCTTGGGTTGGGAAGTCTGATTTTCTTTTCAGGACTCAGATGATGAAATTACCTGGAACTTAAGATATTATGTCCAATAATCAAATATTCTGTTGTTTCAATATTTTATCAAAAATAAAATATAATAAAACCTTATTGGGATGAATTGAGATGATGAAACATCCAAATTAATGGAGATTTGAAATTTTAGACTTTTTAAAATAAAATGGAGATTGAGGTGTTGTAAACCTGTACAACAGCACAGAGTAATGGCTTCCAGCACACTGCCAAATGGAGACCCTGCCAGGACCTACTTTAATGAACTGTAAAGAACTGCCTATGATTAACCACCTTCTCTGGGGGATAGCATGCTGTAAACGCAGCATGAATGGGCTAGGATTTCCCCTATAATTTCCTACATATTTATCATTTTCATAGGAAACAATTTTTTCCATCTACGGGCACTGGAAATATGAATATCAGCTCAAGTCCTCTCTACGTTGCCATAAATTCAAAATCGGTGAGGCCAGATCAATGAAATTTGATATGCGCAAAACTTGCATACTCTGATGTGAGTTTGGAAGAGGGCAGAGCGTCAAGACTCCACTCCACAGCCACACTCTCTGCGTCTGCAGTTAGCTCCTTCACTATAACACCGCTCCATTCAACTACCTCCAAACCCGCCACAGCTACCTGATGAAGTGGGGGAGGTTCAGCATTTCTTTCTCTTTCTCCCACTCTCTCTGCAGAAGGCATCACTATTCCAATTACTCATTAGTCAAAAACGAAAGGCCATGAATTAAGGTGCAACGCACCTTTGAAATAATAAATTTGGAAGGCAGGAGGAGACGTATCTGTACCAGCTAGTGTACTCAAGAATCAGGCCATAGAGGAAATTGCTTCTTTAGCAGTATAAACCAATTTTTCAAAAACAGTTACTACAAGGCACTTTCTATTCAAGTACCAAATTGTGAGATACAGAATGTGAGGGGATTTGGCAAATGTCTCCTCTGAACAGGGCTTTACTTCAGGTCAGCATAGGAAACGGCCAACAGTAAAGAGATTTCAGGTCCGCTGCAAATGCCCCTACCGGCAGGTTTTCAGAGCTACGCTGAGACACGTTCTCTCAGCTGCTTCTGTGTTCAAAAAAACAAAAGCTGGATCAAGACACCGGCAAGGCTCATTGCTCATGGTCTGTTTCCTATGTGTTCTAGGGAATTTTATTTTCAAAAGCTATAAAGCTTTTCACAATATTTAAGAATGCTCAGTGTATGAGAATTTTGAGTTCAGATACAGAAACCACATAAAGCCTTGTTCATTTGTTCATTCGGCATAAATGTCCAATGTGTTCCAATGTAAATGAATCACAGTCTAGAAACTAGAAACATTCCTCTGCTTAAAAAAATATACAACTCTTGGCTATTACTGGCTATTTCAGATTCCAGGAAACCACAGAGGATTCTGCACTAAGCTGCTGCAGGCGAGCTCTCTCCTCCTACCCAAGCACTTAGCCTGGCCTGTGACATCGCCCACCAGGGCCCGTGTTGAGCTTGTCTGCAGTCCCTGAGCCCCCTCTGTACCCTCAACAGAGGAAGCCATTTCCAGTGGGAGCCAGGCGGCCTCAGCACATGGGGAAGGGCAGACTAAGAAGCCTTCTGAGTGAAGAATCTTGACCTTTCAACACACACACGCACACGCACACACACGTGCACACACACATACACACACACAGTTACTTCAGATCACCCTTCCTGCCTTCACGTTCTATTTTCTTCCTCCTCCCACTTTCTCTCATTCTTTTCCCCCTAGAACACAGTCAGCCCCTCCACCCTGCTTCGCTCAAGCCCCTCAGACCAGGCCTTAGTGTGCCCATCAGGCCCAGCTTCCACATGTACTCACTGAAGGCTGATGTCCTCGTTACTTTCTCACAAGGCAAATATCCATCCACCCGACATGCACTCTTCCCATTTCACTCCTGTCTGCAGCCTCGATACTCTTCACAGAACAAGCCCTAGCCCTCTCCACAGCAGAGAACCTGCCGACTCCTCTGAGAGAAGGAATCAGAGCTATAGAACACAGGAGGCTGAAGGGAGAGGGCTGAGCGTCCCACCTTCCCTGCTCCTCCCACACAGTTGTGCAAGGAGCACAGCAACAAGGTGATCATCAGAGAGAGGGCGGCAGAAGGGGAGGAGCTGCAGGCTTAGCAGGAAGGTCTGCCATGTCCTACCACGTCTGATGCACTCAGTTCTCTAAGTTCTGATTCCTACCCTCGGACCTGCCCTCAACTGTGTAGGACCCCCAAAACCAGGTTCTCTAACGGGTCTGAAAACAGCCTATCCACCACACTCACCAGCAAGTGTTACTACAGTCCCTCCTGCCTATCTTCCACTCTAGACATCCCTCTCTCTCCTGTCCGATTAAATGAAAACTCGACGGACTTGAATGCATGAAGTCTGAGATACTTACGACAAGAGGCAGTTACTCTGAAGCAGACTTAAGTGATGAGTTTATGCAAACAAACATTTTTATGTTTTATTATAAAGTATAAATAATGTTAATCATGTGAGTAAACGGGGCACAGCACATTGTTCTCTTTGTATCTCAGCTGCTGGCGCTGGTGGAGGAGGCATCTGTCCTGCCCTGTGTTAACTTCTCTGTGGTATCTGCTAATGAACCAGTGAGGCTGAGAAGCTTCCTGCAGTATCTCCCGACCTGGGCGGCACCTGTCCACCTGCCCACCTCATGCTGCAGTCAGTACTGGAATTCACACCAACTGTGCAGGCAGTCGGCCTCACCTTGCAGCCACCCCAAGGTGGCATCTGCACTTACTAACAAAACGCTGTGAAGACTGTTGTGCAGCAGTGGCCAAAGGTGTGTGTCCACTTCATCAGCCTCACTGTGGCCACTCATCCTGTCCGCTTCCTTCATCTCCCCATGCCTGCCACCACCTATCTGTTGTGCAGGTTCTTGAGTGTGGCATTCTCCCTCCTGCAACAGGGACAGGGAGAGCTCTTCTCTGCGGCTGACCAGCCCCTCAGCTAGTTCACTTTACTCTCAGCATGGGGCTCCCTTCCCATCACCACCTGTTTCCACCTAAGAGCAGGTCCTTCCATTTGAAGCTCTTCAGGTTTGGTTTGGCTTTTTATTTTTTGAGATGGAGTCTCACTCTGTCACCAGGCTGAAGGGCAGTGGTGCGATCTCAGCTCACTGCACCTCTGCCTCCCGGGTTCAAGCAATTCTCCTGCCTCGGCCTCCTGAGTAGCTGGGACTACAGGCGCCCACCACACGCGGCTAATTTTTGCATTTTTAGTACAGATGGAGCTTCACGGTGTTGGCCAGGCTGCTCTCGATCTCTAGACCTAGTGATTCACCTGCCTTGGCCTCCCAAAGTCCTGGGATTCCAGGTGTGAGCACCACGCCCAGCCCACCTGAAGCTCTTCTACAGTGTCTCTTTCCTTCCTAGCTCTGAATCAGTTCATAACTATATGCTATACTTTGGTAATTATGTCATTATTGTCTCTCACACTAGAGTGTAAGCTGTCTAGTGATAGCGCTTACATATGCTGTTTTTTAAAAAAAATTATATATCTAATAGTGCTTAGCACATAGGAGGTACTCAATACATATTTAAATATTTGTGACATCAATGAATGAATGATAGTAAGGATACAGACCCAGAGAGCTCAAGTGAAAAACAGAACACGGCCCTAACATGCAGAGGTCCCTATGTAAACAAGCCATTAACTTCTCTAGATCAAACTCGCTGCAAAAAATGACATCTGTGGATAACAACTGATGAAAACTTTGTTCTTAGAGACTGCTTTGTACAAATGCATAAGGAAAGACTAAGGTTTTTGCTTTTCTAAAGCAATTAGTGGACATCCATTCCAACACCGTCCATGAGAATGAGGGATGTCTGTCACAGGGCCCCAGGAACTCGGGGAAGGATTCGGCCTCGCTGACAGTGACTCTTTTCTTGGCCAATGTGGCTAAAGAGTAATGCCACCTTCCCAATGGGAAAGGAACAGAAACTAACAGCAGGGGCAGACTTGTGGCTAGTTGGACATAATTGTGTAGAATAAATTTTACGTAGTTTCATTACAGAATGTGGGGTGTAGTAATTCTCTAAAAATTCTTTGTTCATGACATAAAATCCTGTGTTGAAAAAGCCCTCTAGATATTATTATACAGGGGTGCCAGAAATGCCTGGGTCTTATTTGACTTTTAAAGTCAAGTTTCTGGTGGACAAGCCAAATAAACAGTCCCACTTAAGAGAATTCGATCCTGAAGAAGTTTATTTTTGTCTGCTGTGCTAAGTATTATACTAGAGGCAACTACAAATGTTTAAAACGGCTCAACTTTTAAAAACGTGTTTGATGCTTTTATATGTAAAAGTGTTTTCAAAAACAGTAATAATGTCAATAAACAGAGTATCAGATTTGACAAGCTGGATTACTAGTGGGTGAAAACTGTTCCCACAGATGCAGATTAGCACATCCCTCTGCCCTGGAGGGCATGGGATCAGGCCATGCTTGGCCTAGATTTATTCAACATTTTTAGCCAGGGTAGCTAAATTTACTTCTTGCCATAAATATCTCAGACTTCATGCATTCAAGTCCAAGTCCATGATTTAGATGAAGATATTTAAGACATGTTTATCAAACCTGCAGCTGCCACGAAGCTCAGAGGAAGGGATAAGAGCTCTTCTAATCTTGGCCACGTTACTTAATCCAGCGGACTCTCCATTTCCTCATCTATAAAGTGCGATAATGGTTTCTATTTCATAGGGTTATTGTGAAGAATTAATGAGCCAAAGGTACATAAAGTGTACCAGTAAAGTTAGTTATCTTGTTTTACACAAAGAATAGCAGAATCAGGATTCACACACACACACACACACAAACTCAAGTTGGAAAAATGGGCTAAAGCTAGTAACTCTATCAATAAAAAAGGGAAATCCAGCACATAGCTTTTAAAGAAAACCAAAACTCTACAGAAGGATCTACAGAAACAACGACACATGAATAAAACAAATAAGTGGTTAAAAAAAACCAAAAAAAAGTTGAATAATGTCACAAAATCAATGTTCTTCCAAAATACAATAATGCCATTTGCAGAATCTTAAGACTTTGTTATATATAATCAATCAGTCCTATTGATTAAAGGAAGATTGCATGTTTTATAACTTTAGTACAGAGATTCCTGGTGAACTGACTCTAGGAATGTATAAACATTGTTACCAATGTATTCCACTGTGTTCTATTTTATAATCACTTATTTAAAATAATTTGAGTTGCTCTCAGAGTTAACCTGCATATAAGCAAAAAAATTACTGAATACTCACGGAAAGCGGAGATTTGACTTGGTAGTATTCCTGGCATGGAGTTCTAGAAGTTTTCAGTGGCCACAAGCTCAGCAGAAGACAACTGCTATGAAGCCATTGAAGTCCTCACCTCAACTAGCACTAGTCCTAGGGCCAGAGAGCCAAACACTGACCTCCCCTTCTCCCCCAAGTCATAAGGCAACTCTCTTCTTTCTTTACTACAAATCATGAAAATAGCTACTTGATATTAAGGTCACAACTAATTTTATTTTATTCACTTAATCTCTTGAAAAATGATTGTTTTTTTTTTTAAAAAGATACATTTTTACATTGCATACCTCCCAAAAATAGGAGTAACTCAGTACTAGAGATGGAATCAAGATGCTCTCAGCTACCCCTGGGTAGTGGCTTCAGGCTACAGCCCAGGGCCTGGCTCTGGGCGCCAAAGCTTTCTGGCTAATAAAGTGTTTCCAGTTTCCAGTGTTCCCCTCATGGTGCCTGTTGGTCACCTAAAATTCTGTGATTTCTTTTAAAACAGCAAAAGCCAAACTATGAAGAGAGTGAGTAATGAATCTGCTGGAGGGTCAGCGTTGCTCTTCAAGATAACAGAACCAAAGGAAGACAGAACGGGATGGGAACCTTGGGCCTTGTCTTAAGCTCTTAAATGGGGCGAATCTCTTAACTCATTGAGACTTGATATGCTCGCCTGTAAACTGATGGGCTACCATGAGACCATCTTTAAAGTCTTCTCTAGCTCTGAAATTCTATAATCTGTCAACAGCCTTGGCACGCAGGCAGCATTGGCCTTTATGAATCTGTGGACACCACCTGCCTCCCAAAACTGCCAGAAATGAGTTAAAAAGCATCAATGTTCAAGAGTCACAGGGCTAGCAGAGAAGCTCTACAGTTTCTAAAAATATTTCTTCTCTTTCTTCGTTATCTGATTCACAGGACCTAATTTAATGGTGAAATTCCGGGCTGGCGTGCTGAAACCTCTGACTGTGACATGAAAGATGGTCATCTCGCACCTGGGATTCAGCTATGAATGGCTTGCCGTATGTGCAAGCACTCTGTCATTTGCCTCCAGCTGTTCATTCATCTCACTGGGGCACGCGGGAGGTGCTAGGAGCAAATCAACAAAATAAAAATAGTAATTTATGCAAAGCTTTCTAGACGTAACTGCTGTTGCTGAGAAACAATTACCACTACAAACCTGGCGTTTTACATTGAACCGTATAAACTGGCTGACTTCACAGGTCCAAAATGGTTGACTATCAACAGTTTCACATGGTTAAATACACACAAAGCCCCCTGGTGGCTGGGGAAAACTGCATTCTACAGGTCTTCCTCTGAGTGCAACGATGGCCGAAAGACCACAAACAACCCAAATGCAAGGCCTGGCCACGTGGAGACGAAAAGGTTCTTATATAACAAAAGGACATTATGGAAGTGCCTTCTGGAAGTACTAGAATTAGGTGACAATTCTTAAGGAAAAGAAAATCATTATTTTTAGAGTTATCAAAGGCTGGAAGGAAAATGACAAACACACAACCTATCAGCTTAAGAAAATTTCTAAAATTTGATGTGCCTGATTCTGAAGCCCACAGAAGAAGGAACAGAGAGATGGAGAGAAACAATGTCCCAGCAGGTCCTTTGAGCCTTGAATGCAACCACGCTTGAGGCCAGATATCCCTGGACTTCCCAGTTACATGAATCAGTATCTTTTTTTATTAAAGCACATGCTCATGCACACGCACACAACAGCACCCACTGCTATGGTCTGAATGTCCCCCAGATCCATGTGTTAAAATTTAATCCCCACTGTGGTGGTAGTAAGAGGTGGGGCCTTCTGGGAACTGATTAAGTCATGCAGGCTCTGCTCTTATAAATGAATTAGTACCTTATAAAAGAGCTAGAAGGAGCTAACTTAGGCCCCCTTTTTGCCAGATGAGGACAGAGTTCATCCCCTCTGGAGGACACAGCAGCAAGGAACCATCTTGTAGTGGAAAGAGCAGCCCTCACAGGGCACTAAGCCTGCCAGGCCTTGGCCTTGGACATCTCAGCCTCTACAACTGTGATGAATACATTTGTTGCTTCTAAATTACAGTCTGTGGTATTTTGCTGTGGCAGTACAAACAAAGACACCCACAACATACACACAAGCTTATGATACTAGACCAAACCATCTCGAAATGTTGGACTGAATCACAACAAGCAAGACCCATTTTGTATCAAAAATTCAAAAAAGCTTTGGCTTCTAGTCTGATTCACAAATACGTGGAGTCGAGGCCCCAGCAGTTAAAACCCTGCACAGATAAGTTGTAAAATTCTGGGTAAAAAAAGAATTCCCTGGTAAGTCAGAAGAAAAAAAAAAGTTTCTCACATGTATAGATGTAACCAGTATGTTACTAATGCAGAGAAGAGAAGAATCAAGCCATTTCATAATCAAATCATGAGAATATAAGAGAGGAGCAAGTTTGTTATGTCCTCATCAGAAGCAAGAAGCTGTATGTCAGGTATACTGTGAAAAATTGTGCAAGCCAAGACTTAAGACTGGATTAAAATTATCCAATTGTTATCAGATGAAAATTATTAGAATATTGTCATATTATCCTAACCATAAGAGTATTAGATCAGTACTCAATGCTTCTAATCAATGTTTTGTCTACTTTCTGGGCTGGTTAAACATTTGCTGATGTGCAGTTCATAAAGTCACAGCCATCTGTTCATTTGTGTCTTAAGTCTTCCTGCATAAATTCTGCTCTTTTAACTTAGGGTTTTAGGCAAATGAAAGTTTCTTTTAATTTACTGCCAAAATTTGTGGCCTAGACAAGTGATAAGTTGAAACCAAAAACTATTTTGCTTTTTACCATCTATTAGTCACGATTTGAAAATCAATATTCAATGCTCACCCCATCTGTGGCTCCAGGCAATCAAAAGAAAATTGTGTACTGTCTCCCCCTTGGACTGATGATGCATTGTGCCATTATCTTGTGAGCTAATATGAGATTTGGTATCTGCTGTCTTACCTGACAAATAAGCCTTCAGAATCCAGGCTTGGGCACATTACCTGAAGAATCTGCAGCTTTAATATAATTTATATTCCCAAGTTCCTTACCACTGCTTCAGTATATGCAGCATATGACTTAAAACAGGATAAAGAAACTAGTAGAGCAATTCTCTTCATTCCTACCCAATCATCTCATCAATTCCAGACATTCCTTTCATCCCTATGGTCGTCTATTACACGGTGAGTGCCTACTATGTACCGAAGAATATGTTAGCTGCTGGGAAGACAGTTACAAAGACGACAGGGTCTTCCAGTTGCTCAACTTTTTTTGCTACTCATGAGGAAGATATAAGAGAAAGAAGAGAAAGAATTCCAGTCTAGAGAGCTGTTAGGAAATATTCTAAAATTACTCCAAGTGGGGGACACAGAATTAAAATATACCAGGAGGAAAAAAAGAAATGCTGATGTTCTATTTCATTACCAATCATGAAAACAGTAACAGCTTCCATTTGTTGAATGCTTATTTTGTGTCATCCATATTGCTAGGATTTGTCTTACTTAACCCTTATTATTATTACCTAACCCTGTGAGGTAGGTACTGCAAATAAATCCATTTTAGAAATGGGAAAACTGAGGCCCCGGGAAGTTAAATTCCATGTCTACAATAAAAGATTTCAAAGCAACAGAGGTGCGGCAGAAACCTACCTGACTCCGACACCTGGCCCCAGAGAGACCTGGCCGCCCTTACTGGCTATGCTATACTGCAGTAACTTAGCCCTAAACTTCTACCTTGCCAACTTGGGATATGTGTTATTTCTAAAGATGAACCTTCAAAATGGGTTAAAAGAGGAAAGAAAAAAAAGGAAGACATATCTTCCTAAAAGTTAGAAATGAACAGAGAGAAATGAATGGGGATTGAGGACAGGGCCTGAAGGTGAATTCTGTGACCAGTCAAGAGTGGGGTGTGGTCAAACTGCGGCTGCTCACATCCTCTCCCACACAGCGCCCAAGTGCTGCACGGTGCAAATGCCAGGCTTGCCATAAAATGGCAAGTCCTGCTCCTGGCGGACTACAGTGGGCAGCTCTCACCTCCATTCCTGGCCAAACTGACCAGGCTCACGCTCCTTACAGAGAGACCAAGGAGCTGACCAGGTCTCTCTGGGGCACCAGCCTCAGATCAGCAAAAGGTCTTATAAGAGTCAAGAAATTGCTTATGATTACAGCTCTGCAAAGCAAATGTGTTTTTACCATCAAAGAAAAAAGAAGTTGGAGAGCAAGAAAAGAGAGAAAATAACATCTGGCCAAGGCCAGAAAGGGTCCACCCAAGTCAGCCTCCCGAATTCTGGCCCAATGTTGACACCTTGCTCACCGGTGACAACTCAGGACCACACCCCAAACTGCACAATGCTACGTGAGGGAAGCAAGCCCGGCAGCAGAGAGGTGATTACTAGCACACATC
Source organism: Ateles fusciceps (assembly GCA_036589455.1). Classification (NCBI taxonomy): domain Eukaryota; kingdom Metazoa; phylum Chordata; class Mammalia; order Primates; family Atelidae; genus Ateles; species Ateles fusciceps. The sequence goes on from JAZHEH010003256.1 coordinate 1,488,635, forward strand.
AGCGAGAGCAATCATGGCCAACTCAAAGCCGCACTCAGAAACGGCCTTTCATTCATGAACTGGTAGTTATTTCCTGGTTTCTAAGAAACCGAATAAAATTAAAATTCGTCATTAATAACAATACTTTACAACCCCCTCTTCCCTTTCAGAGACCATCAGTGACTGCACTTGATCAAAGCTGAATTATTAAATGTCTATAGATTAATCCCATTAACTCTCAAGAGCCCAGAGTTTGTAATTTCCCTGGGAAAAAAAAAAAAAACAACAGACACAATCTACACCATGAAAAATTTAATTGCATTTTAATTACCAGTTAAGCTGAATAGCATGAGATATGGGTGCCTTTAATTTTTAATAGTCATTATGATTCCAAGAGAATTTTGAAGGGAAATAATTGAATCTCTTGAGAGTATCCTCCTTTCTGCCACTGCCAAAATCAAAATGAGAACAGAAAAAAATGTAAAGGGTGATTCAAATTCTTCCAGATCGTAACCCAGGACAGCCCCCAGCAATAATAAACTGGCCATTCCCAGGCAGCTGCACTGCACATTTCCATGATATGCTAATACAGAAATGGGTTTCCTGCAGTTGAGTTCTGCTACATTAAACAGATAAACACTCTGGTCTGGGGTGTTTCTTTTTTAATATCAGATCCAAAGATGGCGTACTTGTTTCTTTGTCTCAGAGCCTGGCACCACTACGGGCATGCATGCCCCACCTACATAAACACACACACACACACACTCCTGAGCACGTATACATAGTCTTCGACATGCCTCCAAACATCCTTGCAGAACGAAAAGGGCAGAGGGTAACACAACCACACAAGGCTCCAACAAAAATGGAAATCAGCAGGTCTGACAATGAAAGGACAAGTTTAGCCTTCACTTTCACTTTCTCAGAGAACGAACTGACTCAGGAGGGAGCTGGCCTCCTGAGAGCTGGTGCAGGAGGGGGCTGCCGGGAGGGGGCAAAGCTGGCCACATTCCCCCTTTCTCAAGCACACGGGGGACCTTCTCAACCTGCTGAGGTTCTTGAGGTGTATCTCCTGTGCAAGCATGGGTGTCTCTATTGAGGCTGCAGGGTGCCTCAGCCTCTTCTTGGGGATGCTGTCCATTCCAGGACAGGACTTGATTTGGAAAGAAATTAGGTTGTGATTTTTTTTTTTTTTAATTTTTATTTTTGAGACAGAGTCTCACTTTGCTGCCCAGGAGTGGAATGGAATGGTGCAATCTCAGCTCACTGCAACCTCTACTTCCCAGGTTCAAGCAACTCTCCTCCCTCTGCCTCCTGAATAGCTGGGATGACAGGTGCCTGCCACCACACCTGGCTATTTTTTGTATTATGGGGTTTCACCATGTTGGCCAGGCTGGTCTCAAACTCCTGACCTCAGGTGATGTGCCCCCCCCTCGGCCTCCCAAAGTGCTGGGATTACAGGTGTGAGCCACCACGCCTAGCCAGTTGTGGTTTTAAGAAGTCAGCCTGGGCTCCAAAGCCTTTTCATGAGGTCTCCAAATAACTCAGGGCTCTGTACTGCCTCTGGTTCCTGCTGCTCACTACTCTCAAAAACATAGCGAGTATGCGCCTTGTTATTAGTGATCATTTGGTAAATCGGTTACACTTTCATCTGTCAAGGAAACAAGGGAAGAAAAACCTGCAGAACCATCTGCCACTTTTCTCTTCTCCAACTGCAAACCCATTTCCTTTCTCCAACCTTCTGCATGAAACCTGCACTGACAGACAGTGCTATACTGGGCTTATGGGGACTCGCCTGTGTCTCCCTCAGGGACCAACAGCACTTGCCTCCCTTCAGACCCACGGAGGAAGCAGCGGAGGTGCTTTCTTCCCAAACCCAGGGAGTTCAGAGGAGGAAGGAGTAGAGTTCTTCTAACTCTGTGAACCAATACCTAGAGGCATCCCTCCTTGAGTACCCTGCTCTTGTTCCTGGGGTGGCAGCTAGTCGTACAGACAGAAATATTCAGGTTAGAGAGAAACAGGAGAGCAACATCAGGAAGCCACTGTTCAGATTACCAAGTAAAGGCTGAAAGCTTGGAGTGGTTACCAGGCAAGATGCAGAAAACGCCTAGTGTGGGCACAATTGTGCCTGACTAGGGCATAAGGGGACAGTGAAAAGACAATCCAGACCAGACCAGCACAGAGGCTGTTCCCAAGGCCACATGGCTCAGGGACAATTCCCTAGTGAGAAGAAACTGCAGACTGGAAGCAGAAGTTTCTCGATATTATCCTTGACAAGTTATTATTGTAAATATTTGGAATTAGCTGTATTGAGTCTTTATTATAGATGGCAAGTTCTCTCTCACTGTCATCTTCACAAAGTCCCAAGATAAAGAGACCCTCTAGGGAGCTTAGATGGGGATACCCAATTTACCACTGGAGCCACGATTTTGGTTTCAGAGGGGACAACAAGGTTAAGTAACACTCATTGGGTACTAACCATTTCGCCTCCAGAAACCAATTCCACCAAGTTTAACAGTTCTCCCTGCTGCCTGGGCAGACGGAGGCGGCCTTGTGTCTCTCCACAATACTCTGGGAGTCTACCCCAAGGCAGCACAACCTTCGAGTTAGAGCAGCTCTTTGGGGCAAGCATCACCTCTCTTGCTAGGTGAGGCCTCTCTACCCAACAGGTTGGGGGAGGTTGTCACAGAACTCAGAACTAAGAGCTTGCTACTCATTCCGGAGCTCCTCAAGTATGAGGCAGTCTCACTGGACAGCTATGTGTACTGGTGATCCCTCCCCAGGGGATGACCCCCATGACTCTGGTGCCCTGAGGTAGGACACCTGTTTCAGAATCCCCCCCACCATCCTCCTACTCCCTTCCCAGAACTCTAAGCATCCTTGTACAGATGGCACTGGTACTGACAAGACTGATCTGTGAGTAGTCAGGAAGTCAGTCTCCAGCACCACCTACTCTGTTATTCACCCGAAGCTGCTCTCTCCACTGCAGCCAGTTGAAGGCTGGTGCGCTGGGCAGGGCTAGGGGAGTGATTCAAGAACCGACCATCTCTCTGACCTGTGCTATGGACCTGAGCAGCAGTTTCAGGTGTGGCAAGCTTGGAAAAGAGAAAGTCTCTTAGAGCTTATGTTTCTAGCCTGTGAGAGGCCCCAGGACCAGCATCAGAATTCTGTATTTTGAATGAAAGAACTGAGCTGAGAACTGCAGAGAAAGAAGCACTTTTCAAAGAATTTCTCAACAGCAAACTGAAATATGGGCACGGTGCTGCAGAGATGAGGCTGCCAGAGCCACGTGGCCGAGGAGACTGAGCGAATGCAGTCGCCACACCGAGGCTGCCAGAGCCACGTGGCCGAGGAGACTGAGAGAACGCGGTCGCCACACCGAGGCTGCCAGGGCCACGTGGCCGAGGAGACTGAGAGAACGCGGTCGCCACACCGAGGCTGACTGAAAAAATAAATCACTAGGGAAGATTTTTCAGTAGCTATTGAGGTTGTCAGATACGCTGGCCAAAATCTCTAGTGCTCATTACACTTCTGAGATTATTTTCTCACGTCTCTCCAGGCTCATGCATGCATCTTCCAATCCAACATGGCTTCTTGCCTCTGAGAGAAGAGCTGTTCCCTCCTGGAATCTGCGAGCGTGAGGGGTGTGTGTCAGCTGTCGCATTCTGGCATCTCACTGACGCACACTCTTAGGCCTTTCCAGTTTCCCAGTGTGATGCAAATGAATGCAGGTAAACAGAGCGCTCAAGTGCAAAGTCCAACTCTTATTTATAGATCAAACACCTGCCACCCATTTAAACAGTAGTTACCTCAAACTTGAAAGCTGAGCAAGATACTGAATGCCCCCTTGAAGCAAATAATTTTGAAGCAGCAGTTCAGGTATACAGATGTGTTTACAGCCTACTTCAGAATGCTATAATTATCATCAAAAAGACAGATTCCATTAAATATCTGTTCTGCTTTCCGTATCTCTACTCCCAGACAGATTTGAAATGTTGAAGGTCTTGGGTTTCTTAGCACTATACTTTTAACATTATTTCTTTAAAGGACTGGGCTGAGGATCTTCTGAATTTGGAAAAACATCTGATGAGAACTTTTTGGAACCATTAATGATATAATGCGGCTGTTCTTATCATTTTACAACCACAGTTCTATTTCCAGCCTCTCTACCAGACACATAAAAACTTCATATCTGGAGAAAGCTATCTTCCTAAACACAGACCGGTGAAGAGTGAACACATTTCTAATCACAAATGGCCAATAACCACTATTTCTTGAATGTTAAAAATCAGGTGATGTGCTGTGTAGGTGCTGTATGGATACTGTTCCATTAATATTTGTAACCCACTCTTGAAAGGCTATCTGCACTTTACAGATGATGTAAACTGAGACTCTGAAAGGTTACGTGTGCTGCCTGAGGTCACCCACCTAGGAAATGGAAGAATTTACATGTGAACATGGCTCTGTGTCCACTCCAAAGCCCCTGCCCTTCCCACTCCATACAAAACACTAGCTCAGAAGATGCTCCTCTTTCTTTGCTTAGGTTGTTTCAAAATTGATTTTCCATTTTCAGGGATATGGAATGTCATTCTGGAAATAGGTCTTCATTATTGTCAGGGCTTGAGATTGGCTTGATCTCTGGGATTCAGGTCAGCAGGCCACAGTAGTTAGTCACATGTGTGGGCAATTCACTTTACCTCAATGAACCTTGCTTCTCATCCAGAAAATCCTAAGGATGGATTGGAAGACTTAAACTGTTCCTTTTAATTCTAAAATTCTGTGACTCTGTGACTCTCTGAGTGTATGAACTGCTTAACCGCTGCACTAAGGACGCATTTGTGCTCAGGAAGGCCTGTATTATTCCAGTTCCCTGAATGTGCCAGCCCTCTTCATGTAGGACCTGCCCCAGGGTTTGTAAACCTCCCTGTTGCTACCAGGTACCTCAACTGCTATCTGATGACCACACAAAGGGATGAATGAACACAGTCAGGAACACGTTTTTCCTGTGCCCTGTGAGAGGGAGTGCTCAACTACCACTGTCTTCCCAGCTTCCTCCACTGTGACCAACATAACAACTGGTGCCCAAACAACCCCTCAGAGAGGGAGGGGGTATTTTCTGCAAAAACACTCCTGGGGGCAGGTCTAGGAAACCATCCTGTGGTCTGAGTAGCCCAAGAGAGAACATGCCCTTGCCCAGTTCTTTGGTGTGAATGAGAAACTCTTCCAAAAGAGACAGAGAGAGAAAAACTCAGGAGCAGGAACTGAGAAGAAAGGGGGCACTCATTCAGAGGGGTGGGGTGAGAGGGAGACTTCATCATTTATCAGGATATAGTAATGAATACCTCTTTCCTCTTTGGAAAAATACAAACTACTATTGGTGAGTGAATCTCATCCAGTGGGCAAGCCAGAGTTTGGGCCAAGAATGGAGAGGTAGCTGGGGTGAGGAGGAGAGGAAGTTGCAGAGGCATGGTCATGAGATAGCTGCTTTTTCTTTTGAGACAGACTCCTGCTCTGTCTCCCAGGCTGTAGTCCAGTGGGGCGATCTCAGCTCACTGCAACCTCCACCTCCCAGGTTCAAGAGATTCTCCTGTCTCAGCCTCCTGACTAGCTGGGACTACATGTGCACATTGCCATACCCAGCTAATTTTTGTATTTTTAGTAGAGACAGGGTGTCACCATGTTGGCCAGGCTTGTCCCGAACTCCTAACCTCGTGATCCACCCGCCTCGGCCTCCCAAAGGGCTGGGATTACAGGCGTGAGCCATCTCACATGGACTAGACAGCTTCTTTCATTTCAAAATGATCTCTTAGATAAAATGTGTAAGGGTCAACATGCAACACACAGGCAAACCTCCTCCCCCAGGTGCAGGCACAGCAGCTGGCCTGAAGATAAGAGTTCAATGAATCCAGCCCCTCAAAGGAGGGTTGTCTATGCTACAGAATCAAACCAGGAAAGAAAGGAAGCTATTCCCCTCGCCTAAGGACACTGGGAGAGGTACATGAATAGTAATTATCTAAAAAGAGATAACCAACAAGGAGTTAGAAGGGCAAGTCCCTGTCTAACTAATCTACTTGACCTTTACAGCAAGGCTAAAGCCTAGGTTTCTGTGATTTCACAAAGCTCCGTAGAAGGCCTCCAAATTAAGATGGGCAGGCTGGGAAAGTCTCTGAAACCATGAAGAAAAGGGAACAGTGAGGGAGCTATCCTCAAGAGAAAGGCAAAATGTGGAGTTTAGATGTCAGCAGAATATGAAACACCTCAATTGTTCTTTCATTTAGGTTAATTCATGGAGCCCTATCTATAAATAGATGAATCACTGACATGAAATCAGTTAAATTTAAGGTGATTGTAGATTTCTTAATTGTTTCACCTTTTTCATATATATTTTTTAAAAATATGACAGCCAAACTTTTATGATGAAGTTTTTATGATAAATTTCTTTTTATAATAAAGAAAAATAAACAGAGGGCAAACTGATATCCTCACATAACGTGGGAGCTACAAAAGGGACCTTAAGTCAAAGTTAGTGCCCCTCCTATCTAGCCTGAGAGGAAAACATCACTATTAAATTAACTACTAAATATGATTTGAACTGCAGTTCTGAGGAGAAGGACTTGCATTTCTGGTATACTCCTGCTGTAAATGTAAACAATTTAATAATTTCAGTGTATAGCTACATTTAATTATCCAAACCACTGTCTTCACAGGAATATAAGAAAATTACGGTAGATACCTGAAGCAGCAGGAGGAATCAGGACAGACATAGCTCATCTTTTTGAAAGAAGATTCTTTCTTTCCTGGTCTTATTTAACTGGGGGCAAAAGAAGAATGCTATTGTTTACGCTACGTGCTTGTTTTAAAGTCTTGCCCTTCTAGTACTGAATACACACAGCCCCAGGGACCTGTGAAATGGATGCTGCCACAAGATTTTATTTAAACATCTTGATCTCCCATGCCGTGTGACTGGCATTGCTGAGAAGCTGCTCTTTCTAAAGGAGTCAAGGTCACGTAAGCTTGTGCAGGCTCTGCTAAGAGCTCCAATGAGAAATAAACATTAAGATCTTCTTCTGCAAAGAATTTTGGAATTCCCAGCAGACATGTTTTCCTTCGCTTCCAGATCCTCTGAAATGACCTTATCCCTTATCCCACCACACACACACACACACACACACACACACACACACACACACACACTCACTCACTCACTCTCTCTCTCTCTCTCTCTGTCTTCAATGAAGGCTCCCAAGACTTCTTCCTCACAAAACATAAACAGCTGTCTATTGGTGCTCAAGATGAATGAAGGGTAAACTAAGCTCACAGATATCATGAGGTTAGGTGACATCAGAAAGCCAGAGCAGGACAATGAACGGTCTTGATCCCCCACGCTGAGTCTTTCGGTACAATCTTCAAGGAAAACGACTTCCAGTCCAGTCAGGCAACTACTGCTACCAACAACAGAACACAAGGTGCTTTTACACTCACGACCCCAGCACTGTTTCTCACTTACAGCTACAAGAGGCCAAACATCCCAACCAGAAACAGCAACACAGGAAGCAACCGCTGACAAATGGGACATGACAGGGACAGAGCAAGAGCGGCTGGCGAGCTCAACATGAAGGTTTCCTTGCCGCTCATTCAGGGGTGCACAGACATTACCCTACCATGCTCACCTCCCACCCCAACTCCACGGCCACCTAGTCCAAGCTGTACACTCCAAATCTTCTCAAAGTGTAGCTTATGGGTAACCTCCATCAGAATAGTTGGGGGAGTAAGTACACATGGATCCCAGACCAACCAAGGGGATTTTTAGAGGGATGGGGCCTCGGGGTCTGTATATCTAGCCCCGACGTGACTCTGATGCATATTAAGATTTGAGCATCACAGGTCAGGAAGTACACAGACCCCAGTTATCAACAGTAGATGGGGGTGGCAGAAGCAACCTGTTCTGTAGCACCTCTCTGTCCTGCTCAAAAGCATTAAAACATCATTCTTAGATAAGGACGGAGACGAAGGATATGACTTTAGCTCTTTACAGTCTATAAAGGTTTTCCACAGCCGCTGTCTCACTGAATCAACGCCCTGTGAGATACGAATTAAAATCCCTATTTTTACAAACTCAGAAATCATGTGCCTTAAAGTTTCACAGCCTCCCCAGCCTGCTGGTAAGAAGCAGAGGTGAGGCCTCGGACCTGGGTCCTGCGATCCCTCCAGTTCGGCACAGCTCCACTCCAGCCCGCGTGACTGCCTTGCAGCATTCGCTTCCTCTGGGTGAGCAGATATGCTGCAGCCGCCGTTCTTTGAAAAGAACAGCGCACTTCTGTGAGAGGAAGTGGGCCAAGGTATCTCAGTAATATTTTGGTCAAAGCCCTGGGGTGTGGGAGAGAAGTTGATGTATTCAATGAAGCTTATGGAGAAAAGCATAATAAAGAAGCTCCTTCCTATAGTCAGCCTTCCTACATATCCCAAGAAATCAAGACTTTTCTCCCAGTGGATTACAACGGAGCATTTACTCAGAAAAGAAAGTCAAGTTCATTTCAGCGCAGCGACAAAGTCCCCCACAGAGAGTACTCCTGGGGCGTGGACAGCACCATTACCGTATCAAGACAGGCCAAGGAGCAGGACACCCTGCTGTCTGCGGTAACGGAGTTCGGCTCTGAAACAGGATTCTCAGAACGATGCAATACTCAGCTCAGCAACTGCAAAAGGCAGGTACAATCCAACTCAAGGTGCCATCTACTACGAGAGGTCCTCTTCATCTACGTTAAAAAAAAAAAACAGCCACAGCCAGCAAGCCGCCAGCTCCTGCCTCCGTCTGAGGCACTCAGCTGGTTCACGCCTGACACCATCTTGTGGTATCCTTTGCACGAGGCTAACTTCCTCAGCAGAGGATGAACTCTCACTAGCCTTCTCTGCAGCAACCCCGCTGGCCTCTCGTCTAGTAACTCTAGTGGGGCCTTCTCCCTTGGCCCACTCTGTACGTGGCTCTATAGCTCCTCTTAACTCTTTGATCAAAAGACATTTTTACACGTGTTACAAGTCTCTTTTTAAAAAAATCTTCCTACAAAAGACTCACTTCAAATCTCTACCAGAACAGGGCTGCATCCAAGCGAGCGCTTAATAAACAGAGTTGGATAATGGTCAGACATGTCCCCTGCTCCTGTTCTCGTCAGTGCAGAATGGGTGAGGCAAATGCTCAGACACTGTGCTAGCAAAGGGATTTTCCGTCTCTGCCTCCCTAATTATGACATTCTTTGTCTGCCATCTCACAGGCACAAGGGCCCTGACGAGGGAGTGCTCAGTTCTTTGGTGTGAAACACAATGTGATGGAGGCCATCGGCTTCAGAGAAATAGAGCTAGACAAAAAGTACAAAAGGAACACAACCAGTAAAAGGAATGGTATTTAGAGGACCTGATTCATATCTTCTATCTCTTTAGGATGATTGCAAAATCCACGTCTCCTTCTCTGTCCCTCCTTCTCTGCCCTTCCCCTAAGCTTTCTTGCTGTCTCTCTTGCATGCACACGCTTGCTCTTTCTGTCTCTTTCTACACACACACACACACACACACAAATTTTCTAAGGCTCTAGGCAACTGTGCCTGGAGAAGCAGACCTTAGGAAGGCAATGAAGTAAAAGAAGGGCACATCCTTTAAAACCCAGACATCTAAAGTTGCTGCTGCACATGACTACAATTTCCTGGGCCAACTGCTTTGTTCAGGCAAAGCTCCCATTCATGTCAACATTCTCAGCAGGATTTATCAAATTCAGCCATATGGACAATATTCACAGATATTCATTCAAGAAGCTCTCGCTGTTCCAACCTCCACCTTGTTGACTCTCTCTCATCTGTTTTCCCCCCCACGTCGTTCAATTCAGTTGTTGGGCAACCTTTCAGGGAAGCCTTTAAGATAGAGATTTCTGCTCTCTCATTGGGCAGAAGAGGGGACAGGCAAAACAGTGAGATTGCCAAATGAGGAAAGAAAACTGGAAGCACTTCTCTGATTTAGTACCAAACTTGCTCCAGGATAAAACTGCACTATACCAAAAACTCTGGCAGGGTACCAGGTACTATGAGGTGGGCAAAGTTCCCAGATTTCACTTCCACAGCTGACTGCACAAGGGAGACCAACCTGCTCCCGAAGGCACAGTATGCAGGGGAAGGGCATGGCCAGAATGACAGTAGGCACCAGGTCTTGACTCTTAAGGACCCAACAGTCCAGGGTCACATTTTTTGGTTACACATCAGCTTCTTCCCCCTACTCGTGACTACAGAGAGTTGTGGCTTCTGCCCCCTTCAGTCACAGCCAACTTGGAGTAGTGTCTGAACGCAGCAGGGCCATGCCATCTAGCAATCTTCCCCAAGGTAGGCAAACAGCGGAAACTTGCACAAGCTTGGCATAGAAGTGTTCCCCTCAAAATTCTCTTTGCATACAGTTGGCAGATGACCAGAATATAGGTTGCCATTTAGGAAAATGACATGAAAGAAGAGATGCTTTGTAGCCAAGTATCTTTTCCATACTGGGCACCCACTAAAGGTTAGCTGTATAAATGAATGGATAGATGATTGGATGAAAAGACACATGAAAGGAAGGCACTGTTCTCTCAACCAAGCCACACATTAAGTAATCATTGAAAGTGAAAACTCAGGCTGGGTGAGGTTGCTCACACCTATAATCCCAGCAATTTGGGAAGCCGAGGTGGGAGGATTACCTGAGGTTGGGAGTTTGAGACCAGTCTGACCAAAATGGAGAAACCCCATCTCTACTAAAAATACAAAAATTACCCAGGCATGGTGGCACATGCTTGTAATCCCAGCTACTCGGGAGGCTAAGGCAGGAGAGTTGCTTGAATCCGGGAGGTGGAGGTTGCGGTGAGCTGAGATCACACCATTGAACTCCAGCCTGGGCAACAAGCGTGAAACTCCATCTCAAAACAAAAAACAAAACAAAAAAAAAACCAAAAAAACTTAGCTGGGCATAGTGGCATGTACCTGTAATCCCAGCTACTCGGGAGGCTGAGGCAGGAAAATTGCTTGAACTTGGGAGGCAGAGGTTGCAGTGAGCCAAAATTGCACCACTGCACTCCAGCCTGGGCAACAGAGTGAGACTTCATCTAAAGAAAAACAACCAAAAACCGAAAACTTGCCAAGAGCTCTCAGCAGGGATGGATGTGTTACTCTCAGAGAAGACCCCATAAAAGCCATCCAGACACATGAGAATGCAGCTTTGCCTTAAGACAGACATCAAAGGAAGAAATTCTACCACCTCTCCCAGTCGTCTTTGCCAGCATGGGTTAGCCATCGCTCCTGGGAAATTTTTTGCATCTTCCTACATTTGGAAACCCACAGCAGCTCCCAACAAGCTCCTCTAGAAGGCTTCGCACCTTCAGCTTGTGGTGCACGTCCCTCTTCAGTTGTTCCTGACTCTCGTATCTAGAAGGAAACTACTACTGGGAAGTTATCAGGATGAAATTTCTAAGTGGTCCCTCCACCTGGCCTGCTTCTCTGTCTCCAGACTGGAAAGGGCTAACTAGGGGGGCTAGGCCATGCTTGGCCCTCCCTGAGCATCTTGTCCCCATCTCTATTCACTTTTCACAAATGCCTTTGTGGGCTTTGCTGTGGGTACGTCTTTCTCCTACCTGTTCTGTAAGTGTGTAAGCTCTGTGAGAGAGGAACTGATGAGCACAGCCAGAAACAGAACTTCACTGAGCATGCCAGGCAGGCGTCCATTCTTCGAAATACGTTTGTGTTTAATTCCTATGACAATCTGTGAGTCAGATACTAATTATTCCTATTTTACAGCTACAGAAATCTAAAGTTTAGAATAATTAAGTAACTTGCCCAAGGTCACTGCCCCAGTAATGACATATCTGGGTCTATAATTGAGGTCACTCTGCAAAAACTCCGTTATTTTCTCCTAAACTACCTTCCCATGAAGGCAAAGACCTCTTCTGCCTTAATCATCTTTGTATCTCTGCTCTTACATCTAGGACCTAGCATGGTGCTTTCCATATTGTATTTAATTAAGTATTTGTTAAATAAAAATGGAAGAATATGCATCATGTATTTGCTCCACTAGGATTTAAAGTGTACAGCTCAGTAGCATTAAGTATATTCACATTGTTGTACAACAGTCATCCAGAACTTCATCTTGCAAAACTATCCATTGAAAATTCCCCATTTTTCCTCCCCTCCAGTATCTGGCAACCGCTTGTTTACTTTTCAATCTCCTGCTTTAGATACTTCATATAACTGGAATGATAGTGTTTATCTTTCTGTGGCCGGCTGACTTCGCTTAGCATAGTGTCCTCAAGCTTCATCCACATTGTAGCATGTGACAAGAATTTCCTTGTTTTTCTGTTTTTTAAATAGAGAAGGGGTCTCACTATGTTGCCCAGGCTGGTCTCAAACTCCTGGGCTCAAGTGATCTTCCTGCCTCAGCTTCCCTAAGTGCTAGGATTATAGCCATGAGCACCCAGACAAAATTTCCTTGTTTATTAAGGCTGGAAACATTGCATTGTATGTCCCACACCAAGTTTCTTAAATTTCATCAAGTTGCTTCCTTAAAACTCCCTCCTTTATTAGTCCATTTTCACACTGCTATAAAGAACTGCCTGAGACTGGATGATTTATAAGGGAAAAAGTTTAATTGATACACAGTTCAGCATGGCTGGGGAGGCCTCAGGAAACTTACAATCATGGGCAAAGGTGACAGGGAAGCAAGGCACCTTCTTCTCAAGGCAGCAGGATGGAAAATCAACGCAGGAGGAACTACCAAACACTTATAAAACTACCAGATCTTGTGAGAACACACTCACTATCATGAGAAGAGCACAGGGGAAACCACCCCCATGATCCAATTACCTCCACCTGGACTCTCCCTTGACACCTGGGGATTATAATTCAAGATGAGATTTGGGTGGGGACACAAAGCCTAACCATATCACTCCTTTAATTCAGCTTCGCTCGCAGAAGAGTTTTAAGACAATGACAGCCACCACCGCTACCTACCTGTTGAGCACTCACACTGGGCTAACTGATCCTCTCACAGTTTTCACAGCAACCCTTCAAGGTTATTACTGTAATCTGTAGATGAGAAAGTTGAGGCCCAAGGAGATTAAACAGCATGTTCAAGGCCACACTGCTTCAAAGTGCAGCAATCTGGACCTCTGACGTTGCCTAGCTCCCTCTGATGTTACCTAGCTCCCTCTGACTCTACAGCCTGCTGTCAGTCATTAATCTTTACTGCCTTCCAGTGAGCCTTAGAGATGATCAACACCACAGAGAGCGACACTGAGGCCCAGACACATGAGGTGACACCCATGGCTGCACTGCCCATTAGCTACAGAGCTGGGTGAAGCCCTAACGCATCGTGCCAGGCCCAGGGCTCTCTGCTCTATTCCACTTGCCTCCAGCCCACGTGACCTCTCACCCAATCCAAACCCCATGGTTTCCTCAAGACCCAGCTCAAGGCTCGCATCTTCCAGATCAGTAAAACTCTCTCACAGACATTCCCTGTACTTTGCTTCTCCTTTGCTCTGCATGGCTGAATTCTGGTGGATACACACTCTCACATTAGTGTTATGTCCTACTCTATGATGGAAGGAGGGAAACGTGTTCCCCTTCACATCCCTGCACCTAACAGTGTCCTGGAATGGAGCAGGACACTTGATAAATGCTTTTTGACTGGCTATGCCATAAACTTTTGCAATCTAAGAGCTGGGTGGGCCCTGGTTTATCACACTTAATTTCCAGGTAAGAAACTGAGACCCAGAGATGTGAGGTCACCCATCTGGTTACAGAGCTAATGAAGGAAGAGCTGAGTCCAGAACCCAGTCTTCTGTCTGTGAATCGGTCCTCTCCTGCTGCTGAGCCCACCTAACCAGGATTCTTTGTCATTTTGCAGCATCAGAGTTGTGCCCTAAGGCCTGAGGAGGGCAGACAGGAGGAAAGAAAGGTTAAATTCTACATTTAGTCATTTTAAGGAGATATGAAAGTACTACCTTTTTATTTCCACAGGGGGAAAAAAAGAATACTGAACAGAAAGAACTGAATAAAAAGCAGTGCAAATTCCTAGTCTTTATCCACATATTAGACTCTCTGTCTCTATCCACATAAAGACTCTCTGTCCTTCTCCTTCTGTCCCCTCCCACCTCAATATTGCTTACTGCTTAAGAAGGGCCAGGGAAAATCCAGTTCTCTCCAGAGTAAAGTATGAGGGGCATTAACATTTTATAAACTCGAAATTCTATAATAAATTAACGTTATTAAAGGACTTCTGGTTCTTCAATACCCTGAAAATGAAATGACACCTTCTAGAAAATACATCATCGCCTCATCTGCAGGTTTGCTGTATTTTTACAGCCATCTACATGTCTCTTTCCCAATAAAAAAGAAAGGAAGCCATACACTTCTGAAGCATTTTGTACTTTACAAAACACCTGAACACATTATTATTATTTTTTTTGATGACAGTTCATTACGTGATGTTTTTTATTTTTTGACGTTTTTAAAGTTCTATTTTATGTTTAATAGACAATAATTGTAAAAATTTATAGGACATGGTGTAATGATTGGGTACATGTATACATTTTTATGCCAGTAAGATGTAAATCTTTAGAGAAATCCTATGCAGATAAAAGAGGCTTCTGATACATATTAGGACATGGATGTCAGTTTTTCTATGTGGTTTTTTTTTTCTGAGACAGGGTCTCACTCTCTCACCCAGGATAGAGTACAGTGGCACGATCTTGGCTCACTGCAACCTCCACTTCCCGGATTTGAGCGATTCTTGTGCCTCAGCCTCCTGAGTAACTGGGATAACAGCCATGTGCCCCCAGGCCCAGCCAATTTTTGTATTTTTAGTAGAGACAAGGTTTCGCCATGGTGGCCAGGCTGGTCTTGAACTCCTGACCTCAGGTGATCTGCCTTCCTTGGCCTCCCAAAGTGCTGGCATTACAGGCATGAGCCACCGTGCCCAGCCAGTTTTTCTGATTCTACTCACTCACCCTTCTCCAAGAGTTATCCTCTTCACCTTCTTAGCCTTGCTTTTTTCTCTGTACTGCGCTCCAGAAGGAAGACACTTTTATTTTTAAGATTGGTCAACAGATTTTAATGTGAGATAGTACGAAAAGTTCACTTATATGGTTTTAGAACACATTGTAACTAACCTGTAAGAAGCTAACTTAATTCTGGGGATTAAATAATGGAGGTATTAAATATTAAGCCAATCAACAAATATTTCTTGGGAGCCTACTGTATACTGGGAAGTATTCTTGGCCCTAGGGACATACGATGAAACACAGCAGGGGAGCTCCCATTCTCCTGAGGTTTATCCTACCTTAGGTCCCTTTCATGAATGAGACAACTTGCACAGAGGCAGAGCACAGTTAGGAAAAGTCATGAGAACAGGGACAGCTCCCATTTGTGAAGCACCCCGTGTGCCCGGCCCCACGGCACCCTGGACTCTCCTGTCCCATCTCATTTGCTCCCCACAACAACCTCATAAGGTAGGCATCATCATCCTCATTTTATAAGTGAGGAAACAGACTCAGAAGTTTAGTTACTCAGTAGGGTTACTATGCTGGTAAGTGGGAGTACCAAGAATCACTCCCAGGTCTGTCTGACTCCAAATTTTCAGGTCCTTTCTGCCGGACCTGCCTGGCACACTACGCTGTGCTGAGTATTGAAAGACGGGCAGAATTTGGTGACAAATAACTTGACAAGGGGGCTGGCTTCTCCTGGGGGTCAGCACTCAGAGACCTGGGAGAAGGATTTGGGAGAATCATCAGTAGGGGTAGGACCTCTTAGCCTGACTGCTCAGGTGGGCAGGACTAGAGTCTCTATGTTCTCCTAACACCTGTCCCTCAGCTGTCCCTTTTTAAAGGGAGCCTTTTCAAAGGCAGTCACTCTGGGTTTTTAGGGACCACCACATGAGGTACAGTTATCCCACGACCTCACTCCACACACACAAATTCACTCAAAATCAATGCAGAACCTAAACATGAAAGTTCAAACAATAAAACCCTTAAAAGAAAGGACAGAAGAAAAATCTTCATGGCCTCATATTAAGACAATGTTTTCCTAGATAAGACAACAAAAGCATAAGCAACAACATAATAACGTAAGGTGAACATAATTAAAATGAACAACTTCTGTGCTTCGAAGAGAGTGAAAAGATAACCCAGAGAACGGAAGAAAATATTTGCAAATCATACATGTGGTAAGACTTGACATTAGAATATATAAAGAACTACTACAACCCAATGATGTAAAGACAAGTAACCCAATTAAAATATGGGAAAAGGATCTGAATAGACATTTCTCTAAAGAAATACAAATGGCCAATAAGACGTTTGCTATCATTAGCTAGCAAGGAACTTCAAATTGAAACCACAAGGAGATACTACCGCCCACCCATTCAAATGGCTAAAATAAGAAGACATATAATAACAAGTGGTGGCAAAGATATGGAGAGGTTGTTACTCTCATGAATTACTGGTGGGAATGTAAAATTATGCACCCACTTTGGAAAGCAGTTTGGCAGTTCCACAAAATTTTAAATACATACTTAACCATATGATCCAGTAATTCCACTCTAAATATACACTTGAGAAAAAGTAAAATATATTTCTATATAAAAACTATGCACAGATGTTCATCACAGCATTATTCTTAATAGCCAAAAAGTAGAAAGAGCCCACATGTCCATCACTTGATATATAAAATAAGTGTGTAACATTCATATTTGGCAAAAAAGAAATAAAATACTGATACATGCCACAACATGCAGGAATCTTGAAAATATGCTAAGTGAAATAAGCCAGCCACAAAAAACACATATTTTAAGATTCCATTTATATAAACTGTCTATAATAGGCAAATCTAGATAAACAGCAGATTAATGGTTGTCTAGGGATTGGGGGGCTGGGGAGATGGGGTGTGACTAATGGGTATGGGGTTTCTTTGGGGGTGATAAAATGTTCTGAAATTGATTGTGATGATGACTGCAGAATTCTGTTAATATGCCAAACGCCGTTGAGTAGTGCACTTTAAATGAGTAATTATATATTCTATGAATTACATACCAAAAAAGAGATTGTAATGACTTAGTATGAAGATATACTGAGAACTAGTGAAAGATGATCTCAGCAGCTATGCGTGTGTATTAGTCCATTCTCATGCTGCTAATAAAGACATACCCGAGACTGGGTAATTTATAAAGGAAAGAAGTTTAATGGACTCAGTTACACATGGCTCTGGAGGCCTCACAATCATGGCAGAAGGCAAAGGAGAAGGAAAGGCACATCTTACATGGCAGCTGTCAAGAGAGCCTGTTCAGGGGAACTCCCACTTACAAAACCATCGGATCTCATGAAACTTATCCACTACCAGGAGAACAGAATGGGGGGAAACTGTCCCATGATCCACTTATCTTCACCTGGCCATGCCCTTGACACATGGGGCTTATTATAATTCAAGGTGAGATTTGGGTGGGGACACAGCCAAACCATATCAGTGTGTGAGCAGGCAACTGGCCTGGGCACCATCTAGCTGTTCATCTTCTGTAACTCTACAGAGAATACCCCTCTAGGGGAACTTTCTGGGCCACAAAATTGGTGACAGACTGTCATCAGCAAATATTGCCCAGACTACTGTAGAAAGTAGAAAGTTTAGAGATAACAGATTTTCCTGGCAACACCCAGCCACCAGTAAGATTTGCAGTCTGCCAGAATGACCCAAGCTGTATGGATATTTGCAAAAATCTCACTTGAGATAGGCAACACCTATCTCTAAACCAGAAGAGACAGCTATTTCTTCTTCCTCTCCTGATGTCACCTCCTACCTCCACAGTGCCCATGTTGTGTTTAGAACTGGCATTTAGAGCAAGACACAGGTTCTTGGTGGGTGGCTTCTTACCAGCTAGCTGGTCCTGCTCCCTTCCTCGCTATAGATCACAAGTGTTGACCTGGTTTCTCTCACCACAAACAGCAGTATCAACAACCTCATTCAAATTTCACATACCTCTTTACCAAACCTGAACTAATCCCAAGTAAACAACATTTGAACTTCAGAAGTTTGGTTCCACACATTTGTGTGAATGACATACTCCCCAATATTTTAGCAGGGGCCCACTCTCAGTTACTGTTTTCTGTGATGAAAGTTCTCTATCTTACTGAGACTAATAAATTACTGTCCTTCACAACAGGGCTACACAAAAGGCCTCAAACGATGAGTTGGCTAAAATGTAGTTGCTCTGTTTACAATCATGGAATGCTAGCCGTTACATATACATAGCAAGCAATTTTTCCTCATCTTCACCAGTGGGAAGGAGCTGGCCTTTGGGCAAGACATCTGATAAGTGCTATGGGTCTTCTCACACCCTCAGCCATGAATATTTTGGGGTAAACCAGTTGCCTGAGTAACGTTCTCGTCTGTTACTCTGCCACAGCAGGGGCAGATGCCCTTCCAGTCTTGCCCCAGAAAAGCCATTAACAACTTGAAGTTTCCATCAGTGAGAAACATACCTGCCACACAGACTACTTTCCTGCATCACTCACACAAAGACTGTCAACGTTTGGACCAAGTTTGACAGAGTATTATTTCATTTGGTTGAAGTTGTTTTCAATGTTTTCTAGTGACTGAAGGTCAAGTCTGGAGCAGGGGCTGGTATCAACAGATCCTTTGTGAGGGGGAGCTGCTGAAATGACACTTTAACTCATCACTTACAAGGGAACAGAAAACACTCCCAAGCAAGCCTTTGTGACCACCCCTCAAACTGGCCCCCAAAATGACGCTGATTCTGGAGATGGCCAAATTATTTAAGTGTGTGTGCGTTTGTGTGAAGGAGAATCTTGGCTCATAATTTGGGCATTCTGAATTGGAAACTTTTGCAGACACTGCCCAAACCACTGGTCAAAGAGTAGTTTGTTTTTCTGAGTAACAGATATCAGCTTCCTAAAGCTCACTGCCCTTCTTGGAGGACGGAGAGGAAGGCTTTGCCAGCATCATCTACCTCCATGCTTTTTGGGCTTACTTTCTAATGAATGGGCAGGTCTGGGGCACCCGTTAGCACATGTGGTCCAGAAATGATCTGTCTGTCTCATCTAACCTAAAGCCTGGTTCAATAATGCCTGGTCTAGAGGCTGGGTCTCACTCTTCAGGGCTCCTTCATATAATGAGCGGCTCTGGGTTCAGATCCTCTCAGTAAAACATGTCTGTGTAGCACAGTCCTTCTGAAACTTAACGGCTGTAACCCTGACAGCCTTCAGGCCGCAATTTACCCTACATCAAATGGACAGGCAGCAAACAGTATGGAGCAATCTTTCCCAAAATGTGTTCCACCAAACTCCAGGGTTCCATGGGAGTTACGTTTGGGACAAGGCATTCTACCCGTCTTCTTTCTAAGATTCTAAGACATCGATTTTAAGCTCCCGTTGATTTAATGTTTTTTGTTTGTTTTTGGAAGGTTGGGGAGAAGAAAACACCTGATTACAAGGATATTGTTTTGTTTTTAACTACACAATAAGAGCCTACATTTATCTAGGTAAGTACTCAGGCTTTCTTCTTTAGTATCTCAGTTACATTTTGCATCTAACCATTCTTTGCCTTCAGAGTCTAAGGGTTCACTGAGTCACTTCTCACCATTACAAAGTATATGGAATCCTAAAGGGACAAGTTGCTTTCCATAAACTTAGATCTTGGTCTCTTTTGTATCCTTAAAATAAACATAATTTTGAATGCTGTAAAGAAATATTCAAGTTTCATGTGCCTTTTCTTTTTTATAAGCTTATAGTTTCATATTTTCCTTAATTGAATAACATGACTGAAAGGTATTGACTTTGCTAAGTGTCAGTTAAAAGCTCTTGACAGATTCTTGGAGATGGAGGAATCATTCTTCATAATAGAGGAATCAGCATTCCAAGAACTGTCAAACCACCTTCTTCTCACAGTGAAGCTTCCGTGATCCGTTCTTAGAGATTTGGCAATCTCTGTTGCCTTTAATTACTGCCTGGAGTGTGACCAAAAAAAAAAACAACAAAAAAAAACACTTGCCTTTATAATGCTGATTCATAAAAATATTTTTAAAATACATATTTTGGATTAATTTTAGATTTACAGAAAAGTTGCGAAGATAGTACAGAGTGTTCCTATACATCCTTTACCCCTTTTCCTCTGTTGCTAACATCTTACATTACCAAGGAACATTTGCTGAAACTAAGAAACGAATGTTGGTATGTGACTATTAAACCACAGACTTTATTTGGATTTCACCAGCGCATCCACCAACGTCTTCTTCCTGCTCCACTCTGACAACAATGCATTCCGTTGTCATGTTGCCTCAGTCTCCTGTGTCTGTGGCATTTTCTCCATCTTTCCTGACAGTCTTGAAGAGTAGTGGCCAAATACACTGTCCAATGTACTCTGATCTGGGTTTCTCTCTTGCTTTCCTCAAGATGAAATGCAGGTATTTTATGAAAAAATGCCACAGAAGTCAAGTACCCTTCTCATTACATCACATCACAGGGGACATGGCAGCCACATGGCATTACTTGTGATGCTAACCTGATCTTGGTTAAGATAGTGTTTGCCAGGTTCTTCCATTGTAAAGTGTAGCAAATAAAAGGATGTAAGTTAAAATTCAACTCTGATGGACTCCCTATTTTAAGAACGTACCTGAGGTCCCACCGAATGAGCAAGCATGTACAAGGACTGGCTGGTCCCCGCATCTCGTGCAGGCAGGGACCACCTCAGCATCCTGGCCAGGGCTGGGAGCTGAGCAAGGTGAGGAGCCAGACACACTCACTCTCAGGGTCTCACCTGCATATATCTTGCACCCCATGTGCCTCACTTGACTTGCCCTATGCCCATCCCTGCTTCTGATATCGATTCCAAAATTTACTCTCATTTTAGCAACACTAAAGTATAAAAACATGTGCTCTTTATTTCAGAATCAAGAGTACTGTAAAGGCTCTGGGACATCCTGCAGTAACCTTATCTAACCTACAGTTTCCCAGACTAATTTGATCAGAGTCCTCTTTTTACTTAAGGCCCTTTCTTCACCTACACCTGTGAATAGAAGGGGACGAACAGGCCTGAGCCAGTTGAATCTGCTTTGAGTCCCAGCTGCCTGACTAAGGCAAGCTTCTTCATAAAGGAATGCTCTTCAGAGCCTCTGACATTCTCAGTCACAATTCCGATGCATTTAAATGGATTTCTTTGACCTCTCCTACACCCCTGGGAAGGCTGTGCCTGCACTTCTGTGAGCTGTGCACAGATATGCTGACGGTCCTATGGAAGTGGCTGACCTCTGTCATGATATCGGGGAGTAAAAATGTTCTGGGCAGGCAGGCAAGTGCTCAAACACTGAGTTCCTCCCCCGTGCCCGAAATCTTATCAGAGCCGCTCATTGCACCACTGTGAATGAGGATGGGCTCACCCCAGTCCCCCACTAACCTTTCTGTCCCTTAACTGCCAGGACTCATATACGACTCTAACAGAATCAACCTCCGTTCTGATACTGCCTCTCAGCATCCTCTGAAGAACACTGTACTGGCAGCCTAGTAAGCTGAACATTTAGGAAGCAAATCACGATAGACATTGTAGCAAACCTCATTTCACAGCTCTGAGCAGCCCCAGTGGAGCAATCTTCCTGTTCAGAAGATACGCAACACAGTGAGTAATCACCATTCCAGCCCATAAATGGGATACCGAAAAGGGAGATCCAAATGTCACTTAGCCCCAGGCTCCGCCTTGGCTATTGACAAGGTCTTTTAGGGCATGGGGTTACATTTTTTTTCTACTAGGTGACAGTGGTGTTTGGTGGGTAGCATGCATACGTAAGTGCATAGGGCCATCCATCAAATAAACAACTCATATAGTGAGTCTCTCGGGGAAGACATTTCCACATTATAGGAATGCGGGCCTTATCCATTATATGAGCAAGTGAACTTACTGATACATAAGGGCAGCTATTCATTTGATTTTTTAAAATTTGTCACTTTTTACCAAAAGGGTGGCATGGTAGAATCCCAGTTCCTGAGGCAGCTTTCTTAATTTCTCTGAGCTTCAGTTTTCACATGGGTAAAATGGGGATAAAAATACCTAGTTGCCAAGGATACTGTAGGGTTCAAATGAAGATAATTGGTCTAAGTATTGTTAGCCTGGCACAGAGAAAATTATTAACATAGAATTTCCTTTCACTGCAAGCTCCCTTTACACTAGAGATTGTCTCATGGTTGACACCAGATGGCATGGTCTCAATTCTGCACAAGCTTGGTACTCTAACAGCCCAGTTTTAGGAAGGCCGATCTGCAGGGGAAGGGACCTTTCTAACGATCCCATACACTCTCCGGACTATGGGATCATTGGCAAAAACAGGTGTCAGGCCAGGCGCGGTGGCTCACGCCTTGTATTTTGTAAAAATACAAAAAGTTAGCTGGGCATGATGGTGCATGCCTGTAATCCCAGCTACTTGGGAGGCTGAGGCAGGAAATCTTAACCCAGGAGGCAGAGGTTGCAGTAAGCTGAGATCCGCCACTGCACTCCAGCCTGGGCAACAAGAGCAAGCCTCCATCTCAAAAACAAACAAAACATAGACATCAGTGCCCTGAAGCAAGTTCTGAAGATCCAGGGTTACCAGGAGGACAAGGTGTCTGATCCTCTCTGAACACTATCATGACGGTCTTGCTCCCTCTGTTCTTTTCTGTCCGTGTCACTTGTTAGTATTTACACAGCCCGTGGGCAGGAATCAAGAGGACAGCTAAAACTTGCTTTGCTAGTTAATGCTCTCTGCTCTGAGAGGGTCAAGAGACAACAAAACTCCTTCCTGCCAGAACCAAGAGCCCCCACCTCAGCTCCCAACTGCTGTCGAACATTAGCCACACACGTGACCCTCACAGAAGTCTCCAAAACGGAAACATATCCTTTGGCAAAAACGATCCGTGGCCAATTTGGTTATTTAAGACTTCCGTGGCCAGGAGAGAAGGATGACAGCATTTCAGCTGGATGTAAACAGAAGCAGGAGACTGAAGAGGGTGAGATGAAATGAAGCCAGGGCTGCGATATAGTCCAGGACAGCCTGGTTTCAGTCTAGTGAGGAGAAACTGAAGCTGGTTGCAAACGAGGCTGGAAACCGGCATCCCCATGCTGCCCTCTCATCGCCTCCGGGCTTTCCATGCCCCGTGCAGTCCTAAATTGAACGTGCATTTACTACAGCACACTCAGGGCTGGCCACAGGGAGCGTTGTTCTTGCAAGTCATGTTCTTGAGAGAGGAGTCTGTGTTTATGAAGGTGAATTCCAGGCTCAGCCAAATGCCACCTAAGGTGCAAATGCTCTGAGTCCGCTGGGTTTTCAGTGTCCCATCTTCGGCTGAGTGCCTCACTATAGCGCACATTTCTAGTCAGTTACGGTCCTAAGCATTTTAAGCCGCTGACAGATGAAAGCTGGCCTTGCTGGTGGCATACATTCTTCAGGGCTTCTACACGCTCTTATAAGGAAGTGGAACTCAGGCAGCACTCACTGACAGCGGGGGACTGGCCCTACACTCACAGCGGTACCCTGACTTGATCTCAGGGATGGCTCCAATATCTCCTTTTGTGTCTTTACTGTCACCAGTGTTGATGAAACCTTGACAAAGCAAAGTAAACAGACACATGTCCCAAGAGGAGCCCTGGAATTCCACCTTTAAGGGGACAGATAACTGGGCTTCTGGTTTGCCAAGGAACCAGGGCATCAAGCAGGAGCAAGGGCCTACTGTCCATTTCAACAGGCTTCTTTTGAGGAGCGGGGGATGATCTTTCAAATTCTCTACAACTTAATTATTTAATATTTTAATACTCAGTTACCTAAGATATGGCATAGTCACCGACCAATCAGAAGAGACGGCAGCAGCCAGGTGCGGTGGCTCATGCCTGTAATCCCAGCACTTTGAGAGTCCAAGGCGCGCAGATCACCTGAGGTCAGGAGCTCGAGATCAGCTTGGCCAACATGGTGACACTCCGTTTCTACTAAAAATACAAAAACGAGCCAGGCATGGTGGTGGGCACCTGCAATTCCAGCTACTTGACAGGCTGAGACAGGAGAATCGCTTGAACCCAGGAGGCAGAGGTTGCAGTGAGTCAAGATCACACCACTGCACTCCAGCTTGGACGACAGAGTGAGCCTCCATCTCAAAAAGAAAAAAAAAAGAAGAGATGCCAGCCATAGCTGCCAGGTCCTAGAAACCCCTTGTAGTGCAAGGTATCCACCCTGTTTGGTTCTTGGTTTCTGGGAAAGTCCTCGGAGGCAAACCTGAGAGGCTGGGCAAACGGGCTAGAGCAGTGGTTATTTAGCACCTGGGAAGCAGCAGCCCAAGGCCTCAACAAGCAGCAGTGAGCACCAGGTCTAGGTAACTCTCCTGGAGGGGTAGATGAGGGCATGTACACTAAGGGAAGAAGCACTGAAAAGAAGCCTCTGTAACCTCTGCATTTTTATCACACCATGTTAATACCCAAGAGAGCCTTCCAAAATCTCACTGGGTCAGTAACTTCAGAATAAAGAACTTCCAGGAGCCAATTTCCACATTAGCTTAGGGACTGGCAGGTCTTTGGAAACTCAGCCCAAGACACTCGGAGACTTCTAGTCTATCCCCGGGGAATTCAGTTCAATCCTCCAAAACATGGAGACTATCTCCTCTAGGCACTGCCAGCTCAGGTTTCTACTCAAAACACATACATTTGTGTCTGGGGGAAAGGCAAGCATGAAATACACTTCACTGAAAGGCTGAAAAGCATGGAGGGTAAGTTAATTTTCAAAGAAGAAAGGAAGTCAGCAGCATAACACAATGGAATGTGTGATTCACCTCTGCAGGGCAGACATTGATTTTCCCACCAGGGAGTATCATCGAATTAGCTGGCAGTTGAAAATATGATCTCTTTTTTTTTCATTCCCCTTAGGTCCTACATTTTATTTTAAGACCATGAAACAAGATGAGATTAAAACTGTCATCCAGAAGCAGAAGTGGAAAAGATTCAGTATTTCTTTTGTTCAAATAAAATATTTTCAATGTTATTTCATAACTAAAATTGCAGTGATGGGTGGGTGGGGCATGGGTTTTCCTCGCTTGGTTCATGTTGGACAGAGAGGAAGCCTGTGAGCTTAGCAGGCACGGACACCTCCCACGTATAGCCACCATCAGGGCTGCTCTGGGTGCAGCCCAGGTCCTGCACAGTTTCCAGTTGCCGCTGTCCTGGGAATAAGTGTCAATTGGAAGCCATGCCTTCACCCTGGGTGGGATGAGGAGGACTAACAGTGGGAGGAATCATTTTGGTATGAAATGTTCTCCCATGTAAAGATGTGCAGGCTTAGACGAGGTGCTCAACTCTCTGTCACAGCTTTTAAAGCTCTAAACTGGGGCTAACAACTTCTGCTGTATCTAGAAACATGTAGGTCTAGGTTTAGGTGTTTGGATGCCTAACATTTTGTAAAACTTCTTTAAGAAAAAGAACGCAAAGTTGACAAATACAGAAATGGGAACAGGGTTTTCAGAGGGGCTCCTGCAGTTTAACGAGGCCCTACAGTTTAAGCCTCATTAGTGTCACGGTGAAGGTAACTTTGCACACCTGCCTATCTCAGGTAAGAGGTACGTATATACAGGTACATCACAAACTGTACGTAATTATATAAATACATGATGTGGAATTACTCTGCAGATACATACTACTTAATGAGTGCTATGCTAAGGTGCAGGAAGTAGAGCTGTGCACAAGACAGACAATCTCACCCTCATGAAACCTAAACTCTAGAGGCACTGCATTATCACAGGTGCTAGGCAGAATGTCCTCTGAATCCCGGACATGGACAGGAAGCAGATCACCGTGGCATGGCCTGACTGCTCGTCTGCAGCTCTGGCCCCTCTCAGGGCTCTCTAAGGTCTTCATCGCCACATCTGGCTTTCTGGGAGGTGAGTTCTACTTGACCTCTATCTCTGCCCTCTCCTTGCCAATCACTGGATTCTCAGACTCTCATTTTGAAACCCTCAGAGCACCAAGCCAGTCTTTCTCACCTTTATTTTCAAACAGAAAAGGACATTGGTCGCCTAGGGATGTGGAGATGGAAGGAAGAGAAGGAGGGGCCGACAGTGAAGGAGCACAGAGTCTTCTGTGGGGGAGGTAATTAAAACGTTCTGAAATTGATTGTGATGATGGATACGGAAGTATGTGAATATACTAAAACTGGGTGATTTGTATACTTTCAATGGGTGAATTCTGTGGTATATGAATGAGATAGCTCAACAAGGTTGGTAAAAATCTGGATGGACAACCAAGAATCATCTAAAATTCAAGAAAAGTTTGCAGTGAGAGAAAGCAGAATAAGCAAGCAGGGAGAAAAATGAAGAAAACTCACATCACTCAGAAAAAAGACAATTTTTTAAACGATCAATTATCCCTAGAGAGATTCAAGAAGATGCTACATCCAAAAAAGAAGAGGGCGTATGAAAAAGGAACTGTCCAGAACAAGAAAGCGTTCTTGTGAATTTATCATAGAAACAGTAAGTATCCTACAGTATGAAATTAAATGTCTGCAAAATAAAGTCAAGGGTAATCCCCACAGCATAAAGCAACAGGCCCAAGACACTACAAAACAAGAAATTTAGCATCTGACAACCAGCACTTTCAGAATGGAAGAACAGAAGAACTAAAATTAAAAAGGAAAAAACTCAAATTAAAAAGGAAAAAATAGACAAAACTTTTCGAGCTAAAGGAAGACAAGAATCTTTAAAATAAAATGGTCTAGCATGATTGAAAAAAAGGCCTATGCCTAATACATCAATGTGAACTTTCAGAACATCAGAGAGAAGAGCAGAGCCTAAAAGCTTACAGAAAAGATAAAACGGGTGATTGACAAAGGATCCAGAATCCAAGCAGCATCAGAAATAACTGCTCTTATAAGACCGTGTAATAGGCTTTTAAAATTTTCATTGAAAATTATGTTGAACTGAGAATTTTACATTCTAATTCTCCACCAAGACACAGAGCGCTGAATCTCAATCTAATGGTGGGAAATCAAGGGATTCGGCCTCAAGTTGACGGGACAAGAAACAAATTTCAGTGTATTGTTTGGGTGTCATAGGCTGCCGATAAAAATACTAACGTGATATTATCTCCACGGAAAAGAGATGTAGAATGGAGAAAAGACTATAATAAAAGCTAGATCTTCATTTTTCATTCCTAGGAATGGACCCCTTTTTCAGCTGTAAGGAACTGAAGTCCAAAAATAATACATAGAGGTAATAAATGTAACTCTGATAAGTACTGAAAACAGAAATGGTTAAAAAACAAAAGTTCCTGCTAAGAAGCAGGTCCACAAGGAAAAGGGGGAATCCCAGGGAGAGACGAGGGAACATATTGCTTTTTATTTTAAAAATGAGACACATGGCCAAGTTTTTATTTTTTTTAACTAATTAATGGGACTTTTCAATATAGAGCCTGCAGGTACTAAAGAGAGCCAAGCCTTGCCATCTGAGTAGCTGCGTACTTCCAAAGCGCATCGAAGTCTTTCACAGATCAGGAGTTTTCCAGTTACTTAAGTCTGGGAGATACTGTCATTCTTGACGTCCCTTTTACAGATTCAAAACACACATTAGGTTATTGAAAGCTCTGAGAAGTTCTGCAGAAATCATTTTGACGTCATTTAAATGTAGGTCAATTTTCTGAAACATCAATTTGATGAATTATTAATTTATTGATGTTAGTACCTTTACCAACTGTGTTTTTTTAAGTAAAGATTTAATACTTATAGTGGGATTGTTTGCAAAATTTTGATAGGAATGTGCACGTTGTAAAAGAATATTAAATAGCCAAAATTTCGTGGTGCGCACATTAATATAGTTTTTTTTTTTTTTTAAACAAATGAGATTGTTTGGACTACCTCTGGTTTCTTTTGGATGTTTCTGGACATCATTTTTAACTTTGCTTAAAATTTTTAGCATTCTAAGGGTTTATTTTCCCTCATTTCCTCCATGACCTACTGGCTTCCGTTGTGTATTTCTAGCAATTAAACATTTAAATTAAATATAAATTCAAATGCATCTCAAGGATATCAGGATTTTATATTAATTTAGATCTAATTCAAATTCTAAAATGACAGAAATACAAAATTAAGGTTAAACTATTTACAAATTGGTGAAAGAACATTACAAATCCTTTAAAAAATAAAATAACTTTTTTTTTTTTTTGAGAAGAATTTTCGCTCTTGTTGCCCAGGCTGGAGTGCAATGGCACGATCTCGGCTCACTGCAACCTCCGCCTCCTGGGTTTAAGTGATTCTCCTGCCTCAGCCTCCAGAGTAGCTAGAATTACAGGCACCTGCCACCATGCCCGGCTAATTTTTGTATTTTTAGTAGAGATGGGGTTTCAGCAGGTTGGCCAGCCTCATCTGGAACTCCTGACCCTGTGATCTGCCTGCCTCGGTCTCTGAAAGTGCAGAGATTACAGGCGTGAACTGCCGCGCCCGGTCAGAAACATGATTTTTCTAGTTCAACCAATCACAGACAGACTGCCTCTGTGGTCAGTCACATACACACTACATGGCTAGGACCCATTTGAAGTTATATTAAGAAAGAATACAGAAATCGATGTTACTGGGACAACCAAAAATAATGTATTACAAAATACTAGAAACATTTATCCAACCTATTACTGAATTTTATTTCCAAATGCAGACTTTCCATGTACCCTACTCATTTTGTTGCCAAATGTTTCTGATGAAGGAATTAATTTTGAACCTTGGTTCAGTTCTCCAAAAGGTTCTTCTTCTCTGCTTTGAATCCTTTCCATATTCAAATTACATAACTTCTACATATGTTGTCATTAAGTCTCTGATTAAAATGTTGACTTAGACCAAAACATTGAGCTTCGAGGCATATATCCCACTGCATATTTCCCCGAAGGGGGCTGTATCTGTTAATGACAATGGTTCACAATTAGCTATTTAAAAGGTATAAATTCACCTCAGTAGCTCCTATTTGCCATCTATAGGAAATGTAGCAGGAGACACTATCAAATGCCTCACCAATATCAAGATGCACTCCTTGTGTAGCATTTCCAAAATGAACAGCTATGTTACTTAATGCCTATAGCCAGGAGGAGACAGCACAGAGTGGAACTGGAGAACCCTCACAGAGCATGTCACACGCTGCCATCAGGTCCTGACCAAACTTTTCTGCTCCAGACAGGACCTCGGCTGGCTCCTAGAGACCCATCTTTTCCTCGAGGCCTTGGCTCTTCCTCCAACAGCTGGCTTGCGCTGCGGTCCAAGTGGGTTCTGTTGTACCCTTGGAAATTCTAGAACCTACTCTCGCAACACTTCATCCCCAAAGCACAACGTAACAGTGGACAGCTGCTGCTTTCTTCTCTCTCATCTAATGGTCTTTTTACTCATCATCAGAGTCTTCTTACTGGATTCTCTTTACCATGTCCAAATCTTTTTCTATCTGAAATTTTTACTGACTGTTTCTAAGTGGAAGAGCGCAGTGGACATCTATTCTTCTGGTTTGTTCAGAGCTCGCCCACCCCTCCCTAGCTTTTCAAGAACATCAGCCCTGTTCCAAACCTGTGTTATTGGCAGGGCTGCCAGCACCTCATCTCCTTTGGTCCAGGCAGGGGTGGGCATGAGACCCACAAAGGCGAAAGCCATCCATCCCAAGTATGTCGTCTTTAAACTAGGAGCTGGAGGAAACAGAACTTTTTCTTCTGTTACATAGCTAGCAGAACACGAATGGGGTCGGGGGAGAAGCTGCTGGAAGCCATCTGTCTCACCATACTGTGGGCAAGTCTGTGAGAAGGAATGAGGACAGCATCCAGGAAGGGAAGGAAGGGGGAGAGGGGAAAGAAAGAACTCAAGAGCAAGAAAGCAAAGAAGCCAGACATCAACCTGATGGCCCATACTGCATCCCTGACTTCTGTCACAGCGGATCTGTGGCTGGCTGTGCGGTTTGTGGACAGCAGATTCTATTCTGTGTGAAGGTACTCTCAGGTGCATTTCTGTTACTTGTATGAAAATTGTCGTCATAGAGTCATATAGCAGGAAAACAGAATGCTAATAGTAGAAAGACCACTGTAGCCTTCTGCAGTAATAGTCTATACCTTCATAACCGAGCAAATGAGGATTCAGGCTGACTCAAACGCTTTAAAAAATTACAGCCAAAATAAAACAAATGAATCCATGGCCTGAGTTTGAACCTTGGCTCTGCCATGGAGTGGGCAAGTTACCAAGCCTCAGCCACAGAGGACCAGACAGGTGAACATCCTTCTCATTCTGGCAATGAGGATTAGAAGAAGCAAGTTGCTTGGTCCACAGGAGGCTCTTAACAAATACTAGCAATTACTTTTCAGTTTAAGAAAGTTGAAAGGTAGAGTCCTCAAAGTCCTTTCGCCTACTCCCCTAGAAAGGTGATGCGAACAAAGAGCTGGCAGATGCTTTTATGATTGTGGAATCCTGTTTCTCTTACGTCGGGAGGACATTACGGTCATATTTCCAATTACAGGTGAGAGCACAATTGTTCCTCTTTAATACTGAAGGGCAGTGTTATTATGATCGGTGTCCTTTGTGCAGAAGGGCAATTTCCATCATCTGTGTCCCTCCTTGCAGAGCAGTGCACTGTCTCCACCGCCCCCGCAAACCCCCGCTGCTCCCAGGGCCTCTACTCTGTCCCTGTTCAAAGGCTACAGCGGCCACACCATTGCTGCTTCAGTTCCCTAGAACCTGGCTGGGCTACTTCCCTTAATGTATCTAACAATATTACACACTTTCCCATTCATTATCTCTCACAAGCTCAAGACCTTTATACTAACCAGCCCAGAAGTTATTTTCCTTGCTCGAAATAATGAATTTTGGGGGTTATTTATACCCCACTTTTTATTTCTTTCAAGGACCTCTTATTGCTCATTATAAATGCCATCACCATTCTCTGTAAGTGATCACATACTATGAGACTTGACAAATTAGTTTTATTTTTGCAATTTAACTGAAGTCCCATCCATCTATCCTTAGGGAATTTCTGAAAACTCCATATGAACTTTACTCAAAATACACAAATAGCACATAAGTGTGCTGACCGTATTTTTAAAACAAATTATTAAGTGTGTACTTTATATAAAATTAAAATGGATTTTAATGTGTTTGAGCCCTTCAGAGTTACATCCATCATTACCCATTTTTCAGGCCCACCTGATTTTCTTTGGCTCCCAACAGAGGAAATGGGATTATTTTCTTTTCTACTTTCTCTTCCATGAGGTGAGAAAAAGAAAAGAGATAGCAGCTTAGTAGCTGCAGGGGCAGCCAAGCAAGAGATTGATTCAACAGGGGAAATTCAATGCATCCCAAAAGATTCCCTAGGATCTGGTATCCTGCTGCTTAGAGTACAATTTGCTGTAATAAGAAACAAGATTTTCTATCAGGAAAGTCGAAGTGCTCAGTGACAGCTTGTGCAAGTTAAAAAAAAAAAAGTGAACTAAATGGAAAATGTTCTTATTCTGGAAATGCTTTCACAACACAGGAAGCCTAAAGACCATTTCTCAGATCATACGTATTGCTCGTATGGTGAACACAAACAATTAAATGTTTTCCTGTTCAGGTGACCTAGCCCCAGGAGTGGAGTGTGGCCTCCATCTTCTTCCACAAGGAAGTTGTTTATACTGAAAGTCAGGCAAATGCAACAGAGAAAAAGTATTTCTTTTTTGGAGACAGGGTCTTGCTCTGTTGCCCAGGCTGGAGTACAGTAGTATGAACATGATTCACTGTGGCCTCGACCTCCCTGGGCTCAAGTGATCCTTCCACCTCAGCCTCTCGAGTAGCTGGAACTACAGGCTTGAGCCACCATGCCTGGATATTTTTTCTGTGTGTGTAATATACATACATACATACATACTTACGTATGTATGTATGTATGTATGTAGAGATGGGGTTTACCATGTCGCCCAGGCTCGTCTTGAACTCCTGGGCTCAAGTGATCTGCCCATCTTGGCCTCCCTAAATGCTAGGCCGACAGGCATGAGCTACCATGACTGGCTTTTTGTTGTTATTAAGAGACAGAGACTGACTCCGTCACCCAAGTTGGAGCATGTGGTGGTATGGTAATGCCACACTGTAACCTTGAATTCCTGGGCTCAAGAGATCCTCCTGCTTCAGCCTCTCAAATAGCTGGGACTACAGGCACACACCACTACCACGCCCATCTAAGTTTTTGATATTTAGTAGAGATGAAGTCTCACTGTGTCACCCAGGTCTGTCTTCAACTCCTGGGCTCAAGTGATCCTCCCACCTTAGCCTTCCAAAGTACTGGAATTACAGATGTGAGCCACTGTGCCAGGCCCACAAAAGGTATTTCTTGTGTCCTGGCCTGGGTT
Source organism: Ateles fusciceps (assembly GCA_036589455.1). Taxonomy (NCBI): domain Eukaryota; kingdom Metazoa; phylum Chordata; class Mammalia; order Primates; family Atelidae; genus Ateles; species Ateles fusciceps. The sequence continues at coordinate 1,520,995 of JAZHEH010003256.1, forward strand.
GGTAGCTTAAAAGCCTAGCAAGGTAGACTGGGAATAGTGGGGTTGGTCCCTAGCTGCGGGATTTTGGAGTAAAGGGAAACAGGTATCCTTGCTGCAGGCAGGGAGGAGCAGAAGAGGAAGATGTACAACATAGATGTACAATGTGAGCCGAGAGGAAATATTTGAGCCAGAGTTAAAGAGCTCCAAGGAGGACAGGCCGGACAGAAAAACAAATGGATTCTGAACACAGATTCTGAAACTAGTACCTAAAACATTAGAGTTCAGGAAAAGGAAGGCTTTTTAGGACCATGAGCATCTGTGGACTGGGTGAGAGCTATAGTTAGGAACTTCTGCTTTCCTTGAATACTGCTACCAAGGAGGCACAGGACTGGGGTCCCTCCAGGTAGGAGAAAAACTTTCACTAGGAAGTTTTCTAAGGGTACAAAGCAGATTCCAGTGACTCCCTCCTAGTCTGACCCTTTCCAGTAGACTAAGTGCTAGCTAGAATGACTCATGCTGTCACAGGAAACCCAGCTTCTCCTCTTAGCACACGGTTCTTGACTGGGAGCTTGAGTGTTAAAGGAGGGGACTGGAGAATCAGAAGAGCAGGATTTGCCGAAGGACAAATGGAGGAAAGTGGTGTCCAGAGGATATTTTACACAGTGCTTTAAAATAAAGGTTTGAAGGCCTCCAGTTACTTTGAGGGGGCCTCAGTGGTCAGTCTCCCAACTTCCAGCAGAGATGAGTTGTGTGTATGGACCAAGAGGGAGTCAGAGGGAACTGCCACTTAGGAGACTTCTCTAGAAGCCGGTGTTGGTCAGTGTATTTCTTACCGGAACTTGAACCTCTCTAAGGTCGCAAGAATGCAGGATTATCACTCCTTATTTGAAATTAGGAGCTCTACTACTCACTGCCTTTTTTTTTTTTTTTTTTTTTTTGAGACAGGGTCTTACTGAGTCACCCAGGCTACAGTACCATAGCGTGATCATGGCTCGCTGCAGTCTTGACCTCCCAGGCTCAAGCAATCCTTCCACTTCATCCTCCCTGGTGGCTGGGACTACAGGCACATGCCACCACTCCTGGCTAATCTTCCCACTTTTAGCAGAGATGGAGTTTCACCATGTTGTCCAGGCTGGTCTTGCACTCCTGGACTCAAGCCATCTGCCCGCCTTGGCCTCCCAAAGAGCTGGGATTATAAGCGTGAGCCACTGTGCCTGGCCTATTCACTGTCTTGATGATGACAGAGAAAAGGTATGGGTTTCCTGGTTCCCGGCATAGCCTGAGGGCTCAAGAACCAGGGAAGAATGTAAAAATGGGTGGGAGTTATGTATAACTATGGGGTTTGGGGGCAAAAAGGAATTGATATCCTTGTCCCAGGTAAGGATGGGAGGCAAAGGAGGGGCAGAAATGAGAAATGGAAGTGGAACTATGCTGTCACAGATCACCCTGGCCAGGTGTAAAGCCATCTAACCTCATACTACAGACTTTCTCGGCACCACCCCACATGGTCCTGGGGCTCTCAGAAATTCCACCGCACAATTTTTGTTGATACTTAACTACTTGGTCAACTGTAATTGGGAATAAAGAATCTGAAAGTGTTTCAGGCAGATTATTTTACACATTATTTTACAGTAAAGGTAGCTGAGAGTTTAAGTTTGATTCTAAGGCTATCCCAGGCTGGGTTCAGTGGCTCACACCTGTAATCCCAGCACTTTGAGAGACCAAAGTGGGAGGATCACTTGGGCCCAAGAGTTCGAGACCAGCCTGGGCAACATGGCAAGATCCCACCGCTACAGAATTTTTTTTAATTAGCTTGGTGTCATGGTGCATGCCTGTGGTTCCCCTAGTTACTCAAGAGGCTGAGGAGGGTAGGAACACTCGAGCCCAGGAGGTCAATGCTGCAGTGAGCAGTGTTTGCACCACTACACTCCAGCCTGGACAACAGAGCAAGGCCTTGTGTCTCAAAAAAAAAAAAAAAAAATTAAATAAAAAAGAAATAAGGCTATCTTAAAATAGCTGCATGAACAAAGCCATGTCAAATGATTCTATTCCCCCATCGACGTCCCCTGGACTGCTGGCTTCTGGGAGAAGGCATCCTCTGGCACCCACCAAGCTGGTCATGAGCACAGCCTCCAGCTTTACCCCAGTCACTCCAAGGCCTCAGCATGCTGGCCCTGGCTTCTGGGCGCCCTTCCAGCTCAGAGTATGACAGGGTGGAGCTAAATGGGGGATTCAGCTCCAAGAATGCCACAGGGAGGGTTTCAGGAAACCAGAGACACGAACTTCTCTCTCCGTGACTTTAAAGTAGTACAATGAGGAATGAAGCCTTGAAATCGATCAGGGAACTGCAAGAGAGATCAGTACTTGATCCACTGACGGGCCTCCTACTCCAGCGTGCTACAAACCTTGTCCATCACTGGCCAGGCTTGACTTGGTCCAACGATTCCGCCTCAGGTCTCAAAAGCCTGGTTTTCTGGAGAGGCTCAAAGGTGCCCCCCCCAGCTGGGTGCTGAAGGCTATCTGTAAGCTCCAGCAGAACAAGGACTTTGTATTGTCTGTTTTGTTTACCATGGTGCATATAGTAAGTAGGTCTCCATAAATATTTTTGTTCGGGGGAAAAAAAAAAAAAACGAGTTAGTGCCTGAATCAGGCACCACTCAAATCAACCATGATCTCAGCATCCAGGAGGCCATGTCATAAGCTGAGAATTAGGTACAGAAGATGCATAGGCTTCTGTAGTCCAAATGCCGTCTCTTGTTCTTGTCTCCCACGGGCCAAGGCTTATCTAAAAGGCCACATTCTACTTCTCGCATACAAATAAGATGGAGGTTCCCACTGACAGCTCATTTCCTGAAGCCCCACAGCTGCCAGTGTCGATGGGGAAGACACACGCAGACTGGGGCAGGACGACTGCACAGTGGAGCTCGTCACAGGGACGAGGGAAGGAACAAGCAGCCTAATTCTCTCGTCTGAGGAGAAAGTGGCCATGGACTTTATCTAGAACTCCCGGTGCAGCGAGAGTTGCTAGAATAAAGTTCAGCAGAGGGTTTTGGCAATGCCACCCAGAGTGAAACACAACATGGGATCATCTGAAAGATGGGTGGGTAGTGGCCCTCTAGTAGCCAGGGGTGACAAATGCTACAGAGATGTATGGCCAGGAGATGACAGAAAGCAAAGGCGTTAGGCATGTTCTGCCATGCACAGCATGTTGGAAGCACGCATGGGTCACCTCCCCCTTCCCCAGTACGGGCTACACATACCTCAGCAGCTCCCAATAACTCTGTTTCATCCTTAAGACAGATGGGAAACAGGCAAGTTAGACTAAGGCATCGTATGTGAAGCTGCCAGATCACCTAAGCCTGTTTGCTGTCATCCAAAGCTCTGTCAGAAAGTGTAACACTTGTTCAAATGCCTGAGATGACAGCAACAGCCAGAAGAGCTGCTACATTCAGGAGAATGAGTAGGCCAAGGCATCCTGCCTCCTCTTTTCAGAGGGGTTGAAGGGCCAGAGCTTATGCCGGTTCCATGCACAGAATGTCCTAGGTTTTTCTTCCAGAAGTAAGACTACAAGGCTGGGTCATTCTCACACAACTGTAGGTTCAGGGCTCGAACCACTCCACAAAGCAGGGCAATAAATGTCTTACCTGAACATACCGGTGGCATCTCAAGCAAGGTATGAGGGCTCAAGGAAGTCATGGTATTGTAGAGGAGGAGATGGCTGAAGCAGAGATGTTCTCATTTCTCGCTTCCCAAGAAAAGAGCCGGAGAAACTGCTCATCGCGCTCTCCATTATCCTCCCACCTAAGGCCTCCTATTAGCCCCGAGTTATCCATAAAAGTAGAACACGAGTCATTAGGCATAAACTGAAGTTAGCGGTGTAACACATGTCTACGTGACTGACTGCAGTCATTGTCATACTCTTTTCCTTCTCCTTCCTCTTCCCTTTCTCTATTCTTCCCCTCCTTCACCTCCTTCTTCATTGTATTATTTTATGTCTAGATTCTGAATTAACAAAGTCCTTCAGAATTAAATTAAAAGGGCTTATATTTAAAAGGTTAAAAAAAATGCTTGGAGGCCGGGCATGTCGCTCACACCTGTAATCCCAGCACTTTGGGAGGCCAAGATGGGTGGATTACCTGAGCTCAGGAGTTCGAGACCAGCCTGGGAACACTGTGAAACCCCATCTCTACTGAAAATATAAAAATTAGCCACTACAGTATGCCTGTAGTCCCAGCTACTTGGGAGGCTGAGGCAGGAGAATCGCTTGAACCTGGGAGGCAAAGGTTGCAGTGAGCCGACAGTGCACCACAGCCCAAGCAACAGAGTGAGACTCCCCCAAAAAAAACCAACAGCAACAGCAAAACGCTTGGTGGACCCTTTCCCCATCACTGTGCAGGTGGTCACTGCCCCAGCGTCCCCGATAAGAAATAAACCTTACAGAACTGATGGCAAGCAGAAAGAGGCCCTGATTAGGTATGCCGGGTAATTCGGTATTTCACACGCATCAACACACACACCCAGAGCTCAAAATCTTGTATAGAGGGTCTTCCACTAAAGAAACTTTAACTGAAAACTATAGCATGGAAAACATGATTAAGTGGCTAAAGGATTATTGTTCACATTAATAAGCAGCGAAGAAAACGTTTGTCCCGTACTGGGTGAAATAATTCTATACATCTCATCAGAGACAATAGATGGCAAACAACATGTGTGAAAAGAACGTTGGATGAAGTTCAGATACTCATTTCGTCTTCTGGAGAGAGAACTGGCTCTGATGTGTTCTCCAGTTCCCACTCCATGAGCATGTTTTAGGAAAGAGGACCTGGCCTGCCCTCTAGGAATGAGCTTCGCGGACAGAGACAATGACACAAGCATCCTCAGAGAGCAAGCTAACAACATCTGAGCAACACGGAGGGAGGCACGCTGGGGAAGGCCAGGCCTGGGCAAGTGCTCGCTCAGGTCCTCCCACTACAGCAGGCACCCGGCAGACTCTGCAGGCTCCTGTACCAGAACGTCACATTGACAAAAACCCATGAGAGAACATCTGTAGTTCTTCAGAGAAGCCTGCTTGAAAACAGTGGTAGAAGGTACTGTTATGAGGAAACCTTACAGTTTATCAACCTATCTTCCAAAGCTTCTAAAAAAAATCCAGAGTAAAATTAAAAACCAATGGGGCTGCTATGCAATTAACCGGCAATCTCAGTTAAACCTGATTTGCAGCCATGGCATGTACACAAACTACCGGCTGAGTTACACTTCCACTCTTTCCACCTACCCCCATTTTTTTCTGACAACAAAGCAGAAAACTATCTGAGCTGAAATCTCACTCTGATCAGCTTTCTCCTCCTTGATAGAGATTTCAGGCCCCCGTCCTGTGCCTCCTTCTCTGATCACAACTGAAGTCTCTTCATCATTTCTGTTCTTCTACCTTTTTCCCAGGTATCTCACAAAAATGTCATTCCCCACCAGCACAAAAATACCATTTATGGACAACAAAATTAATATTAACAATCTTACCCTATAATGTGGGCTGTAATGAAGGAAAAGATGAAGGTCCTTACATGTTCTGAAATGGCTTTAGATGAGATACAACAGAACTCAATCTCATCCGTTCTCATATTTTCTTGAGGAAAGAGTGACATTTGTGTATTTGTGTGTGTGTGTGTGTGTGTTGGAGGCAGGGGGGTACAATTTGGAGATAATTATCCAAATTTAAAATAAATATAACTTTTTAAAAACTCTTACTTTAAGTTCAGGGGATGTAACTTTTGATGTAGCCAGTTACCATTCAGGAATTTATCATATGGATTTGCCCTGTGAATTCTGTCATATCAATACACTCAGATGTAAGTACACTGATGTTATTCATGGCATTGTTCGACATAGTACACATAAATGGAAATGATAGAGGCTGATCTAAAAATTATGGTACATCCATGAGATGAAATACTTTGTTAAAAATAATAGGTAGCTAATCTGGAGCTAGACAGATGTCTACACTCTTGTAAAGTGGAAAAAGTTACAGAACATGGTCTAGGGAATACTTCCCCCCCTTCTTTTTCCCCCATACTGATCTAAAAATTATGGTGTATCTATGAGATGAAATACTATGTATCTGTTAAAAAGAATAAGGTAGCTAATCTGGAGCTAATCTAGACAGATGTCTACACTCTTGTAAAGTGGAAAAAGTTAAAGACCATGGGCTAAGGAGTTATTCTTTTTCCCCCTCTTCTTTCTCCCCCCCATACTGAGGAGGACCTTTAGCTTGGCTTCCCTTCCCTTTTCTCTTTCTAATCCCCACTCTTCCATACACCACCTTAGCAGGCATATTTTAAAAGACCTATTAGGAATGAGTCCTTCCCCCAAGCAAGACAAGCAGAAAAAAGGCAGAAAGAAGTGCAGGAGGAAAAAGTGGAAGAGCCCATGTGAACAGTCACGAAGGGAAGAGAGCTGAGAATAGCTGGGAGAAGAATAAAAAGAACGCAGGCAGCGGGCCTCTAAGAAAATAATCTGTGCATTATGATGAATCCATTGTTGATGTTTTCCGAGAGACCCTGGCAAAGGTTGGGATTACTGATTTACTTTCAATTCTCTGACAGCATGCGAAGACTGAGGTATATGGGGCTCTGGAATATATTCAGACTGGCCGCTCTCACACAGAACATTTCAGCAAAGAAACTTTTAGCCAAGCTTATCTTTAAGGAGTAGGATAACAGTTTGAAGATGAGGCTAATTTGTACCTTTCTGTCCTCTTAAATTGTCCTTCCCTATAAGCATATGTTAATCTCGAAACAGCAATGAACAGAACATGTGTGAATATACTGAAAGTCCTCTTCAAAACCCTCTGTATCTCTTCATCACTCTCCAGTTCCTAAAGTCTAATTTAATTAGTAATCAACATACAAAAATTTTAAAACAATGTGTTTAATTTTGCATTTTTCTCTCCTTTTTTTAGGGGGTGGGGAGAAATTCATAGCCCTATATGCTGGTACTACTCAAGACTGAGCAGAATTTCATGCGTTAGTCTGGGGACCTCACCATCATCTGTAACCATCTTTAATAGGAAAATGTATCCCAAGTCTGGAACTACTAATTGGCTAATTCGCATTGGACTAAATTAAACTTTTAAATAAAATTTATGAAGTATTTTAAAATTTTCATTCTGCTTAATGTTTATAATGCTAAGGGACAGATGAGTTTGCATGTATGGTCACATACATATGCCGATACTATCAGAAGGCCTCCTATGAGCTGAAACTAAAGACAGTACATTTTGTTGTATGTCACTTATTTCTAACTTGCTTTATGAAACATGAAGAACCTAATACTGAGCTGCATCATAAAAACTGAGTAAAATCTATTGAGTAAAAATAAATGAGAGAGGAGCAGGAAGGGAACTGAAGACAGTCATTTGGATAAAAATGGCATAGGGACACTTTCTCCTCTAAGGTCAGCAATTAAACTTTAGCCAAGGTCAGGAATGACAAAATCATCAAGAGAGACCTGACCTCCATCTAGTTGTTGCAAACAATATATTAACATTGTAAAACTGTTACAGCAGATGGCAATCCAATCATCCCTTGGTAACTCATGCCTAGCTAACTGTTCATGTCCTTGGCTAAAGGTGAGCAAAAAGCCACCTCCAGCGTCTGCAGGGAGCCTATGCGGGGCTAGAGCACACAGCGGAACTCCCTCATGCATGCCAGAGGTGAACACCACTGCCAGCTTCTCTATTCCTGCCTTTGTTCTAAACTGCTAACGGGCTTGCAGGGTACCCTGACCTATTTGCATATATTCCTTATTTTACCTCTGCCTGAGCTAAAGGGGAAAAAGGCAAAGTATGACAACATCTACCCTGCCCGTTTCTCTTAACTTTGTTCGTTCTGGATTATTTATAGCCTTTTCCTCAACTACAGCTTTGAAAGCAAAGGATTCATATCTCACTCATGTGAAGCTGATCGATGCAGGCTGGATTTCTGAAATACAGACCACCAAAAAGCAACTCCTTAACACACTCCAGGGGAGAGACCAAGGGAGGCTTGGAAATTTTGTCACTCCGCGTAAGAACAGAGTATACATCTACAGAGAGACTGTGACCTGCCAAACACCACGTAAATATAACCGAACGTTTTCCAAACATAATGGACTGTATTCTGGTGGAGGACTTGCCTCACTTACAAGACAGGCCTCTTTGTTTAAAGTCAGTCAAACTGCCAGTTACTTAAGGGGTAAGCTTAGTGCCGCAGAGAAGCCCCCGGTAGGTGTGGGGAAGAGAAGATTGCAAAATACGTGCAGAACAGACACCTTTGAAGGTGTGTGGTCTTCTTTATAGATGTGGCGGACCAATTTAAAGTTTCTGTGCTTAAGAGTGGCCTGAGCAGGACAGCCTGGGGTGTCAACAGGAAAGCGAGGCTAAGGCAGGAAGAATCAGTGCAGCGCCTGCCAAGAGACAAGAGCCAGCAGCTGCTGATGGGGGCCTGCAGGAAGAAGGGGATTTTCCAGCCTGCATCTTCTGCACGGAGGTCTATCTGCTCACCCAGCAGTCTGTCGTTTGGCTTCCTCAGAGCAAGCCCTGGAGTTCCGCGAAGTAACACCACCCATCTGATCTGCCTCTTGTTGCAACCCCAAGGCTCAGAGGTGAAGCCTTATCTCTTTGAATGCGATTCATATTTTCTGAGAACCCACAAGATTCATCATACTGAACAGGATTTCACCGCTCACGGGAAAGTCTACAGTCTCAGCCCTCAAGGCAATCCTTATAAGTTTGATTAAAGCTGACTCACAGTCTGGATTTCACAGACAGTGGAAGAAACCACATACAGAAGTCCTGAAAACATGCTCGGGGTCATGCTGGTGCCACTGGCTGGCCAGGGACCTCTGCCATCCACCTGGCCAGTACAGCCTTTGCCGTCTTCGGGTTCCTCATGAACTGCACCAAGCTCCCGGCTCACTTCTGGCTTCCTAGACCAGGGACTCACCTCTGTTCTTATGTTGACCCTGGTAACTTCCTCTCCCTGTTGTCTCACATATAGCCACTCCCTGCCTGCTGTCCTACGTTGCACCGGTCTGGTCCTGGATTCTCCCTCTGCTTAGCCCCTTTGGGCTAATGTGGTATTTGTACCATCTGCAAAGTTGGGAAATTAAATGTTTGCCCAGAATGCAGTCCCTGTTCTCCAGGGACCTCCTCCCTCTGCCATCTCTCCTGGTCACAGGTGCTTTCGAGGTGCCTTGCCATCAGCAGCCTCGTTCTGTGCTAGAGACAGCGATTCCAACCTCAGATTATGGTTCACGTGTCTCTTGTCCCTTTCCCTTGACTGCTCTCAGTCTCAATTTCTAGAATTATGCTCTTAGCCCACTGCAAATTAGGGCGCAACATCCAGCAGCCCCGACTCTCACCAGTTCAACACCACCCTCCCTCCCAAAGCTTCTCCCAGTTATCAAAACATCTCAGGGCAAAACACCTTCTAGTGTCAAGAGCTGAGATCAGTCAAAAAGCAATTACCAAGAGTTCCTTCACCTGACTCAATGATAAGCCGAGGCAAGGCGGTCTGCCCGCTGCCCTCCCGGGCTCCCACGGTGATTACGAAGGCAAATGATCCCAGTGAAAGCACAAAGCCCAAGAAAGAGAAGGGACTATCCTTACTGTCAGCCAGACCAAGGGCCCCATATGGCCGTCCTCACCTGGACCAGCAGAGGCCAATGACACCGCCTCTCAAGCTGGGTCTGAGCCCCACGTTCCTCTCCAGCTCCCCCCGCACCCTGAGCCTGCCTTTGTCACTGCAAGCACCTCGCTGTATTGTGATCATTGGCTTCAGATCGAGACAGCATCTAATTTGTTTCTGTACACCCACAGTGCCTGACACATGGAAAGAACTTTACGGATGATGAATGAATGCATAAATGAATGAACAAAAAGGAATGAACAAAATAAGGCTTGGTTTCACACAATGGCTAGAAGCAGATGGGAATGCACCATGCAAAGTAGTCAACAGAATGACTTCACAGCATCGATCCTTTGCCAGCGTAAAGACGTCCTGGCCTTTACGTGAGCCCTCTCCCTGGGACTTGCCTGTACGGCTCCATGGTCCGAGTACCATAGAACAAGGCTTCCTCCAACAGGCCGAGGTTGATGCAGGCGTCCATGGCGCAGTCGAGCACCTTCAGCTGGTAGATGTTGATATCGGGAAGCCGTTCAGAATTGCTGCTTATGATCGCCTGGCACATGGCCAGAACCTGCTCCCCACTCTGTTATTAACCTTAGTTAAGGATTCATTGTCTTCATCAAGAAAAAACAAAGGTAAAATTAGATCCTCTAACAGGCTGAAGAGCTCCCAAGCACAGGAGGGAAGGAAGAGCCCGTTATTTTTCACAGATGAGCTGCCTGAAAACGCACTTGAGAAACAAAACACCCAAGTGGCATCTCAGTGGAGGAAATTCTGTTTACATCAACAAACCCTCTCGCAGCCAAGCCTGTGCTTCGGAGTTTTACAATTTCCAGAGAACTGTCCTTTCTTCACACTCCCAGATGCACTCTCTTTCAATCCAGTCATAAATAAATGCAGTCCTTTGTTAAATCCGACTAAAGATTAAGTTAATTCAGTTTTAAATTATTTACTGTTAGCTTCTGTTTAAAAACCGATTTGAAATTAAAGAAGCTTTAGAAAGATTCCTTTTTGAAAAGGAAGAGCTCATGTTTGCTTCTGTGTTATCTGACTTTGGGGCATACAGGAAACCAAATACACAACTCACAGGCACACACTAGGTGGAGCATTTGAAGCAATCCATTTCCACTGGATCTCATTTTTTTTTTTTATTAGAAAGCCAAAGTGACCCAAGCCAAGTACATTAAAATGTCTTATTTTGAACCCCCAAAACAAGAGACAATATTAGGAACGGGGCTTGTGCACGTAAACTGCTAGCAAGGGGAAGATGCTTTAAAAAGGCTGGGAAGAAGACTCAATATCCACTCCTCAGTAACACCGACTTTCTGATTAACCATGAGTCAGTAACTTCATCTCATGTAGCCTTGGTGTGACTTCACTGTTGAAAACGGGCATTGCCTGTCTTACAGAGGCAGTCAGAGGACTGAGGACATCGTTTATGAAGCATGCTTTGAATCTCTCCAAGGTGAATTACCTGGGAAACAAGGCAAAGGCTGGAGAAGCAGGACCCCGGGACCTCAGTTTCTTTGCTGTGCGCTGTGTTAGGCAAGGTAGAGACCGAGGAGGGTGCTGGGCTGGGACTGCCCCTTCTCTCACTCCTGTCCCACCTTCAACCAGTGGAGCGCCACATTTATCTGCTTCACATGTTGTCATTACAGTAGGGGAAAAGGCTTGAAGATCAAAAGCGGCAGCCTAGCCTTTGACTGTAGCAAAGCTAGATTCAAATCTAAGCTAGTCCTGTCATCTGTCGGATTTGAGGTTCTGAGGAAGTCAAAGTGCTTTATGATAGGCCAGAAATAAAAATGACTCACGTCAACGTAAGAATTAGTAATACACTGTATATAAAATGACTCGACTTGTTGTGTGTCCCATCATGAGCCAGGTAGAGTTCTGGGTGTCGGAGGCACAGCGGGAAAACGTTTCGTGGCATGCGTAAAGGATATTCATTACAAGTGTTAGGGGCTTCCACCTTCCCTTCTGTGTCATGACCTCTGAGCCTGACTGGGCGTAAAGAAAATGTCTCAGTGGACTGAGTCTGATTGAACTTTGCTTCACGCCCCCACGCCCCTCCCACTCCCACTTGACCTAGTCTCCTTGCCATCCATGCTCTCTGCGTCATCCCCTGCCCCTAATTCTTAAACCTTCTCCATTGATGTCCTAAGAGAGCAGGCCCAGCCCTGATCAAGCAGCCCACTGTAGATGTCCTGGTTCTCACTCTCTGACCAGCAAAACCTGCCTCTTCGAGTCTCCATACCCTCCTCAGGACAGGGCTTTCCAAAACATTAGCAAATACTTCTAATAAACCAGTCAAGCCACTCCTGAGAGTGGAGACTAATACCTTTATGAGCTTTCACAGGAAATGTATTTTCTTTCCAGCAAAGGCCTCCAGGAGGCACAGTATCCTACTCCAAAAGATGAGTTCCTTGATGAGAATTTAAAGCGCCACAGTGCACAGCTGAGAGTCTTTTATATCACACCCCTACAATTTGAGGATGAGTCCTGTCTTGGAGGAATTGACCCTGATCCCAGAAAAGGTACATTTCCTGAAGAAAAGTGAGTCCATGATTTTCTCTCGTATTCATCTGACATGTATGTTTAAAGTTTGCTGAATGTATCCCCTAGAGGTTGGGGAAGCAGCATCCTAGGCAAGGCACTGATTTTGTAACAGATTGCTGGGCTAACCTCTGTGGCTTTTCATTCCAGGATTAGATATTTGATGAACTGTCAGGAGGAATGACTGTCTCTTACACAACGCTAGACATTTCTGTGGCAAGACTTGGACCTTATTTTAACATTGTGCCGTTTGACCTCTACTCTTATTTGCCTGTTCATTTACATATGTTCCAACTTATTCTAAAGAGGTTTGAAGTGACAAGCCTTAGAAGTAAAAGCCAGATGTGACATTCTGCAGGCACTCACAGGAATACATCTATTTTATCCCCCCAGCAAGCTGGAAGGGACTATGTGCCAATTTCCCTTCACAACACTGGCAACTGTTGCTTGGCAAACAAGGCAAAACCTTTCCTGCAAAACACCCCAGTGAGCAAAAAAATGGAATAATTTTAACTAAGAGGCTTTCCCCCCCAAGCTAATACTGACATGTATTTGCTCAAAGATTTAGTCCCTGGCACCTGTGTGGTGTTTACTGCAAGTCACTCTGTTCCAGTAAGGAGCTGAGCTCTAGACCTAAGCAGGGCTGGAGAGCCCACCCAAAGAGAGGAGATTACTAATGGACAGGACAGATACACTTTTTTCCTGAATACTTTTAAAGTAACCACAAGAGGGTCAGGGGAAAAAAAGAAAGGGAAGCAAAGCAAATTCACTGGAGAATTAATCAACTTACTGAGACTCAAAGACTGTCAGACCACAGAGCTTTTATTCACTTACTCTGCTGCTTAAAAAATCATCCCACGGCCCCTCTCACCTAGTCTAGTTTGGGGCACAGCAGTTACGGCCGTGCCACCTCCCTCCTCTCATGTTGTGAAACAGCCGGCAACTTCTCAGCAGCATTTCACATTCTGCACAGGTCATTCCTTGTGTTGGACACCTCTCCTCTTGCTTGGCCTGGTGAGCTCCTGCTAATCCTCCCAGACCCAGCTCAGTGGTCACCCCCTCTGTGAAATCTTTTAACCTCCCAAAGTTGACTATTGCATCTCTGACACAGAACAAGTCTACTCCTCTGCGCACGAAGGCTCTTTCAGCTCATGTCCAGGGACCTGCTGCTTCCAGAGTTGACCATTTTCACAGTATCCTCCATCTCATCATAGACAGCGTTTCAAATCCCTCTTTAATTTCAGTTCTACCCCCTCAAAACAAGGTTGTTTTTCTAGACCCCTATTAATACTTCCTACCCCAAACTGAACGGAAATGTCTAGAAATAATCGATCAATACTACCATCTTTATCATTTCATAATCTACACGGACGCAGCCCAAGAGCATAGCAGTCTTTAAGATCACATTATACTCTTAAATGTTGTTAGATTTTGCTATTTACTGAAGCCCTAAATTTTTTTCACATGTTCTTATGCATATTTATATACTTGAACTTTTTGATCCAAATAGAAAGTTTATATATGCTCTTGTTAAATTTCATCTCTTTAAAACTTGGACACATTTAAACCTTTAGGGATCTTCTGAAGTCTTTTCTTTTGAGATATCGATTCTATCATCCACCCTCTATTATCCTCCCCATCTATGTCACTTTGCAGATTTGATAAACCTGTCCTCTGTATCTTCATTCAAGGTACGGAATGATGAACTAAACAGGACCAAGATGGAAAGAGGGCACTCCGGAACCACACTGAGCCATTCAGCCTCGTTTTTCCCATGTAGCAAGTCAGTTGGCTTTGCTAAAATCTAACATAAACTTCTTGATTACTTTTCATCAAATCCCTTCCTAAAATCTCGATACACACTTTACCAAAGCAAGCCGTCACGCTACGGATTCATGTGCTCTTGGAAAGGCCACACAGCACTGTGATGATCACAGCTTTCCTCTCCATTCCTCAGTAACCAATCCTAGATTCTTTACTAAGACTGCTAATAAATTCAGTGGGCTGTCGATTCAGAAATTATGTCCTTCACCTTTAAAAATGGAAGCCTCTCTCTAAGTACCTCTCTGGTTGTTTACAACTCTGTAAATAGCATCATCAGCAAACTGCACACCTCCCTGTGCCTGGGATATCATTTACCCCAAAGCACCTGAATACCCTTTTGCCATCTTTTCATGTACTTGGATCTCTTCCTTCTTGCCTGTGTTTCCCTCAGCAGCTTTGCTCCAGGACTGGCCTCCTCTCAGCCTTTGCCTATTTGAACCCTGCCCCTGACTCAGGCTATCTTTTGCACAGTAAAACATCCGTGGAGCCTTCCCAGAAGACCTGCCTCCTAAGTGGCTCTCGTTACTCTGAACTTTGGCCTCCTGTGGTCACGAGTATTCATGCCAAGAAAATCTGTGCAGCAATCCCTATTGCCACTGTAGTCGTGGCTGGTTTAATATGAAGCTTCTAGGTCTGACAGTCAATGGCACTGAATTATAAGGATTTTAAGCTATTCTTTCCTAGAGATGTAGGTGGTTATGGGAGGAGAGAATTGAGGAATTTGTTACCTTTTACAGATAAAGAGGCTACTATTTACTTTCCTACCACCACTGGGTCACGAATATTGATTATTACCTAATGGTAGTGAGTTATTATTCATGCTGATCTTGCCACAGTCTTCTTTATCATCACTCAAACTGCTGGCCGGGGTCAGGGATGCAGCCTGTGACTGTGAAACAGAATGGAAACCACTGGCTCATGGAGCCGTCAAACCTGGCCTTTGGCCTGATTACCACAGGGCTTCAAGACAAAAAGCAAACAGTCCCAACAGCCCGACTCAATGCACAGGTGAAAGGATACTCCAATGTGCCTTCAGTTCTTCAATTTTTTTAGGGATTCTTGAACTTCCTTCCATACTTGCTCGTCACCAGTTAGCATATCAGCATCCTGTTCAGGCCAGAAAAGGAAGACGAATAACTCAATTAGCAACAGGCAAAGGACCTGAACAGACCTTCCTCCAAGACACACAAATGGCCTGCAGGCCCATAAAAAGATGCTCGACATCATTTATCACCAGGGAAACACAAAGCAAAACCACAGTGAGATGTCACTTGATGCCCACTATGATGGCTGTAGAAAAGGATAACAGCAAAGGTTGGTGAAGGCGGGACAAACAAACCCTCATATGCTGCTCATGAGAATGCAAAATGGGATAGCTTTGGAAAACACTGGAAGTTCCCCAAACGGTTGAACATTGAGTTTCCATATTACCAATCAGAGTTACCACATAAACAATCCTATTCCTAGGCATCTACCCAAGAGAAATGAAAACATACGTTCAACAAAATCTTGTTCACAAGCACTCATAGCGGCATTGTTCATAGTAGCCAAAAAATGGAAACAACTCACGTGTCTATCAACTGATAAATAAAATATGGTCTTTCCATACAAATTATTCTATAATGAACTACTGATACATGCTACAGCATGGATGAACCTTGAAAACATTACGCTAAATGAAAAGCCAATCACAAAAGACGACATGTATGATTCCATGGATATGACATGTCCACAATAGGCAAATCTGGAGAGACAGAGTAGATTAGTGGTTGCCTAGGGCTAAGAGGACTGAAGGGAACTGGAGAGTCTGTGCTAATGGGTAGGGGTTTCTTTTGGGGTGATAAAAATACTCTAAAATTGACACCATGCTGGTTGCACAACTCCACAAAGAGACTAAAAACCATTAAACTGTACAGTTTAACTGGGTGAATTTCTTCATACGTGAATTATACCTCAATAAAGCTGGTATTTACAAAAATAAAAGGGGGATAGGATAAAATAATTATTTGTTAGGAGATCCACAGATAGAACCTTATTAAGTATAAAGTACGACTACACCCAGGTGAACCAATTCTGACTTCTACCTAAAAACAAAATCCCAAAACATTGAAAAAATTCAAAAGTAAATAAAATTATGACTCCCATGTATTAAATGTCTGCCCTCCTATTTAGTAAGCAGGTCCTCTATGTTTCCCATTTGCCAATGTATCTCTGGCATCTAGCCCAGTCCCAGCACATAGTAGCTGCTCAATCAGCACTTGCTGAATGACTGAAAACCACGTGTGTACAATGCTGAAGGCTTTACTGATACTGTCTTGATTTGTCTTCACATAGCTCTTGTATGTATGTAAGATTATACTCCATGGGGTAACACAGGCAGGGAGTAGGAGAAGTCTACCCTGGGTCAGGGAATGACAGGGCACACTGTCTGTAGAATACTGAAAAATAACAAAACCAATGAAAAGTAGGTCTGATGTTTATCATGTGCAACAATTCAGAGATGAAATATTCTCCCCCTCAAGTCAGAGTACCTAACATCTTTCTCCCTAATATACCACTGATCATACCCAGTTTGTAGATGACAAAACTGAGACTCAGATTAAGTGACTTACCTGCAAATCACTAGCTTGGAACCAAAATTTCAACCCAGGTCTGTTTGATTCCAAAAGGCTATGTGGTTGCCAAATACTACTCTGCTTACCACAGATACTGCTATGGTCTCTTCAGCATGCTCAGCAAGTCCTGCTTCTTGAAAGCTGCACTAATAGGTAGCCACCAGCCAGGTGTGGCTATATCAATTTAACTTAATTCAAACAATAAAAAACTCGGTTCCTCAGCAGCAGCAGCCACATTCCCAGAACCTAATAGCCACATGTGGCTGTAGCTAGCGCAGTGAACAACCCAGATATAGAACAGTTCATTATGTCATTGCAGAAAGTCCTGTTGGACAGTGCTGCTTCAAAGTGGCTAATCAAAGGGTAAGCACTCTTGCAAGACATTGTTCAAAATCAGGTGTTCAGTAACCATGAGACTTTCAGTGGGTGTCAGGGAGAACAACCATCTCAGAAATTCTATGAAAGCAGGGCCAGTGTGGGGGGGGATGTAAGGGTGAGGGAGGAGGGACTTTCTCATACTCCATACATCTCCCTGGAGACTCTTACGTGCCTGCTGAAGAAGGTTTATGGAACCACCCCATGAGAACCACTGCCAGAGTAAGCCTGTGTTTCTGGGGAGAAGAAACATCACTCAAGTGTGCCAGGGCAGAAAAAAAAAAGGGACAGGACACTAAGAACCACAGAAAAGAGATCCTGAGACTCTTTCTCAGGCTGAAGCAGTGGGTGTGTGTATGAGGAGATGGGAGCACTTGTGTCTATGTAATAGGGCTTTGGGGGCCTCTATGTGTACGCGCTGTGCATATGTGGGATAGAGTGGTTTTTAAAAAGACACCATAAATGCACTTTTTTTTTAAAGGAATTTCTAAATACATCCCTAGCTTTCTGTACATGGAAGAGGGAGGAGATCAAATGCCTTTAAGAAGGTAAACCTAAGTCTCCCTCCGACTGCCTGCTCTAAGCACATATTCATCTCCAACAGTCTCATTTCCATCACTCACTTTCCTGCTCCAAAACCTTCAGCAACTTCCCACTGCCTCCCAGATAAAGCCCACCCATTAGGCTGATTGGCTGCCAATCAGCTGACCTTAAAACAGCTGAGCGTAGCCCAGACTTTCCAGGTGGGTCTAATACAATTACAAGGGTCCTTAAAAGTAGAAGAGGGAGGCAAAACAGGGGGTCAGGGTGATGTGCTGTGAGAAGAACTTAACCAGAAGCTGGCAAAGGCAAGGAAACAGATCTCCCCTGGAGTTTCCACAAAGAAAAGCAGCCTTGCCCCCCACCTTGATTTTGGCCCGCTGAGACTTGGGTCAGGCTCTGGCCTACAGAACTCTGAAACATTAAATCTGAGTTGTTTTAAGATGCTATATTTAGGATCATTTGTTACAGCAGCAATAGAAAATTAATTTAGTCCCTAACAGATGTTCTGCTCTTCTGGCCACTGGGGCTCTTTGTGCCAGGCCCTCTCTGTACCTGAAATTAATTAGTTAGATCACTCATTTATTCCATTAACACTTATTGAGCACCTAACCTGGCACTGTTCTAGGCAGTAGGGATAGAGCAGTAAATAAATCAGATAATCGTGGTATTCATACTGAAGAGAGAGGTGGAACACATAGCAAGAGAAAATACACATGTGCACATACACGCACACACACATTTTGTGGGGGGGGAAAGCAAGCAGGGAAGAGGGACGGGGATACTGGCAGCAGGGAGTTCATTTTAAACAGGATGATCCTTGAGTGAAGATATAAAGGAGGTAAAGGAGACAGGTGTTCCAGGGGGAGGGGGAGGGCACGTGCTGAGGCGGAAGCATGCCTGAATGTTCCAGGAACAACAGAGGCCAGTGTGGCCAGGGCTTGTGGATTGCAGTTTGTGTGCACGTCGTATCTTCCCCACTTAATTGTAAGCTCTTTAGAGCTGAATATAGGTCTCATTCTTCTCTGATCCAGCCTCTTCCAAATATCCAGCCCAGAGTCTTGTATGTAACAAACTCTCTGCTTAATGTCTATAGCATGGATCTGGAAGAACTGAACTAACTTGGTAATGATTTGATGTCTCTTGTATTTATTTCAGTTATTCCTCACACCACCTTTGGAAGGCATCAATCCCTGTAATTTACAAATGAGATGCAGGATAGTCACGAAGCTTACATAATTGGTCCAAATGTCCTTCTACCCCTAATTGCCAGTGGTAGGATTCAAACCCAGGTCTGTCTGGTTCCAGAGCCCATGCTCTTTCAACTATCTTCATGCTTAAATTTGATTTCTCTCCTGGACTTGCTTAAAAGGTGAAACTCATGTCTGTAAGTTAATAAATTCAAAATATCCTCAACCCATGTTTCCTAAGATCTTCCTCGTACTAGCACTTGAAAGAGGAGAGTAAAATCCTCCAACATGGAACCCACAGCAGATCTTGTATTCTTCTATCAAGCAGGGTGAGACCACAGCCCAAGGCAAAAACAATTTCATGTGAGAATTACAATCACAACGATATTTGCCACCAGTGAACATAAGCTGGTTAGCTGTTCTTTTAGGTTGACCCTAAGCCTTTATTTGCTTAACAGAAGAGCAAGCAAGCTTTGAAACTGCTCCTAAACATTTAGAAACGATATCTCTGAGAGCACTTTATACTGGAGCTAGATAAAGCTACGCTCACTAATAGCTATGAACTCCCTGGAGTGTTCCGCTACGGTACTGTCTCTCAGGTTCCCCCTCCCCCTAACCCTGCCCGTTCCGCTGTGGCTACTCCTCACAGCTATGCCTACACTGGCTCTATCTCCCCTCCCCTCTCTCCACACCAAGCTGGAGGAAAACATTCAGTTGCATAGGTATATAAACAGGATATGGGTAAAGAAACAGAAAAACTACTCAGGGAAGCATAATTTAAATCTACTTTTCTAACTGGCAAATGGAAGAGTAAATTACTGGGTTGTTTTTTTTTTTTACAGTTCTTGAGGTATAAAATTAGTAAATTTATGACTTATATCCTTATTTCCATTATTTCATATCCAAACACAAAAACACTTGATAAAATTCAGGACAAAGTTATTTAGGAAAAAAATTTATCTTTGAATTTTACTTGTACCACATAAAACGAGCTTGAATGGGTGAGTCCTGAAATTTGTTTTTAGGGGATAGAAACATGCATTTTACATTCATTTAAACATCAAATATACTATTGCTGAATTTTCTACAAATGCTAAAAATAATTCAGCCTAGAAGCAAAAGGATTCCTAAGAAAGTTGACCTTCCTGGGAAATGACAGAATTGCGAACCTGCTGGCTCCGGCACTGGCGGCGTCACTGCCCTGACCCACTGCATGACCCTCAAGCCTTCCCTTTCCTGGCCCTCAGCTTCCTCGCCTGCAAAGGAGCGGCTGGTCTAGACGGCTGCTAACACGCTTTCCTATGGACCGTTCTAGTGATTTCAATAGTGCAGCGCCAATTGAGCTTCACCTCTGGTCACCACTCTTTTGCACAGCCCAGAGAAGTCCTTCAAAAGCCTGTCTTTATTTTAAACAGTAAAATCAGCAGATCGTTCATTAAAGGCAGAACTGTGCTGTTGTTCTCAGGCAAGAGTGAGTCTAATGTCTCCATTCTCTCTCTGACCACACAACCCTTTTAACGTCACCCTCTCAATTCATTCACCCCATTCTTTCCCCTCACAGCTCCACCCCAAAATCCTACCCATGCCTGTCTCTCTTACTGCACTACACCCTCTCTTCCAGCTGAAATGTCCTTCCCGTGGGTCCTGCCGGTACTCGGAATGCATTCCCGCCGTCTCCTCGGCTAGCCACTGTATTTACATCTTCAGCTTTCTCACCACTGTATTTACATCTTCAGCTTTCTCACCACTGTATTTACATCTTCAGCTTTCTTCCCGTTTGTCCTTTCAGGACACAGCCCCTGATTACTCTATCAGGAAACTTTCTCTAGTTCTGTCTTCTGGGTTAGTCTGGCCCTCCAGGCCACTCTGCACCCACTACCCAGCCCTGAGCGGTTATTAAAGATCTACAGGAATGCCTCCCCGGTAGCCGCAGAACATCCTGAGGGACCATAACCTCATCATATCTGTACTCCCAGTGCCAGCAAGGTAAGTCACTCAGTAAATATTTGGTGACAGACTGAATGAGTGAGAAGTGGTCTTCCCCAACCCACGGGTAACAGTATTACAAGAATAAAATACCTTAACTCCACAACAACAAAGAGAATCCCAGCCAAGACAACAGGCTGTTCTCTCCACAGCACACTTCTACCTTGACTCTAATATTAGCACACTGAGATCAAGGTGGAGAAGACACATTCCCACTGCAGCTGTGGGGGATTTGTCAACTACTACAGCTGGCATTGGTCATAATTTAGAACCCAATTGTGATACCCTCCCACAACGTAGGAAATCCCACACTGGCTCGGGACCCACGCTTTCTGACCACAGCATCAAGGATTATGTGGGGGAGTGGGCTCGGTTAACTCTCCCGGCTTCTACCTCAGACATCCTGAGTTTCTAATGGCTCTCTTGGCCCAGGGGTCCCTGGCTCCAACTATCCCTGGATGAATCAGTGAGGCCTCTACATTCCTTCAAACTTAGCTGCTGAATCAGTACCCCAGGATCATTTCCTTAACTGTAAAAACAGGTACCAAAAGATCTGAGATAATCTCACCACCACATAAAAGTGTCTCACTCAACACGATTACATTCAATTGGCCAAAAGCTTCCTTTGGGTTTCAGAGTAGGAAGTATACCTGCCAGATACCAGTGGTCAGTGCGAATTACAAGGCTAAGTTTCTTCCACCCGGCAAGTCTGGAATCCAGCAAGGCTAGCCGAGTATAAACCTGGGAAACTGACCACTGGCTCTGTCAGATTAAACATGACAGGCATCCACCCAGACCCATCTGGCATCTGGAACACTTGAACAGATGTATTCACTTAGCTTGCAAGTGTTTGATGTTGAAACTTCTGCTGGGCAAATTTCAGATGGTTCTCATTAAAAAGAAGAGGAAAAGGAGAAAGGTAATCTGCTTTCCAGTACTTCCTGTTATCCAATACTCATGCAAAGTCTAATTAGACTGGAGTAAAGAGAGACGGAGTATAGGATGAAAATAAAATTAAAGAACAAACTTTCACGGTAATTCAATAATTCATGTCTTAAAAGGAAGAAAGGTTTTTGGTTTTTTTTTTTAAAGTATAATGAGGTTAAAATACAGTATCTGCACACAGGAGATAGATTGCAAAGTCCTGAAATTCAAAATTACGAGGGACAGGAACTTGAATTTGCAGTGTCTCTGACTGAGGTACTCTGGTTTGGGCAGTACACTGGGACTAGCAGATTAATATATGACATCACTCACAACCTTTATGATTAACAGGAAAGATCTCTGCTGGAATCAATTTCCACCTCCTTGGCAAAAATAACTGAAGGCAGTTCAAATGTAACTTGAGGGGGAAAAATAGTGGCTAAAAATAAAGCATTCCCTATTATATCAGCCACAGACCAGTCAATGGGCATTATGGGCTGGGGAATAAGGAAAAGGAAGAAATGTTCTCAAGCTGAAGAGTGATCAAGTTGTAGTATGTTCTAATTAGCAATTCATCAGCAAATGCACACAATGATTCAGAGAACTTAGTAAAAAAGAATGCTGGACTTGGAGCCATTAGATGGGGAACCGAATCCCTGCTACACCGCCTTGGCAAGTCCTTCCACCTTCCTGAGGTGGAATTTCTTCAGTGGCAACAATTCGCTAAGCAGATGCACCTTCTAATCCTTTCCTTTGCGCCCTCTAGAGTTACCTGTGTCCTGAATGCCACAGTGGCCCGAGTTTTCAATTCCCACCCTACAGGGCAGGGGGCCAACTAGAGTCAGCTTTGTTTGGTGGGGAAGGAAAAAAATAGGTTGATCCTAGTGCAGGAGGGAGTACATTACAGTGTAACCAAGGACCAACTATGCTATGACCCCACACCTCACACGTCCCATTCCCTTCGCCTGGAAGGCTCTTCCTCAACGTAGTCATCCAAGCAAACTTCTGCCATCCACCACAAACCAAACCAGACCGCCTCCAACATCCACGGCGCAAGCCCCTGTGCACTTTCCACTGGGTGTCATGATGCTTGCTCTCCTATCCTGCAGCAGTGAGTGTGACTGTGGTGCAGATGGAAAGCATGTCCTCCAGATGGGTGATCAGCCCACAGATTAAGCACAATTGGCTTTAAAAGGTCATTTGTTCATCTATTTCATACGGTTGAGATCTCAGTGCCTAAAACAGATGTCCACAAGCAGGATGTGGCAGGGCTCTGAATTCTGAGTCTAAGCAGCTACTTGCATCCTCGCCTGCTCCTCCTTCACCCACCTCCCTGAGCTGGCTCACCCCAGGATGGATGTCCTCTTCTGAGAGGAGCCCTGTCCCTCCCTGGCATCCAACGGAGGAGCACTTGGGCAACAAACAAACGCTCCTGGTGAGGAGAAAACTCCTGGAACAACTGAGGGCACTAGCAGCTCGGTTCCATTTAACTTTACATTCCCACGGTCACTGTCACCATTCGCGGAAAGCCCACTTAGCTTCTCTCTCTGGCAGAACCAGGGCTGTACTGCAAATGCACATTTCCACAAAGCCACACATCCAAACCAACTGCAGTTCCAAGGTTCAAACTCCAGCTACACAGAACTGCCAGAAGGAAGGGAATATTCCCTTCATGGCTTCCGGGAAAGGGACCACAGCCTTGATGGTGTGAAGTCAGAACTTCCAGACCCATCAAAGGCCTGTTCCAGCTACAGCCTCAACACCTCCCCCTCCCTCTGTGGGAGGTGTTCCCATCCCAGTGAATAAAACTGCTTCTCAGAGAAATAAGCTCATTTGCTTACATAAAATCAAGTCAACCTGGAGTAGAACGCATCTATACCTTTAGGGCAGTTTGAGAGCCTACCTGCGACAGTGGTGCTTGCTAAAAACAAGCCTTTTGTAGAAAAGCATTTTGTAGAAAATTAGCATGATGGGCTGATATACAAGGGCAGTCAAACATGGCATGAATACATTTAGGACAGAAACACTTGCTTGCCCCTCCCCCATACTGGAAAGATAGTTCCTAATACAGTAACATCTAATGGGGATTATGTGACGTAGGGGGCTATGAGCTCAGCTTGCAAATGCACGTTTAGGCAAATTCTTTTCCCATCTGTAGAGGGACTACCAAATGGATGGCTTAGCCTGCTGTAAACCCATACTCACAACTCCTACCCAAAGCCCTACCAGGAGTGTTACGCAAACACGGCAAGGTGGGGGGTTTGAGACTCTGGAAGAATGCAAAGGTTTTTCAGGAAATTCGTTCTCATGACAACAGCCATTAAGATGAAGTGCACCTCCAGATTTCAGGGTGAGTTTTGTTTTAATGAAGACCAAAGCCGCAGCCCTCATCTCCTTCTATCTGCCACGTTTCCATCTTTTATATTTTCTTCTTTGGGAACAGATGCTCTCATTCTCCTCTGCAAACAGAGATAAAAATGCTTTCAACTGCAGCAGAGCAGATTCAAGTGAGGTTTAAGGGGCAATGTCCTGATAGCGAAGGTCAGGATAAGCTAGATGTGGTCACTCCAGAGACATGTGAACATAGGATGAATGCTAGCATGATGTGGGTTCTGTGCTCCCGGCATGTAAGACTCTGTGGTGGGCAGCACTATGAACGTGGAACTAAGCAGGCCGGACCCTGATCCCAGCTCTGCCACTGGCCAGCTGTGAGGCCTAGAGTCTAACAGTGCCTTCTGGCTCAGCTTGCCCTAAACTTCACTAGGGTTACCATCGAGATGGAAACTAGTATTCTTCCACTCCATTAGTTGCCTATGTGTAAAGTATATGTTGTCTCTGAAAAGAGACCTGAAATTCTGATAGGAGAGTTTCTGAGGTTTGTCATTGTGCAATAAACTGTAAACCCCTTTGTTCTGATTTCTACCTCCCTCATTCTATTTTAAGTTGAGTTTTCTCATATACAAACGACACCAGCCATAGCACAGAGAGTATACAGGACTGAAGACAAGACAACACTCTATACAGTATTACATTCTGCCAATCCAAGAATTTGACAGTGATTACTTAATTCACACATTCCCTTTAGCATTTGTATGTATAATGATTTAACAGGCAATATTCCCAACTTGGGTAAACATGGTATTTGCTTATCTGCTAAAGGAAGCACATCAGATTACTTGATCTGTGGTTCTGAATCAAAGGAATAGTTTAGTTGGGGTCCACAATGACAACTTCACATAACAAGTCCTGGGACACAACTTGACATACTTTTTTAGGAGGTTATCTTAGGGGGCATCTATAGAAATGATTTAATTTGACATTACAATGTATCTTTTAACATCAGTTAAGGGAGGGTTCAATAGCTTCCCCTGATTCCTTAGAGTTGGGCTGCACAGATTCCCCAGTTGTACAAATACTTTGTAAGGCAGCGCTGAAATCCTCAGACCATGTGTCAAACAAGCCACAAGTTCAAAAGAAACATGTCACTGTTTGAGGCAAAGAATTATTTTAATATCTCAGCCTTTAAAAAAAATTTTTAGAACTGGATTTATTTTGTCTCTCAGTGGAAGAAAAGCCAGTATTTCTTCAATTATTCTTAAAAAAAAAAAAAAAAAATCTGCAGTCTATGAATTACTCCATGCAGAGATATGTCCCTGGAAGCTGAAGGGTGGGTCACCCCAGAGGGCAATCACTTGGACTAAAGGCCTGGTGAGCAGAACACTACTTTTTAAAGTTTGGGAGGAGGGGAGGGGTGCCCAGATTCCCACCTCATATCCATGAGAGATACTGCACAAAATCACCAGGACTCAGATGTTCTTCCAAGCAACTGTGCAGCCCGCGGAAGCAAAGCGCTGGCTGACTGTACGGCGAGCCTCTTCCTGGCACGCCACCAATGGAAAGCACATGTCTGCATTTTAGATTCCAGTAAACTCCAGGCTGGCCCTCAGCCAGAGGACCTCTTTGTAATGTCAAAGATAAAAGTTCTGGCCATGTTTGGCACCCTGCCTCCACCTCCATTCTCTTGTAACCATCTCATAAACCAAGCACGCATTACTGTTAACAGAGTCTTCCAGACACGGGTCTGATGGAGCTTCATAAACATTACCAGATGATGATCAGAGAGGTCCCTACTTCACAGAAGAAAAGGAGGTACAGGGAGGGCCGAGTGATTTCACTCAGGACATGCTGGAAATTACGGGGAGAACTGGAAATATATATTCAAATAGATCCTCAGAATACTCCCATTACCAACGCACTGCTCACTGAGCCACATCTTTTATTAGGACCTGGGATGTGGACAACATCAAATCTCAAATCTGTCCCTAACAGTACAGGTATAGATAGAACCTTTGTATTGATATCTAGTGAAGCTCCTAAAATTTGAATGTTCAGATATGGCTTTTTGGGTATACAAGATGATATAATTCTCTCTTCTCATACCCTTAATATTCTGTCTCTTGCCCAAAGGAATGTTATGATGCCAGTCACAGAAGATTCAGGAAATTATTACCTTTTTATTAGTTTTTATTTTTGTTTTGGGTCATACTCATTGTGGGTCAAAATTACACGGCCCCAGCTGTTTGCCTTTACCGTTTCTGTTTTACTCTCCAATTAACTTTCTAGATTACTCTGAAAGTAAGATTTTAAGATTTGTAAATGCTTACCGACTAAAACATGAAAGGATTCTTTTCTGGAGGTAAACAAACTTAAAAATCCCTCTTGCTCTGTGCAAGAACAAGGGGTACCGAGACCTTCATTCAGAGGGGGTTAACATTAGAAAGTCTCAGGTCTTCACTACTGATGAAAGCTGGATTGCACTGGATGTGCCATCTATATACATATATACATATGTATGGCGAGCCTCTTCCTGGCATGTATACATATATATATATATATAGACAGATATACACACACGTATGTATATCTATATATATGCATACACATGTGTGTATATGTGTATGTATATATGATATAAATATACATGCATATATATGTATCAGAGGCTTTAATTCACTCTAGGAGGCTGCAGACAGTTTACTTCCTCCCCAATGCTACCAACAGGGCACAAACGCACAGATACCCATAGACACCCACATACACACACATCACATCCCAGGAACACGCTTTATGGGATACGGAGGGCTCCAACTTTCCCTCTAACTGCAGACCTGTTGCTCCTACAGCTCTGGCTCTCTTCTTTGCTGTCAGGGCCTAGCACGGTGGGTATATACTTAGAATCACTGGAGAACTGTTAAGAATACAGACCACGTTCCATCTGGGCATATGATATCAGCACCTCTTGGGGGCAGGCAGACATCAGTATCTTTTATAGGCTCCCCAGGTGATTCCAATGTACAGTCTGGGCCAAGGACCATCAGCCTGGCTTTGCTGCCTCAGTCGTCATTCCTAATCTCGGTGACCATGCTGTCACTTTCCGTGCTGACATGGTTAAGACTTGCTGTAAGTACTTATGGGTTTTGGCTTTTCCTTTTTCTTGTCTACTCAATCTACAATTCTGTCTCCCATGTTCTCTGCTTTTGCACAAGTAAATTTTTTTACAATCAACACAAAAGTGACCAAGTCCATGGCACTATGAGTAATAAATACCGTGCCATTCAGGTGGGCTTTAGTTCAATAGATGACAATATCTCCCAAATGCACACCAGGGCCAGGTATTGGATCTGAGAAGACACAGCTGAGATGTGGCCTCAGCTTACGTTCCGGTGGTTGAAATGGCCAAATAAATCATTCTAAATGTATCATTTCGAAATACAGCATGTGATTACACAGAGGTAAGCCTTGGGGCTATGGGAGCACAGAGGCAGAGAGAGCCCTTTGCCCAGCCAGGATTTTGGGAAAATGTCCTGGAGAAGATGATGCGTGAGTTTGGGCTTGAAGGCTATGGAAGGATTAGACAAGGAGAGAAAAGCAGAAAGGCCAGGCCAGAGAGAGAAAGCAGAGAAGAGGAAGAGGTGCAGGAGGAGGCCACGCTGTTTGGCCCTCTTGTTCCACTCACGCACGGCAGGGTGGTGCTGTGGAGACTGGGCAGCAGACCTCAGCCCTCTGCTGCCCTGCTGAGTTTGCAGTTACTTGCTGTTCAGAGGCTGCTTTTCCTTAGAGGCTCTTTGCCCCGCTACGCTGAAGGCCTACTTCAGAATAAGACTGCAGACCTAAAAACATAAAGCTGAATTAAATGGTTAATCACGGGAACGGGGTGGAGATAAAGGTTTAGATATGAGGTAGAGAGGTGGTAAGGGGCCAGATCAAAGAATGAATTTCATCCTGTGTGGGCAATGCAGAGAGGTGGCGTAATTTTAAGTATAATCACTGTGTTTTTCAAATAGTTACGTGAAAAATACACTGGCAGGTGGGAGGGACTGAAGGCGGAAGACCAGTTAGGTAGATGTTTCAATAATCCAGAAAGAGATGACACGAATCTGAATAAGGCAGCAGCCTTACAAACAGAGATGGAGAGGAGAGAGTGATGAAAGAGAAAAGGACCAATTCAAGAGCACTTAAGAGGTGATGACTTGGGAGTAAGTAGTCTGTGGAGAGTGAAGGAGACTACCAGGACAACTGCCATGGGTGTGGCTTCAGTGACAAGCGCACAGTGAAGCCTTCCGGTGAGATCGGGAATGTACAAAGGTGTTTAGGAAAGGTACGTTTGCTTTTGCACATGCTAATGTAACCTGTCTGCAGAGAATCCAGGTAGAGTTGCCCCATAAGGAGTCAGAAATATGAAACGAGACCCAGAAGACAAGCGGAAGTGAGAAGTGTAGGTTTGGAAGTCAATGTCACATAGGTGGAACCTGAAGATACAGGAGCAGAGGAAATTGCCCAATCCAAGAGGCCCCAAGTATTTCAGGGAAATGGGGGAGAAGTAAAAGAGGGCACAGACACTAAAGCGGAGTATGCCTAGGAGGAGGAAGGAAGGGACAGTGTGACACACAGCAACGGCATCCATGGGGAAGAGACTCAAAGAAGGCCACTAGATTTGAAATCAGGGACTCACTCATAATATCGAGAGAGAATGTGTCAGGGAGTGATGATGGTGAAAGCCCATCAGTGGGAGTTAAGAGAAACGAACAGGGTTATTAAGTGTGCAGATGATCCAAGGGGTTTCACAAATTAAAGAGGAAACAATGGTTAGAGGCAAAAGCTGAGCAGGGAAAAGAGTTTGTTCCTTCTAAGGAGAAAGTCTAGTCATGTTTATGCCACAGGGGAGTCAGTGGACAAGGAGAGGCGGATGGCAACAGATGGGGGCAGTGAGGGGGTGGGGTCAAGAGCACAGGTGGTGGAAGTGGGTGGTGGGGACTTGGCTTTGGCAAGAACGTCCCGTTTCCTCGGAGACAAAAGGAAGAAAGAGAATGGGTACAGAAAGAGTTGCATCTGGAAATCAGTAGGGTGGGAAGTTGAGATGGGCTTTATGCCTGCTGGACTTAATTTTTTCCCTATCTACTGAAATCAAGAGAGAGCAGAGGCTGAGGAGGCTGAAGCAGCAGTAAGGGTCTGGGAGTGCCATGGGTAAAGGGGCCAGCTGAGGACACGCGGGACAGTTTGGCAAGGAGGAAGCCCAGGCCCAGGGAAGGCCAGGAGCAGCCCCAGCACCAGTCTGCAGGATGCCGTGATTTTCACCAGCACCACTGCATTACAGGGGCCTGAACTGCAGGAACATACTGGTGATGTCATCAATGGCTGGAGAAGGACAAGGCAGAGAAGGCAGGAAGACGGAGTGGAGCTTGTTAGTGGAAACAGACATGAGTTCCACAGAGAAAGCGGGGAAGCTACATATGCTAAGATTTCCAGAAGAGAAGTGCCCCTTTTCTCCAACTACACTGCAGCTTGCGAAACCAATGTGTATTTGTTTGTTGTCTGGTCTCCAGTAAGAGCAGTGTAGTGAAACCCAGATTTCTATAATCTAGGTTTCATGTTAACACATATGAGAACTGCTTGGCCATCTCCCCATTTCCATTTTTTTTCATTATACTTTAAGTTCTGGGGTACATGTGCAGAACGTGCAGGATTGTTACACAGGTATACACGTACCATGGTGGTTTGCTGCACCCATCCACCTGTCACCTACATTAGATATTTCTCCTAATGCTCTCCCTCCCCTAATCCTCCACCCTCGACAGGCCCCGGTGTGTGATGCTCCCTCCCTGTGTTCATGTGTTCTCATTGTTCAATTCCCACTTATGAGTGAGAACATGCGGTGTTTGGTTTTCTGTTCCTGTGTCAGTTTGCTGAGAATGGTGGTTTCCAGCTTCATCCACGTCCCTGCAAAGGACATGAAGTCATCCTTTCTCATGGCTACACAGTATTTCACGGTGTATATGTGCCACATTTTCCTTATCCAGTCTATCACTGATGGGCATTTGAGTCGGTTCCACATCTTTGCTACTGTGAATGACACTGTAGTAAACATACGTGAGCACGTGTCTTCATAGCAAAATGATTTATAACCCTTTGGGTAAATACCCCGTAATGGGAATGCTGGGTCAAATGGTATTTCTGGTCCTAGATCCTTGAGGAATTGTCACACCGTCTTCCACAATGGTTGAACTAATTTGCACTCCCACCAACAGTGTAAAAGCATTTCTATTTCTTGCTGTTTCCTGACTTTTTAGTGATCACCATTCTAACTGGCATGAGATGGTATCTCAGTGTGGTTTTGATTTGCATTTCTCTAAGGACCAGTGATGATGAGCTTTCTTTCATATGTTTGTTGGCCACATAAATGTCTTCTTTTGAGAAGTGTCTGTTCATATCCTTCACCCACTTTTTGATGGGGTCGCTTGTTTTTTCTTGTAAATTTGTTTAAGTTCCTTGTATATTCTGGATATTATCCCTATGTGAGATGGATAGATTACAAAAATATTCTCCCATTCTGTAGGTTGTCTGTTCACTCTGATGATCTTTCTTTTGCTGTGCAGAAGCTCTGTAGCTTAATTAGATCCCATTTGTGAATCCTGGCTTTTGTTGCCATTGCTTTTGGTGTTTTAGTCATGAAGTCTTTGCTCATGCCTGTGTCCTGAATGGTATTACATAGGTTTTCTTCTAGGGTTTTTATAGTTTTAGGTCTCACATTTAAGTCTTTAATCCATCTTGAGGTAATTTTTGTATAAGGTGTAAGGAAGGGGTCCAGCTTCAGTTTTCTGTGTATGGTTAGCCAGTTTTCCCAACACCATTTATTAAATAGGAAATCCTCTCCCCATTGCTTGTGTCAGGTTTGTCAAAGATCAGATGGGTGTAGATGTGTGGCATTATTTCTGCGGCCTCTGTTCTGTTCCACTGGTCTATAGATCTGCTTTGGTACCAGTTTGTTACTGTAACCTTGTAGTGATAGTTTGAAGTCAGGTAGTGTGATGCCTCCAGCTCTCTTCTTTTTGCTTAAGATTGCCTTGGCTATACAAGCTCCTTTTTGGTTCCATATGAAATTTAAAGTAGTTTTTTCTCATTCTGTGAAGAAAGTCAATAGTAGCTTGATGGGGATAGCCCTGAATCTATAAATTACTTTGGGCAGCATGGCCATTTTCATGGTATTATTCTTCCTATCCATGAGCATGGAATGTTTTTCCGTTTGTTTGGGTCCTGTCTTAGTTCCTTGAGCAGTGGTTTGTAGTCCTCCTTGAAGAGGTCCTTCACATCCTTTGTAAGTTGTATTTTTAGGTATTTTATTCTCTGTGTCACAATTGTGAATGGGAGTTCACTCATGATTTGGTTCTCTGTTGTTTGTGTATAGGAATGCATGTGATTTTTGCACAGTAATTTTAGTATCCTCAGACTTTGCTGAAGTTGCTTATCAGCTTAAGGAGATTTTTAGCTAGGATGATGGGGTATTCTAAATACACAATCATGTCATCTGCAAACAGAGACATTTTGACTTCCTCTCTTCCTATTTGAATCCCCTTTATTTCTTTCTCTTGTCTGATTGCCTTGGCCAGAACTTCCAATACTATGCTGAACAGGAGTGGTAAGAGAGGGTATCCTTGTTTTGTGCCAGTTTTCAAAGGGAATGCCTTTAGCTTTTGCCCATTCAGTATGATATTGTCTGTGGGTTTGTCATAAATAGCTATTATCTGGAGATACGTTCCATCAATACCTAGTTTATTGAGTTTTTGGCATGAAGTGGTGTTGAATTTTATCAAAGGCCTCTTCTGCATCTATTGAGATAATCATGTGGGTTTTGTCATTGGTTCTGTTTATGTGATGGATGACATTTATTGATTTGCGTATGTTGAATCAGCCTTGCACCCCAGTTATAAAGCCAACTTGATTGCGGCAGATAAGCTTTTTGATGTCTGCTGGATTAGGTTTGCCAGTATTTTATTGAGGATTTTGGGATCGATGTTCATCAGGGACACTGGCCTGAAATTTTCTTTTTTTTGTTGTGTCTCTGCCAGGTTTTGGCATCAGGATGATTCTGGCATCAAAAATCAGTTAGGGAGGAGTCCCTCTTTTCCTATTGTTTGGAATAGTTTCAGAAGGAACGGTACCAGCTCCTCTTTGTACCTCTGGTGGA
The DNA here is from genome assembly GCA_036589455.1 of Ateles fusciceps. Classification (NCBI taxonomy): domain Eukaryota; kingdom Metazoa; phylum Chordata; class Mammalia; order Primates; family Atelidae; genus Ateles; species Ateles fusciceps. The sequence goes on from JAZHEH010003256.1 coordinate 1,553,165, forward strand.
ATTTGGCTGTGAATCCGTCTGGTCCTGGGCTTCTTTTTGGTTGGTAGGCTATTAATTACTGCCTGAATTTCAGAACTTATTATTGGTCTATTCAGGTATTCGACTTCTTCCTGGTTTAGTCTTGGGAGGGTGTATGTGTCCAGGAATTTATCCATTTCTTCTAGATTTCCTAGTTTATTTGTGTAGAGGTGTTTACAGTATTCTCTGAGGGTAGTTTGTATTTCTGTGGGATTGCCCACTTCCATTTCCAATGCAGCTGCAATCTTGATAATGAGGGCACAGTAGTCATTAAACTATTGGAAACTATGAGTCTATAAAATGCTTGACTGTCACTTAGGTTCACATTTGCTTTATTCATTTCTAGCCTGTACAAGGTTCACGTTATAGAACAAAATCTGAGAACACTGCTGACAAACAGCTGTGCAGCATTTCCCGATAGTTCTAGATGACCTGCCTCATAGGATTGATAGAAGGGCTAAATGAGATCATATGCAAATGCTGTGCCTAGCAGCCGGCTAGCAGTATCCGCGCTAGACACACGTGAGCTGTCCTATCACAGAAGAGATGAAGAGTGGGTAGCAGAACAACACTGCCACCGGTAAGAAGAATGTAAGAGGTCAACGCTGAATGACTGAGGTTAGGAAGAATGCTTCAGTGCTCTCTGAGCAAACCAGGAAGCATGAAGAGACAGATTCCCTACTCCGAGCACGTGGGAAAAACAACAGATCACAGAGAGCTACTCAATTCTTAGATTTTTTCCTTTCTCCCCCAAGAAATTATTCTTCAATAGGAGAGGGCAGAATAGGAATTTTAGAAAGGTTCACATCTTTAATTCCAGATGAACTATATTCCAGGAGAGTGAAAGAACTCTGTAAATATGGTCATAAAGCTATTATTACTCCTCTCTGAAGAGCTGAGAGAAAGGGAATGGCAGCAGAAGACCAGAGTGGTGGCAAATGTGGTTTCGAGAAAATATTCACAAAATAAAACTTTGTGTAATGGAAGTCTTCAAGCAGGTAAGTCACTGTCTATCTCTGACTCATGCTTACTGAGCATTTGAAAACGAGCGTACAGCAACACACCTCTGCTGTCTCTAGTCAGCGTTCTGCTTGCTGCTGCAGCACCAGGAACAAATCCTGCCAATCTGAACTCATTTTCTTCACAGAGATTATACACGTCTATGGGGCAAATATTACTAACGCCATATTGTTCAATTTCAGCAAGGATTTGATAACTTCATAAGATCCTGTGGGTAAGGTAACGATATCTGGTTAGGATGAGAAAGTGTATATAGGTTCCTGGCTGGCCGGCTGAACAACCAGCCGTATCTTAGGATTACCTGAAGTCAGCCTTGAATCACTCCTTGGTAGGAATCATCTTCCTTTTTTTATAGATATGGGTGAGTTTTCAGAGAGATGGCTAACTGCAGGCCAAATACCAACACCACCACCATTTACTGAGGATTTGTTGTGCTAATGACTTTAAATGCTTTACCTTATTTAATCGTTTCAACAAAGTATCAGGTAAAAACCAGTCCAGTCCCTAATTTATAGAAGACAAGACTGCAGCTGAGAGAGATAAGTTAACCTGCTCAAGTTCAAGTAGCTAGAAAGGGGAAGAGAAGGGTTTGAGCTCCCAGCTGTGTGATTTAGAAACCTGAGTGCCCTCCGCTACACCACACTGCCTCAAATATCCAAGTACTTGAAGACTGGTAGGTGGGGTAAGAAACCTATTTACTCTTTATTGCTCCACAGGGCAGAACTAAGACCCTGATGAAAATGAAAAGAGGCAGCTTTTGGTTCATGACATTAACTAACTTTACAATCACAGTTGCCCAAGAGTGGAACACTCTGCTCAAAAGTGTGCTGAGATCTCCACTAAAGATGCTCACATGGCCTATGGATACCCACCTAGGAGAGACATTGTCAAGGAGATATTTGCCCTGGGTGGGTGGGGCCTATAAGGGCCTTCCAATCCTAGCTTTATGGGCTCCTGTGAAACAACTCTCCTAAGTTTATTACTTATAAAAATCTACAGATCTCCAACAGCATAGTGGGGATATTCATGCTTTTGACCAGCTTAGAAAACTCACGTATCTAAGTGTACCAGCAAACCAACACTGTGTTACTCAAATCTGGTTTCATAAACTCTGGGATGGGTGCGTTCTTGGAGAAGGAAAGAATACCAGGGGCATGAACTGCAAGCAGAAAGCAATCTATCATGAAGATAACTGGAAATATACATCCTGTCTTTCCAATGGGGGTTTACATGTGAGTTTGTAAGTCTTGGTATGGGAAAGTAAGGTAGGTCATACTCAGTATTAAAAACTGTTGGAGGAAGAGAAGGCAAGAATATCCCCTCCTGATAGCCAACTGTTTAAACTACCAGGAAAATGTTTTATGAGTAAAAGTCATTTTGAAGCTTCAAGTAAAACAGAGTCTTGGCATGTCCCATAGAGCTTAACTCAATGCTAGGCAAGTAACAGTATTTATTCACATTTCACTTATGCAACACAAATTTATTAGGCACTCTACTGGGCACGGAGGACAAAATACAGAACAAGGTTGATATGGTCATTCTTACTTTCCTCACAAGTGAGCAAATACACAGCAAATTAAAAAAGGTATGTCATGTTTGCTAGTGCAATAGTGGAAATAAAGACGTAGTGGAAAGTAACAAGGACAGAGGCACCTGCTTTTCACAGGGTGGTCAAGGGTCTCTCCCCCCAAGGAGGTAAGGTTGAATCTGCGAGCCGAAGAATGATGATGAACCAGGCAAGCATGAAGCTACAGGAAGATGATTTTGGACAGAGGGAAGCCAAGTGCAAAGGCCCCAGGACAAGCAAGAGCTCGGCATATGCCAGCTGTGAGCCTGAGCTGAGGCTGGTAAGGTGAACAGGCCAGGCCACACAGGGGCCTGCTGGTCTTGTTAGGGAGGATGGATCTCCCCTCCAAGAACGCAGAAAGTTGCTCAAGCACTACCTCCTGAAACATTCTCTGGCTTTGCAAGAAAACTAAGTTCCAAGGCAACAGTGTGGACACAGGCAGACAGCTTAGGGACGCTCCTGCAGTAGCGCGGACAAGAGCGAGTGGTGCTGAAGAAATGCTCACAGGATTATCCATGCTGCTGGAAGAGCAGAGAGGAAAGAAGTGACAAGTGACTGCTGTCAGTAATGAGGTCTTGACTTAACTTCCTTCTGGCATGCTGCTTGGGAAACACCGGTTGGATTTATTAACCCAACCGTGGTTGCCCCAGACAATGGCTGCTAAACCTTTTTCTGGTATTTAACAAAAATCCCCCATTTATCTTCTGTATTCTCAACTCCCTAAGTCAACAAACCTTCATCTCATGTGAAAAGAGAGCCTGTGGCCTGAGTTACTAAAATAAACCAAAAATCAATTTATAATTTCAGGTAATAGTTCTAAACGGATTTTCAATCATGGGGGGGGTGGGAGGTGTTGAGATGAGAAAGAGAACCAAATGTGAGAAACTGGCAATGAAGGCTCTCAGTCAACAGTTTAATGACTACTAAATAAATAAATAAATGCACTAGAGCACCCCCTGGGTCCCAGTTCTTATTCAGTTACGCATCTGCTCTGCAATAGAATGAGGGAGTTAATTACTTTTCTATGACATGTATGTGTTTTGTGAGACACCACACTGCACCAGTTAATAATGATCTACCTTCTGTTGACACAAAAACATTTAAATTAATAAAAAAAAATCTAAATGATACATCACATAGCAAAGCATACTTAACTGAAAGGCTGGATGGCAGGAGCAGTAATTTTCCTGAGAAGAAATTATTGAGATGAGCTTACGGTAGCATGAAAAGCTCAATCAATAAAGAGACTTACATGGGCAAACTGTTTTCAAGAGCACATACTTTGTAGAAAGGATAGGCCGTGCTTTGCTAATAGCTAATACAGCAGCACTGTGATTGTTAGAGAAAGAAACTGAGACTGATGTCCAGTAACTGCCCATAATTGACAATATTAGTAATTTTCCATTTAAATCTGTCTGTTAAATCTTTAGGGTCAGAAAAGACAAATGTGAAAAGGGTATAAACAATCCCTTGAAGCTCTAATAATGCTAAAAAAAATCCTGTGCTCTGAGTGTACCCTTGGTAACTAGATACTAAACCAACAGTGCTATGGAAACAGTTTATTTTTTCCAGACTATATAAGCAGTATTAGATTACCTTGGAAAAACTGAGATAGTATGTAAAGTGGGCTCCCAGCACAAAGACGGAAGACACATTCTAAATAAACTTGACAAGAGTGTTTTGTGCAAGTCTCGAAACCACCCAAAGAAAGGCTGAAACCCAAAACATCCTGTAATGATTTTGCTATTTTCCACTTATTTTAGGTTAAAAAACAAAAGTCTATCACTTTTCTTGCATTTTTAAATTCGTTCTCACTTCTCTCTTTCTTAAAACAATAGGGAAAAAAAACCCAAAACATTGGGGCTGGAGTCAAGAAGTTTATTTCCTGCGTAATAATGTTTCTTTTGAGGTGCGGACGCTGAAGGACCTGAAGGAACTATTGCTTCTCTCCGACCATTCGGGCCCCTGTTCTTCACTGTCCTTCACGCTTTAAAGCAGGCAGAAGATCATGGACCATACATGGACCTGACACTAAGAATTTAGGCATAAATCTAACGAGATTAATCTTTTTCTAATTTCTGATTATTTTTGGCTTTTCAGGGAGCTTGAGATACTAGAGTCTTCTTCTAGGCTTTTGAGTACATAGTAGATATGTAGTAAATGCTAGTTGATTGTCATGTGAATCAACAGATAAAGGTGAAAATGGCCAAAACCCAGAGTGGGTGATTTAAAAATGAAAAAATATCCAATTTTATAGGGTAAAGTTTTGTGGGTTTTTCTCCTTTAGTGGTAGGATGTCTAATATTCCCATGTGATCGCAAACATTCTATTTATACAGGGATATCCAGGTCAGAGGATTCCAGAACCTGAGGGCTAGGAAGCTTTTTAGGAATGCAGAGATCAGAAAGATGAAAATGACTGTTCTTAGAAGACCCGAACAAAAGAAATGCCACAGTATCTTTAAAAATAAAAGCCCAGATGGTCAGTACATCTAATCCAAATACCTACGGCGTAAGTCTGTTTCTCCCAATCTTGGTGAAGCCTGAAAACTATAGGTCTCCCTGACTGTGATGCAGCATGGTTGTCTGGGGTAAACACCTGAGGTTCATTGTTTCACGCCAGGGAAATGGAGGACACAGACATACAAAGTGATTTTTAGAATGGAGGTTTAATAGGCCAAAGAAAGAGAAAACAGAATAGCTCTCTTTCTGCAGGGAGAGAGGGGGCACCCGCGTGGGTCTTCTGGTTTTGTGGTGAAATGCACTGGGGTTTTTACAGGTGAAAACCCTATTTACATAGGGCCTGAGAGCTTGGTTGGACCAAGTGTGATGTTTGCAAAGTACCAAAGAAGGTGGCCATCCCACCCTAGTCTTTTATTATACAGGTCTCTATCTGGCTGGTGGCCATGCTGTATGTTCCTTACTGTACACGTGGTTGACAAAGGGCAAGATGGAGCCGCCATGCTGAACATGCCTGGCCTCCAGACAGCCTTTTCTCATTGGCACAGCTGCCGCATTCACCCATGCAAGCTTCCAGCTTGCTTATCTATGTCTGCAGCTCGATTTTACAGGCTGCTTTTTGTTAGAAAAGAAGTGATTTGGGGGCTGTTTTTCATTAAAGGGAAAACCTTACTGAGGACTTCCTTATATTCACTATCTGCCCAACAAACTTCTTTTTAACTCCTGTATCAACCAGATAAGGCCCTCCCTTTCTCCTGCAGGCCGAAGAGCTTGTGTGCCCTTAATCTTTCCTTACAGTCGTATTTTTCTACAGTGTTTCCCTATTAGAGGTTCTCTCTGTCCCTTTTTAAGTTTGGGGCCACTGGATATAGTTATGGGGCAGCTGCATAAAAAAGCTCATGGTCTTTTGTTGAGCTCAAAGGCAATGATATAAAATAAAGGAGGTTAGTATTCACAACTTTTACAATGATTTAACTGACCTTATTCATAACATGAAGTAGTTGTAAGAAGCAGAATCTGATGTCAAACTAAGGTAATTTTCCTTATCCTCTCAGGCTGTTTGTTACTCCCACTGGAGTAATGGAGCCTAATTGTTTAGAAATAATTAACGTGTTTTTATTTCAGTTGTAGAAAACATAATTCATTAATTGGCTGCTACTTTATGTGTTCCATTTTAAAAGGCACAATAAAAAAGGGATTAGCATAAGAAGGTATTGAAAAAATGCCAAGATTGACTAAATTCTGAGGAAAGCAAGATGATTCCAAATTCAGGATGGGTAAATTTATTACATAAATGAGTTTAATGACAAATGCCGAGACAACTGTTTTATGGGCCTTTAGCTACAGCTTTCAGATTTTAATGTTATAGACAGGAAAGCATTACCAATGCTCTAAATTCCAGGATTGTAATTTATATATCAAAACAAGAGACAGAGAAAGCCCACATCTCTCCTTACTTATTAGAGCTCTCAAGGTCTGCAAATGACTTGTCAACCAAGGTTGAAAGAAAAGGAAACAGCAGTTATGCTGATGGCTGCTAATGAAGCAATACAATATCCTAATTACCGGGAAGTACAGCTAGTTTAGAGACCATCACACCCTCTCCTCAGCAATTAATACTCAGTACAATTGGTAAACGTTCTAATCTTTAACTGAAGCACCCAGAAACAGCCTGTACGCAGATGAGTATCTGAAACAAAGCATTTGCCATATCCCCGGGTATTAATTGAACCCAAAAGCATCTCATTCTTTGTGGGGAAGGAAGAATGCTGCCATCACAGATATGCATAAGCAGCTCTCTACAAGCCCTTCTTCTGGGTGTCATGATGTGAGAACCATGCTAATGTCCTTGCCTGTTATTTGAAATCTGTATTCTTCTTTGGGCAATCATTTCGACTTCCTGGTTCTACACACACTCACATTCTTCTGGCTATGGCTGGCCGAAAGCCAACCCTCACCGTTCTTCAATGGCTTCCCACCCCCTCCATGATGAAAATCCAGACCCTCTGCCCAGAACAGACCATGCATCGCCTCCCCACTGCTCGTCTTACCAGTCTCTATCCCGCAGCAACACTCAACCATTAACAGTTCCCTGATGTGCTATATTTCACAAGCCTCTGGGACATTTCACAGGGTGTGTCCCTGTCAGAGGCCTGTGAACCAGAGCAACTCCATCTTGAAAGAGGGCTATGTAAAATGAGGCTAAGACCTACTGGGCTTCATTCCCAGATGGTTAAGGCATTCTAAGTAACAGAATGAGATAGAAGGCCAGCACAAAATACAGGTCTTAAAGACCCTGCTGATAGATTGCAGCTAAGAAGCCAGCCAAATCCTCCCAAAACCAAGATGGCTACAAGAGTGACCTCTGGTCGTCCTCACTGCTACACTCCTGCCAGCACAATGACAGTTTACAAATGCTATGGCAACATCAAGTTACCCTATATAGTCTAAAAAGGGGAGGCGTGAATAATCCACCCCTTGTTTAGCATATCATCAAGAAATAACTATAAAAATGGGCAACCAGCATCCCTCGGGGCTGCTCTGTCTGCGAAGTAGCTATTCTTTCATTCTTCTACTTTCCTAATAAACTTGCTTTCACTTTACTCTATGGACTCACCCTGAATTCTTCCTTTCATGAAATCCAAGAACCCTCTTCTTGGGGTCTGGGCCGAGACCCCTTTCCAGTAACATCCCCAGACTGAATCTCTTTGAAACTATCTCTGAAAATTCCTCTACAACCTTTATGACTCAGGTCAATGTCTCCTCCTCCATGAAGCCTTTCTAGACTGACCAGGGATATTTTTTTTTCTCTTTCATTGCCACTACACTTCAAACAGGCTTCCATTAAAATAACTGCCACACTAAATTAAACTGTGTGTCTGGGTATCTACCTCCACATTAGAATGGAAGCCACCTACAGGAAGGGGACATCTTTGAATCTCAGGATTCCCACAGTTAGCCTATAATATGTCTCATGTCATGAAATACTTGAGGAAGGAAGAAAGGGACAGAAGGAGGGAAATAGAGGGAGGGGGAGAGATTCAAGTGGGTTTGCCGAAAGACTGGAGGTGAAAATAATAATTATGGGTGAGTAATAAGCAAAAACAGGAGACCTGCGTCTATTTAAGCCCTAAGCAATATCAGAAGCCTTATTTCCAGAGAGTTACTGTTCAAGCTATAAACAGAAATGACTCAACCCTAATTATAGTCCTTGCTGGGGTGAGTGAGGGCTCCTTGGACTCTCCACAGTAGCTAATGCGTCAGTCTCTCCTTACACAATGGACCTGTCGGGTAGTCTCACCCAAGTGGGTTGTAAAAGCACTGGCCAATGTCTGTCTAGGGTCTTGAACAGACAGTTTAATTTAAATATACTAAACTGTTCAGTAAAGCCAACCCAAAATACGTATTTTTCCTGTTTACATTTCTAGAATTCTATTATCTAAAGGGCTTGAGAAACTGGATAAAGATAGTATGTGAATTACTTCAAAATGAAGAGTAAATAAACGGAAGTTATCTTTCAAGAAAAACAAAGGTAAATAAATAAATTGGTCTAGAAGTCCCCTTTTGACTTTATCTTCCCTTTACTTACCCATTGCCCTTGCTTCCACCGCCAAGGCCGGCACCCACAGTGCTTCATCACAACACACTGCCCAGGATTCCGAAACTCGGATTTTCCGGGCCCAGTACCACTCAATTTGTGAGTGACACAAGTCATATCTCCTCTCTGCAAAATGATATTAACTAGATGCCTCATGTTTCTTCTAATTATTCAGATTTAACTGACTCTTTCTGACAAATCACTCAGCTCCTGTGCCATTTTATGGATCTAGTACAAAGTATTCTCTCTCATGTCTACCTTTTAAGCTCTGAAGGTATGCAATCAACAGCACGTAGAAAGAGCCCAATCTGAATGTCATTTCAGACAGAGTGAAGAAATGCATGTGTTTTCCATCAACCATGTCTACCTGAAGCCCAACAGCAACTTTTCAGAGCAGGGGAAGAGGAAAGTGGAACCACATTTAGTCACCTACCATCCCTGATACACAGAGCTGCATTACACATTCCCTGTAGCTTACCAATGCCACCTATTCCCCAGCTTCATTCTTCCAAGGAGTCAACGTCACGACAGAGGGCAGTTAAGGACTATATAGATAGTGAGTGCCAAGATAGTTACTGCGAAATTTCACCTCCTTCCATATTCCAACAGTGAGCTGTTGGTGGAACTTTGTGGTAGAGACCTAGAGGATTCCAAAGTTTGGTGAGGTCAAGCATGTCATGGTTTAAAGGCTTTGAGCATGTACGATAGACCAAAAGTATAAGCCTCCAAGCTCATGGTTGAGCCCAATGAACAGATAAGGGGCAAAATGTATTTTTTGAGTAAAATACAAGTTATTTTTGAATGGCAGCACCATGTTCTTCTAATTTCTACACAGACTAAGATAACAGAAGTGATCAGAATACCTTTTCTCCTTCCAGGACATCCTTCCCATTGACACTGGGGTGGCCAACTACAGGTTTTAATCAGGGTCTACAGCTGCTCATACCCACTGCAGAGTGAGCTACTCTCCACCAAACCTGCAGCCCTGAAGTTGTTGTGACCACTGAAGAGACCTGTTTTCAGACTTAGGGCCAAAGTGTGGGTGACCTCACACCCACTGTAATGAAGAAGGAATAAATGGCAAGAGAAGTCTTGTCTGGTCTCTGTCCCATGGCATTTTATTATTTGTTTCATTGTGATCAAAAGATTCCAAATGTGGTCTCAGACAGGAACAACAATTTTTACACAGCAAACTCTGAAAGAGGCATCAATACAATCCCTATCAAAATACCAGTGACATTCTTCACAGTAACAGAAAAACTAATGCCCAAATTTATATGGAACCACAAAAGATCCAGAATAGCCAAAGTCATCCTGAGCAAAAACAACAAAACTGGAGGAATCACACTACCTGACTTCAAATTATACTACAGAGCTAAAGTAACCAAAACAGCATGGTACTGGCATAAAAACAGACACATAGAACAATGGAAAGAAACAGAGAACCTAGAATTAAATCCATACATCTGCAATGAACTCATTTTTGACAAAGGTACCAAGAACATACACTGGGGAAAGGACAGTCTTCAGTAAATGGTGCCAGGGAAAACTGGATGTGCAGAAGAATGAAACTAGATCTCTCTCTCTCACTATATATGACAATCAACCAAGATAGATTAAAGACTTAAATTTAAGACCTCAAACTATGAAACTACTCAAAGAAAACACAGGGGAAACTCTCCAGGACACCGGTGTGGGCAAAGATTTCTTGAGTAACATCCCAAAAGCACAGGCAACCAAGACAAAAATGAACAAATGTGATCACATCGAGTTAAAAGCTTCTGCACAGCAAAGAAAACAATACAAAGTAAAGAGACAACCCACAGAACTGGTAAAAATACCTGCAAACTACCCATCTGACAAAGGATTAATAACTAGGACATATATACATAATATATATATATATATATGGACCTCAAACAACCAAACAGGAAAATAATCTAACAATCTGATTAAAACATGGGCAAAAGATCTGAACAGACATTTCTCAAGAGATAACATACAAATGACAAACAGGTATAAGAACATCCCTCATCATCAGAGGAATGCAAATCAAAACTACAATGAGATATCATCTCACCCCAGTTAAAATGGCTTTGATCCAAAAGATAGGCAATAACATACGCTGACAAAGTTGTGAAGAAAAAGGAACCCTCGTACACTACTGGTGGTAAATTAGTACAGCTACTATGGAAAACAGTATGAAGGGTCCTCGAGAAACTAAAATAGAACTACCGTATGATCCAGTAATCTCACTGGTATGAACATACGCAAATGAAAGGAAATCAGTGTATCAAAGACATCTCCATACTCCTATGTTTACTGCACCACTATTCACAATAAGGAAGATTTGGAAGCAACCTAAGTGACTGTTGATAGATGAATAAAGAAAATGTAGTACATATACACAATGGAGTACCAACCAGCCATAAAAAGAATGAGATCCTATCACATGCAACAGCATGGATGGAACAGGAGGACATTATGCTAAATTAAACTAGCAGGATACAGAAAGATAAACTCCACATGTTCTCAGGCATTTGTAGGAGCTAAAAACTAAAACAATTAAACTCACAGAGATAGAGAGTAGAATGATGGTTTCCAGAGGCTGGGAAGGCAGTGGGGAAGGGAGAGACGTGGGGATGGTTAATGGGTACAAAAATACAGTTAGACAGAATTAGTAACATCTACTATTTATTACAACAGGGTGACCACAGTCTACAATAATTTACTGTACATTTAAAAATAACTGAAGAAATATAATTGGACTATCTGTAACACAAAAGGAATGATAAATGCTTGAGGTAACAGATAACCCCATTTACCCTGGTACGATTACACACTGTATGCCAGTATCAAATATTTATCTCATGTACGCATATACACTACACACCTACTACATACCCATTAACACTTGAAATTTAAAAATACAGAAATAATGTTTATGAAAGAGGTATTGGTCTCTTGGGAAACAAAGTGCAGAGAGCGCCCCGGATGACATCTGCTTTGTCCAGGAATCTGGGGGGGAAGGGAGCAATGACCTGGATGTCCCTCTGTGCAGTGCCGCTCATGCTGTCTTCTTACTCAGCCGAACCTCCCTCCCTTCTACTATCTATACCCCCTCAGTGACAGCAATGCCAGGAACTATCGGGGTGAATAGGCCAGCATGAATACTGACGAAGGACAGTGATGTGCTCCTGCAGTCTGGACAAAGGTCAGCTTACTTCTCAGGAAGAAGAGCCCGGTTAGGAAGTGCAGGAGATCAAGCCAAGGAGAATGCAAGAATGAAAGCACAGCTGAGCACGGTGGCTCACACCTGTAATCCCAACACTTCGGGAGGCTGAGGCAGGAGGACTGCTTGATCCCAGAAGCTGGAGACTAGCCTGGGCAACATAGTGAGACTCTCTCTCTACAAAAAATTTTAAAAATTAACAGGGCATGGCGGCACATGCCTGTAGCCCCAGCTACTCAGGAGGCTAACATGTGAGGATTGCTTGAGCCTAGGAGTAGGAGGATTGCTGCCAGGAGTAGGATGATCACACCCCTGCATTTCAGCCTGGGTGAAAGCATGACACGCGGTCTCAAAAAAGAAAAATACCAACCACCCCAGCAGTGACCACTAAAACCAAACCAATCAAGAGGTACTAGGCACAAAAAGAGGGGAAGGAAGCAGAGACTACTAAAAATTCCAATAGGAAGAGTTAAGAAGCTGTTTAGATTATGTGAATAATTCAGAGACTCTGATGAGCAAATGATGGGAACTGAAGATGCTCTATTTCTTGGAACTTCCCAATTTGACTATTTCCCCCAGATCATTCGATAATAATAATGGCTACCACTACCAAGCATCTAGCATCTCCCAAGCTATACTATATTATCTAGTTACCTACTTGAACCCTGAAAATACCTTTACCAGGTTTACAGTATTCTCATTTTATAAAAGAGAAAATTGAGACCAACATAGGGAAGGAAACTTGCTAATTTCAAATGCTTAGTAAACAGCAGAAACCAGAACCATCTATCTGCAAAGCACATGCTCTTTCCACTGTATCAAGCCGTCCTCTTATCCACTATTTGGATTTTATCTCTGGCCAGTTGCTGATGCTCTAGAATTAGAACCCAGCTTCTGCTAAATCTAATTCTGTACTCTTTCTATAATATCTAATTCTTTCTAAATCTAATTCTGTACTCTTTCCATAATAAATAAGATACTGACTCAACAAATGGTACTAGAATCACTGGCTATCCATATATAAAAAAGAACATCCTGCATACACATAAATTAACTCAAAATGTATCAAATACCTAAATGTAAAACCTAAAACTATATAATCTACTATGAAACACAGAAAAAATATCTTTCTCCTCTTGAATTAGGCAAATATTTTCAGCTATGGCTTCAAAAGACTGATCCATGAAAGAAAAATACTGAAACTATTTCAAAATTTAAAACTTCTCATCAAAGCTTCTGCATTTCATTCTGTGAAGAGAATGAAAAGACCAGCTGCAAACTAAGAAAAAAAATATGTATGAAACACATGTCCAATAAATGACCTCTGTACAGGATAAAGAACTCTCAGAATTCAATAATAAGAAAACACCCAATTTTTCAAATAGGCAAAAGCTTTGAACAGATATATCAAGAAATAAGATGTACATATGGCACACAAACACATGAAAAAATACCTTGCAGTACTGCCAATTAAAACTACAATGCAATGTCACTACACTAAATTCATTAGAATGATTAAAAACAAAAACAAAATCTGACAAAAACAAGTGCTGGTCAGGATTTGGTAACTTGAACTGTCCTTCATTGTTGGTGGGAATTCAAAACAGTAGACGCTACTTTGAAAAAAAAGTACAGCAATTTCTTATGAAGTTAAACATATATTTACCATACAGCCCAGCAATCCCACTCCTAGGTATTTGTCCACATAAAATAAAAATTTATCTTTACACAATAACCTGTATGTGAATGTTCACAGTGACCCTGCTGACAACCACCAAAACTGGAAAACCATCCAAATATCCTTCATTTAGAAAAACAAAGTATGAAACAGCCACACGATGGAAGACTACTTGGCAATAAAATGAACTACTGAGATTACATATTATAAATATGTATAAAAGGAACATGGCTGAATAACAAATGCTAATCAAAAGAAGCCAAAATGAAATGGCTGGTGAATTTATACGACATTTTGGAAACAGTAAAATAGTAGTGACAGAAAGATTGGGGCTAGCAGGTGCTGGGAGTGGGGGCGGAGATTGTTACAGAGCAGGATGAAGGAATTTGGGAGTGGTGGTGATAGAACTGTTCTCTATCCTGACGGTGGGGATGGTGGTAGTCAGACTGTATCCATTTATCCAAGTTTGTAGAACTGTATACTAAAAAGGGTGAATTTACTGAATGCAAATTATACTCCAATTCTTTAAAAAGTAAGAGAAGGAAGTATCTGCTACTCACACCATTACAAAAACAGCACAGTGGAGAGGTTAGGGCTATACTCTTGAAAGCTCCCGTTGCCTCATCCACAAAATGGCAGTAAGAGTAACCCTAACTTTGATGGTCGTAGAGACCAGTGAGATGAGACACACAGAGAACTCTGCGGAGTACCCAGCACGCAGTAAGTGCCCCCAAAGCTTTCGCAGATATTCTAATTCACACTATTGTCTGAAGAAGAGTCACCTTTTCTACAACACTTCCTGAACACTACTGTGTACCTGTGTGCCATGTGTTGGGCTGGGGACAGTACTTGGTGCACAAGAATACATACTCTGTGTCACATTAGATGCCATCACTGAATCTATCCTCTGAGCTGGAGTGCTATGAAGCCAAAAGGCAGTATAAAAGAATGTCTGTGCAAGAACTGGAAACGTGAGATGAATTCACGTCACCATAAATTGTGGAGAGACCATCTTTTACCCCTGAGGTGGACTTTTGGAGAAAACAGAGCCACATGAAGGAGCCTGGTGAGCGCAGCTGCCTGCTCCTCCGGGGAGAGGCAGTGACGAAGTGCCACACACCCTGTGACGTGGTGAGCAAGCGAGTGCAAGCGAACACAGTAGCTGCACTAGTTATTTCTCAGCCGACTTCACAGCTCACTGTCGCACACCCAGAAGCCTCTCCTCGTATGTCACAGCAGCACTGCAGATGCGATTATGTGGTTATGAAGTCAGTAACTCCTTTCCTCACTTAACCATGAATTTAAACAGAGTCTCATTCACTCTAGGGGAAACACATTTTTCTGGTTGTCTGGAGAAGACAGACACAGGTAACATACAGTAATGTTAGGTTTTGACAACTTAAAAATGGAAATGAAAACACACACACACACACACTTTCTCTCTCCCTGCTCCTTCAATTCCCTGCCAAATCTTTCTAAAGACAATATAGTTTGGTTATGATGAAAACTTTACAAACATTCTGCTCAGATTGTTAAAACCTAAAATTGGGAAGAAGGCAGAGCTGGCTGGGCTCATCATCCTGCCATGAGACAGTTCTACTTACAATCAATTTAGCAAAATAGAGTAAGGCAGCAGCAAAAAAAAATCTTGGTTTACTAATGACCTTTAAGTCATTGCTCACATTTCAAACAGACCCAGTTACCATAAAAACTTTTTCTTGGGCTGAGAACTGTCATTTCCTTTGACTATAGCTTTAACTCTACTATTCCTTCATTTTGTCTTCTTCAATCATTGCTTCTTCCTTTCACTCAAACCTGCCTCCCCCCGCCCCGCGTTTTCACGGTTTAAGAGGCGCAGACTAGCTGATGAACTGAGGTGGCTTCCACACAGCACCAGCACAAGTCATTTCTTTGTAGAAGCTGGGCTACTTCAGGGCTGCATAACTCATAGGTGCTGTGGAGGGTCTCAGAAGAAATCAAGGGAAGGCAATTCTGTGTTGCAGAAAAAGCTTTTCTGAAAAGAAGCTGAAATAATTACCAGAGACAATAATTAGCATTGCTTTATATTTACAGAAGAAAATGAGAGGAAGTAGGCTTAGAATTGTAGCGTCAGGGAATGAGAAGTTTAATAAGGCTTCTCCCCCACCACAGAACCATCTATTAAACTGCTTCCAGAATGGATACATTTTCAGAATGATCCTACTCAATCTCTCTGCATAGAAGGCTCTGTGATAAAAGAAGGTATAGATTTTCTGCTCCTCGGACGGCTGAGACTGTGTGAAAGACACACACATGCTTAGAAGCCCTCAGGAAAATTCCATCACTATCTTCATGTTTTTTCTTTGCCTCCAAAGACTTAGATTCTTACCTATGTACCAAAAAGCAAACTGCAGACTTCCAGCCAAGATGCTGGAAGTTCCAACATTGAAGCACTCCCTTCTACTCTAAACCCACAGTAGTGACAGGTAAAATACAAACACAAAAACCAAAAACAGCTTTGCCAAGTCAGAAATAAAAAAAGCCAATTATCCAGGGAGGGGAGTATCACACACTGGGGTCTGTCGGGGGAAAAGGGGAGGGATAGTGGGGGGTGGGGAGTTGGGGAGGGATAGCATGGGGAGAAATGCCAGATATAGGTGATGGGGGAGGAAGGCAGCAAATCACACTGCCATGTGTGTACCTATGCAACAGTCTTCCATGTTCTTCACATGTACCCCCAAACCTAAAATGCAATAAAAAAATAATAATAAAAAAAAATAAAAATAAAAATAAAAATAAAAAAATCTGGAGACAGCACATGCTGGAGAGGATGTGGAGAAATCCCACTGTTGGTGGGATTGTAAATTAGTTCAACCATTGTGGAAGACAGTGTGGCAATTCCTCAAGGACCTAGAAATAGAAATTCCATTTGACCCAGCAATCCCATTACTGGGTATATATCCAAAGGATTATAAATCATTCTATTATAAAGACACATGCACATGTATGTTCATTGCGGCACTGTTTACAATAGCAAAGACCTGGAACCAACCCAAATGCCCATCGATGATAGACTGGACAGGGAAAATGTGGCATATATACATCATGGAATACTATGCAGCCATAAAAAATGATGAGTTTGTGTCCTTTGTAGGGACATGGATGAACCTGGAAACCATCATTCTCAGCAAACTGACACAAGCACAGAAAATCAAACACCGCATGTTCTCACTCATAGGCGGGTGTTGAACAATGAGGACACATGGACACAGGGAGGGGAACATCACACACTGGGGTCTGTTTTGGGGGGATAGGGAGGGACAGCAGGGGGGTAGGGAGGTTGGGTAGGGATAACATGGGGAGAAATGCCAGATATAGATGACAGGGGGGATGGAGGCAGCAAACCACATTGCCAAGTAGGTACCTATGCAACAATCCTGCATGTTCTGCACATGTACCCCAGAACCTAAAGTGCAAAAAAATATATATTTAAAAAAAACAAAAAAAAAAAAAAAAAAAACCAATTATCTCCCTGGACCAAACTTAGAACCGAAATGCAAAGCAGTGAACGAAGCTGAAGCTCCAGGGTCTGAGGTCTGGAAGCAGGCAGCTGTGGCTACAAGCTGAGCTCTGGTGGTTAAATAGGGAATAAAAATGTTTCATGTAAGAATGCGGAGTATGGTCAACCTTAAAGCTTAAAGCCAGAGAACGGGGCGAGGCGCCCTTGCTTGAAAAAGAGGTCGGGGGCGGGGTGGAGCACACAAACCAACAAAAACCAGGGCTGATGACCTGCTGTCCCCAGCTAAATATTTACAGGAAGCTGTGGTCCTGAAGGGGCCAGAAGACAAACAGAGCCATGCTCTCATATCTAGGTACACAGCCACGATGCCGCCATCTAGGTAACCACATCTGCACCAGCCTCAGCATCACCAGGGCGCAAGGGTCCACACGCCACGAAGTTCTGGTTTTGAACTGGAGGCTGAGGGGCTTGGGGGAAGGCAAAACTACCAGACAGATGGGAAGAGCACAGAAGGAGAGAAAAAGAACAAAGCTAAAAACTGTCCACTAAAAATGAGCCTGCCATACAAAATTCCAGAACACTGAGTAAAATGCAATGCTACGGAAGAGAATCAGCTGAAAACAAGCAGAACATACATTTCCTCCAGCAAAATAAACTTTACGGAACACTTAAAAGAAGTGTGACTGGAATAACTGAAGAGATAAATAACGTAGTAGCATGCATTAAAGTAAAACAGAAGTTATAAAACCCAAATGGGCACAAATAAACCACAAATAGAGAAATGAAAAAAACAAATTTGAAATCTTGGAAATAAGAATGCATCTTTAAGCCGAACCAGTTAGCAGAAAGTCTCCCTAGCACCTGATTTAAGGGACCTGTAAGTTTACAAACATGGACAGAAAGCCAGAAGCTAAAATGAGTTCTCTCTGAGTAGGATGTGGGCAGGAGCAGGAGAGGGAAAGGGTGCCATTGTTTTCAACTGGGTTAGAGTACTTTAATATTTCAAACTATATACACGTATTACTTTAATATAAATCTAAATAGGAAACGTAAAAGCCCATTTGCAAGAAATAACACTAATGAAGGATTACCTGGAGGATATGCAATCGTTGCTTTCCTCCACAAAGACTATATTTTATTCTCGGAGAGATATCATCTTATTAATTTGGCTGGGTGTGGTGGCTCACGCCTGTAATCCCAGCACTTTGGGAGGCCAAGGCGGGCGTATCACTTAAGGTCAGGAGTTCGAGACCAGCCTGGCTAACATAGTGAAACCCTGTCTCCACCAAAAATTATAAAAAATTAGCCAGGTGTGGTGGCGTGCGCCTCTAATCCTAGCTCCCTGGGAGGCTGAGGCAGGAGAATTGCTTGAACCTAGGAGGCAGAGGTTGGAGTAAGCCAAGATTGCGCCACTGCACTCCAGCCTGGGTGACAGAGTGAGACTCCATCTCAAAAAAAAAAAAGTATTAACTTGAGAGTATGTCATTCCGCTATATTGAAAAATATTATAAAACTCAGTGACTTCACTCATTGTGAAAGTCCAATAAGAAAGCTTTGTGAGTGCCTCAGGCTTCAGTGCAAGGAAAAACTGCTCTGGCTGTGTTTTCATTCTTAGGGCTACTGTAAATTTTAAAAGTAGTCTTTTAGGTTTGGCTGCTGACACATTAAGAGTAAATTCATCATTTATTTCTAGCTATCATATATTGCTTCTTGGTCTTTTGGTTAAGATTAAGTGTAGCACTTTTAGCTATTACATAAAGGATTATAGGGTAGAAATTCTGGATTATTATTATTCTTTGTCACTTATTTCTTAAAATTTATTGCTGTTGTATTACACATGCAAGTATATACATAACATACATGTGTATGTATTTTTGTGAATGTGTGTGTGTAAGCTACTTCAAAATCTTTCTGGTGGAGGAAACAGTCTCATTAGATAAAGGAGACTGGTATTTTGAAAAACAAAAGGGAACAAAAGTAGGTTGAGTGTTAGGGTCACGACTTTGGAGAGCACTGAATGCCAGCCTAAGAGTGTGAAGTTTATCCTGAACATGAAAGATGATGCTTAAAGCTTGAAAACTTCTGAGCAAAGTAATAACATGGGAACAGTGGTATCCGGGAAGGTTTACCTAAAACACTGTGTGCCATCGATGAAAAGAATGAAACTGAGAGCCAGGTGAATAATCAGGGGCTATTTCAATAATCTAGCAGTGAGGCCACAGGGCTTTAGATAGATATAGATAGGGTGTTTTAAAATAATTAACAGGACTTAGGAAAGAAAAATTGGCACGGCAAGTAACTATAGTTTTTTTTTTCCTCCAACAAGGCATATGACAGCCAAAGCAGCATGCTATGTTCTAGCCACAAACTTACGGAAACAATCAGTTTTTGGTCTGTTCAGCTTCTATTGCCTTGGATTCTGACCTGGGAAAGCCATGAGAACCCAAATCATTCCAAAACCTCCCTTAGAAGTTGTTTTTTCTTTTTTTCTCCAGAAATTAAGCTGCAGCTGATTACAAATGACAACTCTATACATGCAAATTATACTTGCTCTTAAAAGGGTTCCTGCCTTCCCGAAACCTGATATTGTGCAAGTCCAGTAATATGCAGATGCAGGCACGTAATAAACATTGCTTGATGCAGAAAACTCATGAGATGAATTTCCTAGGTTCCAAGAAAAGCAGAAAAATAAGCTTGGAAACTTTAAATCTAGGAACTGAAAATTAATTTTGATTAAACTAATGTTGAATTTATGATCTCTTGGGAATGGACTAAGCTGAATTTACCTCTATTATTTTTTCTAGGCAAATCAACAGTACAGACATCTCAGAGGAGTGTTTACATCACTAAACAGAACAAAATTCCCAGAGACTTAAAAATATAACTGCAAAATTAGTAGCAAACTAAGTTTATAGTCTCATTTGTGTACATCTTCATCTACTCCCTTCCACTAGAAAACATTTCACGGAAACATGGGAAAACAAGAGCTGGGAGAGCCCAAAGGCTATCTAGTCTAATTCTTTTGTATTACAGAGGATGCAACAAATCCAGAGAGGTTCAATGACTTGCCCAAGTCCATTCTGTTTGTTAGACAGATACAGCACAGAGTATAATCCAGTAGAGTAATCAATACTGTTTTGATTCTACCATTTGACTCGTCTCAGTATTTGTAATGGTCAATGTTATATGTTAATTTGAGTGGGCCACAGGGTGCCCAGATACTTGGTTAAACATTATTCTCAGTGTCTGTGAGAGTATTTCTGTATGAGGTAGCCACCGGAATCCACAGGTTGAGTAAAGGAGACTGCTCTCTCTAATATGGCTGGCCTTCACCTAATCAGCTGAAGGCCTGAGTAGAACAAAAAGGCAGACACTACCTCAAGTAAAAGTAAAAGGGAATTCCTCCTGGCTTACTGCCTGAGCTGGACTGATCAGTTCTTGGAACTTGGGCCTGTCAGCTTTTGGAATGGAACTTACACCACTAGCTCTCCTGGTTCTCAGGCCTTCACACTTGTCCTGAAACTATACTATGGCTCTTCTGGGTCTCCAGCTTACCAACTGCAGATCTCGAGACTTCTTAACATCCATAATCATGTGAGACAATTCCTTAAAATAAATCTCTCCCCCACCCCACCCAATCCTGTTGGTTCTGCTTCTCTGGAAAACCCTAACTTTCATATTAAATAAACTTTTAGCTCAATAAAGAAAATGGGTATGGTAGACATTGTGAACTAGCAACCCCAAATCCATTTAACACTCCTATTTTCTCTTGTCTTTCTCTTGTATAAAGATTAAAAAGCTAAAACAGTTCCTAACCTCTTTTACAGCTAAAGATGGCCACATGACACCATACTGGATAATAACGTGAATCCCATCATTTTGAACAGTGAAGTGCAGGTAGACATCCTTAGGAGATCTTCCCTTTGCTCTTTGCCTTTTATTACCCCTTCTTTTTTCTCCAGAGCTCAGACACACTGACTGGGGTTTAGAGGCAGCAGTCATCTTCAGATGGTAAGGACAAACCCACATGCTAGGGATGACTAAGGAGGAGGACAGAATGATTTCAGGTCCATGATGAGATCTGTGAGTAGCTGCTGTCATCTTGGATTACTTCTCCAGAATTCTTAAGACACATGCACCCCACCCACTAAAGCTAGTTTTAGTTGAGTTATCTGTTATTTATAGCCAAACCCTTTCCTAATATACTATTGCACCCCCAGATTTCACCTGTTACGATAAAACTAAAATGACCATGACCACAATTTTATAAAACAATTATTCGTTCATTCAAGAATTTTCTGAAGATCCACCACACTCATGGCCCTAAAAGGAACTAAATACGAGAGCCTTCCCATTTCAAACCAAGGATGCTAGTGGAAAGCTAGCTTGCTGCCGTTCCAGATCACGGTGTGCGGAGGAACCCCAGGGCAGTTTCTCACCATTTCTGTCATTCTTGCCTGCAGCAAAAGGCTAACAATAATGTGAACTGAATCTTCAGGAGCTATTAGCAGTGCATTCAACTTTTCCCACTTAATTCCCTTATTTCTAAAAGTTCTTCTTAAGGCAAAACTAATCGTGTTCACTGACTCCTACAGCATTAGAATGAGGTTAGGGTCCTTTCTCACGGTTGGCACTGGGAGTACAGTGAGTTGTGGTATATTGGCAGGAGCATTAGATTTAGTCAATAGATTTGAGTGTCACACCTGGTTTTGCCACTTTTTCCTTTATCTTATCCCAGAGGCATATCTCTGAACCTTTCTGAGTTTTACTTCCTAATTTACTGATTAATTACTGAGAACAAAAAAGATAACAAAGAATTCTAACAATGTAGACATTCTTCAAAAGTAAGATTTCTTTAGACAACCCAATTATGTGAAACATGTTATATTGGACGTAAAAGTAAGTAGGTCCAACATGAAAAAGGTATATAAGTAACAGAAGGAAAGTCCATTCATTATGTTCATGGCATTTATTTTGTCTCTCCTTCCTTTCTCAGAAAGTAAAAGTCGTTAGATAAGTGATCTCAGTCTAATAATGTGCTGCAGTGGAAAGCTTTATGGAGCAAATATTAAAGAAACAGAGATGTCATCAAGATGGCTGACTAGAAGCAGCTGGTACTCATCTCTTCCACACAAAAAAAAACAAAACAGTAAGCAGATAACCAGATGTTAAATAGAGCATCTAAGAGAGAACAATGGAATTCTGCATGAAAGGGACAGGGACTCTCCAGGGCACAGAAAACAAGAGAAGATAGGCAGCAGTCTCAGCCAGGACTGGGGGCAGAGCCAGGAAAGGCTCCCCGTTGTAAGGAAAAGGTAAGAAAGAGATCTCCAGTTGTCCACATTACCACCACAGATGGCCGCCATCCTAGCCACAGGACAGCTGCTCAGTCTCACAGGCCCTGACCCTAGTATAGGAGTTGACTGGAGTCCATCATGGAATTGTTCCAGAGGGCATTCATGCTGGATTCTAGTCACCCCTCAGGACCCAAGGTGCTATGGCATGGCACCATTTTGAAAGCCCAGTAACTACCAGACTATATCCTGCCCTGGACCCCAGAAGCCCCTCCATTTCTATATCCCTGGAATGCCACTGATATTCCCCCATATCCACTCAGAGGGCTGCAGTATCATGAAACCAGCTGGACCAAGTGGTATGGCCAGATATCCAGCACTCTAGTCCACACTGTGTCCTATACCCTGGGGACCAAGGGAACTAGTGCAACAGGGAGGCTGCCCCCAAGACAAATGGAGCTAAAGCACATCTTCCTCAGACCATGGGAGCTGCCTGCCTGGGGCCACTGCCACCTACAGCAATGCCACCTCTTCCAGGGTCAAGGCCACCACACACCTGCACATGCCTTCAGGGGACCTGAGAACCAACTCTCTGGGGCACAATGTTCAGAGGCCCCATGCATTACCTAAGCACACTATCTAGGGGCTGGAAGATTGGTTAAACCTGCACATGGCATGAGGGGGGACTGAGGACAGGCCTGGTTCAACCCATCTCCAGTGGTGCCATATGAACCATTACGAGGCCTGCTCACAGTCCCATGGTATTTAGACACCTGAGGACCAGAACGCCTGCCCTGCTGCCACCATAACCAGTACTCACATGTGCCACCAAGGGGCCCAGAACCAGCCCACCTGGTGTCTCCATCCCCAGCAAAGGTTGCCCAAGCCTCCAGTAAGAACCACAGCCTAAGCCACTAAGGAACTTGTAATCACTGCTGACACTGATTATGGACAAATAAATAACGTGGAGATCACACTACTATGCGCACCCAGGGTCAGAGCAAAAGAACTCTACCCAACAAATACCATAAATATATCTACATAAAAAAGTCATTCTCTATGAAAGTCAATACAAACACTTAGAAGCAATTATGACACCAGATATACAGATGTAAGGACACAACAAATGTAAAAAAGAAAATATGATACCTAAAAAGGAACACAATAATTCTTCAGTAAAAGACATCAAAGAAAAGGAAATCTATGATATGCTTGAAAACAAATACAAAACAATGATCTTAAGGAAACTCAGTGATACACAAGAGAACCCAGATAGACAATATGAAAAACTCAGAAAAGCAGTTAATGATCTGAATAAATTCAACATAGGTATCTTAAAAAGCACCAAAGAGAAATCCTAAAACTGAAGAATTCGATGAACGAAATTAAAAAATATAATCAAGAAGCTTCAACAACAGACTAGATCATGCAGAAGAAGGAATTTCTGAATTGAAGGCAGATCTTTTGAAACAGCAGTCAGTCCAAAAACAATGAAGATATAACAAAAAAGAATGAAGAAAGCCTAAGTGACATATGGCACATCATAAAGTAAAAAGTATTCAAATATTGGAATTTCCAAAAGGAGAAGAAATTTTAAAAGTCAGAGAAAACTGAGAGGCAGAGCAAGATGACAGAATAGATAGTTCCACCAATCACCCCCACCCCCCACAAGGACACCAAGTTAAAAACTATCCATACAGAAAAAAACACCCTCATGAGAACCAAAAACCAGATGAGGACTCCTAGTACTGGGTTTTAACTTCATATTGTGAAAAGAGGCACTGAAGAGAGAGAACAAACAGTCCCGAATCACCAATGCCACCTCTCCCCAACCCCCCCCAGCAGTGATGCATGGTACAGAGAGCAACTCTGTGTGCTAGGGAGGGGTGTTATGGTTTGTCTCTGTGTCCTTACCCAAAGCTCATCTTGAATTGTAACTGGGGTTTGCACCCCCTGAAACAACAGCCTGAGCTTTACCTTGGTCCCTTTTTAGCCACAGCTGAAGCAGCTGGGATGCAGGGCCCCAAGTCCTGAGGCTGCACACTGCAGGGGTCCCCCGGACCCTACTCACAAAACAATTTTTTCTCCTAGGCCTCTGGGCCTGTGATGGGAGGGGCTGCTGTCAAGGTGTCTGACATGCTCTAGAGACATTTTCCCGATTGCCTTGGTGATTAACATTTGGCTTCTCATTACTTATACAAATTTTTATAGCCAGCTTGAATTTCTCCCCAGAATATGGGTTTTTCTTTTCAACCACATCAGGCTGCAAATATTGACTCCACATCTCACATCCAGGTCATGTAGGGATTACAGGAATTACATTTTCAGTTCTAATTCCTATAATCCCCAAAAGTCAAGGGAGGAACCTGGTAGGAGGTGACTGAATCATGGGGGCTGTTCTCCTGATAGTGAGTTCTCATGAGATGTGATGGTTTTATAAGGGGCTCTTCCCCCTTTGCTCTTCATTTTCTCTCTTACTTGCCACTCTTCCTGTTCCATTATGATTATAAGTTTTCTGAGGCCTCCCCAACTATGTGAAACTGTGAGTCAATTAAAACTCTTTTCTTTATAAATTACCCAGTCTCAGGTAGTATCTTTATAACAGTGTGAAAACAGACTAAAACAAGAGAAAATACAGCAATTGTGAGGCATTGAACTCAGGTGCTGCCCTGTCAGAGCAGAAAGGAAAACCAAACCAAACTCATCTGATGTCTGCCCACAGAGGGAACATTTAAACTGGCCCTAGCCAGAGGGGAATCGCCAATCCCAGTGGTCCGAACTTGAGTGCCTGCAAACCTCACCACCGAGGGCCAAAGTGCTCTTGGTCTCTAAGTAACCTTGAAAGGCAGTCTAGGCTATAAGCACTGCAACTTGTAGGCAAGTCCTACAGCTGAATTAGGCCTGGAGACAGTGGACTGGGGGGCATGTGACATACTGAGGCACCAGCTGGGGCAGCCAAGAGAGGGCTGGCATCCTCAGCCTTTGGAAAGGGGAGGGAATAGTAAGAAAAACTGAGTCATAGTTTTAGTGCCAGTTCAGTCATAATATCAAAGAATACCAGGTAGACTTCTAAGGTTTTTGACTCTAGTACCTGACTCCCAGATAGCACTTCTGAACCCACCTGGGGTCTGGGGAACCTGATGGCCCGGAAGGAAAGGACAAAGGCCTTGCTGGCTTTGCCACCTGCTGATGGTAGAGCCCCAGACCCCCTGAGCGAACACAGTCGGTAGCCAGGGAGTGGTTACAGAAGGCCCTGGGCAAGACCCAGCGCTGCGCTGGCTTCGGGGTCTGCATAAAAGCAGAAACACAGAACAACGAAGCAAAACAGAAAACTCAGAAACAAATCCACATACCTATGGTGAACTAATTTTTGACAAAAGTGCCAAGAACATACACTGGAGAAAACACAGTTTCTTTAGTAAATGGTACTGGGAAAACTGGATAGCCATATGCAAAAGAATGAAACTATGCCACTCTCTCTCACCATATACAAAAATCAAAATGGATTAAAGACTTAAATCTAAGACCTCAAACTATAAAACTACTGCATTAAGAAAATATTAAGGAAAATCTCTAGGACAATGGTCTGGGCAAAGATATTTTGAGCAATACCCCACAAACACAGGCAACCAAAGAAAACATGGACAAATGGGATCACACCAAGTTAAAAAGCTTCTGCATAGCAAAGGAAAAAACAACAAAGTGAAGAGACAACCCACAGAATGGGAGAAAATACTTGCAAACTACCCAACTGACATAAAGAGCTCAGAATATATAAATCATCAGAATATATAAAGAGCTCAGAATATATAAATCATCAGAATATATAAAGAGCTCAAACAGCTCTACAGATAAAACAAATCTAACAATCTGATCAGAAGATGGACACAAGATTTGAATAGACATTGGTCAAAATGGCATTCAGGCATATGAAAAGGTGTTCAACATCATTGTCACAGAAATGCAAATCTAAACTACAACGAGGTATCATCTCATCCCAGTTAAAATGGCTTATAATCAAAAAGACAAGCAATAACAAAGGCTGGCGAGCATGCAGAGAAAAGGGAACCCGTGTAGACTGTTGATGGGAATGTAAATTAACACAACCGCTATCGACAACAGTTTGGAGGTTCCTCAGGAAACTACCATATAAAATAGAACTGCCATATGACCCAGCAATCCTACTGCTGGGTATGTACCCAAGAGAAAGGAAATCAGTCTAGCCAAGAGGTATCTGCACTCCTATGTTTGTTGCAGCACTGTTCACAATAGCTAAGATTCGGAAGCAACTTAAATGTCCACCAACAGATGAATGGATAAAGAAAACATGGTATACATACACAATGGAATACTATTCAGCCATTAAAAAAATGAGATCCAGTCATTTGCAACAACATGGATGGAAATGAAGGGGATTACATTAAGTGAAATACCAGTCACAGAAAGACAAACATTGCATGTTCTTACTTATTTGTGTTATCTAAAAATCAAATCAATTGAACTCATGGACAGAGAGTGCAGAAGGATGGTTACTGGAGGCTGGGAAGGGTAGGTGGCTTATAGGAGAGGTGGGGATGATTAATGGGTACAAAAGAAATAGAAAGACTAGATAAGACCTACTATTTGATAGCACAATAGAGTGGCTATAGTCAATAATAATTTAGTTGTATGTTTTAAAATAACTTAAGAAAATGTAATTGGATTGTTTGTAACTCAAAGGATAAATGCTTGAGGGGATGGACACCGTCTTCTCCTTAACATGCTTATTTCACATTGCATGCCTATATCAAAACATCTCATGTACCCCACAAATATATACCCCTACTATGTACCCACAATTTTTTTTAAATAATGAAAATAATTTAAAGTCAGAGAAGACCTATTTAATGAAATCACAGCCAAAACTGAGGGAATTTATCACTACTAGACTAGCCTTAAAAAAATTCTTAGGAGAGTCCTATATCTGGAAGCAAAAGGACAGTATTTGCTATCATTAAAACACACAAAAGAAGAGAACTCACTGATAGAACAGATGTACAAATGAGAAAAAGAAGGGAATCAAATGTTATCACTGCAGAAAACCACCAAATTATAAAGGCAAAGAATAAAAGAGGAACAGAGGAACAAAGGATGTACAAAACAATCAGAAAACAATTTTTAAAATGTCAGGAATAAGTCCTCTCATATAAATAACCACCATAAATATAAATGTTTTGAATTCCCCTAATTAAAAGATACAGATTGGCTGAATGAGTAGAAAAAAAAGAATCCAACTATATGCTGCCTACAAAAAAACTCATTTCACCTGTAAAGACAGATTAAAAGTGAAGGGATGAAAAACAATACTCCATGCAAACAGAACCCAAAGCTGAGCAGGAGTAGCTGTAGTGTATCACACAAAATAGACATTAGTTAAAAAACAAAGAGAGACAAAAAAAAAAAAAAAGGTCAGTATATAATGATAAAACTATCAATTCAACAAGAGGATATAACCACTGTAAACTTATATGCACCCAAACTGGAGCACCCAGATATACAAGGCAAATATTATTAGGGCTAAATAGAAAGACCCCAACATAAGAAAAGTCACGAACTTCAGCATTGAACAGATCATCTAGACAGGAAATCTACAGAAAGATATCACAATCTGCACTACAAAACAAAAGAACCCAACAGATGTTTACAGAACACATCCAACAACTGCAGAATATGCTTCATTCTCATTAGCAAACGGAACATTCTCCAGGATAAATGATATGCTAGTTCTCAAAACAAGGCTCAACAATTTAAAAATTGAAATCATATCAAGCATCTTATCAGACTACAATGAAATAAAACTAGAAATCAGTAACATAAACTTTGGCTGTACAAATACATGAAAATTAAACATGCTGCTGAATGACTATTGGGTCAATGAAGAAATTAAGAAGATCAAAAACTTTCTTCAAAGAAATGAAAATTGAAATACAACATATTAAAACATATGGGTTACAGCAAAAGTAGTGTTAAAGAGGGACATTTGCAGCAATAAACACCTACATCAAATATTTCAAGTTAAAAAGTCTAACAATGCACATCGAGGAACTGGAAAAACAAGAATAAACCAAAATCAAAATTAGTAGAAGTAATAATAAAAATCCAAACAGAATTAAACAAAATACAGATTAAAGAACAATACAATACAAAAGATCAATGAAACAAAGTTTTTTTTTTTTTTTGAAGAAATGAATAAAGTTAGTAAACCACTTGTTAGACTAACCAAGAAGAAAACTCAAATAAGTAAAATACCAAAAGAAAATCAAATAAGTAAAATCAGGGAGGAAAAAAGGGGACATTGTAACAGATGCCCCAGAAATTCAAAGCATCATTACAGACTGTTAGGAAAAACTGTAGGCCAATAAACTGGAAAACCTAGTAAGAAATGGATAAATTCCCAGTCTCATACAAACCACTAAGATTAAACCACGAAGAAAACAGAAAATGTGAATGGAACAACAGCAAGTAATGAGATTGAAAGAGTAATAAAGTCTCCCATCAAAGAAAAGCCTAGGACCTGATGGCTTCACTGCTGAGTTCTACCAAACATATAAAAAAGAACGAATACCAATTCTACTCGTACTATTCCAAAAAAAAAAAAAAAAAAAAAACTAGGAGGATGAAATACTTTGAAACTCATTATATAAAGTCAGCATTACCCTGATACTAAAACTAAAGACACAACAACAAAAAGCTACAGGTCAATATCACTGATTAGCATAGATGCATTTTTTTTTTCCTCAACAAAATACTGGCAAACCAAATTTAACATTAAAAAGATCATTTACCACAATTAAGTGGGATTCATCCCAGGGATGGAAGGATGGTTGAACATATGTAAATCAATAAATGTGATACATCACATTAACAGAATCAATGACAAAAACATATGATCATTTCAGTAGATGCTGAAAAAAACCTACAATAAAATTCAATATGCCTTCATGATAAAAAAATCTAAACAAATTGGGTATGAGAGTAACATACTTCAGAAAAAAAGGGCCATATATAACAAACCCCAAGCTAGCATCACACTGAATGGGGGAAAAATTGAAACCCCCTCCTTTACTATCTACTTTTACCACTTTTACTCAACACAATATTGGAATTCCTAGCCAGAGCAATTAGACAAGAGAAAAAATTAAAGGGCATCCAAATTAGAAAAGAATCCCAATTAACCTTGTTCACCAACAGCATGATCTTACGTCTAGAAAAACCACAAGACCCCAACAAAAACTATTAAACTGATTAATTCAGTAAAGCCACAGAATACAAAATCAACATGCAAAAATCACTAGCACTTCTATATGCCAACAGCAAACATCTGAAAATAAAGAAAGCAATCCCATCTGCAACGGCTACAATAAAATAGTGTGAACACATAGGACTAAACTTAATAAAGGTGAGCTCTCTACAATAAAAACTATAAAGCACTGATAAAAGAAACTCAAGAGAACATAATAAACAGAAAAGATACCCCACGTAGATTAGAAAAAATATTGTTCAAATGATACTACTCAAAGCAATCGACATTTTCAACATAATCCATATCAAAATATTAATGACATTCTGCACATGACAAGAAAAAAGCAATCCTGAAATTCGTATGGGACAAAAGCAATCCTGAACAAAACGAACAAAGCTGGAGGCATCACATTACCTGACTTCAAAATGCTCTATGAAAGTACGATAACCGAAACAAGCATGGTAACAGCATAAAAATGGACACATAGATGGATGGAACAGAAGAGAACAGAAAACCTAGAAACAAATCCGCACATTTACCGTCAATGGATTTTCAAGAAAGTTACCAAGAACATACACTGAGAAAGGAAAATCCGGATAGCCATATGCAAAAGAATGAAACTAGACCCCTATCTCTCACCATATACAAACAGTCTTATCAAAACAGCTTAAATATTTGAATATAAGACCTAAAACCAAGAAACTGCTATAAGAAAACATTGGAGAAACACTTCAGGACATTGAGCTGGGCAACTATTTATTGAGCAAGACCTCAAAAGCACAGGCAACCAAAGCAAATATAGAAACAAGAGATTACATCAAGCTAGAAAGCTTCTGTACAGCAAAGAAAATAATCGATGAAGTGAAGAAACAACCTATAGAACTGAAAAAAAATATTTGCAAAGTATTCATTAGATGAGAGATTAATAACCAGAATATACAGGAACTCAAACTCAATAGCAAAAACCAAATAATCCAATTAAGAACAGGCAAAAGTCTGAATAAATATTTCCCAAAATATTCATACAAATAGCCAACAGCTATATTAAAAAATGTTCAACAATATTAATGGTCAGGGAAACGCAAATCAAAACCACAATGAGAAATCATCTCCCCAGTCAAAATGGCTACTGTGGAAAAGAAAGAAAATAACAAATGCTGGCAAGAATGTGGAGAAAGGGGAAGGCTCACACATCGCTGGTGGAATGTAAATTAGTACAACTTTGGAGAACAATAAGGAGGTTCTTGAAGAAACTAAAAACGCAACTATTGTATAACCAAGCAATCTTCACACTGGGTATAGATCCAAAAGAAAGGAAATCAGAATACCAAAGACATAGCTGCACTCCCATGTTTACTGCTGCACTATTCAAAGTAGCCAAGGCACTGATGAACCTGTCAATCAACGAATGAGTTAAAAAAAAATGCAATATATGAAGACAATTGAGTATTTTTATTCTATAAAAAGTAATAAAGTCCTGTCATTTGCAGCAACACGGATGGAACTTAAGGACTTTACATTATGTGAAATAAACCAGACACGGCAAGACAAATACCTCATTTTCTCACTCGTACATGGGACTAAAAAGAAGCTGATTTCATAGAGATAGCGAATGCAATAGTGGTTTTGAGGCTGGAAAGAGTAGCAGGTAGAGAGGGGTGAAGAGGGGTTGGTTAACCCATGCAAGATTACAGTTCAACAGAAGGAATAAGATGTAGTGTTCAGCTGCACAACAGGGCAACTAGTAAACAATAATTTACCGTGTATTTCAAAATAGCTGGAAGAGAAAATTTAGAAGGTTCCCAACATAAATAAATTTTTGAGGAGATGGCTCTCCCAGTTACCCATATTTGAGCATCACACATTGTATGCTGGTATCAAAATACCACATGTACCCCATAAATATGTACAACTATCATATATCAATAAAAAATGTTTAAAAAGCAATAAAGGGCATTTAAATTGGAAAAGAAGAAATCACACTGTCTTCTCTTTGCAGACAACATGATCTTATATATGGAGAAAATGAAAGACTCCACCAAAATACTCTTAGAACTGATAAATTCAGTAAAGCTGCAAGATATAAAATCAACATGCAAAAATCAGCAGTGTCTCTATACACCAATAATGAACTACCTGAAACAGAAATCAAGAAAGTAATCCCATTTACAATAGCTATCCACCCCACAAAAAAGACACCTAGGAATAAATTTAACCAAGGAAGTGAAAGGCCTCCACAATGAGAACTATAAAACACTGATAAAAGAAATCAAAGAGGACAAAAATGGAAAGACATACCATGCTCATGGGTTGGAAGAATACTGTCAAATGATAATACTATTGAAAGCAGTCTAAAGATTCAATGCAACCCCTATCAAAATACCAATGATAGTCCTCACAAAAATAGAACAAATTATCCTAAAATTGATACGAAAACACAAAGACCCCAAATAGTCAAAGCAATACTGAGCAAAAAGAACAAAGTGTTTCGTAGAAAACCCACACAAATATTTTGAAAAATATTTTTAAATTAGGCATCATGCTACCTAATTTCAAAATATTCTACAAAGTTATACTAATAAAAAAAGCATAGTATTGGTATAAAAACAGACACATAGACCAATGGAACAGAACAGAAAACCCTCAATTAAATCTGCATATTTATAGGCAACTGATTGTCAACAAAGGCATCAAGAACACACAGTGGAGAAAGGATACCTCTTCAATGATTCCCCAACAGAAAAGTGGATATCCATGTGCAGAAGAATGAAAACTAAACCCTTATCTGTCACCACACAGAAAAATCAATCAAAATAAATTAATGACTGTGAGTCTGGAAACTATAGTACTAAAAGAAAACAGAGGAAACACTTCAGGACATTGGTCTAGGCAAAGACTTTACAGCTAAGACCACAAAATCACAGGTAACAAAAACAGACAAATGAGACTGTATTGAACCAAATTGCTTCTGCAGAGCAAAGGAAACACTGAACAGAGTGAAGAGACAACCTATAAAATGGCAGAAAATATTTGCAAACTATGTGTTGAAAAAGGAACTGATATCCAGAATATACAAGGACCTCAAACAACTCAACAAAAATATCACAAATAATCCAATTCAAAAGTGGGCAACGGATCTGAATAGATATTTCTCTAACACATATACGAAAGGCCAATAAAAATGCTCATCACCAATCACCAGGGAAATGCAAATCAAAACAAAAATGAGGTGTCATCTCACCCCAATCAGAATGACTATTATCAAAAAGACAAAAAAAATACTGTCAAGGCTGTGGAGAAAGGGACTCTTATATCAGGCTGGTGCAAAAGTAATTGTGGTTTTTGCCATCAAAAGTAATATATTGCTGGGCACGGTGGCTCACTCCTGTAATTCCAGCACTTTGGGAGGCTAAGGCAGGAGGATCATGAGGTCAGGAGTTCAAGACCAGCCTGGCCAAGATGGTGAAAACCTGTCTCTACTAAAATTACAAAAATTAGCTGGGTGTGCTAGTGGGCGCCTGTAATCCCAGCTACTCGGGAGGCTGAGGTTGGAGAATCACTTGAACCTGGGAGGCAGAGGTTGCAGTGAGCTGAGATCCTGCCACTGCACTCCAGCCTGGGCGACAGAGCAAGACTCTGTCGCAAAACGAAACAAAGTAATAGCCACCCACTCCCCCCCCAAAAAAAGACACCTAGGAATAAATTTAACCAAGGAGGGGAAAGGCCTCTATAATGAGGCTACTGCCATTACTTTTACTGGCAAAAACCCCAATTACTTTTGCACCCACCTAATTGTACCGCCATTATGGAAAACAGCGTGAGAGGTTCTCAAAAAACTAAAAATAGAACTACCACACAATCTAGCAATTGCAGTACTGGGTATTTATCCAAAGGATAGAAAATCAGTATATCAAAGGGATACCTGCAGCCCCGTGTTTATTATAATAGCACTATTGACAAAAACTAAGATATGAAATCACCCTAATGGATTTAAAAACTGTGGCATATATACACAATGGGATATTATTCAGCTATAAAAAATGATATTCTGTCATTCGTGGCAACATGGATGGGCCTAGAGGACATTATGTGAAGCAAAACCAGTCAGGCACAGAAAGATAAATACTACTTGTTCTTACTCATATGTAGGAACAAAAAAATTGATCACATGGAAGTAGAGAGCAGAACTGTGGGTACTGGAGGCTGCGAAGGTGGGGAGAGGTTGGTTAACAAACACAAACTTAGGAGGAATGAATCTGGTGCTCTGCAGCACTGTAGG
This sequence comes from Ateles fusciceps, assembly GCA_036589455.1. NCBI lineage: Eukaryota > Metazoa > Chordata > Mammalia > Primates > Atelidae > Ateles > Ateles fusciceps. The sequence goes on from JAZHEH010003256.1 coordinate 1,587,091, forward strand.
GTGAATACAGTTCACTTTAATTTACTGTATATTCTCAAAACACAAACAGGATTTTGAATGTTCACAACACAAAGAAATGATAAAGGTATGAGGTAAAGACCTGGTGATTGCTCTGATTTGATACTACACATAGTATACACACATAGAATACACACATAGAATACACACAGAGTACGCACACAGAGTACACGCACAGAGTACGCACATAGAGTACGCACATAGAGTACGCACATAGTGTACGCACATAGTGTACGCACATAGTGTACGCACATAGTGTACGCACATAGTGTACGCACATAGAGTACGCATAATGAAGTATCACTGTATCCCACAAACATGTGCAATTATGTGTCAACCAAAAACAAAAGGAAAAAACTATACGGATTAAAAAAACACATGAGTGGTTATCAGGGGTTGGGGTAGGGGTGGTAGGGGTGACTATGAAGGGACATGCGGGCACCTTTTTGGGAAATGAAACCATCCTGTATCTTGATATTGATAGCCATTTCATGACTGCATTTGTTGAAATCATAGAACTGCCTCACTAAATACGGTAAATTTTTGCATCAATTGTACCTCAACAAACCTGATTTTATTTTGAAAAATATTTTTAAAGAAACAAACTAGGTAAAACTTGACATGATGTTTACTGAGCAGTAACTATTGTCAATCGTAATGTAATTCAACCCGTTTACTACACACGTTTTACTAGCACTCTGGCCTTCACCAACCCTTTTAATTAAATGTTTAATGCCTACATTCCCACTTGACTCAACTCCATAGGTCCTTACTTTTGGTTAAATCTCAGCTTGTCACCAACTTTGTGGATGACAAAGTTCCAGAAAACAAAATATATGCAATTCAATGAGTTACTTATCTGTTTCCTACCAGGTACTGACAGTCATTCACTTTTGGGTTTATGGAATAAAGGCAGAGTTCTCTGAAGATGATTGAGATACTGCCGTGGAGGTGTTTCAGTCTGGTTCCATACCACATACCTTGTCCTGGGTTTGGCAGCGGGAACAGTCACATTCGAAACAGTACTGGTCCCTCAGCTGCTTCCGGCGCTCCTCACTGGTCATCAGCATATCCAGGTAGCAGATGGTGAGCTGTGCGGGCCAGAGAGAGGGAAGCGTTCACAAATCTGTTGTGCTCATTTCTTTAACAAATGGTTATTATTATTGCTAATTATTGGAGTGAAACTTGTTTTTATTATAAGCCAGAAATGTAGAGAGAGAAGCTACCACTTACAGTTTCTCTACCCAAATAATCCCATGTAAAATTTTAATCTATTTCCTTTCACTCTGTTATGTGGTGAGCACATATATAACATATATTTATAGAATGGGGCTTATGATCTCTCTACCCACTTTTGTATCTTACTTTCTTCACTATAGTAAAATATCAAAAGCTGTTGAGCGTTTGGTATTACTAAGGTTTGCTAATAAATTCTATAACCATTAGCAATCAGAGAAGCCAAATTAATCCTGGCAACCAAATGAGTGGCAGATGATGCAGCCAGAGTGCTCTTAAATTCTAACCAATTCTATAGCTGCCTCGTGGAATTTAAGGTCAACCAAATTTGGTATCTTTGTAAGGAGACAACATTTCTCTCACTTGTAACTAGGTTTAAAAAAATATAGAATAATTTCCAAATAGGGGAGAGTTTAACGTGAGAGTGCCATCACTTATGGAAGCATTTCAACTGATTGCCTTATACCCTTTCAGAGTAATATCCCCTGCCTTGGACAGTGAAGGGCTATCAACGAGAGGATGTATTTAAAGGACTCCTCGGACTACTCTCTAGCACTCAGTCCCCTTTAAGTCACAGGTCTTCAGGCAACATCATAATGGTAGGCATTTTGCACTTGATTAGATCTCTTATGGAGTCTAACTCAAAACACAGAAAGCAGAGCACCTGATCTTCCCCTCAACCTGTCCCATCTCGGTTGGCGCTCTCACTCTCAGGCGACGGTAACTCATCTTTTGTCCTATCCAAGCTGAAGCCTCAGCATCACCCTTCACTTCACGCTTTCCTTTACACCTGCCATTGAATCCACCAGGAAATTCTGCGGGCTCTACCTTAAAAATTACCAACCACTTTTACCTTTTCCAATGCTACCACCCTGGGCTGAGCCACCATTACTTCCTACCTGTAAAATGTAATAGTCTCACAGCTGGTCTCCTTGATTCTTTCCCTAGGCCCCCTGCACTCCACCTTCTAGCCAGAGTGATTCACTTAAAGTGTAAGTCAGATGACACGTTCTGTTTGAAACAGCTCCCCACTTTGCCCGAGTACAGGCCAGGTCCTTACAGCTCCACAGGTGTAACTCAAAGTGTGGACCCTGGACTGGTGCTAGTGCACACCGTGGGCTACCAGTCCGTGACGAAATGAGTAAAGAAACACAAAGTCAGTATTTAGAAATGTTCTTCACTAATCTGATAAGGGTAGTTTCAGGTGACTAATAATAAAACATTGGACTTTTTTTTAAGACAGGGTCTCTCACTCTGCCACCAAGGCTGGCATGCAGTGGCATGATCCAAACTCACTGCAGCCTCAATCTCCCAGGCTCAGGTGATCCTCCCACCTCAGCTTCCCAGGTAGCTGGGACTAAGGCATGCGCCACCACACCTGACTAATTTTCTGTATTTCTTGTAAAGATGGAGTTTTACCATGTTCCCCAGGCTGGTCTTGAACTCCAGCAATCCTCCCTCCTCGACCTCCCATGGGATTTCAGGTGTGAGCCACTGTACCCAGCCCTTTTATTTTACGTTCTCTAAATGTCATTTTTCTAATAACTTCTTTTCCCTAGATTTTATAAAAATACTGGTCTGCAATAGATAAGGAAGGAAAAGAAAAACGGGTCCTTCATTGTAGTTAGAGAAGCAATGGCTTCACATACTCCCAGCCCTGTTCCCTCTCACGTCCCTCGCTCTCGCTGCTGCTGCTCCACCAGGCTGGCCTCCTGCTGGCTCCACACACACTCCCACCTCAAGGCCCGCGCACCAGCTGTTCCCTCTGCCCTCCGCCCAGTCTACTACGACAACCTCCCTCATCTCCTTTGAGTTTCAGTCAAATCCCACTTTTCATTAAGGTCTAATCTTACTACCCTATTAAAATTAACAACCCAATTCCCTTCCCTTCTCCAGTTTTTCTCTTCCTGTATCATATGTCAGCTTGTACCATACCGTATAAATTATTTCTCTGCTTTTAAAAGTAGAAAGTAATTATGGGGGTATGTGTGGTGGGGGAAGAAGTGAAGATTTTAGATGAGCAAGAAAGCAGGATTATCCACGGAAGGAGATGACACAAGCTCCCTAGAGCAAAAAACTCCATGTGGTTTTTCTTATGCTTAAGAGAAAGCATCTCATGTCTACAAAGTATGATCTTACTTGTCTGAAATCATGGTAGAGCAAAGGCGGCCATCCTCTTTGACAGAAACCGAAGCTTTGGGAGGGCCTCGCTAAAGCTGCAGAGGTGATGGTGGACGGCTGGGCTGGCCAGCCAGATCTGTCAGATCCACCAAGGCCATCACCAAGGTGACAGGAGCCACAGCCTGACCTGGCTGGCTGGCACTCTCTACTCAGAATCAACAGTAACTGCCCTTAAGAGATACAGACAGTGATGTTACTGAGTATCTACTGTTCATGGAGAGGCAGCATAGAGCAGTCAGAACTAGCGAAGGTCTGGGATTCAGGTAACACTGAAGCTTGCACTCAGATCTCTTGATTTAAGTCTGAGGCTCTTTTTACATTAACATGGCGGCTTCTCACATCTGGCGGGGAGAGATGGTGGTAGGAGAAGTTGGCGTCTCTTAAGGAGTTTCTGTAGCACCATGAAACCTAAAATACTCACACCGTGTTAGGCAAGGTTCTGTGGCAACTGAGAGCCTTCAGCTGAGACAGCAGCAACTTTTTAATGTCCTCGGTGTTTCTCTTGCTCCCTGATCTGAAGCCTGGGTTGCCTCTGAGACACAAAGAGTCACTTTACCAGGCAAGTTCTCGTTTCCAATAAAAGCTATGTTCCAAATTCCAAATAACCTACTTCTAAGCACACTTTTTGAAACAGCCTATGAGTAAGTCTGAGATACATTCATCTTATACTATCAGGTTCTGCGGGGTCCACGGGAGATGAGGTGGTAAATGAGCCCATTCCTACGTTCCCTCTTGGGTTAACTCTAGGACGCTAATTCTGAATCCAGCCCAGTGCCGCTGAGTCATCAACTCCCATTATCACAGGACATAAATGGACAGTAGTTATTGGGTGACTACCATGTGCCCAGTGTGAAGTCACTAACTGCAGGGCTGTCACTCCAGAAAAAAATGTGCTTGACTAACCCAAGACTTTAATACCAGGGCCAAAACTCACTAGTGATCTTGTCAGGCAGTGAATGGGCAACAGGAGACTAGTCACTTCATTTAACCCCAATAAACAGGCCCTAAAAGCCTCCCCTGGGCATACTGTAACTGCCTGGAACCATTACCTGGACTATGCAATGGTTTTCTAACTGGCTTCCCCGCTGCCTTCAGTATACCTTTTGTCTTCTAAATTGCTTGGAGAGAGATCTTCTGAAAACTCCCATCTGATCATGTCATTTCTCTGCATGAAAACTTTCAACAGTTTCTCACTGCCTATGAATAAAGGCACACAAGGCTTTCCCTCAACTGCCTTTTCCGTCTGCCTTTGTAGTCTCCACGCCTCTCCCTGAGACAGTCATGTACACTGCTATACCTCTGAAACAATGGACACCATGTCAATATGAGTCTGGTGTCACCGCCTACACTAGCCTCTCCTCCAAACTCAGCTTACTGAGAGCCTCTCATCCTTCCAGCTGGGCTCAAACACGCCTCTTCCTATGGGGACTGCCCCATTACCTCAGAGAAAGTGACTACTCATTTTTGTGCTGCTTTTGTGCCAATGAAGTCTGCAAAATATCTCATTATCAGCTCTGAAGGGCTCAATGGCAAAAATGTTTTATTCATATTTTTGGAAAAGACAGCCAGATTACTAACTGGTAATGACAGCTAAAATCATGTTATTAGCCAAAGATAAAAACCTTTATTAAAGACTCACCAGTTGTAATGGAGTATCTGCTCGCTAAATGTAGGGCTCATTTAGTGGGGAACATGTATCTGAAACTTGGCCATTGATCAGTTGATACCTTAATGGCACAGAACAAAACTGCATTAAAATATTAATGCCACTGACCACTGTGTTGCATTTATGGAAAATGCAGTAAATCATTTCTGACACTAGAGTAGTACCATGAAGGAGATTTTCTAGGTCTCGAATACATTGCTTACATTAGCATCTCAAGACAAAATGAACTCCTTTTCCACGAAGCCATCTTTTCATTGTCTGCAACTCAGTGGGGAAGTTGACCAAATTAAAATTAGACCTTGTTTCATTTCTAGAATCACATGATCAGTTACCAATTTTTCTTTTAATACTGGCTCTCAACTGTTAAAAAGCCTAAAAAATACCACTTCCTTTTGAGTATCATTTAGCCTCTTCTTGCTTCACAAATCCTGCTAATTTTACTTTCTAAATATTATGTTCTTCAGATACCCTATCACAAGCCACCACCTGACCTCCCCCTGACTTCAGGCTACCATTGTTATCTCTTCCCTGGATTACTACGTTGCCCTGACCCTCATTCTCCCAACCTTGCCAACATACAGAGCATGGCACTGGCATCTGGGGAGGGCCTTCCTGCTGCCTCATAACACGACGGAGGGCATCACATGATAAGATGGCAGGAGCGTCCCCTTCCTATAAAGCCACCAATCCCATCACGGGGTTCCCACCCTGATAACCTTACCTAATCTGAATTACTTCCCACAGACTCCACCTCCACAAACCATCAACAAGAATTTGGGGGATAAAGTTTCCAACAGATGAAAGCTGGGAGGCACATCAACAAAGGGCTGTGAAGGGCGTATAACATTAAGACAAACAGACATAGCGGACGGAAAGAAGGACAATGAATCAGGGGACACACGGTTTAGCTAGACCTACAAAATGGAATGGAGAAATGTTTATTCTCTTAATAAGCTGGTATATATGCAGGACCTGTGGGGACAAGCTTCTTTTGTTGAGAAGATGCCTTGCTAAGGACCAGAGGGGGAAAATGGCCGAGTCTGAAGGGCTTCACACCGAGTGGAAATGTTTCGTATTTGGCAAGAGGAAGGATTTGCTTGTTGCTCCAGAGATGGAAAGAGAAAGATGTGAAAAAGTCAAAGCAGCACCCAAAGACAAGGTGTTTCATTCAACTAAGAGAAAACCAACCATGGAGAATAACTGGCAGCCAACCCTACGAAAATTTAAGAATCTTTGTTTTTGAAAATTCCAACCAATTCAAATTGTTTTTGTCAAGTTACTTGATTTCTTAATTTGCAAAAACATCATCATCATTGACAGCAGCAGCAGCCACTCTTGCTGAAAATAGAAAGTGGTTCCATTTCTTACCTGCCTTGAAGTCCTTTATGGCCCCAGGGGGAAAAAAAATCTAAATTCGCCATCTCAATGACATATATCCCAGTATATTTCATACACTGGTCCTAAAATCTAGAAATTTAGCAAGTAGTTGTGTAAGAAGTGGTTCATTCCACTGAAAATCACTTCGGGGAGAATCTTGTCAAAGCCAAATCCCTGTCTACATAAAATATAGTACCTCTGAGTTTAGGTTTTATTGGCCGAGTGCTCCATAAATGCAATAAAAGCTTTTGATATTGTTTTCCTTGCAATAAATATCCACTTTAGCAAATTGGAAAGGAGAAGGAAACTGGGTTCTAGAAAGAGCAAATTACCTGTAACTCAGAACTCAGCATGGGTAATCATTGTGCAAACCAGCACAGGCTTAGGTTCAGAGCCCCAGAGCAGCCCATTTGCAGCTGCCTTGTGAGAAGGTTGGCTGGGCAGTCTTTAACAGTGGAGAGGTCAAGGCCAGTTCACTGCTGGAGGCCATCCTCCCTGTCCTCTACTCCCGTTGCCTCTTTGCTTAAATGATCACTCAGAAATACAGATGGGTTTGTGAAGTCCCAATGTCAGCCTGAAAGAGTATAAGCTGTTTGCTTTATTAACACAAAGTAAACATGCCTAACTACCTTCAAAATGCCATCAGTGGCCTTTCGAGTAAATAAGTCTTGGGGATCCCATGCACAAGCTGGGATGCCCTCCCTGCCCGTGGAAGGATATGAAAGGCTGCTGAGCTGTTGCTACCAAGGAGATTTAATGATGTCCCTGCGTGTGCATAAAGCACACACACCCTCTGTCACACACATAAACAACTCTCACACGCATAGGATAGGAGCTGTCATCATCCAGAAATATGGTGACCTCTCCCCTAAACATTTAGCCCATTTGTAATTTGAGAGAAGAAATGATAGACTGCTGGGGGAGAGGTGACTACACTATGAATATTCTCACTGGCAGAAGGACAATGAAAAGTTGTCCCCTCAGGCACAATCAGTTTTAGGGCTGGGTCAAGCTGAGAGGGTCTTTGATAGGAAAGAAGCCGGGTAGTGGGAAGCATGGGTTTCCTTACCTCCTCTCCCACCTCGATGTCTCGGACGGCTCGGAGTAAGAGGTGGGGCCCATTAAACACGACTGAACAGTTGGGGTCACAGCTGTGATTGAGCAAAGAGATACTGGAAAAAAAAGAGGAAGACTGTCACAGCTCAGCAGGTAGAGTCAGACAACTAAATTGAACAAATGCAGTCGGTAAAAGACACCTCACTTTGGGTGGGCAGCAGAGGTAGGGTCAACAGGACACCAGGGATGGAGTACTTGGGGTGCATCCACAGAACTGTCACTAAGCACACTTCCTATGAAGTTCAATTCTCCCCCAAGATGGAGGGTAATTAGGGAATGCTACCATTTAATAATAAAAAAAACATTCTGAGTCCTTTTTGGGGATTAGGGCATAGTTGACTGATTAGATAGTAGCCAAGAAGGCAACCCAACATGAAGGTGGGGAAAAAACTGACTCACAAAGAAATACTCCGAGAGGGCTGGGCGCCCTGGCTCACGCCTATAATCCCAGCACTTTGGGAGGCTGAGGTGAGTGGATCATTTGAGGTCAGCAGTTCGAGACCAGCCTGATCAACACGGTGAAACCCCGTCTCTATTAAAAATACAAAAAAATTAGCTGGATGTGGTGGCGCATGCCTGTCGTTGCAGCTACTCGGGAGGCTGAGGCAGGAGAATTGACTGAATCAGCAAAGCAGAGGTTGCGATGAACCAAGATCACACCACTCCAATCTGAGTGACAGAGCAAGATTCCATCTCACTCACACACACAAAAAGGAAATACTCTCAGAGATAATGGGATGCAGCAGCCAAGATAGCATTGGCCTTTCCCATAGGATCTCATTTGTTGAGCTCCTCTGGAGAAATGGCTGTCTTTGCTAGAACGTCCACGATGAAGATTAATTAGGAGTATTTCCTCTTAAATAGACAGCTGATGCTGTTTTGCCAGCTACATTGTGATGCATTCTGGGCCATGGTCCAGTCATTTTATTACCTGGGAGGTACATTTTTTACCATCTGGAAAACAAAGTGGATTTAAGCTGCTCTCATCAATTGACACTAATTAGAATGAGCACTTACTATGTGGAAACTTTCTTACATTTAATCCTCACAACAGTTTTATGGGGATCATTTACCGGGCAAGAGACTGATACACAGAAATTAAATGACTTGCTCAAGAACATACAACCAGTAAGTGGTGACAGAGTCTGGACCAGGTGACCTGAACTCAGAGCCCATGCTTTGAATCATTCAGTGTTACTGCTTTTTGAGAACCACTACCAACAGACCTGACCTATGGTTAGTCACAATTGTGAGAAATAAGAAAAAAGGCTGGATTCTTAGATTCACAATTATTAGAAAGTCTACATTTGTATTTAGACTCTTATGGCATAAAAACAAAATGGAACTGGGAGTGATTGTAGTGCTTGTGGAAAGACAGTTTCATAGCTCAGTGGTGAGGGTCAGCTCAGCAAGAAAGCATTCAGGGGCCAGAGTCTGAGAGTTTTCTTGCCTCCTCAAGTGAAAGAGCTCAGCGTATGCCAACTCAAAAGACAAAATGAACCCAACTGATGTGTACGGCGAACCTGGTGAAATAATCATGTGCTTCAGCTCAGGAAATTGGGAAATAAGATCAGTGGAGGGGTGAGGGAATAACCAAAGATGAGCCCGATGGTTAATCAGCACCCACAGTCCTCAACTTCTTCACCCCACAGTCCCCCTGAGAACAAGAATTTAGGTCTGAGATCTACCTCTTTGTTAATACCATAGCATATAACGTGGGGTTATAAAATTGTTTTCTTTAAACTTAACATTTTCCATTTTTTTGGTAATTTATTGCTAAGTTTTACACTTGGCTCTTAAACCAGCGGCTACCACTGCCTTTCTAACTACCCAGAAAGGGAAGGAAAGCTGTGTCTTCCAGTAAACGAAGCACCATGCACCATACCTAGGATATAGGCCAACACCAACTTCCTGCATCTCTGCATTACAGATGGTGAAAGAGTTGCAGATCACCTGTAAAAACAAGGGGGAAAACCATCACTATTACTAGAGTCACTTAAACTTCACAGCCAAGAGAAGAAAAAATTTTCAAAATCAAATGCAGGAGCATCTTCGTAGTTGCTTAGGAAAGATTCAAGCCAAACATGAATGGTCTTTGATTTACAACAGAATTTATATGTGGGACATACTCCCCCCTAAGAACATCAGGTGGTTACGTGTAGAAATAACAACCTCCTGGGAAGAAAAAGCAGACTTAAACCACCACAGGAACTATTAATTTCAGTCTCATTATCCACTATACCCCAAGTTACAGTTACATGAAATGTTCAAAATTCAGAATATAAGTAAGCTATTTATTGAAAACTAGACCTCTACCATACATGATTTTTCAGTCACACACATGCAGCTTCCGAATGCCACTGTGTATCTGTTGAGTACGAACCACCTGCCTCTTACTCCTACAAAATGAGAAGTATACCCTGAGTGAGCCTGTGACCCACATTGATGAAGGCCACAGGGAGCAGTGGAAGCCACTTAGCCAAGCCATGGCATTCCCTAGGAGTCCATCACTGGGTGTTTGGTACAGTCCTATGTCTTATGTGGACACGGAGCAAGAGCAATAAAAACGCAGCCACTGTGCTCAAGAAACTTAAAAACCTCTTTGGTGAAATAAGATTGACGTATGAAGCCACACAGAATCACGGCAAGAGCACTGGACCACAATCAGGAAACCTAGATTCTGGCTACACATCACTGCTTCAGACAGGTGCTAGGGAAAGAGCAGTGAAGAAAAAAACCAAAGTTCCTGCCTTTATGGAGCTCAAGTTCTAGCTGAAGAGATGGATTTAAAAGAAAAAACAAACCCAATGATAGAAAACTGTCACATGTAGATAAATACCAAGGAGAGAAACAAGGAAAAAAACTCCTTGTCAAGAATGCCCTTTAGGATAAGCTGACATTTAAGCAGTGACCTGAAGGGACCGCTGAAATGGACATGTGTGTATACAGGCGATGAAGGTTCGTGTCAGGAGAAGGAGCAAATGCAAAGGCCCTGAGCTGGGAGTGCCCTTGGTGACAGAGGAACAGCAAAGAGGCCACTGTGACGAAAGCGCAGTCGGTAAGCAGAGGGGCAAAATGCGACATTAACGACACAGCCAGGTCACTCAGGGCCTCAGCGCCACGCTTGGATTTTGTTCTGAACGAGACAAAGCCACCGGGTTTTGGGCCAAGGCATAAAGGAATCTGACTTCTGCTTAAAAGCTTTGTTCTGGCTATTGTGTAGAGAATGGGCTATAAAAAGGTGAATAAGTAGAGACAATGGTTAGGAGGTCACTGCTATAGCCCAGGTGGTAGATGCTGGTGACCTGGATGTCGGTAGTGGGAGAAGTGGGTACACAGCCAACAGGACTTACTGCAGGACTGCTTAGGGGGAAGGAAAGGAATTAAGGATAATACTCGAGTTTTTGGCCTAAACAAATGGAATATCATAGCTACCATTTACTAAGATGAGGAGGAATGTAACAGGAACAAGTTTGGTTATAGGGAGTTGAGAGGAAGTCCCACAGTTCTGTTTTGGTTAGGTTAAATTTGAAATCCAAGCAAAGACTAAGAATGAAAAATTGAAGTTCACAAGGGGAGCTGTGGCTACAGATATAAATTTAAGATGAAACACGACAAAGACCATTGCAGAAAAGTCGCAGAGGCTAACGATTTGAGATAACCAGTGACTACGAAGGGAAGCTGACTTGTCATCGTTTCTGTAAAGGCAAAAGTGATGACAAATCTCTCCAATCAGGTTTACACGAAAGAAAACAAAGTATGACCAACACTGCGTCCTCTGAGACTCCTGCACTGCTCCGAAGAGCTTTGTACGAAATCTAGTGCAGCCTGGCATGCTTTGGCATTTTTTTCTCTAAATATATAATAAAATTGCAGTTTCAAATCAGGAGAAAAGTTGTACAGATATATTTGTAAATAAATACTAAATTGCTTTAAGGACATCTATTTTGCATTAAGCTACAACAGTATATTATCTATATATACTTATGTATAAAATGGATGGTAAAAATATACGATAAAAAGTCCTATGTTTAATTTTGGAAATTTTAAACTTTTTAACATTTTAAAATTTTTGAATTTTTAAATGTGTATGATTTGGGGAGAAATATCAGTTTTAACACATATCTTAAAGTATAATGAGAACTTCAGTTGAAATAGTCCACAAACAAAAAAACCAGGTCAAACACATTTAATCTGTTAACTTTTGAATCAAAACAATATTGTTTTTTCCTGAACTATGAAGCAAATTAAATATTTTTTCAAAATGGGAAAAATCTTTTATCGGTTTTATTCCTTCAGGGTATGCTGATGAATTCCGATGGAAGGTTTAAGAAGGAAAAGCTAACAAGGGGAAATGTCAGCTTGCTTGCCTCTTGCACTGGGAAACTTTTCCTGATTTTCTAACGTGACCTACCTCTTTAGCAGCATTTAGCATACTGGATCATTATCTGCTCATTTACTTCCCGTCATACACAAAGTAGATCGTAAAATACTTGGAAGGCAGACATAGTGTTTCATTCATCACTGTATTCCTGTACCTAGAAAAAGCCTGGCAAACAGAAGGCACTAATACACGTATTTTCTTTTTTTAGAGACAAGGTCTCACTCTGTCACCCAAGCTGGAGTGCAGGGCTGCGATCATGGCTCGTGCAGCCTCGAACTCCTGAGCTCAAGCAATCCACCCTCATAGCCTCCAGGGTAACTGGGACTACAGGCCTGCATCACCATGCCTAATTTTTTAAAACTTTTTGTAGAGACAGGAGTCTTGCTGTATTGCCCAGGCTGATCTTGAACTCCAGGTTTCAAGTGGTCCTCCCATCTTGGCCTCCCAAAGTGCTGGGATTACAGGAGAGAGCCATAGGTCCTGGATTTCATCTGTATTAGTCAGAGGGTTATGTGTTAGTCTTTCTGGGTTAGTAAATAGAAAGTTTAGTTTTTTGCCTACTCTCACTATTATTTAAAATGCTGGTTCCATTCAGCGCTATTTCAAACAATCTGACAGGCAATATTTTGACATACACAACTGATAGCAACAGTGGATATGTGGCAGCTCTCCGGCTTTTTTTTTTTTTAATGAAAGAACAGGTAGATAAAATGTCCATGTGTGCTCAGTAATTTGAAAGGAATTGCTATTTATATCAAGAATTTAAAAAAATGGGAATGAAGCCCACAAATAAAAGTTTAAACATTTTTCAAAGTACTGACTTTGTGAAAACAGTTTTCTTAGGGAACTGCACAGGTTAAAAAGGTAACATTTAGAACAGAATATTAATGGTAGTGTTTCAATAAAAATAAATGCAACTGGGTTAATGAATTCTTTCTAAAAATTAAGATTGAGGCTGGGTGCGTCAGCTCATGTTTGTAATCCCAGCAATTTGGGAGGCCGAGGCCAGTGGATCAGCTGAGGTCAGGAGTTCAAGACTAGTCTGACGAACATGGAGAAACCACATCTCCACTAAAAATACAAAATTAGCCTGGCATGGTGGTACATGCTTGTAATCCCAGCTACTTGGGAGGAGAATGAGGTACTGAGGCAGAAGAATCGCTTGAACCCGGGAGGCAGAGGTTGTGATGAGCTGAGATCACGCCTTTGCACTCCACCTTGGGCAACAAGAGTGAAACTCAGTCTCAAAAAAAAAAATTAAGCTTGAGTATTACTTTAAAATTCTTTACTGTGTCTTCAAACTAAAATGCATATTTAAGTTATTTTATTATTGAATATAAAGTTATATTTACTTTTCATAATTTTCCTTTAAACTAATTGAAAGCCTTCATATACAGCATCATAGTTTTTCTAGATGACAAAAATCTAGTGAGCTGTCATTGAGCCTCTGTTTTATAAAAACAACTACAGTGACATTTAAAATGTTCTGTGAACAAACTTCTTATGTCTTTTTAGTTCAGAGTCTAGGTCCAGAATCTGACACTTGTGTTCTGAGGTTAAAAATTCCCCTGTAGAACACACACAAATAACAATACCAACACACAAAGTGAAAAACTCAAAAACCTTATAAAATGTCTATATTATCGCGTATTCAAATTTCACATTTTTCCTGAAATTCTTAGGACTAAAAGCTTTGTATTGTAGCAGCAGTTAAACTGAGATACTTGCAACACAAGAGAAAATCACTGCTATGCCATTAACCTGCAACGGTAAAGCAGAACAGCCATAAGAGAACACACAACCCAAGCAGAGCTGAGCAATTCTACACCATAACGCACGAGTCATCCATTTCCCAGACCCCCTCCTCTAATTACTGAATTCTACACAGCCTATTTCAAGTGATACTTTCAATTTCTATATATATATAAACCAGGATGGCGAAGGAGGTCAGCTCCCCGAGAGGAGGAAGTACCTCCCATATGATGATTCGCAAGTCCCGGGATCCACAAGTGTTTCCAGAAGACTTAGAGAGTACGGGTGATTTCCGCATCTGTTTCCATTTCCATTTTTTTTAAATCAATAACGGAAATAATGAACACACTACATTTCCCTTTACCAGGAAGTTGCTGAGAGTCTCGTAGAATGAGCATGCTTTAAGGTTGTGGGGACAAAGGCCCACGCTCATGCCTCAGCCACTGACCTGTGTCTTCACTACACTGCTAGTCTGTGACAGTGTGACATTATCGAGTTTTCCATGTTTCTTAGTCATGTTATTTCACTTGCAAACCTAATAGACCCCTGATTAAAGACAGAAGCAAGCAGTAGATATGACCCCAAAAGCACAATGTAGACAAATGGGATTGCATCAAACTAAAAGGCTTCTGCATAGCACAGGAAATGATCAATAGAGAGAAAAACTCAGAGTGGGAGAACGTATTTGTAAACCATACATTGGATAAGGGGTTAACCTCTAAACTATATCAGGAACTCAAACAACTCAATATCAAGAAAACAACCCAATTTTAAAATGGGCAAAGGATTTGAGTAGATAATTTCTCAAAAGAAGACATATAAATGGTCAAAAGATTCATGAGAAAATGCCCAGTATCACCGATCATTAGGAAAATACAAAATAAAATCACAATGAGGTATCACCTCAAACCTGTTTCATCAAAAAGATGAAAAACAGATGTTGGTGAGGGTGTGGAGAAAGAACTCCTGCACACTGGTGGGAGTCTAAATTAGTCCAGCCATTATGAAAAACTGTAGAGAAGTTACTAGAAAACTTAAAAATAGAATTGCCATATAATCGAGCAATCCCATTCCTGGATATATATCCAAAATAACTGAAATAAGAGATATCCACACTCCCACTCTCAGGTACATCACAGCATTTATCACATTAGCCAAGATATGCAATTCACCTAAGTGTCCATCAACAGATAAAGAAAATGTAGTATATATACACAAATGGAGTACTAGCGCCCTAAAAAGAAGAAAATTCTGTCATTTGCAATAACACTAATGAACCTGGAGGACATTATGTTAAGTGAACTAAGTCAGGTACAAAAAGACAAATAATGCATGATCTCACTTACACGTGGAATATTAAAAAGTCAAACTCATAGTAATAGAGTGTAATGGTAGTTACCAGAGGCTTGAGCTGGGAGGAGAAGCGGGGAGATGTTGGTCAAAGGGTACAAAGTTTCGCCTTAGTCACAAGAGGAGTAAGTTCTCCAGATCAGCACAGCATGGTGACCATAGCTAACAATAACAAATTGTAGAGATTTCAAAGTTTCTAAGAAAAAATTTCAAATGCCTCACCATAAAAAAATGACATGAGGTAAGAGATATGCTAAATCAGCTTGATATAATCATTCCACCTTGTATACATTTACCAAAAATTCACACTGTACTCTACAATTGTTATCTGTCAATTTAAATAATTTAATAAGACGGAAAGCAAGGATGCTGGAAAACAGGGGAAATACGTAAAATGACAATTCTATAAATTTGTCTCAAGATGCTTTATATCATGACTTATTTGGCTGAAATCTTATATAGCACCTCAAGATATCCCTAATATTTGAAAAGATGTTAGAAAGAGAACATACATTGAATATATAAATTATTTTTTTGCATACAGCATTAAGACTATTAAAGTCTCCAGTATGTTATTTGAAATGTGCTTATACTTAGCTACCTAAAACTTCTTACTTATAACTTAGAAAAAGAAATTATGAAATATAATCCAGCTGGTTTCTTAAAGAGTAAATTATAAGAAGGTTTAACATGGGGTCATAAATGCAACATGCAACCTAAGGCCCAAAGCGAAAATATTTCTTTTAAAATTCTGTGTTGATTAAGGCCAGGCGCAGTGGCTCAACTCCTATAATCCCAGTACTTCAGGAGGCCAAGGTAAGTGGATTGCTCGAGCCTAGGAGTTTCAGACCAGCTTGGGCAACATGGTAGAACCCTGTCTCTATAAAAAATACAAAAAATTAGCTGGGTATGGTGCCATGCACCTGTAGGTCCAGCTGCGCAGGAGGGTGAGGTTGCAGTGAGCCATGATCACGCCACTGCACTCCAATGAGACTCTGTCTCCCCCAACAAAAAAAAAACTATTAATGTTTTTACAAAGCTAATTTACAGGAAGTTAAAGCATGTAATATCACATGATAAATGAGAAAACTAAAAATGTCTTTATATACTACAAATATTAAAAATTTTATAAATTCACTGTATAATATAAGCCAAGTAAAAAATAAAATATTATTTAAGAAAACTTCTTTATCCCATCACATATGACAGGATACTTGGGAACTTGTCTTTCTAAGACAAAACTGCGGTATGTTTGACTGTTTTCACAACTGCAGTGGTGTCTGTCCCATTTCTAGCTCTGGCCACAAGTAAGTCCGCAATGCATACTAGATGTACAAAACACTCCACAATCCCTTGTCAAGGCTAAAATCAGTATCAAGGCCAATATCATAAGGAATGGCAACCATAAAACCCTGCTTTCTATTTCACATCTCTCTCACAAACTGCCAAATGTCAGCAAATGAAGCCCCTTTATGTAACATACTTGCTTTCTAAAATCCAGATAGATTTTCATTTTCTAAGCGCTTTACTTACAACAGAACTTATACTTTAAACAACTGTCTTTGATAACAGAAAGCAAAACAGTCACAAATTTGTCCACTGTTCCTTCCTTGAGGCTGTTATCTGGCAAGTCACCTCCTTAAAGCCATCTGATGAAACAGACACTACAGATTCTGTCAAATATGTATAAAAGTATAAAGCTCTGTGACATAATTTTCATTGTTTCATTTTCCTCCTACATCCTGAGGCTCAGAAATACTATGAAATTCTTAAATAATTTATTACAAGACATTGTTATAAGTTTCTATAGCTCTGCAGTAACATTCTTTTGTGCTACCAATTTCATTTAGATGTGCTCCTATCCAAAAAGTTTATCACAATGAACTGAACTTTCTCTCAGGCAACACACTTAAAGATTCTTTTGTTCAGCTGAAATCTTCAAAAACATTCTCTTATATGATAATCTAGTTTCACTGTTCTCTTTCCAAGTAAGTGGTGGAGAAATCCACCCCCGGGCAGTGCCAGTATTCTTCACTGTAATTTGTCTTAGTTTCAGTACTAAATCCCTAAATGAAGGATGCTAGGTGGTATATTTCACCGACTGAAGTTGAATTACATATGGCAGCGTGTGGCTCAAATTATCTGTGTTTTTCCAACAAATGAATGGAGAAAAGAAAACTATAGAAAAATGTTACATGTGAAAGGTAAGACTGAACACTAATCAACTGCTTAATGTAATCCCCAAATGAAACACATACTGTGTGCTGAGGTTCCTTTCACTATGTAGAAATTAAGGTGAGTATTCTCTCCAGGTGAACGTTTGGCAGGCAAGGATCTGTCATACCGATCATGCCAGGATCTAGGGAGTGAAACCCAGAAGCATGTCTTTCACATTACAGCACGTGCAGTGTGCATGACTCACGCACACGCTGCACGGGCCCGCATGAAGATATTTTGGGGACTAGTGCTTGGCTGTTTCTGGCAGCAGGTGGCAGTCGAGATGGGGGAGCACCTCAGTGGGCCAATCCTTCTCTGGTTGCCCAAGTATACCTGATCCCTGGATACTGTCCGATAACCCAGTGGGCAGGAGCCAGGGAAGAAGGAACATGGGTCAGAATAGAGTCACAACTTTAATTATGTGGTCCAGAGGCATCAGGTAATTAGTCTCTGAGGTCAGACAGCCCCTCTTTTGATCTCTCAAGGTATGCTCCTTTATTTTTGGAAACATGGAAATAAACAGAAAATTCATTATGGCTTCATTCCAACCCCTACACTGTCCCTTTGTCTAGAGGTAGCTCATAGTTCTCCCCACAACCTCGTCCAGTCACTTTTACAGATGGCCCGATACACAAACCAGACTGGTGAGATTTCAATGCAAGGACATCATTTGATCATTTATCATCTTTTCTGGTACCATTTCAAAGTAGTCAACATAATGAATACATAAAAAGCACCCTTCTCAGCCTCTTTCCTGACCAGATGCCTGAGCTGGCAACTAGCTACAGCACCAGCATACTGCCCCTGCACTGCCTCAGTGAGTCCTTCAAGGGAGGCTTCCCTTTCCTGACTCAGAGTTCATCAGAATTTGAAGAGATGAGTTTGAGACCAGCCTGGCCAACACAGTGAAACCCCATCCCTACTAAAAACAAAAAAAATTAGCCAGGTGTGGTGGCGCATGCCTACAGTCCCAGCAACTTGGGAGGCTGAGGCAGAATTGCTTGAACCCGTGAGGTGGAGACTGCAGCGAGCCAAGATTGCGCCACTGCACTCCAGCCTGGATGACAGAGTGAGACTCTATCTCAAAAAAAAAGAACATGAAGAAAAGAGGCAATTGAGAAAAGTAGATTAAACATGTATTTTCTTTTGTAACGGACACTGCTGAAAACAGTTTGACAAACTCTTCTGAGCTAGTTAGTGGGGCCCTCTTGACTAAGCAAGCACCACAGAAGCTTCAGTTTACAACAGATAGACAAATCCTGGCTGAGAGGAGACAGGCTGACTGCTGGGTCCAGATCTGGTCCCCATCACCTTTTCTAGTCTCTTCTCTAGTGTCTGCCTTCTCATGTTTTCCTGTCTTCACACCTTCTAGCCTCTGCCAGGTAGAACTGCTGAGAATGCCCTTCTTCCTCTGTCTATCTGAAATACCACTGGTCCCCTAAGACCAGGTTCAAAAGCCTCCTGTGGGAGGCCTTCATGTCATTGAAAAAGAAGAGAAAGAAGCAGCTGCAATCACTGTGGCTCCAGTTGGTGCCGGGGGAGACTGGGTGGTTTGGACTGGGAGGAACTCCTCACAGCGCAGCATAGCGGCTGTGGCAAATCATGGCCAGACTGTTTTCTTTAGGTGGGTCCCAGATCTGTCTCTCCTCACCTCTCCCTCTGGGAATTTCAGCAACTCCAGCCAGTGGTTTACGGGCAGAACTTTGATCTCCCTGGGACAGAGCCACCGTGGGGGAGGGGTAGCTATGGTCTGTATGTTCAGCAGAGTTAGTCTTTCCTGCCTGCTCGCTCTGAAGATTACAGGCAGTGTGGACAAGGGGGAGTCCCCACAGCGCAGTGCACCTGCTCTGCCTAGGGGCAGCCACACCGCTTCTTTAAGCTGGTCCCTGATCCTGTGCCTCCTGACTGGGTGAGACCTCCCAACCGGGGTTACCAGATGCCTCCTACAGCAGCATTCTAGCTGGCATCACATCAGTGCCCCTCTGGGAGGAAGCTCCCAGAGGAAGGGGCAGGCAGCCATCTCTGCTGTTCTGCAGCCTCCACTGGTGATACCTCCAGGTGGGGGAGGACCAGGCGAATCAGGTCTGGAGTGGACCCCCAGCAAACCACAGCAGCCCTATGGAAGAGGGCCCTGACTATTAAAAACAAAACAAAACAAAACAGAAAGCAGCAACTATGACATCATCATCAACAAAGAAGACCCCACGAAAACCCCATCTAAAGGTCAGTAGCCTCAAAGATCGAAGACACACAACCCCACAAAAATGAGAATCAATGCAAAGATGCTGAAACTGCCTCTTCTCCTTCAAATGATCGCAACATCTCCCCAGCAAGGGCACAGAACTCGGCTAAGCCTGAGCTGCATGAAATGACAGACGTAGGCTTCAGAAGGTGGGTGATAACGAACTTCACTGAGCTAAAGGAGTTTGTTGTAACCCAATGCAAAGAAGCTAAGAGCCATGATCAAACATTACAGGAGCTGTTAACCAGAATAACCAGTTTACAGAGGAACATAAATGAACGAGCGGAGCTGAAAAATACAACATGAGAACTTCACAATGCAGCCACACGTAACAACAGCTGAACAGACCAAGTGGGGGGAAAGCATCTCAGAGCTTGAAGACGATCTTGCTGAAATAAGCAAGGCAGACAAGATTAGAGAAAAAAGAATGAAAAGGAATGAATGAAACCTCTGAGAAATACTGGATTATACAAAAAGACCAAACCTACGACTCATTGGGGTACCTGAAAGCGCCGGGGGAGAACAAAGCCAAGCTGGAAAACATACCTCAGGGTATCATCCAGGAGAACTTCCCCACCTAGCAAGACAGGCCAACCTTCCAACTCAATAATCCAGGGAATTGCACTAAAATATTCCATGAGAAGATCAACCCCAAGACTCTTACGATTCTCAGATTCTCCAAGGTCAAAATGAAAGAAAAAATGTTAAGGGCAGCCAGAGAGAAAGGCCAGGTCACATACGAAGGGAAGCTCATCGAACTAACGGCAGACCTCTCAGTGGAAACCCTACAAGCCATAAGACATAGGGGTCAATATTCAACATTCTTTTTTTTTTTTTTTTTTGAGATAGAATCTCACTCTGTCGCCCAGGCTGAAGAGCAGTGGCATGATCTCGGCTCACTGCAACCCCCGCCTCCCTGGTACAAGTGATTCTCCTGCCTCAGCCTCCCAAGTAGCTGAGCTTACAGGTGCATGTCACCATGCCTGGCTAATATTTTTTTGTATTTTTAGTAGAGACAGGTTTTTGCCGTGTTAGCCAGGCTGGTCTCCAACTCCTGACCTCAAATGATCCACCTGCCTCGGCCTCCCAAAGTGCTGGGATTACAAGCATGAGCCACCCACCCGGCCTCAATATTCTTAAAGAAAATAATTTCCAACCCAGAATTTCATAAATGGCCATACTAGGTTTCATAGGTGAAAAAGAAATAAAATCCTTTTCAGACAAGCTAATGCTTAGGAAATTTGTCACCACCAGGCCTGCCTTGCAAGAGCTCTTGAAGGAAGCACTAAATATGGAAAGGAAAAACTGTTACCAGCCCCTACAACAACACACTGAAGTACTCGGACCAATGACACTGGGAAGCTGCTACACAAACAAGCCTAAAAGTAACCAGCGAGCATCATGATGACAGGATCAACTTCACACATGACAGGATTAACCTTAAATGTAAACAGGCTAAATGCCCCAATTAAAAGACACATGGTAAGCTGGATCAAGAGTCAAGACACATCAACGTGCTGTATTCAACAGACTCATCTCACGTGCAAAGACACACACAGGCTCAAAATAAAGGGATAGAGGAAAATTTACCAAGCAAATGGAAAGCAGAAAAAAGCAGGGCTTGCAATCCTAGTTTGTAACAAAACAGACTTTAAATAAACCAGCAAAGATCAAAAAAAGACAAAGCAGGGCATTACATAATGGTAAAGGGTTCAATTCAACAAGAAGAGCTAACTATCCTAACTATATATGCACCCAATACAGGAGCAGCCAGATTCATAAAAGAAGTTGAGACCTACAAAGAGACTTAGACGACCACACAATGATACTGGGAGAATATCTCACTGTATTAGCCAAATCATGGAGACAGAAAATTAACAAAGCTATTCAGGACCTGAATTCAGCTCTGGATCAAGTGGACCTGACAGATACCTATAAAAATGTCTATCCCCCCAAAACAGAATATACATTCTTCTCTGTGCCACATGGCACTTACTTTAAAATTGATCACTTCTAATTGTTTTACTAATTGGAAGTAAAACATTCCTCAGCAAATGTAAAGTAACTAAAATCATTAACAGTCTCTCAGATCACAGCACCAATTAGAACTCAAGATTAAGAAACTCACTCAAAACCACATGGCTACATGGAAATTGAACAATGTGCTACTGAATGACTCCTGGGTAAATAATGAAATTGAGGCAGAAATGAAGAAGTTTCTTGAAACTAATGAGAACAAAGAAACAATGTACAAGAATCTCTGGGATAGAGCTAAAGCAGTGTGTAGAGGAAAATTTATGTCACTAAAAGCCTGCATCAGAAAGCTAGAAAGATCTCAAATTGACATCCTAAAATCACAACTAAAAGAACTAGAGAACCAAGAGCAAACAAACCCCAAAGCTAGCTGAAGACAAGAAATAACCAAAATCAGAGAGGAACTGAAAAAGACAGACAGACAGACAGACACACACACACACACACACACACACATACATCTTCAAAAAAAAATCAACAAATCCAAGAGCTGTTCTTTTTTGAAAAAAATTAGTATAATAGGCCACTAGCTAGACTAAAAAAGGGAGAAGAATCAAATAGACACAGTGAAAAATTATAAAGGGTATATCACCACTGACCTCAGAGAAATACAACCAACCAGAGAGTACTATAAACACCTCTATGCACATAAACTAGAAAATCTGGAAGAAATGGATAAATTCCTGGACACATACACCCTCCTAAGACTGAAGCAAGAAGTGGAATCCTGAATAGATCAGTAACGAGTTCTGAAATTGAGGCAATAATAGATAGCCTACCAACCAAAATCAACCTCAGAACAGTCATATTCACAGCTGAATTCTACCAAAGCGATTCCAAACAGCTGAAAAGGATGGACTCCTCCCTAACTCATTTTGAGGCTAGCATCGTCCTGACACCAAAACCTGGCAGAGATACAACGAAAAAAGAAAACTTCAGGTCAATACTCCTGATGAACATCGATGCAAAAATCCTCAATAAAATACTGGCAAACCGAAGCCAGCAGCACTTCAAAAAGCTATCCACCACGATCAAGCAGGCTTCATCCCAGGGATGCAAAGCTAGTTCAACATTCACAAATCAGTAAACATAATTCATCACATAAACAGAACTAAAGACAAAAACCATGTAATTATCTCAATAGATACAGACAATGCCTTTGATAAAATTCAACACTGCTTCATGTTAAAAACTCTCAATAAATGAGGCATTAAAGGAACACACCTCAAAATAGTAAGAATCATATATGACAAACCCACAGCCGATGGTCATACTGAATGAGCAAAAGCTGGAAGCATTCGCCTTGAAAACCAGCACACACAGGGATGCCCTCTCTCACCACTCCTATTCAACATAGTATTGGAAATTCTGACCAGGGCAATCAGGCAAGAGAAAGAAATAAAGGGTATTCAAATAGGAAGAGAGGAAGTCAAATTGTTTTTGTTTGCAGATGACATGATCCTTTATCTAGAAAACCCCATAGTCTAAGCCCAAAAGCTTCTTAAGCTGATGAGCAACTTCAGCAAAGTCCCAGGATAAAAAAAAAGTCAATGTGCAAAAATCACAAGCATGCCTATACACCAACAGACATGCAGAGAGCCAAATCATGAATGAACTCCCATTCACAATTGCTAGAAAGAGAATAAAATACCTAAAATACAGCTTACAAGGAAAATAAAGAACCTCTTCAAGGAAAACTATAAACCACTGCTCAAGGAAGTATCTTTCATTTGTTTGTGTCAAGAGAGGACACAAACAAATGGAAAATCTTCCATGCTTATAGATAGGAAGAGTCAATATCATGAAAATAGCCATACTGCCCAAAGTAATTAATAGATTCAATGCTATTCCCATTAAACTACCATTGATATTCTTCACCGAATTAGAAAAAACTATTTTAAAATTCATATGAGGTCGGGCATGGTTGCTAACACCTGTAATCCCAGCACTTTGGGAGTCTGAGGTGGGCAGATCATGAGGCTGGGAAATCGAGACCAACCTATCTAACACAGTAAAACTCCAACTCCACTAAAAATACAAAAAATTAGGGAGGCGTGGTGGCAGGCGCCTGTAATCCCAGCTACTCAGGAGGCTGAGACAGGAGAATTGCTTGAACGCAGGAGGTGGAGGTTGCAGTGAGCCAAGATCATGCCACTGCACTCCAGTCTGGATGACAGAGTGAGACTCTATCTCAAAAAAAAAAAAAAATCATATAGAACCAAAAAAGAGCCTGTATAGCCAAGACAATCCTAAGCAAAAGCAACAAAGCTGGAGGCATCATGCTATCAGACTTAAAACTATATAACAAGCCTACAGTAACCAAAACAGCACAGTACTGTACAAAAACAGACACACAGACCAATGGAACAGAATACAGAACTCGGAAATAAGACCGCACGTCTACAACCATCTGATCTTCGACAAACTTGAGGAAAACAACCAATGGAGAAAGGATTCCCTATGTAATAAATAATGCATGAAAAACTGGCTAGCCATATGCAGAAAACTAAAACTGGACCCCCTTCTTATACAAAAATTAACTCAAGATGAATTAAAGACTTAAATGTAAAACCCCGAACTATAAAAGCCCTACAAGAGAATCTCAGCAATACCATTCAGGACACAGGCATAGGCAAAGATTTCATGGAGAAAACGTCAAAAGCAATTGCAACAAAAGCAAAAATGGACAAATGGGACCTAATTAAAGAGCTTCTGCACAGCAAAAGAAACTCATCAGAGCCAAGAGACAACCTACAGAAGGGGAGAACATTTTTGCAATCTATCCATCTAACAATGGTCTAATATCCAGAGTCTACAAGGAACTTAAAAGAATAAAACCACTCCATTAAAAAGTGGGCAAAGGACATGAACAGACACTTCTCCAAAGATGACATTTATGCGGCCAAAAAACATGAAAAAAAGCTCATCACTGATCAGAGAAATGCAAATCAAAACCACAACGAGCATCTCATGCCAGTCAGAATGGCCATTAAAAAGTCAAGAAACGCTGGCAAGACTGTGAAGAAATAGGAACATGCCAAGACCAGCTTGGTCTTGGAGACCCCGACCCAGGCAGTGCTCAAAGTGGGCTCAGGGGGCCGACAGTATTCCCAGCTGAGAGCCCAGAGCAGTCTCTGGCCCACATGTCTATTCTTTGTGAACAAGTGATTATTTTTATTCAGCAGGTGTTCTATCCTTTTTCACAGAATAAAGATAAACTAGGCAGGCAGCTAGTGCCCGTCCACTACTAATAAAAGATAAACTAGAACGATTCTTTACGAGGGAGCAATGGGGGTAGGATCACATATTCTGTGTTTTAAGAACTGGTTTAACTAGTGCATGACATCCATACATTGTTCACTATTTTAGAACACCCTGAGCAGTCTTCTGCCTGGGGACAGCTCAGTGTTCCTTGCTGTGGTTCTCAGTAAACAATATAATCCATCACACACATCAAGATTTGTCCTCATCAGGAATGCTTTTACATGGTTGGTGGGAATGTCAATTTGTTCAACCATTGTGGAAGACAATGTGGCGATTACTCAAAGGCCTAGAATCAGGAATTCCTTTCGACCCAGCAGTCTCATTACTGGGTATGTATCCAAAGGAATATAAATTATGCTACTGTAAAGACATACGCATGTCTATTCTCATTGCAGCACTATTCACAATAGCAAAGACATGGAATTAACTCAAATGTCCAGCAATGACAGACTGGATAAAGAAATCATGGCGCATATACACCATGGAATACTATGCAGTCATAAAAAGAAACAAGACCACGTTTTTTGCAGGGACATGGATGGAGCAGGAAGTCAGTATCCTCAGCAAAGTAAAGCCAGACACTGCATGTTCTTACCTATAAGTGGGAACTGAACATTGAGAACGCATGGACACAGGGAAGGGAACGACACACATCGGGGCCTGTCAGGGGATTGCGAGTGGAAGAGCATCAGCATAAATAGCTAATGCCTGCTGGGATTAATACCTAGGTGATGGGTTGACTGGTGCAGCAAACCACCATGGCACATGTTTACCCATGTAACAAAGCTGCATCCTGCACATGTACTCCAGCACTTAAATTCAAAAAAGGAGGGAAACAGCACAGCACAGCAATATTAAAGACGGTACTGCCTAAAACATCACAATTTAGTTTTTTTTTTTTTTTCCTCTGAAGAGCCAGAAAGGAGATACAGGAAGAGCTGAATACAAGCAACAGAAAATCTGAACAGGACAGCAGAGATGGGCTTAGAGTTGTTCCAAAGCTACGTCTCCATGTTGAGGGCCCCCGAAAAATCATACCACTAAACGCATTGCTTTCTTTCAAAACACAGGTCTTTACACTAAATCCCAAATATACTGTCCATGGGAGGAACATCTGACGTTCCCATGCCACTAACATCTTGAAGCACTTCACCTCATCTCTTTCAGTTCTCCAGTCCCCTCACAAGAAGCTATTAGTATCATATTTTTATGAAAGAAAGGGTAAGAGAACTCAGCACACTGTTCTAAGGCTACCTAGTCACATGTTCTTACACATCAGCAAAAGGTAATTCGTCAAAATAACCTTAGCAGAAAACTCAGTTATGAAGGAAGTATATACAGGCAGATTAAGGTAGGTCAGGTCTGAAACAAAGTGCTGTACCCTAGACCCATCAGAAGGATAGACTTGTTCATTCATTAAGGGGCTATTATGTTCCAACCAAGCTCAGTGCAAGGCACTAGGAAGAAAAGAGGAAAAATTGTTCCCTGTAATCATTTTGCTATTATTATTTCACTGCCCAAGTAAAATAAAAATGTAAAAAACTCCCCATTTCTAATTTTGACAAATTTTAGCCTTTCTCTGCCGAGGATTATTTTCCTGACTATTGGCCATATTTCTTTGTAAGTCACTCTGTTAAAACACAAGTTGCAATAATGCAGGGCAGCATCTCCTCTGTCAGATCAATTTAGAAACAAATGAGTCTGCTGCTCTTCCGTGGCCCTGGAAGGCGGGCGGGCCTCCACATACTCTCAGATCATCCCCAGGAAGAACTGCTGGGGATTACTGAAGATCAGCTGGGAGGCGGAAAGTCAAATGGATGGCCTTGGAATCTTCCACTCTCCCATTGTCTAACTACAGCTGGCCGCCCTTCCAAAATTAATGCCACAAAGAGAGGGATATTCTCTCCTAATGCCGGCCTCAAAGACAAACCAGCTGCCAAAGAGCGAGTAGCTAAAGGAAAAATGGGAACATGAAGCCTCGACACTGGTATTTGCAATGTCACCGTATCTGCAGGCATTCATACGTGGCACAACCACAGACAGAATAGAAAAGTACGCTTCCCTCCCACCCCAGTCCTCCTCCCATATCCCCCCCAAAATAAACTCAACTGTTCTCTGGTTTCGTGAATGCCTTCTGCCAATCCTACATCACCATATTTAAAAACATAATCAGTTGCTTTATGTGGGGGTAAAATGTGTTAAAGGTGTCTGCATTTCTAAACCATTGGCCAACTAGTTTTTATTAGAAAGAGCCCCGTAATAAAGTACCAGAATTTATCAGAAAACTATAAAATGGAGGGATTGCGAGGACGAAATGAGAAAATCCATGTGGGCCTTGGAACGACTCAGGGCGTATAGGAAGCTTAGTAAATGGCAGCAAGATCACAAGTGCTGCCATAGGTCAGTCAACTGTGAGACTCACCCACTCAGTAAACAGTCCACACTATTATGTTACGTACCACTAAGAAAAACACTAACAATTAAACTGTCAGTCTGTATGCTGTAAAACAGATTCTAATTTCAGATATCAGAATTAATGAAATACAGTTTCCCTACATATACCTCTAGGTTTCCGGAAGAATGTAAGTCATAACGTAAGTAATTAGTGACGAAGATTCTTTGCTTGGCCAGATTTTATTCACGCTTCTGAATCTCCTAGGCCCGTGTGTGCAGTTCCTTGAAATCCAGTTTTAGCAAAAGAACCCTGCCCTGCCTCTTTAGCCAGAACCCTCGCTACTCAGTATCTTCATGTTCCTCATCCTCCACCACCCTCAGGAGACGTCTCATCACCCTGGCCTGTCTTCAGCAAGAATCCTGTTAGGTAAGAGGAGCCTCAGGATGACTGAGGAGACGCATCTGGAACTTGCCTCCTCCAAAGAGGAGAGTCACAACTGCAGGACAGAATCACAACTTGAATCGATCATCTAAGAGAGAACAGTGGAATTCAACATAAAAGTGACAGGACACGCCTAAGGCGAAAAAGGGGAGGGCAGCAAGGCAGCCTGTTTGGCTGGGACCTGGAGCGGCTCCCCCACTGTGTGGAGAGTAAGTGGGAGGTGCCCAGCAGTCCACATTCCCACCATGGACTCCTGCGCTCAGAGCTGCGTGAGCGCCCCTGGGGTCCGTGAGACTACCCAAGTGCTGCCTGGAGACCATGCCACAGCACTGCTCCAGGGAGGGAGCTTGTGCTGGGCCCCACATGCTCATTGAGTCCTTAGCAGCTACAGCACAGTGCCATCTTCAGGGCCCAGCTTCCACCAGGCAGCATCCTGCCCTGGGCCCCAGTAGCCCTTGTATGCCCTCATTCCTGGAGCCCCTTTGATATCCTCCACCACAGCCACTGCTGGCTCCTGCTGCTGCCAGGGCTGAAGCACCAGCCACTGGCAGTGACCCTGTGGCCCCGGCAGTGAGGCCATCATGCATTTACAAGTACCCTAGAACAGGTTAACCCACCTGCAGCCACCACCTAGGACCAAAGCACACACTCCTCAGGACGCCTGGACCAGTTCCACAAACTCCAGTGCCCAAGCAAGCCATCCAAAGGCCCGGGGATTGCCTGCCCCATCCATCCACCACTGCTGGCAGCTGAGCAGTTCCCCTGCAAGCCTAAGGATGGGCCTGCCGGACCTGCCACTACCACCACATCTGGCATCCACTGCATGTGCCAACTGCAGGGCAAAGGACTGGCCTGCCCAGCCCAGTGCAGCCAACACCAACACCAACACAGGCCACTTGGTAGCCAGAGCAACTTCCTGCCATTGCTACTGCCACTGCCTGAGCCACACCCATTGCCCAGGGACCCAAGGACCCACCCATCCACCCAGCCCACCAATGCCACCCCCAGCACCCAAGCAAGCCAACTGGATGCCCAAGAATTGACTTGCCTAGACTCGCTTATGTGTTAGCGTACATGGCGTTGAGGCCAAGGACAGGCACGTTCAGCCCACCACTGCCACCATGGGGCCCAAGGACTGGTGCACCCAGCATCCCCAGCAAAATACAACTTCCGCTAACAACCACAACACCCAGAGCCACTGAGGAAATTATAGACATCACGATGCTGATACAGCCAAGAAAAAAAACAATCATATGGAGACTACCCTACTGCACGCACCCAGAACCAAAGCCAAAGCCTCCAACCCAGGCCGGTTGTGGTGGCTCACACCTGTAACCCCAGCACTTTGGGAGGCTGAGGCAGGTGGATCACTTGAGGTCAGGATTCAAGACCAGCCTGACCAACATGGTGAAATCCTGTCTCCACTAAAAGTACAAAAATTAGCCAGGCATGATAGCACACACCTGTAGGCCCATACAGCTGAGAGGCTGAGGTGGGAGAATCACTTAAACATGGGAGGCAGAGGTTGCAGTGAGCTGAGACTGTGCCCCTGTACTCCAGCCTGGGCAATGGAGTGAGACTGTCTCCGGGGTGGGGGGGGGACCAACCAAACAACAACAACGAAACAAAACACGCAGGGCCCGACCCAAATACCACAGACGCATCTTCAGGAAAAGTCCTCCCCTATGAATGCAAATTTCAAAACTGGAAGGAGCATAAGTCACCATCTTAGGAGGAGAAACTAAAAAATAAAACAAATAAATTAAGATTGAATAATAAATAATTGGAAGAAGTGATTGTTAAACCAGATGTGCAGACATCAATGTAAGGACACATGAAAAATGACAAAACAAGGACACGTCTCCTCCAAAGAAACACGTTAATTCTCCAGCAACAGATTCCAAAGAAAAATTTAAAATGTTTTCTTAATTAAATAAAGAATCCTGACCTAATCCTGTTTGGTCAGGTTAGCCAGAATCCCCCTTATCCCAGTGATTCCTCTTGGTAATTCTCCATCCGACCCCTGCACTGCTCCTTGCTTACTAATTCCCACTTGCCCATAACATACTGGGAGCGCTGAGCCTAATCTTTCTCCCCCCAGTGCAAGACCTGGTTGCAGTGGTCCCTATACTTATCACAACAGTCCTGAATAGTCTCCCTTACTGTGCTTTCATAAGTATGACTGAGTATTTTTTTCTTTAACAGTAGGATCTAAGTACAGGACATTTATGTCACCACGGCCACATTAGGCCCAGAACTTCTGGCCAGCCCCTGTTCTTGGAACCTCACCTGCTATACAGATTGGGGTGCTCTGGCCTTCTTCTAGAGTCTTAACATTGCCCAAAGGGATTCACCACCACTTTCAGCTTCATAGTTCTTTGCTTTCACCATTCTGAGTCAGTTGTCATAGAATAGACTATCATAAGTCACTCAAAATCCAAAATATGACTCTAGTATAAAGTCACATTGCTTACGCCAAGTCAATGGTCTTGCCAAGTGTGGCTGGACTCTGGAGGTGACTTCATGCACATCTGTTCCCAGCATCTTCTTTCCACGCTCAGTTAAGCTGTGCAATTTCCATTGGCACAGAATTTAAATTAGTTATTTTCAAACCAAAATTCACATTTATTTTTCACCTATCACACAGATCTCTCTAAATAACAAAGTAAAAACACTTACGCAGATAGTCTGGGTAGGGAAACTGGGGCTGGATTTCACCGTCATTCATCATTAGCCTGACAAGTCTTCGAGCTAGGGACTGAACACTCCGGAATCTTAGTTGGCTATTTGTTATTGAGAGCACTGACTCTCAAGATCGCTGTACATATAAAGTAAGTGATGAAGGATATACAATGACATTCGAGACACTATACAAGAACTGAAAAAAACAAGGAGGCACATTGTTTCTGCATCGCTCTTATTGCCTGCAAACCAGGGGGTGGATAACCTACAATCCTAGCCCATTCCTTGGTAGCCAACAGCCTGTTGCATTCCTTGGTTACACAAAGACATGAGCGTGAATTATCCCTTCAATGGTCGCTTTACCATGATGCACGTTACACTTCCTATCTCTTTTAAAAATGTTTTTCATGAAATAGGCAATTCTTAACTACTGAAAGTGTGATTGTGCTGCCTGTGATCTGACCTTCGAACTCTCCACGTTTCCTCTGTACTGTTCTTTTCAATGATCACTGCTCAGTATCACTTTCACCAAGAAGAAACATCTACACTTTCTAATTTGGGAGATTCAGTCACCCTACTCTTCAATATTATAAATAGGAGTCAAGTTCTCCTTTTCTTGAGCTACATACAGATTTAATTAGTTATTTTTAATAAAAAAAACACAATTCCAAATGATCCTTTCTTTCCCTCTAGCTTTATTTTGCACAAATCCTCTCATTTCCCCCCCCTACATCAAAACAGAATATATTCACTAAAGGAATCGGGATTTGATAATTACAGCAAACACAACGGAATTTGCCTATGCGAGGTTTCCAACTTTGAATTCAAAGACAATGAATAGCAAAATAATTCAAATTAGAATTAATCTGCTGTTTCTGGAAAAGAAAAATGTTAGCAATGACAGGAAAAGAAATGTTGGTTTCAAAGAATACAAAACAGAAATATCCCTAAATAAAAATTATTACTATATATCTATTATACCACGATAAAGCTGGGTGGAACGGAATTATTACTGTAAAACCTATTTAACCAACGCATTATCAATAAAAGACTAAAAAGCTGAAAGGTAAGGATGACTTTGGGAAATGAAGCAAAATGAAACACCAGGAAACAAGGCATGAAAAGAAAAGGATTAAGGGAACAAATGAGTTGATGACAAAAAAGTTATAAAGACCAGGAGGAAAAAGAAATATGAGAATTACTGATTGTAGTAAAGAAAAAGACTGACAAGCACAGGAAAAAAATGACGTTTTTATAGCTGCTTGATGATAGCTCAGTCCATTGTCAACCTAACGCGAATAAATCAGAAAGCCAATCCTCAGAAGCAAATGAATGAAGAGGCCTCTAGGGAAAGGCTGAGAGCACTGTCGATGGGATCACTGTCACCATTGTGCTAATCAAACTCACCTGAGAAGACTGTGATACTGGCTCCCACATGCTCCTTTTAATGACATGCACACTGCTCCTGGCATGTCTCACATGCTGTGCAAAAGAAAGGCTGAAAGTCAGCCTAATATGTTATATAGTGTAATGTAGACAGACCAGGTTTTTACTACGCTAAAAGCAGATACAGCAGTGGCTACGCACGACAGCAGAACTCTGTAAAAACGCTTACTAAAATGAGCCTGAACTCCCCAAATGCCCTGAAGTGCACACCGTGTTGTGTCTCAGCCAAAGCTTCCAAACTACCCAGCAAGGTTTCCTTACGCCGGGGGATGGTGTGTAGATGCTAGCTGAAGGCGAAGACCAAATACCTTTACCTTTCATGAAATACTAGATTCCAAACAGAAAGGTAATTATCAGACAGAGCAGGTGGCAATTAGAGGCTGAGCAGGAGGCTCTAAGAATCTAAAAGGAATTTGGTTGGCATGTAATCATGAAATCCCCAGAACATCCCAGAAAGTGATAAAAATAAAGACCTTTGGGTAAAGTGTTATTTCCTCAAAGAGGAATTCAAGATAGTTAGAGCTCTTCGGTCATAATACGTATCTTCAGTGTATCTGGAGAAAGAAACAAAGCAAGATTATCTTGTTTCCTTCTTCCTCCATAGTTTAAGTTTACTACATTTACTTCACTACACATCAGTATATGAACTCCGACTATACCAAAATCTTTAAAAATATTTTTTCCGGATGTTACTCTAAAAAAAATAAAAAGGAGGTGAGAACAAACAAATATAAAGTAAACTGGCTTAAAAGGAGGGTTTGGTTTTAAAAAATAAACAGCAGTAACAACAAAAAGCCCACATGTACTTTCCAAAGTATGTTCCATGATTACTCCTGTGTCTGGTTCTTCAAACACAGGAGTTTTCACAAATGAAGCCTATATGTTCAACGCTGAATAAGATTAAAATGTGTTCAGCTCATTGTACCTACAAAAACACAACAGAACTTCAGAAAGATTTTCAACAATGATTATTATAGAAATTTTAAAAAGTATTTTCTGTGTAACTTTTAGTCTGATAATCCTCTTAACCTAAAAATAAAGAAGAAAATGAAAGTAATACTTCTAAGAGAAATGAAATTACCCTGAAGTATAGGCCAGATGCCATCCCTCACACCTGTAACCCCAGCACTTTGGGAGACCGAGGCGGACGGATCACCTAAGGTCAGGAGTTTGAGACCAGCCTGACCAACATGGAGAAACCCTGTCTCTACTAAAAATACAAAATTAGCTGGGCGTGGTGGCACATGCCTGTAATCCCAGCTATTTGGGAAGCTGAGGTAGGAGAATCACTTGAACCTGGGAGGCAAAGTTTGCAGTGAGCCGAGATCAAGCCACTGCTCTCCAACCTGGGCAACAAGAGCAAAACTCCGTCTCAAAAAAAAAAAAAAAAAAAGAAAAGAAACTAACATGAAGTGTATCAGGCACTTTTACACATTAACTCACTGGTGTAATTAAATCACAAATAAATGGTCAGTATCCTAAGGGATCAACACTGTATTTAGGAAAAGTATATTTCTCCTTGGTCCTGATACCATTTGCCCTGGTATAAACGCTTGTAGTAGTCAAACACCGTTAATCTTTCCCAGACAAGTGTTTTAAAGATGCGAGTTAAAATGTAGTTGGTATCGCCTTTCCTAAGTCAATGTGACAATTATACAAATCAAAATTGCAGATCAAGATGAGCCAGAGTAGACAGCAACAGGCCAAGGAAAAAAGGTAAGAAAAAGGGAATATAAAGAAAATGTTAGGCCGGATGTGGTGGCTCATACCTGCAATCCTAGCACTTTGGGAGGCCGAGGCGGGCAGATTGCTTGAGCCCAGGAGTTTGAGACCAGCTTGGGCGACATGGTGAAACCCTGTCTCTATTTAAAATGCAAAAACATTAGCTGAGCATGGTGACACACACCAGCAGTAGCAGTTACTCAGGAAGTTGAGGTGAAAGGATCGATTGAGAGACCAGGAAGCAGAGGCTGTGAGCCAGGAGAGCGTCACTGCAGCCACTGTCCGGCCGCGGCGACACAGCAAGACTCTGTCACAAATTATGTTTTTAAAAAGTGGTAGTCATTCCAAATTCATTTACTAATCAGGTCCTGTCTCTGTCACCTCACATTCATCCCTTTCTTTCCATTTCCACTGAAGTTATTTGTCTCGTATATTCGTGTTCTCTTACTTGCAACTTTCCAAATCAGTCTCTCTGGTCCCTGTCCTTTTCCAAACCATTCTTTAAACTGTCATGAGATTTTATAAAGAGAAATAGGAGATCGACCCAGTAGTTACAGAATAAAGGCAAAACTCTCCAGTGTGACATCAAAGCTCCTCCATAATCTACTCCCATCCCGCCTTTCCCTGCACGCAACGCTCACTACGTATTTCAGTTATACCGCCTTCTCTGCCATTCCTGAGTGGGGTTGTGTGTCCATGTGGTTTGGTATCTTTTTGGTAATCTTTTTTTGCATATGAACTCCAGGTCATGGGTTTTATATCTTTATTCACGTTTCCTCTTTTAAAAACACCGTTTTCACTATTGATATCGCTTATAATTTTACTCATCCTTTAGGGTCCAGCTTAAATGTCACCTCCTTCTACATCCTATTAACTGTACCTGATACCTGGAGTACTGATAGAACAGTACAATATCCTTTGCGCTCCCCTCCTGCTCATTCCTTCTCTACTTTCCAGAGGTAATTATCACCCTGATTTTATGTTTTGTACTCCTTGCTTTTATAATAGTCTCACCCATACATCTGTACAGTACTTTCTGGTTATCCACAGTTTTGCTTTCTATAGTTTCAGTTATCTGGAGTTAAACTCAGTGCAATAATAGTAAGTATGGTGCAGTAAGATATGCTGAGAGAGAGAGAGAGAAACAGACACCACATTCACTTAACTGTTACTACAGTATACTGTTATAATTGTTCTATTTTAGTATTATTGCTGTTAATCTACGGTGCCTACGTTATAAATTAAACTTTATCATAGGTATGTATCCATAAGAAAAAACAGTATTCATGAGGTTTGGCACCATCCGTGGTGCCAGGCCCTCTCTGGGGGTACTGGAATGTATCCCCCATGGATAAGGGCGACTCAACAGCATACTTTTGGCTTCTTATAGATGGAATCATACCGCATTTATAATTTTGCGATTTGTTTCGGGGGTGTTTCTGACTCAACATTATAGTCCTAAGATTCATTTGTGTTGATGCATTTGTTATAGTTCATAGCTGACAGGTCTCTTGATATGTGCTCCAGGAGGCACTTATGAAAAGAATGTCCATAGTAACAGCGTTTGTAAATGCAAAAATTACAAATGATCCAATGTTCGTTACTAGGTTATACAATAAATAACAGTATTTTCTATTTTTTTAAAAATTTTTCA
Source organism: Ateles fusciceps (assembly GCA_036589455.1). NCBI lineage: Eukaryota > Metazoa > Chordata > Mammalia > Primates > Atelidae > Ateles > Ateles fusciceps. Next base: position 1,622,268 of record JAZHEH010003256.1, read on the forward strand.
GAGATGGGGTCTCATTTTGTTGCCTAAGCTGGTCTCGAACTCCTGGGATCAAGCAATCCTCCTGCCTGGGCCTCCCTAAGTGCTGGGACTATAGGGGTGAGCCACCATATTTTGCCTCATGACATTTTCTATACTAGCACTTACTAATGTATATGGCACATAGTAAACTCTCTACAGTAATTTCTTTTTAACATAAACACATTTGAGAAGAAAATTTATGTCTGATTCATTGTGGCCTCCTCATCCTTAAAGGCCAGCACATGCTCAGTTAAGATCTGAGATATTCAGCCACAAATCCATGTGAAGGTTTTGTGGTTTTGTAACTTAAGGCTAGCAGGGGACAGCCAGGAAATACTGAGCTGATACAAGTGAGGGAACAATACAGGAAGTGTGATGATGTGTTAAGTGCCTCTCCAAGCTAGGCAAGCAGAGCATGATTTTCTATGAGATTAATTCCATCTGCTTACTTCTGAGTCCTACAAACCACTGTAGTTCACAAGAATTCCTTTCTTCCCCTGTGACTCACTGTCTCTCCATCCTCAACTAATTCCCTCTCCCTGTGTCATCTCCCTCCCCCTCCTCCTCCTTCTCATTTACTATTTCCCTACTCCCCTACACCGGACATGAGCCTGCTATGGTACTCTGGGAAGGATTTAGTGATGGTGGCAAAAACTGACTTCTTGATTTCCATCCCTACCTTCCCATCTCAAGTTCTGACTTCCAGGGAAGTCATCTTCCAGCAACTTCTTCCATTCTGGTCAAGCAATGCTTTGTCTCTCACTGTGCCATCCTTTGGTTAGATCATTGCATACCCGTCTTAAGGCAGTCCATCTGCCCTGCTTATTGCCTTTTTGGCGTATTTGATGCCAGCAGAACCAAAGCCCTGGAAAACTGGTCACCATCCCAACATGTTACTAAACTGTTTCTCATTTTGCTACACTAGAAACGAATCCTCAGGGTAACACTGGCAGTGAAGATGCAGTGTAAGACAAATGATACCGAACCACCAACAGGCATGTATTAATCTGCAGCACTAGCCCATTACTTTCAAAAGAACAGATACTGAAAATGATGAAAAGGAATTAAAGCCGAAAGTAAAGAGACGACTGCCAACTACAGGTGAGTTTTTCCATGAAATTGAGTACTATTCACAGTTCATCTCACTCTGATTTCATTTTATTACAGTTTAGACCTGACTAGCTCAAAAAAGAGAAAGACCATCGCTTTCACACACAACAGATACAAACATAAAGCTTACATGTCACACTTTCTTTCATTGCTGTTTTCAAGATTCAGTCGCCCCCCCTTTCCCTTCCCATCACCGACTATACTCACTTCCTCTGTAACACTTTTCTTTCCTCTTTTAGAAAAGAACCTTGGTGGAAATTGAAGTGTGGCCAGCCCTTACTCTTTAACCTCAGCTTTTCTCTGAGGATGCGTTTTCTAATCTGAGCTATCATTTCACTAAGATAACTCTTTCTTTTCTGAATCTTTCCTAGCATTGCCGTATTTCTTACACCTGCTTGGATTAACGCACGCTCTCTGCTCAGGATATATTGTGTCTATACTTGAGTAAGCACAAAACCCTTTTTCAAACAAAACATATCTAATCTATCATAACAGTACTGTTTCCTCCATATATGTCAACCAAGTCTAATAGCTTCCCCGACCTTTTGTCTACTTTCTTTCTCTTCCAAATATCCTCATCATCTAACTCTTAGCCTGGTAAAAGCAGGATATGCGGAAAACTCCTAAGTTACCTTCCTCGTTATTTTCTCTATTAAGCCTTAAATAAGTAATAAGGGAAACCTTTACTTTGCACTTAATTTCACTCCAAAATGTAGAATTGTGTGGTTAGGTTTAAAAAATGACAGAATTCTTGCAATAAAATGTTAATCTAATGTTAGAATTCATAGCAGCCAAAGCAGGGATGCTGAATTTAATTGTTACAGAGACTTTGAGGAAAAAAAAGGGAAACGAAGGTTTTATATCTGCAATGAGCCAGGAACTTCATGAGGTACTTGTATAGACTCTTATTACCACAAAAGTTGGGAGAAGTTACTATCACCCTCATTTCACAAACGAGGCTTCTAAGGTTCAGAGAGACTTAATAGTGGTGCCAGATATGGAATCCAGATTTTTCTGATCCTCATGTCCCAAAGCAGGACAAGTTAAATCTGAAAGCATCTTAAGAGGGATGAGCTATAAAATAACGCTCCGACAGTACCATCATACATGATGCAGCCTGCTCATCAACCAATGCCCTTCACACTCTGGCTTCTGCATCCTTTCCTTACCCTCCTCTCATCACTGGCCACAAATCTCCCTTCTTCCAGCCCTACAGAACACCATTTGCTGTTTTCTAAAACGCTACGCTGATGAATGTTTTTGTACCCTTCCACAGGCTTTTTCATTTGTGTGACTGCCCTTTCTCTTGCTGCTTCTATCTCCTACTCCAAAAGTCAGCTCAAGGGTTGCCTCCTTCAGGAAGCTTGTCCTCATTCTGATTTAGGTCCTTCTCCTCTATAGCAAAGTACATATCCCTACAATATCACTCGCCCCACTTAACCGGAATTACTGATTTACCTGTCTGTTTCATTTACTCCTAGGGTTATTCCTAGAAAGAAGAAACTACATTTTCTTTGACTTTGTATCTCTTTCATATAGCATAGTGACTGACACATCACAGGTGCTCAAGGCCCCAAATGAAGAACTGGGACAGAAATCAAAGGGTAGCATATCTGGAATCACCATCCTTGGTGGAATGGGCTCTCTCATAAACCAGTATTTAAGCAGAGGCTAGATAATAACCTTTCAGGAGCATTAAAAAACTTTTTTTTTTGAGATAAGAGTCTCATTCTGTCTCCCAGGCTGGAGTATAGTGGCATGATCTCAGTTCACTGCAACCTCTGCCTCCCAGGTTCAAGCGATTCTCATGCCTCAGCCTCCCTAGTAGTTGGGATTACAGGCATTTGCCACCGTGCCCAGCTAATTTTTTGTGTTTTTTTAGTAGAGACGAAGTTTCACTATGTTGGCCAGGTTGATCTTGAACTCCTGGCCTCAAGTGATCCAACTGCCTCAGCTGCCCCAAGGGCTGGGATTACAGACATGAGCCACTAAGCCTGGACAAGAACTCAACACTAAGTGAGGAGCAGTGCTGGGAAGCCACGACATCCACTGTTGCTCTGCTGTTTCATGGCTCCAGACTGCTCCAGATCCAAGTTTTCTGATGAAGACGAGCCAACATCTCAGAAGATAGTACGGTAAATAATAACACAGGTATCATAGTTAGATAGTACGGACAATAATAACACAGGTATCATAGTTAGATAGTACGGTAAAAAACACAGGATCATAGTTAAAGAGGTAAGTAATAACACAGGTACGATAGTTAATAGTACGGTAAGTAATAACACAGGTATAAGTTAATAGTACGGTAATAATAACACAGGTATATAGTTAATAGTACGGTACAGTAATAACACAGGTATCATAGATAAAGCACGGTACAGTAATAACACAGGTATATAGTTAGATAGTACGGTAAGTAATAACACAGGTATCATAGTTAGATAGTACGGTAAGTAATAACACAGGTATCATAGTTAGATAGTACGGTAAGTATAAAAGGTACAAATATAGGTAAGTAATACACAGGTATAAGTTAGATAGTAGGTACAGTAATAACACAGGTATCACAGTTAATAGTACGGTAAATAATAACACAGGTATCATAGTTAATAGTACGGTACAATAATAACAAGGTATCATAGTTAGATAGTACGGTAAATAATAAAAGGTATATAGTTAATAGTACGGTACAATAATAACACAGGTATAAGTTAGATAGTACGGTACAGTAATAACACAGGTATATAGTTAGATATAGTACAGAAAACACAGGATAAGTTAATAGTACGGTACAGAATAACACAGGTACCAGAGTTAATAGTACGGTAAGTAATAACACAGGTATCAGAGTTAAAGTACGGTAAGTAAAAACAGGTATCATAGTTAATAGTACTACAGTAATAACACAGGTATAAGTTAATAGTAGGAAGAATAACAAGGTATCAAGTTAGATAGTACGGTAAGTAATAACACAGGTATCAAGTAATAGTACGGTAAGTAATAAACAGGTATCATAGTTAGATAGTATGGTAAGTAATAACACAGGTATCAAGTTAATAGTACGTACAGTAATAACACAGGTATATAGATAGTAGGTACAGTAATAACACAGGTATCAAGTTAATAGTATGGTACAGTAATAACACAGGTACCAGAGCTAGCATAGTATGGTACAGTAATAACACAGGTATAGAGTAATAGTACGGTAAGTAATAACACAGGTATCATAGTAATAGTACGGTACAGTAATAACACAGGTATCATGAGTTAGATAGTACGGTAAGTAATAACACAGGTATGAGAGTTAATATACGTACAGTAATAACACAGGTATAAGTTAGATAGTAGGTACAGTAATAACACAGGTAAAGATAATAGTATAAGAAAAACAGGTATATAGTTAATAGTAGGTAAGTAATAACACAGGTATCAGAGTTAGATAGTACGGTACAGAATAACACAGGTACAATAGTTAGATAGTACGGTAAGTAATAACACAGGTATCATAGTTAAATAGTATGGTACAGTAATAACACAGGTATCAAGTAATAGACGGTACAGTAATAACACAGGTATCATAGATAGTACGGTACAATAATAACACAGGTATCAGAGTTAGATAGTATCGTAAGTAATAACACAGGTATATAGTTAATAGTACGGTACAATAATAACACAGGTATCAAGTTAATAGTACGGTAAGTAATAACACAGGTAAAGTAAATAGTATGGAAGTAATAACACAGTATAGTAAATAGGAAAATAACACAGGTATAAGTATAGTAGGTAAGTAAAACACAGGTACTATAGTTAATAGTATGGTAAGAATAACAAGGTAAAGTTAATAGTAGTAAGTAATAACACAGGTATCAAGTTAGATAGTATGGTACAGTAATAACACAGGTATCATAGCTTAATAGTACGGTACAGTAATAACACAGGTATCATAGTTAGATAGTACGGTACAGTAATAACACAGGTACATAGTAGATAGTACGGTACAGTAATAACACAGGTACATAGTTAGATAGTACGGTACAATAATAACACAGGTATCATAGTTAGATAGTACGGTAAGTAATACACAGGTATCAGAGTTAGATAGTACGGTACAGTAATAACACAGGTATCAAGCTAGAAGTAGGTAAGTAATAACACAGGTATCATAGATAGTACGGTACAGTAATAACACAGGTATCATAGATAGTACGGTACAGTAATAACACAGGTACCATAGTTAGATAGTACGGTACAGTAATAACACAGGTATCATAGTTAGATAGTACGGTACAGTAATAACACAGGTACAGAGCTAGATAGTACGGTACAGTAATAACACAGGTATGATAGTTAGATAGTACGGTACAGTAATAACACAGGTATCATAGTTAGATAGTACGGTACAGTAATAACACAGGTATCATAGTTAGATAGTACGGTAAGTAATAACACAGGTATCAGAGTTAGATAGTACGGTACAATAATAACACAGGTATCATAGTTAGATAGTATGGTACAAATAACACAGGTATCATAGTTAGATAGTACGGTACAATAATAACACAGGTATACATAGCTAGATAGTACGGTACAGTAATAACACAGGTATATAGTTAGATAGTACGGTACAGTAATAAGACAGGTATCATAGTTAGATAGTACGGTACAGTAATAAGACAGGTATCATAGTTAGATAGTACGGTACAGTAATACACAGGTATCATAGCTTAGATAGTACGGTACAGTAATAACACAGGTATCATAGTTAATAGTACGGTACAGTAATAACACAGGTATCAGAGCTTAGATAGTACGGTACAGTAATAACACAGGTATCATAGTTAGATAGTACGGTACAGTAATAACACAGGTATCATAGTTAGATAGTAGGTACAGTAATAACACAGGTATCATAGTTAGATAGTACGGTACAGTAATAACACAGGTATCATAGTTAGATAGTACGGTACAGTAATAACACAGGTATCATAGTTAGATAGTACGGTACAATAATAACACAGGTATCAATAGATAGTACGGTACAATAATAACACAGGTATCATAGTTAGATAGTACGGTAAGTAATAACACAGTTATCATAGTTAGATAGTACGGTACAGTAATAACACAGTTATCATAGTTAGATAGTACGGTACAGTAATAACACAGGTATCATAGTTAATAGTACGGTACAGTAATAACACAGGTATCATAGTTAGATAGTACGGTACAGTAATAACACAGGTATCATAGTTAGATAGTACGGTACAATAATAACACAGGTATCATAGATGACAGTACGGTACAATAACAACACAGGTATATAGTAGATAATACGGTACAATAACAACACAGGTATCATAGTTAGATAGTACGGTACAATAATAACACAGGTATCATAGATAGGTACGGTACAAAATAACACAGGTATCATAGTTAGATAGTACGGTACAGTAATAACACAGGTATATAGTTAGATAGTACGGTACAATAATAACACAGGTATCATAGTTAGATAGTACGGTACAGTAATAACACAGGTATCATAGTTAGATAGTACGGTACAGTAATAACACAGGTATATAGTTAGATAGTACGGTACAGTAATAACACAGGTATCATAGTTAGATAGTACGGTACAATAACAACACAGGTATCATAGTTAGATAGTACGGTACAGTAATAACACAGGTATCATAGATAGTACGGTACAGTAATAACACAGGTATCATAGTTAGATAGTACGGTACAAAACAACACAGGTATAAGAGTGATAGTATGGTACAATAACAACACAGGTATAATAGTTAGATAGTACGAGTAAATAACAACACAGGTATCATAGTTAGATAGTACGGTACAATAACAACACAGGTATCATAGTTAGATAGTACGGTACAGTAATAACACAGGTATGATAGTTAGATAGTACGGTACAGTAATAACACAGGTATCATAGCTTAGATAGTACGGTACAGTAATAACACAGGTATGATAGTTAGATAGTACGGTGCAGTATAACACAGGTATCATAGTTAGATAGTACGGTACAGTAATAACACAGGTATCATAGTTAGATAGTACGGTACAATAACAACACAGGTATCATAAGTTAGATAGTACGGTACAATAACAACACAGGTATATAGCTTAGATAGTACGGTACAGTAATAACAGGTATCATAGTTAGATAGTACGGTACAGTAATAACACAGGTATCATAGTTAGATAGTACGGTACAGTAATAACACAGGTATGATAGTTAGATAGTACGGTACAGTAATAACACAGGTATCAGAGTTAGATAGTACGGTACAGTAATAACACAGGTATCACAGTTAGATAATACGGTACAATAATAACACAGGTATCATAGTTAAGATAGTACGGTACAGTAATAACACAGGTATCATAGTTAGATAGTACGGTACAGTAATAACACAGGTATATAGTTAGATAGTACGGTAAAAATAACACAGGTATCATAGTTAGATAGTACGGTACAGTAATAACACAGGTACAAGCTTAGATAATACGGTACAAAATAACACAGGTATCATAGTTAGATAGTACGGTACAGATAACACAGGTATCATAGTTAATAGTACGGTACAATAATAACACAGGTATCATAGTTAGATAGTACGGTACAATAATAACACAGGTATCATAGTTAAAGTACGGTACAATAACAACACAGGTATCATAAATAGTACGGTACAGTAATAACACAGGTATCATAGTTAGATAGTACGGTACAGTAATAACACAGGTATCATAGCTTAATAGTACGGTACAATAACAACACAGGTATCATAGTTAGATAGTACGGTAAATAACAACACAGGTATCATAGTTAAAGTACGTAAATAATAACACAGGTATAAGTAGAAGTACGGTAAGAAAACCAGGTATCAAGTTAGAAGTACGGTAAAATAACACAGGTATCAAGTTAGATAGATGGTACAGTAATAACACAGGTATCATAGTTAGATAGTACGGTACAATAATAACACAGGTATCATAGCTTAGAAGTACGGTACAATAATAACACAGGTATCATAGTTAGATAGTACGTACAGTAACAACACAGGTATATAGTTAGATAGTACGTAAAAATAACACAGGTACATAGTTAGATAGTACGGTACAAAATAACACAGGTATAAGTTAGATAGTACGGTAAAAAAACACAGGTATAATAAAGTACGGTACAGTAATAACACAGGTATCATAGTTAGATAGTACGGTACAGTAATAACACAGGTATCATAGTTAGATAGTACGGTACAGTAATAACACAGGTATCAAGTTAGATAGTACGGTACAAAACAACACAGGTATATAGTTAATAGTACGGTAAAAACAACACAGGTATATGAGTGATAGTAGGTACAATAATAACACAGGTATATAGTCTAGAAGTACGTAAATAAAACACAGGTAATAGTTGAAGTACGTAAATAATAACACAGGTATGAAGTTAGATAGTACGGTACAGTAATAACACAGGTATCATAGTTAGATAGTACGGTACAGTAATAACACAGGTATCATAGTTAGATAGTACGGTACAGTAATAACACAGGTATCATAGTTAGATAGTACGGTAAGTAATAACACAGGTATCATAGTTAGATAGTACGGTACAGTAATAACACAGGTATCATAGTTAGATAGTATGGTACAGTAATAACACAGGTATCATAGTTAGATAGTACGGTACAATAATAACACAGGTATCATAGTTAGATAGTAGGTAAATAATAACACAGGTATCATAGTTAGATAGTACGGTACAATAATAACACAGGTATCATAGTTAGAAAACCCGGGTTCTAGCTCTGACTTTGTTGTGCGATTGTTGATAGGCAGTCCCAAAAGTCCCGGGTCATTTTATCCCAGTTTCCCTATGTATAAAACAAAGTGTGAAGGGAGGGCTAGCAGGAGGTGACCAACTAGATGGTCTGCTAAATGCCTTCCAGCTGTAAGAAAAGCACCTTATTTCCCATTGCTGTGTTCTCATGCGACACACCTGAAGGTCTCTGCAGGCTCATCTTACACCAGTGCTGTCTTCCCTTTCTCTAAATAAAGTGTAATATCCACAGAAAAAACATGAGTAAAATCTGTATTTTTTTAGTCTACTGGACAACATAACTTTTTTTTTCTTTTTTCATTTTTGAGACAGGGTCTTGCTCTGTTGTCCAGGCTGTAGTACAGTGAAGCCGTCACGGCTCACGGCAGCCTCAACCTCCCAGGCTCAAGTGATCTTCTACCTCAGCCTCCTGAGTAGCTGAGACTGCAGGTGTGTGCCATCATGCCCGGCTAATTTTTTGCATTTTTTGAAGAGACAGGATTTCGTCATGTTGCCCAGACTGCTCTCCAGCCCGTAACTCAAATGATCCACCAGCCTTGGCCTCCCAAAGTGCTGGGACTACAGGTGTGAGCCAGCTTGCTTGACCACATAACTTTTTACTTAAAAATATTAATAAAACAAAATAATGCACATAAACTCTGAGTCCAAAGGGAAATTGGCATTGACTTACAAAATTTAATCAGATACTTAGAATTCAGAGTTAACACGTGCATACTTGACTTTGCTTCGTGCGAAGGTCTGTGATATACAGTCATTTGTTATTTTATTGAAGATGTTTGAATCCTCCTTTTCATACCGTTGATGTCCACAAGGAAAGACTGATTCACATGGCTTTGCTATTACAGGTTCTTTGTCATGAAAGCAGACAATTTAGGTAAAGCGACAACAACCTATTTTTCTGCCTGAAAACGACCCTGACATGAAAACCAACTGACAGTGCTAGTGACAGAAATGAATCAATCTAAAGAATGGGCATAGGGCTGGGCGCAATGGCTCACACCTGTAATCCCAGCACTTTGGGAGGCCGAGGCAGGCAGGTCGCTTGAGCTCAGGAGTTTGAGACCAGCCTGGGCAACATGGGAAAACCCCATCTTTACAAAAAAAAAGACAGAAAAATTAGTCAGGTGTGGTAGTGTGCGACTGTGATCGCAGCTACTCAGGAGGCTGAGGTGGGAGGATCACTTGAGCCTGGGAAGTGGAGGTTGCAGTGAGCTGAGACTATGCCACTACACTCCTCCCTGGGTGACAGAAGCCAGACCCTGTCCCTAAATATATAAATAAATGGCACTAATTAGCTTTATAAATTACTTTAATCCTGAATACACAGAATCATTATACATTTAGAGGTATTAACTTTTTCAGATATACATTTTTCACGGAGGAAGAATGACATAGCCATTTTCACATTTGGAATTCATAACTCCCTTGGGACCTATTCCACAGGAGGGCCAAAGGTCTCTCATGTATTATCTAGCTCCTTAAAATGGCAACAATTTTTTTTAAAAAGCTAACCTCCTTCTCCCGTAAGTCAACTCAATTTGTTGAAATTCTTCCATATACCTTAAAACTACTGAGGGAAGGCAGCGTTAGATGAGGTCTAAATGTTTGTAGGTATCTGAGAAAGAACTACAGGCAGTCACAAAATAAAGATGGTGGTCTACTCTAAACTGCGCTCTGAGGCACCACCACAAAGCCACTGCTCTTGTGCCCGTCAGGAGAGCCGCGCGTGCTCACTCTTCTCATATGAACAGAGCCAATCCTGATTCCTAGGAACATAATTTTCAACCACAGGGTTCTCCCACATTTTCCACTTTCCTGACATCGGCCTGCTAAGAGAAGATATCTGGGTTGTAAGTTCAATTTTAAGGGGAGTGAATCTTTAGAGAATGCAGTTTATCTTGTCAGCACTTTGAATCTAAATTTCCTTCTCACCCTCTCACCCTAAAATATCAGCTTGCATAAGACGCAAAGGAAGACACACAGCTGCAGGTGTTCAAGATGACTAGGAAGGAAGGCAGACAAGTCACTAATTAGCTCTCCAAACTGGAGGCCCAGACATAAGAATCAAACGTAAGAACCATCCTTCTCTTCTACCTGTTGTTTCCCCCAACAGTTTATATCAGGAATGGAAAATTTAAACGCTGCCATATAATTCCATTGTTTTCCCCCACTCCGGCTCTTAAACATGTCCTAGATGTTAAGATGCGTAGCCTAAGACAGTGGTTTCCACACAGTGCTCTAAGGACCCTCTGGAGCCAGAGACACACAGGAGGTATCAACAGGAGGGGTCTGATGTCTCCGCAAGACATTTTACTATAATTAACATTCATTATGAGAATGTGAATGTAAGCTCCAGGAAAGCTGGGATTCCTGTTTCCTCACTGCCATAACCCTGTGCTTTTAAGAGGGCCCAGAATATAGTAAGCTGCTTGATAAAAGTGTTTTGACTGAATAAACTGCATGTTTATTACAGCTGGGAACTGGTTTAGCTGATTTTCACAGCAACCCTATGAGGCATGTACAGTGGTTATCCTCACTTTGCAGATGAGGAAACTGAGGCCCAGAGCACCCTGGCAGCCGGGCTTCCAAGTCCCTCTTCTAAACATCATACCATACAACACAGCCTCCCACATGAGCCTTCAGCTTTATTTCATGTTTTATATATGAGGTTTCCCCACCATTTGACTGAAGAAAGGGTTGGTGTTAGGTTGATGGAAAAAAATCCCAACATTTAAAAACCACTGACTTCATGGTGAAATCCAAAGGCTGCAAGTAATAAATCTCCCTTCTTGCTCTATTTTTACCACCACCCTTGGGACTTTAAGGAAGTGGCTTAACTGCTCATTGTTTCAGGTCCCTCATCTTTTTTTATCACTTATCTTTCAAGATTACTATACATGAAATGATGAGAGAACCCTGATGTTGTCGGAAACAGAATTTTGCTGATGTTGATCCCAGAACTGTGAAACAAGGATATGGCTGAGATGATCAGTAAACTCTTTCTGAAGGCCAATGCCTCTGTCGTGGAAGAGCTTGCACAGTGCTGTCCACATGGTTATTTTATTTCTAAATGTCCTTTCCAACTAAACAATCCATATGATTTTAGATTTGGTAGCCAGACAGCCTGGCTAAGCTCCTATCAACATGTCAGCCAGATGAGGTGGAAGAGAAGGAGAAACAGAAACTTGCACGTGGGTTGTGTCGAACAATAAAGAGAAAAGAGACCAAAAATCCTGTGCCAAGGTTTGACCTCAACAACCACAAAGCCAGTCACCTCTGTGTTTCACTACATTTCTAGAAACATTCACGGAGGAGAAACCACAGTAGACCTGAATACATGATAACGCCCTTCACGGGCTTATTTCTGATATGATATTTTAAGCAAGCAACAAAAAACAAAAACCAAGTTCAGATCTTGCCAGAAATTGGGATTTGACTTAACTATAAAACAGTCAAGGGGAGTTTATCAGATTAAGACATGAAGCCTTTCTCTATAAGCTCTGATAAGACTAGGAGCTACAGGGCTGCCGTGCAGTCACGGCTGCCGGCATTGTGTTCAGAAAACTAAAAAAGCTCAAAGCCCTGTTTTTCAAAACAGGATGAGACTTCTGGTTTCTGGTCTGGTAGGTAAGAAGCTTAGAAATCAGCATTCCATCCTAACAAGTACAGAGCTAAACGAACTAAAATATCAATCGCTCTTCTTACATATTTGAGGTGCTGGATGTTAATTAGCTTAATTTAATTATTCCACATTGTATTAAAAATTCACAATACCACTCTGTGTCTTATAAATATACACAACTATAATTTGTCAACATACAATGTTAAAAAACACACAAAAAATTCTTAGATCTGCCAAAGAAGTAACGTGACAGGGCAGGCAAGCTGCTGCCCCCAAGACCAGAGAGACAGAAGGGTATACAGAGAACTGCAACCCACCACAACAGTCACCTCTGTGGAAACCATCCTGAGTTCCAGGGAGGTCACAGAACCTAGGTACTGAGAGGAAACCAGGAACTCTCAGAGAAACACAAACCTGTACGGTCTTTTGCACAAATTTAGAAGACAAATTGTGTGGACTAGAATGATCCCAGATGTTCTTGGGATTAAGAACACTGGGAAGATGGGTGGGAGAAGTGAGTGATGCTACTCTCGGTACTAGTCAGTACCCGGGTAGAAACCTCACTTGTACTTGACATATTGCTGGAGGTCTAGAATGAACAACTCTGAGTTTAAAAGTAGAGGTGCCCATCATGCGGGGCAGGGAAGACGATGCTTTTTGAGTTTTTCTTCCAGGAGCGCTAGCAGGGCCTCACAGTGAGTATCACAGAAAAATCCCCTTATGCTTCCAGCAGAAAAAGGAGGAAAGGAACCATTTTTAAAAAACATCAGATCAGCACCATTGGAAAAGTAAAAAATAAAAATAAAAAAAAAGAAAAAACAGCAGAGAATTATGTTCTTAACAAGGTTCGCCCTCTGGAGAGAAACTAACCAGACCCTAACTTGCTGGGGCTTTAGCAGAGCCTGACCTACCTGGTGAAGAAAAATAGCCAACTACAGCCCACTCTAGTCATCCTGTTCCACCAGAGAAGAAGAAAGTGAAACTGAGAAGCACTGGGTGAAATTCACACACAGTCCAGGGGCACAGGCTTACTAAAAGTCCTACTCGTAGGACTACAGAACAATTCCATTCTCTCCCAGTTAGTCCACTCTGCACTGCTATAAAAACGTAATCAATGCTGGATCATTTTAAAAGAAAGAGATGTATTTGGCTCGTGGTTCTGCAGGCCATACATGAAGCATAGCGTGGGCATCTGCTTCTGATGAGGGCCTCAGGAAGCTGACAATCATGGCAGAAGGCAAAGAGAAGCCAGCATGTCACATGGTGACAGACGGAGCAAGAGAGAGGGAAGGAGGTGCCAGACTGTTCACAACTAGCTCTTATGTGAACTCACAAAGCGAGAACTGGCTCATCACCAAGGGGAGGGCACCAAGCCACGCATGAGGGATCCACCCCCATGACCCAAAACCTCCCCACCAGGCCCCACCTCCAACACTGGGGTCATATTTCAACTTGAGATTTGGAGGGGACATAACATCCAAGCAGTACCACTCCCCAGCACATTACCACTACATCACTAAAGACCCATTTACCACAATTCTTTTTACCCAGGACATCATGACATCCACCTTTCAGCAAAAACTTACCAGACACACTGAAAGGCAAAAAACACAGTTTGAAGAGCCTGAACAAGCATCAGAATCAGAGTCAGATATGACAGAAACATTGGAATCATTCAACAAGAAAATTTTTTTAACTGATTAATAAGCTAAAGGCTGTAATGGAAGAAGTACACAACATGAAAAGGACAGACAAATGTAAGCAGACAAAAATTCCAAGAAATAGTAAAAAAGAAATGCTAGAGGTCAAAAACATTATAATAGACTTGAATACTGCTTTTAACAAACTTATCAGTAGACTGAACACAACTAAGGAAAAACCTCTGAGCTTGAGGATATGACAACAGAAACTTCTGAAATGAAAGAGCAAAGAGAACAAAGATTGAAAAACCAAAACAAAATAGCCAAGAGCTGCAGGACAACTGTGAAAGGTATAGCATACATATAACAGGAATACTAGAAAGAGAATGAAGAGGGAAAGAAACAGAAGAAATATTAATATTCAAAACAATAATGACTGAGAATTTCCCCAAATTAATATCAAACACCAAACCACAGATCCAGGAAGCTCAGAGAACACTAAGCGGATGCCAGGAAAACTACCTCTGGGCATATCATATTTACAATTAAGAAAATCAAAGATAAAAAAATTAATCAAAAGAGAAATGAAAAAAAAGAAAATCAAACGTAAAGAAAAAAATCCTTAAAAAAAAAAAACAAAAACTCAGGGCGGGGGGGGGGGGGGGGACCACACACACTTAAGCGGAGGTAAAAGAAAAACTTTTGTTTTCTTATTCTTGATCAAACACACAGTATCTTTTTCAAAATAATAGCCACAATTTACTCAATTATGCATGTATAGATATGCTTATGTATAAATGAATGAATGACAGCGATGATTCTAAAGAGGGGAAGCAGGAACTGGGAATACGTTCTTATTAAAAGACACAAGCACTACTGATAAGGCAGTTTAATGTTACTTGAAAGTGGACTTGGATTAGTTGTAAGTGTATATTGCAAACTCTATGGTAACCATTTTAAAAGCAAAAAGAAGTATAATATGCTTAAAAAAAGAGAGAAAATAGTATCATATAAAATGCAGCTTTATTCATAATTTCCAAAATTTGAAAGCAACCAAGATGTCCTTCAGTAGGTGAACAGGTAAACTGTGGTACGTCTAGACAGACTATTATTCATCACTAAACAGAAATTAGTTATAGCCATGAAAGGACATGGTGGAACCTTAAATGCATACTACTAAGTGTAAGAAGCCAACTGAAAAACTTTATACTGTGACTGTATGACATTATGGAAAAGGCGAAGTATGAAGACAGCGAGAAGATCTATAGTGGCCAGGGGTGAGAGGGGAGGGAGAGATGAACAGGTGGAACACGAAAGATTTTGGGGGCACTGAAACTAGTCTGCATGATACCATAAGGTGAATACATGTCATTCTACATTTGTGCAAACTCGTAGAACGTACACCACCAAGGGTGAACCCTACTGTAAACTACGGAGTCTGGGTGATAATGTTGTGTCAATGTAGGTTCATAAACTTCAGCAACTGTACCAATCTGGTCTGGGAAACTGATAATGGTGGGAGATATGGGCGGGGTGGGGAGTGACCTAGGGTTATATGGGAAATCTATGCTCAATTTTGCTGTGAACATAGAACTGCTCTCAAATAAAAAGTTTATTAATTTAAAGGATTTTTATACAATTAAGTCTTTGACAAATATTTTCCTTCTTTCTTCTTCATCACAATTATTTTTCTGCATTTTGCTATCTTTTTTTTTTAATTTATTATTTTAGAGACAGGGTCTCACTCTGTTACCCAGGCTGAAGCGCAGTGGTGCTATCACAGCCAGCTGTAACCTTGAACTCCTAGGCTCAAGCAATTCTCCTACCTCAGGCTCCCCAGTAGCTAGAACTACAGATGCCTGCCACTATGCCTGGCTCATGTTTTAGTTTCTTTGTAGAGATGAGGCCTCACTATGTTTCCCAGGCTGGTCTTGAATTCCTGGCCTCAAGAAATCCTCCCACCTTGGCCTCACAAGGGGCTGAGATTACAGGCACACATCACTATGCCTGACCCAATTTTGCTATTTTCCAGAACATAATATGCACACATTAAAATGTGAAAAACAGCAAAAAGAAAAATAAATCAACAAATTTCTCCATTTATTACTAAAATCATGGACTATTTCCTTCTAATCTTTTTTACAGGCTGATTTTTTAAAATATTATTTTAATTAATGGAGAATATAAACCTGAGTGCTAAAAATCCGGCCCTTGGGAAGACAGGCTTTCAGATAATCTAAAGTCCTTATCTCCTTCTGACTCCCAACCTCTGCTACACCCGGTTTTTTGGGCCTCTCTCCAGAAACCCTAAGTCTGAGATAAGGGAGCACATTCAAGGTTGTAGGGAGTAGAGGGAGGATCTCAGGCAGTCTTTCAGTCACTCCTTTTCTTTTACAGTCCCCATCTGAACTTATCACTCTTCAGGACCTCACTTCATTAATTTCTGAGCCTTTCCAATGTTCTGCAGGAAAGATGCTTGCTCCTCTCATCAACACCCCCCACAATGTAGACGCTTAGATCTCACCTAGCTCCCCCCGTAATTCAGTCATCACAACTCCAGCTGCTTTCTGTCTTCCTTGGGGGATCAATGTTATAACTACTTTTGGTTCCATCAAAAGCACAATTTGTTTTTCCATTCTTCATTCTCCTTGCCATTCTACGGTGATGGATGATTTCTGAGAGAAGAAAGAGGCAGAAAGCTCTCTATTCCATCACAATTCTTATTCTCAGATGGTACTGTAATACCACATTACCTTTATTAATATGGCTTTATAATGTATTTCACTGTCTGGCAGGAACATGGTCATTTCGAATTTGACTGAATGTTTCTGAAAAAGTCTTTCCTATTTGTCTTTAAAGTTATGGGGAAGTTACCAGATAAGTTGGAAAGTTCAGTATCCCAGACACCAATTTTCATATGTAGATCTTCCCGTCAACTCAGACAACACCAGGCACATACTGGTCAGCACCTGTTGACTCATTGCAAACAAGCCATCTGGGAAAAGTCAGATGCACAGGGGCATTTATGCAAGTGTGGAGTTGTCCCTGAAAAGCGTCACACTGTGAACTTGTTTCAGCCTGAGAGGCAAGAAGGGTTGGCTGGCCTGTGATCACTTCTGGTGTCTCTACCTAGGAGCTTCCAGTCAACTTGGTTCAACTGGAAGGTTCATGACTGGGCTGCTTCCTGGAGGCCTCAGACCAGAGGGCAGACATAACCCAAGAACTGCTTCTTAATTAAAGTACAGAGACAAAAACCTAAAAAGAGGGGATAACAGCAGAGTATTAAATGCAAATAATTCCATTTGTGACTGACTTACCCAAATAAACAGCAGAAAGCAGCTTTCGGTGGAATGGTTAATTTAAGGCAACAGGCAGGAGAGTGGCATGAGCTAATATTTTCATATTTCCATCGCTTACTTATCACTTCCAGTGAATATTTAACTTTTGAGCACCTACCTTGGGGCTTAAGGATGTTCCTAACTTCCTCAAACTTCGCATCCTTGACCAGTACACCACAGGATCTATTCACAGCCTGGGAAGACCGGCACACCACAGGATCTATTCACAACCCTGGGAAGACCGGCACACCACAGGATCTATTCACAACCCTGGGAAGACCGGCACACCACAGGATCTATTCACAACCCTGGGAAGACCGGCACACCACAGGATCTATTCACAACCCTGGGAAGACCGGCACACCACAGGATCTATTCACAACCCTGGGAAGACCGGCACACCACAGGATCTATTCACAACCCTGGGAAGACCGGCACACCACAGGATCTATTCACAACCTGGGGAAGACCGGCACACCACAGGATCTATTCACAACCTGGGAAGACCGGCACACCACAGGATCTATTCACAACCTGCGAAGACCGGCACACCACAGGATCTATTCACAGCCTGGGAAGACCGGTACACCACAGGATCTATTCACAGCCTGGGAAGACCGGCACACCACAGGATCTATTCACAGCCTGGGAAGACCGGTACACCACAGGATCTATTCACAACCTGCGAAGACCAGTACACCACAGGATCTATTCACAGCCTGCGAAGACCGGTACACCACAGGATCTATTCACAGCCTGGGAAGACCGGCACACCACAGGATCTATTCACAACCTGCGAAGACCGGTACACCACAGGATCTATTCACAGCCTGGGAAGACCGGCACACCACAGGATCTATTCACAGCCTGGGAAGACCGGCACACCACAGGATCTATTCACAACCTGCGAAGACCGGTACACCACAGGATCTATCACAGACTGGGAAGACCGGCACACCACAGGATCTATTCACAGCCTGGGAAGACCGGCACACCACAGGATCTATTCACAGCCTGGGAAGACCGGTACACCATAGGATCTATTCACAGCCTGGGAAGACCGGTACACCACAGGATCTATTCACAGCCTGGGAAGACCGGTACACCACAGGATCTATTCACAACCCTGGGAAATATCTATGGCAAAGTTACTGTTCCCTGAACCAAATACATGAAAATCCAAATTTCTCTACTCCCTGACAGTTTATATAGATGATGCTACTTTTCCCTCAATTTATCTCTACTGTTTCAATTTACACACTGCTGTCAGAATATTAGACCTGGTTCTGAGCACTTTAATCCTCTCCTCAAAAACGGCCCCCCCCCTCTGCTCACCAGCTCCTTGCTGAGGCTTTCCACTGAGACACTTGGTTCTCCTCAAATGAATCTACTCTCTGTTCCCCGACTAAGCTCCAACATTTCTCACCTCAGTGCCTTTGCCTAGGGGCTGTGGCTTCCATCTCAAATGACCTTTACCAGACTACTGGAATGACAACTTTCCTTCAAGGCTCCAGAGCCTCCTATTTTAAAAACAATAATGGTTAGAAATTTTCATTTCAACAAAATGATGCAGAATTCACATTACATTGAAAAAGACAGGTGGTGAAGGAAATTCAAAGTCGAATAAATTTTGTTAACAATGCATCTCATATAAACCACTATGAGGTAAATAAAAGGAATGGACCTTAAAGTCAGATACACGTGGATTTAGCTACCTGGTTTGGCATCTTGTAATCTTGTGACTCTGGGCAAGTTATTCAACCCTTCTGGAACTGAGTTTTCTCCTCTATAAAATGGACATAATGATACCTGTGTCGCAAGTGTAGATGGCAGACACAAAACACACACTTTCCATATTCCATTTAGTACTTTCATGCTGCCCTCGTCTTTCTCATGTTGTAAATTTTTCCTTCTCAGGTCTATGTCTTTCTCCTGTGCTATTCACCAGTGTAGGCTTAGTTCCAAGTGCTGGTGGAAGATGTCTCCATACACCATTAAGGAAGCAATTCTCCCTCCTCTTATCATTGATAATATTCTGCATCATAGGGCTGTGAGACCTCCAGTCTTCAGAGATTACTACTATGTCCTATGAAGGTAACCTCAAAAAGTATGTAATTCTGATTTTCTTAGTTGATGATGCTTCACTCTGGTAACATTATTCAAATAGGTCTCTATTTTCTCAAAACATGAGTACTCTTTGCTAAGCTGAAAGGGGAGGGAAAAGAAAATAACTTTGCTAGATTTCTTACTTAAATGGAGAGCCTTGGAGCAATTAAAATTAACATAGGTTGGCTGTGAGAATTAACCACAATAATTAAGCAATGACTATTCAGTGGAGAGAAGATAAAAAAATAGCCAGTGTTAATAAGACCATCGACAATAACACAACTGCACAACCGCTCCTAACAACGTTGACCCTGTCCTGCCAGAGCTTACAGTCCACATGCCTTTGAAGCCTTCGCCAAGATATTTCTCTACTGGAGGGGGTAAAAAACCACTAAGCAAAGCCTGGCTTGTCTGGGTCAGCTGAGTCTCACAGCCAGGGTATTTGTCTGACCCTGTTTTCAGTGCTGAATTTGCCCTCCTGTTGTAAATCAGTCAGCACAAACCCAGAAACATTCCCTTTCATTTACTTACAGCACACAATCCTTCAAAGAGCAAAGAGGTTTGAGGAAATCCAATCTAACCAAAGGGGAGAAAGGCCAGGAATACAGATTCCTCTGCTGAAGATAAATGGAATCTATCAAATGTGCACACAAATCCCTGAATAAATAACACCAGCATTCCTTCGTGTTGTTTTGAAATTCAAACTACATTAAGAAAAGAGCAAGGTGCCTTGCTTTTTGTCACACGACTAAGTTTCCACTCCGTCAGAATGCAATTAGCATTAATGGGAGATTTGATTACCCCTCTAAGTGTGTGTAAAAACCATGTGTCTCTAAAAAGTATTATTTTGTTGACATTTATCATAAAGACTATTAAAACATATAAAATGTCAATGTTGGCTTTCTTCACAGAATTAGGAAAAACTAATTTAAATTTCATACGGAACCAAAAAGAGCCCATGTAGCCAAGACAATTCTAAGCAAAAAGAACAAAGCTGGAGGCATCAAGCTACCTAACTTCAAACTATATCATAAGGCTACAGTAACCAAAGCAGCATGGTACTGGCACCAAAACAGATATATAGACCAATGGAACTCTTTTACACTGTTGGTGGGAGTGTAAATTAGTTCAACCATTGTGGAAGACAGTGTGGTAATTCCTCAAGGATCTAGAAACAGAAATACCAATTGGACCCAGCAACTCCATTACTGGGTATACACCGAAGGGATTATAAATCATTCTTCTATAAAGACACATGCACACATATGTTTACTGCAGCACTATTCACAATAGCAAAGACTTGGAACCAACCCAAATGCCCATCAATGATAGACTGGATAAAGAAAATGTGGCACATATACACCATGGAATACTATGCAGCCATAAAAAATGATGAGTTCATGTCCTTTGCAGGGACATGGATGAAGCTGAAACCATCATTCTCAGCAAACTGATACAAGAACAGAAAACCAAACACCGCATGTTCTCACTCACAGGTAGGAGTTGAACAATGAGAACACATGAACACAGGGAGGGGAAAATCACATACTGGGGCCTGTCAGGGGGTGGGGGAGTTAGAGGAGGGATAGCATTAGGAGAAATACCTAATGTAAATGATGGGCTGATAGGTGCAGCAAACCACCACAGCACGTGTGTACCTACGTAACAAACCTGCAGGTTCTGCACATGTATCCCAGAAATTAAAGTATTTAAAAAAAAAAAAAAAAAGTCAATGTATTCGTTTGAATAGCTCATTGCACCCAAACTGGCTATTGTACAATTTTAGTTTATATGATCTATTAACCAAACACACACTCTCTAGTCTGATTAGAAGGCATTATTTTTCCTGAGGGAAACCTGAGCTTAGGTTGTTGTTCTCTCTGAAACATCCCCACTAACTGGGATGTTCCTTGAAGCCAGCAGGGACTCTACCTTTTATCTCTAAATCTCCAGAGCCTACCTTGGTGCCTGGTACACGGCAGTCACTCAATTCATGGTTGTTGGGTTTACGTTTTTCTTAAATAATAGCTTTCATTTAGCCACTTGCTGCTCTGTGGTAGACCCTTTGCTTACACGGTCACGAACACTTACAACAACTCTCTGAAGGAGGTTAACTAACCCTGCCTTACACATGAGGAATCTCAGATTTAGGAAGACTGAGAAAGCTGTCCACAGCTACGTACCTGCTAAGTGACAAAAGCGATTCAAACTGCAAAGCCCAGTTGAAGGAGGGTCTGAAGCAAACACCGTGCTGTACAAAGCAAAGTTACCTATCATCACTGTTGATCTTGCAATGTCTCCGGCACCACTGACTCCTCACTATAACTGTACCAAGTGGGAAGGGGGCACTGATTGGAATGCATTCTGACCACAGACCAGGCCCTAGAATTTAAGTCCCCAGTCCCAGACTGTTTTCATTGTTCTCACTCCTGTCTCCTAAAAGCAGCAGGCAAGAACACCGGTTTTTGAATCATTAGAATTGCACTGTATTTTCATTCTGATACCAAGTCATGAGACATCTTAGCTGGCTTAGGGAAGTCTGGTGATGGGAGACCTGCTCCCCAAGCCATAAGCAAGTTAACATATGTGAGTTTCCTCTGTAAACTGCAAACGGCTCGATGACGACACCATCACGGCGTTCAATGGTATCGTGGTGGTGAAAAGAGCACAGCTTTTTGAATCAGAGACAACGGAATTAGAATCTGCACCTCCCCCTTACAACCTGATCATCTAGGGAAAGCCGAGTTAACCTCCCAAAGTTAAATTCATCATCTGCAAAGTGTGCAGAATAATACCCACATTGCAGAATGTGGCGAGTATTGCTAGGTGTTCACCAACATCTGTTCTCCTTTGCTCCCAGGGCACAGGCCTCAACTACATTTCCAGGTCCCTGCCCCAACCCTAAAATCAGGCATGGCTACAGGACTAAGTTCTCTCCAATGGAAGTGAAAACACTGGAATTTAATATGACTAAGTTCTGCCCCTTATTCCTTAGATAGGAAGATTC
Source organism: Ateles fusciceps (assembly GCA_036589455.1). Classification (NCBI taxonomy): domain Eukaryota; kingdom Metazoa; phylum Chordata; class Mammalia; order Primates; family Atelidae; genus Ateles; species Ateles fusciceps. Next base: position 1,644,988 of record JAZHEH010003256.1, read on the forward strand.
ATAACCATCTAATCAAACCCAATACTCAGGCCAGAAACATGAGAGATATTTTAAAACCTTCCCCTTTTCTCTCTAATCCATGTCATCCAGTCTATCAGTCATGACAATTCTGACCCCAGAATGTACCTTGAATCTATTTCATTCTTCCCATCTCCTCTATCAACCTCCTTTAACCTCCTAAAGCCACCGTCTACAACCTGTTACTGCGACATTCTTAAGCGCATCTCATGCTTGACCCCTCGAACCCATCCTCTATATAGTTCTCTATACAGAATCAGAATCATCCTTTGGCAAACATGAAGGATTCAGTCACACCCACATTTCAAACATTTCAATGGTTTTCCACTGCTTCCGAATGAAATTAAAACTTCTTCAAATGGCCTATGAAGGCTCTGCTTGACCCAGCCTCTGCTACCTAACAGCCATCCCCACTCTTCTAACCTTGCTCCCTCATAGCATGGCTTAAAACTCCACCACTGGAGGAAGCCCATCCTTGATCACAAAATTGAAAGTAGGGGCTGGGCCCAGTGGCTCACACCTGTAATACCAGCACTTTGGGAGGCTGAGGTTGGTGGGTCACTTGAGGCCAGGAGCTTGAGACCAGCCTGGGCAACATGGTGAAACCTCATCTCTACTAAAAATACAAAAATTACCCAGTTGTGGTGGTACATGCCTGTAATCCCAGCTACTCAGGAGGCTGAGGCAGGAGAATTGCTTGAACCGGGAAGTGGAGGTTGCAGTGAGCTGAGATCGTGCCACTGCACTCCAGTCTGGGCAACAGACTGAGACTGTCTCAGAAACAAAACAAAACAAAACACCCCAAACTTGAAGATTCTCCCTTGCATACAATCTTATTTGCCCTCCACTTACCACCGTTTGTAGTAATTCCTCTTTTTGTTTCCTTCCTGACCTGTTATTAACACCTCTGAAGATAAGCCCCAGGCAGGGAACATTCTACTTTCATGGTGCACTCAGCTGGCAAGCACTCCTTCTCACTTTCTGTGTTTGTGTATTTGTGTACACAGCGTATCTGTGAGGCAGATATTAATACTATTCCCATTATACAGATGAAGAAGATGTGAGGCCTATGGAGAGTAAGCCCCTCCCTCCCTCAGGCCGCAGAGCCAGGTGCAGGCCCAGGCAGTCTCACCCCAGCGTCCTGGCTCCTGTCACCCATCGTTTATAATCACTATAAGCCAGCACACCTGGCTCTTTGTCGGAGCTCAGTGAACACTGGCAGAAAGAATCATCAAGTAAACTCTCCCAAGTTTGAACATCCAGAGACACTTGTACCTGTCTAGGTGCTCTCATCCAGTCCTAGCTCTACTATTTATGCCGGGACGCATTTTCTGTCCCTTACTAAGTAAGTTCCTCTCAGGCAAGAATCATGATTTGCCTCTCATGATACCCGATAGCAGGCATTCAAAAAAGTTTTCCTAGTGTGTGCGAACATTTAAAGATCATCAGAAATTAACCACAATTGCAATAAACTAAAATTCAATTAAGAGTTCCCATAAGAAATAAGTACAACAGTCACCATTTACCATTTCAGTCATTTATAGAGCTGAGCTGAACCCAGAGGTACTGTGTTTCCAGTGTTAAAGAGCTGTTTTATAGACTGTATCTTTCTACTTCATGAGTGGGTAGAAATCATCTTTATTAGAAAAAAAATAAGGGAGGGCGGGTGGGAGGCAGAGCGAGCTATTTCAAAGCTTTTTCCCTGTTTGTCCTAAATCCTCCAGAGCAGGCAGTCCGCGCCGAGCCCAGCGTTTCAGAGCTTGGCCGGCCCATGACAGGCCTTCGTGATGAACGGCAGAGTTGGCCTCATGCAAGCCTTGTTTCTCATCAGCAATGCTACCTGTGCTGCCCTTTCCCCCTTACTTCCCAAACTCCTCTCCCATTTCTCACTTCTCCTCCCATTTCCCCTTGCTCTTTCCAGCACTACTAGGCCAAATTATGGGGGCTCAATACTGAGAAGTCCTTTCCACCTTACTGATAATTTCTCTTTTGGGAAACACCTGCGAAAGAGACCAAAAAAATCAGGACAGCACAGCCTAATGTGAGGTACTCTCCATTCTTGATAGGCATGCATTTATAAAAAGCATGTGACTACTATAATACATTAGAGAGCCCTTTTATGGAATGTGGCTCTCTCTGTTCCATGAGTGGGTGGAAATAATATTTAGTGAAAAGAATAGTCTCAGCTTTTTAAGGAAAGAAACCTAGATAGGACATTAGTCATTCAACCCCTCTCTCTCTTATCACCATCACCACACAGAAATATCTGGAAGAAAAGGAGCAGTCAACTCAAATACCCAAGGAGGGCAAAGGCCACAGAGATCTGTGAATCTTCCAGGGTAAAAAACTGGGATGCACTAGGAGTCAATAAGGAAGTCCATCCTCTCTGAAGTATCTGTTACGGGGTGAATTATGTTCTCTCCAAAAAGATTATGCTGAAGTCCTAACCCCCCAGTACCCTAAAATGTGACCTTATTTGGAAATAAGGTCACCGTAGATGGAATGAGTTAGGAAGAGATCACAGGAGACAGTAAGTAGGCCTCAAGTTCAGTATGACTGGCATCCTAGTAAGAAGGCGGTCAAGTGAAGACAGGCACAAGGAGGATTCCCCCACGAAGACGGGGGCAGAGGCTGGGTGACGCAGCTACAGGCAGGAACACCAAGGACCGCCAGCTGCCACCAGGAGCTGTGGGAGAGGAACGGAACAGATTCTGCCTCAGCAAGAACTGACACTGCCGACATGCCCTGATTTTAGGTCTTTAGCCTCCAGAATTGTGAGGACAATTTGTTGTTTTAAGCCACCCTGTTTGTGGTATGTTACTACGGCAGTTTTAAAAAAACTAACACAGAATCACAACTCAGACTTATAAAAAACGCACGATGACCAAACCCAGCCCCTGGCAGCCAGACTGTCTCTAATTCAAATGCTCACTTTTCAGTGGGTAGACACATTTCTGCAAAAACAAAAATGCTGTTACAAAACTTTTTCTGGCTAAAAAATGCATTCTCCTGGATGTCACATATCAACATACATATTTACAGAGAGCAGAATTATCTTACAGATCCCAGGGGTTAGGAGTGCAGCCTCGGCAGTCAGACACCAGCCTGCAGGAGAGCACATGCTAGCCCTGCCACTCACAGGCTGGGGGGCCTTAGGACCCCCGTGCCTCAGTCTCCCCCACCTGTAAGTGGGAATAATAAAATCGGCCTCACAGATGAGTATGCATGGCATACTGGGAAGCCTGCTCAATTACAACAAAGAGGGAGACTCAGCAGTCCAAGCAGTGTGATCTCTACCACAGGCTGCAGCACTTCATTTTAGTTTATTGCTCATTATTTTTCATTTGCTTTACTGTGAGCTCATCTAGGACGGGGTCTAGGCCTTGGTCACTTTTGCTTTCCTCGCACAGGTGTGACAGGTAGTCAGACACACTTCAGGAATGAAGGCAGGAATGTACTTCGATGTAACTCCTGTGACTGTGAGATCCCTGAGGGCAGGACCCGGGTCCTACATCAACCCCGGAGCCCAGCACCAGGTTGGTGGCCACACAAAGGACAATGGAAGTCACTGTGTTGGAAGGACGTCTGTAGACATTGCTCAACTCCACCAAGCTAGGATGGGAGCAGGAATTAAATGCTTCATTCCAATTTCAAGGTCTGAGTTCGTCTGTTTCCTTTCTGTTTATCACACACATGACATACAGAAAAAAGGAGGGCGATACTTCCTCACTGAGGATTTTGGGGAAACTATTAAACCCAAGGTGGAAAAAATAATTCAAGGACATGGTAAGTGCAACTGTCAATAACTCTGCAACAGGCAGCAAATGCCGAGAAATGCACTTACTCTCTACCGCTGCCGATGTTGCCTGGAGAGCTTTGCGGTCTGGGAAAGATTCCCTAGTCCAGACTGTATGATACTGATTCTGTCCCACTGGACTGGCATTGTTTAGACTGGGGGGTCAACAGACTACAGTCCGTGGGACCTCGGCCACCTGCTTCTGTGGATGAAGTTTTGTTGGTACCCGTCCCACCTTTCCAGTTGTGTACTGCCTATGACTGCTTTTGTGCTACAAGCAGAGTAAAGTAGTTCTAAGAAAGACTGCATAGCCCAGAAAGCCTAAATCACCATCTGATCCTTTGTAGAAAGACTGTATAGCCCAGGAAGCCTAAATCACTATCTGATCCTTTACAGAAAGGTCTGTTGATCCCTAACGTGGAGCATCCCACTGTGATTACACTAAAAATTAGGCTTGAAGGGGACAGAGACCTTGTTTATCTGGCTCAGACCTATCTAGGTCATGACAACCTGGTTTACAGTAGGTGCCCAATAAATCTACATAAAGAATGACCGTGAGGCTAAATGTGGAGATTTTATGACAGGCAGTGCCAACAGTGCCAGACCAGTGTCCTGAAGCTCTGCCCTTTCTCAGAGGACGAGGCTGTGCCACTGCTGGATGTCCCTTGATTAACTAGCTACCTGAGACCCCTCTGGGAGCACTGGGCTGGACAGACAGCCAGGACACCATCACTGTAAGAATCCAATAGCACTGAGCTGTCAGGACACATTAAACCTAACTAAGAAGAACCTTTCAAAATCCTTCTTCTATGTATATACATTTACTTTAGAAATGTTTTAAGGGAATAAACACTTGCAAAGCAGTTTAAATTTAAAGGTTCCCTTATAGAGCTGAACCCAAACCAGCTGTCAGAAACCAAACATTTATAAATACAAATGCTCAAGGTACCGAGCGAAAAACAGACTTTTAGATCTAAAAGAAAAAGTCCAATCTACCCTGCCATAACAAAAGCCAAGAGGGGAAACAGAAAAGCCAGGCGTTTCTGAGAACGAGCCTTTCATGTTAATACTAAAAGCATGCGCAAGTTCTGGCCCCAACGAAGTTGTTTATGGTTAGACCGAAGAAGAAGGCCCTTTAACTTGGGAAATGATTACACAGAGCTTGCTGCATGAAGAAAGAATTCCACACTATTTTTCTTTTTCTGTTTTGTCCTCTCAAAGAACTGCTGCTTCCACGCATCGCGTCTTCAAGCCAGGCTGGGCAGGGGAGTCTCTCAGCCGTCCCCTGGCCTGGCTCTGACCTGTGATCACGGGAACCTTGAGCATGTGCTGTATGTGCTGTCTTCTTTTTGGTGGGTTTGCAGAACCGTAGCTCTTCATGTAATCCAGGGATATTCTCCCTTTGAAGTTTTTAGATACTACTGAATTCCATATTTAAAGAGGTAGAAGTTTTAATAACGCAGTTATAATCACATTTCAGTTTTTATTTTGGAGACAAGATCTTGTCCTGTCACCCAGGATGGAGTGCGGTAGCATAATCATAGCTCACTGCAGCCTCCACCTTCTGGGCTTAAGTGATCCTCCTGCCTCAGCCCCTGGAGTAACTAGGACCAGAGGCACGCACCACTGCAGCTGGCTCATTTGCTAATTTTTTGTAGAGACAGGGTCTCACTATGTTGCCCAGGCTGGTCTCAAACTCCTGGGCTCAAACAATTGTCCTACCTGGGCTTCCCAAAGTGCTGGGATTACAGATGTCAGTCACTACACCTGGCCCACATTTATATTTAAATAGAAGTAATATTCTATAGTCTCAATTTCTGATCAAATGGGAAACAATCAAAATGTCAGTCTGAGAGCTGATCTGATGTAACAGTAAAGGCTCATTTATAGATTAAATACTTTTACCAAAGAAATCTTAAAATAACATTTTCTAATTCAGTTTTTACTAATCCCCTTCTAAACCCACTTAATTTGTATTTAATTCTTATCCCAATAATAAAATCAAGGTACTACAGAAACACTGCATATTCCACTCAACTGTTTCTACAATATTAACAGAATCTACTCCATAAAATATCAAAAATTCAGACAAGGATTGACTCACTGGATTTGCTCTGAGGACTGTTATATTCCTCTTAAATAAGGAAGTAGGATTTCTTTATTTATTCTGTAGCCACACCTTTGGAGACGTGGTCAAGCATTCTTTACATGAATCAGGAAACACTGGAAAGTGGTTCGAATTTAAAGTCTCCAACAGCTGAACCCAAAACAGCTGTCCGAAACCAAGCATTTATAAACACAAATGCTCAAGGTACTGAGTGAAAAAAGACCTAGATTTAAAAAGTCCTATCTACCCTGCGGTAACAAAGGGACGGGTTTAAAGAGCTGGGCTCTGCATGATGGTAGATGACTTCCACGTGGTCTTTCCTCCCGTGCTACCTGCTCAGAACCCCTGATACTGAAGGTCTCACAGAGATAAGACGTCCTGTCTCCTTTGCCTTATTTTGTGGCAGCTTTCAGGACATTGTTTTCAGTTATAACTTTTCATACTGTTTCACCCCGGGGGTTTGTTTTCCTACATTAGAATATAAATGCATTTCCATCAAAAAAAAGAAAATAGAAAATGACTAGTTACAGCAAATTCATTATTTCCCCCAAAAACTAGACACATCAAAATGCTGCTTCTTTGTCCAAATTCTTCACAATATTGAAATCATGAAATAAAACGACAACCAGCTTTTATGACCAGCTAAGAAATGTATTTGATGAGATCAAAAGTCCAGAGCATGGCCCACTGGGACCCGTAACCAGATGCCCACAGCAGATTTTTAAATTGTTTGACTTTTCTTCTTAAAATCTACGTCATGTTTTTCTCTTGTTCATTTCAAACCTCCTGTGTGGGAGTGTTAATAAAATCTAACATCTGTAAATTTCTCATATTGGTTTGATGAATCCTTGGTCAAATATTCTCCTTTACTCTGGCTCTAAATGATGTGATCTCAGCAATCTCCTGAAAGTATCCAACAATTAAGACAAATATTTAAAAGCCCCAATGAAACCGCAAACAAAAGGCCCCCAAACACCTAAAGACCGAGCCTCCCAACACATGCTATGATGGAATCATTTCTGTTCTAAGGAATCAGTAGCAAGTAGAACAGTTAGCTCTTGCTGAGAAAGGGCCGTGAGAAAGTAGAATGAGGGGAGAGAATAAATGTACGTTTCAGCTTAAAGCTAATCATATTCTAGGTCAATTAGAATGCAACATTTCCAAAACCTTAAATATGTATTTCATTCAAATAAACTCAATCAATTGTACTCTCTTTTTTTTTTGAGACGGAGTTTTGCTCTTGTAGTCCAGGCTGGAGTGCAGCAGCGCAGTCTCGGTTCACTGCAACCTCCGCGTCCCGAGTTCAAGCAATTCTCCTGCCTCAGCCTCATGAGTGGCTGCGATTTCAGGTACCCACCACCATGTCTGGCTAATTTTTATATTTTTAGTAAAGACGGGGTTTCTCCATGTTGGCCAGGCTGGTCTCAAACTCCTGACCTCAGGTGATCCGTCGCCTCGGCCTCCCAAACTCCTGGGATTACAGGCGTGAGCCATGGCACCTGGCCCAACCCTACTCTTACCTCAGGATTCAGTGGCCAAAACTGCTTCCTAGTTCAAAAGAGGAGCAATTCCATCAACTTCACCACCATGCACCACAAATCTATTTGTGTCTGTACCCACAGAAGCAGCTCCCCCTCCAGTGAGAGGCGTGTGCACTCACTTGGGCCCTGGATCGTCTAGGAGAGGCATTCTCCAGCTTGAGTGTACCTGAGAATCACCTGGAAGGCTCATTAAAACACAGGCTGCTGAGCCCCACACCCAGAGTTTGTAATTGAGTAATCTGAAGCCAGGACTGACAATTTACTTTTCTAACCATTTCCAGGTGATATTTATACAACCAATCCCAGAGCAGACTCTGAGAACAACTAATCTAAGGCCAGCTATATTGATTATCCTCTCCTCATTCCAGATTTTTTAGCCTCTCCCTTCATATTTCTTTCCTTAACCACATAAACATGTTCAAATTTGTCATCTTAAAACACAAACAAAAATCTCCCTGATCTCATTGGGCATGTGTGTAGTGTTTCTCTTTCCTTCTGTACACAGGGCGATTCTTAACAGAATGTTCTCCATACTCCACTTCCAGCCCACTTCTCTGTGCTGTGTACTCTATTCGCCGTCTCCATTCTGCTGAATTTGCCCATCTCACGATCCCACATGAACTTAACAGTTTCCCAGCCAATGGATACCTCTTAAGTGCCTGTGTTACTCTCTGCCGTATCTAGCACTGCTCACCTGCCCACACAGGATTCCCTTGGATTTTATAACATCTCCCTATCCTGGATCTCCCACCGCCTCCCTCACTGCCTCCCTTTCAGTCTCCTTCTTGGAGTACCTGCTTTTCCCATCCCCGTAAGTGTTGGTGGTCCCTTGGGACCTGTCCTTGGCTCTCGTCTTGTCACCCCACAGTTTGCCTGAGATTTCTCATCCATGCCTTTCACCTATAATCTATATCCTAATGGCTCTCAAATCTAGACTTCTCTCCTAAACTGCAACTATGTATAATGACCACCAATTAGACAATTCTGTTTGTCCAACAGGCATCTCAAAGTTATCAATGCTTCTAAGTGAACCCATTAATTTCCACCTCGTTCCTGTTCCCCTTCTTTTATTTCTTGCTTAACAAAATGGCTCCTCCACCTACTCAGTCGTGCAAACCACCTGTATATCCTTAAGGAAAAACATGTCCTTATGTCTCAAGCACAATCATATCCCAAGTCCCGTCCAGTCCAGCTCTTAACTGTGTCTCAAATCTGTTCCTTTGTTCCCATCTCCATGACTGTTGCTCCAGCTCAGGTCAACATCAGCTCATCTGGAACAATGTAATGTACACCATTCAGGCCTATTAAGTACTTCTAATCTCTACACTGCTGATAGAGTAATCTTTCAGTCCTACAGGACAATCCTCTCTGCAATACTCTCCATGGCTCCCGTGGCCACTGACATAAAGCTGCAACTCTTCTGCATGGCATTCGGCTTTTAATACTTAGTTCTTCTCTTTCTTAACCCCATTTCTAGTCATCTCCTCCTCCTATTTTAAGCTCTAATACCAAAAACTACTTAATGATATCTTTGAATGTGGCATGCTCTCTTACAATGGAAAACTTCTACATATTTTATTCTTTCTGCTTGGAAAATTATCATTAAAATCCCTGCACCCGCATGCTCTTTCCAAAACCTTCTCCAATTTTCTTGAATTTGGACTCCATTCTGCCTCTCATTCCACATGAAACCTGCCTCCATTAAGGCAGCTATCTGTTTCCAGGCCTAACACTGCACCATTCAAAGGTTAAGTCCTTAGATCCCTTGTGCTGAGAAATACCTAGCTCAAAACAGGAGCCCTACTAGAAAGCATTTTTATATACATCAGTGATTCTGAACAAGGAAACACACTCCCCTGGCAGTATACTAAGGGAGTCTATCAAACATTTTAGGATCATTTTTAGTGTTTAATTCTGCTCCTACAAAATTTTAGATACCCAACATGAAATATTTATTTCATCTCAACTGTAACATGTTTAATCTCTTATTTCATTTCTTCAAGGAATTGCGAGAGAACACACTGAAATTCAGTTTGGGGATATTAGGAATCTGTTGAAAGATTTTCTGGAGAAATTTTCTGATTATAACAGTGTTTTTTATCTTGTCATCAGAAGAATAAAGGGAGCCGAGGGAAGCTGATACTCTGGAGTTTTACATTTTCTGTACCTCAGTTTGTCTGCTGCCATTTTAATACAAGACAGCTACTCCCAAATGCATTTTTGCTATATGCAACTGTGCTGTTATTCCTGCAGCTGGTCTAGGTTTTAGAGATTACTTGCACAGCCCCCTAGTGAGACCAACTGCTTTTATACTATTATGATACCATAAACAAAATTATATAAAATTTTAAGGCCAGTAGTAAATGCCTCAATTAGCTGACTGGAACATGTAGCATCTGGGCCTTTTCATGGTCTTCAGTGAAGGTTTTACTGCCCTGAAAAGCCCACCCTGTACATTATCAAAGAACAGAAAGTCTTCATGTCTCCACTCTCGGCTGTTCCAGTATAAAGGTGACCCACCCACACCCACATGCAAAGCTGGCAAGAACGGGTCATCATCAAAGAGTATGTTGAGTGCACTGAAACAGGCTATATACGACCTTCATCAGGCTTCAAGTGGTTAAAGTCGTGCCTTACAAGTATTTTAAAGAAAAGTGGTACAGGTAGATACACCAAATGAACATGTATTTGAGAATCAAGAGACAAACATCAATAGAACTTGATGAACGTATTTGGGTTTTATGTAAATGTCGATGTACACGTTGTGGGGCAACTTGGTTCTCTGCTGGAGAGCATACCTCATTTTAAATGAGTCACCACTTGCAGATGAACGGGAAAATGCTGACAGATCTGCATGAGATAAGACGGATCACAGCCGTCTGGGAAACAACACACTTTTATGATGAAACCAACTCATATTCATGCCTCCAAACGCAGCTCAGGCCTGAAACCGAATTGAAGAACATCCAGAAGTTCTTGAAGAATCCACATGTTCCTGTAATCACCTACTGATCAATTTCCCAAGGGAAAAGAACTTAAACGAGGATGGGAATTTCCAAGATGTTAACTATCCAGAGAGTATCTGCATCCAGAGAGACTTCACACTCAGACCAGAGGGAGACATTGCCTTGCTGTTCACTGACGTAGTCAGATGCCTAGAGTTTTGTGCTGGCATCCACCCCCGACATCCCATTACTGTTTCAGAGGTAAATTAGTAAACATCGAAAATTAGAGGTAAAAAAGGTCTAAAAAAATAATTGGAAAGAACTAAGGAAGCCAGAGCTGGGGAAGTTTAACAGTGATTACTAACAGGTGTTATCCACTGAAACTTTTCTGTGTTCTTTAGGCTTCAGGCTAAGAACTTCACGTTTTCTTATTTCTCACATTTTAAAATCCCAACTTTACAAATATGAAAACTAAGGCTTAGAAATATTAAGAGATTTACCCAAAACATACGACTTATAAACAGTGGAGATGGAATCTGAACACAGTCTTTCTGACTCCAAAGTCCCAGCACTTAAGCACCACACTCGAGCCTGGAGCAAAGGCTCATCGGTGACCCCAATCTTACATATCTGAGGGTTTGTAACATGGAAGACAGAAGAGATTGGTTGTATTCTGAATTAGGAGTTCTCCAAACCTGTTTGTTCTAGAGAATCATCTCTAAAACTTAAAAACGAAAATCACAGTTTCTAAGGTCCTACTCACAGATTCTGCTTCAGCTGATCCAGCATAGAGGCCAAAAAACTGTATTTTTATAATATATAAACCCTCTGCTGGGTTTGAGAATCACTGCCCTATACCTCAGAATAGAGTAAGTGCAGAGGAATTACTAGGAGGCAGGTTTGGCTTTACATTTGAAAACAGACAAACCAAACCAAACACAACACACACACCCTGCCACCCACACACCAGTCCTAACCATCAGAGCTACACAACCTCCCCCACCCCCCTGCCCAGTCCTAATCAACAGAGCTTCACAACCTGCCCCCCCCGCACCACTCAGTCCTAATCAACAGAGCTACGCAACCCGCCCCCCACACCCAGTCCTAACCAACAGAGCTACACAACCTGCCCCACCCCAACCCATTCCTAATCAACAGAGCTACACAACCCGCCCCGCCACTCAGTCCTAACCAACAGAGCTACACAACCTGCCCCCCCCACCACCCGGTCCTAACCAACAGAGCTACATAACCTGCCCCCCCCCACCACCCAGTCCTAATCAACAGAGCTTCACAACGTGCCCCCCCACCACCCAGTCCTAACCAACAGAGCTTCACGACCCGCCCCCCACCACCTAGTCCTAATCAATAGAGCTACACAAAGCTCCCCCGTGCAGTCCTAACCATCAGAGCTACACAACATAACCTCCCCACCCGACCCCGGCCTAGTCCTAACCACAGAGCTACACCCTCCCCACGCCCTCCCAGTCCTAATAAGCAGAGCTGCCCAAACCTAGTTGCAGCTACCCCATAAAGCACCATGATACAGTGGAAAGAACTCAGTTTCTGAAGATAGCGGTCCCCATTTCCCGTCCTGGTTCAGGCATTCTTAGGTGTGTGGCCTTGGTCAAGTTATTTTCTCCGAGTCTCAGTTTGCTCAACTGGAAATTATTAGAGAACACTTACCTTGAAGAACTGTGGCTAAGAATTAGAGACAATTAGGTAAAATTCACAGAACCGTGGCGTGGCAGGGGCTCATAAGCAAACGGCACCTGCCCACCTGAAATGTAACTGCCCATGGAGCTTCTGTAGCAAGCCTCTGTAAGTGGACGGTGTGGGCTCCTCTGCCGCACCCTTTCCTCTTATGCCCACTGTCGTCCCACCCACTGAAGTGGCCACGTCTGATTGGCTAAGTCCAGGTTTTAGCAATGGGCCCTGATTGACCTAATCCAATCAGCCCACACCCGGCCCCCTTGCCACAGCGCTAGGCAATGACCAAAGCCCAGGCCCACCAGCAGATGGTGTTCCTCTGGCAGAGACTGGCTTGGGAGGAGGCTGGGTATGTGTCCAAAACTGGGCCAATCAGAGTGAACTTTAACACTTTTGTTTGACAATAGGAGGAAAGGGAGGGTCTCCTCTTCCAGACAGTGTGACATGTCAGCCTGAGGGCTGACAGCAGCCATTCTGCCACCAAGAGCCTTTATCAAACTACTTCTGAAGCCTGAGCTAACTCCATATTTTTGAGATCTGTGAACAAATAAATTCCCCTTATCAGGTTATTTAAGCCACTCTAAGGTTGTTTTCTACGGCCAAGGCTTGAACAACACGTTGTCACTTACCCAGAATCCCCCTGGACGGGGAGTAGTGAGATACAACCACTTAGATCATTTCTAACTTCATGATGCCATGACTTCCCAGACTTTGTATAATTAATACCCGTCTTCACATTTACAACACTTTTGATGACCGGTTTCTTCAGCCTGGAGCATCCTGTCCCCCTTCCTCTTCCTAAGAAGTCCTGCTTGCGTTTTGGGGCCCAACTTCACTGCTTCCACTGCTCCAACATCTCTGCAGAGGGAACAGTTAATCCATCTTCCTGTGCGCTCCCCTGGCACTTCACTGTTTCCTCTCTTACCTCAATTTCACTGTGTGTTTTTCTCACTCCTGTCTTCACCTACATTTAGGCTGTGGGCACCTAAAGACATGGTCCCTATCCCTAGGCATTACTTGTTAAGAGGCCGACTGTGCAGCAGAGTACACAAGTCCAGCTTACTGCACATGTCCAATGCCTAACATGGGGCCAGGCCTGCAGCAGGCTTGCAGTAAACAATCACTAACTCATTAAATGCCACACCAGCAGTTAGTTGGATACAAAGGAGAAACACAGCGAAGGCTTCGGCCTTAGTCTTCTAGGTGTCTGACCTTGCACCTTGAAGGAATTAAAGAGTAATACATTCCCCATCTTGCACTGCTGATTTCCAATGACAAGGGGGTTTTCCCCCTCCCACAGAGGATTACAGGCCAATTTAGGTATGGTGGGGTTTTTGGGGCTGGAGGTGGTTTAGAGTTTTTTCCCAACCTTATTAAACTTACTCAGAGCTTAACATCTATTAATTAAATTACATTTCTATAATAAAACCAGAGAACTCAAATCCTATAGATGCCCTGATCTTAAGATATAAAAATTCAATTTTAAAAAATATTACATACAAATAAAAAATATCTATTCTGTGACCTGTAACACGACACAACTGTAATATCATCCTATGTTACCTGAGGTAGTTGGAAGGTGTTTCTTCTATGTTTGTTGTATTTAGCCTTTTCTTTTTAAATTTCATTATTTATTTATTTTTGAGACAGGGCCTCCGTCTGTGGCCCAAACTGGAGTACAGTGGTGTGATCATGGCTCACTGCAACCTTGACCTCCTCCGGGCTGCAGTGATCCTCCCACCTCATCCTCCCAAGTAGCTGAGACCACAGGAGTGTAGCTGGGACTACAGGCGTGCACCACCCACACCTCGACAACTTTTTATATTTTGTAAAGACAGGGTCTCGCTATGTTGCCCAGGTTAGCCTCAAACTCCTGGGCTCAAGCAATCCTCCCGCCTTGGCCTCCCAAAGTGCTGGGATTATAGGCAAGAGCCACCGGTCCCGGACAGCTTTTTCTTTAAGTAAGAAAAACGGTGAGAGAGAACTGTCTCCTCCGACTATTTCCATTTGGTCATCCAGCTATCTAGACCTTGAATAACATTTCTGGATCTGACGTGGTTTCAGTGGCTGCAATTAGAAAGGAGTATACACAATAAACTAGGAGTAGATTTGTTCTTCACACTCCAACCCTTGATTACTGTCTCAAAAACTAGGATACTTCCTGCAACCCAAAGTCCTCACTGACAGGAATCATCTTGGTCTGAAGGAAGGGAGTGGCCTCTAGAAGCAGGAAAAGGCAAGGAAGCAGATTCTTCCTAGAGCGTCCCGAAGGAGCCAGCCCTGCCCACAGTCTTGAATTTAGTCCAGTGGGACTCACGTCGGGCTTCTGACCTCCAGAGCTGTAAGATACCACGTGTGTGGTTTTTAAAACTCCTGCGTTTGTGGCAATCTGTTAGACAGAAACAGAAAACGAGTGCACTGCGTTCCTGTGCCAGTTACTACTCACTCGTCTCGACAGGAGTCCCTTTCCAAACGGTGGTGCTGTGTAAAAGAAACTGTTAGCTTCTCAGACACGAGGCATAAGAAGAAGTCATAATCATAAGTTGAAGTCAGTTAGAAAAAAGGAAATATTAAAATTTACCAGAGATCCAAATGAGAAAAATTCAGATAACTGCTCATATATGAGTATCAAACATTCCTCTTATATTCACAAAACAGACCTAAAAAATACATGCTTTAACTAAAATGATTTCTTTTCTGTATGTGAATAGAATGCCCTTATCCATGAATTTAACACATAATTTACAGAGCCTCTCCCACTTGCCAGGCACTGGGAAGAATGCTGAGGGTTTCCTACCTTCAAGATGCTTGCCATCTATCTGAGCCAGGGCAAGTGTGGAAAAAACCTTTTCACGTTAGTTCATTAATGCTAAAATAGGAACTAGGAATAGAGCCACAGCGTAAAAGTTAGGTTGTCATAGACAGAGACACAGGCAGAGAACTAAGCCACGTGCATTTGCTACCTGTTTCTGAGCAGCTTAAAGCAACCAGTTCAACTACTTCACACAGTTCTGAGGGTCAGGAATCTAGGAGTGTCTTAGCTGGACGGTTCTGCCTCAGGGTGTTTCATGAGGCTGCAGTCCAACTGTCAGCCAGAGCCAGAGTCAACTCAAAAATGGACAGAGGCTGAGGCATCTAAGCTCACTCATGTGGTTACTGGTGAACCTCGGTCACTCCCTGGCGCTTTGCCAGGGGCCTGGGTTACTTGCCAGGAGGGCTTCTCCACAGACCTGCTACAAGAAGGCAGGTGGCTTCTCCCCAAGTAAGTGGCCTGAGAGAGATGTTCTGACCAAAACAGAAACCACTGTGAACCTCAGAAATGACCTGCCATCATTCCTGTCACATGCTGTCGGTCACACACACCAACGGGAGACAACGTGGGAGGGGAGTACTCAAGGGTGTGAGGATCAGGAAGCAGGAATCACTGGGGCTCAGTTGAAGCCTCGCTGCCACACCGTGTGTTCCAAACATTTCAGCCAGGGGAACCACGCAGTACACTACACACAGCTCTAGGATGGCGCTCATGAGGCCTGGAGTAGTCACAGGTCAGCTACTCTGCAAGCCAGCAAGGCCTCGGCTTCCACAGCAGCAAAATGACAATGGAGTCCCAACGGTGAATAACACTGGGTGGCGCAGGGCTGCTGCTTCCGCACTCAACATGTATTGGGTGTTCATCATGTGCCAGACACTGTTTGAAGCATCACACTCTTAACTCATTGACTTCTCATGACGACCCTCTAAGGTGGTTACAATTGTCATTGCTGTGCAAGAGCTGAGAAGACTGAAGCAAAGGGTGTTCATTCACTTGCCAAAGGTTCACCATTAGTAAGAGGTAGTCAGGATTTGAACCTAGGTGATTTGGCATCTAAATTCACATTGTAAGCCACTATACTCTCTAACAGAGGGGGATGGAAATGATGCAAGTAAGTAAACTACTTCTGAAGTCATCAGCAATACTAAACTTTAAAAGAAGAAACCGTGTTTAAAATTTGGTTAAAAAATAGACAGGAGCCAAGCACGGTGGTGCTCACCTGTAACTGCAGCTACTAGAGAGGCTGACGCGGAAGGATCACTTGAGCCCATGAGTTCAAGGCCAGGCTGGGCAACAGAGCAAGACCTTGTCTCAAAATAAAATTATACATATAAATATGATTCCATTTACATGAGGGACCTAGAGTGGTCAAATCTATAAAGATAGAAGGAGGGATGCCAGGGCTGAGGGAATAGGGAATGGGGAGTTATTATTTCATGGGTATAGAATTTTAGTTGGAGATACTGAAAAGTTCTGGGGGTGGATGGTGGTGATGGTTTCACAACAATGTGAATGTATTTAATATCACTGAACTATACACCTAAATGATTTAAATTGTCAATTTTATGTTATGCATATTTTACCACTGTAAAAAATAAACATCAAACTACAAAATCTGATATTCCATCCAGGAGCTTACTCAAAAGGACAAATCCCACATAGCTAATAGCTTTAGATGCTTAGAAATTAATTTAGTTCTAAGGCATAGAAAGGAATCCAAAAGAACTTGTCTTTCCTGGTTGGTCCATCATCTTTCATTCAACTTCATTACAAAAAAAAAGAAAAGAAAAGAAAACAAAATAAAAGTCACACGAGTTTCCTTTACTCTTATCTCTCCCAAGTCACATAAGTAGCATTTTGAAGTGGAGACTGTAGTCCGTTCCTAAACCCAGGAAAATCTGCCCACACAAGGTGCTTCACAGCATAAACGTTAGGAACTACTCTACGATTCTCATTATTTCTACCCTTCCTGTGATGTGCCCTGTGTGTTTCAAGAGTCAGAGATCAGCCCAACAAAATGAAAGCGAAGGCGTCAGCTGAGAGGGACACGGGACTTTAGGTAAAGGGACACACAGTGAGTGGGCCCTGCCATCGGGTTACTGTTGTCCACGTGCTGGGTGGTAGAGAGGCTGTGACAGTTACTCTCTCTAGAGGTCCGCACTTTGGATTTATGCCCTTGTCCTGCCCTCGTCCTCTGAAATAATATTTTCTCCCGATGCATCAAGGAGCCAGGGACTCCAAGCATTTTCCTCACCACCCTGGTCATCTCCCACATTTAGGAGGAAAGTTATACTTCCATGAGGCCTTTGCTTGCCTCATTTCAGAAATGGGGGAGGGTGTAGTCATAAAATGAAATTGTATGCCCTTAGTTAAGAACGTAGGTTTAATTCGCACTCACTTCCCTCTTTTTATCCATCCATACGCACATCACCGTACTAGGTGGTATGAAGTGAGATTGAGAAAGAAAAAGAAAAAGCCACAAAAAGGACACAGGTAAAATCTAACCTTTGGCCGGGCACGGTGGCTCACACCTGTAATCGCAGTACTTTGGGAAGCCGAGGTGGGGGATCACAAGGTCAAAAGATCGAGACCATCTGGCCAACATGGTGAAACTCAGTCCCTACTAAAAACACAAACATTAGCTGGGGTGGTGGCAGGTGCCTGTAATCCCAGCTACTCAGGAGTCTGAGGCAGGAGAATCACTCGAACCCAGGAGGCAGAGGTTGCAGTGAGCCGAGATCACACCACTGCACTCCAGCCTGGCAATAGAGTAAGACTCTGTCTCAAAAAAAAAAAAAAAAAAAAATCTAACCTTCAAACAAATTATCAAGACACATGAATAAATAAAAGCATCACTTACGAATTATTAAGACACAGGAATAAAACAACACTTATGTCCACTAAACAAATCGTCATGCTTGCTAAGGCTACATATCACAGGTGGCTTCATAAACTTCAGAACAACCTGAGAAGAGGCCCCATGCTGCACAGAAGTCAATGAGCTGGACTAGAAACCACTAGGTCCAAACCCTGAATTTCCCATGAATTCATTTACTGTTTATTATGACTTCCACCCATCTGACAAGTACTCAGTCTCAGTCTGTTTACACACCTGAGAAATGGAGAACAGGAACAAATGCCTGAGGTTGCTATGAGGATTCAACAGGTAATTTATGCCAACATGTGTGGTAAATATTTACAGATGATACAATTATGAACATTAGGGCTGGATGATATTTCAAGATATAAATTTGTGTTCTTCTCTTTGCATTGCCTCTTTTTTCTCCCACAGATCAGACTCTGCTCAGTGCCTCAGGGGAGGCATGTGGCAGTACAGAAGGCAGAAACCATCTGCAAAATATGGGACGCAACAGAGGTGGGGGCGAGAATAATACAGCCTGAAGGTCCGACACAGTAGGGGCCTAGGCCCCACTTCTAAGCAGTGCCACCGCCCAGAAGCACAACTTCCCCAGGAGGAGGATTTGGATAGACAGGGACTCATGCAACTCCTGAGTCCTATGTGTGGTAAGGATGCCTCAGAGAGCCACCGGGCCTGCAGGTGGGGGTAGGCTGCGAGAGCCATGCCCCTAGCAGCTTGCTTCTGGGGATGAGCCCAGAACCCTGAGAGGAGAGATTACGTTTTCCACCAAGCCAGTGGAAAGAGAATCAGAGCCAGAAATCAGGCAGATTTATGGGAAAAAAAAAAATGGACATGTTATTTTTGGCACATTAGAGCTTGGGGACTGAGTTTTATACCCACTACGATATTTAACTTCCCAACACCTAAAATCTTTCGGGCAGTTAACAATGAATGCCCAACGTAGGAAATGTTTCTCATTTTACTTTATAAATACATATATATAAACCACTTTCTCCTACTAAAAGGAGCACACACATTGTGCTGCTCTAATGAAAGAGCGCCGGCAGGGCGTGCATTCTGAAATGACTTTCTATATGTTGCTAGGCACACAGAGGATGCTAAATAAAAAGCTGCTGGCCGATGGGTGACAAAGGGTCCGGAGCGGCTCATAACTTCCCAAGACTCTTGCAATCAACAGCACACACCTGCCAACCAGTGGGCTGGGATTAGGGGTATAGCCTGTTGTGATCAATGGACCTTTTCTCCATGCAATGCTAACGGGTTTCTATAGAACAGAATTCATGATACAGGTGTTATTATAAACACTGTCATCTAACCACTGGAAAATTGAACAAATAGATACATACTCATAAGCCAGGACCTCGTCTATCAAGTTACCGAATGCATTCCCAGAGCCTAGAAGAGTACTAGGCACGGAGGAAAACTCAGTAACCATCTGACCAATGGAGACTGACAGAAGACACACGACCTCTACCTTCACCTATGAAATACAAAGCAGAGGTATAACTCCAACAAATAAAGCCCAGCCCAGTATGTAAAAGCCCAAAACAAATCAAGTGCAACACACGGAACAAGAGCTGGCTAGCTTTCCCGTGTCTTTATCCACACTAGGGACACCTGCAGAAACACAGAAAGTCAAAGCCCACGGGAGGTGAAGATGGGGGAGGGAGAGGGGCTTATTACCAGCCCCAGGTTGGCGCTTCCTCTAGCTCCTCCTCTTCTTTAGCAAGACGCCTCTGTTCTTTCCATGAAGAAGTCTGCTCCAGAACATGACCTACATCCCAGCTAAGCTCTGATTTATGAACTGCACTGAGATGACATTAGCTGGTGCACGGCGCCTGTGTCCAGGGAATGTGCATATGGTGCGTTCTCTCCGCAGGTGCCTCGCAGTCGCTCTGCTCTTAGGGTTTCCCAACTCAGTTCAGGCCATGGATTTTAATTAATGAAATGAAACACTGGCCCTACAAAATGGGACACTTAATGAATTTATTTAATGATGCCAAATATGGGGAACTTCTTTAAGTAGAGAAGCGAAAGGAACAGGAAGAAAAGATCGATTTGTCGAAAGACATTCAAAGCAACTGAGTCACCTGGGTGTTAATCTAAGACAATGGGGGATGTCATCTGGGGAGTGATCCCTGGAAAATCAGCTTCACTGCGCAATCAGGAGGATGAGTATCTTTCTTTCCGCTGGAATCCACTGAGCTTCTATTGAGCTGCTACTTCTAGCATGCTTTCAGCTGCGAGACACAGAAGGCATCCTTTCTCCTCAAGAAGCTTTCTGCAGACATTATTAAGAAAAACTAACTTTTGGCTAGCAATGTACTTTCACCTCACATGATTTCATTTCATCTGAGCTGTGAATCAGCAGTGGTAGGGATTGTCTGCCCTGAGGAAAACCAAGGTGTGGGCTGGCTGAGGGTGGGGCAAGAGGCAGTGCTGTGCAAGAAAGAACGTCCTCCAGGCCAGTCGGTCATGCAATCGCACACATGAGCAAGGTCTGCGCCCACCATCATGATTCCCCACCCTCCCCCGGAACCTCAGCACTTCCACCACAGCCAGGGAAATAAGACACAAGTCACGGCGGCTGAGAGCACTTCAGGACAAAGGGGCAGTACAAAGGCAAGAGGTGAGGATGGTCAGGGTGAGAGCAGAAATGCTGGGAGGAAGACCAGCCATTGCCGAGTGTGTCTTCAAGCCCTGAGCTTCCCTGAAGAGATAACAGCTTCCTCTGGCAGATGCTTAGACAAGAGGTCATGCAGAGGCACTATTCTGGCAATGCCCAGACAAACCAACCTGTTTCTGATCCCATTGAGAAGTTTGACAATAACAGAGTCTGTAGACAAGGAAATTCAATGCATGGCATTCCTCCAGGGAAAATGTTGTGCTGGACCAGGGCCAGGGCTGCCAACACCTGTGAGCAGATGAATTCCAAAAGGTACAGTCACAGGCTGGCTCCTCCGGGGGCTTGGCTCACAGTGTTTCACCAGAAGAAATAAAGATAAGGAAGCATCTCCCTGCTGACAGCCCCTACTTAGGAGCATCCCACTCATCTCTTACCCACCCTTGGGGAGGGAATGGAAACCATTAACCTGGGGTAAAAAGTACAATGAAACTTCCTTTTCTGAGCTCCCAGAGTTTTCTGGAACCTGAGAGCTACTACAGAGACATGATTCTTGCTGAATAAATAATTCTAAGTCAGTGACCTGCCTAGGGACTCACATCTGAAATACAGTGTGATTTTCAATTGTTATTGTAAATTTTCCTCCTTTTATTTACTAGTCAATATTTATTTCCATGTGGCAACCACATGTCCATCCCATTAGGAGGACTGTTACAAAAGAAATGAAAAGGAAGTATCGGTGAGGATGTAGAGAACCTGGAATCCTTGTGCACTGCTGATGCAAAATCCTGCAGCTGCTGCGGAAAGCAGTCTGGATGTTCCTGAGAAAGTTAAACCACCATATGACCTAGGAACTCTACTTCTAGGTATATTCCCAAAGGAACTGGAAGCAGTGACTTAACAGACACTTGCACACCAATGTTCATAAAACATTGTTCAATTTCCAAAAAGTGGAAACAACCCGAGTGTCCATCATCAGATGAAGAGATAAAACGTGGGGTATACATAAAGTATTATTTTGCCATAAAAAGGAAAGGAATTCTAATAATGCTATGGCATGGGTAAACCTTGAAGATATTATGTTAAGTGAAAGAAGCCAGACACAAGAGGACAAATAGTTTGTGATTGCACTTATATGACATACCTAGAGTAGTCAAATTCACAGAGACACAAAACAGATGGGTGGTGGCAAGGGTGGAGGTGAAAGGGGAGTGGATGGGCATCGCTTAATGGGGTAGGCATTTCTTTGAGGTGATGAGAAACTTAGAAATAGATATGGTGACGCCTGCATAACATTGTGAATGTGATTAATTTCACTGAACTATGCACTTAAGAGATTATTCAGATCATAAACTTTATGTTAAATATATTTTACCACCAAAAAAACCCCCACAAAAACAACCAAACATGAAACCAAAATATAAAGGAGAAAACAAGGTGGGTATCTAAAAAAAACAAAAAAAAAAGAGCTTAAGAAATAAAAGAAGAAGACTGCAAAAAGCATACAGAATAATAGCATTAGCAATACTGCTATATTAACTACATGTATATAGCATTTACTTTGTGCCAGGAATTGTTTTAGGCACTACACATATAACAACTTGTATAACCTTCATGGGAACCTCTTAATGTAGATTTTATTATTATGCTTATTTTAAAATTAATAATTCTGAAACACAGAAAGGTTAAGTATCTTACCCAAGATCACACAGCAAGACTGTGGTAAAGCCTAGATTTAAATCTAGAAAGTCTAGACTCAGAATCTATGTTTTTAAACAACTAAGCTGGTTGCCAGTATAAAAGACATAAGAGTGTGTCAAAAAAAGAGAAAAAAAAAGGAGGTTAAGGATAGGGACGTATGAACAATTATATGCCACCTAAGGCGAGAGAGAGAGAGAAGGGCCAATGAAACCAGCACGCAGCATTCTTACTTCAAACGTCAAATACTAATTGTTGAATGAATAGTACGGGGTCCTACTGAACGTCTACGCTCACCCAAGTCTCTTCCAGAAAACAATAAAAAGAGCACGGAACTTGAACTTAGAAGACCTGGCTTTAAATCCTGGTTCAGTGACTTATTTTGCTTCCTTCTTCATTTAGCAAGTGTGTAACAACTGCCTGCGAGGCACCAGGGAATGCGCTGGCTAGTCCACTTCAGGTTTTCAATCCCAGCTCCTCTTCTATAAAATCGGAATAATATAGCTACTTCACAGGGTTGTTAAGAAAGCTAAATGAGATAGGCTATGACTGTTCTTGACTCCTAGGTGACACTCAGTAAGAGCTGACTGAAGATATTTTCTCTTGCCTAATTTCTCAGAATAAAAATTCCTGATGATGATAAGATATATAAATCATGTGGCTTGTGTTCTGAATGCAGGCTTTGTGACTGCCGGGCTGTAGACAAATATACACAGCCACTTGGCTCCTTGTACCCCACCCTCTTTCTTACCCTTAAGCTGGCGAGATGATGACACATGGCGGGACAGCAGTAAGTGCCAGGTATCTTCTGTTCTTCCCAGAAGGGGTGGGAAGAGACAACAGAAAGGAGAAAAGGAGAGGAGAAAAAGAGGAACACGGAAGAAAAAAAAGCCAGAATGTGAAGGTGGAGCTAGGATACACTTTCTTCCCTTCTCTCCCGGTGGGGGTAGAAAGGACTGTGGCCGGCAGGGAGCTCACATCTTCCATTTCTCTCTAGAATGTCCCACAGCATCAACCACACCCTTAAACCACAAATGACACAACGTTCTCCAGACTCTAAAAGGCCCCTTGGACAACAGAGGACTTCTTTCTGTCTCCCCCCTCCCCTGGACACCACCACACACAGAGTTCAATGATGACCTTTTATCTTGCATCACGGCCAGAACAGTCATTAAGGAGTTTCATTTCTAGGGTGTTCACTAATCAAGATAACAGTTACTAAAATTCAAGGCCTAGAAGCCTCACGCTGATCACTGGTTATTCGCCGAGTTCAGCGAATAAACTGTAAGATTCTAAAAGAACTTATCTAACAGAACCTAGTATTGATGAGTATTTGCTAAATCCACATCTTGACCTACATACAGTGTGTGGAAACAAAAGGTCACATTTCTATATCCCGCATAGATCAGAAGTCTAGCTAACCTGGAGACTGCTTTATTTCATCTGAGGAAGGTTTTACTTAATTTCTGAAGTTCTGTGATGGCAAGAAAAAGTCCACCAATAAACAGCCCATTTATAACACTTCGCTCGAGTCTTATGAAATAAGGTCAGTGTCCTGCACCTCTGACGAGGAGGGAAACAGACTGATACGAATCATACTCCTAAGGTCAACAGACAGAACCATATTTAGAATCACATCAGGCTAGTTCCAAATGCTGCCTTCTCGTCTGTTCACCTGAAGTTCATTGCAATTTGTTAGTGTGAATTCCATGACATCTTGGAAAGTGTTGCTTCTGACTAGTGAGAAAGTTTTATGTCAAGAGAAGGTGAGTTGCTCCAGGAGAAAAATACACCAGGCAAGTCCAAACACGTCTGCCTACCCACCAGCGTGATTCCCATCAGCACCTCCTCTTCTTGCCAACCCATCTTCAGCTTTATAGGCTGCAGATGTTTCTGAAAGTTTCTCCTTGCTCTAGGTACCATGGAAGAGACAGTGTCTAGCTTCATCCTGGAAACCAAGGGATATGTGGAATTCGTCACGTTTTGGGAGATGGGCCATTTTTACGTTAGCCACCCTTGCCAAGATCTAAGAAGCATGACTGTTTCCCATCATGTGATCACTGGCTTTGCAAGCTGTGGTTTGAAGATGGAAACAATAATAATCTCATACATAAATGACTAATTTATGGGGAAGACAGAAATGTTTTCCATGATCCTCTTTTGAAGTACAAATGATAGTCAAACAGGGGTCATTTCCCTGACTGATAATTTTCAGAACTGCAGACTCTACAATAAATAACATTCACAGATGGTTCCTTTCTTTGAATATCAACACTCTTCCTCTTGGGCGCTGGCAGCTACTCAGAAGACAGCATTAAACTGACCAGAAAGATCTGGGATCCTCTGGATCTCTGTTTCCTTTGTTCAAAATAAAAGACTTTGACAGATTCTCTGGCCACCCTCCTCCAGGTCTGGTTCTGAGCAATCCCCAAGAGATCACAGATACTTTGTATACCTTCCACACCTGCCACTGTCATTGCAGACTCCCCATCTTCCTTACGACTGTATTTACTAGAACGAAACCCATCATTTCTTAGACATTGCCAAAATTCACTGTAGAAACAAGCAGCTAGCCATGAGTCCACTGAGACCATGCCGGGTGTGAGGAAAGACTGTAGTCTAACGTGCAAGATGACCACCTCCTTGTAAAGCAGTTCCCAACCTCCCATTACTTGGCCTCATTGCATGCTCACATGGAAACATCTCAGTTTCCCACTGCACAACGTGTGTTCTCCCCTCAGCAAAGAGAAAATAAATATAAAGGATAAGGGCTGGAAAAGAAAGGTTCCAGGCAGGAGGATTGGTGGGCAGGCAAGAGATGTGACGGAAGAGGTAGAGGGAAAGACGGTAAAGGGGCAAAGAAATGCCAAGTGAAGATGTGTAGGCACACAGAAGAACTGAACCCAGAACCAGAAATGTTTCAATAAAAAAAAAAGGCTATTATTTTATGGGGCTCAATTCACACTTTATTAGGCTTTGGAGAATCCCTACAGAAAGTTCTCATCTACTTCTCAAAACCCCTGGTAGAGGTATCAGGTGTATCTATGCTCCCACAGCGCCATCTAGTGGAGTGGTAGGTCTTACCATGACCTAACCAAACTGTTCCAGGACTGATTCCATATTGCAACTACTCCAGGCAATAAACACAGGTGACAGAATATACTACTGAGGAATACGCACAACTGAAGTTCACAGACTTTTATGTTCTACGGGTTATCTCCTCTCAGAGCAAGTGTAGAGTAACTTTTCAGTCCACACACTGAAAGATTCCCTCCCCATTCCATTTTCATTTCTTCCCACTCCATTTTCAACAGCTGAGCTATTAACATTTTCAATAAGAAATACATTGCCTTTAGATGTACCTTTTTCAGCAATATAAAACTATTTACTAATTGTTCTAATAATATCTATTTTGAGCATCTCTTAAATTACATATTACATATAGATCAATGACGTGAAGCATTAAATTTATAATATGTAATATAAATATCTCACACATCTGATCATTAAACGCTAATATTTATTTTTGTTGTCTTTCTTTCTCCACAGTTATCCCATGTAATTCTCTTAAGAACAAATATAATAGTGTAAATCTCAGTGACTTATTACACAAGTGATTCTGCTAGGGATATTAGGACCCACAACATGGGGCTCCACCAATGTCACTCTGTTATATAAGCTCAGGTTTGGCTTCTGGGAAGCCAGAACTCAAAGCAAAACCACATGCTTTGGCTTAGACCTCGACTGGAATTCAGGCACTACCACTTACTAAGTGACCGTGGACTGACTTAATTTCTCAAGCCTGTCTCCTATCTGTAAAATGGGAATGATCCTACTGACTTCATTCATAGGACTGCTGTGAGGATTAAGTGAAAACACGTACACAAAATGGCCAGTGCAGTGCTAACATTTAGAAGGTGCTCAGTATATATTAATTATTTTTCTGCTGCCCAATCCCAAAGAGGTCTACCAGGGAAATAATAATTCTCATTTTTAGTGAAGCTACCAAAACAAGACTCCTCATTTCTGATTTTATAAAAATGCAAAAAAAAAGAGAGAGAAGAAAAGCCTTCCAAGATTCCGATAGCACTCACCCCAGTGTTCACTTGAAAGGCAACCAATAAATCACCACTAGGGTGAAGATGGAATTCTGCCAGCCACAGTACGTGGAAGAGTTCATAACACACTCGACTTTAATTCATGCGCACTATAATCCTGTGGGTTAAAGGGCCATAAAAGTTGTCCTGGTTTTTCTTATACTTCAAAGGAAGCAATTTAATGGCCATGAATTACAGTCTCCCGATTACACTGTAACTATGAGACACGACTGTTCTGGTATGATTTCCAGCCTGGCTCCTTCACCAAAGGAACTTCAAGGTAAGAATTTAAACAAAATAACCTTTCCAGGCTTTCATCCAGCTTCTTCATGCAAGAGACTCTATCTTGGAGAGCCCAGAGAACATATGTGCCTACAGAGGCTTATGTGGGGTTGAGGCCTGAAAGAGGGTAGTCTAGAGAGTCGTGCTGGGGTGAGGCAAACCCATAAAATGGAGAGCACTGCTCCCCCGGGGAGGCCTATATGCTACAGACTCTATAGGAAGTAAAAGAATAGGGGATAATACTTTTTTTTTCTTTTTTGAGACAGGGTCTCACTCTGTCACCCAGGTTGGAGAGCAGTGGTGCGATCACAGTTCACTACAGCCTCGACCTCCTTGAGCTCAGGTGATCCTCCCACCTCAGCCTCTCGAGTAGCCGAGACTACAGGCGTGCACCACCATGCCTGGCAAATGTCTTTGGTATTTTTTTCTAGAGACGGAGTTTCTCCATGTTGCCCAGGCTGGTCTCAAACTCCTGGGCTCAGGCCATCTGCCCATCTCTGCCTCTCAAAGTGCTGATACTATAGTCAAGAGCCACTGCGCCTGGCCTAATTTTAAAATTTTAAGAGGGAAAAGTTACACTAAGAATGTTGGTTAAAAAAAAACCCTCACAAATGTGGGCTCTGCCTATCTTACCATCATTGCTTAATTAGCCAGATATAGCAAGCCTAAAACATTTCCATTGCCCTATGACTCAGTAGACAAGTATAAATCTTTCTCACAGCAGCAAAGCAAATGGTTACAGCTGGGAGGCAATCACACATGGTGGAGCCAACATTGCACTTGGAACTGGATTTGATTTTCAATCTTGGTTTCTCAATTCACTAGCTCTCTGACCTCGGGCAACCTCCCTGAACACTGGTTTGCTCATCTAAAATGGGGATAGTCACCTATCTCTAATGGCTACCCTTACATTAGATGCTGTGAGGATAAGTAAATCAAAACGTCCTTGGTATGGTCTGTTCCTCCTCTCAGCTGGAATAAAGCAGGACCCAGGCAACACGTCCAGTTTTCTGCAAACAGTCCTGTGACCACAGTGTAAGCATGTAAAGCGGCACCCTTGCAATGATACCGTAACAGCAAACACAAGCGTCTGCTTATGCAGAATCCGCTCAGAAACAGAGAATCCTACGGAAACTGCAAAGGGGATAAAGAAAGAAAAAGTGAGAGAAGCCAGGTCCTTCCAACCTCCAGTCAGTAGTCATGCAGTCTTTACCAGACGTCTTCACTGCATTCAGGGCCTGTCAGAACCAGCATACAGGTGCAGCCTTGGTTAGAGGCCAGAACGCACATCTCTTGATATTTAAAGATGTTCATCTTCAGCTGGCCTCCACAGAGAGCTGGCCTCCCTATAAGATGTGGAGTTTGAGAACCTAATTGTTCCCAAGCTCTGTGAATAGGTTTTATATACTCCAAAGACAGCTAGATACTGAAAGCGTGAGAGAAAACAGAGGCGGGATCTTGAGTGTACATTTGGGAATCAATTCTAGTATACCATTTTAGGACTGAAAAATTAAGATGGTGATTTGATGTTTGTGTTAAAAGCACAACCCTGTCCCGATTGCTAAAGAAATCTAACCTATATGCAATGGTCCCCCCAAAGTAAATTTTAAAGTTGTTAAGGTAAAAATCGACTATGTAGGAAGAGCACGCTTTGCTATTCTACCTTATAACTGACGAGTGAGTGTGTGTGCTGGGCAGGGTGTTCGAGAGGCTGGGGCAGGACGGGGGAGGCTCAGGTGGGGAGGAGCAGCTCCGGATGTTCAGGCTGGACCCACCTAGGCTCCTCTTCCTACTGAGGGGCGACTGGGGCGTGCTCCCGTTTCCCAGATGGAACTCCCGGGTGATTATGTGAGAAGCTCTTACCACACATCCGTCTTTCCCCATATATTTAGAAAGTGTGGGGGGGAAACTGGAGAGTGATAAGCCCCTGTATAATTCTGACTTACTCTCATAAGATATTTTTAAAACTAAAAAATAAATGGCAATCAGCTACAGCCTTCCTGATGTGTGAGTAAAGAGACGATTCAAAAGGCATCACGTGCCAAATACTGCCCTGTCTTCAGCCCACTGAGAACAGGAGGACACACGACAGGGAGGTGCGCTGTCTCTGAGGGAGCCCTCCTCGCAGACCCCACAGTTATGGTAACTGTACTGAATGTGATCATGAACGCATCACCTCGGGGCTACTGAAGACTCCATAAGGAACAAGAAAAAGGAGCCGGAAGCTCTAAAACATAAAAACCAATTAGCACGATGCAGTCTAAGAGCAGATACACCAGAGCTTGAGGAAAAGCGTGGGAAGGAGCTGGACGGCTCATTCTGGATCATTCCTCCCTTCCTTCCTGTTACATGGTTGTGTTCTGACGTCCTGCTGAGAGGGGCTTCCTCTCCTGGGCAAGAACAGTGGCTAAGGCCCAAAGCTGAGGACAGAAAGAGATCAAATCCCCACATTCTAAAGAGGCTGTTGGAGAAGGTGCCACAGCTGGGGCCTGACACCCTCCTCCAGAGGTCATCAGGCAGCACTCTGCTATCAGTCCCACAGGACCAAAACTTGCCCTTCCCAATCTGCAGAAGAAAGCAGGACTCTGAAGCATGTGAGTTTGTCTTTGGCCTTGTGGGAGGTTTATATTCAAGAAGAAAACTGATTCCCTGGAGGAGGGGATGAGGTGCTTTCTCTTCCTGGAAGGGAATGATCTGGGTGCCTATACGAAAGTGAGTCTGCTCTCAGCTCCCTGGTCAATGATCTGCTTGCAGAGCCAACTTTCTGATCCTGCCTTCATAAATGAGATTCATTCATCTGCACTTTGGGTTTCATGTAGGGGGAGAGATGGAAGAGTTAGGGGAATAAAATGAGATGAAAGAACTGAAGAAAAGGCAGGAGGAGGCCAGGCATGGTGGCTCACATCTAATCCCAGCACTTTGGGAAGTCTAGGTGGGAGGATCACTTGAGTCCAGGAGTTTGAGAACAGCCTGGGCAACATGGTGAAATCTCATTCTACCAAAAATACAAAAAGAAAAAAAAATTAGCCAGGCATGGTGGCATATGCCTGTAGTCCCGGCTACTGGGGGCTGAGGTGGGAGTCTGAGGTGGGAGGATCCTGTGAGCCTGGGAGGTTGAGGCCGCGATAAGCCGTGATCACAACACTGCACTCCAGCCTCCTAAAGACCCAGACCCTGATCCCCGACCGCCCCCTCCCCGGCTAAAAAAGGCAGAAGGGCATGACAGAAAATATACCGTGGGCAATTTGTACTCAGAAGTGGGAAACCATATTAAATGCATTAGAAAAGAACCAAACTGAAATACTTTCACAGTTCATACCACAGGAGCTGACAACAAAGTGATACCAAAGAAAGACTATGTCCCAGGATGATGGCCATCTGGAGGAGGTGCTAATGGTATCACAAGCTATGTGACAAAAATCAGGTCCCTTCATTTCGCTCACCCTCTATTTCCCTGCAAATAGGGCAAGAATGGAAGGTTGAAATAGGCAGGGGCTGCAGACTTCAATGGCAATGAGGAACCACGACCTGTGCATAGCATTCCCAAAGGCCTTAGAGCAGTGCCCTCATCCACGTACGCTCAGAGCCTCTGTTGGAAAAACATCAGTCACCACTTGCCCATGATGTCCAAGGGCTCTTTAGACATCCCATAACTCTACGTAAATAAGAAATAAAGGTGGGCCTCACTGAAAGCGGAACTCCTCTCAGCCGAGGACGGCTGAGCCTGAGTTTCTGGGAGGGAAGCTGCCCTCTGGCCTTCCCCGCCCTCCGCCCATTAACATTTCTGTCCTTAGTCCGCTGGGATCCTGGAGGGTGTCAGGGCTGTGGGAATGCCAAGACTATTTTTAAAATGTTGAAAAATAAATACTGGAGGCTCTGGCAGCAGCGGTGCTCGGGGAGTTTTCCTTTCCTTTCTCAGCAGCCCTGGGAGGGAGCCGTGGCATGAGGAGCCGCAGCACAGAGAAACAAAGCGGCAGTGTCTGCACACGAAGCCGGGCGCTGGCAGTTTTCTAGGTTTCGTTTTTTCATGCTGCCAAAGTCATTTGTTTTGAAAATAAGAGCCTCTCCTTTGCCCTCAGCATCCCTGTTGAGACACTAAACCACAGGATTAATTCTGTTTAGGCCTGCAGAGTGTGGCAAATCCTCTGAGACACCTCAGCACCTTCTCCAGGTGAGACACTAGAGTTCAGGCACGAAGAAAAAGACTCTAGAGTCAGAGACTCAAGTTCAAGTGCCAGCCGTATCGCCTGCTGGCAGCGCTACCTTGGCCAAGTCACTTAGCTTCAGTTTCCCCCCCCTTAGCTGCAAAATAAGAAAAACAGGGCTGCTACGAAATGCCTGGCCCACAGTCAACACTTAATACATCACAGCTATACAAAATAGTGGTGGTAAAACCGGAAAAAATCTACAGGTGTGTATCATCGGGCCGTAATGTGAAACCAGCTCAAAGCACTTTAATGTAGCATCCTTCAGGGTGCTCACAATGCTTCAGACTGTAGGAGCTAAGTTAGCCAGACAGGTTGGAATTCATGTAATGGGGGATACACTAATATACAAAGTATAGGTGATTTGTCTAGGTTGTTTTTGACACAAAATAGCCTGAAGCTAGAGAATGTCACCTACTCTTCTTTAAAGTGTCCCTTCTATTTCTAGGAAGAGTCTACAATCCTAACTTTAATGCATTCTTGTCTAAACTAAGAGTTTTCACCGTTTTTGAAGTCACAGAAATATTTATGAATATCTACATTTAACTGGAACTTGATTACTCTGTAACATATACGCACGTATACACACACACGTACATTAAAGGGTAACAAAGCAAAATACTGGTTTGTATATATATAATACAGTGGAAATGATGTTAGATTCCAAGTTACATCACCTACTTCCAATACTGAAGATGGCCAGAGCCTTAAGGTAAGTCTCTCTAATCAGGTCTTAGTGTTCTCATGATTTAAAAAAGGAGAAAGACACTAAAATGCTTACAAAATTATTGTTGTGACCCCAGGCAGAATAACTAGAATGAAGTGGAAGAAGCTACTGGAATACGATGCTGTCTCATGTAAGATCATGTTTATTATAAAGTTTGTTACAAAGCTCTGTTAGTATTATCCCCAATAACAAAAACTTAAAACAACAACAACAATATTTTTGGCCAGGTGCAGTGGCTCACGCCTGTAATCCCAGCACTTTGGGAGGCCGAGGCAGGTGGATCATTTGAAGTCAGGGGTTTGAGACCAGCCTGGGCAACATGGTGAAATCCATCTCTACTAAAAATACAAAAATTAGCCGGGTGTATTGGCACATGGCTGTAATCCCAGCTACTCGGGAGGCTGAGGCAGGAGAATCGTTTGAACCCAGAGGGCGGAGCTTGCAGTGAGCTGGGATCACGACACTGCACTCCAACCTCGATGACAGAGCAAGACTCCTTCTTTTAAAAAAAAAAAAAAAAAAAAAAAGCCAGGCGTGGTGGCTCATACCTGTAATCTCAGCACTTTGTGAGGCCAAGGCAGGTGGATCACAAGGTCAAGACATTGAGCCCATCCTGGCCAACATGGTGAAACCCCGTCTCTACTAAGAATACAAAGATTAGCTGGGCATGGTGGCTCACGACTGTAGTCTCAGCTACTTGGGAGGCTGAGACAAAAGAATTGCTTGAGCTTGCAGTGAACCGAGATCATGCCACTGCACTCCAGCCTAGCAACAGACAGAATGAGACTCTGTCTCAAAAAAAAAAAAAAAAAAGAAAAGAAAACAGTGAAAATTGTGCTTGTGAATGTCATAAGTAGTTTCTTTCCTTTTCCTAGTTCTCTGCTGACAAACAATACAGAATCATGTATCATATGTTCTATTAGGGGCAACAATTCAATCACAGCAGGATAAAAATGGATTTTTAAAAAGTAACCCCTGCTCTTGTTTTCTCCTCCCTTCATCAGTTCACTACCAGACCTCACGCCAGAGATGAAGCCTCTCCATGCAGAGAAAGACCTAAAGCTGTAGCATGATGTGCCCACCGATGAGAGATGATCAACATGTATCCAGAGCCCAGTGATGCCAGGAAGCCTAAACACGATTTAATAAACTCCCTCTCTCTTTCTTCATTTCCTACTACTTTGGTTTACTTAAAAATGAGTGTTTGCAGGAGAAATCTGAGTGCACTTCTGGCAAGCAGTTAACTGAATTCTCTTTGCTTGTGCATCAAACGAATAGTGTGATGGAGAAAATCCAAATAGAAGAGAGAACGGGAAATGGGGAGAAGTTAACTTCCCATCCCAAAATATTTCTTAGATTAAAAAGCAGACTCATCCAATCTTAAGGTTTAGAGGTCTCAGATAACTGCCATGACGTAGCTGTTAGAAGGCATTAGATAGTAACTACGGCATGGTCTCTATGGCTATCTGTGTCATCTATTTATATATTATGTGCCGAACATCAAAAATATTAGGCTAAAGAAGGCTAAGGAAAGATGGTATTTCCCCAAGAAAAGCTGTGTTTATTCTAGTTTGACAGTCTCCTAAGAAGACTTTATAAGATGCTTCGAGAATCACGAGCCTTGGAGATGGCTCGAGAAGTCATCTCGACAACACATGTGGTCCGGGAAGTGCAGCGTCTGGTGCCACATTTGACTAGAAATCTACATTTTAAATAGTATTACAAACTTTGAGATCTAATGGAGTATTAGCAAGATAAGTTTCAAATACAGCAACAAAATGATAACAGAAGGAACCTCAACACTTTTCCGATCTGAATTCCCCATTCCATAGACGGGGAAATCAAGGCCCTAAGAGCTGAAGAACTTACCAAGGTTGAAGAACACTCCTCAAACACCTCTTCCTCCTCTCTGGGACTTCATAGTATTTCATTTTCTTTCACTATTCTGCCTGAGCTTTGATTTTCTTGAATTTTAAATACCAATATAGAAATCATCAGCTGGTGTCAATCCTCAAGAAAACAACTTAAAGTTTACTAGTAATGGTTTAACATGGTGAGAGAGTGAACACTATAGGTTTGGTCTGTGTTCCTGTAAAAATTTAGAAAAAGGATGTAAAAAGGAGGACGAATTTAAAAACCACCTAGGCCACTGCCTATGCTGTGAGTGGAATTCCTGCTCACAAAGGCCCCAGCGCAGCTCCATCTGAGTTAGCTGCCTTCTGACCCAGCCATCTAGTTTTCAACAGAGTTCATTAACCATGGTAATTCACACAGATAACTAATTAATGTGGGTGGAGAGCACTGGTTCTACCTATTAAAGTGGATTGATAACTCAGTGAACTCTGCGTGATCACACACAAATCCCTTATCTTGCTAAGTTTACACTTGTTCCACTACACAAACTGAATACCAGCTCTTCATACCCTCAGTAGCTATCCTGTCCTCACTGCAGAAGAACTAGCTTTTCAGCTGACACCCAAATGAAACGGGCATTGGCTATCAGCATCATTATCCACTAATACTGGCTACCAATCGCTCGCTCGATGACTCAACATAAGCCACGGACACTAGACCCAAGTACTTTCCTAGCCTTTCGTCCATCATTAGCATAAGGAAGATAAATTCCTTTTTTTTTGGTCTTCTTGAGGGAAAAATGACACAAAATAGAAAGACTTAGGCTCCATTATATTAAGTGTTGAAAACCATACACAATGACAATAAAGACCTAAGTATATTTTCAATAAATTATTTTCCCCCCTATTTCACACTGTGAAAACCCACATTGGATAGAATGTTTTATAGCAAACGTATTGGGTTATATGAATACATGAGGAGTTAGAGTTTCCACATGAGGAGGGAGAAGTGTACTTTCACCATTTGCCCCTCAGTGGTGCAACAGAACTTGTAGCAATTCTCTGGTTTAAACAACAGGTGGCAGTGTCATTTCTACATTTTCCCTGGCAAGAAACCTTTGCAGTTTGTGATTTCACCTTCCAGGAGGCATTAACAGTTTTCGTAATCGTCTCTATCGATAGCGTGTGCATATGTTCCTATGTAGTAAATGCAAATACATGCAGGAAAACATTGAGATTTGTGTAAATGCAGTCTTACCAATTGCCATTCTCCCCACCCCTACACCCCTCCCCACACAACAATCTATGCGCAGGCATCGTTTCCCTTAAGGAAACTCCACAGCAGGGAAAAGGCAGAAGGAAATAGATTCCATCACATATGTTCTGAACTTCAATTATCATATACATGTCTATCACCCACCCATTCCTGCCACACATATAAGAGAATGAATACATTACAAGGTCCTGGGGCACACTTTAGGCAAATGATTGAGAAAGCCAAGTTCTGAGAAATCTTAATTCACATCAAGAAAAAACACTCTACTGTTTTTGGTAGGCACTGTTTTCACTCTTCTGCTACAAAAGAGCATGCTTAATATTTGAAAGGAACCAACAGAAACAGGAATTACATTTCCACGAGGAAAACACAGAATTCAGCACCATTTCCAGAAGACAAGACTACATTTCATAGGGTTTTTGTGTGTGTTTTAAACATGAGAAAACTGCCATGTCATGAATCTCTCATTCAATACCTACGCTGACTTTTTTATTCACATTCATTATTTTATTATTTTATTCTATTATTATTATTTTTTTGAGACGGAATCTCACGCTGTTGCCCAGGCTGGAGTGCAGTGGCGCAATCTCAGCTCCACCTCCTGGGTTCAAGCAATTCACCTGCCTCAGCCTCCTGAGTAGCTGGGACTACAGGCACACACCATCACACCTGGCTAATGTTTTGTATTTTAGTAGAGATGGGATTTCACCAGGTTGGCCAGGATGGTCTGGATCTCCTGACCTCGTGATCCACTCGCCTTGGCCTCCAAAAGTGCTGGGATTACAGGCGTGAGCCACCGTACCTGGCCCTATTTTATTATTTTTTTTGAGACAAACTCTCACTCTGTCGCCTAGGCTGGAGTGCAGTAGTGCGATCTCGGTTCGCTGCAACCTGCACCTCCCGGGTTCAAGCAATTCTCCTGCCTCAGCCTCCCGAGTAGCTGGAAATACAGGCACGTGCCATCATGCCCAGCTAAATTTTGTATTTTTAGGAGATAGGATTTCATCATGTTGTCCAGGCTGGTCTCAAACTCCTGACCTTAAGTGATCTGCCCACCTTGGCCTCCCAAAGTTCTGGGATTGCAGGCTTGTGCCACTGAGCCTGGCCGCATAATTTCATTATGTAGTAGCAGGTATTATGTGATTTCTAACCTATAATGTAACAGTCATTGGTTTGATATGTTATATTTATTTAATTTTGAATTTGTGGAGGATTTTTAGAGCAATTTGACAATGAAAATCTTGTCAATGCAGCAGGGATGAGATCAAACCGACTGATGGGCAAACCACCAGCCTAATGGGACATGCCAGCTATCAGACGGTCTGGCATGTATAGCTGGAGAAGTCCTCAAAAATGCATTTGTATAAAAGTCAATGAGAAGATGCAAGGAGAATCACACAGAAAATAATAAGCCGCACTAGAAAGAGATGATGTGCATTTCTCCTGCTGTCCCTGTTACGAAGCATCAAATGTCCGTACTCCTGCTTTCTGAGAAGAGAGGGCTGAAAAAGCACTCTCAAGAAGCTTTCTGGTATTCAGTACACAGTATCTTGTTTTATAAATAGAAAAAGAGAATACAGAAGAAAAAATGAAAATACATCAGAGTTCAGAGGCATTGGAGGAATTGGCTTTCATCAGCAATTCTGCTGATGAAAAGTTATAAAAGCAAGTATCTGTCCTGAACAACAAATTGTAAAGTGCAGCCCACATGATTTCTTGGTGATCAGATAATGCTGCATTCATGCTTTCTGTAGGAAGCGGAGTTTCATGAAATAGCATGAACTCTGAACCAAGAGTCAAGGACTTAACCCTGACTTTAGTACTTAGTAGGGTGGTTAACTGCAGTCACATTATTAATCTCTCTAGTTTTCCACAATATGGTAAATAACACAATAACAGATCTTTTGTAAAGCTATTGTGGATAGTTGCAAAGGATTATTTATTCATAGCAGGTGTCTAATAAGAGCTACTTTTACACTTTTGGACTTGTAGATAACTACTTCTAATTTCCCATTAAAATACCCACGAGGTACAGAATCCAGTGTTGGGGCTCCTAAACCAATACCGTAAAATATGGCGCTTTGACACGCGGAACTGAAGAGGCCTCCAGGTCTCTCTGACCTTCCCCCTCTACCCGCTGCCTCTCAGTCTTCTCTCTCTCCCAAAGCAGATGATGAAGTTGTTCACTGAGTTCCCTCATGTGCTTAAACTCCCAGACCAGCCAGAGAAGAAACACCATCACCTCTGGTTCCTTCCCTGAGTTTTCAGTAACTGACCTCATATCGCAGGAACAAAGACTGAAACCTGTCAGCACACCTGAACAGACTCTTGTCTGCTTTGTGGGCCCAACAGATTCTCCCAAGCCATTATACGTTCTTCCAGCCCACCGAATTCCCTAAAAACCAGTTACCACCCCGTTAAAATCATCCACACTTCCCATCAACCTTTCCCCTAAGAAGGGCATATACACCTGTCCCCCAGGGTGGTAGGGTCATCACCGTGACTCTCCCTCATGCACATTAATAAATGTGTATGCTTTTTAATGACTTTTATCAGCTGATTTTCAGCAAACCTTCAGAGGAAAAAGGAGACATTTTCCCTTGGCCACTCCAGTAGCCACAGTACTATAAGCTAAAGATAACAGAAGATCCCCTATCCAAGAATCTGAGGAAAATTTTCTTTAAGTACAGCATTAATCACTGACATGAGGTCTACACAAAATTAGCATAAGCCGGGTGCTGTGGCTCATGCCTGTAGTCCCAGCTACTTGGGAGGCTGAGGTGGGAGGACTGCTTGAGCCCAGGAGTTCAAGGCCAGCCTGGACAACACATGGAGTGAAACCCCATCTCTTAAATAAAATAGTACAGTAAAAGGAAAATGAAACATCATGCTAAAGAAGCAGAACGGGCCAGGCTCAGTGGCTCATGCCTGTAATCCCAGCACTCTGGGAGGCCAAGGCGGACAGATCATCTGAGGTCAGGAGTTCGAGACGTGGTCAACATGGTGAAACTCAGTTCTACTAAAAATACAAAAATTAGCTGGGCGTGGTGGTGGGTGCCTGTAGTCCCAGCTACTCAGGAGGCTGAGGCAGGAGAATTGCTTAAACCCTGCCTCAGCCTCCTGAGTGGGCAGAGGTTGCAGTGAGCCAAGATAGTGCCACTGCACTCCAGTCTGGGTGACAGTCATGTCAGTATGAACTCACAAATTCCTGGTCTCAAAAAAAAAAAAAAAAGAAACAGAACAACAGCATACTTGTGAACATGCGAAAATCAACACAGCAAACACAAGAAATCTTGCCCTCAGTAAGACAAAAGAAGGCAGAACCGCTGTGGAAGAGGGGCAAGGATGGGCTGAGATGAGGGAGCATGGCGAGTCAACTAAGTTCAAAAAAAAAAAGAAAGCAAGGAAATTGGAATTACGTTAATGAGAATAAATAGATATTGGAAAGAAGGAACAGAAAAACAGTTCAGCCAATGTGTGGCCATTCAGAACCATCCTGCCTTAGAGGTCTAACACTAAGAACAGTGGGAGAAGGGGACGTCCAGTCTTTTTTCTATGATTTTTTTTTTGTACCTAGTTAAGAACCCATTTTACATGTACAGTTATTAATATAACTTTTCTGCTTAATACAAGTGTCTTTCCAAAGTTTTTTGCTCACTGAGGACAGAATAACAAATGTCAGTCAGAACATGAACATTTTTAAGGCTTCTGATACATTTGTTGCAAAGAGTATCTGCAAGGTATGAGGCTCATCAGCACTGCCACCATCAATTTTTACTTTTATTTTGAAAGAATCTTAAACTTAGAGAACAATTGCAAAAATAGAATAGTACAACTTATTTTTTCTTAGCTATTTGAGAGTTAGTTGCCAGCACAATGGCCCATCACCTCCAAATTGTCTACTTCTTATATACAATGACACCTACAAAAATCGGGAAGTTGCCATTGAGGCACTACTACCATCCAATCCTAGGATGCTGCTCAAGGTTCACCAATCCTTCCACCATGATCGTGTTTCATCGTAAACAGTTCCAGTTCAGAATCAAGGCTTCTGTTTGCTTGACTTTCATGAGCTTGACACTTTTGGAGATTAGAGACTAGTGATTTTGTTGTACGATGTAACTCAGTTTGGGTTTGCTTGATGTTTCTTCATGAATAGATTCAGGTTATGCATCTTTGGCAGGAATAGCACAGTAATGATGCTGGGTTCTTCTCACAGCTTATCAGGTGGTACATAGCTTCAATCAGTCTTCTTACTGATGCTTTTAATTGTGATCACTGGGTTAAGGTGTTATCTGCCAGACTTCTCCACTGTGAAGTTTCTCATTTTCCCTTTGTAATTCGTAAGAATTTGGGAATGGGGAGAGTTACTCTGAGACTATGTTCACATGCTTAGGACTTAAGCATCAAACTTACGACTTTAAGCATTGATTTATTCAGGTCAATATGAACTCACAAATTCCTATGTTATTCAGTGAGTTATAACCTATTACTATCATTATTTTGATGCTCAAATTGCCACACATTTGGCTAGCAGGGGCCTCTTCACGCTGACTCATATGTCCTTTTGCTATCTCCTTGTCTTTAAGCATTTTACTTTATCAAACAAGAAGATACCCCAGGCTCATCTTCTACTTTTCTTTGTTCCAGCCCTGGAATTAGTCATTCTTCCAAAGGGTACTTTTAAGCAGTGAACAGTATTTAGAAACCACAGTCTAGGACCAGGTGTGCACTAGGTGTTACTGTTCCCAGGCTCTCTCAGTGGACAGAACGAGGAAACAGATGTATGTGGAACGCACTTACACAAAGATTTACATCTATGTTTATTTGTACACAGCCTTTTCTATCTGTTGAATACCCAGAGTTCACACCAATATCTCTAATGAACAGAGTTTTATTCCAGTTTTTTCCCTTTCCAAAACAACAAGCCATGTCTCTGTTGCCCTTTCCTGTCCGGCTCCAAGGTTAACACACGAATGTTCTCACTTCCCCTGAATTGAGACACTCAGCTTTGAACCAATGTGGCTTCCCTCTCTTCTAGGACCCCACCCTCCACAATCAAGGCACTCAACTTGCTCTGCCTCATCTAATGACTTTTGAATTGAACTTTAGAGAAACAGTAAGAACAAGACATCATCAATTTTATAGACGAGTTTGAATATTTTAAATGTTTACCATCATATTTCCGTGTAAAAATGGAGCTTCTCATGCTTTGTCTATTTACGTATATATATATATATACACACACACACACACACACACATATATATATATATATATACAGACACACATACACACATATGTATAATTGATTTCTTTTTTCTTTAAACATTTTTTTGCTTGTTTAGAGATGGGATCTTACTCTGTCATCTAGGCTGGAGTACAGTGGCAGAATCACAGCTCACTGCAGCCTCAAATTCTGGGGCTCATGAGATCTTCCTGCCACAGCCTCCCAAATAGCTAGGACTACAGGTATGCACCACCACGCTGACTTTTTTTTTTTTTTTTTTTTTGTAGAGACTGATTTTGCTACTTTGCCCAGACTGGTCTCAAACTCCTGGGCTCAAGCGATCCTCCTGCCTTGGCCTCCCAAAGCACTGAGATTACAGGTGTGAGCCACCACGCCCAGCACATTTCTTCTTGATTAGTTTACACCCTCTGTGTGTTAAAGGTATCAGTGCTTTGGCTTAAATGCTGCAGATAATTTATTGATATCTTCTTTGGTTCTTCACTTCTTTTTTCTTAATAGAAAATTTTATTTTGTTGATTTGGAAAGCCTGAATCCCTTGCTACTTTTCTATTTCCTCGGAGCCCTACTTTTTCTGAGCTTTTTGCATTCCTGAATTGTTCTATTATTCTCTACTCCAGTGATTCTTAATCAGGGGTGATTTTGCCTCTCCCCCCCCACGAAGTCTGGCAATGTTTGGAGACATTTCTGATTCTGAGGACTGGGTGGGAAAGTCTGACTAGCACCTAGTAGGCGGAGGCCTGGGACACTGCTTCACATACTGCAATGCACAAGACAGTCCCCCACAACAAAAGCTCATCCAGCCCAAAACGTCAACAGTGCCAAACCCTGCTCGAGAGTCTCTAAACTGCCTCATAGTTCTTCTTTTGATTTCTTCCAAAACAAGATAGTAGAAAAGAAAGGCTGAAGAGAAATATTTTTAATGTAGGCAATGACATTCTCTAAATCCTAGGTCTGAGTTACAAATGTTGGCCACAGAACCTTTTAGAATTCAAAAGCATTGTTGAAAAGACTAACCAAAAAAACCCTAACTTTTTTTATTTCCACTAAAGATTATCTTAGCTGTGTTCTTCACATAAATAGACTCACCTGAACCACAAAGTTTTAAATGTGTGTTTGTCATGCTGTCAGGCATTCATCTCTAGATTATCTAAGGTGCATCTGTACTATCTTAAATGCCAATGAAAGAAAAATACAATTAATAATTTAATTTTTTCAAATCCTATAAGGCCAGTATCAAGGTACTAAATATAAATATAAATATATAAATGTACACATATAAAATACATATTTTTAAAAATAAAGAACAGTATTAAAAATAGAATTGTTGCTTTTTTGGAATTCAGGCCTTTGAAAGAAAAGGACATGAAGCAATTTAACAAGATATATAAGACAGATTAGAAAGAAAGGAGATTTTAAAGCATTTTTCTCTTCACAAACACAATACACATCTTCTTGGTTACAGACTTGTTACTGACCTGCCAGAAGCGTTTACTGTCATTTTCACAAGTATTCAATTCTTAGAAGCAAGGGATTTCACAGCCTCCTCTACCCAATCGAAGCAGAGTCTTCTGGTGACCATCTGATCACAATCCTATCCTGCTGACGGAACTGACATCTACTTTCTGCCACCGTTGCACAAGAGCACAGCATACTGCTGAATCCAACAAGACTTATCTAGAGGCTAACAGCCAAGCAAAATCTACACTGACTTCCTTTTCTTCAGCACAATGCCTTTTAAATAAAAGTTCCATAAATAAAACGGTATTCTCCAGACCTGTGATTTTCCATGAGAAATTGCTAAAAACGTTCGGGAGGCTTCTTGCGGTCTTGATTTCCTAATGAACTAAGTGAACTTACATAATGAAGAGAATTCTTCTTAACCACTTAGGTTTCAAAAGCCTACAAAGTCTGTAAATTCTGTTTCCTTTCCAACAAACACCAAACCTAACTTGGTATTCAAAACTTTGACATCTCCATTTCAAATGCCTTAGTTTCGGTCCTGACTCATCTTAAGAAAGGAGCCTGTTAGAATAGCAAAATAATAATGATTACGAAATCATAACAATAATGGTAACAGTAGCTAACACTTACTGAACTGAGTACTTATTCTGTGCCAGACACTATTCTAAATGCTCTGTTGGTAGAAGCTCACACAATTCTACCACAAGCTAGCAGATACTCATCATAATTATCAGTCTCATTTTATAGAGAAGAAACTGAAGCCCAGGAGTGTGAATAATTTTTTCTAGGTTAGAACCAGAATTGAAATCAGAAAGCCTGATTGTAAAACTCACGGTCTTACCCACGTTTCTGCCTCTCTGATTTCCAGCGTCTCATTAACGTGACTGAAGCTGAAACTCATCATTCACTATAGCATCAAAGCTACAGCTTTTCTTAAGGCCTGTCTGCATGAGTATGTACTGAGAGGATGTTTATACAGCTCCCAGTGCAGATGCTTAGAGGTTTGTCTAGGCAAACAGCACATTTTATTGTAAAAATAAATACTGAAGAGAATACCATTTGCTTTGTAAAGGTAATGGTTAATTATTCTCAACACCAATAGCAGAAACCTATGACAACTGCGAGGTAGTCACCAATTTATCGGAGAAAAAGAAAACATTAAGTATATCTCTCAATCTCTGAGAGAAGCGCCTTTCTTCACCTTAGGTGAAGATCAAGAGTTCCTCTTCTACTGTCCTTGCTGCCACCAAACAGCAAAGTTCAGGGAAGACACAGGAGCTTTGAAGCCTTGTGACATGGGTACAAAATTCTACTACGTCTTTTTGTTTCAGTGCAATATATAACTCTAGCTTGGAGAGGGACTTAATCTTCCTGTAGAACAGATGGTATATTCTGATTCCTGATCGCCTACACTGTCCCACAGAGCCTCGGACACAGAACTGTCCGTGGTCACGTAATGGGGGTGATGAAGTGGCCTAACAGGAGGCCCAGTGTCCATGGACTTGGGTTTGTACAACCACAGAAATGCCTGCCTGCCCAGCTAGCCACTCGGTCTAGTGTAAACACTGGTCCTACAGATTTGTGGAAATAAAGAGGTCCAGGAAATGCTTCTTAGAAGGTAGAATATTTATTTATTCATCATTATATTATTGATCAGCCTCCACACACCCTGATGTAATTATCACTCTATTGATGAACGCTCTCTCAATTCAATTCTATTGCTTTCTCAGCAGTACAGGCAAAAATTTTACACATCAAGTTTTTTGTTTGCATATTTTTATTCATTTTTCAGCAAATCAAAACCCATTCAAATGGAAAATGGAAAGATGGAAAAATGAAACTGTGCATTTGGATGTGATATTGAGCACAGGACATCAGCACCTCACTTTGTGAGTGCTCTGTGGCTTCGACATTCTGTCTGTGACCTCTTGGAAGATCTGACAGCTGAGGAGCACAGCACTTAAAATTGTTACATAACCAGGGTTTCCTCTCCTAGGTTTTAAGGGACACTGATAGCTGGAAACACGAACATCTGCAGCAACTAAGTGTAAGCACTGCTCAGCATAGCCACAAACTGTGGGTCCTTTGCTAATAAAAGCCTAGTCAAATGACAAGATAATTGAAATTCATGATCATTATCAAGAATATGCATTGCTGTACTTAAGACATTAGTCTCTCGACAGATAGGCTGTCACCTCTGCACAAGTCAATATGGGCAAAAATTGTTTTCAAAATCAGGTTTGTTCTCAAACATTAAAATGCACATATCAGAGAGAAATACTTTCTCAAGCATCTGTACACAAAGATATTCATTACAAAAATATTGGTTATGGTAGAAAAGGAGAGGTCAGTGTGTATCAATAGGAGACTGAGTATGAGAATCACAGTGCACAGTGAAGGAGTTAAGAGAACATGGGTTCTGCAGCGACACAGCCTTGGATTGAATCCTGACTTTGCCACGTCCTAATAGTGTGACCTGGGGCAACTTATATAAACTCTATAAATCTTGGTTTCCTCATCTGTATATAGAGTTTGGTAAAACACCTGACACATACGAGCTCAATAATTGTTAGGAATTACTATTATGCTACATTATTATTATGCTATGTATATGGACATTAAAAAAGATAGAGCTGCATCTACTAGCGTAGAAAGATGACCTGAGTCATTGTTGAGTAAGAAAATGTTACTAGCAAATTGTAGTGGGTATAACTAATATAACTCTGCACATGCACGTATGCGTGTGGGTACACATGGAAAGCATTCTGGAATATACACAAAATTGTTACAATAAATCCCCTTGAAACATTAGGAGTGGCTAGAGAGCAGAAGGCTTTCACTTCTACACTTTCCACAGTGCCAGGGTCACAACAGTAAATAGCAAAAATAACCTTAACT
Source organism: Ateles fusciceps (assembly GCA_036589455.1). Classification (NCBI taxonomy): domain Eukaryota; kingdom Metazoa; phylum Chordata; class Mammalia; order Primates; family Atelidae; genus Ateles; species Ateles fusciceps. The sequence continues at coordinate 1,689,169 of JAZHEH010003256.1, forward strand.
CTAGATTTTCTTATCCAAATTTTAATTCTATGAAGAATTTTCTATTTCCCCTTTTCACATCAGGATAGTAGAATGCAATTTAGAAAGAGTGAGATTGCTTGTTAGAAATGTACAAGTTTTAAGCATCAATAAAGGATACCACTAAACTTCTCCACCAACACATTCGCTAGACTTCCCACCCAGGTGTGCCTCTCCATGAGGACACAGGCAGGTTTTTGTTCCTCTCCAAGTCACTATGTAATTGTCCTGGCTTCAGTATCCATGGTGAATGAGAACAGCTAAAAGACACAAGTGCTGGGAATTAAAGCAGCATCTACTTAAAAAGCAAACTCCTGCTAATCAGTGAGAAGAGTCTCAACAAACGACATGCTGAGGGCACTGAGGGCGAGCTGTGCTGGGATGGCTGCCTGTGCGTAACTGTGGTCCTTTAAAACGAGCAATCAGAAAACAAAGGTTAGATAACAGAGCTAGCTCTAGCAGACGGATCAAATGTGTCTTGTTACTAGATTACAGAATTCAAATATATGACAGAGAATATTACATGTCTGAAAATGACCAAGTGAAGCTGCTTGAATCATTCTCCGCCTCCCCCCGCCCGCACACATTTTCACTAGAAAAGAGTTGTTCTTTCCCATTTTCCAAAATTATTACTATTTTAGGATGGCCAAGAAAAAAAAAAGGACTGATGTTTTGTACTTTTCACAGCATACAGGATGCTGCTGAGAATCAATTGTTTCACTCTGGGAGTTATATTCACTAGAAAAACGAAGCCATGGCTTTCAACTTTAAGACAAAGAGAGGGACATACAGCAAAAAGACGGCACACTTGGGAGCTACAGGGCCTGAGTTCAAATCCTGCCTTTCCAGTTTCTAGCTATTTATCTTTGGTGGGTCACTTAACCTCAGAACCCACTTCATAGGATTATTACAAAAGGAGAGAGAGAGAGAGAGAAAGTGTGTGTGTGTGTGTGTGTGTGTATGTCTGTGTGTGTGTGTGTGTGTTGCTGAAAATATTACCCAGTACTTAGTACACACCTAGCAGTTGTTAGCTACTATTTCAGAGGGACTTCTGTGGATGGCAAATACTGGCCATTTGGTTTAAAAAAAAAAATAAAGAATAAAGACAGTTAATTCCTTCAAAATTATCATATGGCTATCACTATTAGGTGGGAGGGGAAATGAGGAACTACAGACATCACTGAATTTATAGCAAATGTCCTGGCCAGGTAACTTACAAGTCAAATTGAGATGAGAATCAGGTTGCTTATATCTTAGCCCAATATTTTTTAATACTGCATCAGATTCTGCTTTCTGCAATATGGAAAAGAGAAACTATGAAATATTCCAGGATACAGTCACAGATGTACAATATAGCTTACATTTTATCTTTTTCCCCCAAAAGAACCACCTCATTCTGCCTCAACAACAAAAGGTTAAAGATATATTGGTCGACAGCATCTAAAAAGAAGTTACCGCAAATCTGATTCAGAAGAAAAGAAACGGATTGCCCTGAACATGACAGCACCCATAAGAAAGAGAGCTGTACCCTCCATCCAAATGTGTGCCAAACACAAAAACATCTCACATCCCTCTAAAAACAGAAAAGAGGTATCAGTACTGCGAGGGTCATTTTCTGGAATTCCTTAATTGGATCCTGAAGAGAATGATGTTAGGTCAGAACACTCATAGCTCAGAAAAAGCTGTGTCTGACACACCAGGCTAGCCTACACCAGCCACAAAGAAAGCACAGACAGAAATTCCCAGGACATGGTGTCTTGCAAAGAGATAAACTCCAGCCATAAGCTTAGCAATGTACCATTGTGATGAAGGAAGTGAGCATGATTTCTCCCTTCTGTCATCTGAGTGGCTGTATGATTAAGCTGAACAGAGATACAGACACAGTGATGTTACTGAGAGGAAGCAACAGAATTTTCATTGACTTAAGGAACTACAGGTGAGAGTCCCAAGTGTTCTAAGAAAAACCTGGCCTAGTGCAGTAGCTCACGCCTGTAATCCCAGCACTTTGGGAGGCCGAGGCAGGCGGATCACCTGAGGTCAGGACTTTAAGATCAGCCTGGCCAACATGGTAAAACACTGTCACCACTAAAAATACAAAATTAGCCAGGCATGGTGGTGGGTGCCTGTAATCCCAGCTACTTGGGAGGTTGAGGCAGGAGAATCACTTGACCTGGGAGGCAGAGGTGGCAGTGAGCCGAGATCATACCACTGCACTCCAGCCCAGGCGACAGAGTAAGTGAGACTTCATCTTAAAAGAAAAAAAAAAAGGAAGAAAGAAAGAAAAGAAAAAGAAAAACCCATACCAGAAAACAAGTTTCTCTTTCTTCAAAAAAAACACAGTCCTTTTTCTGACCTTCCCTATGTCTTGCAGAAGAGAACATAAAGAAGTCTTAGATCAAACACTCATTTATATCAGCGACTTGTATGTAATTACCTGCATCTATAGGATACACAGAGTTTAATCACATATCCTTGAAAGACACACTCAACTAAACAAAATTATCAGCACACCTCACTGTCCGTATGAGCCTCACTGTGCTGTGCTCCACAGATCTTGCGTTTAGTACAGACTGAAGGTGTGTGGCAATCTTCTGTCAGGCAAGTCTACTGGCACCATTTGTCTAACAGCATGTGTTCACTTCACGTGTCTGCTGTCACATAATTCTCACAGTAACTCACTTTTTCACTGTTCTGTCTGTATGGTTATCAGTGTTCTCCAACATTACTACTGTAATTGTGCTGGGGCACCATGCATGGTGCCCATGTAAGACAGTTAACTTCATCGATAAATGTATGCATTCTGACAGCTTCACCAACTTCATTCCCATCTCTCTCCCTTTCCTCAGACCTCCATAGCCTGAGACACAGTAACATTGAAATTAGCCCAGTTAGTAACCTGACAGTGGCTTCTAAATGTTCACATGAAAGGAAGAGCTGCAGTTCTCTCACTGTGATTCAAAAGCTAGAAATGATTAGCCTTAGTGAGGAAGGCACGCTGAAAATCAAGATCAGCTCAAAGACAGGCATCTTGCACAAAACAGCCAAGTTGTGAATGCAAAAGAAAAGTTACTGAGAGAAATTAAAAGTGCTACTCCAGTGAGCACACAAATAATAAGAAAGTGAGACAGCCTATTGCTGATACGGAGAAGGTTTTAGTGATCTGGACAGAAGATCAAACAAGCTACAAATATTCTATTCCTTAAGCCAAAGTCTAACCAGAGGAAAGCCCTAACTTTCTTCAATCCTATGCAGGCTCAGAGAGGTGAGAAAACTACAGAAGAAAACGAGGAAACTAGCAGAGGTTGGTTCATGAGGTTTAAGGAAGGAAGCCATCTCTGCAACATAGAACTACACAGTGAAGCTGCAGCAAGTTATCAAGGAGATCTAGCTAAGATGATTGATGAGGGTGATGACACTAAAAAACCAACCCAAATGCCCATCAGTGATAAACTGGATAAAGAGACTGTGGCACATATACACCATGGAATACTATGAGCCATAAAAAAGGATGAGTTCACGTCCTTTGCAGGGACATGGATAAAGCTGGAAACCACCATTCTCAGCAAGCTAACACAAGAACAGTAAAACCAACACCACATGTTCTCACTCATGGGTGGGAGTTGAACAACGAGAACTCACGGACATAGGGAGGGGAACGTCACACACTGGGGCCTGTCAGGGGGTTGGGGGTGAGGGGGAGGGATAGCATTAGGAGAAATATCTAATGTAGATGATGGCACATGTATACCTGTGTAACAATCCTGCACTTTATGCACATGTACCCCAGAAGTTAAAGTATGAAAAACAAAAAACAAAACAAACAGGCTTTCAATGTAGATGAAACCGCCTTATATTAGAATGATATACCATCTAAGACTTTCATAACTAGAGAGAAGTCAATGCTTGGCTTCAAAACTTCAAAAGACAGAATGACTCTCTTGTTAGGGGCTAATGCCAACTGGTGACTTTAAGTTGGAGCAAATGTTCATTTACCGTTCAAAAAATCCTTCAGCCCTTGAGAACCGTGGTAAATCTGTACTGCCCATGCTCTACCAACATAATAACAAAGCCTGGATGGCAGCATATCAATTTATAAGCATAGTTTACTGAATATTTGAAATCCACTCTTGTGACCTACTGCTCAGAAAAAATATTTCTTTGACAACACACCTACTCACCCAAGAGCGCTCATGGAGATGTACAAGAAGATGAATGCTGTTTTCTTGCCTCCTAACACAAAATCCACTCTGCAGCCCATGGATCAAGGAGTATTTCAACTTTCAAGTCTTATTATTTAAGAAATACATTTTGTAAGGCTATAGCTGCCACAGATATTGATTCTTCTGATGGATCTGGGGACAGTAAACTGAAAACCTTCTGGAAAGGATTTACTATTCTAGATACCATTAGAAACATCCATGTTTCATGGAAGAAGATCAAAATATCAGCATTAACAAGAGTTTGGAAGGTTGACTCCAATCCTCATGGATGACTTTGAGGGGTTCAAGTCTTCAGTGAAGAAAGTAATCAGAAATAAAAAACATTACAACTGATACCACAGAAATACAAAGGCTCATTAGAGACTGTCATGGACAACAATATGCTGACCAACTGGAAAACCTCAAGGAAATAAATTCCTGGACATACACAACCTACCAAAATTGAATTAGGAAGAAAGAGAAAACCTGAAAAAACCAATAATGAGTACTGGAAGTCCTAGCCAGAGCAATCAGGCAAGAGAAAGAAATAAAGGGCATCCAAATTGGAGAAAAGGAAGTCCAATGTCCCTCTTTGTGAATGACATGATCCTATATAGAGAAAAACCTAAAGACTCCACCAAAAAACTCTTTGAACTGATAAATGAATTCAGTAGAGTTGCAAGATACAAAATCAATATACAAAACTATACAACAATAATGAAGTAGTGAAAAAAGAAATTAAAAAAGCAATTCCACTTACAACAGCTACAAAAACATAAACAAAATACCTAAGAATAAATTTAACAAAAGAGGAGAGAGACCTTTAGAAGGACATTTATGAAAAACTGATGGTAGAAACTGAAGAGAATACAAACAAATGGAGCTGTCCCATGCTCATAAACTGGAAGAATTCATATTGTTAAGATGACCTTGCTACCCAAAGCAATCTACAGATTTAATGTAATACCTATCGAAATACCAAATCACACTTTTCAGAGAAATATTATCTTAAATCCTAAAATCTGTATGGAACCACACAAGACCCTGAATAGCCAAAGCAATAATGGGCAAAAATAACAAAGATGGAAGTATCACACTACCTCACTTCAAACTATGCTACAAAGCTATAGTAACCAAAACCACGTGGCACCAGTACAAAAACAAACACACAGACCATTAGCGCAGAATAAAGAACCTAGAAATAAATTCACATATTTACAGCCAACCAATTGTAAAATGTGTCAAGAAAACACACTGAGGAAAAGACACTCTGTTCAATAAATGCTGTTGAGAAGATTCCATATCCAAAGCAGAATAATGAAAGGAGACCATTGCCACTGTATACAAAAATAAACTCAAAATGAATTAAAGATTTGAACCTAAGACACAAAACTATAAAACCACTAGAAGAAAACACTTCAGGATATTAGTCTAGGCAAATATTTTATGGCTAAGATTTCAAAAGTACAGCCAACACAAATAGACAAATGGCACTATTTAAACTAAAAGGCTTCTGTACAGCAAACAATGAAGAGACTGAAGAGACAAGCTGTAGAAGAAAATAGTTGCTAATTATGTGATCAGCAAGGAATATCCAAAATATAATCCAATTAAAAAGTGAGCAAAGGATATGAATAGAAATGTCTCAAAAGAAAATACACAAGTGGCCAGCAAATATACGAAAAAAAATGTTCAACATATGAGTAACACCACTCTACTTTCAGGCATGAAGTATTAATGGGTAAAGAAAAGCGTAGTATATAGACACGATGGAATACTATTCAGCCATAGAAAAGAATGGAATCCTGTCATCTGCAGCAACAGGTATGAGCCTGAAGGGCATTATGTTAAGTGAAATATATCAAATACAGAAAAACAAATATCACATGTTCTGGCTATTATGTGGGAGCAAAAAAGATTTTTTTTTGTATGCTCATCAAAGCAGAACTTGTGGGTATTGAAGGCTGGGAAGTGGCGGAATGGGAGGGAGGTTGTTTGATGTATACAAAATTACAATTCAATAGAGAGAAATGAGTTTGTGTGTTCTGCAGCATTGTACGGTGAACATGATGAACTGTATTACGTTTTTCAAAAAGCTAGAGGGGAGAATTTTTTAATGTTCCCAATACAAATGATACATTTTTGAGGTGATGGATATAGTAATCACCCTGATTTGATCACTACACATCAAAATACCACTCTGCATCCCGTAAATATGCACAATCATCACACATCAACTAAAAATGAAAGAAAAAAAAAAGAGTTCCACCATTGCCACATGTGCCACATAGAAGACCATAAATACATACCTGCACACAAATGATGTTATTTACTATGTGTCACTGATGTCAGAGCCCTAAGAAGCCTTATTAATCATCTTGACTATAGTTTTCAAACTTTGTTTTTGCAGTGGAACACTTACATCACACAATGTTACATAAATCCCAAAACGGAATCCCCCCCAATAACAGTGACCTCATGAAAGCAAGGCTAGACCTGTGTATGTGCTTAGTGGGGTGCATGAGCATGATGGAATCCCCCCAACAACAGTGATCTCACAAAAGCAAGGCTAGACCTGTGTATGTGCTTAGTGGGGTGCATGAGCATGATGGAATCCCCCCAATAGTAGTGACCTCATGAAAGCAAGGCTAGACCTGTGTATGTGCTTAGTGGGGTGCATGAGCATGATGGAATCCCCCCCAACAACAGTGATCTCACGAAAGCAAGGCTAGACCAGTGTATGTGCTTAGTGGGGTGTATGAGCATGATGGAATCCCCCCAATAGTAGTGACCTCATGAAAGCAAGGCTAGACCGATGTATGTGCTTAGTGGGGTGCATGAGCATGATGGAATCCCCCCAATAGTAGTGACCTCATGAAAGCAAGGCTAGACCGGTGTATGTGCTTAGTGGGGTGCATGAGCATGATGGAATCCCCCCAATAGTAGTGACCTCATGAAAGCAAGGCTAGACCGGTGTATGTGCTTAGTGGGGGTGTATGAGCATGATGGAATCCCCCAATAGTAGTGACCTCATGAAAGCAAGGCTAGACCGGTGTATGTGCTTAGTGGGGTGCATGAGCATGATGGAATCCCCCCCAATAACAGTGATCTCACGAAAGCAAGGCTAGACCGGTGTATGTGCTTAGTGGGGTGCATGAGCATGATGGAATCCCCCCCAATAGTAGTGATCTCACAAAAGCAAGGCTAGACCGGTGTATGTGCTTAGTGGGGTGCATGAGCATGATGGAATCCCCCCAATAACAGTGATCTCACGAAAGCAAGACTAGATCGGTGTATGTGCTTAGTGGGGTGCATGAGCATGATGGAATCCCCCCAATAACAGTGATCTCACGAAAGCAAGGCTAGACCGGTGTATGTGCTTAGTGGGGTGCATGAGCATGATGGAATCCCCCCAATAACAGTGATCTCACGAAAGCAAGGCTAGACCGGTGTATGTGCTTAGTGGGGTGCATGAGCATGATGGAATCCCCCCAATAACAGTGATCTCACGAAAGCAAGGCTAGACCAGTGTATGTGCTTAGTGGGGTGCATGAGCATGATGGAATCCCCCCAATAGTAGTGACCTCACGAAAGCAAGGCTAGACTGGTGTATGTGCTTAGTGGGGTGCATGAGCATGCCTGTGCTTGTCAGGAGAGGACAGGGCTGCCTCCCCAAAACATTGCTTGAAAAATCACTGACGCATTATAAGCTTCTTATTCCCAGACAAACTTAATATGGAATCACCCCGCCAGGTAAGGAACTTGCTTACACATAAAATGAGGGCTGTAGACTAGACCTCTTATCTATATGTTGCTAGCAATGTTTCATGATGCTATTACATAGAGTTTTCATAGGAAATCGTATAAAGAAAGGACCATTGATACGATAATCATTATAATAAATCATACTAAATGATCTTGGTAGCAAACCAGTTGTCAAGCAAAGAGGGATTATGGGCTTATTCAGACCAGCTTCTGGAATCTTATTTATATATTAATATACATTACATATTGAGATCAGAAACCAAGTCAGTATAAACTGGCAAAATCCATTATTACAACAGAAGTAACATTGATCCCTGGAAATAAAAATTATTTCAGATGCAAAAGAAATTATGCAACAAGCTGATTTCAAAAGATTTTACTGCTGTGAAGATAAAATTAGGTTGGTTTCGTTCTAGCTTTATTGTAGTCTGCAACGACTAAATTGAAATCAGCCATTTTAGTTCAGAAACAATATTTAGGCTGTAGAAAGCAGAGTGATAAGCACCCTGCCTTTGTTTAAATTTCTGAAACAGAAGGGACATTTCTTGTAGCAGCATAAATCACACAGACTCTAAAGTGACGTTGAAAAGACCCTTACACCCTTGCAGCTATGTGCAATTTTGTGGCTGTAATTTTCTCAAACTGCTTCATAAAACCTTCTCCTTTTTATCAAAAAAAAAAGAATAAACAAAATACCAATAACTCCATAAAAGACATACAAGTAACATCATTTTACTTTCAGGCATGAAGTATTAATAATTAACTACTGGTCAGGCACATTGGACTAACACTCTTTCCCACAGGACATCTTCCTGTCAAAATGTCACCCAGAAATAACCCTTTAGACTACAGGAAGGGGCTGCAATTCCCCACAGCGCATCTAATCACCATAAGCGGCATCAGAGTTTCAGTATCTGCCACGATCAGATCATCCAACACGGAATCTCTCACTCTCCCCCTCCTCCACTCACATATCTGCCACTAACACACCCATAATTGACAGTATCTGTATTTCTGAGGATTGCCATCCATGAGCTGCCTGCCCTAACACTGAAGGCCATGCAAGCTGAAGGAGAGATGGCAACTAGACAGAATGGGACGGAGAGCTCACATCTGAGTCCTGGATCTGCCCTTGATTCAATGGGCAGCCAGTTCCGGCCCCTCAGCCGCTCATCAAAGATGGGATCATAAAGCTCAATTCCGTTACATTCAAATGCTAGGAATCCTAATTTCATCTTCTCTACCATAAGCGTTTGTGTCTTCTGTATTCATATTTGCTTTCTGCTCTTTTGAGGAAAAAAATCATATACAATAGTATGACCATGAAATCGTCTTCTCATTTTTAGTGATTCAAGGTCAGGGGAAAACAGAACCCTCAGTTTTCCATTCTAAACACTGTTACGTGCAACAGGTTATACACTTTAGCTAAGTCCTGATTGGAAAAGATGAAGATTTGGAGAGTTCAGGTGGACATGGGTTCAAGTACTAGCTCCACTACCTGACTAGCTATGTGATTTTGGGCATGTGAACTAACTGCTCTGGGCTTTAATTTCCTCAAATGTATATAATATACCTAAGAATGATAATCATGTATCCTTTAGGGATGGCTACAAGTTGCATGCTAAACATGTTAAATATGCAATTACCTTACAACCGAGCAATTTGCATTCCTGAGCATTTATCCCAAAGACATGAAAAACGTATGTTCCCATAAAACCTGTTCATAAATGTTTACAGCAACTTTATTTATAATAACAAAAAATGGGAAGCAACATAGATGTCCTTCAAAGGGTGAAAGGTTAAACTGCAGTCCATTCATATCGTGGAATACTACTTGGCAATAAAAAGTAAACTAACTAGGGATAAAGGCAACAACCTGGATAAATCTCCAGAGTTATGATAACCGAAAAAAAATCTCAGAAGGTTACACACCGCATTTTCTATTTATGTAACTTTCTTGAAATGGCAAAAGTATAGAAATGGAGTATAGATTAGTGGCTATACAGGTTAAAGAGAGGTTGGGATGTAAGGAAAGTGAATCTATCTATAAAAGGGCAACATAAGGAATTCTTGTGTTGATGGAAATGCCCTGTTTCTGGACCGTATCAAAATGTCAATGTTCTGACCAGGTGTGGTGGCTCACGCCTATAATCCCAGCACTTTGGGAGGCCAAGGCAGGCAGATCACTTGAGGTCAGTAGTTCAAGACCAGCCTGGCAAACCATGGCAAAACCCTGTTTCTACTAAAAATACTAAAACTAGCTGGGCGTGGTGGCACGTGCTTGTAATCCCAGCTACTCGGGAGGCTGTGGGAGAACTGCTTGAACCCAGGAGATGGAGGTTGCAGTGAGCCGAGATCGCACTACTGAACTCCAGCCTGGGCGACAAAACAAGACTCTGCCTCGAAAAAATTAATTACAAAATAAATTTAAAAAATTTTTTTAAATGTCAGTGTTCTGGTTGGGATAGTTTCACAGTTTTGTAAGATGTTGCCATCTGAAGAAACTAGATAAAGGTTACAAAGTTCTCTCTGTATTATATCTTATAACTGCATATAAATCTATAATTATCTCAAAAACAAAAGGTTTACTTAAATTAAAAATAATCATTTCAGAATATCATTGCAAAGATTAAATATATGGAATTGAACAATAATTTTAAAATTATTACATATATGAAAATTTGCCTAGGACAGACAATTCTTGGCAATAACAGAAGTTCATTAAATGTTCATTTATTTCCTCTAAGTTGTACATAAACAGAATGTGTCTTAGATTTTTATTTGTGGATCAAATGAAAACACAGCTCCATGACAAGGGTCTGACTGTAATACACACACTTTTTGGTACATTTACTCTTTTTTTTCTCTATGAATCTGAACTTTGTGGAAGTATTATTTCACACTAAATAACATTCATCCACATTCCTAAAGCAAAACTGTACAACTCAGATACCAACTAATTTCTTCCAACAAAAATGTGCCTAGTAGAGCAGGTTGTAGGGGATGACGATCCAACTGGTTAAGAGTCACAGTCAAAAGAGATGAATCGAGGCCAAAAATTAATTGACATGCTCTTTTACAGACAATGAAGAAAGAAAAGGAAAAGAATAAAGCCTGGTTTCACATGCTCAAGAGTTCACACCTAGTTAAGACAAGAAAAGTCTCATTTATGAAGACTCAGGGAACAAGTGGAGAACAGACCATCAGTGCAAAACATCTGCAGAAGAGGGGGAGGGGAGCATGGCTGGAGGCGAATGAGGGAAGCAGGGGTGCTGGCTCCGCACAGCGCTGTCAAACTGTGTGAAGAACTGTTGGCAGACGCGTGACCTTTGCCTTCTGAAGGACTGTGGCAATCCTTAGCACTTTGCCGATGCTGCAATGTAATCCCACCTTTCCCAGAGTTCTCTCTCCCCTGCTGCCTGATCCCTGCTGCACAAATTCGCTTGTATGAAGCTCCTGGTTACTTTGTAAGTGAGGGAAGTGAAAATACAGACACACAGACACCCTCCCTCCCCCAGTAAAGGCACACAGTATGAAGCATCATAGTGTCTGGCTTCAAAAATAAAATTAGGAGCAAAGTCTGTGGCAGAGCAAATACCTCCCCAGCCTCCCACCCCCACCCTACCCTTCCAGATCACTGCCTCAGGATACATAATTACCCGGGTGGCCCTGTTCAAACTCAATTCTAGGTTAAGGCCCGAAAGGATCCACGCACTGTCCAAATCTTTTTCATGCCAAAAGTAATTTAGTAAACGTATCTTTGTTTCAGCAATCAAAACCTGGCAATTTGCTATATCAAGCCCCCATTCCACAGCCACGTAGTTGAAGAACGTATGCTTTCAGAACGGCGTTTATGATATATATGCCATCTTGTTACAAGCCTTCCAGCTAGGAGTGTTCCCTGTAAGCTGCTGTTTCTGAGTGAAAGTAAATGAAAAGGAAGGAGGGCCACAGTCCCACAGCACAGTTCCTAGGATGACTGCTGTGCCACTCACTGACTCCAGCAGCAGGGTGGGACTGTCGCTTCACGAGGTGAGCTACTGGCAGACAGATGTATCCGAATCACATTAATTGGAACCTCTTGTCACAGGATAGCAGCATTTCCATTTCTCTGTGGATGCCTGTGTGCTACACATGGTATCTGGCAGGTGTAAGAATCTCATCTCTGATTGCCTATATTCCCAATCTACTTTCTTTGTCTACTTTCGTGCTGCAAAGCAATTATGGCCGAAAATCAGTTTGCAACATGCGCTCATCCATATTCAATTCTTTCTACTTCAGGCAAATCATGCCCAGAAAAAAAAATAATAAAAGAGACAGACTTATAAATCCAGATTTGTTCTTGTATTTCGATCCTCTGATTGTCCAAATGTTTACTTGTTGATACTCCACAATTTTCTCCACATCAAAGTAAATATTCAAAAGATGCAGCTCCGAACAACTAAAGCATGTATGTGTCTTAAGTGAAAAGGAGGGATGACACATCTTCAAAAGTTTCAATAAATCAAATCAACAGATGGAGCAGTCACAATTAGCTGCAAGTGCAAATGACAGAGCATTTACAAAATACACAGCATTATTGATTTTAAGTATGTTGATGACAAAAGTTTAAGAAACAGTACCTGGGACTTACACCAACAGGCCAAGGTTAAAACTGAGTTGAAGAGGAGATAGGGCTTCCTCATTGAAGCCATTAGAATTATCATTTCACACTGGATTTGCCAATCAGCTTTTCAGATCTTATTTTATAATTACTGAAAGCCACAAGCAAAGACTAGAATTTTGACATTATTTTCAGATGAAAGCTGTACTAGCTTTTACTAGCCTATAAAATGATTTTAAACTTATTTTAATCAGTATTCAAAAGATACAGGATGACCACCACCCCATAAAACCCTGGCAGTCTCCATCTCCAGAGGCATCAATTTTATCATTTCTTGGGATCTTATTTCATACATATACAAGAAAATGTTTTATATACTCCTTTTCTTCATTTTTTACACAAATAACCATATACTACACATCCTATTTTATTTTCTATGTACTCTTTTTTCATTATCACTATTTTTTTCCTTTTTTTTTTTTTCAAGATGGGGTTTCACCATGATGGCCAGGCTGGTCTTGAACTCCTGACCTCAGGTGATCCACCCACCTCGGCCTCCCAAAGTGCTAGGATTACAGGCATGAGCCATCGCACCCGACCTCATTATCATTATTTAGTTGTAAAACCCAAAGCTGAGAAAAATCCTCTGTACTCTTAATGACATAACTTAGTGTTGATTTCATATGAGGACATAAAGAGTTTCCTCATTCTTTTTTATGGCTTCATAGTATTCCCTTAAATGGATGTAGCATAATTTATATAACCAGTTCCCTACAGATAGACACTTAGGTTATCTCCATTCTATTCCTATTACAAATAAGGTTGCAATAAGTAATCTTACACATAGATCATTTCATGTATTAGCTAAAATATCTGTGGGATAAATTCCTATAAATGTAATTGCTGAATCAAAGGATACATGCATTTATAATTTTGAAAGATACTGCCTTCAAACATACATATCAATATCTATATAGTACCTGTTTCCCTATACCCTTGCCAATACAAGGTGTTAACATTCTGCTGTTTGCCAATCTGATAGGTTAAAAAAAATTCAGTATCGTATTCATTTGCACTGCTCTTGTTATGAATGAATTGAGGAGCTTTACATCTGTGTCTCTGGAAGCTGACTCCTGAGGACAGCATCACCTGGACTCCCTCCTCTGATAACTTCTGGGAGGCATTAGAAGGTGGGAGGACAGAGCTCTTTCCCGTTTCCATACTGCTTCACGGATGTATTTCTCACAGTGGCTACATGCCTCCCACGATCACAGCCTTTTTGGATGATCCGTCTTTCCTGCTCCGGCAATGCCATTTTCTCTGTTTGTACCTGCCTTCAGTCCCAGGAATAGCAATAGCTCCTGCTCCTGCTGAAGTCTAAGGGTCCCGCCGTTCCTTGTCTGCTCCCCCCGAATCGTGCCCTCGCCTCTGTAAGCTGCCCCATTTGGGGAGAATCTGTTTGCTGTTGCAAACATATCTCTTGCCTATTCTTCTACTGGTTTGTTGGTCTTTTCATGTTGATTTGTAGTTGTTGCAGCTCATTATCCATCAGAGCAAGTGCTGGCAAACTTTTCCGTGAAGTGCCAGATAGTAAATACTGTTGGTTTTGTGGACCATAAGGTCCCTGTTGCAGCTATTCAATTCTGCCACCATAGGGTGAAAGCAGCCACAAGCAATATGCAAATGAGTGTGGCTGTGTTCTAATAAAACTTGATTCATAAAAACAGGCAGCAGGCCAGATACGGGCCTTGGGCTGTAGTTGCCAACCCCAGCATTAGGGAAATTATCTTTTCTCTGAGATACAAGCTGTAACTATTTTTCTTCCAGTTTAGTTTTTTACTTGTCTTATAGTGGTTTTGCCATGCTAAGTTTTTAAAATCTCTTATTTTACATAGTGAAATGTATCTGTAATTTATGGCTTCTAGTTTTCATGTCAGAGGGAAAGCAAAGAGTTCGTAAAACCACAAGAAACTCAAAGAAGAAAGACTGTACCTTAAGCTAGTCGGGTAGCCCATGCTTCCACCAAGAGTCTTCTTAATGAGGTAACTACTCATCCTTCTAAGACAGAATTATCAAAAACTCTTTCTTAAAAAACAAATAAACGAAAACTTTCAATGGAAGGCTGAGACAAAATGGAGCAAGCATCCTGGTGGAAGCCAGGAAGTACCGACGCAAAGGGTGCCTTGTGGACCTCTCAGGCCACAGAATTCTAGATGCTAAAAACAGTTCTCTATACAAATATGAATACTATCAAAAGAAAATTAGAGAAGTGTTTTCTAGGTGACAGCCATATAAAAATCCCATGAACTGTCAATTCTGTTAGGTTTTGCCTGGCTCCAACATCTTTCCTACATCAGTGACATGGTGGCATCTGTTAGAGTTTTTATAATTAGGGGGGTGTCCCAGGATTTCCATTTCATACCCATACTTCTGTTCCTGTATGTCTGTGCTCCAGGGTCTAAAGACTCTTAGCCTTAGTTGGCAACGAATTTAGTTTTTGCATTCTATAAATTAAAAACAAATATCTTTACGGAAATTTTGTAAGTAGCAACCAGGAAAGTAAAATATTGCCAATTTAAATACATGTTTTTGCATAAACTAGGTAAGACTTTTAGGGAAAAAAAAAAAACACTGTGGAAGGATGGGGGAAAAGAACAAACAAATAAACAAACAAAACTTGGTCATTCAAGTCTCTAGCAGAGTTTAATATTTTAAAGTCACAACTGTCTTCTTTATTTTCTCCTGTCATGGAGAGGCAGACACAGTTATAAGTGAAGGAACAAAATACAGACTGTGGAAATCCTGAGGTTTCAGCATGGATTTGCATCCTAAAAAATACAGACAGTAATGTGCAATCAAAAGTTGAAATCTCTCTTGCTGAATTACAAAAATAATCCTGGGAATTGCAGTTGGTTGCTCTGTCCTGACCAAAACAAATTTATTCATATTTATATGCCGTCATCCCATATACGTGCATGTTCAGATGTGTATTTTATTTATATGTTCATCCAGATGTAAACATAGGTATATATAGATATGCACCCACCACACTTCATTATACCGTCTACAACATGCATATTAGAAAATGTATAGTTACTGAAACCAACATATAAAACCAAAGTGGCAAAGGCTTTGGGGAATAAGAAAGACACAGCTCAGTAATAAGTCTAACATCTATGAATGATCTGTAGCAGCCTTTGAAGTGTGAGACTGCTATATTCCTCAAACTGATACTACAAACTGAGATTTCATGTCTCCATTTATACGAATTGATTCAATAAATTCTAAGCACCAATGTGTAAGACTTAAACCACATGGGATTAAAAAGAGTAGGAGTAATTAGCGACAGTTTAGTTGAGCCACAAGATGACAAGTAGCAGTCACATGGTAGTAAGGAGAGGAGAACCATCAAGGGAAAAGCTGCAGAGAGGAGTTTCCTCGATTGATTAGGTCATGCTGTAATGGAGGCAAGGTCGCAGGTTCACTCCTCTCTTTGCCAATTACCTTTAATGTATTTCAAAGACACAGACCAGGCCCAACAGTTCTCAATGTCTTGCCACTAGATCAAAAGGGATATGAGGAGAAGAGTGGCTGAGCCCAAATTTATTTCAAGTACTAGAAAAGTAACATTAATTCAGCATTGATTAGTACCATGGTCTTAGTGTAAGTTACAGTTAATGTCCAACATGATATGTAATGAAACAGAATTAAGACAGACATTTCTCCGGAGTATTAAACTGCACTTATTCAGTCAACCTTACAAGATCCTATAATGATAGAGAAGAGCACTCATTTTCAAACAGCTGTATTCTAACACGTGGTTTACAATTAACGTTGGGCTCTTTTGGATGTTTCCTGTGTTACATATACAATCAGGATATTAATCACAACAAAGATTAAAATGGAAGAGGATTTATTTAGCTCCAGAGGGGTTAGATAAACAGGAAACCGATCAGGATTAAAGTTTCCACCCCACCATCACAGCTTATTCGTAAATTCAATACTTGTGCTTTACCACCACAAACGGAAGAAGTGCTGCCGCTTATCTTTTTTCTTATGAAAACATGACTTTGGGCTCAGAATGGTGCTGACCCAATATCTCACCTCTCTCAGAAGGAATATCCCAATGAAGCTGATGCTGCCGTCTGAACACTGCTTTCTTGTAGGAAACTGCCAAATTAAACCAAAATGTAGCCAACAAATAGAAAAACAAATTAAGTTTAGCCACATGGGGATAAATCCTTCTGGGTGTCAAAGTCCTCAGCTGGGGCTTATATTAAACCAGTAGTTACCGACTCTGTTCCCCAGAACCTCCCCCAGGTCCAACAGGCTTGGGTGAGAGGTAACTAAGGAAGAGAGTCAGGCCCCTGGGCTACCCCTCTCCTTACACAAATATCTATCTACCCTTACAAAATGACTAATGGAGCTCCTGTATCTCCTTTCATTTGAAAAAATGCTGAGGTGTTAAAATATTCTGAAAACTTGGTGGGGCACAGTGGCTCACGCCTGTAATCCCAGCACTTTGGGATGCTGAGTTGTGCAGACTGCCTGAGGTCAGAAGTTTGAGACCAGTCTGGCCAACATGGTGAAACCTCATCTCTACTAAAAATACAAAACAATTAGCTGGCATTGTGGCGTGTACCTGTAATTCCAGTACTCGAGAGGCTGAGGCAGGGGAATTGCTTGAACCAGAGAGGCGGAGGTTGCAGTGAGCCAAGATCGCGCCACTGCACTCCAGCCTGGGCGACAGAGCAAGACTCCATCTCAAATGATAAATAAATAAAATTCTAAAAACTCCTGTAGTCACTGGTTCATCAGTTCTTATAGAGTTCTAGAATTTTGTGGTCTACACTTCACTGATTCTAACATATCTTACTATCTGCTGTTTAGAAATCTGTTTGAAAATCATGTAAAATATCTCACAAATAGCAAATAACTGGAAGATAGGTGGTTGGGTTCTTTAACCTCTCTGATATATATAAATTCTCCAATAACTATTTGGTATAAAAAAGACAGATATATATAGTCACACAATGATGTTTCAATCAAGGACGGAACACACAAACAATGGTTGTCCCGTAAGACAATACCGTATTTCTGCTGTTCCTTTTCTATGTTTAGAAACACAGGCACTCAACCTTGTGTTAAAACTGCCTACAGTATCGAGTACAGTAACATGCTGTTCAGGTTTGTAGCCTAGGAGCAAAGGCGATACTTTATAGCCTAGGTGTATAGTAGGCTATACCTTCTAGGTTTGTCTAGGTACACTCTGTGATTTCTGCACAACTAAGAAATTCCCTGAAGATGTATTTCTCAGAACACACTCCCATCCTTAGGCAACACATGCTGTATCTACTGTCCTGGGGATGGAAAGAAACTCTTTAGAGCCCCTCAAAGTGAAATGATTTGATGTTTCTCACTCTCTATCCTCAATGTGGACTTCAAAATAAAAACAATACTAATCATCAAAAGACAAAATTCTACATAGGCTGAAATTTATATACCAGCATTCTGAAGTTTCTAACAGTAAACTTCTTATTAGCTTGTCCCAAGGTAAACTTTTTTTGTGAAAGGAAAGTCTGTATGTGTGTGTGCCTGGGCATGTAACCCAGTGCCACCAGGGCCCTATGTATGCACACAATAAGCCCTGTATCTGTCTAGTGGGTAAGTTCAGCAATGTTTATATATAGAGTAAGTAATGCTGAAGGCAGAGAGAGTAAAACATTCACAGCCAGAGTGATCAAATAAACTGGGTATATCAGAAAAATCATGACTTCTGGTTCTGGAAGAGAATTAGAAGGGGGGATAACCTCTCTTTTAATGGATTCACAGAGTTATACCTAGAGCTCAATCTGACTAAATACAAATGCTTTAATCATAATTTGTATTACTAGATGAAACTACCAATAAAAATTGCTACTTGCCAATTTCCTGAGCCCTTATGAGGCACTCTGAAACACTTTTTCTAACACTCTCCACCACAAAATTGGTTTTCCTGCGTTCATTTCATAGTTGAGAAAATGATAGATTCAAAAATATTAACCAATGTGTTCAAGGTCTTACGACTGGTAAGTCACATTTTGAGGAAGGGACCCCAAGTCCATTTGATTTGAAAGCCCATAATCTTCCAACTGCAGAAAGCTTCAAGTTATCTGTGTGCTCTGGGATGCATAGCCAGAAAGAAGAGCTATTTCCCTCTGAACTCTATACAGATCATCATTCAAATCTGTAACACTCTCCAGTGGTAACTAATACTTACAAGATGTTTCTCTGGATTCACAGATATAAACTAAATATTTTAAGAATGGAGAAAAACTACGATTAGAAACAAATTAATATGACAGGAAAAAACTGTGGAGGAAAATCCATGGGAATGTATCAGAATATAAGTGTAATTCATGAACCATATACTCAGGATTTCTAAAAATTCCTAACTGCAAATTAAGCAAAGAGGAGCGTGGCGCCTTCAACAGGTTTACACTCCAAACCACAGAACATTCAGTGGCATGAGTTTGCTCTTTGTGAATATTGCTCAATTATCCATCTACATGTAAGGATTTAACATGATTATGATGATTATTATTATTTTTGAGATGGAGTCTCACTCTGTCACTGAGGCTGGAGTGCAGTGGCACGATCTCAGTTCACTGCAACTTCTGCCTCCGGGTTTCAAACGATTCTCCTGCCTCAGCCTCCTGAGTAGCTGGGCCTATAGGCATGCACCACCATGCCTGGCTAATTTTTGTATTTTTAGTAGAGATGGGGTTTCACCATGTTGGGCAGGATGGTCTCAATCTCTTGACCTTGTGATCCTCCCGCCTTGGCCTCCCAAAGTTCTGGGATTACAGGCATGAGCCACTGCACCCGGCCTAGGATTTAGCATTATTAATGAATTAATCCTAACACAGGAACCTCGTATGATGTCTTAAGTTCAAAATATTCCTCCCCTGTCACCAAAGAGGAAATTAAAGCTGTGTTCATCAATCATTCACTTATACTGTTTCCTTTGTATAGAACCAGTTTCCATCCTTTCTGGTAAGTTACCTCCTTTTTAATCTTCAAGACTAAGCCCAAATTATGGTTCAAACCCTTCCTGAACCCATTCTAGTATGGCTTCCCTGTTTTGTCTTCCCCCCATCCCCAGGAACCCTGTATTTACCTTTAACAAAGCCTTGACCACACATTCTCTGCTACCTTTTTTACTGGAGATTAATTTTTTTACTAATTTCTTTGAGGTTATCTCCAGGGGCTCTGAATAGTGCCTACTCTTAGTAAATACTTAAATATACTCTTAGAGATAAATGAAAACTCAAATGGTCCGAATGGCCTAACACAATTTCCGGAACACAATCGGAAATTTTTTGGCCTCTTTTTTCGGCCATTGTCACTACTTCTTTATCCTCAACCCTACCTACACATAAAGAAATCCATGCCGACACCTGCCATAAGTATGCACATGTACGCACGTACACGCCGTCACTTACTCCATGGACTAACTCTGCTTCATCTACTACCTTCAATGTAAAAAAAAAAAAAAGACCAAAAAAAGAAATTTAAGAATTTATGGTATTTACACAAAAATCACATAATCTACCAAAGTCTCATCATATAAAGGCACTGCCTTTATTCAAACTAGTATTTATTGAGCACATCGTACTATGCAGAGCACTAGAAGCAAATCGATGAAAAAGCTCACATATTCTGAACACAAAATGCTTGAACACCACTACAGACATTCAGAAAGATCCAGAAGAGTAAAATTAAGTGACGCCCATATTTAAAATATATCTTGGGACAGAACCAACACTACCAAAACAAGACGGCTGTTTTAAGATGAGGAATGGCTGGAAACACAGGAAATAACCCGACGGGACATGAGTGTGGCTCTCAGCCTTTGGACAGACAATGGGACAAAAAATAAACACACATGTTCTCCTGCAGGGCACAGGTCTGTGGTGCAGAATCACTGGTGACTAGAAGCGAGATACCACATGATAATTTGATAAGTGCTGTTTACCTTTAAAATGTGATTAAACAGCATTTATAATGAACATGCTTAGAAAATGATGACTAACGTATCACATGTGCAGTAAAGCACAATCTAAAGTAATTGTCGGAGGAGGTAGTTTTTCCCTGGCAGCTGCCCAAAGCTATCACAGTGTGCTTTCCCCTTCCTCAGAAACACTGGAGTTAGAGCTCTGCCAGAGGCGAAAACCTGACTACACAGAGAGTGGACTGGATAATGATTCACACCAACAATTTCTGGGATCCCCAGGTAAAGGGAAACCTGTTGGAACGTTCATTCATATTTAGGAATATTCTGGACTAACTCTAACTACTGCACTGTCGGCATGTGGCTCCTGGTGTGTTTTATTTTTCGCTGACATCTCAATGAGGTTCTTTCACAGCCTCTTTAGTCAAAGATTTCAATTTTAAAAATGGAAAAAAATCATTCCACAAAATAGTATATGTTTCAGTTTTCTTTTAATTCAACAGTTCTATAAATAAACAAAGACCTAATTTGAACTGATTCACGGTGTATTTTTCTAAATTAGGAGGAGTTTTTGTACAAAAAAAAAATCATTACCTCAATTTACTTCTCAGTGCAAATTATAATGATTCCTGGTTCAGTTTATAGAAAATAGTTTAAACAAGTCCATATCCACACACGCCAAAATAACATGTACTGGATAAGATACACAGGTGTTTGCACAGTAAAAATTAGAACTCCATGTAAAATGGAGATACTGCATTATGTCTATTTTACCTTCAGAGAAATGTGTACAGACTGGTTAATGATGATGCCAGTATAAGGCACTACACATAAATGGGTTGTTTGGGGAAGAAATTCTGTAGGTACATAAAACCAGAACTAATAGATCAGTCAGGCTCTGACTCATGCTTGGCAGAGAGGCTAGAGGTCACTGGTCACTGAGAAAAAACTACTTACAAACTGATTTCCAGCCCAGTTCGCAATTTTACAAGAACTCTTTATTCTGATCAAGGCTGCAAAAAGAGGTAATGAGGTCCCACATTTATAGATGTGCAACAAATCAGGTCAATAAATAAGTCTGTTACAAACACTTTAACAGGAAAGATAAAAATTGCTTAAACATGAAAAAACAATTCCACAAAATTAAATAGCAAACTTAATGCCAGTGGTGAAATGTTAAAGCCATTTTTATTAAAATGACAAACTGGACCAGGATAACTATTACTAACTATTTTTAAAGTATTGAATTTTCTGGCTGATGTAAGAAGATATTTTATATACACACACATATAAATTTTTATATGTATGTAGCAAGTCATCTTTACTTACAGGTAAGATTATATAGTTTGCAAATCCAACTTTAATTAAAAAAAACCATCTCTAATAAGAGAATGTACTTAGATACGTAGATGTAAGACAAACATACAAAGAAATCATTAATTTTCTCTGTACCAGAGATAAACAGCTAGAAAATCAAACGAAAAATATTTTATAAAAAGTAGCAACTTATATCAAATGCTACATGGGATAAATTTAACAACAAAATATATATAAACTCTATATAACAAATATAAAATATTATTGAAAGATACAAAATAACATATAAATAGACAAACACATGTTCCTGAAGAGGCTACTCTCTTAAAATGTCATGCTTTCTAAACTTAATACATACATTTAATTCCATATAGTCCAATTAGAATCCAGTGGTATTTTTTCTTCTTCAACTTGTACATTTAAAGTTCATTTGCAATAACATCCATACAGAACAGTGAAATATGCAAACGAATAGTGGGAATGGAATTGTCTTGCCAGATACCAAACTTACTACCCACCATGGGGAAAAAGAAAAGAGAATGATTCTGGAACAGAAACAGAACAGTTGAACAACCCGATAGCACAGAAAAAAGCCAAGTGTTATGACAACTTAATATATTTTCATTGTGACTTTTCAATTGAGTGGGGAAAACAATCATTTATATAATAAAAAGGCATCGGCATAAATGCATCTCCACCTGAGGAAAAAAGAAAGCTAGGCTGTACTACCTCAAACCATACACAAAAATAATTTCTAGTAGACTAAATATTTCAATTTTAAAAATTATTCAACAGCCTAGGCACGGTGGCTCATGCCTGTAATTCCAGCTCTTTGGGAGGCTGAGGTGACCAGCCTGGGCAACATGATGAAACTCCATCTCTACAAAAACTACAAAAAAATTAGCCAGGCATGGTGGTGTGTGCCTATAATCCTAACTACTCAGGAGGCTGAGAAAGGAGGAATACCTGAGCCCAGGGAGGTCAAGGCTGCAGTGAGCCATGATTGCACCACGGTACTCCAGCCTGGCAACAGAGTGAGACCTTATCACAGAAGAAAGAAAAAAAAAAGTTTCAACACAAATATTAGAAAAAAAATTGTGAAAATAATTATATCACTTTGATATAAGCAAAGATACCCAAGATAGGAAACCCATATGGCATTTAAAAAAAAAAACCTACATATTTATATTTCAGTGTAAAAAATATAAAATATTTAGTAACTAAAGTCAAGAGACAAGTGACATCCTAGTGAAAATACCCATAAAATGTTGAACAAGTGTTGATGTCACAAAGAACACCTATAAATCAATAAGGAAAAGACCAAAAATTCAATAGAAAAATGAAAAAAAGAATAGTACACACGAATCACTAAAAAGGAATTGCAAATAACCAATACATATATAAAACGGTCTTCAACCTTAAGAAAATGCAAACTCACATTAGTTAACACTATTTACCCAGTAGATTGGAAAAATATTTCATTTCAAGCATTTCATTGATAAGATACATTGCAGGTGAAATTATGAACAATATTACAAACAATATTTTTTGGGGAAATTTGGCAACACCTTTTAAAATATAAAATTCACATGGCCTTGAAGAAAAAAAATTCTACTTTGAGGAGACTTTTCAATTAAAATAAAAAGGCCCGTGTGCAAAGCTGTATGCATTACAATGTCTATTGCAGTAATATTTTAGTTACAAAAAAGTAAAAATACTGGGTCCATTAATGGGGCCATGACTGAATATATCACATTACAGCCATTCTATGGAACATAATGCACACATTATGCAAAAGAACTGTACTTTGCTCCAGTGAGATGTAATATAGTATATGGGAGTAAGGGCTCTAGAGTATGGGAGCCAGGAAGCCCATTCCAAGTCTGGGCTTCACCCCTCACTAACCTTGAGAGCTTCAGCAGCTTCCTTAAGTTCTCTGGCACCCCAGTTTCCTCATCAGCAAACAGGAATAATGATACCAGCTTCACAAGGTTTGTATAAGGCTCATATGACATAAAGTATTTAAAGCAAAAAAAAAAAAAAATGTGTTCTTAAAATCAGTTTCAAGAAAATCAAGTCAGAAAGTAATGTCTACTGTGGGATTCCTTTTTGTCGAAATAACAGAGCTCTTATTTACTACTGTCTGAACAACCAAGACACTGTCCATTTAGGATGGTTTTTGTCCAAACAGAAGGTGACAGTTATTAAGGAAACTAGATTAGGTTTGGACTGTGGCATGTAATGAGGGGATTTGGCTAGTTCATAGTAAAAGGAGGCTATCGCAGGCATGCAGCATTATGTATAGATGACCTGAGAGACTGAGAAACAAGAAAAATGGGGTTGGAGGCATTTTGAAGCGGGGACCAAGCGTGAGCAATGAGACCAGTCCTGAGATCCTTAAAGGGCCAGTTCTAGTTGCAGGCCACAAGTATCCCGACGATAAACGACTTCTTTTTTGTGAGATGGCTTCAGTAAGTCTTCCACCTGCAGAGTCTAATAAGCACATAGTATGTATTTAACACATGTCAGCTGAGCTGTGCCAGTTCAGCTAGGCTAGGCTTCTGCCAGTAACTGAAAAACAAACTAGCATTTTAAGTAAAATGGGCAGAAAGAATAAAAACACATTGTAAATTACCATTTTTTAATACAGAAGTCAGCTTATGAGGTTCCTCTCACACCTACTCCGTGGCTCACAAACCCTCAAAAGGAGTAAGCACTGCATAACCCACCTGAATGTTTCAATCATTAGATACTACTTAAATACTCTACTAATACACACTGGTTTCCACTAAGATAAAATATACAATTTATAGATAGAAGTAAATACTGAACAAAGCCAAACAGAGTTGACTATAATATCACAAAGTAGTAGCATTTACTATTAGTCCAAAGCAAGTAGTGAATGCATCAGTTTCACTATCAATGAACAGCCTTTCACAAAATGCACAGAGATGAGGGCCAAAAACTACAAGCCAATGTTCTTTTCACTTTGAAATGAAAGCTCCGAGGTTTCATATAGGCCTTCATTAGACTCACAGTCACGTCTAGAAATTTTCTTTCTTTCTCTAATTAAGAGAATTAAAAAAAAAAAAAAAAAAAAAACCCTGAAGTAGTAGTCACAAGATGATTCCAGCCAGGAAGCCCAGTGCAACACACACAAAAATATTTCAGAGAGATATTTCACCCAACTACAAATTCAGAGAGACTCAATGTACAACATACTTCTTAAGACACAGCTGCAAGACAGAGTAGGGCATCGTCCATAAAAAAAAATGCCCAAAAGATGAGGGTCTCAAAGTCAGGCCAAACTGGGTGGTTTTCACCTAGAATAATATAAGGTAGTCAACTCAGAGGAACCATCTCAATCACTGCTGAGGAAGAAAGCAAAGGTATATTAATGAAGAAGAGGTTCTAAGTGTCAGGTCCAACATAAATGGTGAAGTCATAAAAAGTAAAAGGGATTTCTAGACCAGACATGACGAAGATCAGAAATTAAGGGGTATGAAGATAACTGGGTCTCTGTAAGCAAGTTAGAACTAAAATGGTGAACACTGAGATTGCTGGAGGAGTTTTGTTATATGGTACCAGCTGAATATTGTGTTTGTGTGATTATACAGGTGCACACAGGTGTATAAACAAGCTGGGAGGTAGTGAAAGAGGTGCAAGTTTCATGGCTTAAAGAAGTCAGGCAAAACCAATGTTCCAACTAGATATTAACTACCAACTTATATTTTAATATTGTCCCTTACTGAATAACAATTCAGGATTGCTTGGGACCAACACTAAACTGACTGAACAAATCATCCAAGTGGGGGATAAGCTAGGAATGTCATTAGAATCATATGATGAGAAGTAAAAGGATAGGTAAATTAAGGCTACAGATACAACTTGATTCAGGAACTATAAAATTATGAAGAGGAAGACATACCAAGTACTATTCTTTGGAAAGATGAGATGTTTGTTAAGCGCAGCTTAATATTAACTGTTTTTTTTCTGTTTCTTTTTTTTTGACACAAGGTCTCATTCTGTCACACAGGCTGGAGTATAATGGCGCAATCAAAGTTTACTGCAGCCTTGACCTCCCAGGCTCATCACCTCAGCCTCCTGAGTAGCTGGGACCACAGGTGTCCACCACTATACCCAGCTAATTTTTGTATTTTTTGTAGAGACAGAGTTTCACTGTGTTGCTGGAACTCCTGGGTTCAAGTAATCCACCAGCCTTGCCTCCCAAAGTGCTGGGATTATAGACATGAGCCACCTCTCCCGGCCAATATTAACTTATTTTTTTAATATAACAGACTAGGGAGTAACACGGAAGTTTGTCATCATATCTAAAACAGAGTAAAAATACTCTTGAATATTTACATTCAAATAATGTAACTAAGATTAACATGAGTCACTTTCCCTTTTCCAATCAATTTCTAGCTTAAGTACTTCTCCCTGACACTAGAAAAATTTAGCAACTAAACTGTAGGCCACAAAATTAATTTCTTCTGCAGTACAGAAAAAAACACAGCAAGAAAAATGTAATTTCATTTCTTTTTGACCTAGATTATGCCAGTTGCATTAGATGTTTTATTTCCCATATGTATCAGAATGTTCAAATACTATATAGGCTACTAAAAAGACTATGAATCATTCCCAAATAGTACTCTCCCCAAACAACAAACTTCTCTTACTAATCATTCTGAAACTGTATGCTCACAAAAAACTCAGCAAAATTGGAAGCAAGAGCCTTCCAAAATTAAATGACCAACTAAATCAGATAGGCAGATTAGATTTTTTTTTAATCAGGCACTGCTGGCATGATCACAAAATTTAAAATAGCCAAATGATTCTGCATAAATCTAACTCATCATCTCTCTTACAAAAAGTCTAGCTCTAATGAAGTCCACAATGATCTGCATAAAATGCATTTAATTGGATTATAAACTGCAACATAACACAGCTGCATCTTGCCTTTTAACATTTTTCTCTCTGAAGATCAGAGGATTGAAAAGGGTTATAAAACAGCCCATTCATTTTTCTTGTCTTTTAAAAAAGGAAAAAAAAAAACATTAGGCAGAACGAAAGTTCCAGACAACTTTTAACAAGTGACATCCAAGAAGGCCACATTCTTAGATCTCCTCAGAGATGCAGGGAATGAGAATGGGGTCAGGTGACCAACACATCAATGGGATGGCATGTGATCAGACAGCTTGGGGAATGCTAACAATTTCCTATGAGATGCTGATAGTACAAGAGGTATTTTATGCTTGATGGTATCTAGATGAGATAAACATGAGAAAAAAAAGCAAAAGTAATTAAAATGCATTTCAAAGAAATCCCAATATGATTTTCTAATAGTAAGCAAGTCCATTGTGAGTCTGAGATGGTGAATTAAAGATGAATCTATTCATCCACAGATACATCTATCCATGCTTATAATTCATATATTTATTTTTGGTTGAGGGAGACAGAAGGTAAGAAACAGGCATGCAACGATTGCTAAAAGTTTCTTTAAAACTATTTCTACAGAATTCCCAAATGTGTTACCTTGACTACTAGTGACTAAGAGCATGAATGGCCTTTGGAGTGAGCAGAGTTCCTTTGTATCCGGGTTCCAGCCGTTGTTGGCTCTGTAACTCTCAGGTGCAGTTGAAACATCTGAACGTAGTGACAACATACGTGTTCATGAAGTAATTATGGGGGATTAAGTGTAAGGCACTTTGTACTTTGCCTGCCCTAGAATAGGCATTCCATAAATTAAATCACAATCAAAACAGACAAGCACATCTGAGATAAACTAAATAAGATCTCTAAATAAATGAAAACGCCAGGCTCAGTGGCTCATGCCTATAACCCTAGTACTTTGTGAGGCCGAGGCAAGAGGATGGCTCGAGCCCAGGAGTCAAAGACCAGCCTGGGCAGCATGGCAAGACCCCATCGACACAAAAAAATAAAAAAATAAAAAATAAACTAGCCAGCCATGGTGGTATGCGCCTGTAGTGCCAGCTACTGGGGAGGCTGAGATGGGAGGACTGCTTGAGCCTGGGGGGGGAGGTCAAAGCGAGACCCTGTCTTAAAGAAAGAAAAAAACATAAAAAACAATAAATGAAGGGATATACCACGTTCACAATTCAATATTAAGATGACAAATCTCCCCATAAGTGATCTATATTTAGTACCATTTCAATCAAAATAGCAGGCTTTTTAAAAGCCAGCAAGCTGATTACAAAATTTTTATGAAAAGGCAAGTGAAAATAGCCAAATCAGTTTTTAAAAAAAGAAAAAAAAAAAGTTAGAGGGCATAGACTACGTGATTTCAAGATTTACTAAAAAGCTATACTAATGAAAATGGAGTGGTACTGAAGACAGGATAGAATAGTGAGTCCAGAAACAGGCACATACAAATATGGGCAATTGATCTCCAACAAAGATGAAAAGCAATTTAACAGAGAAAGGAAAGTCTCTTCAAAAAAATGATGCAGGAACAACTCCATATTTGGGTAGAAAATCAAGTCAACCCATATCTCATAACGTATTCAAAGGTTAATTAAAAATGAATTATAGTTGGGCATGGTGGCATATGCCTGTATTCCTGCTACTCGGGAGGCTGAGACAGGAGGATCACTTTAGCCTGGGAATTTGAATCCAGCCTGTATAATGTAGTGAGACCCTATCTCTATGGGGGTAGGGGGAAAGGATTACAAAATGAAATATAAATGCTAAACCAGAAAACTCTTAGAGGAAAATCTTTGTGACTTTTCCTAAAAAAAAGATTTCTCAAATAAAAGAAGAAAACACAAACTATGAAAGTAAAAACTGATAAAATGAACTTTATCAAAATTAAAAACTTTAGCTCTTGAAAGACGCCATCAAGAAAACAAAAAGACAAGTTACAAGTAAGGAGAAAATATCTGTAATGCATATCTGACCAAGGACTTGTATCCACGTCATATAAAGAACTCTTACAACTCAACCACACAGAAACAACCCAAAATAATATAGGCAAAAGATTGAGCAAATACTTCTCAAAAGAAAATATACAAATGGCAAAAAAGCACATAAAAAGATGAACAGCGGCACTGACTTATCAAGAAACGCAAATTAAAACCACAATGAACCGCCACTGTGCACCTATTAGAATGGCTGAAATTAAAAAGATTGACAATACTAGGTTCTGGTGATGATGCACAGCAAATGGAACTCTCACATACTACTAGTGGGAACATAAAATGTTACAACTACTTTATAAAGCAGTCTTATAGTTTTTTATAAAGTTAAATACAAATACTTACCATATAACCTAGCCACTGTGACCCTAGATATTTTCCTAAGAGAAAACATACGTCACACAAAGATTTGTATGAGAATGCTCACAGTAAATGTCCATCCGTAGGTTAATGAATAAACAAAATGTGGTATGTCTATACAACAGAACACTATTCACCAACAGAAAGGAATGAATTACTGATAGATCCAATAATATGAATGCATCTCAACACCATTATGCTAAGTGAAAACAGTTGGATGTAAGAGTACCTACTAATTTCACTTATATAAAAAGCAAGTTGATGTACAGTGACAAAAAGGAGATCACTAATTGGCTGGGGCTGAGGGCCAAAGGATAGACTGAAAAAGGGTACAGGTACAAAGAAGAGCTACAGATGGCCATTTGTATGCACATAAAAAGATGCTTAACATTAGTAATCATTAGGAAAGTGCCAACTCAAAATCACGAGAAAATACCACTTGAACATTCACACTCGTTAGGATGTCTATTAATTTCAAAAAAAAAAAAAAAAAGAAAATAGCAAATGTTGACAAGGATGCAAAGAAACTGGAACCCTTGTGCATCACTGGTAGGAATGTAAACTGGTGCAGCTATTGTGAAAAACAGTCTGGCAGTTCCTTAAAAAATTAAACACAAACTGGGTGCAGTGGCACATCTATAGTCCCAGCTACTCCTTCTTGGAAGCTGAGGTAGGGGGATCATTTGAGCCCAGGAGCTCAAAGCCAGCCTAGGCAACATAGCAAGACCTAGTCTTTAAAAATAAAAGAAGACAAGACAAATAAAAAAAATTAATTACATGATCCAGCAATTCCACTTCTGGGTATATAACCCGAAGAACTGAAAGCACGGGTTCAAATAGATACTGGCACACCTTTGCTCACTGCAGCACTATTCACAACAGCCAGAAGGTGGAAATAACTCAAACGTCCATCAACAGATGAATAGATAAACAAAATCTGATATATACATACAATGCAATACTATTCAGTCTTAAAAAGGGAATTCTGATATATTTTGTAATACTGATGAACTCTGAAGACATTATGCTAAATTAAGGAAGTCAGACACAAAAGGACAAATATTGCATGATTCTACCTATAGAAGTATATAGAATTGTCAAAATCAGAGTCAGGAAGTAGAATGGTGGACATTCTACCCCAGCAGATGTTGGGGCAAAAGGCGAATGGGGAGTTACCATTTAATGGGTTCAAAGTTTCAGCTTTGGATGATAAGAAAAGTTCTGGAGATGGATGGTGGTAATGGTTGCAGAACAGCATGAATGCACTTAATACTACTGAATTGTATACCTAAAAGTGATCATAATGGAAAATTTCATGATATATGTATTTTACTACAATAAGTAAATAGTAAAAAAAAAAAAAAAAAAAAAAAAAAAGTGGCACAGAAATATTTGAAAGTAATGTAAATGTTCTGTATCTTGATGGTGACTGTGGTTTCATGGGCATATAAAACTGTCAAAATTCATCCAATTAAATAGATTCATTTAATTGCATAAAATTATTGCTCAATAAAGTTGATGAGGGGGAAAAAAAGACACTAGCAAATTAGCAAGAATATAGTTTATGCCTTTCCTCCCTGCTTTTCCTCATTTCATCCTGCAATGCCTACAAGTTTTCTGTTTCATAGGAAGCAGGAGAAAAGAGAAAGACGGCGAAACGCAACATTCACTCAACATTAGAGAACATCTATTTCATATGTTACTCCAATAAGCCTGAGTATTACAGGTTTATGAAGAAACTAAAGTTTGGTATGATGAAGTAGTTTATCTATGTCACACAGAGATTAAGTGGTAAAGTTCATTTTGTAACTACTGTGTTTCTAAGCCTTTACAAATGTGCAATGTAAAAATGTCTCCCTACATGCGATTTCACCAGACCTATATACATGAGGGGAAATAATAACAGGCAAAGCCATGAAAATTGTCCATTTTCAACAAGACGTATGGCTAAGAAATGATAAATGTTCCAAGTGATGGATATGCTAATTACCCTGATTTGCTCATTACGCATTATATACATGTACTGAAACATCACCCTGTAAAACATTAATACATGCAAACGAAAAGAAAAAAACAGGACATAAAATGTGGGGAAAATAGGTACTTCTGTTCACATTTAAGGACTTCTTCCAACGGGTTCTTGAAACTTTTGTCTTTTGTAATTTCTCCCTACTTAACAATTGGGCATACAGATTAAGAACACACGCTCCACAGTCATATTTCCCAGGGCCCGTTCGAGTGCTGTGACCCAATATGATCCCCCCTTTGCCTCAGTTTTCTCAACTGCAAAATGGAGATTATAATTGTATCTATCCTGGGCACAGCAGCACCTGCCTGTGGTCCCAGCTACTTCAGAAGCTGCGGTAGAAAGATCATTTGACCCCGAGGTCAAGTCCATCCTGGGCAACACAGTGAGACATTGTCTCCAAAAATAACAATAACAACAACTGCATCTACCTCAAAGGGCTTTCGTGATGATTAAATAATAGATGGGAAGTGGTTAACATAGTGTTAGAGGCTTAAGAAAGTCTCAATAAATATTAGCCTTCTTCTTCCATAAAGTCTACCTATAATAGCTGGGTACAGACAGAGTTACATGCAGAAATGAAGAAGAAAAAGATAGTTTTTTAAGGTAGTGGTTTGAATTCATTAATGCCCTTCCTTCCTTCTTTCCTTCCTTCCACTCTCTCCCTTAAATGCATTACTGTTCTTCAAATATAGTTTTTGCATTAAAAATGCATGACTGATACAGATGGCAAATAAGCATATGAAAAGATGCTCCACATCATGTGTCATCAGGGAACCGCAAATTAAACTAGCAAGAAGATACCACTACACACATATTAGAATGGCTAATACCCAGAACACTGATAACACCAGATGCTGGTGAGGATGTGGAGTAACAGGAGCTCTCATTCATTGCTGATGGGAATGCAATAATGGTACAGTCACTTTGGAAGACAGTTTGGCAATTTCTTACGAAACTAAACACACTCATCACACAATCCAGCAATCTTACTCCTCCTTGTTATTTACCCAAAGGAGTTGAAAACTTATGTCTATACAAATACCTGCATGTGGATACTGAGAGCAGCCTTATTCATAACTCCCAAAACTTGGAAGTACCAAGATGGCCTTCAGAAGGTGAATGAGTAAACAAATTGTTTGCACATCCAAACAATGGGATATTACTTAGCACTAAAAATAAGTGATTTAATCAAGCCATGAAAAGATATGGAGGAATCTTAAATGCATCCTACTAAGTGAAAGAAGTCAGTGTGAAAAGGCTGTATGATTCCAATTATACAGCATTCTGGAAAAGATAAAACTATAGAAACAGTAAAAAGACCAGCGGTTGCCAGGGATTAGAGGAGAGACAGAGACGAACAGGTGAGGCACAGAACAACTCTGTGTAATACCATCATGGTAAACACATATCAATATACATCTGCTCAAACACAGAAGGTACAACACGAAGAGTGAACCCTAATGCAAACCGAACTTCCGTGATAACGAAGAGTCGATGTAGGTTCACCCGCCTTAACAAATGTTCCACTCTGGTGAAGCATGCTGATATGAGGGAGACTGTGTGTTGGAGGTGGGGGAGGAGGGCAGGAGGCATATGAGAAATCTTTACACCTTCCTCTCAATTTTGCTGTGAACCTAAATTTGCTCTTTAAAATTATCTTTTTAAAAAACATGTAAGGTGGAAACTATGAATGATGAAAGAAACCCCCATTCAGTAACCTGAAGCAGCACATTACCTTATGAAATAATAAATGATTCATTTATCTTTGGCAGAATTGGGTCATTTTCCTGCCTTTCTAGGGAAATAAAAATGTTACACTTTCTCAAACATTTGGAAGATTGTCTTTCAAAAAGCCAGTACAAGGAAGCTTGAGGAAAGCTTTTTATAGCCAAGTATAACAGCTGGCAGTCTAAAAGCCATATACAACATTTTGCTCTTCTGCAGAAATTATAGCAGCTCACAAAAGCAAAACCATTTTTATTGAGGAAACAATAAAAATAGTTGGAAAGCTTCAAAATTACACAGCATAGAAAGACTTTTAGTGAAATGAAAGTAATGTATAGATAACGTTTCTCGTAGTTAACGAAGGCGCCCCATTTACCTACTGAAATCCACATCTCTAGCGGACTGAAAATTCACTAGTGGTAAAAGTCAGTGAGGAAGGCAACAGACCCCTTGGGCATGATGTCACAGCCAAGTCAGGTGGCGTGCTTTTGTTAGATTTTCTAAGCCAGCACAGGCAGGGATAATAAAACACATTTACCTAGAGAAAAAAAAATTTAAAAAAGAACTAATCAAATGAAGATGACTGTAAATATTCTATACTAACAGAACTTTTAAATGGGAAGTAGGGAAATTCCGTATTCTGAAAAGCTGAACCAGCTGCAGGTGTTTGTGTCTCCGCTGTCCCCTGGCATTAGGATCTTCTCTCCTATTTTATCATCAAACATGTTGAGCCAACTGTTGTCCTGTCAGACTGCTGCATATCTTGTGAGTCTAAACTGAAAACAATATATCTCAGACTTTATCTTGGACTTGAGGCTGAGGAATAGCTGGATTTAAGATTAAAAAAAAGATTTTCCTTTTAAAGGGTCTTAAAAACTTTTGAGAAGCTTCAGGAAAAAGGCAAATAAGATATGATTATTTTGTGGCATAATAATATTTCATTTTCTGAAACTCAATTAGGAGAACTAATGAAGAAGAACTATGTCTCTTGCTTGCAGAAGCCAGCTTAAACTGGTAAGAGCCTAATTACTAACAATATTTGTTAGGCAAAATCCATTTCTGTTGGAACAGAAGGCATTTAAGCATTAACATAAAAGTTAAAATAGAGAAGACAGTACAGAATACTTAAGTTACAATTTCAAATTTGACAGTGTTGACAGAGCTACTCCAGAGACCACTAAATACATTGCTTAAAAAAAAAAAAAAAAAGGAAAGAGAAAAGGTTGGCAGGTCATAGTAGCTCACACCTATAATCCCAGCATATTGGGAGGCCAAGGTAGAAGGATCACTTGAGCTCAGGAGTAGGAGACCAACCTGGGCAGCATAGCAAGACCTTGTCTCTGCTAAAAATAAAAAAAAAATAAAAAAAATAAAAAAACTTAGCCAGGCATGGTGGCACACATCTGTAGTTCCAGCTACTTGGGAGGCCGAGATGGGGGAGAGCTTGAGCCCAAGATGCTGAGGCTACAGTGAGCCACGACTGTACCACTGCACCCCAGCCTGGGCAACAGAGCGAGACTGTCTCAAAAAATAAAAACAAAGTTTTCTTTTTTGAAAACATTATATATCTGACAAGATCTTCATATATAAATATTTCATTTTAAACAGCTAATTGAAGAGTTCCATACATTTACATGTGAGAACATTTCATAAGGTTTTCCCCTATCCTAACCATATCTTAACTCCAAACATTCCATTAAACGACAAAAATAACATGACATCCCCCAAAGCAGCAAAATGCCTTTCTTGATTTCTGAAGATAACAAAGAAAAAAAAAAGAAAAAGCAGAAAAGCAATAAACTGTTATTCATTTTAATAAATTTTTATGGTCCCTCGTCATTACTAAACTGAAGCATATGATATCTTCTCCTTCAGTTATCACTTTTATTGACAAGTCTTTAGCTGTTTTTCTTCATTTGCAAAATGAGTCCTAGATCTCAAGTCTGGCATAATCACTCAGCTCTCATAAAGAAAGGCATCCCAGGACCCACTTATCTTCATGTTACTTTTCTAAGGCAGCCCATCAAAAGTCTGAGGGGACAGTCACTCTTACTGCTATGAGAATACCAACTGGTTTAGTGCCCACTACTGGCTGACTACACAGCATCCATTCCTTCTTTTTCATTCCTGACAGAATCCTGGTTTTATTCACATATTCACTCTCATTAGAAATACATGTTTTAGGCCAGCCATGGTGGCTCACTCCTCTAATCCCAGCACTTTGCGAGGCTGAGGCGGGTGGAACACTTCAGGTCGAGTTTGAGACCAGCTTGGCCAACATGGTGGAACCCTGTCTCTACAAAAATTAGCTGGGCGTGGTGGCGTGCGCCTGTAACCCCAGCTACTCGGGAGGCTGAGGCACAAGAGTCACTTGATCCCAGGAGTCAGAGGTTGCAGTGAGTGGAGATGGCACCACTGCATTCCAGCCTGGGTGACAGAGACTCCATCTCGAGAAAAGAAAAAGAAAGAACTGTTTTCAGTTCTTAAATTCTTGTGGGTAAAAATAGGTAAAAAAAAAAAAAAAAAAAATAACTGCAATAAGATATATGAGTCAGGACTGGTAGGTACCATATGACTATTTCAGCAAACACATATCAACTGGAAAAATGTGCTGATGCAGGCTCTCTAGGATCAAACGTGCGGTAGGGCAATCCACATTAAGTTCAATAAAATGGTAAAGGAAAAAGGAAAAGCCAGGCATGGTGGCTCATGCCTATTATCTCAGCACTTTGGGAGCCTGGGCCACACAGTGAGGCACCATCTCTACACAAAGTGAAAACTCAGCTATGCATGGTGGTGTATGCCCATAGTCCCAGCTACTCAAAAGGCTGAACTGGGAGGATCACTTGAGCCCAGGAGGCTGAGGCTGCACTGAGCCATGATTGCATTACTGCACTAAGCCTGGGCAACAGAGTGAGACCCTGTCTCAAAACAGTAATAATTTTAAAAGTTAAAGTTAATAAAATATAAACAAACAAAAACCCAGAAACAGTGATTTGAAAGGACCTCTGATTCATCTGTGATGAAATGAGAACGGACTTGATGGACCGGCACTATTAGAAAGATGTGCACTGCCTGATCAAGAGGTGGTGCTTCTCAGAGTTTTTAAGCCAAAGACTGAATTCTTATTTTTCTTCATGGAGGATGAAAAAGGTTACAATATTGCAATATAAAAATCTGAAAAAGGAAAGTGAATTGATTTTTCATCTACTTAATAAAATGACGTATTTGGCTGATATTTCTTTAGGATCTCAACAACCGCAAGGCAAAACCTTCGTAGTTTCTCGGTGCAGCACAAATGAATCCTGCAGGTTAAATGAGGAGCTGCTCATTAGGACTGCGAATCGGGAAGAGCCTTAGTTCACCCACATGTGACTCACATCACTCACTCAGTGCCACATAAACATCATCACCATTCATTGTTCCTAAGTGGGGGGGGAAAATCCAGAGAGTATTTCCCTGAGATAATTAAGACGTCGGGTCACTGATTTGCGGATTCTGATGCTCTACCATTTGAGAGTGTCTGGGTCTTTCTGCAAGAAAAAATACCCACGAAGAGGAGCACTGAAAATGTGCTACATTTAAGGGAACTCTCTAAAGTGACTGCAATTATACAACTCCTAAATCGCTAAAAACACTCTGAATCTTGGTTTTAAACACCTTGTGTTGACAGAAGAGGATAAAAATTGCTCAAATGATGATGAACTTAATATGTGGTGTGTCTACTTTGAATTCCATACAATTTTCCCAATTACAAACGCTAGTCACACTGACCACTAACCTACGAAGGCCTTGGTTAATTTCTCAACGACATCAAGTTTACATATTGATATATTTCAACATTTCATTTTTGAAATGAATGCTATTTTACTTTTCAAAGGCAGATGTCTTACCTGCCCAGTGAATTTATAACCTCTGTGAACACTGGGCCCATATTCCTAAGCATCCTTACGGCATTTAAAATGCCTAACCAGTTTGGAACATTCAATAAGGTTTCACCAAATACTTGCTGAATGAATTAACGAGTGAAGATATGTTTAAAAAAATGAGATTGTCCTGGTAAGTTAATTTTGAAATAGAAAACATAGAATAATAAATGCTAGCTCAAAATAACTGTAGTAAAGCAATGTAAGTGACTGCATTGGAAAACTTAACAATAGAATGCATCACTGCTTCCGCTCCGAAATCTGCTACTTCTTTTGTGTTCTCTATCCTATGAGAGGTTCCACTATATCAACAGCTGACGGCATCAGGAAGAACCCAAGACCGCCTTTGGTTTCATTTATCTGCCAGGCGGACTCACAGGACTCAGCGGTCTAGTCATACTCACAGCTGCAACGTATTATGGGGAAAGAACGCCAAGCGAAGCCAGCAAAGGGAAAAAGGCACGTGGGGAGAGGTCTCAGGGAAAAAAAGTGTGAGCTTCCACCGGCCTTCTCCCAGTGAGTTACACAGGAGGCACTTAATCCTTCGTAAAGAAGCTGCGATAACATGTGAGAAATGTTGCCAATCAGGGAACTTGTTAGAGACTCAGTACCCTGGGTCTTTACTGGAGTTCAATCACCTGTAAGCAACCTCTAATTCTGGACTTCTGGAAGGACAGCAGGGGTTCAGCATAAACCATAATGTTTACACAAACAGTTTAGGCACTATGAGCCACTCCTACCAGATAATGGGGAAACCCCTTCTGAAATCTCAGTTGCTAGATGTCAGCCAAGGGCCAAACTTGCAAGCAGGCCTCCCTTTATTCCTTTATTCCTCCCTCCCTCCCTCCCTCCCTCCTTTCTGTCTCTGTCTCTCTCCCTCCCCTCCCTTCTCTCTCCCTCTCCCTCCTCCCTCTCTCCCTCCTCCTTCTCTCCCTCTCTCCCCCTCCCCCTCTCCTTCTCTCTCTCTCTCTCTCTCTCTCTGACAGTCTTCCTCTGTTGCCCATGCTGGAGTGCTGTGGTGCAATAACTCACTGCAACCTCCACCTCCCAGGTTCAAGTGATTCTCCTGCCTCAGCCTCCCAAGTAGCTGGGACTACAGGCGCATGCCACCGTGCCCAGCTAATTTTTGCATTTTTAGTAGAGATGGGGTTTCGCCATGTTCCCTAGGCCAGTCTCAAACTCCTGACATCAAGTGATCTGCTGGCCTCGGCCTCCCAAAGTGCTAGGATTAGAGGCAGGAGCCACCTCGCCCAGCCCAGGCCTTTTCAAGGACAAGCAGTTTAGACCTGCTAGGTTAACACTTTTCTGCACAGTGACTATGCCAGAAACCAACGAATAATCCCAATTCCTACTTCTTCACTGTCACTCATCTCTTCTAGGCCAAATCCTGTCCATTTGCTCCCAAGTAGCTTCCCTGTATTCCCTTCTTCCCATCCTCACTATCAGGCCTTTAATAGAGGCCTCTACTCTCGCTTGCTTGAATCACTGCTGTAACTCCTATCTTGTCTCCTGCCTATCCCCCCCATCCATTCTCCATGGGCCCTTCGCTGGGAAGGCTTCCCACTGCCTTCAATCTCCTGAGCATAGCAGAACAGAGCCTTTTTCTGATGTGCCCAAGTTTTCTCTCTAATTTCTCAACACTTTCTCCATTTTGTACTCTCCGTTCTAGTCAAACTGAACTATGAAACGTAGTTCTCAGAAAGCATGGCACTGTCCTGCCTTTGCCACTTTGCTCAAGTTACTTGTCCTCTACCTAGAGGGCATTCCCACTTTAGCCTGGGTGAAGAAGCAT
The DNA here is from genome assembly GCA_036589455.1 of Ateles fusciceps. Lineage (NCBI taxonomy): Eukaryota > Metazoa > Chordata > Mammalia > Primates > Atelidae > Ateles > Ateles fusciceps. The sequence goes on from JAZHEH010003256.1 coordinate 1,727,831, forward strand.
GTAGCCTTTACAACTCAGCTGAGGCATCAACTCAGACCTTCCCAGATATCCCCCCTCTCCCAGTCTAATACCTCATGCCTACTCCCTCCACGGAATTTATCACACTGCACTGCAATTTTCAGTCTGTTTTATTGAATCTGTCCCCCCTATACTAACACTGGGTCCTTAAAGGTGTGGACTGTGTATCCCCAGTGTCTGGCATGGTAACTGACAACTTGCTCAGTTTCAGTGAAGATTTCTTGACTGAATAAATGTCACAATTTCAGTCCTTCTAAAGAGGACTGAACTTAGACAATTTTGGCACAGACGCTGGGAATGGTGCATTGTTCATGTTGTCCTCTTTGCAGTGGCTTTGTTCAAAAGCTAACAGCCACATATGTGGTGGTCTTTCTGCGACCGTGTAGGTCCACAGAGCCTGTAATTTTTATACTAATTGCACTTTTGATTTCAACTTACCTTCCCCAACCTCTTACTCTGATTACTTCACTTACACTTTATTTTTATCTTTGTGTGTGCCCATGTGTTTTCCCAAAGCTTAAATTCCTTCTGGACTAAAGCAGGATGTAAATAAATATGTATACAGTCCCAAAGAGATGAAAACACTATGCCATTGTTCTCCAGAGAGGTTGAAACCTCAGTGTTTCTCGGTACCCCATTCCTGGCTAAATCCAAAGTCTCTTAAAGCACAACTTACAAAAAGAACTATTTTCCTTCTAGTAATTCAGCTAAACCTCATGCAATTAAGTTACTCTAAATAAAGGAATGCACAGGTGCACCCATATTTTCTTCACAAGACTTAGGAGCAAGACTCAAAGAAGTGAGGCCAGATGTGTGCCTTACTTTATTCAGTCAATGTGCTACTGAAAAACAGTGTAAAATGAGTTGTTTAAATAGAATCAAAATTTCAATTTACTAGAGATGCTCACTATTTAAAGAAACACCATGGCAAATCAATGAAGTCATTATGGGGTGAAGGAAGTAATCACCCTAAAACCTATCTGCTTTGTAATCCCAGATTTATATGCTGAGGCAATTTTAAAGTATGATTATTAGAAAACCCTCCTCAAGTTCTACTGTGTATAAACATACAATTCTCTTCATTTGCTTCATTGCCTATAAATGTAACTCAAGTTAATAACCAGTCAGAAAATTCAAATTAACATTAAATACTGAAACACCGTTATCACCAAATTCAAACCAGAAATTATTAGCACTTCAAACGTTCTCAAAGCTTCTCAAAGCCCTGTTAATTCCTCCCTTTTTCCCCCAACTTGACAAACATTCCTCAGCAACCTCCTAAGTAAAACATTACTTCCCATGTGTCAATGGATTCCACATAAGTAAGGCAAAGTCCTTGCTGTCAGGGAACTTAGAGCCACTTCAAGTATACTCTTTTTTTTCTTTTTCCTTTTTTTCATTGTTATATCTATTGCTAGCATTAGACTTTTTTTCTTGTTTAATCCACATTTTTTTCCCTCCTTTATATCTGTTTTTGTTTTATAAACTGCCATTCAGGAGATAACTTTCATTAATTTGCCTTATATATATCTAGCTATATATATAGATAGATATATATAGAATATATAGATATATATAGATATTTTTTTTTTTTTGCAGAGCTGGCTGAGGTTTTATTTTGGACCAAAAAAAAAAAGCAACTGAATTGTTTTGCAACTGGAGGCATGGGCAAGGGGAGTCCCCAGGCAGTAAACTCCCCATGGGTGGGTTGAGGGCTAGGGCTGAGCCTCAGGTGGGTTTCCTGTTCCCCCGTGCTCCCCTGCACAAGGGCCTCCCTCCGAGGCTGTAGGGCAGCCAAAAGAGGGGCAGCGTGGGAGGGGCTGTTGCAGCTGTTCACTTGGGCTGGACGTCAGAGGATTCAGGCACCAGCCTCCCATTGTGGGTCTCAATCTTCTTCACAACCATGGCCTTGGTGGTGGCTGGTGCGGCTGAAGGAGCTGGAGCCTGCACCAGAGCCAAAGCTGGAGCCCAGGCCGTAGCTGAGGCCGGGGCTTGTGAGGCCCCATAAGCCGAGCTCAGACCACCTGCATGGCCACTGGTGGTCTTCGGTATGGATACTCATGTTCTGCATCTCAGACTCCAGCCGGCTCTCCTCGCCTTCCAGCAGCTTCCTGTAGGTGGCGATCTCGATGTCTGGGGCCACCTTGATGAAGGAGCAGCTTCTCCGCTCCTTCAGGAATCTCTGCCTGGTTCAGCCCGCTTGCCTCCACTCTTGCCTCCACCATGTCCATCAGGGTGACCCAGAAGTCCAACAAGGTGTCCAACTCTGGCCCCCATGCCTTCACCAGCCGCTCCTACACGAGTGAACCCAGTGCCCGCATCAGCTCCTCAAGCTTCTCCCGAGTGGGCATCAGCAGCTTCCAGGGTGGCCAGGGCACAGGTTATGGTGGGGCCAGTGGCATAGGCATGGGCATGGGCATGGGAGGCATCACTACTGTCACAGTCAGCCAGAGCCTGCTGAGCCCCCTTAATCTGGAAGTGGACCTCATCATCCAAGCTGTGCGCACCCAGGAGAAGGAGCAGATCAAGACCCTCAACAATAAGTTTGCCTCCTCCATCAACAAGGTATGGTTCCCAGAGCAACAGAACAAGATGCTGGAGACCAAGTGGGTCCTCCAGCGGCAGAGCATGGCTCGGAGCAACATGGACAACATGTTTGAGACCTACATCAACAACCTTAGGCGGCAGCTGGAAACTCTGGGCCAGGAGAAGCTGAAGCTGGAGGTGGAGACTGGCAACATGCAGGGGCCGGTGGAGAACTTCAAGAACAAGTATGAGGATGAGCTCAATAAGCGTACAGAGATGGAGAATGAATCTGTCCTCGTCAAGAAGGATGCCGATGAAGCTTACATGAACAAGGTAGAGCTGGAGTCTCACCTGGAAGGGCTGACTGACGAGATCGACTTCCTCAGCAGCTGTAGGAAGAGGAGATCAGGAGCTGCAGTCCCAGATCTCGGATATGTCTGTGGTGCTGTCCATGGACAACAGCCGCTCCCTGGACATGGACAGCATCATTGCTGAGGTCAAGGCACAGTACAAGGAGATCGCCAACCGCAGCCGGGCCGAGGCTGAGAGCAGGTTCCAGATCAAGTATGACCAGCTGCAGACGCAGGCTGGGAAGCACGGGGATGACCTGTGCGTACAAAGACTGAGATCTCTGAGATGAACCGGAACATCAGCCAGCTCCAGGCTGAGACTGAGGGCCTCAAAGGGCACGGCATGGCAGCTGCGTGAGTACCAGGAGCTGATGAACGTCAAGCCTTATAAAATTTCTAACAAAACCAATTAAAACAACAAGAGAACATAGAGGAAGGACAGTATATGCAGAGTTGAAAAAAACCTTAAGGAAGATTAAAAGCTCATCATACAAATGTCTAAATTTATTACTAGGCCCTACTAATTTGAATTTTGGGATGAAAATTCCTTATGAATTAATTACAGATTTGAATATTTAAGGCAATTGCGTTCCACTCATCTCAAGTACAAATATAGTCATTCAAACTGGGCTAATAAAAGGCAGCTTAGTGGACATCGTAAAAGGTTTAATTTTAGTGAATTAACAGATTTGCAACTAGGTTCTCAATAATTTGGATATAAACAAGATATTTAGAAAGAAAGCTGCTAAAAACTGTTCCTTCATGTAGGTTAAGAATTAGTCTTCCAATATTTTCTACATTACTATTCTTATTTTTCAAATAATTTTTTTACAAACACTAAAAAGGTAATGTGTCTAAAACTTCTCAACACTTAAAAATAAGTGCAGATTGAAACTATCTTATACATGAATTTGACAATGACTCATGACCTAGAGGCAAAAGCAGACAGTGCTGTTTAAGCTGCTCAATAAAATTTGAGCTAAACTTCAAATGAATAAGCAAATAATTTCTACAACAGCTGCTAGATCAGTGTTTTAAAATCCTTGCTAAATGCTTAAAGTTTTCATCCTTTTGTAATCTGCTCCTTGTGTGTACTTAACCCACTCACAGGTATTTATGTTAATTCATTAGCTCCCTCAGGCGGGCGGGGCAGACTATTATCTTAAAGGACTGATGCATAGCTTCCTGGGTCAGAGGCAGATAAATCTTGTCATATAATTGCATGTTCTTTTATGTATTGCTGTCTTCCTGCTGGGAAAAATGTTAAAATATTTAAGGCTTACTATCTGGTGTGACTGTGATTTTATAATTAAAGTCTGGGATAGGAGGAGACAGGGGTAGAATTCAGTACTTTATCTCAGTGTGAACAGTGTTTCTTTGAAGTAGTAAACTTTTAGAAAGTCAGTAAAAGTAAAAATTCTGGTGAATAAGAGCTGGTAGAGTCCTTTGAAGTCTTCAACCCCCATTTGATGACAATCTAGTCTAATAAAGATAGAGCTAAAAGAACAAGGACTGTATATGTCACAAAGATCATGATTATCTTCAGTGATAAAATCAAGGACACATTATCATCAAACTAAAATATACCAAACTAATAGAGCAACTATTTACATATTTCCATATTTGTCTACATACCAGACAGTCCGTGGGGACAATGGTTTTATTTTGTTCTTAATTACAACAGTATTTAGAGCTGGAACTATCTAATTGGCAGGTAAGCCAAGCATTCTCTCATCCACTCACTCCCTTCGGCATTCTTCTCTTACCCCTATCTTCTGGCCCAAAAAAAATATCTAGTCAGGGAGTGGGGGAGTTGCAGGACAAGGTATGAGTTGAGGAGAACATCTGCCTTTTATCAACTGGTATGTCAGGATTTGCAGTTTTTTGAAATTCTAAATCTTAATGTTGCTGTGCAGACTTGCGCCTCCTGGTACAAATAAGAGATGCACCCCACACGCCAACGCCCTCCCACAGCCCATAGCCTTGGGGCGCTCCAAGGAGAGCAGAGCTCAATACCATAACTAAGGACGACTCGCTCCTGGACATGAATCTAGCACGAAAGATCATTTTCATTAAACACATAATTGCACAGTGACTTGATTTAAATCTACTCTATTATTTTCTTTGAATGAAAAGCAGATGCGTAACAGCAACCTGGAACAGAAAGTGGAGCTTTCCGCTGCATCTTGTTCTATGTGCAACAAGCCCGGGAGAGGGTGAGCTCAGTCAGCATCATGTGGCAGGAAAACCGCAAACAGTTATGAAGGCCACATACTCCAGCACCGACTGAGCCACGGCTGCAGGAAGGGGAGCGAATGTTCCTCAGCAAGACCCTATTCAGAGGACCACGGAAGGTGTGAGGGTCTATGATAATGAATCTGTGGTTTGCAACTTGTTTGTCACATCTCAAAATAAGTAAATCCAGTATGTGTGACTGTTAAGAAAAACAATGAAGGACAGTTAAATCTTTCTTGGTTAATTAAGCGATTTTCATCTGGAGGCTTGTTTGGAGGAAGGAGCCTCCTGGAAACTAGGATCAGAAAGAAGTGTTTAGTGTGAAAAAATCAGTTCCAGATGATTTTGTGTATATGCCTTGTGTTTAAATTCAGACTGTTAAGTCTAGACACTGGAAATCAAACTTACAGGTCAGCAAAAAAAGAACACCCAAGCAGCAAAAAGCTGTCATTTCACTGCTACCCTTATTAAAAGAATACAATATGCTTCCTTCAAATCTATGTTTTATAATTCTCTTCTTTATAACAAAAAGTCTTCTAACAACACAATCAAAAACAAATGGTCAGAAGTAATGATGATATAACCCTGAATGTTTAAAGTCTTTGCCAGCTGATGCCCTGCTCAGGAGAATGGCATCAGCTGGCAAAGACTTTAAACATTCAGGTTTATATGACTGAATATGAATGGAAGGTCATAACAGAAAGGGAGCAGAAGGCTGAGGGAAGAACAAGAGCACAGAGATAGAGTGCAGGGTGCCCGCAGCTTGCTACCAGTCCAGTCCCTAGCCACAGTTTCCTCATCTCTACAAAAAGTATAAGAATGTACATCAGTTAGCCGGGCACGGTGGCTCACGCCTGTAATCCCAGCACTTTGGGAGGCTGAGGCAGGCGGATCACGAGGTCAGGGGTTCAAGACCAGCCTGACCAACACGGTGAAACCCCGTCTCTACTTAAAAATACAAAAATTAGCTAGGCGTGGTGGTGCACACCTATAATCCCAGCTAGCTGGGAGGCTGAGGCAGGAGAATTGCTTGAACCCAGGAGGCAGAGGTTGCATGAGCTGAAAGCCTGCCATTGTACTCCAGCCTGGGCGACACAGCAAGACTCCGTCTCAAAAAAAAAAAAAAAAGAATGTACATCAGTTTATTGTTCATAATAATGAACTACAGGAGCATTTGTTATTGTTACACTAGTTAAAAACCACAATAAAAGTACTACTCTTACTAGTAACAAATCAAAGAATCTCCTTAATATTAAATCGGTGTAAATGGCTCTTGGCAGGGAGCCAGTTCTGCAGGCACAACAGCCATCCATTTGCAAAGTCATCAGTCTGGAATTACCAGTCAGACCTCCAGCAGGGAAAAGACCAATGTCTTACCTGTTTCATGCCTCTGCTGAAAAAGTGAATGAAAAGATGGTCTCCCTTTTCCAAATGAAACCATCAAAAACCAACAAGGGGAGAAGAGGAATCACTGACTAGGACACTTCTGCACAGAAAACAAGTGGCTCTTATCTGAAAATATAACATAATAAAGTCGACCAACGCATAGAACATCGTTTAGAGTCTCTCTAATTTTTAGATACTGCAACCGAAGCACAGAGATAACCTGCCCACAGCCACAAAGCTAGTCTGCTTCTGGACTCTGCATTCTTAGTCATGACCTTGTACCTGCCCCCTCATGTTCTGCCATGAAAATAAAAAGTCTGAAACAGAAAAATCTAAATCAAAATATTTTAATTTGTAATAAAAGAAAAACTGAGAATTTGCAAAAGGTATAAAAATTTTCTTCTGTGTAAGGAAAGCTTCATGCCAGATATCTTAAACTCAACATTAATATCCAACACATTTCATGTAAAACAGAACAGTACTGCCACAGTAATTATGCTCCTCAATTAGATAAAAACCTCAAAAACAGACCTGTCTGCAGATGTTAATCTGCTAACCCTACAGTGCACCGTGTATTTGTTTCTGCCAATAAACTATGCTGTTGCCAGAAATTAAACATAAGTTCCTAACTGCATGTATGATTTTTTTGTAATTACTTAATATTAATAAGCCGAACTGATAAACACAATCCTAAATCAAGAAACAAAGCCAATATAAAACAGAAAGACGGCATTTTTAAATCCCAGAAGACATCACCTGGAGCTTTTCATCATGCCTCTTTCAAGTTCATCCCTAGTTAAACCCCTTTGTTGCTTCCTCTGAAGAATCCTAAAGCAGATGCAGCAGCACTCTCACTACTGCAGTTTTCCTGCGAAGGCTGAATTCTGTTTGGGGCGGGTGGTGGGCAGGAGTAATTAGACTGTTCTAGCTCTTCCCGGGAATGCTTAGATGGGCAGTGAGCTATTGTATTGCCTCTGATACCATAATCTCCCTCACACCCGTCCTATGTGGAGCCTTAGTTTGAGGGAGGAAAGTGAATCACACTCCCCCCCCCCCACCTCCCCCCCCCCCTCAATGAGGCATGCCTATGGAGGCGGTGGCCACTTCTTAGGCCTAAATCTGTGTTCAGAGAGTGGCTCCATGGTTTGAGAGATGGTCGCATGACCCTTCCTGGACTATCGTTAAGGATAAGAGGCACAGGAACTTACACAGTCGGAAAGACTTCCAACTAACAGAGTCAGAAAACTAGTAAGGTGGGAACTGGCAATTTCTAAACCCATGGCAACAGCACTCTCTCAGGTCTCCTCTTCATTTCCCAGGACCTCCATCCTGAGGGCTGAACTGATAACATTCATCTTACCTTTATGGATGATGAAGAAAATGCCACTAGTGAGTTTAATTCTCAAAGGGAAAAGAGAAAGTAGTATCTGATATTGATTAGGTCCAAATATATTCTCTTGGTGTTTTAGCCAGAAATACAACTGGGCATTTTTGTAGCAATCTGTAAGAGACTTTATACATGTATCCATTCCAAAATAATGGGCTTTTAGTTATTCGTTTTTATTCATTTCCATTTTGTCTTTTAAAAATGACATCCAAAATGATCAAAAGCTTCAAGGTACTGGAACACCATAAGATAATCTTCCTGTATTTCCTTCCCCAAAGTACCCAGAGATCAGCTCCAAGAGGAGTGCTCCTAACCAAGAGGTGAAGTCCTTACACAAGGATGTCAGAATCCTAATCAAAAAGCAATAGAGCAAAGTGAACTGTGAGAGAAAGTGGAAAGGGAACGATTGTGTTTAAATTCACATAAGCAGAGTCTTAACTAGTGACAAACCTGATAGGAGGACTGTTTTAATGGCATGTACCTTTTATTGCTTTCCAATGCTTAGAGTCAGCAGAACAAGCTACTACTTTGTTAGATAATGAAACACAGATAAAAATTTATGTGTAATTGGTATGTTTTAAAGTGGTATTTAAAAGCTATTTATTTCTTAGTTGGGACAGATATTCTTTTAAGTCATTAATTGGCAACCATAAATTTTAATTCTATTCTTGGCCTAATTATCATAGATTTCAAGTAAGTAGGCTCCAAAACAATGAGGCTTTACTGATTCAATCAGGAATACTTGCTGAAGGGTTTCCTAAGAAGATTACGACAGCATAAATTAACTCCATCAGCAGAAGCACTGGAATATAAATAAAAATGGCAGCTCCATATATAATAAACATATTTAAGACATGTAAGTAAAAATAAGGATGGTGCAGATATATATACAACATGGCGCCGCTCATGAAAACGACACAAAACAATTTTTTTGTGTGTATAAAAACAAAAACTGTGAACGTGGGGTATGTGTACTAGCAGTGCTTACTTCTAGGAAGGAGGGCAGGACAGGTGGGAGCTAACAGGGATTAAGGACAATGATCAAGGGGAATTTTGCCTTTGTTATAAAATGTTTTAAATTATTTAAAGTTATTGTGTTTATACATTATTTGTACAATTAAAATATTTTAAAATTTCAGATTTATTTGTCCCCACTATAAGTAATCACAACGAATGATGATTCCTGAGTATTGGAGAAGCCTACTACCTAGGGGTGGTACCAATTACAATCCTAAAAGACACAATATGCTATCATCCCAAATGCTGAAATCCTGAAAAGACTGATATACAGGTCTTAAAAAAAAAAAAGTCATGAAAGTAAAAATCCCTAAAGTCTAAAATCCTGAAAATCATAGTCCCCCAAAACTAAAACCCCAAATGTTGAAATCCTGAAAGCCAAATTCTGGGGAAGGGATTAGCGTGTTTTCAGCTGTGCTCACTGCCGCTGCATCATGTTCGTTCTATCATGTCAGACTGAACTATCTTGTTGTTGTGTTTATCTGGAAACTAAGTACGGTTTAAGAAGATGTGCACAGGTGCCAAATTCACAAGGGGTAGACTAGTAACTTGATGAAGCATTATTTTGGATATGTCTGTCAGGGTGTTTCCAGAGGAGATTAGTATGTGACTCTTAACGGGGTAGGTGGAGATCTGCCCTAAATGTTGGCGGCAGCATCCAATCAGCCTTGGACCCAGAGGGAACAAACACAGATGGTAAATTGCTTTCTCTCTGAGACATGAGACAGACTTTTCTTCTGCCTTGGACATAAGAAACATCATTCCAAGAAAATGCATTATCACAATGTTGTTTGTCTGTAAGCATTGTGCATGTACATAAAAACACTGAAACTTCTTCAATAAATGAAGAAATGCCGTTTTTCTTAACCTGCATTTGTGAAAGATAAAATTTCTTGAGACCTTGGCTCTTTGGGTGACTGTATTTCTGGCAATGACCTGAGGTTTTTGATCCATCTTATCAAAAGATGTCCGTCAAGGTATTTTTGATGACTGCAGTTATAACAACGGATGCATACAATTTCCAACCATAGTAATATGCGTTCACGCGTTTCACTTTTTGACCTATTTCTTTATAAATACAGTTTGTTCATAACTGTAATAGCTGAGTGACTTCCATTAGTATATCTGAGTGTTTATGTTTGCAAAGGTATGTATGGTACTGTTGCCTATTTTACTGTGTAAAGTGGCCTATAATATGTTCAGTCATGTACTTATATGTCTCTAAAATCTTCTTTTAAAATTGTAATAAATATATTTTAAATATTTTTAAAACTTTATTCCAGAATTGTATTTTTGAAATTTTGATCTTTTAGGATTGTGATTTGGAGATTTTAGACTTTAGGGATTTTAGGCTGGGGCTAGTGAATCACATCTATAATCTCAGCACTTTGGGAGGCGGAGGCGGGCAGATCACCTGAGCCCAGGAGTTCAAGACCAGACTGGGCAACATGGCAAAACCCGATCTGTACAAAAAATACAAAATTAGCCGGGTGTGGAGTCCCAGCTACCCAGGAGGGTGAGGTAGAAGATTGTTGGAGACTGGGAGGCAGAGGATACAGTGAGCCAAGATCATGCCACTGCACTCCAGCCTGGGTGACAAGGCAAGATTCTCTAAATCAGTCAATCAATCTAGACTTTAAGGAGTTTAATCTTTCAAAATTTCAACATTTGGAATCATGGCATTGAAGATGGTGTCTCTCAAGATTACGGTCCAAACCTGACTAAGGGTACTAGGAAAGTACAACGCCAGATACCACAGAAGTTCCTAAAACATATGACTCCATTCTGGTGCAACCATACGTCTATGTGTGAGGCACCATTTCCTAAGAAGAAATCAAATACAATAGATGGCAAACTGATCTTGGCCTAGGTCAAGCTTATTCAGCCTGTGGCCCAGCATAGCTTTGAATGCAGCCAAACACAAATTTGTCAACTTTCTTAAATCATGAGTTTTCTTGTGTGATTTTTATTTTTTTAGCTCATCAGCTATCATTCAAGTTAGTGTATTTTATGTGTGGCTCAGGACAATTTTTCTTCTTCCAGTGTGGCCCAGGGAAGACAAAAGATTAGACACCCCTGGCCTAGGTCAGCAGCACCAGAAGGATATCAAGATAGGATCTAGTGGCCAGGCTACAGGAAAACGAAACTGGGAGGGATTGAACACTTGAAAATAAATAAAAACACTAGATGAGTTTCTTGTTTATAAAGCTTCTTTTATTGAAGCCAGAATCTTTCTGGCTGTGCCAACCGGGGCAACTAAAAGTTGGATAGAAATCTGCATCTTCTAAAAGAAACAGAAGGAAAGGACAGAAAAAAAAATTCCAGTGAGGGCCACAGTCTAGTGCATAAACTGCCTGAATCTCTGGGTGACCCTAATACCCACATGCACTGAGGAGAGGCCAATCAGTCCAGAAAAGGCTAAAAGAACTGAAAAGTGACTTCAGGTGCTGCCCTTCACAGGGGTAACAAAGTTGGAGCATACATTCTGCCAACATAACAGTATGCTAAAGCAAATAAACAAATAAATAAATATTCTGTTACATTCCTCTGAAGAAAACACATATATTTTTCCTATACACACATATGTATAATATATACATATTTATATATTTTTTTCTTCAGAGGAATATAACAGAATCAAGAAGCCTATAATATACTAAAAATGTTCTGAATAAAACCCAAAATTACTAGACCTATGAGGAAAGAGGACAGGGTGATCCATTCTCAAGAAAAAAAAAATTAATCAATAAAAACCAACCCAAAATGACCCAACTGCCTCAACAACTAGGTAAGAATATTTACGGTCGGCTTTCATTACTATGCCCAAGGAAGGAAAGGAAAATATGCTTGTAATAAACAAACAGGAAATATCAACAGAGAATCTTAAAAAATGTGATATGAAAATGTGAAATGAATAAAAAGAAAATCCAATAAAAATGGAAGAGGAAGAGAGAGAGACAAATAAAAGAACCAGACAGATGGCAGTGATAAGAACTCAGTCTTACATGGTAAGAATTCAGTGTGACATTGCTGGCTGTGAAGATAGAAGGATGAAGCCATGAGTTACAAAATACAGGTAGCCTTTAGAAGGTGGAAAGACAACAAAATAGTTTCTCTCCCCAGACCCTGCACAGGGAACACAGCTCGGCTGACACCTTGATTTTAGCCTGGTATGACCAATTTTGGACTTCTGACTTCCAGAAATATAAGATAAAACTTTCATTTTCTTATGCCACTAAGTTTGTGGTACTTTCTTACAACAGCAATAAGAAACAGAAATGTGCTGAAAGAGAAGGAGAAAAGAAACTGCCAATCCAGAGCCCTCCATCCAGCAAAAATCATCTTTAAGAATAAAGGCAAAATAAAGACATTTTCATATAAAAGAAAACTAACATAATTTATTACCACCAGACCTGTACAACAAGACGTGCTAAAGGATGTACTTCAGGCTGCAGGACAATGACACTAGATGAAAACCTGAAATTTCATGAAAGGATGAAGAGTACTGGAAATGGCGAACATGTAGGGAAGTAGAAAAGACTCTTTCTCTGAATTTCTTCAAAATATATATGGGTACTTAAACACAGAAGTAAAATATTGTACCGTGGGAGTTTTAAACTATGCAAATATAATATACATGACATCTGTAAGACTGAAGAGTTCGTGTTTTGCATGAAATGGGACAATATTGACTTTAGACTGTGAACATTTAATTATGTGTTTTGTAATCCTAGAGACACCATTAAAAAAGAACACAGGGAGATATAGCAAGAAAAAAAAACCTAGCCAAAAGACCTTTGGCGAAAGAACCAAAAGATAATATATGATAAAAATTTTTTTTCACCGAAAATAGTTTTGAAAATGCTACTATGAAGTCTCAGCCAGCAAATTCTATTTCTTGCCAATATATTCATCTGCATAAGAAATGGTACAGGGGCCAGGCGCAGTGGCTCACGCCCGTAATCCCAGCACTTCGGGAGGCTGAGGCAGCCAGATCACCTGAGGTCAGGAGTTCAAGACCAGCCTGACCAACATGGAGAAACCCCATCTCTATTAAAAAAAAAAAAAAGGAAAAGAAAAGAAAAAAGAAATGGTATGGGATACATCTGTAGATTTAAACATGCACATAAACACCCAAGTCCACTAAAATGGTCTGATTTTCTACTCCTCATTCAATTAAAAAAGAGGCTATATAAAGGAAACACCAAAAAGCAAAATAACAAATCCATCTCTAGTTCAGTTCTTGCCCTCATTCACAGTTTTCACTAAGGAAAGAAAAATTCAGAGGAAAGGCAGAGCTGGAACTTCATTTCCTCTATCTGGTTAGCCAGCGATCCTTCAGTGTTAACTACACATCCACCCACATTCAGATGTACTGCCAAAGGACCAACACAGACAAGTGCTGAGTCAGGTTTCAGTGTCTTTCTAACATATGCCATCTCATTCAACAGAAAATCAAATTTTGTTTCAACGTGACTCTTCTGGGTTTAAAAAAAAAAGTTCAAAATCTTAGAGTTAACTGTACAGTCAATTAACTAGTACATAAACTAATGACTTCAGTACACTAGTGGTGATAGCCAAAATAGCAAAAATTAAGTCAAAGGCATGTCACTTACTTGTTCCTTCTGGCTCATTTATTTTAACTGCTCCCACTAGCATTAGCATTCTGTCTGCTTTGTTTTTTGGGATTTTTTTGTATTTTTTTTTCTTTTTTGCCATAGTCAGGCTAGATTTATTCAGTAATTATCTTCCCTTTGGATGAGATAAAAACAGAACAAAAAGAAATTTAAAAATTGCTTTAACAGTGAGTTAGTATTTATTCAATGTATTTATTGTAACACAGTATTTATTGAAATGTTATCATTTGCCAGGCATAGAAGAATAAAAGATAAATAAGATGGCCACTTATCTCTAAGACTTAAGTAAATACATAGGATATACATACATAAGAGATTCAAAACAAAGCTGACTGTTTTATGAAAGCAGAAACGAGAGAGACAATCTTCTCAGTTGGAGAATCAGGATAAGTTTGTCCTTGCAGAATGAGATTTTCAGGGGCAAGCTGGGGGTGGGGAACCAGCATAGAAATAGGAGACCAGGGAAGTGGAGGACAATCTAGGGAGAGGTGACCGGCCCAGTATGCCTCGAGCATCCACGCTCCATTGGTGAACGCTGTGAGAGAAAACACTGCATGTATAATTATGGTGGCCTGCAAAGCCAAGCTAAAGGTCTTGGGCCTTGTTTGATAGATAGTGAGGTTCACAGATTTTTTCAAATTGTGGAGTAACATTTTTCATCATTTACCAACAAATAGCCTTTGGAAGTATTATGTGCCAAAACTATGCAAACAAGTAAGGTTACATAAGTGAATCCCCACAAAGTCCCACGTGAAGAAGGCTGCAGTCTACTAGGGGAGCTAACTATGTAAAGAGAACCGTAAGTTCCAAAGCCTTAGTGAGGACTGCACCATAGTTCTGTCTAGCCAACATGGAAAGCCTGGGATTGCCTTACCAAATTCAAGCTCACAGCCTACAGATGATACATACGTGAAGGAATAATTTAAAATATAAAACAAGAGAGAGAAGAGGAATCTTTTTAACATTTTTCTGTAATCAGAATACCTGTCATCCAGGAAAAGGTCATAAAGCAGCACAAAATAACACCACCCAACTGAAAAAAGATTTTTTTTTAATGTGGCAAAAATTAATTCAGGATTTCCTTTGCAAATTATCCAGGGTTTTTCCCCATTTTGGCTTAGATGCCACTACTCGATGCTCCTGTAATATTCTGATTCTTTCTGTCTGTAATTACAGTGCCCATCCCATGGGATTCAAGTTACCTGTTTATTTATCTGCCACCTCTGGTATTTTATCAACTCTTTAAGGGAAGGAACTGTGTTTTATGAATGATATTCTCATTTTTTAAAAGAAAATAATGGTTTGTCAAATAAAAAAAAAATCTACTATCTTCCTTTCTTTAAACTTTCAAAATTAGCTCAAAGAAAATCTACTATTGTTGACACTCGGTAAAGTACATCTTGGCAACTTCTTTTAAAGTGCCTTTCATAAAACAAGCAGAAGATATACACACAGATACACACATACACTTTTTAAATTTTGAAATAATGTGTTTGTACTGTAAAATATAAGACATTTATCTGAAGCATTCAGAAATTTCTCCCCTGCCCCAAACACTCCTTATTGGGCTATTTTTATCCCAATTTCATGCTTAGTTGACTTAAGGAGGAAAAGCATTAAATAAAATTTATGGGAGGTCATTGATTTGGACTAAGCTCCTACACTAGGCCCCAAGACAGGAAGCCAAAATGGAGTTACTCATACTAAAGTCCCACACTGAAACCAAGTTGTTTATCCAACTTGAGAAATCAGGAGAGAGGTAATAGCCTAATTCCAAACAGGCCACTTTTAGGCAACATGATAAGGAAGGCTTCTTCTGTTTTAATCTTATATGAAAAAATAACTTTGAAATAGCCAATCTTCTTGCTTCATTTCTGCTTCTTCAGCCATCTTCTGCCTATATAGCCCATCCCCCTCTTGCAAGGATGTGAGGTCCATCCATCTTTCTAGGTCACAGTCACGTTACACTGAATTAATTCTTTCATTCATTCAATATTTACTGCACACAGGGCCGGGTGTGGAGGCTCACGCCTGTAAACCCAGCACTGCGGGAGGTTGAGGCAGGTGGATCATGAGGTCAGGAGTTCAAAACCAGCCTGGCCAAGATGGTGAAACACCATCTCTACTAAAAATACAAAAAGTAGCTGGGTACAGTGGCAGGTGCCCATAATCCCAGCTACTTGGGAGGCAGAGGCAGGAGAATCGCTTGAACCTGGGGGGCAGAGGTTGCAGTGAGCAGAGATCACGCCACTGCACTCCAGCCTGGGCGACAGAGTGAGTCTCCGTCTCAAAAAAAAAAAAAAAAAAAAGACTTTACTGCACACATATATTCATGTATCTACAGACCTATATTAGTTTCTAGAGTTACAAAACATTCATAAGACACAGATCTTTCCCCAAAAGAGATGATAAAGTAACAAGGTGGCAGATAAGTAGACAGGCAACTTGAATCCTATGGGATAAGCACTGTAATTAAGAGAGAAAGAATCAGGACATTACAGAGGTAGAGTAGTGGCATCTAACCTAGACTGCAGAGCCTAGGGAAAGCTTTGTAAAAAAGGTTCAGCACTGAAGAATGTGAAGGGACAATGGAAGGAGGCAATTCAGGCACAGTCATAGAAATTATCTTGAGGACAGAAAACACAGCAGACTAGAGAACTTCAGTATGGCAAGAACACAAATTACAAAGTGATGAAACAAAGTCAAAATGGTCGGAAAAGTAAGCAGAGAATAGATCATGAAGACTCTTGTATTTATACCAAGCGAAGAAGTTTCGATTTTATTAGAAGGCAACGGAGAGTCAGAGAAGAGCAGCTCAATTCACTTGCTGTAGAAGAGACTGAAGGAAGGTCCTTCCACGACTGGAAGCACAGAAGCCATTACAAGGTGGATTCGGCGATCCACATAATGGTGGCCTAAGTTAAGAGACTGGGAGTGGGGCTGAAAAATGCCTAGCTAAAAGAGAACAGGAGGCAGAACTAACCAGATGTATTGACTGACTGAATGCAAAAATAAGGGGGAGAAAAAAGTCAGCAATGACCATAGGTTTCCTCTAAATAGTCACTAAACAATTGTTTACTGAGCACCAAACATCTACCATGGTTCTAGGTGTCAGAGACACATCAAAGGACAAAAGAATGTCTGGTTCTTATGGAGGTTATACTCTAGCAGAAGAGAGACAGTAATCAAATAAAGACCTCTATAAAACCTTCTCTGATCATTCCTTTTTTTTTTTTTTTAAGAGTAAAGTGAAAGTAACTTTATTAAGAAAGTAAAGGAATAAATGGCTACTCCATAGGCAGAGAGGCCTTCTCTGATCATCCTGGCCAACACTGGCTTCTGTCTTCCTAGGTGTGCCAGAGTGCACCACACATTTTGGAACTAGATGGCACAGAGTAGATTCACATCTTATATACAGTTTCATTGGGAATCCTTCATCCTAATGAAGCTGATAAAGTCTGAAATAGGCCATACATGTTAAAAGAATGTCTAAATAATTTTAAGGATTTTTCTGGCTTCTAGCAAAAAAGTAAAATATTGTTTGTACTTCTGAAAAATTTAAAGAATTCTGAAAATAACTTTGACTATACTTTTGTCATATTACGTAATGAATCTTTTTTTTATTACTTGGTGGTGTGAATTAGAAATGAGATAAATTTAAAGCCTAATTTCCATCCAAAATTCCCAAGTAGACTATACTGTATTTTTGTTATTTTTCCCTGTTTCACATGGGTAAGTAAGTAAAACTCGTTATGTAAATTTCCACATAGTTTACACTCATGGGAAACAAAACCTGTGCCTTGCGTATCATCATTCCCTCACTGTCTGTCTGTCACTAGCGGAGTTCAAGGCGCACATGAAGTGCTTGGTAGACAAGAGCTGAGTGGAAATCAGTGAGGCTTAGTGCATAGCCTTATTGCAAAGTGTAGTCTCCAATGCGAAAGCAAAATCAAACAAAACCCCACAACTGAAAACAAAGCGGGGGATGTTAGCAATAGAACAAGAATATGAAATCTGTCTCATAAAAGAATAAACATTTCACAGAAAATCATAAATGTTGATAGTAATTTTAGATGACATTTGTCAGCCATAGAAAGTGATCTCTAGTAACTCATGATAGAGCAGTTTAATGCCCAAATACTTACAAAAGAATTGGAGAGGTAACATAAGGGCAGGGAAGATTGAGTAAGGAAAATTTCAGTGTGTGTGAAGAACAGAAAGCTTTAATTTTTGAACTCCTCTGATACAATTTGGAACATCAGTGCTCCATACCAAAATTCAACTTTATTTAGTGATCCCTTATTTAGGATCCCTAAATTTATTTCTCTTCTTCTTTAACTCTTATGTGAATCTCCTAGGGTAGGGGTACCCAGGGCTGCAGACTGGTACTGGTCCATAGCCCGTTAGGAACTAGGTCGCACAGCAGGAGGCTAGTGGCGGGTGAGCAAGCGGAGCTAAGATCAGTGGCGGTATTCCATCTTCATGGGAGTGTGAACCCTACAGTAATCTGTGCATATGACGGATCTAGGCTGCATGCTCCTTATGAGAATCTAACTAATGCCTGATGGTCTGAGGCGGAACAGTTTCATCCTGAAATCACCCATCCCCTCCTGCCACCCCATCCATGAAAAATTGTCTTCCATGAAACCAGTTCCTTGTGCCAAAAAGGCTGGGGACCACTGTCCTAGGGCAACCTTGCCTGTGTAGGTAAAGTTCATTAAGAAAACGGGAGAATCTAGAAGAAAAAAGAACTTTTACTATTGTAAAGAGAAAGATTACCAAGGACTCTTCTCTTACCATACAAAGGAGGAAATCTTACTACACCTTAAACTTAGTGTCCAAGTTCAGTATACCCTTTTGTTACAAAATACACAGAAAAGCTTAATATTTTATTTACCTTGGTGTATTATCTATCTCCCCTGTCTAGAATGTGAACTCTGTAAAGGCAGAAATTTCTTTCCTGTGTTGATAACTGCTGTTTCTCGCATATCTACAACAATGTACAACAATAGGTGGTCAACAGTAGCTAATGAATGGACAGACCAATCAAGGCTTGGATAACCAAACAGCTCATTTATGGAATGTATGTATACTTTCATTAGGATAATTCGTGTGTGTAACCAAAAGCAAAACCTTTCTGAAAGAAATCCATCACCAATGCAGGTAAGTTACCAGTTTGTTTGATTAGAATAAACTATCAAACAATGCAACCCACTGAAATGTGAGACAAATTTAACTCCTACGACCTTAGCTTTGATGAAGGAGAAGTTTACATAGTATCCATTGATTTCTCCCTGGGAGGAGTGTCATTACTTTTTAAATCTAAAGTCAAAATCTAAATCCCTAAGTCAAACCTAAAACCTAAATACTGAAAGACTTCTCTGCAGGCATTCTGCTTTCACTCTGTGGGTATCCAAATAGAAGCTTCAAAAGGAGACTCTGCATGTGTTTAGAAACTATAAGTAGACTCAATATAGAAATACAGGACTTTTGTTGTTGTTGTTTGTTTCTAGCTTCTTATTTTCTTTAACACAGAATCTCACTCTATTGCCCATAATGGAGTGCAGTGGAGTGATCTCAGCTCACCGCAACCTCTGCCTCCCAAGCTCAAGCGATTCTCATGCCTCAGCCTCCCGATCAGCTGAGACAACAGGTGTACACCATGTCACCCAGCTAATTTTTGCATTTTTAGTAAAGAAAGCGTTTCGCCATATTGCCGAGGCTGGTCTTGAACTTGTGTCCTCAAGTGAACTGCCTACCTTGGCTTCCCAAAGTGCTGGGATTACGGGCATGAGCCACTGCACCCAGCTCTTAGCTTCTATTTTTTTTTCAAATTACTAGTGTACCAGCTCAGGATTGAATACATCTTTCCTCCTGCTAGAAAAAAAATTGAAATAACCTGGCATGGTAGCTCACACCTGTATGCCCGGCACTTTGGGAAGCCAAGGTAGGATGATTGCTTGAGGCCAGGATTAACACTGCAAGACCTTTTCTCTACAATTTTTTTTTTAAAGAAAGAATTTAAAATGGAAGTATTTTATTTCTTTCAAGTTAGCCTAAAGTCCAAACTAAAGCTAAAGAGCTCCTGGATATTTGAGGAGTTCTGAAATCACCTTTGCAAACATTATGACAGTGATTGAAATCTAGCATGGCTTACTTTATCTTGCCTCTAGTCTTACAGGCTGGCTGTCCTTGTTCATTTCTAGGCATAGGCCAAGCTAACCACAGAGGGAGCAAGACTGATCATAGTCCCTCCCTAAAACTAGACCCTTCTTTGTTCAGGGACTGAAGCCACTTTTATAAAACTAATGAAAGGCCATAAGATTAGGGTTATGGGAGGGGCCTGAATTTGTTAAAATGCAGGCACAGTTTCTATAATCCCTTATTGCTCAGGAGTCACATGGTCAGAGACCACATGATTTGTGACTTCCTCAATTGCTCCTACAGATAAAATCACTATTATAGAACCTAAGATTGGTCTTTTGAGATGTTTTTCACACTTTAGCATTCTGGCAACCAACTGATACCTCCCGAACCTGTGACTTACGGCTCAGTTGGTCCTGCGGCCCCCATCCACAGGCACACACAGCATACCAGGACCCTTTTCTACCCTCCTATGATTTCATCCCCAACCAACTGGCAGCACACATTCTCTAGCCCCTTGCCCGCCAAACTGTCCACAAAAACCTAACTTCTGAGTTCCTGATGAGACTGGTTTGAATAATAACTCCAGTCTTTCCACTTGGCTAGCTCTGCATTAATTAAACTCTTTCTTTACAGCAATATTGTGGGCTCAGTGAATTGGTTTTGTCTGTGCAGCAGACAAGAAGAACCAGTTGGGTGATTATAGTTCCCCTCACACAGAATAAAAGTTCCTAAATGAGCCCTTTCCCTTACTGAGTCCCAAGTCCCACTCTTTGGTCCAAACAAATAAACAAAAAACCCACACAATACACATATAAAGGTTATAATTTGTATTTGCTCAAGATCCATGTAACTCATTCTAAACCAAAGCCAACCCAAACCAAACCAAATAATAGCCTTTATCAGTAAAAATTATGAAAAAGTTGAAAATATGTAAAAAGATTACCTTTATATTCTTTTAACATCATACTGGACCACAGTCTAAATAGGCCCACACGAGGATTATTTTTTTAATATTGTACTACTGTTTGACTTACTACTTATCATCCATCAGGATGAAGACTGCTAAATAACATATTAACTTGTAGATTTTTGTCCAAAAGGTTGTAAATAATTTTTGTGTGATAGAAAGATAGCCCCAAAGACAGTTTTATTGCCCTGTAAGACATTAACCAATATAAAAATCTTTTTTTTTTTCTTTTTTTGGAGAAAGGATCTCATTCTGTCACCCAGGCTGAGGCTGGAGTGCAGTGTCACAATCACAGCTCACTGCAGCCTCAACCTTCCAAGCTCAAGTGATCCTTCCACCTCAGCCTCCCAGGTAGCTGGGACTACAGACATGCACCATCATGTCCAGCTATTTTTTGTATTTTTTGTAGAGATGGGGTTTTGACATGTTGCCCAGGCTGGTCTTGAACTCCTGGGCTCAACAGATCCTCTTGCCTTGGCCTCTGAAAGTGCTAGGGTTACAGGATGAGCCACTGCACCCACCCCAATGTACTAATCTTACAATTTTATTCCAGCCTTCTGTCAGTGCCAATATATACTTTATCTGTGGCATTTTCTGGGAATCAGCTTCACCATTATGTTGATTCCCTCATTCATTAGGCAAATAAATTTATGACATGCACTTACTGTGTATTTATGAGAACCATTGTTTAGTTCTTTGAAAAATATATTTTGACATCTTAAAGTTTTGGTATATTTTCTTAGATGTCTACAGAATACAGGAAAGGTAACTTGTTATTGGTCTATCGTTGGCAAGAAAAGAATATAAATTGATTGCATTATTCATTCTTCAGCAGGCTGATTACTGATTCTATAGTAATATCATTGAATTATTTAGTAACAAAAAACGAGTAAATAATTACAAATTATCAGTGACCACCATATTCTTTAGAGCATATTATTTTACCCCTAAAGATGCACATTCATATTTTATGATTAGCATACGTATAAGGCTACATAAAAGAGCACAAATAATTACTAAATGCTACATCTACCTGTGTTTTACTCTTAACGCAGCTTTAAACTGGTGTATCCTAAAGAATATTGCATTTTCTCTTTTGAAAACATTGGATTTTATCTCCAGCAAAAAGAGTGTTACCCAATGTATAGTAAAGTTTAAGTACTTCAATATAGAAGCATTTACAGTGTGATTTATGTGTACTTGGGTTACTTTCCATTCACATCCTAATGGCATTAGTGAACATCTCAAGTGCCCTAATGAGGAATTCTCCAGGGGTGAATATTTATCATCTGGCATACTAGAACTATCTGCCACAATGCCAGAGCTAGCTACTCATGGGGTCCAAGACATTCTACCCCAAAATAGGGTACTTTGGCATATTCAGTATTTTAAGCTGAAGGATTTGAGAAAACAGACCTTCTCCCTCCCTTTCTCCCCTGAAAAAGGTTATAAAATCTTTCCTAGGTTTTGACCCTGAAGCAGGTCAAAAGACCCTAATGTGTGAGGTGCCCTCCCTATACCCAGAAGAAGGAGCATCTTTATCTCCAAACATGCAGTGACATAGAGACCTGAACAAATAGGTCTTGCTAAGCATCCTCCAGCTTAAAACATTCCGCTCATCCCCCCCACTTTGCCCTGTCATATTTCTCCAAGACTCCCTGCTCTTCATCAAGCCTGCTATAAAACAAGCTCACGGTTAACTGCTTCTTTGGGTCTTTGCTTCCGCAGGAAGTCTCCCATGTCACGTAAAACTTAAATAAATTTGAATGCTTTTCTCTTGTTGATCTTTTATTATAGGGGGTCCCAGCTACAACACCAAAATGAGTAGAAGGAAAGGTATTTTTCCTCCCCTTACTACAAAAGTTTCAAATATCGTCGTCTCTTGATAAACCTTAAAGGGTTTGATAATTTGCATTACAGATGATAAAAATATTTTTCCTTGGTGAAACAAAGGGTATTTAAGATACATGGATGGCTAAAAATAGAAAAAGAATAATGAGTTTATTTTCTTTTGCCTTTGCTTGAACAATGCACAAGATTCTAGCATGCCCAGTGGCTAGAAGAACCGTAGGTTATGCCGATAACCGTAGGCTGCAATTTGCCTGTTACGGTCCCAGTTTATGTTTCTTACCCCAGCATAATTACGAAGAATGCCCGCTTTGTGATCCAAAGCAGAATGCTTTGTACACAAATTATACAGACACTCCACCACAGCATACGTTTCTTAAAAGACCCCCTAGGCTTAATACCATGATGGAACCTGTATGGATTTCCTCAGCAAACTGCTACTAGCTTAGCTGAATTCTGAAACAGACGTACTGTTTCACCTGTTTCTGTGGTAAGTTTATAGAACAAGTGGTGTGACAGTTTTGGTGCCTGCCTAATAAAAGTTTTTATCTGTACATGAGTCAGTCTGAGACTTGCTTTCCTTAGAACGCACTGTCTGGGCCTGTGCTTACAGGTGGGAAGACCTTCAGTTTTCATTTGCTCCTACTGGAGGTTTCAGGTACATTTTCTTTTTTTTGTCCCCCCTTTTTTTATTTTGACCCATCACTCATTAGATTTATTTCTAAGTACTTGATTTTTTTTTATTTTTTTATTTCACTAAAATAGTTTAATCAAGTCACTAAACAAGCAAATAGTGGCCAAAAAAAAAATGCATCTCGGAGAGAGAGAGGAAACTCAATATCTAGCTGCCACAATATGTTACCTAAAATACCCAATTTCCTTTTTATCTTAATTTTTATTTTTATTTTAAGTTATGAGATACATGTGCAGGACGTGAAGGTTTGTTATATAGGTACATGTGCGCCATGGTGGCTTGCTGTACCCAGCAACCCATCACCTAGCTATAGCACCTAGGTGATGGACCTTGCTGCACCTACCAGTCCATCACCTAGCCCAACATGCATTAGCCATTTCTCCTGATGCTCTCCCTCCCCCTCACCCTTCTGACAGGCCCCAATGTGTGTTGTTCTCCTCCCCTATGTCCATGTGTTCTCACCGTTCACCTCCCACTTATGAGTGAGAATATGCGGTGTTTGGTTTTCTGTTCCTGTGTTAGTTTGCTGAGGATAATGGCTTCCAGCTCCATCCATGTCCATGCAAAGGGCATGACCTCATTCATTTTTATCTCTGTATAGTATTCCATGGTGTATAAGTACACCAAAGCTCCTCTATTTTGTAGTTCCTTGCAGATGAATGCTACTCTCATGATTCAGAACAAACAGAGCTTTTGGCCAGAAGTGTTCTCAAATTCTTGCCCTCATAGCTATAAACCCATGAGCCTACTTCTAGATCCTTCCTGTTATTATAAAGGGAATAAGCATCTCTGCTACTTTTTATCACTAATCCAACATCTTTCTTCCCCTACCAAACTATAAGTTCCTTGAAGCCAAGAACTTTAACTTCCTTAATTTTGTCTAGAACCCTGGATTCTAGCACATTTGGCATTCACCAGTTAGTCAATACCTGTTGAATGAGTAAATTTTAAACAGTGTTCTTGATTTCTTTCTCCTCCAGACTTCATTAATTGCTCTTTTCCTGTTCAAACAGTGGGAAAGCAAAGGCAAGGGGAAAAAAATCTGAGGCTCCTACAAAAAAAGCTACAGGGAAAAAAAGTTTACTTAGCTGTTTCCATGGCATCTATGACACTTTTCTCTAAACAAATAATATGTTCCGTCTAAAACACTTCAACCTACCGACACAGCAACTCTATGCGCTATTATGGCACGACTGCATCTGATTGTACAGCTTGATTTTAACTTTCAACAAGTAAAACAAACACAATTTGCAAAGCAGAATTCCAACATTGCTGTCATTATGACGTTAGATAAAGTACCATTTACAAGGTCCACTCTGGATTCTACATGAAGACTTAAATGGACGGAAACCCATTCCTCATTACTCCAGCTGTTAATCAAACAGCCTCTCAATTCTAACCAACTAAAATTATAGCAAGCAAATGTTTAAATTTAAACGTAGAAAATTATTTTTATTCACACAATGACTTTCTAACTGAGCTTTTATTGAAAAACCGTACTTCTCACTGATCAAGAAAAAAGTTAGAAGAATCACTGGTTTACAATAAATGTGATGCTCTTCTTCCTCTATGGATCCTTTTGACCCGTGAATTGGTTTCATTTCTGAAACCTCCAGTGCAGACTTGTCCCTATCTACAGCAAGCATCACACATTTATGAACAGGAAACACCATTCTGACAAAGCTCAGAACTGCCGCAGAAAGGTAATCCAGGTAAAGGCGCATCAAAACAGGGACACACACTCTCTCTCTCCGCCCCACCCCCCCGCCCCACCTCCCCCGCACTTTCTCCTTCTTTCTTTCTCTCTCTTCAGGAGTTCTCAATTTCCCATTTCTCCTGGCTTAAAAGTTAAGAGTAATGAGGGAAATTCCATGAAGTAGTCCAACTAAAATTTTATTTTATCCTAGAGGTAAGTCTGAGGACACCAATTATTGCTTATTTTTGTTTTCAGTACAATATCCCAAAAAGTTTGAAAAATTAGCTTTGTATAAGTCACAATACACTTCCTACATTACATCCCCCTTCTAATAACTTCAGATAGCTTGTAATTTGTACAAGAAGATGGCAAATGTTTTTATTTCTATGAAATTTATGTGTGTGTGCCTAATATATACATATGTTATATCCAGAAAAGTTTTAGCTACATTTTTAGTTTCAGAGCCTTTGAATTCACTGATTATTGTGTAAGTAATTGCTTGACTTTATTTTTATTTGACTTGACTTTTTATGTTTTGAGACAGTGTATTGCACTGTCACCCAGGCTGGAGTGCAGTGGCATTAACACAGCTCACTGCAGCCTCAACCTCCTGGGTTTAAGAGATCCTCCTACCTCAGCCTCCCAAGTAGCTGGGACCACAGGTATGCACCACCACGCTTGGCTAATTTTTGTACTTTTTTGTAGGGATGGGGGTCTTACCATGTTGCCCAGGCTGGTCTGAAACTCCTGGGCTCAAGTAATCCTCCCACCTCAGCCTCCCAAAGTGCTGGGATTATATGTGTGAGCCACCAAGCCCAGCCACTTCAGCTTACTTTTAGGGATGGGGTCTTACCGTGTTGCCCAGGCTGGTCTGAAACTCCTGGGCTCAAGTAATCCTCCCACCTCAGCCTCCCAAAGTGCTGGGATTACATGTGTGAGCCACCAAGCCCAGCCACTTGACTTTACTTTTAGAAAATTCAATATATAAAGATTACATTTCCCTAGACATTTCTTCTCCTATAACCAAAACATTAGGCATCAGTTACATTTTCCATGTCCATGAATAGCACTTTATGTTAGTTATTATACCTCCTAATAACTACCTTAATTATAAATTTTAGATCCAGTGAATTATTTTGGAAAAGGTATATATCCAACCCATCCCTATTTCTAGCCAGAATAGCTTAGATTGCCTAAAATCACTTAAATTGTTCCTTTAAGACCTTGAGAAAGGAACATTTAAAACTTCACAAACCTTCACAGAAGCTTGTTGAAGATTTTGGTGTCTAAAAATATTTCCATTTGGCCCAATCATGATTTTCATGTTATATTTCTTTTGCGCACCCACAAAAACAAGTTTCCAACTACTCAACCAAAAGTGTCTGGGAGAAAACTGCCCCTTTGTCTCATGGTGGTATGAACAGGAGATGAGCAGACAAAACGTTTAGATCTTTACTGGCTGTTCCTATCCCAAATGCCAACAAAATACATATGTCTTCTCACCTCCAAGTTGCTCACAGTTTCCATGATGCTGCATTTAAGACCTATGTCTGAAATTGGTGCTTTGCTTTTTTGTTTGTTTGTTTGTTTGTTTTGCTGGGGGGAGATGTTTTTACAAAGGAGATTTGGGGGAAATGTGGGTATGGAGAACTTTTCTTTCCATTTTCCACAGGCTTGCACTTAAAGAATCCAGTCAGTTTTTCTCTGTTCTTTTTCTCCCTCTCCCTCTGTCCTCTTGGTACCATGGCAGTTGGCATCACAAAGTCCATTTTTCATTCGATTAGTGGGTATGGAATTATCTAGCATTATTAAGAATAAGGTGAAACTGTCTCAAACCTAGGCTTAACTTGCAAAATGACAAAACATATTAAAATACTAAAGTAAAAAGAAAAGATATAGAAAAATTCTACAAAGGTGTGTATTAATGGCCAAACTGTCCAACATACAAATCCTTACATAAGCACTCAGTGTCCTAACAGAGAAAGAAACCAGTTCCAGAAGAATTGAGTTAAAATCATCACATACAAGAGCTTCTCTCCTTTAGCCCTTCAGTGACAGCTGGAAGTTGGTCATTAAGTGGGCATGGAAGAAACAGAGAGAATGCCATCTTCTTTTTGAACAAAATCCTGATATCCACCAAGAACTGAAATTGGGTCTTTTTTGCTCAGAAGACCCCTCTCTACATACAGAGAGAAAGAGCTGTTTCTGTCTTTTCTTTTCTTTCTTTTTTTTCAGACGGAGTCTCACTCTGTCACCCAGGCTGGAGTGCAATGGTGCAATCTTGGCTCACTGCAACCTCCACCTCCCGAGTTCAAGCAATTCTCCTGCCTCAGCCTCCCTGTAGTTGGGATTACAGGCACCCGCCACCACGCCCAGCTAATTTTTGTATTTTTAGTAGAGACAGGGTTTTGCAATGTTGGCCAGGCTGGTCTCGAACTCCTGACCTCAAGTTATCCACCCACCTCGGCCTCCCAAAGTGCTGGGATTACAGGCGTGAGCCACTGTGCCCAGCTCCTTCTCTTTTCTTCTGCCTGTTAAACCTCCGCTCCTAAACTCATATGTGTTCATGTCCTAAATTTTCCTGACCCAAGATGACGAACCCCCGGTATATACCCTAGACAACATAGCCACTTCATATTGGGAACCTTGTCCAGGGTACCAAGGTACAACATTCATCGAAACAGTGAGTACAGGAAAGGACTCCAACTCTGCCCTGTCATTTCAAGGCTCTCGGCCTCCATTTTAGAACCAAATCAAATCAGTAACAGGCATCCGTCAGCCAGTTAAAAATACGGTTAGTACAGGTGCTGTTCTTAAAGACTGGGATGTGAGGCTTACTGGGGAAAATACGGAGAATCTCCCGGCACCGACGGGTTGCTGGGCATGTTGGCCACGTTTGAACCAGCTTCCTTTCACTAAGGAGTTAGCCGTTGCATGAAGCTTGAAGAGGTTCTGGAGTAACTGAGGATTTCTGGCTAGGCCTACCGACTGGTATTATCCAAATCCTCCTGGACTCACCCCTCCGGATAGGGTGTGGGCAACAGCATACCCAATTTTCCTATGTAATTTCCTCCTTCTCCTGTCTGCGGCCACCATATCCCCTATCTTTTCCATTTGGAAGACCCCTCTCTCTATAGAGAGAACTGGTTTTCTGTTTTCTTCTGCCTATTAAACCTCAGTTAAAAAAAAAAAAAAAAAAAAAAAAAAACTGAAATCGATTCTGGACGCATACAGGGAAAATGTGCTTTAAATTTGGCTGTGGTTTTCTCCAATGGTCAAGGAGAATCTGCTATTGATTTGTGCTCTGGCATTACCACTGCACACTGACAGGCAGTTCTTTTAAACACAAACTTGAGTGGGTTAGACATTGTTCTGTGTATGACTGAAGCTTCACTTGAAATCCTAATAGTTCTTGGAAAAATATGAGCTCAGTGAGCTAAATATAGTGCCAACAGGTATGAGTGATTAGCTTGGTGCTAACTCTGCATCAGGAATATTAACTTTGTGTTTCAAATGCTACTTTCATCTTTAAACTCAAAGGTTTTTTAATATAAACGTTTAATTAATACCTATAGTTTTTCTATTGGCATGAATTCAAAACAGACAAGAAAATAGTAGTCTTAACCAAGTTATCACTGCTCGTCACCAGCAAAACTGGTAATAATCATAGACACAGAAATCTAGATACTTCCTCTAGTCATTTAACACATTTTTTTCTTTAAAAGTATATGTAGCTTTTACTCATAAATATTACACAAGATTTTGTTATCCATTCAAATCTTACTTTAAGAAAAAAGTCAATTTAGACTAAAGGCCACGTATGTGGTATTATACTTCACTTTTGATAAAATCTGATTAATTATAAGGCACATTCTTACTTTTTCAGGCTTGGGGTCATTTTAAGTGCTTCTTTTTTCCAAAGTGAGGAAAAAATGCTGAAATGATTTACAAATTTTTACATGCACAGTGCAAATTTAAACTACTGTTTGAAATTACCCAAGACCTATCAGAAAAGAGGAAACCACAGGAGAACTAGAAATAAAGCTATTTCCATTCTTGGAAAACCACCCTGTACATTAAAAATTTTCAAGCTTTGCCGGGCGCGGTGGCGCGTGCCTGTAGTCCCAACTACTCGGGAGGCTGAGGTGGGAGGATTGCTTGAGCCCAGGAGTTCTGGGCTGTAGTGCGCTATGCCAATCAGTGTCTGCACTAAGTTCGGCATCAATATGGTGACCTCCCCGCAAGCCGGGGACCACCAGGTTGCCTAAGGAGGAGTGAACCGGCCCAGGTCGGAAATGGAGCAGGTCAAAACTCCCGTGCTGATCAGTAGTGGGATCGTGCCTGTGAATAGCCACTGCACTCCAGCCTGGGCAACATAGCGAGACCCTGTCTCTAGAAAAAATTTTATTTTTAAGTTAAAAAAAATTAAAAAAAGAAAAAAGAAAAATTTTCAAGCTTCTCATAAAAACATGCAAATGGACCAGTGGAATAGAATACAGAACCCAGGAATAAATCTGCACTCTTACAGTCAATTCATTTTTGACAAAGGCACCAAGAACATATATTGGGGTAAACATCCTCTTTAATAAATGGTGCTGGGAAAATTGGATATCCATATATAGAAGAATGAAATTAGACCCGTATGTCTCACCATATACAAAACTCCAATCAAAATGGACCAAGGACAAATGTACGACCCAAAACTATGAAGCTACTAGAAGGAAATACTAAAAATGCTTCAGGGCATTGGCCCAGCAAAGACTTTTATGGGTAGAAACACAAAAGCACAGGTAACAAAAACAAAAATAGACAAATGTAATTATATCAAGCTAAAAAGCTTCTGCATAGCAAACAAAACAATCAACAGAGCAAAGAGACAGAATGGGAGAAAATATTTGCAAACTATCCATCTGACAAGTGATTAATAATGAGACTATGCAAGGAACTCAACTCCATAGCAAAAAAACACCAAAAACAGAAAACAAACAGAAAAAAGCCAAAACAACTGAATAAACTGGACAGACATTTTTAGAAGAAGACAAATGGCCAACACATATATGAAAAAATTCTCAACATCATTAATCACTATAAAATGCAAATCAAAACCATAATGAGATATCATCTCACCCCAGTTAAAATAGCCATTTAAAAAAAGACAAAAAGTAACAGATGCTTGCAAGGATGTAGAGAAAGGGCAACTCTCATATACTGTGGGTGACAATGTAAATTAGTAAAGCTGTTATGGAAAAGAAAACATTACAAATGTTCTGTGAAAAACTAAAAATAGAACTACCATGTGACCCAGGTGGGTATGTATCCAAAAGAAAGGAAATCAGTGTATCAAAGAGATCTCTGCATGCTCATGTTTCTCTTCACAACAGTCAAGATATGTAATCAACCTGTGCCCATCAACAGATAAATGGATAAAGAAAATATTATATATAAATATATATATATGTAATGGAATATTACTCAGCCATACAAATGGATAAGCTCAGGGCACTGGCCCGGCTAAGATTTTTTTGGGTAGGAACTCAGCTCAACATGGATAAGCCCAGAGGACATTATGTTAAGTGAAATCATACAGAAAGGCAAATATCATATGCTCTCACTCACATGTGGGAGCTAAAACAATTTCAGGTAGAGAGTAGAATGGTGGTTATCAGAGGCTGGGAAAGAGTAGCGGGGGATAAAGAGAGGTTAGCTAATGGATACAAAAATGCAATTATTACTTTCAATTATTATGTATCAATAAAACTAATGAATTGAAAATTATTTAAGTTCCTAAAACTTTATAACAATATCTTAAAGTGATAATTTTTCAGTTTTTTTCTTAAATTCCAATAGAAATTATATTAGCATAAAGATAAAATTCTAGAATGGTATCAAAGCATTCTGTGCATATCTGGATCCATTTAATATATTTTTAAAATCCCATGCATTGGCAGTCCCCTTCTTACCTGCCAAATACTTTTTAAAAAAACAGAACCACACAGTCTATACAAATTCCTGGTTTACTAAACGTAGTTTTGGCGTGTGTTTAACTACCCCATATATATCCCCTATGCAGACAGGGGCAGAACTATGTCAAAGTATCAAAACCCATTTGGCCATAAGGGAGTTAGGGCTCAATATGTCCTAGGGGCAGAGCTGTATTCTCACTATAAGGACTTCTCCAGCCCCTCTCATAGGGGCAACTGCCTGGGGGGAGACTACCAACATGATGCAGTGTTTGTCATATTCATTCTTGCTCTGTTGCCAGCTGGAGTGCAATGGCACTATCTCGGCTCACTGCAACCTCCACCTGCCAGGATAAAGCGATTCTCCTGTCTCAGTCTCCCAAGTAGCTGGGTCTACAGGCACCCACCACCAAGCCTGGCTAATTTTTATATTTTTAGTAGAGATGGGGTTTCACCATGTTGGCCAGGATGGTCTTGGTCTCTTGACCTCGTGATCCACCCGCCTCAGCCTCCCAAAGTGCTGGGATTACAGGCGTGAGCCACCGTGCCCAACCGATTCATGTTACTTTTAATTAAGGGAAAAAATACTACCATGGGGGCTGGTAATAATGTTACCCTGAAACTAACAAAGAAAGGGAAAGGTACCTCACATGCCAGGTCCTGTGCTAGGGAGTTTCCATATATTGCATCCTTTAATACACACACCAACTCTGTATGGGAAATCCACAGCAGTATACCCTAGGTGGGCTTTCATAGGTTAAGTAACTTTCTTAAACCTACAAGGTAAGAAACAACACAGGGATGACTGAACCATAAACCCATGTCCTTGCACTTCTGCCTGCTGTGCAAGACGTAGGATTTACATTTAGAATCACTATGACTTACAGTGTATATCTGGATACTTGGGGCTCTCTCAAACTCATCTTCTAGAGAGCATTTCCCCCGCCTTGCCACCAACACCAACCATCCATGACTTTCTAGACTTTTAAAGTCCCTTGGGTTGCATAAGGTCAAAGAATCACCATTCAATGCCCAGGCAGATACACAAAGGTCCAGAGTCACTGCTTTTTCTATAACAAAACTTACAGGATGATTTCTGGCTGTCCCTCAGGACGTTAAAGTCACGTATCACATGAGCCATACTTCATTTCTTCAAGTCTAAATATGCCTCCAGAAATACCAGACATTTGTACCATAACAAACCTAACACACACCACAGTTCCCATTTTTCATGTCTAATCTGCACCTGAATTTGCCGAGCATATCTCAGAGCCTCTTTCCAGTTTGCCCCTTGCCACATTCACCTCCCTGCCTTGGTTGACTTTCCTCTTCTTTGGCCCTGAGTGTTTGCAGCAAGCATTGCCCTAGTATCTCCATTACACTCTTCGCCCCTCATAGTGATGTCTTGATCCTCTTCTACTCGGGCACCATCTTCTTCAAACAGCCTTCTCTGGTCCCCTCAGCTGAGCTGGATGCTCCTCTTCTGGGCTTCTAAAGACCCCTGTGCATATCATCACATCAATGACGCACAGCACTGCAGTGTGTTTCTTTCTCTGTCTCTTCCCACACCATAGGCTTGCAGGTGACTAGCACAAATACAACTTCACACATCTTTCCTTAACAGGGAGCAAAACAATTAGAAATAGGAGCTAGACTGTCTAGGAGAAAGGGGAAGGAGCCCATGGCCATTTAGTACCTCTTAATCTTTCATAAGCTATAGCTACTCAATAATTAACGTAACAAATACCTATAGAACTTATACTACATGCCAGATAATCTGCTAGGCACTACAAGTGCAGAAATGAGTATATACAGTAGCAGGCAACATGGTAGAGGAGTCAGCACACAAACATAACTACACAGTGACAAGGTACGTACAAGGTTCTTTGGAAGCACAGATTAGGAAGACAAATCACGTCTGAAGGATTCAAAGAAGACTGCACAAAACCTGGACATCTGAGCTTGGGACTGCTGCATCAGTGGGAGTTAAGCAGTAACACACAAGGAAAAGGCAGACTATGACACCAAAAGCACCAGTCAGATCCAGCAAGCCATAACCAGCCCTGGATGACCCAGCTGCTTTCTTTTAAAGGAGAAAAGCAGCCTGAGCAACACAGTGAGACCCTGTCTGTACAAAAAATCAAAGATAAGCCTAGCATGGTGGCGCATGCCTACAGCCCAGCTACTCAGGAGGCCAAGGCAGGAGCATCACTTGAGCTCAGGAGCTTGAGGCTGCAGTGAGCCGTGATTATGTCAATGCACTCCAGCCTAGGCAACAGGCAAGATCCTGTTTCAAAAAAATAAAATAAAAATATATAAATAAAGGAGAAACATTAACTTCAACCCCATTTTGCATAGAGCAGGACTATTATTAAAACTCCCTTCAAATATTCATACAAAGACAACTTCTATCAAACCATGATTATAGTATTTTCTTCAATATTTATTGGAAATTATGTATTTCCCTCATGAACAGTGGACATGCACTTCTGTGAGGACTGAGTAAATAAAACCAATACATGTCTAACAGTACCTTTTCTGCAGTTGAGAGGTAAGCAAAAGCATCCTCTGTTTAATAAACAAGAAGAAAAAGTGTTAAGGAAGAATGTAGAATAGGTCACCACCAAGTACGCATATGCATTCATGTTTAATACCTATTATTAGCTCAGGTGTCTAGAGGTTGCTTTGTGTCTAAGGCATCAGTCGCAGAGCAAACAGATGATCTGAAATATTAAACCCTAAACAGCTCTTGCCAGTGGGCAGCTGCGGGCTCAGCAGAAACTGTGTATAGACAGAGTCTCATCACCTACTTATTCAGGCCTCTTTGCTGGCAAAAAGGATAACCGAATAAAAGAAAGGCAAGATCTGCAATGCCTCAGCACTCAGAAAATGACAGTGGGAACAACGAAGCTCTGAGGTCAAAACCCTTTAAACGGCAATAACCTTTGCTCTGCAGAAGACACCTCACAATCTCAGTCCACTGTACTTATGGGAATGCTTTTTAGATGTTCTGATTAATATGGGTATTTGGGAGCCTAACCACAAAGACCTAACTAGAATACGTTGAAACTCTGAGCCTCAGACAATATATATGAAAAAGACACCAGAACTAACTTTTGTTGAACAAAAGGATACATGGTCCTTGCAAATATTTATCATTGTAACTCTATTTCCAATTACCCGACAACAAGTACAGTTTATGGGAAGAGACATGTGCAACAACCTGTCCGTCTTACTAAAGGTAATGAAGTGACGATTCTCTGCTAGTGCCTAGATATTACTTATTCAAATCTTTGATTTGTAGGTGTTTATTCCATTTTCTCATACATAATCCAGTAATCCATAATCCAGTAAGAGACTCATAACATAGACATTCAATTTACAGTTGCTGCACAGGGTCTATTAAAAATTCTTTCATTACAAATCATTTATTTATTGAATTCTCAAATATTTGGAAAATGCACAGAACACAAGAAAAATATAGTTGTTCAAACAAATAAACACGATTCTGATCTCGTGTGTTCTCCCCAGGGACAGAATTCACAGCAATCCATTCCCTCAGAGGAGCTCAGCACTTGGCACAAATTAAGAAAACAATAAATAGGGAGGGGGTAATAAACTATGTTGATTCCCTGTTCTATGCCTCAGTCTGGGTGTATTCAACCGTCTGAAGGGATAGCAAAGTCAGGAAGTACATGGCAAGCAGCAGGCTGCCTAGATAGTTTCAAGCCATCTCAGACAAGGTTCCAGGAGAGACAGCCTACCCATCTTTCCCAGGCCAAAATTTTTTCCATGTAATAAATATCACTAGCGGTTGCCAGCATGCATATACAAACTATATTGGCTTGGTCAGAGTTAGCTGGAAAACCAAAAGCTCTGTAGTACTCCAGAGTTCTCAAATAGACCTGTCCAAAACTTCTCATTCCTTTGTTTCAGCCTTTAATTCCTAAGCCCGCAACTCCACCCCAGTTTCCAACCAGTACTTCCATGGAGAGGGCTGTACCACTCCCGGCGAAGTCACACGATACCTTCTGCTTCATGCCCCACTCAGACTTGGATATCTGCCTACTGACCTGTCGTATCAGCCTGATGTAGAGAAATGTCTGGTGCCCTAGACCTAAGCCACCTTGTTTGGCACCTGCATCGACCTTACTTAGTGACAATCTTAAACTCTAGCTGGTTTTCTTTGAGAATTTATTTCCTTCCCAAGTATACTTCTGTGATTAAAATTACATGGTATCGGAAGTACACCACATTAGTTCCGGTAACATTTTGTCCACGTTAAATTCCCCTCTTGCTTTTCCACCATCCTCAGTGTTGTTGTAATGTTTTTGCTGCAACCCTATTTTTCCTTCCTGTGTCTACTTATTTATAAACTACCATTACACTGATTTTTATATTTTGTTTCCATCAAGATAAACAAGACACAAATACATGCCCTCAAAAAAGTTAATGATCAATCAGGGAAAACTATATCTATACCTACACACAAAAAGACACCATAATTCAATGCACAGATACATAGCAAGAACAAGAAAAATGATAGAATTAGTTCCAAAACTACTAACCTTCACATTAATATGTCAATAGGTTTATTTGAAAGATTCAGTTATTGTCAATCTTAGAAAGTCCTAAATCAAAAGCCCTGTGGGAATGACTTGAGTTTCCTGACATCCTGCACATGTTTGAAATCCTTCTGTGTGAAGAGAGTTCATAAAGACTTAAAGGCACCAACCATGGACTTTAGGAGAAAATATTTTGTATTTTGTGCAATTAGAAAAAGCCCACTATTTGAACATTTCAATATTTAAAGCCAATAAGTATGGAGCTATTATTTAATTTTAAAAATATTTTTAAAATATTTTTCCTGTAATATTTTATTTCACTTACAATGTATGAAGATGACGAAATCTTGGAAATTTTTGGAGGTTGAGTGACTTACTTTATCTATATTGGTCTAAATTTTACATTAACAAAATTATGTTCATCACTTAGAATGTGACATTGTATTTCTTTAGACAGTCAGCTACCCTTGTTCTATTAAAATGGTATTTAAATTAAGTATTTTATTATACTCAACTTTTGAAAAACATATAAAGAAAGATATGTGTAGTTATATGTACATATAT
Source organism: Ateles fusciceps (assembly GCA_036589455.1). Lineage (NCBI taxonomy): Eukaryota > Metazoa > Chordata > Mammalia > Primates > Atelidae > Ateles > Ateles fusciceps. The sequence continues at coordinate 1,763,828 of JAZHEH010003256.1, forward strand.
ATGTATATATACACATACATTTGTAATACTTTCAGGCTTACACATAAACACGTTAAAATATTGAAAAGTAGTTCCAAAAATAACGAAAATGTCATCTGCTGAACTATTTTTAGGCAGTCTCTGGGAACAGCAGCATTTCTGGTCATTAAAGGAAGAAAATGTTTCCTGTTTTGCTTTTCTCCCATCCTTTTCCAGCCAACCTCTTCTAACCAGTCTCCATCTTTAAATAATGCTAGAAACCTATAATCGTTTTCAACTATCAGATTTAATCTCTTTGGTTGTATTAGACTGACAAGTTGAAAATCAATGGTAATAGCCAGTTTGTGTTGGGCCTATCTGACAAGACGTTTCTTCAGAATAACATTCAATTTCTCATCTATTTTGAAACAAACAATTTGTTTGTTTCATGGCTAGCTGTGAAATAAACGGTTCTCTAAATTATTAGTGAAGGGACAGTAAAATTCTACCATTTTATCTACCCATCTGCTTCTCTGTGGCAACAAACTGATTTCCATGGGACACTTGAATAAAGCAACACTGTTCAAAAGAAGTAGAACTCTATCCTCCGTAGGCAATGAGTACTAGCACTGTCACCAATGTCCTGAACAATAAAGTTTTAAACCCAAAAGATGTAAATAAAATTTAAGACCAGTTTTGGTTTGGTCCCAATGGGGCTAAGAAAAACTACTGACTGTTAAACACTGGATTCACTGGCAACTGGAGAGAAAAAATTAAAATTCCAACATCATGATGTTAATAATAATTTCATCTGCAGCAACATTAAGGAAGCTGATTAGATGATCCTAATGGGTGATTTAAAGTGAAAGGAAAAAAACACCCTTGGCATAATTTAATAAGATCTTCAGACTGAAGCATGTTCAAGGGTTTCATGAAAGACCTTCTCATGGCCTTTTAATAGCTCTTTCCAATTCCAATTAACTTATTAAATGCCAATTCTCATTACCTCATCAGAAATCCAAAGCCAGTCCTTTCTGATTAAATCATTAAATAACTGTTAGCAGTACAGTGACTAGTAAGTATTTATGGACAGCCCAGCACTCATATGCAGCTCTGAATTCTCCATGCCAAGAGAAAAACTGGAGTGGGTGGTTTGAAATAATACTAAATTCTATTCATCTTCAGAATAGGCTAGGTTCTATTTACCTAACATATTCACCCTTCTTAACTGTTTTGCTGGCAGTAATATTTAGGAAGACAGACATGGTGGCTCATGCCAGTAGTCCCAGCTACTTCAGAGGTTGAGGTAAGAGGATCCCTTGACCCCAGGAGTTCAACGCTGTGGTGAGCTATGGCTGTGCCATTGCACTCTAGCCTGGTGACAAAGCAAGACTTCAACTCATTAAAAAAAAAAAAGTTTATTTTAGATTAGTACAACCTGTTCATACTCTCAATAGACTGTAGAAATGATGATTAAGAGGGAGTTCATTTTTGTGGAAAAGCCAAGTAGGTACTGAAGAAATGGGACAACACATGTCAACTGTGACCTGCCACTGCCCGGCAGCATGAGTCAGATGGCCCCACTCACAGTCACTCAAAAGTCTGTGAACGTCTCCCCTGAACCATTACCACACCAAGAGACAATGCCTATGTCAACCCATACCAAAGCTCACTTTTTCTACAGATTTACTCGCAACCTTTCCTTTCTCTTCTCCCACATGGCTTGCTGACCCTCAGGACTGGACAAATCTGGCTCAAGAGACCAGCGTTCCGGTTCAAAGTTCAAGCTTGTCACCATCCTCCCAAGACAGAAGAAACTCACCTTTAGGGTTGTGAAAAGGGCAGCTCTGCCACGTCCTCTTTCCTAGCATTTTCATTTCTCATATTCCTGAGCATCCTAGGCCAGTGCTCCTCTGAGAAAATGAATACAACTCCCCAGAGGACAATCCTCAGCAAACCCAATGCCTCCTTTGCTTACAAGTTATAGAAAGATCCCACGAATACTCTATTCTCTAAGCAATCTATGCAACTTCTTGTCCATGCAGTCTTACCATGGAGTAGGCTATTACCGTGAAGGAAAACAAGTTTTCACTATTAAAAAAAAAATAAAGCACAATCAACAAAAACTACCATTTAACTTATGCTGTAGGTCACTATAGTAAAGAAGCGATCAAGTTTGGCCAGGTGTGGTGGCTCACGCCTGTAATCCCAGCACTTTGGGAGGCTGAGGCGGGCGGATCACGAGGTCAAGAGATTGAAACCATCCTGGCCAACACGGAGAAACCCCATCTCTACTAAAAATACAAAAACTAGCTGGGTGTGGTGGCGTGTGCCTGTAATCCCAGCTACTCAGGAGGCTGAGGCAGGAGAATCACTTGAACTCGGGAGGTAGAGGTTGCAGTGAGCTGAGATCGCGCCACTGCACTCCAGCCTGGCAACAGAGCAAGACTCCGTCTCAAAAAAAAAAAAAAAAAAAAAAGAAATTATCAAGCTTCAGTGTCTTCCAGAAATTGGATAAATATAACTTGTTTAAATAAATATATCACTAATAATATGTATTTTGAGGTTTTTTTTTTTTTAACAGATTAAGAAGCTTGTAATATGTGAAGTTCTGTCCACAATTTCCTGAGAAGTTACAGTTGGTTCAATTTAAAATACATACTTCTGGCCAGGCTCAGTGGCTCACACTCGTAATCCCAGCACTTTGAAAGGCTGAGGCAGGCAGATCATGAGGTCAGGAGTTCGAGACCAGTCTGGCCAACACTGTGAAACCCCATTTCTACTAAAAATACAAAAATTAGCTGGGTATGGTGATGAGTGCCTGAAATGCCACCTACTCGGGATGCTGAGGCAGGAGAATTGCTTGAACTCGGGAGGCAGAGGTTGCAGTGAGGCAGGATCACGCCACTGCACCCCAACCTGGACAACAGAGCTAGACTCTGTCGTGAAAGAGTGTGTGTGTGTGTGTGTGTGTGTGTGTGTGTGTGTGTGTGTGCTTCCAATTAGAGGCAACCAAATATAATTTTTTAATGTGAGAAAATAACTGCAATGCCAGTATGACCCTTTATTTTCCTAGAGCTAAAGTTAGAAAACAGAAACAAATATAAAAGTATCACATTAATATCAATGGCTTAGTGGAGACAGGACATTACCCTTAAATACTGCTTAAAATGCTCCCAGACTCTGCCCATTTATCTGCACCTCTTCGAGCATAGTTTCTGGCACAAAATGAGTGTTCCTTTAACCTCTGCCAATCTCCATCCACATCTTCCAATTGGCAGGGAATTTTCCTAATTAAACGCAACCTGCAGTATTTTTACCATACTCTCAATCATCACAGCACTTAAAAGCTTAGCTCATAACTGTCTTTTTATACTTTAAAAAATATGGCTTATGTAAATTTTATAAAAATCATTTAATTGTACATTTAAAATGATATTTTATGGCATATAAATTATGTTAATATGTGGTTAGGTTCTTGTTCTCAAGCTATTTCTCTTTACTTCTTTTTCTTTAAAATGTATTCAATACAACAGTTCAAGGAATGAAAAGATTCCCTCTTCTTTAGCATCTTTTCACTTTTCTTGGTAGACAAGCATAAGATAAACATTAACCAGTGACACATAAATTGCCTTATTCTGTCTTTTGAGCTCAATGCCCGGAAAGCAACCCATCTACCTTTTATGTTTGTTGGTAAATTTTAACTGAGGAATTAAACAGGATGCAGTTGTTTGAAATTCTCTGTTCAGCCTACGTAAATACCTCCATTATCCATTTTAACAATCTATTCCTAAACGTTGATGATTCCAAAAGTTCTATCCAGGTTTAACTTCTCCACAGACCTCCATATGTGAGTACATAACTGCCCGCTAAAGCTCTCCAGGAACCCATATGGTTTCTAGGGCTGCATCACCCTTCTTCCCAACACCCACAGACTCTTAGCAATGCTTCCCCTGTTTAAGTAGCTCAAGCTTGAACCTGTGTCACCCCGAACTACTTGCCTCTCTCCTACTTTGAGGATTGAATACATCGTGATGTCCTACCAATTTTACCTTCTATTTATTAACTCTTTAGTCTATCCCCCACTATTACTGCTCTAGCTGATTCCAGTTATTTCTCACCGGAACCACTGCACTGTCTCTCAGGTGGTGTCCCTTATTCTCCATGTCTCAGATCCCATTCTCCACAATGGCCAGCACAATCCCACTGAACCTCCATTTTGTTCGGTTCACTCCTCCACTTAAACCCTTCAATGGCTCTTCCGCTCTTTCTCACTCAACCACAAATTCTCACATGTAATATGGTATCCAGCTCTGAGAATCTGGCCCAGCCATCTCTTCCCCTAAACTCTACAATCCCTTCTTGGAAAGTCTCTCTTCTTTTCACCAACTAGCACATTCTCATCTCTTAACAGTATTCTAGGCAGGGCGTGGTGGCTCATGCCTGTAATCCCAGTGCTTTGGGAGGCTGAGGCAGGAGGATTGCTTGAGGCCATGAGCTGGAGACTCGCCTGGGCAACAAAGTGAGACCTCGTCTCTACAAAAAAAAGGAAAAAAAACTAATCCTACCTCCTCTGGAGGCTGAGGTGGTAGGATCATTTAAACCCAAGTCTTTAAAGCTGCAGTGAGCTATATCACACAAGTGCACTCTGGCCTGGGTAACAGAAGGGGACTCTGTCTCTAGCAAAACAAAAAACAAAAATCGACTATTCTCCTCCAGTGACTTTCACAGCCCCATACTCTTAGCGAGATTTGCTAATTTTGCTACAGCTCCTGTGAGTCTAACCACATTGCTGTATTTAAGTGCCTGTCCTCCACTTTAGCAAGCGAGCTACCTGAGGGCAGGATTTATGTCTTATAGTTCTATCCCCCGGCTTATAATACAATGATTCTTACAAGGTAAGCTGTCAACAAATATTGAAGAATGAACAAATGAATATATGGAATTCAAACATGAGAACTAAAGGTGTATATCAGAAAACTGTAAGTCAAAGATTCTAGCTGCTATAATATAGAAGGCCCCATCACATTCCCTAATGCAAATTTATATTTTTCCACTGTCCTTAATTTTAATTATTATACTCCCATTCCTGAAATAATGTTGATTATGTTGAGAATATTACGGCCATTGAGAGTGATACTTCTGTCTCTTCTTGGATGTAAAAATCATCTGTATCTTCATCCACAGGAAAACATGTCCCTCCCTGTGATTCAATTTGTCCATGTAAAAGAAAAAGCTCCTGCTCCTCACCCGGCCCCTCTCTCTTCCCAAACCCCACTCATTCACTTTCGCCTCTGAGATAGTCCTTAGATTTCTTCCCTCCTCTAAATTCCCAGAGTCACTGCTATTGTTCAGGTCATTATCACCTCTCATTTAGACTATTTTGACAACCTCTTACCCAATCTCTTCTCCTCTAGTCTCTCCCTTTAGTATTGCCTGGGCTCTAACCAGAACTGATCATGCCTTAAAATTTTCTCAGGTGAGTAAGAAAAGCTCAAAATCATTAGTGTGAGAATCAAAGCCTTATGCTGTCTTGCTCCATTCTGCCTTTCTAACCTCACTTCCTGGGCGCACTCTAGAACCTAATCATCTGCTGATCACTCTTCATCAAGCCGCGGCATGCCATCTCTCTTCACTTTTGCTCATGCTTTTTTCCCCTTGATTTTATCCCTCTGTCAACCTGAAAAATCCCTACTCATCCTTCAAGAAAATCTAGTTCAGATGAGTCATTTTCAACCTGCCCAATTACAAATCATGACTGTTTTCAGGGTTCCTGTAGTATTTATCTTACAAGCCTGGTATGGAACACAAACTATTAGTTCTAGCCCGACTCTAACATGGAAACTCCTTTGAAAGAAAAGTCTATGAATTACACATCTTTGAGTATTTACTGACTAAGACAAAGCCAGAGGCAAAACAAGTGCTAAAAAAAAATGCTTGTGAATTAAATATCTTCATTACATAACAAACCCTCAAAGGCAAGAACAGTCTTATCATTGATTTTCAGGAACACCTAACAAAGCTCCAGGATGAAGACAAATTTGTGGACTCAAAGAACCACCCACTTGTAAGAGCGAATATGCAGAATTAGGTAAATGAGTTAACATAAAATACTTTGAAAACATAAATATGTCCAAAATGATTTAAACATTTAAAATGAAACATTCATGGCATACAAAGACTAGAACACTGTTACTCAGAGTATGCTATTCACTGGAGACAGTTAGGGGTCCACTGTGAGATCAGAACCAAAACAAAGAATAAGTATTTAGAAACTTTTATAGCAATGTGACATAGCTGAAACATGCAAATGCGAGATCAGTGGGCTTGTCTCACTGAAGAAGGTACTGGCTGATTAGGGTCTTGTCGAACTTGTGACACACGGGGCTAGAGCTGCAGGCGGGCCATTTTGCAACAGGACAACATTCGTCTGTGATAGACTGGAAATGGGAAGAAAAAAAAACACAAGGCTTTCGCAAGATAGTTTAAAAAGCAAAGGGAGTAAAATAAGAAATTCCATTGTACCAGAACCATTTTCTTCATATTTACCTTCCATATTCACTTCAGACCTTTCCTCCCCATGATAAAACAATTATAGATACAGTTGAAACCATCTCTATGTCCTTCCCAACCCTTGTGTTCCCCTTCCTGCTCCTATATCATTTTTTAAATAGGCTACTGTCAAAGGAAAAGCAGAGCTAGATAGTAAAGAGATAAAAATATTTTTAAATCAGGACTACAGCAATTGGGGGGAAACAGATCTCAGTCAAGACCCCAGCCTCAATTCCAGACATAGCATGGGCAAGTGGGAATTTATAGGCAAAGAGCAGGATGGGAGTCAGTGAATGAAAAATTATTAAGAAGAAAAATCACAGGCATGGGGGAGATTCTGGCTACACCATCCTAACAGAATTCTTGCTTAGGATAGGCCAATATGATCAGACATCAACCAAGGGAGGATAAGGAATCCCATCAGATATTGAGGGTGATCAGATCTGAAGGATTGGGGTTGCGGCTAAATTGACTTAGCAGGGTTCTTACTAGAATGAGATTCTACAAGGAAGTACACAGATGGGCTCTGTTGGGGGACAGAGCTCAGGAGCCTGACTAAAGTTTAGTCAATCAAAGAATCTCTGTCAGCACTACATCCTGTTTAGTAGAATGAAACTTTCCTGTTGAGGATTAGGGTAATGTTTCTGTTTCCTTTCACCAAAAAACACTAAAAATCAATAATGATAAATGCTAGTGTGAAGACTCTAGTAGATTAAATATTACGTGAAAACGTGCTGTGCCCCCTTATCTGTGACCCTTCAGCCATAACTGATACAACTAAACTCCTGAACTCCACATGAAAGGACCTCTGCTGCCTCAACCTTTACAAGGAGAAACACCTTACTGCAATGTCTGCAATCTGGAAGAAAGGTTAAACAGTATGTTGTAAGGCTGTAGAAAGAATAACTCAGACAACTGATTTATTACTAATAAACAGACTAAGAGCAATGGGCTGATAAGACTTAACTACAAAGGATGCTTATTCCAATGCTAGGGGTTACCTTGGAGAAGACACACAGAGGGAAGAAATGCCTCAGCAACAGGTGGAAAGCAATATGCTTTCCATGGCTAATCAAATGGGCACATGCAATGCCAACATGCCTCCTGAAATTCAAACCTTCTGTTTTTGCACTGCTGCCAACTCATTTCCAAAACATCCACTGCTAATCAAACTTGCGTGGCTGCCGCCTCAATCGAAACCTCACAAAACTTTAATTTCAGCCTCATGAGCCCTGCAGCTGTAAATTAATTTTAAAAAATTTATAAACATTATGCAGTGAGATAAAGCACTTTCAAAGTCCTTTCCCTATTCAGTTGTCTTAGCTGCCTAGCATACCAGTTTTGCTCGACATGAGTTCAGAGCCCCTGGAAATCTTCCTAATCCTACTCTCTAGGCCTTGTGCCTATTCATGGGCCGTGTTAACCCATATCCGGAAAATTAATAAACCTCAGATGGGTTTAAGCACTCAAAAGCCTCCTGATACTTCTTGCCATTCATTATATTGTAGACATCCTTTGCAATAGGAGAATCCTCCTCAAAAGACCACAACAGCAGCAGATAAAATCCCTGAGGTTATAAGCATAAAACAAAATGTCTCATTTAAGATTACTGCAGACTAAAGCTGAAGCCGGGAATTAAATTTGCTGGAGGTGCAATTGCTTATGCCTTCGTTTAATACAGATAGTCCCAAACTGATTTCTGAACTCACCCATTTTACAAAGAGAGCGCAAAATTATCACAATTTTTAAAAAGCGAGGTGAGTGAAACTAATTGCTCCCATACCTGCCAACTGTACGAATGAGTCCGCTAATCAGTGGTTACATACATCACACTGACAGAGAGAGGACAGAAGACCATTAACTTTCTGAAATAAGAAGTCCTAATATACTCAGGTGCCATAAGTCATTTAGGATTTCCATCCTAAGTGAAAGAAGAATTGAAACATCCCTTTGGTGTGTTTTCACAGCACAGCTGCCACACCTTCCAGCTGACATCTAGTCTTTCACCTTCCCTTTTCATCAATTTTATCAGCATCTGGAAGCTCCCTGTTCTATGTGGAGCCATGGGGGCAATGGAGGCAGTTTCAAAGCTTCTGTCTCATGTCAGAAAACCTGAGTCTAAAACAACCTCTAATATTAACTACTAAGGGACTTGTACAGATTCCTTAAACTCTCTGAAACACTGTTTTCAACAGCAAAGTGAGGGGAAAAACAACCCTCAAGTAGGGTTGGTACGAATGTGAAATAAGAGAAAGTAATGCAAGAGTTGGGTACACAATAGGCCCTCTAAAAGAATTCTGAAATGTCAATGTATCTGTTTTTTCTTTCTTTAGAAAACAAACAGAAAATGGAGCCAACATATCTCACTGCAGATTGCTCCTTAAATATGTGACCTTATACCAAAAGCAGACAAGTTCACAAAGAGATTATTTTTTATAATTTAATCACAGAAAAGTCTAGAATATCAGGTAGTTGGTGGCTACAGAAGTGGCTGCTTCCCACTCAAGCAAGGAATGGATAGAATAAGTCCTTGAAATAAACGTTCATGTTTTCCCTTAGTAATTCTGGACAGTGGGGGAAATTAGCTCATTCAAACAGTTTATTAAATAAATAAAATCCCAGCACTTGTCTCTTTAGACAAAAACTAGATGGAAACAATGCAAAAGATTGCTAATGCTTTGGCAAAGGAATCCCTCTTCTAAATGCCATTTACAAAAGCCCACCAGACCTCCAGCTGTGATGATGCCACGGGAACCCCTATGGCAATTATAAGTGTATTTAACTCAAGACCACAAACACCAGAGTAATTTTTTTTCCAGAGTAATTTTTATAGAACAAAAAACTTCCAAATAAATAAATCTGGAAAGGAATTGGTGTTTATACCACAGAGACAGGTTCAAATAGCCAAATGTGAAGAAAAAACATATATGTATATGTCTCCTCCATTACGTAATCTCTGAACAGTAACAATTTTATTGAGTTGTCACTAAGGAAAGAGCAAAATCTATCTTTAAGAGCATTAAGAGATTATACCCTCCCATAATTAACGTTCCCAAAATCCATCCAGTCTCTCAAGCTCACCCTCTTCAACAATCTTTGCTTGACTGAGTTCCAGATCTACCTCTTAAATACCACACAAATTGATTCTGACATCACAATCACTGCCTGCTTCCTAATACTTACTTGCCCTATACCTTCTATTATAAATGCTTCCCAATCAGTCTCCCCCACTTTTCATTCTATTCACCACTTAGTTACTAGAATATTTTCTCAACCACGGATCTGACTTCATTCCTTTTCTTTAAAACCTTCTGTAGTTCCTGTTGGGTACAGGATAAAGGTCAGAAAACTTAGTATAGCCCAGCTTAGTCCAGTTAGCAAAGCAAATACTAGCTTTACAAGCAACCTACGACAAAGACAACCACACTAAACTCAGTATTAGCAGACCACATCCTCCCTCAGGCCTCTACTGCTTGACCACCATCCTCCCTCAGGCCTCCACTGCTTGACCACCATCCTCCCTCAGGCCTCCACTGCTTGACCACCTTCCTCCCTCAGGCCTCCATTGCTTGCACAAGCTCTTCTCTTCTCAGAAGGTCCTTTCCCCTTCTCCAGTTGGTGCAGCCAATTCTTTCTCTTCCTTCTAATGTACCGTCTTCTGTGCAGTCTTCTTTGACTCTAGGTAGGGTTACATCTTTGCTCTGTGTCTCTATAACACTCTTCATATGCCATGAAACTGAACTCATTATATTGGTATAATTTTATTTGTCTTTTTTCTTCCTAGACTGTAAGCTCCTGGAGTTCAGGCACTATTTCTTAATCACCTTCCAGAACCTAGCACAACGAATGACACAAAGACTATATTTCATAAAAATCTGATGAACGAAACACTCTAAATGCAACTCTAATAAAGAAAATTACTGCCTATTTGATTGGAACTGTACCATGTTACAAAGGTAAAATTGTATTTAGTCTCATAAAGAAATACTGTTATAGTCCTGGAAACAGCCCACATACAATAATTTTTTATAAATGGATCCCTTACCATTCAACTGTACAAATTTACTAAAGAGTAGCCCTATAGCAGTCACTTTGCAGTTTGCAATTCATTTGAGGTTTGAAGCTAGCTCAAGGGAAAACAACATTAGTATTAACAAACTTATTTTTAAGTTTAAGGTCAGAATTTAAGGAAAAATAAATAAATAAAATATGTTCTGAGAGTCTAAAGGAGTAAAAAAAAAACAAACAAACTGCCCCCCTGTAGCTATAATTTCTTTATGGACGAGAAACTCTTAATTGCTTGCTGGCTTCCAAGAAGCCATTAACCTACATTTAAAACTTCAGCTTTCATCAAGAACAACCTCACACGTCCTGCTCTCATGGGACAAGAAACAGAACCCTCTGACCTAGTTCTCAATTATTACCAAACTACAGATGACCAATCTCCTGGTCTCCAGGTCTGTCTGTTTTTACTAAAATAAATTCCTTCTGGAGCTACAGGTACCCACCATGGGGCTGTGTAGTTGGAAAGCAGCCCAGTCTTACTGTGAGGATGTCAGTCTGCCATCTGAGAACAAGGAGGAAGAAGCAGAGACCTGGCCAAGATCTCAGAGTAAGTGAGTCCTTTTTGCAGGCTCCCAGGGGGCCCCCATCATATGTTACAGGAAGGCAGAATTATTTGAGATAAGGACAGGAGCTGAAATAAGCAGTAGTAATACTGGTTAAAAGTTGGTGCTTCAGCTGCAGGCACAATAGATAATGTCTCTTCAGTTATAAATCCAAGCTATTTCTCATTTGGCAATGTACACTTACACCAAAACTGGCAAACTCTCGGAAGTGGCAGACCTCCGCAACAAGTGAATGGAATCTGTGAACTACAGTACATGCCACCGAGTAAGGGCTGTACATCTAGAAATAAGAAATTAGGTTCTTTCTTGGCTCAGCATCTAACTAGATGCGTGGTCTTAGACAAGTCATTTAGCCATTGGGGATTCAGTCTCTTCATCTGTAATGAGTTTAATTAGATGATGTCTTAGGTCCCTAAGGTCCCTATAGTTAGGTCCAGGGTCAGGTTCCAGCCTAGGCAGACATCCAAAGGGAGTGGGTGGATGAATAGCAGAGAGCTGAAAGAATACTCAGGGAGCCATAGGTAGGTGAAACACAGTTTTATTCAGCAGCTCTCTAACACTGTCTGTCTCTGTCTCAACTGTTTGCTCCAGCCACTCCCAAGCACAGCTGCTCTGCTGGCTCTCCCTTTGGGATCAGCAGCTTAACTCTTTCCCTCTGGGCACAAGCAAGCTGAGCTGTGTCCTGGCTCCCCCGCTGCAAGATGAACAGATCTGGCGCTCTCTCTTTCTTTGGGTGCAAATGTGCCTGTACAGTGTCACCAGGGCAATTATACCTTTTACAGACAATAGTGGCGTAGAGCCAAATTATGGCCTTCCTATGTTATGGCTACATAGCTGTGTTTATATTATATTTGGAGTTGTGCACCTGCGATACAAACTCTCTGAGTCACCCAAGATGTTTACCTCAGCCTATCCTGCCTGGCTGCAGTGCAGCCATGTTCCTTACACCTATTAATTCCAAAGTACTATAATTCCAAGTTAAGGTTTCTAAACCATGAACATTAATATAATTTAGGATTTTATATATTTCTCATTTAAGTTTAGAAGAAAACTCTTCATTAGGACATTTCTGCTTTCATTGTCTATAAGATAAATCACCAAATCCTTGTGCAAAGAGAAACAAATATAAACTACATTGGAAATGACAAGTGAGCCTTACCAAGGACCCGGACCCATGCATAACATCTCAGTATAGCATATATATAGAGTATATGACAGAAACATGCCGTGGGCTTTCAAATCCTCTACAAGAGCTCATTATAAGTTGCATGCCCCAAAGAAGGCAACTCACATACTTATGTTTTTCTAAATAGAATCCAGGTGCTTTCACCAGTGATGCTCTCCAAGGGATCCCATATGGTACTCAGTCTTGCCAGTGCCAACTTCAGTTCTACTAAATTTAATGCCCTCTTATTTTGACTCAAGAATAAATTATCTCAATGGCTACTCACGTGGTCCAGTATGGCAAAATAAAAAGCCACACTGAGCAAGCAGTGGTTCTTTCCATGTTATACAAGCAAGAAATGCCTATGAAGACAGACTTGAATGCAGTCTGAAGAATCTTTTGCTTTGCCTTAACACTCTTCTTCTGGATATCTCTGCTCAAAAGAAGTCTATTCAAGGTATGTATCTTTCCTCTTTATAAGCCCTTTGGCCTCAGGAGGACTAGTTTCATTCATGTGGTAATGTTTTTACACAGCTCAATACTAAACTATATGATCCTTCCTTCCGGACTCCTACAAGGGCATGCCAAAGTCCCCCAAATCACCAGAGCGGTGTACGTCCCTTTGCATCCCACAGCATTCTGCTAGTTTATGTAACACCACAAGGACAGTTATATGGAGTGGACCAGTGACAGTGCTTTTTCCCAGACTACTTCACCATGTGAGGTAAACAGTAGAGTCAGCAATAAGTCTGCTCAGTCTATGGCTAATACAAGACCTTGCTTATGATAGACTTCCAGAGCTGCTGATTAGCCAGCTGTTAATTCATACAAACCACACAGAAATTCACTTTGGAGCAATATTACTTGTTTTACATTAAGCTTAACCTTGAAAAGGATTCTAGTTTTTCAATGAGGGATGTTTATCCTGGATAGATGCATATCCCCTACAAACATGAAACTGGTAAGTTCACTAAAGATTCCTCAAGAGCCACCAAGCTAGCAAAAGTAGCAACCAAATAATATTCTATACTCTGCCCTTCACAGCAACCTTCTTAATGCTGAAGTGTTTAATTCATAGAATGACTGACTTATTTTCAATAGATTAAGGCTGTATTGCATATTGTAACTCTCTCCAAATCTATACTTATGAGCTAATTCTTCAAAAGGTAAGAGCAATCACCACTCAGAAGAGGAAGCCATTCATTTTCCTGAGGCTGTCAAAATTTGAGCTGTTTCCCATAGGATTTCCACTGACAGTTATGAAAAAAATTCAGCATCTCTCAATTTTGGAAGAAATTTAAAAGTGGTAAGATGTTCTTATGAATCTATGTTAAAATTTTGGTATAATTATTGTATATCTGGATTGCTTTATTTGCTTTCCTCCAAATCATTTCCTTACTAAATTCTCCTAAATTAGCTTAATAATTAGGTTTTCTTCAGGAGAAATCTATTGGTTATACACATAAATTGCTAACAAAAAAGGGATCAGAGCTAAATGGATCCAGTTTTTCTTCCTTCATTTCCTGTAAGACAAGGCTACTGAATAATTTACACTGTGAATAATGCGTATTTTGAAAACCCAAGCGTAGAATAGTAATATTTTGTTTCACTATCAAAAGACAAAGCAAAAAATAAAAACCAAAAACAGACTACACTAATGTACTTTTTAAAATATACTTGGAAAAGAAACTATTTCATTTAATGCTACCTTATAAAACAAAAATGCCAATATATTTTCACAGAAATAATTCAGCTTCTTGAAGTAAAAACACTAATGAAGACCACACATTTTGGAATTATTTCATAAAAATAGAATAAATTTAATAAAAAGAGACAACCCCATATTTTCCGCTAGAATTGATGCCAAGGGAAATATGTGTTTTAAGAATCAAGGCTTAGAATTGCTTTTCACTTAGTAGAATAAAATCTATCAGCAACCTGAAAAAATATGTAAAGCATCAGCAAATTCTATTTAGATAGCTACAAACTAGGTAAATTACTAAAAAGTGTTACATGAAGATAAAGTTAGTTTTGGTAAGAAGAAATGTTTAAATTAATTTTTGCTCTTAGATGTTTGCTGACAGATAAAAAAGAGAACTTCATTTTTACCAAGTAATCCAAAGTATAAAAAGTATCAGGTTAGTACTGCACTGCTTTTGTTAAAATAGTACAAGGAGTAAAGAGGGTGTCTTCTAAATGTCCTTAAATGGGAAAGCTGTAGTTTATCACATTGTATTATCACTTTCTATTTGCAAAGTATTTGTTTCTCCCCACAGAGAGTGAGGTTCCTGTGGACAGAAACATCTGCTTCCTGTTCATCCTATCTCTTCAGCGTCTGAATGGTCATGACTGGAACATAGGCAAACTTTAAAAGTATGGCAATTTACAATCTCATAATCAAATCTTACAAAGAGGGTATGGGTAACAATAAATGTATCTGCTGAGAAAGGACCAACTCACTGTACTCTTTTGCAGGCTTCCCATTCTGTGCTGAGTCACCCTCAGCAAGACTAAGTGTGGCCACCCTTTTAGCACTCCTTGTAAACCTATTTAGGAATCCACAAAAGAAAGAGAAGACCGGCAGGCAGACTGGTGATGGTATTTCTTGGGGATGCTATGCAGGTTTTCATAGTGAAGCTTACAACTTAGATTTGCAGCACTAACAGAACTCCATTATCACAAAGAGAGAAAACACTAAGTTCAGATGGGCTCTGACAGGGGACAGTTTTAAGAATTTATAGAGAGACAGACACTTCAGTGACCAGCCAGGATGTAATAATGGAAATCGGATTTACCCTTGCATGTCTAACACCAACATCTGGTGGTTTTCATGATACTGAACAAGAACAGCAATCACTGTGAGACTGGGAAATAAACAAAGGGACTGCCCCAATTTACTGATTAAGAAAGTTTGTAGACCACAGTGAAGGTAGGTAGTGTGGAGTCCTGATAAGGTAAGTTAGCAACAATAAGGAATAGGCTGGCCCCGGAAGGGGGAGAACAATTGTTCTGAGAGGCAGCTAATCACAAACAACCTACTTGTACAACATCCTGTTCCCAAATACCTTGCTCTGCATGCAGCCCCAGCAGCCCAATCCCATCTGCACAGCCCTCCCAGCATGGTCCTGTAAAACTTCCCTTCAGCCCCTGCCTCTTGGCAGACAGCCTCTTCTCTGCTGTGCTGCCCATTGCTACCTTGCAATGTACTTTCCCTCTAATAAATTTGGTTTTAACTCACTACTGTTTCAGTAAATTATTTTACCACCCATGAAGCCAGCCTAGCCAGCCACGTAACAGGTAGAAGCAAGGAGCCTGAAGGAGTCCCTGAGTTAAGGTGACAAAGTTGAGAGTACAGGGAGACCAAAGAGGCTACACTTTACAGGTCAGAATACTAGAGAGGAAGGAACTGCACAGGCAGAGAATTAAAAATCTGCCGAAGGATCAACCTTCAATATTCAATGCAATACTAATCAGTACAAGCACATGAAGACACTACCTGAAGCTGGGGACAGGAGCAACTGAAAGAGTTAGAGGTAACAGCAGCAAGTACTCAAATAAGGCCAAGAATAGTGCCTGCTGCCATCAACCAGAGTAGAAAACCTCAAGGCTCAAGCCAGGCAAATTACTTGAGGTCAGGAGTTTGAGACCAGCCTGGCCAACATGGTGAAACCCTGTCTCTACTAAAACTACAAAAATTAGCTGGGCGTGGTGCCACATGCCTGTAATCCCAGCTACTCAGAAAGCTGAGGCGCAATAATCACTTGAACCTGGGAGGCAGAGGTTGCAGTGAGCTGAGACCACACCACTGCACTCCAGCCTGGGCAACAAGAGCAAAACTCTGTCTCAAAAAAAAAAAAGAATTAACTGTAATCCTATACCTCAAGCACTCTGAGATGGAGACTCACACACACACACACACACACACACACACACACACACACACACACACTTACTTTCTGCTAAATACTATACCATGCTATAAATCCTTACCAGCAGAGTATAGCTAACAGTTAACTTCTCACTTTGTAAATCACATTCAGGAGGTTTCTTTCACAGCTTATCTTATAAAACAGAGCTGTATCGAAGAAGAGATTAAATTTATCAAAATATAAAACACACATAATGGATTTGGAACAGAACTGCAGCTTTATCTTCCCTGGCTCTCCTGCAGAGGAAGATACTATAACTTAATGACTCCCTTTCTCACTTGTAAATCAGTGAAAAAAGGCACTAGTTTCCTGTTAACCACTAAACATTGTCCTTTATCTTAAACATAGAATACATCAAAAATACCAGACTGGCTTTCAGTGAGAACTCCTCAGCTATGCTATCTTACTGTCTTTAATCACAGAAAAAGAAGTACAGAATATTAATGAGAAATAGAACAACTTTCATACATAGCAAATATAAATAGTTAGCCAGACCCCTCAACATGACTTAGCCATCCTTTACAGACAAATAGTATTGCTTCAATTAATTACCATGTTTTCAAAGGTTAAGGGCATGAAACCAATCAGTCAAGCTTAGACCTTTCAACAAGTGGAAAATTTTTCACAGGTAATACTTTAAAAATAAAACAAACAAAAAAAATGGATCACTAACTGACTCCAAAACCAAATTCAGTCAAAAGGCATTAACTTTGCTTAATTTTAACAAGAAATGAAGTGGGTTTCCTTAAAAACTCTGACTAAATGGGATAAACATATTAGAATGAACTGCAAAAACCCACTGGAGCATCTGCTTTTCTATAAACACATAGATATCTAGTGGAAAACAAGCCCCACTGAAAGCTGTACTAAATTACAAATAATCCACTCTACATTTGCATGTCGGATCTTTGAACAAAACACACAAATATATCCACTTCGCAACATCTGTATCAATGGACAAGTAGAAATCTGCATCATGTTATCTGAAAATGTTTTGCAATCATTTTTAGAATTTAATAAATAAAAGACATTACTTTCCATTTTCATTTCCTTTTAGTATATTTATATTGCACAACACCTTCTATTAGAAGGAAGCCAACTCAGATGTTAGCTTTCTAATTGGTTTCTCTGCTGCCCCCTTCTGCTTCAACAAAACATAGCAAGCAAGCTGCCCAGATGCCAAAAATAGTTCTAAAAGCCAGGTTTCACAGAATAAAAATATCCAGTACGACTGATTATCTCATCTTTTAAAAGCATTTTCATATTACAATTGAAATTATTTCATGTGCATTCTGAAATCTGATCCATGTGCCTGGTTATGCAAACTCAATGATGATAAGGCAAACTCAATGATGATCTCTCCCATTCCTGATCCCCCAGTGCACATGTGATACTCCTCTCTCTCTCTCTCACTTAAACTTAGAAACCTACTATGTCATGCAGGCAGCCAGAAACTTCAAGAATCTTTTTATTTTAAGTTCTGGGTGCATGTGTCGGATGAGCAGGTTTGTTACATGGGTAAACATGTGTCATGGTGGGTTGCTGTGCCTATCAACCCAAAAATCTTTTATGGTAAAAACATAACTACTTAAAAAATTTGGTTTTTTCATTTCTGAAAAACAGTAGAATCACATTATTTCTTTGCACTGCTCAAATTACATATTCTCTCTCTGACAGAATCTCTTTCTGCTAGGAACTTAAGAGCCAAGAGGTACAATATCATGATTAGCACACATCTGTGCTTCTCACTATCATCACACAGAGTACAAATAGTATAGGTCCTAGGAGGCAAAGACCAATAACTATGTAAAGCTGATAATGAACTTTCAAAGGTAAGGAACTACGTGAACAATAGTGATTCTGAAAATGCTCAGAATATATACTGAGCAAAAATTCTCAGCAACGAGGTATGTAAACCTGAAGTGCTAAATAATTTCACAAATAATTATTTTAAATACACAATCAAGGATAAAATTAAGGTAAAAACAGCGCTGACTTTTAGTTTATTTTCCAGAACACTAATGTTAGTACAAAAAAAGTCAAAGCAGAAAACATCATAAATGTTACCTTTAAGGGTATTCAAAAGGTGAAAAATATTTTAAAAGCAGATGAGATTTTTCCAAGTAGAGAGTGCACCCAAAACTGAAATCACAGAAGATATAACTCAACTCCATTCCTCATCTCAAATGCACTGAAGACCCTTAGAGACACCCTAGCAGTCCACATTAAATCCCATGAGGAAGTTCCATGTGCAGGTATCACGTGCAATACGGCACACCTGCACGCCAATGATCCAACTGAATCACGCTAGAACCATCGCTTACGCTTACTCAATGTCAGCGATGGGAAACATTAAACGAACTGTGAAGTACTCGTTTCTGCTGGCTTCATACCCCTTTCAACAAATCCTCCATCCTCTACCAAGGAAATCTTTACAAATCAAAATCTGATGACGTACCTCCACCATGTGATAGAAAATGCTAGCTAGTCTAAAATACCCATTCTCCCTTCTTCCTTGAGACCTTCAATTTTTTTTCATATGTGCTAAAGAGAAGTGTTATGTGAAACTTCAGGGAGTTAAACTTAAATGGTATGAGACATGTGCTCTTTCTGGTTCTTCTGCCTTTCTTTCTCAATGCAGAGGTAATGGCTGGTCCTCCAACAGCCACCTTGAACCATGTAGGGTGGAAGGACCTTAAGGATGGAAGTCAGGTGTAGCACAACCAAAAGAAAGATTGACCTCTGACGACCTTTTAAAGATGCTTCTCCAGACCTGGAATACTTTTCTCTAGACTTCATTTATTTTTATTTATTTTTTATTTTTTATTTTTTAGAGACAGGGTCTCACTCTGTTGCCCAGGCTGGGGTGCAGTGGCACAATCATAGCTCACCGCTACCAAAAACTCCTGGGCTAAAGCCATCCTCTCACCTCAGCTTTTCAAGTAGGTAGGACCTCAAACGCATGCCACCATGCTTGGCTAATTTATTATTATTATTATTTATGGTAGAGACAGGGTCTCGCCATGTTGCCGAAGCTGATCTCAAACTCCTGACCTCAAGCTATCCTTCCACCTTGGCCTCCCAACGTGCTGGGATTACAGGCGTGAGCCACCGTTTGCAGCCTAGACTTCCATTATATGAGAGAATAAGCCATTGTATGTTTGTGGTACTGTAGTTGGGTCTCTGTCTAGAAACTAACTGCAAGCTGCAACTAAAACACTCACTCACTCTTTTTTCTTTTTCAGATGGAGTCTCACTCTATCACCCAGGCTAGAGTGTAGTGGCACAGTCTCAGCTCATTGCAACCTCCACCTCCCGGGTTCAAGCGATTCTCCTGCCTCAGTCTCCTGAGTAGCTGAGAATACAGGCGTGTGCCACCATGCCCAGCTAATTTTTGTATTTTTAGTAGAGATAAGGTTTCACCATGTTGGCCAGGCTGGTCTCGAACTCCAGACCTCAGGTGATCCATCCACCTCAGCCTCCCAAATGGCTGGGATTACAGGCATGAGCCATCACAGCTGGCCTAAAACACTCATTCTTGAACAACTCTCCATCACCCATCAAAAGTTCTAAGCCCTGCTGCCTTGCCCTGCCTCCTGCCATGTAAAACATACACTATCTTTCTTAAGAATACTATTCTCTGTGTAGGAGAGAAAATGTTTCTTTTCTTACCCATCACTAAGTTTGTGGCTGAGATCCCTGTAACAAAAGACAGATTGACAAGAGAAAAGCATATAAATTTATTTTAACGTAGGTTTTAAGTGACCCAGGAGGTTCAAGAAGAAGCAGGGAAAGTGGTATATTTTTATGCTTAGGTTTGCTGAAGAGCAGACAGTTGTGGGAAGTGTCACTGGACAAGGGGAATATGATCTAATAGCAATAAATTGGGGAAAACTTAGCAATGCCTGTTTGTTCACATTCTTCCTGGTATCTCTGAGGATAAGAATGTTCCTTTCCTCCAGGTATAGAGAGTGTACCTCTGGAATGAAGGATTTATAACTTGCTTCAGGAGATAAGGATGAGGAGAAGAACAAACTTGCTTCTGCTGTTTGTTCTAATGTCATATTTTGGGGTAGCATGTCCTTAACCCCATCAATTATCATGCTCCAAATTTTCATAGATGATCATGACCAGAAGCGGTGACAGGGATCCTGAATAACAGACAAATATGGATAATATGGCTATAAACCTTAGATGATTGACAGAGAGGAAAACAGAAAATCAAGCAATGAGCCCATCAAGGAAACACCACTACCAACCAAACACAATTTGTAGAGTAGTAGTAAAAAGGAGTAGCAACGACCTATCCACTGCATCCCTTTCATACACAATAACCTTTGAGGAATCTGTAACATGTATCGGAAGGAAGGGACTGGAGAATTAGAAACCACCGGAACAGCATTTCAGTATCCCCAGAAGCTATTAGCCAGCCATCTGGAAAGTGCTCCAAGCAGAATAATTCCCGAGCACTAAGAAGCATTACTTATACATGGCGTAGTGCCGTGCCAAGCTAAATCACGGAGCAACACAGCACTGCAGCTTGGACAGGATCCCCCAGTTGTGCATGAGCACTGCAGAGACGCTTCAGATCGGTGGTTCTCAGAGGGGGTACCAGGATCATTTTCAGTATTTTTAATTGTCACAATGGCAGGCGGTAGACTGCAGCCAGGCCTGCTAAACAGGACAGCCTTGAATAACAAATCATTACCCAGTATCCTGCAAGTCTTTCAAATGTTCCACCAGACTTGCTGGCAGGCGAAAAAATCCTGTTAATTCTTTGAATATAGAGCCTAACTGTACTTTACTTACAGACACAAGTGTTTCTTATGCTGTTTAATAGTCACTGAATTATCAAGGAATGCATCATCCTTAAATACAAATTGAGGAAGAATTATACTTTGTTTTGTTTGTTTTCATAATGGTGAACAAGAGTTGTTCTTGTTCATCTCAACAATTCATGGTATTTAAATTACCAACACAATACACAGGCATCAATCTACATTCATAGATGCTATATTTATAGTGATTCTATGTATGTTTATGAGTATACTTATTTAGTCCTTATTTCAAAGCTTCAAATAGAAAAAGCTTTTGCCGATACTCAGTTGAATGTTGTTTTACTCCTCTTTCACCTAAACACATTCAGTGCAAGTAGGTCCTAACACCTGATTACATCATTTTATCTCCAGGAATAGTCAACAAGCAAGCATTTACATAAAACAAATGCACTGGAAGCAGATTCTTTCTCTTGTCTTTATATCACAATTGTAACACTATTTTAATCTTTAAATTTATGTGTAGAGGCAGTTATATTATTTATACATCTTATTTCAGAAATAAAGGGGATATTCCAAAACATATTACGAAGATGGAGCACTGAATGTAACAGGATTAGTAACCACTGCTTTGGATGCATCAGAGAAACCCTAGAGGCTGGATTCCAACCTATCTACACAGGAAAGTAAAGCGCAAAAGTACCAAAAGGTGATGCTAGCTCTGAAAAGGAAAATATCATTTGCTCATGATTAGAAGAGAGAAATACAGATTAGTGCCATACTGAGCTCTGAAAGGGCAGCTTTTCCCGTTCTTTGAAGACCCTTGGTCACTGTAAGAGGTAACATCAGTCCCTATACCAGCCTGAGTCAACTGCAGCACCAAACCAGACTGCATAAACACTGAATGTTTCTCATTCGCAGAAAAGGCGAGAGCTTTTTTGTCAATAACTTCAACAAAAATGAGCCCAAGTATTTTCAGAAATACTGGTGTTGCAATGTGATGACATTGCACTGGGCGAAAGCTGGATAAAGCAGACGAAAGACAGTTGGGAAATCCTGAATCTGTAGAAGAATTCTGCATTTTGCTTTAGTATTTTGTTTTTAAGGAACTAATTTCTAGTTTGTTTTCTTCGATTTCTGCTGTCTGTGAGCAGAAAGAATTAATTCCCTTACCGGTCTAATCCCTAAACTCACTGCAGTAGAACTGAGTGAAATATGAAAAGGAGGCCAGGCGTGGTGAATCATGCCCGTAATCCAGCACTTTGGGGGGCTGAGGCAGGTGAATCACCTGAAGTCGGGAGTTCAAGACCAGTCTGGCCAACACAGCAAAACCTCATCTCTACTAAAAACACAAAAGTTAGCCAGGCATGGTGGTACACGCCTGTAATCCCAGCTACTCGGGAGGCTGAGGCAGGAGAATCACTTGAACCTAAAAGGCGGGAGTTGCAGTGAGCCAAGATCGTGCCACGGCACTCTAGCCTGGAATGACAGAGCAAGACTCTGTCTCAAAAACAAAAACAAAAACAAAACAGAACTATGAACAGGAGAGGAGATTATACAGCTTAAATGAGTGTAAACATAGATTATAATTTCTAGTATTAGTATTTAATTTTTAGTATTAAGCATGCATTTATTATTATCAAGTTTTACAACATTCAGTAAGAGTAGAAATGTAGGCATAAAGCAAAGCCCTGTTTGGTTGTATCAATAACAATCAAATACCTCCAAGTCATTGTTCAAATGTTATCATCTCAATGAGTCCTAATGTGACTATCTGTTTAAAACTGCAAGTTGCCCCCAATTCCTGCATTCCTACTCCCAATCTTTACTATGATGTTCAATTTTGTTTCATAGCTCTTATCAATTTCTAGCATACAATGTAATTTGCTCATTTATTATGGTTATTGTTGCCTTCTACCACTAGAATAT
The DNA here is from genome assembly GCA_036589455.1 of Ateles fusciceps. NCBI lineage: Eukaryota > Metazoa > Chordata > Mammalia > Primates > Atelidae > Ateles > Ateles fusciceps. The sequence goes on from JAZHEH010003256.1 coordinate 1,786,764, forward strand.
ATTTCTCTGAGGGGGAGGAACTGTTTGCTACATAGTCCAGCATGTTGAAAAGTGTCTGGAACAGAGAAAGTTAAGCTGTGTGTATCTGTGGAAAGAATGAACAATAGCACACACCATTTACTGACTGCTTTCTGTGGGCCATGCACACTGGTAAGTGCTTTACATAGAAGATATCCTTTCATTTTTATTGTAAAAGCCTGCAAGGTAAATGTTATTAATCCCCATTGTACACATGAACAAACTGGGATTTAGAGAGATTTAGAAAGTTGTTCTATATGGTACAGTTAATGAGCAGTGGAGCTGGCACTCAAGCCCAGGCAGTCTGTCTTGAAAGTCGATTCCATATTTACCACAACAGAAAGTCAGCATACCTCAGGTACTATTTCCCTCCCTGTAGGGGGTGAAAGGAGCATCTGGATTACTTAGCTCCATTGTGCATGTGTGTGTGAGATGCAGGGTTTTCTTGTTTTGTTTTGAGATGGGGTCTCACTCTGTTGCCCAGGCTGGAGTGCAGTGGTGCAATGACAGCTCATGGCAGCCTCAACCTTCCCAGGCTGAGCTGATCCTCCCACCTCAGCCTCCCAAGTAGCTGGAACTACAGGTGCACACCACCACATCCTATTTTTTTTTTTTTTTTTTTTGCATTTTTCAGGGTGTGGCTATGTTGCTCAGGCTAGTCTTGAACTCCAGGACTCAAGCGATCTGCCCACCTCAGCCTCCCAAAGTGCTCGGATTACAAGTGTGTGGTCCACCCCATTGTTGATCCCATTCTTGTTCATTATGATCCTTCAAAAACTATGAAAGAGGAAAAATAATGTGCAGGCAGGGGATAGATGGGAAATCTTTGTGTCTTCAAAATCTCTCAGTTTTGCTATGAAACTAAAACTGCTCTAAAAAAAATAAAGCCTTAAAAAAATAATTTCTTAATGCACTTGTATTTCTGAATAGTTCAATTCTGGGTCATGAAAGCTTTAATAGGTAATTGTTGACTTAACACCTTTACAACAATAACAATGAAAGATTTACACCTAAACATTACATGAAATAAGGAAATTTATTCATCAAATACAGTAAAAAAAAAAAAAAGTAGAAATTACGAATAGAGCAAAGCATGGTTGACTTCAGCTTTCAAAAGTGAGATTTTATATTTTCTCGTTTGGTTATAATTATTTACTGGACAAATAATTGTAGTGGAGCGAGCATAGAAAGTTAACACCAAGACAAAAGTGTGCCAAATTGCAGGGTCTTTATTGCCGACGGCCATGGAGGACTCGCATCTCTCCAACCATGGCCCGGAAAGGAGGGTGTTAAGACCTTTTATACCCATAAACCACCTCGGGAGTGAGGGTGAGGGTCGGGGGTGGGGGTGAGGGGCTTCAGACATTCTGAGGGCTAGTAGATTCTGTAAATCAACTCCTGGGCGGAGATGAGGGTGAGGGGCTCCGGACATTCCAGTAGATTCCTGGGTGAAGATGAGGGTGAGGGGCTCCTGACATTCTGAGGGCCAGGGGACTTTTGAAATTCTGATTGTTACTTAAGAGGTTCACAAAAGTCAAGATAAGCATTTGTTTACACATTGTCTGGATAGGGTGGAAATTACAGTCCTTAATTACTTATTACAAGTCGCAGGGCCCAAGATGGCGTGGGTTTGGACTGCTTGCCTGTCACATTTGGGTTACAGAGAGCAGTTTCAACAGAAAGCCGAGGTATGGTTGAGGTATGCAGTTTTATGGGGCTTTTACCATGTCACAAAACTATCTTTGAGGAACTAACCTTTTGACATGCAGTGTCATTTCCTTTCGACTACGGCATCTTCTGCTGCATGTCCACTATTCAAAGTAGACCAAAGGAAACAAAGGCAGTCTACAGCTATTATTTTGCCGTTTAATCAAACCTGAATAAAGGGCTTGTACACATATGGACAGTGAAATGTGTCAGGGGACTCACTAGAGGTTACATAAAAAAGACTGCCATGGAAAGACTCATCTGTTCACGTGACATAATTTCTCCATCGAGTTGAGAAAATTCTGAAGACAATTCTTTCTCTTTTGTTAAAAGACTGAAAAATGGACATAAGCCCACAGCGCTTGTTAGCTAGTCAAGCAGAGTGTACTTATTAAATTCTTGCACAGAAACAATCATGATCTCAAAGCAAAAAAATCACCCCTTAGCATGCCCTTCATACCAGGTATCGTTAAGACTTAAAATTCTGGCAAGTCAAATATATAATTGTAACTATGTCTATTTCTATTTAAAGGCAGAGAGAGAGGAAACTAAGAATAGTAATTCCGTAATTTCAGAATGGGCTGCAAGTACAAGAAGTGAAAGAGTACCCTCAGAAAAGAGGTTCCCCAGAAGCAGGTGACCACAGCGAGTCATCAGGAGAAAAACTTACGTGTTCAATTTTTCTATTACCACAGAATTCATCCCATCATAAATGGATGGAGCTCTTCACCCTGAGAGGCTACAATTTAGGATGAAAGCTTTAATGTTTAATACATAGACAAAATTATCACTAAAAACATTTAGGCTTGCCTGACCTTTCATGAAGTTCGCAGACCTTCATATTTTCAGTGTTATAAACAGTGTAATGAGTATTTTCTTAATCGAGCTCCTACTTATAAGCACTGAATCCATTTTATGTCTCCTGAAAACCAAAAAATTTAAATTAAAATAGAGGTAGTTTAGATTGACTGCCTCCCATAGGAAGACCATTTATGCTAAAACATGCTGATTCTTACAGAGTGACTACCCTTTTAAAATTAAAAACTGCATCGGTAGAAGAAAATTGCAACCTATATTTATTATTCAAAAAGAAGCTAGAAACCTTAAGTAAAAACAGGGCATTTTTATTTTCAAAAATTTTATTCTCTTTATATAACAAAGAATTTTAATGTTTCTCTAATCACAAAGAGAAAACATTGTTTGGATTAAAAGCAGTAGTTACATGCCACTCACTGCACTTCAGATAGTTCTGACCTCTCCGTGAGAGACCAACTGCATTTCCATTCCTCCTGCCTGAACTATTGCACTGGCGGGACAGTTGGGCTCCTTCCCTCCAGTCTTGACTTTCTAATCTATATTTTATGCCATTAACAAGAATTGTCTTTCTAAATTGTCATAATCATTTCATTCCCCTGCTTGGAAACTTTAAAAAGCTCTTTATTTAATATACAATAAAGTCCAAACTTCATACTAGAGCATTCAAGACAATCAAACCTTGTCTTAACACTCCTAGTCCTGTAAACTACTACAACAAAGCTCAACACACTCTATGCTTCGAGGACAGAAGCAGATAAAGTCCTTTCCATGGATGCAGGAACCTTACTTGTGTGGCTTCCTCATTCCCTCCACTTGTCTGCCACTGAAATTTATAATAAGCACATGTTCTATTTTTCCCACGAACACCTTTCTAATCCTCACAGCCATAATTACTTACGTTTTCCTTTGCATTCCCAACACATAAGTTTTATCTTTAGGATGATGTTTATTTTATCATGATTAGTATTATAGGTGGTTGCCTGCATTGCCCTACTTCCCTGTATTGTATGAGATCAAAGACCTTGTCTTGTTTAATTCCAGATTATTAGAAGTACTTAACAAAACACTATGTACATGGTGGTGGCTTGGTAAGTGTTTGCTGAACGAAAGAATGAACAAATTATGTAAACACCCAATCAGTCAATCAGTAAGAAGGAATAAGGGTGAAACTTTGAGTCAAAGACAGGACTCTGAGTGCCTGTACTTTCACTTACAAGAACCTTAGGTTCTTATTCATAAGGCTGACTGTGCCTGCTCTACCATGATAATAACAATAAAGAATATATACTCCCGTTATTTCATAGTCAACCCAAAATGACCCAAGATGTAGTATATATTCCCAACACTGTGCTGGGCACTTTGAGAGACAGAACATAAATTTCAGCTATAATTCTTACTGATTGTTTTTTTATTTATTGAAATATTCCCTTCTTGACTACACAAATTATTTCTTTAAAAAGCTGAGTTTGAACTATAATTTTATGATTTATGCAAGGATAATGATTAAGTCTGACATAAATTTTCCCAGAAGTCTAGAACTGGTTGTTAAACAATGGTGATACATATGAAGACAATGACCAATTAAAGACAGAACATTTTCATTAAATCTTACATGAAACTAAGTATTTTCCTTTTTTTTATGGTTGTAAGGCTGAAGGTCAGAAAAAGACTATTATGTTTAAATAAGAAATTTTTGATGTCCTTCTGAGCACAACGAAGAATCACAGGGGAATGATATCAGTTATACTTGCAACATTCCCAAAGAGTATAGACTGAAAAATCAATGTTGAAATTCATTTTTAGCACTCTCTCTAATGAGTTGTTATTAAGTCCTGGAATTGGGAATATTCTACTAAATATGCCCATTAGCAACTTGGCTGAGATCATAAAAGGCATGCTTACCAAATTTAGAGATGACATAAAATTGGGAGAAATAGTGAATATGTTAAATTTATATATTTTAAAAAGCTTTACAAGAAACCCATCAGATTAGAAGACAGGCCTAAACAAACAAGGTTACATTCACACATATTAAATTCCAGGTTCTGAATTTAAAAATTTTTTTAAATTTAAATTGAAAGAATTTAAAGAATTTAAATTTTAATTAAGTAATTTAAAGAATTAAATTTAAATAATTTAAATAATTTTTAAAATCTGTTTTTAAAAAATTAATTAGGTTATGAAAAAACAATCCATGTACATGGATTAGAAAACTATATGGTCAAATAATTTTTAACAACTGTGCTAAGACCATTCAATGGAGGAAAGGGCAATCTTTTTAACAACTGGTGGTGTTAAAACTGGATATCTACATGCAAAATAATGAATTTGGATGCTTACCTTATACCATATACAACAATTAAAACACCTAAACAAAAGACCTAAAACTATAAAACTCTCAGGAGGAAACATAAAGGAAGGCTTCATGGCATTGGCTTGGGCAATGATTACTCAGGTATGATACAAAACACAGGCCACAAAAGTAAAAGTAGATAAAGGGGTCAAAATTAAAACGTCCATGTATCAGAGAATACAATCAACATTATGAAAAAGCAATTCACAGAATGGGAGAAAATACCTGCAAATCATTTATCTGGTCAGGGTATAATATCCAGACTATTACAACTCAACAACAAAAAAGGAAAAACCCAATGTTTAAATGGGCAAAGGACTCAGACAGATACTTCTCCAAAGAAGAATTACCAATTGCCAACAATCAGATGAAATGATGTTGAACATCATCAGTCATTACGGAAATGCATATTGAAATCACAGTGAGGTGCTACTTTACATTCACTAGGATGGCTACTACCAAATAACCAGAAAAGGAGAAATGGTGGCAAGGATGGAGAGAAACTGAAACGGTTGGGTACTGTTGGTGGAAATATACAAGGTGCTATAAAAACTATAAAAAACAGTATGGCATTTCTTCAAAAAAAAAAAAAAAAAAACTAAAAATAATTACCATATTATCTAGTAATCCCATTTACGGGTAATACATCCAAACTAACTGAAAGCAGAGTCCAAAAAAGATATTTGTACTTTCATGTACACAGCAGCGTCATTCACAACAGCCAAAAGGTAGAAGTAACCCAGGGATTCACAGAGAGATGAATGGATTTATAAAAGGTAGTGAGACATACAATGTATTCTTCAGGTTCCCCGGAAATTTTGACACATGCTACAACATGAATTAACCTTGAGTTTATTGAGCTAAATGAAGTAAGCCAGTCACAACAAGAAAAATAGTGTATGATTCACTTTATATGAGGTATCTAGAATCATCAAACCCATAGACAGAAAGCAGAACAGTGGTTGCCAGGATCTGAGGGGAAGGGGGAATGGTGGCTTGTTTAATGAGTATAGAGCTTCAGCTGTGCAAGATGAACAGCGTTCTACAGATTCATTGCACAACAATGTAAATGTACTTAAAGCTTTTGAATTATACATTTAAAAATGTTTAAGATGACAGATTTTATGTTGTGTGTATTTCACTACAATTTAAAATTTTTAAAAACTTTACATTTAAAATAAGGGTAATTAATCAGGATTTCTGCTTCTAAGTATTTCCCTTAGTTCTCCCACTAAGTACAACTAAAAACTCTGGGCATTATCTACAAAACAAACATAAAGACAACTTTGAAAGATGAAGAACAGAAGGCAAACTGGCTATGAGCCTCAGATCCTGAAGCACAATCCACTGTGAGCTCTTTGGGTTTTCTTTTTTTCTAATACATCCCAGACATGTAGCTAAAGTGGCCAGCAACCTGAGAATGTCCATAGCAAAGACAAAACAACTCCTAGCCATCGCCTGCTTTCTCTGGCCAAAGTACTAGGAGAGGAGCAACCTGGTAAAAGATAAAACTTTTAATCAGATAGTAGTTCGTCTGCTAAAATTAAATAAATAGAAAAAATGTATGGCCCCATCACCACCCTCACCAGAAAACGCTGAATAAGGAGCCTAGAGTTCCTCGCTCGCCAGACATCCCATTAGGAGTGGTGTCAGAAAAGCTCAAGTAGGGCGCTGGAACTTTCATCCTGCTGGGTAGTGAGACCTCCTCCTCTCTCCTGAGGCCTTGTGAGGAAGCTGGACTTCCACCCACATCCCACAGCAATGATGTGGGAGCTCTCCTTGTCTTGCTCAGAGGAGGCCTCATGGAGAGTCAGGACTTTCCCACTCCCTACCAGTTACACCACCACACACCTCTCACCTGGTATCAGTGGAGGCCATGGGGGGAGTAGTAATAAAGCACTTCTAACCTTCTCAGCTAAGTTATATCAACATATACCTAGTGAGCAGCCTGACCTCCTACCCTCATTCAGCACTAACTAGGTGTCCTATCCTTAAGAGTCAACAAAAGCCAAGCTGGGAACCTGGACTTCCACCTCTACCTAATAGCAAAAGGTGCCTCTCTCTTTCCCCTGTTGGTATGGCATCAGTCAGAGGAAGCCTATTAAAACAATAGATTTAAACAATGTCTAGCATCTCATTATATAATACTCTAAATATTCAAAATACAGTTAAAGAACACTCATCATATCCAAGATCAGGAAAATCTCAAATAGGAAAAAGCAATCAAGAGACGCCAACATGAGATCAAGCAGAGTTGGAATTATATGACATGGAGTTTTAAGCAGCCATAATAAAATGTGTATACGAGAGATTAGAAAGTAGATTTTAAAACATGGCTCAATGATATGCTGTTTACAAGTAACTCACTTCAAATACAATAATAAAGGTAGGTTGAAAGTAAAATGGGAAAAGATATTATGAAAATATTAATCAAAAGAAAGCAAAGCCATGTATGGTGGCTCATCCTTTTGGGAAGCTGCAGCAGGAGGGTTGCTTGAAGCCAGGAGTTTGACACCAACTTGGGCAACCTGGTGAGCCTCCGTCTCTACGAAAGTTTTTTTTTTTTAATTAGCTGAGCATGGTGGTGCGTTCCTATAGCTCCAGCTACTTGGAAGGCTGAGGTGGGAGGATCGCTTGGGCCAAGAAGTTGAGGCTACAGTGAGCTGTGATCATGTCACTACTCTCCAGTCTAAGTGACAAAGTGAGACCCTGTTTCCAAAAAAAAAAATGAAAGCAGAAATGGCTATATCAGATAAAATGGACTTCAGAACAAAGATAATTACTGGAGACAGAGAGGGACGCTGCACATAGATCCATCTATGAAGAAGAGATGCACCAAACTACAATGTTACAAAACATATGAAGTAAAACTGATGGAACTAAAAGAGAAATCAATACATTCACAATTCCTGTTAGAGACTTCAACAATACTGGTAACGAGCAAATCTCATCATTTATAGAACAATCCACCTAATAACAGCAGAATACATATTCTTTTAACTTGCCCATGAATCATATATCAAGGTAGATGATACTCTGTGCCATAAAAGAAAACCGAAAAGAATTGAAGTCATATAAAGTATATTCTCGGACCACAGTGGAATCAAACTAGAAATCAAGAAATCAAAACCACCAAACTCCTGGAAAATGAACACCACACTTCTGAGTAATCCACGGGTCAAAGAGGAAGTCTCAAGGGATACAAAAAATACACTAAAATAAATGAAAATATATCGAAAATAGTGGAAAATACTGAGGGCAGTGCTAAATGCTTAAATTAAAAGAGACAAAGTCTCATATCAACAATCTAAGATCAAACCTCAAAACGATAGAAAAAGAAGAGTGAAAAAAACCAATAAAAGCAAAGCGAAGGAAATAATGAAGACAGCAGCAGAAATCAATGAAATTGAGAACAGAAAAACAATAGAGAAAATCAATAAAACAAAAAGCTGGCACCTTAAAAGTACAAAAGTGACAAACACAAACCTCAAGACAGGCTGACAAAGGCAAATAAGAGAAAAATGTCAATATCAGGAATGAAAAAGTTATATTCTCTGCAACATCAAAAGGATATTAATCAAATACTATAAACAACTCTACATGTGTAAATTTAACAACTTACATGAAATGGACCAATTCCTTGAAAAACATAAACCACCACAAGTACCTAATATGAAATAGGTCAATTGAATATCCCTATTGCTATTAAGAAAATTAAATTCATAATTTTTAAAATGCCCCAAAAAGGAATCTCCAGGCCCAGAGGGTTTCACTGGAGAATTCCAGGACGTGTTCAAAGTAGAATTAACATCACTTCTATCCATCCTTCCTGATAATAAAAGAGGAGACATTTCCCAATTTATTGCATGAAGGTAATATTGCCCAAATATCAAAACCAAAGAAAATTTAAAAATTAAAATTTAAAAAAAGAAAAAAAAAAGACAATATACAGAAGTAAAACTAAAAACCAACATTCCTATGTACATAGATGTGAAAATCCTTAACAAAGAATTAGCAGTAGAATTCAGCAATATATAAAAAGAATTATACATTATAACCAAGTGGAATTTTTATTTCGGTAATGCAAGCCTGATTTAATATTTTAAAATCAATGTAAGCTACCATGTTAACAGGTTGAAGAAAAAAATCACATGATCATATCAATTGATACAAAAAATTATTTGACAAAATTTAACACCTACACATTATTTTTTTAAAGCCCTCAGGAGAAAAAAAAAGCATAGAGGGGAACTGTTTTAATATGATAATGATTATTTAAAATCCTACAGTTAACATTATACATAATAATAAAAGAGTAAATGCTTTCCACCTAAAATTTAGAGCATGGCAAAAATGTCTGAAGTCACCAGTCTTTTTCTGCACAGCATTGGATGTTCTACCCAGTACAATAAGCAAGAAAAAGAAATAAAAGCCACAGAGACAGGAGAGGAAGAAATGAAATTTTCCCTGTTAGCAAATAGCATCAGTATGTATATAGGAAATCCCAAGTAATCTACAAAAATAAAAATCAAACCCCTAAAACAAGTGAATTCAGCAAAAATGCAGCATACAGGAAAAACATACCAAATCAATCATGTGTGAGTATGTATGCAATGAACACGTGGACAGCAAATAAAAAATTCAATACCATTTATAGTTGCTTAAAAAATGAAATAGTTATAAATTGAACAAAATGTACCAGACTTATTTGCCAAAAACTACAAAATGCTGACGAAGAAATCAAAGAAGATCTAAACAAATGGAGACATGAACCCTGTTCATGGACTAGAAGACTCAACATAGTAAAGTTCAATTCGCTCCTAAACTGATATACAAATTTAATGTAATTACCATAAAAATCCAACCAAGAATTTTTCACAAAGAAAAGATTACTCTAAAATTTATTTTAAAAGGCTTAGAAACTAGAATAGCTAAAACAATTATAAAAAATAGTCTACCTATTTTCTAGATATTACATAGCTACAGTGATCAAGACTATGTGATATTGGTAACTGGATAGACAATCAATGGAACAGAATAGAGTCCAGAAATAATGAGAAAATGTTTAGGTTTTCTGACAGTGGTCTCAAGATTTAAAAAATTTAAAAAAATGTTTAGGATATAGGACTAGTCTTTTTATCCAATTTGCCTGTAAAAAAAAAAAAAAAAAGGATATAGGACTAGGCAAAGAGCTCTGACAATGAATCCCAAAATGACAATCCACTTTAAAAATACTGACAAATTAGACTTCACCAAAATTAAAACTTTTGCTCTGCAAAAGACTAAGTGGATGAAAAGACAAATTACACTACGAGGAACTATTTGCAAACCAAATATCTGACAAGGGACTCGTATAGTATCTAGAATATATAAAGCACTCTCAGAAGTCAAGTTTGAACAACTGAACATTTAATTTAATGCAGAAAAGATAACTTTCCCATAATTTGTCATTTAAATCAACTCATGGCATGACTAAGGGAAAAGTAGACCATCATAAGCATTCTACTCCCAGGCTCTTAGAGTCACCAAAAACATCTACTGGTCCAATTTCCACCAAGTAGGGAAAGGATGAGAATGTCCCCCAGAACAAATCTCCATACTTTACTAAATGAAAAATCTGAAAAGGTAAATAAATCTTCTAAAGACCTGAATGTTGTTAAACTTAAAATCTAATGATAGTATCTCATTGTTCCTTCAGTGGTTTTTAATTTAGCTTTCCTTAGTTAAGAATTCACATGAAGAGAAGGGGCCTAAGGGGGCTGTTACAACTGCTTACCTCACCAGCAACTGTCTTCTTGATATGTCATCACAATTCGCTGATACTAACGGAAGGAGGGGTGTGACTTATTACAGTGCAGCAGGAGAAACAGCTTAAGGAAATTTAAGCTTTCACATTATTTTACAAAAGAAAGAGGAGAAACAGAGGGAGAACACTTTTGAGTGAACTGAATGCACACATGCTCAATGAACTCAACTATCAAAAAAAAAGCTTGAAAACATTTCACTATTTTAATAATAGCCACAGCTGAGCCAGCAAATGACACTGCTGTAGCTGTTATTTATATAATTAAAATTATACCCTAACATTTCATTTCAAAACTCCATATTAAACCACTGCCATCTTTAAGCTAAAAGCACTTCAAAAGAAATGTATTCTTGTTATGATCAACTAATTAAAAGTGCATTATATTTGGGCCAGAAGAACCTATTTCCAGACACAAAGACAGCCCAGGAAAATGACTAGTGAACCTTCAGATAAGATGACATTTTAATTTTTCTTTATAAACCACATTTCCTACACCTAGCTTCATAAGCATGTCAGCCCCCCTTTGTCAGCTGCTGTATTACATTAAGAAAATGTTTTTACTTTCCCACCTTTTCTTCTAGAACTAGCATATGACTGACATTTCAGGAGGCATAGCCTTTACTTGGAAATATTCTCTTTTAGAAATAGTACTCCAAAAGTATACTCCAACCTAAGCTCCACTTAAACATAATTTTAAATGGAGCTTTTTATATAACGCATTTTATGTATGTTTATTAAATGCCTTTTAATAAACATTTACGTATTCAATTCAGCTAGATCACTTATACAATAAGTAATCTAGATAATTTATAAATTTTATACACAAAATTTAAATTATATGTCTATGATTTCCATAACATAAATTAACATATACTATGTATATGCCCCTAGCAGGTCCACTAATGTGCTTCAGGATCCATGAATCCTTTGAAATAATATGAATAATATGCAAATTTTGTATCTGTACATATATGTGCTTAGCTTTCCACAGTTTCTCAAAAGAATCTATGAATCAAAAGAAGTAAAGAACCACTGGTTTATTCCCAAATGGTCAGTATATTACTTAAATATAAGCAGCATCTCTGAACAGGAGACATAAGACCTTCTAACATTTAGAGGGGTTAAATAACCATGTAGCTTTCCATTTACATCTACACCTATACGCAACTAAAATTTATTTACCACATTTTCTTCCCCCGCTTTTAATCACTCATTTTAAATTTCCACTTAAATGCTAAATAATAACTATTTTTAAAGGGTGCTTGTTTGCACATCACACCAACCTAAAAATTATATCCCCAAGAAAATGTTCACAGTCTACAAAAAAAAAAAATTGCATATATGCTAAATGGGCTGCTGTTTGGTACCTTGGTTAGTGCTGAAATAGGCAGGTAAGAGCTGGAAATGCAAAACAGCTTCTCTGACTTAGAATTACATCAATACTACAGTTCAAGAAAATCACTTATTATTTAAAACTAACATGAGCATAAAAATTCATTAAATTTTTTTTAAACGGCTCTTTTTTCTGTTATAATATGCTGAAGAACTACAATGGTTCAGACATCTACCTGAACGCTTTTGTTTCAAATCTCTTTTAATAGGTCTCACTATTCTTCTGTAAACGGTTTAGAGTAGCAACTCTGGTCTCATTCATGCTTCTATATGGAGCATCAGACATAGCACCTGCTAATAAAAGACAATTCAAAACGTTTTTTATTAATACTATATGACCTAATTAATACTAAAATGTAAACTTTTGGAAGCTATCCCCATGTGCATAGCTTAAGTGTGCTCTAAAATGACAGAAGGTCAAAAATAAGCCATCTTGGGACCTGTGTCAAACTATTCCACACAACTATCACTTCCAGTAACATTCCTTAAGTCATATCATGACAAGTCCATGCTAACAAATCTAGAAGCAATTAGGCAAAGAACATAAATTTGCTTAAGATGCAGAGACAAAAGGGATCCCAGTATCAATCACCTTGACATTTCTTAAAATAAGTCTGGCAATTGTCTCAGACACATACACACACACACACACACGTATGTGTATAATGTATACAGATTATATATGAACAGAGTAGAAACATACAGCTAAAATTATTTTCATATGCAAACCAAAACAAAATTTTAAATAAAAGAGAAGCACATAAGATCATACAAGTAGAAGGAACTGCTAAGAGTTATCTAGTTCAAACTCTAATCTGGCCCATTACAATTCAAGCATTCAAGTAAGTTTTCTGTCCTGTTTTTTAAAGACCTCTAGGATTACATAATATATATCAAGTGTAAAGCTTTCCAAAATCATCCTTTGTTCACTTATGCAAAATAAGAAAGAAAACAATATGAGAAAAGATGAGTATTCTCAAATGTGGCAGTGGCTGCTGTAACCTCTCATTGTTAGATCAGACAGTTATTGGTACTGTTTCTTTGTCATTCGTGTCCTGAAATCCTCAAGTATGCCAGGAATTGCACATGTTCCCAAGCCACCATTTCAACTGAGCACTAACAGACTGGAGTTGATAGCATATATAACACATTCTACAGAATTTAAAGCTTTCAGGCAAGCTCTGATAAATACATAGATGTGCCCTGATTTGTGGTTATTATCTTGCAATAGCATAAAAATTAGCTATCCAGGTAAAGAGTAACTCTCCATTTTTTAGTTGACTATCCACCCCCCAATTCCAAAAGCACAGGTCCATCATGTTCAGATTTTAAAGCTGAAAGAAAGGCAGACACATTAGACACCTCCTGGAGGAGCCCAGAGACAGTTGTGAATAATGCTGCCCCCATCTGAGATAGAATCTTCTTTGTTATGTATTGGGCACTTAAAGAAAAAAAATATTGACTCTGCAATGGCAAAAGAAAGGTGCAAAAAATGCAGGATATAAGCAGAGCCTTGAGAATGTATCTAGGAGTTGGAGGAAGAAGCGGGGAAGAAGGCTGAGACGATGTACAGCATGGGCCCTGCAGACTGGGTAGAGAGAACATAACAACCAGTGCACAACTATAAGATAAGAAATACAGTTAAATGACTGAATGAGTGAGTGAATGAATGAATGAGCCAACAAAGGAACCAATGAACATGAAAATAAAATTAATGAATAAATGAGTGAGTGAGTAGGCATAGAAATGAATGAAGCTGATGAATGGTAGGCTGGAACTAAGATGCAGACAGTCCTAAATGTCAGGTAATGAGTCTGAATTCATCCTAAAAAGCAGGATGAGAAAGACATTTCTTAGACTTCTGCAGAGCATAGTCTGCCCAATTGCATGCACAGACCTAACTAAAAGCAATGAGAGTTCACTGAAAGTTTTCACTTCTATGAAATAAGTCACTGAGGAAGATCACTCAGGGAACCGTAGGCAAAATATAAGAAACAGAAGTCTTACAACAGGTACAAGAACTACTAGCTAAGCCACTGGGTTGTTGTTTTTTTGATCATACATATACTGGAATTTTGGGTTTGGGTTTTTAAAAATTGATATATAATTCACAAACTGTAATATTCATGCTTTTAAAGTATACAATTTAGTTGTTTTTCATATATTTGCAAAATTGTACACTCAGCACCACTATGTAATTCCAGAACATTCCATCACTCCATAAGGAAACTCTGGACCTATTAGCAGTCACTCCCCATTTCTCCTCCCCTGAGTCCATGGAATTAACATGTTTTAATCTTAATATGAATTTCTCCTTTATATATCTCCCCAAAGTGCATATAAGGACATTTGCACAAAGCAGACTCTCAGTAAAAGATTATGATTATCCGCTAAAGAAATACCGTCAGAATTCAGGAATATCAAAGAAGACAATTTTCTTTGCTACCTACCTGACATGGCATTTTCACTCTCCCATGGTCAGTAGCAATTTTCAAGGTTCAATATGTTTTTTTAAAGTATCACTTGGTTTCCCAATTGCAAAAATTTAAGTTGTTTTTCTCCCCTTTGGATACCATAACAACCTAAATATAGTGGCCAAATCAAAAGATGGTAAAAGTAGATGGTGCACAACTAATAACCCAGTTCAGCAACCACAGCCTTAGACCATGATCGATTTTCTCCGCCAAGCCACTGAGTGAACCAAGTTCTAACAATGCACAGGTACTTCTCTGCAAGTCCCTAGATGGAAGTAGTAGCGGGTTATAAGCTTACCTGATTTTCTTTTTCCATTTTAAAGTCATCTAAGAAGGTATTTCCATTACATGTTTTATATAATTCTACTACTGAATTTTGGAATGTTTCTTTGGTATTTGACAGCACATTTTTAAAAAGGCAAATCTCCAAATTCCTCTCAGAGATTGTTACCCTGAATTTTAGAAGAAATCTCATTTAGGCTTTATATGTCATCCCCCATTACACATATACATACTTTTTTTTTCTTATTTCTGTTAAAAATGTAAAATATCTTTAATTATAAAAAGATATTCCTTAAGATAATTAAATCAGCTTAACAAAAATATAATATGTATGTCCTACTCATTCTCCTCATTCTGTGAATATGGCAAAGAGACTAAATTTACAAACAGCACTGAGGTTGTACACGGTCCTCATCTGTCCCATCCTCACTCAAGTGCTGCACTGTGAGAACCAATACAACCGCTTCATACATATTCACTCACTACTTATGAAAGATACTGACATGAAAACAATTGTTTTCATAATACTAAGCTTCTAGGATTAAAAAAATAATAATAAAGCCCAAACTGCAAAAAATAAAAATAAAAACCCTGACTGCACTTGGTCAGCTCACCTCTTCCTATAAACTATTTTAAAATTTTTTTAAAAACATTTTTTTAAAAAATTTAAATACTTTGTACAGTACCTAAATTTCCTTGAACTTCTTCCTATAGACAAATCATGTGGAAAATATTTTCTAAAGTGCTCAGGTCTGTGAAGTTTGCTAGACACAATCTAATCCCTTTTGTATCTTCTCTCAGCAGCTAAAGACTTTGTAAGGCCACAGGACAGTTGAGACAACAGGGACACGGTCTTCACAATCAGTCACAGCAGCCACCCAGCCACCAAACCCCTGGCCTGAGCTATACAGAGGAAGGGGTTTTTATCTTGTTCTTTCACAATGCCTGAATACACTCAAGGGATCCTTCATAAATAACTCATTCGCAGCAAAAAGAATATGGTCTAATCAATAAGGAGTAATGATGAAATTCACAGCAGGTTCAGGGGACTGTCTGGGTGTTATATTAATATCTGATTAAGCTTCCCAAGAAACATTGTTCATAGACCAAAGACCTAAATTAAACTTTTAACCTTCTGTTACAAAGGGTCTTTCTCAATGGACCAAAAAATGTTTATAAAATATATCTAACGAAAATAGGAGGTGTACATGAGTGTTTCAATACATAGATTTTTCTCAAGATCACAAGGAAAAACAGAATTAAAACTTAATTTGCTTCATCTACCTAAAACATTCCTAATTCAATCATATTGGCTAATATTTAATGATTCTTTTCAAGTGGTTTTTATAAGTGCTTTATAACACACTTACATTTCTCAACTATCAATTCCCTATTTTCCAGGAAAGGAATTTGGAGAACTCCACACTCCTTTGCTCTTTTCTAGTAATTCCCTGCATCAATTCATAGCAAAACAAACTGTGTGCCATAAGCATTCAAGTAGCTGAGTTTGAAACACATTTCTTTAACAAAAATGATAAATCCTAATTTTATAATTATATATCTAGGATTTTAAATTAAAAACTGTTGATATGTGCTAATATTACACAGAAAATCCAAGATGGTTAACAATGGTGGGTTATAGAAGACCTTAATGATAAGCTTATTGCTCCAATTTTGTTTTGTTCAAGCTAATGTTAAAAGAATTGAATATTTCATCACACTCTGAGAAGACAGCAAATAATCCTGCTGGAAAATAAAGAGTAGCTGATCTAAGCTTTTAAATATGTCATAGATAATCCTCACAAAGATATGAATTACCTGTATTTCACTGTTCAATGACATAGCTCTCTCTTTCATTAAGATATTCTTTTCATCATGTATTGCTTGATGGAAGACAAAACATAAGAATGGACAAATCATTCTTCAATTACATAAGAACATTATCTGAAGCCAAGATCTCTTTCAAAGAGGATGAATGAAGAATGAACACACATACAAAATGAGAAGACTTGCCAGTAATGGCCAATGAGGTACAAGTGCCAGATTTTTGCTGAAATGCTTGGTAAAACAGGAAAAAGGATTGGGTCTGGGGATCAGGACCTTTCATGTCAAATTCTAGCTCCACTGCTTTGGATGTGTATTATTTTGGGCCAGAAACTTTTCTCTAAGCTTATTTCCACCTCTAGATAATTATTAATGGTATTCATCTTGTACAAGTATTCTTTGGGACTAATAAAAAATAAAAGACTTCTGTTTCCTAGCAAACAATATAAGCTCAACAAATGTTAGCTTTATTATTAGTACCAGTACCAGTAGTATTAGTACCACTAGCAGTTACTGCAAGTGTGCAACAGAGAACTGAGAAGTCATAACAGTGATACTTCATGTATCCACCATCTGTGCTGAATGAACTGCTCCATAGTGGATTATTTTCCTATTAAAGTTTAAAGCATCAAATATTTTTATTCCACCCATTTGGAAAGAAATGCTATTTATTTATTATTTTTTTAGAGATGGGGGTCTCACTCTGTCACCCAGGCTGAAGTGCAGTGGTACAATCACAGTTTACTGTAGCCTCAAACTCTTGTGCTAAAGTGATCCTCCTGCCTCAGCCTCCTAAGCAGTTGGGACGACAAGCACATGCCACCACCTCATGTTAGAGATGGGGTCTCACTATGCTTCCCAGGCTGGTTTTGAACTCCTGGCCTTAAGCCATCCTCCCCTTTCAGCCTCCTGAGTTGCTAGAATCATAGAATTGAGCCACCAAGCACAGCTGGAAGGAAATGCATTTTAAATGCACATCATGATCTTAGCAGACTGGAATATATCTTCCTTGGTAATTCAGGACCATCTTTATGATCAATACTTACTGTCTTACATAACTTATGACAATAGAGGTACTGTCAGGGGCTACCCAATTGGGCAGGCTTCATTCAGGTGATCTATCCATTCAACCGCTATGCTTTTCTTGAAGCTGATGACTCTGTCAGGAAAACTCAGAACAATTCTCAGAAAGGTTCACAGGACACTAAATGTCTTAGGGTCACATGTAGCTAATACAGAGGGAGCAGTCACTTCAACCTAAAAGTATCTGGCTTGGAAATCAACCCTCTTATCAACCCATACTGTACTCAGCTGTCAAAATTCACACAACATAACTGGAAACTCTGCAAAAGATCTAGCAGGATTTGAATTCCATATGATATGAGCAAATGTTTACCAGGGTGACAAGATACAGCTACCCAAAAACCTAATGGCAAACAAAGACAAACAATTATTTCTCAAATTTTATTGTTTGTGCTGATATTCAAAGGAATTTTAATTTCTTAAGCACACCTTGACAGAGTGGTACATTCCTATGATTACTTACTTTCATTTTACTGTCCTCAGTTCTCTCCTTCACAGTGATGGGAGCTAACAAAAGCAACAGCACCATAATGTTTCTAAAACATACACAGTGTGCTAGAAACTGTGGTAAGTCCTTTACAGAATCACAGCCCCTCTGAATGTACTCAGAATTCTGAAGTAATTGACTAACATGCCAACGTAAACACCTTTTTAAAAAATCTTCATTTAAATTTATTAAACAGTCCAGAATTCATAAACCAATGTAAGAACATCCAGATTTCCATTTAGTAAATACACCTCCTGGAACACAGCAGTGCCTGTTTAAACCCTGGTGACTGAGTTCTACGTTCACTGGAAGCAGAGTAGAGCTGGAAGCAATAAAAGACTTATTTTCAAATAAAGTTAAGTTTCCTATAAAGAAGAAAAATTATACTTAGGTTTATTCTTTCCCTTTTTCAAAGTTTTCCTCTTCCTTACTCTCTCATTTAAGAAATTACCTTTAAGCAAAAAGAACTGCTCAAAAGATAGTAGTCACTAACGACCAGGCATCGCCAGCCTCAAACATAAGTATGCCACAATCTTTTTTCTTTCCTTCGTACCAGAGGGATAGTTCTCTTTTTCTCGATTCAGTAGTCCCCCCTTATCCTTAGAGGATACTTTTGAAGACCCCCCAGTGGGTGCCTGAAACCACAGATAGTACTGAACCCTCTAAACAGTATGCTTTTTCTTATATATACATACCTATGATAAAGTTGAATTTATAAATTAGGCACAGATATTAACAAAAATAACTAATAATAAAACAATTATAATAATATACTATTCACAATTTCACAGATAGATTCTTTCGTACTGTAGATCTTAACAATCTCAGCATACAATTTTTTTTCTCTCCTTATTAAGTCGGGAACTTTCACCTTTTCACTTAAGGAAGCACTTCACAGCTTCTCTTTGGCATATCCAAATTGACAGCACTATTCTTGCACTTTGGGGCCATTATTACATCAACTAAGGGTTACCTGAACACAAGCACTATCTGATAACTGAGATGACTGCTAAGTGACTAATGGGTACGTACTGTATACACATGGATACGCTGGAAAAAGAACAATTCACCTCCCAGGTGGTATGAGATTTCATCATGCTTCTCAGAATAGTGCACAACTATAAACCGATGAACTGTTTATTTCTGGAATTTTCCATTTAATATTTTTAGACTGTAGTTGACCACAAGTAACTAAAAGCACAGAGAGTGAAACCTCAGATAAGCGGGGGAATACTATACTTTCAGTAGAGAGTTCTTATAAGTATGTTGCTCTTTTCTGGACAACTACAAACACAAATTGGCCAGAACATCATGAGAAATGTTTAGTGTGAAGACAAGTAAGAAGGGCTTGGTAATCTTAGTTCCAACCTTTAGCAGCTTCTTTATGGAGATAAACGTGATGGTAGGAATTTCTGTGCAAGTTTGGCTGTGCAACCAGCCTCTCTTAATTGTATAACCCCCATGGAGTGGTAAGAAATAATTGCTACCAATATGGACAACAAAATCTCACTAATGTGGGTTAACAGGCAAACAAGCTAGCCTGGATTACATTATCCTTTTTAATGGAAATACAGTTGTAGTATATTTAATACACACACACACACACACACACACACACACACACACACACCCTTCAATTAGCCTAACAGTGTAGAGGGTCTTGGGACCTGTTTAAAGGATAGAGACTCTTTGTGAATCGTGCATTACTGCATGAAATACATCTTCCCAAAGGCTTTAAAATAGGTGTCTTTCTTCTTAAGTTTAAATAAACAGTTTCCTTGCAGTCTCAGGCATACAATAGGATTCTAAGTCAGTTCTCTCCATAACACATTTTGAAAGAAAAAGAGTGAAAGCAGGACAGGCATGGTGGCTCACATCTATAAGCCCAGCACTTTGGGAGGCCAAGGCAGGCAGATAGCTTGTTCAAGACCAGCCTGGGCAATGGGGCAAAACCCCATCTCTACTAAAAATACAAAAAATCAGCCAGGTATAGAGCTATGGTCCCAGCTACTTGGGAGGTTGAGGTGGGAGGATCACTTGAGGCCAGGAGGTCAAGGCTGCAGTGATCCATGATTGTGCTACTATACACCAGGCTGGGCAACAGAACAAGGACCTGTCTCCAATCAATCAAATATCAATGAAAGCAGCACTATGTGAATCATCATAAATGTCAAATTAGTAAGGTCTAAATTCTAGATTCTGCTTATTGATGCTTGGGACCCCGTAAGACATTCTCCCAGCCTCTATGCTTCTGGATCCTCCCCATCTGTTAAGTCAACACTATTCATCTGCATGTCTAGAAGAATGCTCCACTACATGACCTCACAGAAGGGCATTAGATCAAGATACTGAACATTTGATTTAATGCAGAAAAAGTAACTTTCCCAAAGCCTTGTGCTTTCCTGTCAGGCATTTTTTTTTTCCTCACAGAAAAGCAGCATGGTTAACAAACTGCTTCTGGAAGAGCCTGTGAAGATTTAAAACTTATAGCTGGAGATTTTGTTTTCCATTCCCTGACTGTACTTATAAGCAGCCTAGCAAGTCTCTCCTTGCCTGGATCGACAGCCTCCCTGTCGAGCTGACGAGAGCTGCTGGATATACCCGCCAGAATATCACAAAAGATTGAGATGCTGCCATCGCCATGTCCCTGGTACTCTTCAGTGCAAGCCTGGGTACTAATGTCTTCTCTTCTTCACGGTAAACTGAGATGAAACCAGCCTAAAGATTCTAACACAGCCCCTTCTCAACTAAATTTATTGAATGTGTTTTTGGTATTTGAAGCTCATTTTTATGTTTGCAATAATGTCAGTGTGACTGATCCATTATTATTAAACCACAGTTTTTAATGAACCTCCATTTCACCATAACATCTAAAATACTGCAGCTGAATTTGATTAATTATACCCTAGAATAAAGTAACAACAGATTTCCCTATTTCAAATACAAAATGGGAAGCTCCTGTTTTATTCTTCTATTTATATGAGAATGGGCAAAGTAATATACCCTCCCTGTCAGCAAATTTCAGAAATTTGCTTTTTTAAAATTTTTCCTCCAGTCAGAGTCCTTGTTAATGACAGGAACATATCATAATTTAATTAGCTGACACTGACTGGCAATCTACCCACTTCTTTTTAACTGGAATCATTTCATAGAACTATCCATACAGTCCCATTTTGCATAACTAATAACGTTCATAAACAAGACCTTTAGAAAACTGCTGACTTTTATGGAAAGATATAAAACATTTAGACACAGTCACCATGTTCCCACTTCATAGAAGATTAGGGCCACAGAATTTACTCTGCAATGTATATAATGTAGCTAATTCAGGAAGCATGTGTCAGGTTTCCCGGATCTGGATAGCACAAAACTTCCAGAAAGTCAACTTCCCCCGCCACCTCACAAAAGCATCCTAATAGTTGTGTATAGTGGAAAGAACACAGGCTTGAAAATCGGGTCTGAGTTTTTCTTTCTTTTTTCTTTAGACAGGGTCTCACTATGCTGCTCAGGCTGGAGTACAGTGGCTATTCACAGTAAACTACGTAATAAACTACAACCTTGATCCCCTGGGCTCATGTGATCCTTCTGCTTCAGCCTCCCAAGTTGCTGAGACTACACCATGCCTGGCTCAAATCCAGATTTTAATCTGAGCTACAATGTGACCTTGATCCAGTTCAGAAACATCTCTGAGCTTCTGGTTCTTATTTGCAAAATAAAAGCGATATAACACCTAACTCAAAAGGCTGTCAGGAATATAAGTTATAACGTATGTAGTGTTAGCAGTGAGTAGCTCAACAAATAGCAGCTTTTATTCTCATGATTATGACATATTAAATTTGGCTAATAGTACTGAACTGTTGGGATATTAGATAATTTTGTGCAAGTGCTTAGACAATTAAAAGGCAATATAGGCAACTGAGCTTCAGTGGATTACAGACAAGTTTTCAAGTGCTGTTCTTATATTTCACTTGTTTTGATTATCAGTTAACTGCTATATACTCACCAAAAGTTCCTGCCTTCAAGGAACCTGAGATCGTAGAGCACAGGCTTGGGAATCGGGTGATGATGGAGTGTGAACTCAGTCCACTTTCTAGCTGTGTAACATCCAGTAAGTAGCGCAAGCTGCTTAAACTGACTTTCTGATCTCACAAAAGCAGCTAATAATAACAGCATTCACCTGACAGATATCACAAAGGTTAAATGGAACAATCCATGTAGACTGCTGAGCACCACGCCTGGCACAAACTAAGCGGTCAGTATATGCTAGTAGTTAGTATTGAACTAGTGACAATTCAAGGTCAAATCTGATACAAATGAGGAAGTGAGACTTAAAAAGGTCAAAGCATCTTACTGATATTAAGGAGGGAGGAATTTTATTCCAGGTCTGTCTGACTTCAAACTCATAGTGAACCCTTGTGCTTTTAAATCACTCTTAAACCAGGCTCAGTCATTATTTTCTAATATACAGTTATTGAGTATTTGCATGCTGATTAAAGTGCCAATTGTTGAGGATATAATCTCAAGAAAATAGAGGGTATCCCTGGCCTCAGGGAGTTTACCTGTCTGGGAGAAATAGGTAAAGGGCAAGACAAGAAAGCATGCCATGTTCTCTGATAAGGAAAATACACCAGCCTAAAGGTGCACCATGCAGGAAGAACAGGGAAGTGAATAAACATGTAACCTTTTAGAAGAATCCAGGTAATAAAACAGCTTATGTTACCTTCCACTTTGACCTTCTCCTAAGACTAAAATTTCTGGGGGTTTCCAACAACCCAGGACATGTATATATCAAAGAATCAAGCTACAGAACTGTAAACGAACCAAAAAGAAGAAAATGCTTATGGCTTGATCTCCACAGAGCACGTAACTGCACATGAGAGTGTGACCTCAGTAGAGCACATAACTGACATGCGAGTGTGACCTCAGTAGAGCATGTAACTGACATGCGAGTGTGACCTCAGTAGAGCACGTAACTGACATGCGAGTGTGAGCTCAGTAGAGCACGTAACTGACATGCGAGTGTGACCTCAGTAGAGCACGTAACTGACATGCGAGTGACCTCAGTAGAGCACGTAACTGACATGCGAGTGTGACCTCAGTAGAGCAAGTAACTGACATGCGAGTGTGAGCTCAGTAGAGCACGTAACTGACATGCGAGTCTGACCTCAGTAGAGCACGTAACTGACATGCGAGTCTGACCTCAGTAGAGCACGTAACTGACATGCGAGTGTGACCTCAGTAGAGCACGTAACTGACATGCGAGTGACCTCAGTAGAGCACGTAACTGACATGCGAGTGTGAGCTCAGTAGAGCACGTAACTGACATGCGAGTGTGACCTCAGTAGAGCACGTAACTGACATGCGAGTGTGACCTCAGTAGAGCACGTAACTGACATGCGAGTCTGACCTCAGTAGAGCACGTAACTGACATGCGAGTGTGACCTCAGTAGAGCACGTAACTGACATGCGAGTGTGACCTCAGTAGAGCACGTAACTGACATGCGAGTGTGACCTCAGTAGAGCACGTAACTGACATGCGAGTGTGACCTCAGTAGAGCACGTAACTGACATGCGAGTGTGAGCTCAGTAGAGCACGTAACTGACATGCGAGTGTGAGCTCAGTAGAGCACGTAACTGACATGCGAGTGTGACCTCAGTAGAGCACGTAACTGACATGCGAGTGTGACCTCAGTAGAGCACGTAACTGACATGCGAGTCTGACCTCAGTAGAGCACGTAACTG
Organism: Ateles fusciceps; assembly: GCA_036589455.1. Lineage (NCBI taxonomy): Eukaryota > Metazoa > Chordata > Mammalia > Primates > Atelidae > Ateles > Ateles fusciceps. The sequence goes on from JAZHEH010003256.1 coordinate 1,810,748, forward strand.
ACATGCGAGTCTGACCTCAGTAGAGCACGTAACTGACATGCGAGTGTGACCTCAGTAGAGCACGTAACTGACATGCGAGTGTGACCTCAGTAGAGCACGTAACTGACATGCGAGTGTGAGCTCAGTAGAGCACGTAACTGACATGCGAGTGTGACCTCAGTAGAGCACGTAACTGACATGCGAGTGTGACCTCAGTAGAGCACGTAACTGACATGCGAGTGTGAGCTCAGTAGAGCACGTAACTGACATGCGAGTCTGACCTCAGTAGAGCACGTAACTGACATGCGAGTGTACCTCAGTAGAGCACGTAACTGACATGCGAGTGTGACCTCAGTAGAGCACGTAACTGACATGCGAGTGACCTCAGTAGAGCACGTAACTGACATGCAAGTGTGACCTCAGTAGAGCACGTAACTGACATGCGAGTCTGATCTCAGTAGAGCACATAACTGACATGCGAGTGTGACCTCAGTAGAGCACATAACTGACATACGAGTCTGCCCCTCAGTAGAGCGTGTAACTGCACATGCGAGTTAATGGCAAGGGCTTGGGAAACAGAACTCTGTCCAAACAAATCTCCTCCGCCAAGTGCCAATACCCATCCTTCCTTCAGCAATGAAAGAAGAGACAGTACACACAAATGGCTTTCTTAGAATGCATGGTATGGAGACCCCATGCATGGTAAGGCATAAAGGACTAACAGAAGACCGTGCCTGGGGGGCAAGTTCTGAGGAAGACAAAATAAACTAGAAGGGAAGCAGAGTGTGGAGAACCAGTCTAGAAAGCAGAGAATAGAAAGGAGGTAAACTGCCCGAGAATCTAAACAATGTGGCCTACACAACCATGCCAGCCAGAGCCGAATACTATAATGAACCTACAACTGGCACAATAGCGCAGTGAATTCTGAGAGAAGGAAGGCGAAGGACTGGGGGAGAGAAGAAAGAAAGCAGCGGCTTAAAATTTCAAGAACGCTCCAAACTGTTCCTCACTTGGTGAAGGTTGATGGTGTTGTCTGTCTAATCACTGCAGTAACGTGACACCGCGGCCTGCAGGGGGTTCTGTGTGGCCTTTGGAGTTAGAGGCAGGCCGCTTTCTTGTTATTCGGCAGGCAGATGTGATAGTGTTCTGCAGAGGACAAGCTGTTCGAGAATAATTAGATTCTCCCTCACTTCTTGTTTACAATATACCATTTTGCTTCCATCTGAGTCCGTATGTTCGCTGGGGCAGGTTAAAGCTGAGGCTGCGCAGCACATTTTTCACGGTAAACAAACGCCGCCTAGGCAAACCCTAAGAGAAGGGAGGGGATCTTGCTCTCTTAATTTCCCAGTCCTAGGAAAGGCTAACCTTCAGGAATAGCAGCAGCTTCGATGATTTATTGCCGGAGAAAGACCATACCTCAGAGGATTCATGTCGGGAGCCACAGGTACAGCCAGGGGAGCAGCCCTTATTTAGTGTGAGACAGGGGAAAGAAGCTGGAAAACAGCCTCCATGAAGAATATGCCTTTATAACATGCTGAAAGTAACTGAATCAGGACGTGCTCTGTGGTTATAATTCCATGCTATTGATGGCAGCAGCTGCTGCAACGGGGAGGCCGACTAGGGCTGCACACTCGGTGGAGGCAGTGGGAGCCTCACCCCTTCTGGGATGGGGCAAGGGCTTGGCGGGTGCCACTGCAGCGGCCCAAACCGTGGCTGCAGACCAGCCCTGCTGCTCTATGGAGCAGGCAGGAGCCCCGCCCTCCTGTGTGGGGTTACAGCTGCGCAAACTGCAGCCGTGGATCCAAGTCTCTCTGTGCTCTTGGTGGGGACGAGGAGTAAGCAGGATCTACCCTCCTGGTTATAGCTGCAGCCTCCCCCGCTGCAGACCTGCGCTTCACACTCGGTGGAGCAGGCAGGAGCCAGGGACAAGCAGGAGCCCCGCCTTTTCTGAGTTCTCCTTTTCTAAGTTGGCAGAGCGGGAACTCCTCAGATGCAGATGGAGCATCTCGGCAGCCTGCACCCTGGGGGACCCGGGAACAACCCCCCCACCACTTCATTCCTGCAGGCTCAGGGGTGTCTACTCCCACTGCCTGGCTTCTCCCCCTCTCCAAGTGCCTGCTCTGATCTCCAAGCAGGGTTGGGGCTGAGCCCCAGGCCATGAATGGCAGCGGGAGGCAGACAGATTCCCAGGTGGAAGGCGGCAGACCCCGTAAGGCCCCTCCTTCAGGCCAGGCTGCCAGTCCAGGACCGGAGTAGGGACTTGTAATGCCTCCCATGGTGGACAGTGGACCAATGGGCAGGAACTTCCACCCGTCTGAGGTCCATAAAAGCCTCACATTCAGCCAGAGCAGGTCAGTGAGAGACAATGGGGGAACCAGCTACAGAGAGGAGCTACCCTCACTGCTGAGAGCTTCGGAGACTTGCAGAGATGTCTTGAAAGATCTGCTTGTGGAGAGGAACCACCATCTCCAGGTCCTCCTCTCTGCCAAGAGCTGAACACTCCACTAGATGACCTGCCTACAGAGAGGAACTACCCAATGTGGGCTTCTTCTGAGCTGTTTTAACACTCAATAAATCTCCTCTTCACCTTGTTCACCTTCCGCTTCTCTGTGTACCTCATTCTTCCTGGACACAGGACAAGAACTCAGGAAAAGGTGCCACCTGCCACAGAGGTTTCCGGCCAGAAAGCAACACCCCAGAGATCACATAACACTATGATTTGGAGGCAAATAATGGGAGGAAAATGGTGGGAGGAAGAAAAGATAAAATCTCATAGGTATACAGACCTGATGTTCAACAAACAATGTGCTAGGCCAGGTACACGGGCCATCTCAAAGAAAAGATGACTAAGTGACTTCTGAAATGAAAAGCACAACTACCATCCTAACCCCCTCCCTAAAAGTTTCCATCGATCAGCACTTCACTCGTTAATAAGTAAGGAGACATACATCTGTTACAACTGTGCCATCAGAGGACACCAGGGGAGAGTCTCCTGCAGCACTTAACTAGCCTGGGGCACTTGAAGGCTTGGCCTGGTGTTCTCAGGTGAGTGGCAAGAAAACCCTACAACCCAGGGTGGGTCCCAGAACGAATGCAGCTGATGCCAGAAAACTGTTTGGCAATGCAATTAGAGACAAGGAGTAGACACGTCATTTGAGAATCACTGCTCTGAAGAAAATTCTAGAAATGTGACAGTAGCTGGAGGAGGAAGTGGGGTCAGTAGAGATGAAAAAATATGCAAAGGCCTGATTTTTAAAGTATCTCTTGCTGCATTTCAATTAAATGATTAAAATTAGCACTAAAATGGAGGTCTATATCAAAACCCTTATTTTCTCGATGAGGAAACTGAGATGCAGAAATGTTGAGTGACTTCTTGTCTGAGGCACTTAGCTAATGAAGAGCAGAGCTGGATTTAGAATTTAGGATTCCTGTCCCCATCAGTGGGCCTCTGCTCTGTCTACCACAATGTCATGCCATGTTTCTTATTCTGCTGTAACTGATCCTCAATTTTATCTTTAGTTTTGTTTTTACTAATATGTTTCAAAATACCCTAAAGAGAAAGGTAACAGATTAACCAAAAGAGAAATTTTTTTCCTTTCAAAAGGAAACTTTTAACTACCTTCACTGACAAAGGGATTAACTCTGCTCTATGATGGAATTGCACTAAAAATAATGAGGCAGGTAAAGAAAAGCTTTTATTAGTTTAATGAATTCAAAAGCTGGAAGCATTATTGAGAAGAGCAGTGTGTTCACTGCCCTAATCCAATGTTATCATGCTTTAAAAATTATTCTGTGTAGGAAGTTTTCTGCTACATCAGACAAAACCCCAAAATATGCCAAATAGACAGAATAATAAAATTAACTTCAAATCCTCAGCCCTTTCAAAATAGAGATCACTATTCTAAGGACCAGCCTTGAAAGCACAACCTGTAAGACACAAAACTTGCTCATCTGCAAAGATCATCCCTCTGTCTACAGTGTAACCCAAAGATTCCTCTGTCACCATTTAACCCATGCCCTAAGAAATTTATGATTCTATATATTCTTTATCTGAATCAACCACTTACTTCTGTATGTATAAGCAAGTTCATTTAATCTGTCTGTTCTTTTGCATCCACAGCTATAGAAAAAGAAATTCAGCTTTTTTTTTAACTTACCTTACTGGGATTGATTCTATAGAAGAAAACATCACAGTAAGAATTAGAATAAACACAAATTTGTCACATGAATGTTATATTCTTTTAAGTCTCAGAAGAAAACAACAGAATCTTTTTTCCCAGACAACTTCAATTTTCAAAAAAAATGTTACTCGAAGAAAATATACTATAAACTATAACATTCCGTTAATATTCCATTCTTTTTCAAAACAGATCACATTTCTTGGCTATTAGGTTGACACTATTCTGCAATACTCTTGACACATGAAGTTTAAAAATTAGTACTCAGGTAACTGTGGGAACAAAAATGACTCTGGTAAAGTGAAGTTAACTATATTTAACTTATTCCAAAGTGGTGCATTTTCTACCACAGCTCACCTGCACAGACCATTCCCATTTTGTAATCAGGCCTAGTATTACAAAGGTATGCTGAAGCATGTTTTATATCTGTTGGTTAAAATGACTTATTACTATATGGTAATTCTGTATATACTGTACTAATGTTTCTGTCTACATAAAGCACAAGAATAACCCATATGGAAAAACTGGGACCCAAACCAAGAGTTTCTCCTCTGCAGCTATGGAGGGGATGAAGTAAGTGTATTTGTCCAAGAAAGGAAATGTCTGATCCAGCCATGGAAGTCCAGGGTTCGAGGGGACATGGGATAAAGGCCACAGGGAGGGAGAGAGAACCAAAAACCCTGTCTACGTTACCACAATGATATCCCAATGGCTTACTCACTTCCCCCTCTAGAGCCCCGTCAAAAAGTCAACATGTCACAAACATCTAAAAGATAATGGAGGAAGATAATGGAGGAAGAAGGCTTGTTCCAGAAGGCTCCAGCTTGAAATGATACTCTACAGAAGTTATCACTCAGAAAATATTCCTTGAGGGGAAAAAAGAACCCCAAACCCCCCCTACTTTCAATACATTGTGTCCTTCTACATGCAGGATGGATGGAGTTCCTGTTAGACAGTGAATCTAACTCCCCTTTTTGGATAATTATACAAAAAGTATGGGGTTCAGGGCCAAGCAGTTTAAAATCCTGGCTCTTCTACTTAGTACAATGAACCAAGTAACTTTAATTTCTTTGACGTTCAGTTTTCCCATCTGTGAAATGAGGATAACAAACCTATGTTCAAAGACTACCATAAGAAAGAAAAAATAAAATAATACTTGTAAAGGACCTAGCCTACAGTCTCACATTCAGTATCTACTCAATAAATATTTGTTTATCCTTTCCCCACAGTCCCCACTCCACCACTAGACAGATTCGAACATCACCTGATTAGATAAGCAAATAATTTTCCTTAACTACCCAAGTATCTTTAAGGCCCATTTCAAGCCCAGAAGTACATTCAATACCATAGAGAGGTATTTTAAGAGGCTAGTTGTGCATTCCCAGGGACTGAGACATATCTATGCCTGTTTGGCATTCTAGCAGGCCTGCTCTCCAGGGATCTTCCTGTGGCAGGAGCCAAGATCTTCTGGAAAAAGTAATGGGAAGAAGTAAATGCTTATAGATGTGGTCAAAAGAAAATGGAGAAATAAAGAGAAGAAGGAAGTTTCAAGTGGACCACTCCAACCCCCAGGTCAGCACTCTGGGATGTGGGAGCCAACATGACAATAAAGGAAAAACTGCTTCACTAAGAACACTGTTTCTGGGACATCAAGACAGAACTAGTTCCTCTGGAGTCTATGAAGGAAAACAGGCTCCCTGGAAAGTCCAGTGGCTGCTGGAATAGAAAATAAACATGAAAGTGCCTGGGTGACAAAATAAGAGAGGCTCCCAGCAGGCAGCCCACATCCAGAACAGAAAAAGGCAGCCTAGGACACCTGGCATCTGGAGAGCAGGGATGATGGTGTAGAGAAGTGGAGGCAAGAGAGTGTTTGTTAACACATCCTGGGGACAAGGGTGTGGCCCACAGATCAGCCACAGGGACACTCAGAACTGACTTGGAGGAGCTTGCCATTGGCTATGTGAAGAGAGAGCTTGGGAAGTACCATGTTGTTGCTATTTTCATCCTAAACTGTTATAAGTTGGTAAAGCAAGAGTTATGTGCCTTGAGACTAATGCCACCTCAGTCTGGTTGTTTACTCAGAGCAAAGTGGAGAGCAAAGCAAGTGAACCACTATTCCCCATGCACTTACTATGTTTTAGGCACTGAGCGAAGATTTTTCTCATTTAATTCCATATAATTTCATGCTAAAGAGAAGATTAACAACTTCATTTGATTAGATATACTTCCTCAGTAAAGGCTTTTGAATGAAAGCAAAGTTCATGTTGCTGATCGGGCTGTACTACGTGAGTGTATCCTTACAGAATAAATTAACCTGGAATTAACATTACGTATTTTTGTTGTTGTTTTCAAGCACAGAGTCTCAGCCTGTCACCCAGATTTAAACTTTCTCAGCCACATCTGCAAAATGGGGATGATAAAAATAGGTAATGACAGGAGCTATTTCACATTGTTTTGAGGATTGACTTTCTACACATAAGGTGCCTGGCGCAAAGTAAGCACTCAATAAATGTTAGCTATTTTTATGTTTCGTAACATTAGGCTCCTAAGCTCTGATGAAGGAAATAATGAAACAAATTCTGGGGGAGTGTTTTCTCTACACATATATGATCTCCAATTTACTCTTGTAGCTGCATGTGGCCCTGGAACCGTATCTCATGGTCTGGAAGTTCTCTCAGACTTCCAACTCTCTACTCATGCACCAACCTTCTGTGTGTGCTTCTCCCCCTCAGATGATCTTGCTTCCAAATTCACAGAGGAAACAGAAGCCACAGCCCTGCTACCAACTTCCTACCCAACCTCCATAAACAGCATTATCCTTACCCTTCAAATTCTACCCGCTTTTTAGAGGAACACTCCTCCTACACAGACCATCCGTTCATTCTCCTGTGTTCTACATCCTCTCTGTCTCCTTTATGGATCTCGCACCAGCATCCACAACCTGGACTTCCGTATCTTCAGTCTCATTTTCTTCCCACTTACTACTTCCCCCTCAGCCAAAAACCCTGCTGGAGATAAGGAGGGAGCGAAGGAAATACATTTTATTTATATTTTGATTGACTAATTTTCAGGGTTTCGCTCTGTCACCCAGGCTGGAGTGCAGTGGTATGATCATAGCTCACTATAGCTTTGAACCCCTGGGTTCAAGCAATCCTCCTGCCTCAACCCCCCCCCAGAAGCTATGCCACCATGCCTGGCTAACTAATTTTTCGTTTTGTTTATTTATTTTTTAGTAGACACAGGGTCTCAATATGTTTCCCAAGCTGGTCGCAAACTCCTACCCTCTGGCAATCCTCCTGTTGTGGCCTCCCAAAGCCTGGGATTACAAGTGGGAGCCGCCACTCCTGGTCTGAGAAGTCTTATATATTAACCAAACCCTCCTCTAACCTCATTCATCTCTAGCTGCAACACTTTATTTATCCCTTAATAGCCAGATTGCTAGAAAAAAACTCTTTATACTTGCTATCATCTCCATTTCCCCAAATTTCCAATCTTTTCATATGTACTGTGACTTCATTAAGCACTAAATTTACTCTTGCTTTGGGTTCTAATGACCTCTTAAATGCAAAGTGCAGAAGACTTTAATCCTTTCTGCCTACTCCCCCATACATGAATCACTCTTTCTTCTACATTACTGTGGCTTCACTACACTGCAAGTTTATGAAAGGCAATCAATCAATCAATCAATCTGGCATGGGTTTGACTATATCTAAGCATGCAGTACTGTACCTAGCCTGTGTTCACTGAATGAATCAATGGAAATAACGAGAGCCTTGAAGGCTACAATGACTTCAGTGTGCTATCCACTCTGATTCTATCTCTACTAACTATGTAAAAAGTTACAATTTCTCTAAGTGAATGATACTTTGGCATAGTAAGATACACAAGGTGTAAGGTTCTAGCTGATCCTGCTTCATGCACCACCAGGTAAGGAATCTGCCCCAGTGAGAAATCTGTTTATACTGGTAAAGTGCTTCAGGGCTTAAGTTTTCAAAGTTTTACCCCACTCACGGCACAGAAAGATGTGCAGGACACACTATCAGGCTATTAGAAATTCAACCCAATAGCGCTCCTAGTTTCTTTTAATAGACTTTCAGATGCAGTGTTTCATTCTTTCCTTTAAAAACAATACAATAGTAATTAACATTTTGTAATTTTCTTTTTTTCTTTTTTTTTTTGAGATGGAGTCTCGCTCCGTCACCCAGGCTGGAGTGCAGTGGCATGATCTTGGCTCACTACATCCTCCACCTCCCGGGTTTCAGCAATTCTCCTGCCTCAGCCTCCCGAGTAGCTGAGACCACAGGCCTACACCACCACACCCAACTACTTTTTGTATTTTTAGTACAGATGGGGTTTCACTGTGTTGGCCAGGATGGTCTCAATCTCCTGACCTTGTGATCTGCCCGCCTTGGCCTCCCAAAGAGCTAGAATTACAGGTGTGAGCCACCGCGCCCAGCCAACATTTTGTAATTTTCAAAGTAGTTGTGTAGGAAGATTTCCTGAACTATGAAAGCCCACAAATTCTGCAACAAGAAGCATCACAACACAGAAAGCACTCTTGGTTGACTGTTGCCCACACTTAATTACTGTATTATAATGACAATGTATGAAATAAATGAAGTTACCATCAAAACAAACAGCATATTAAACAAGAAAAATGAACTTATGAATTAGTTTTCTTGCCTCCCAAACTCCCTCACTCTACACAAGCCACGCCTGATGAAGAGGCTGAAAGAAAATGAGAAATTTAATAATGAATAATAGTAATGTTACTACTAATAATAATTCTAGAAATTATTCTGGTATTACTTTAAAAATAAAAAATGTATTGCTTAATCTTTAGCTTTTGCTCCACAGCAAACTCCAATTCTTTCAGGACATAACCAATATAAAGCAGATAATATTCATCCCTTATTTCCATAATTTTCTTGTTTCAAAATAGCAACCCAAAAGGAATACTCCACTGATTGTTTGTAGATATTCGATCAAAGAAAAATATAAAATTTCAAGCCCATCAACCGGTTCTGCTCTATAATAAAAAAAACTATCGTTATAATAAAAAGCTATCAAACCAAACAATCTGATCACATAATTTCTCATGAAAGCTGAAAAGGAAATACAATCATTCACTTATTGGTTTGTCTTTCGCCAAACATTTATTGTGCTAAATGCTGGCAATACAGAAGTGAATATCTGTTTCATGCCCTAAAGATGCTCATAGTTAGCACCAAAACTACACACCTGGCCAGGTGCAATGGCTCATGCCTGTAATCACAGCACTTTGGGAGGTTGAAGGGTGGATCACTTGAGATCAGGAGTTCAAGACAAGCCTGGCCAACACAGGAAAACCCCATCTCTACTAAAAAATACCAAAAAAAAAAAAAAAAAATTAGCCTAGTGCGGTGGCACAAGCCTGTAGTCCTGGCTACGCAGGAAGCTGGGGCAAGATAATCGCTTGAACCCTGGAGGCTGAGGCTGCAGTGAGCCCAGATCATGCCACTGCACTCCAGCCTGGCGACAGAGGGAGACTACATCTCCACCCCACCCCACAAAAAAATCCACATCTAAGAATCACATTTATCTTGAGTTATGGAGTTTGATGGACAGAATTTTTAAAATTAATGTTAAGGTCTGGAAATTTTACTTTGGCTGTTAACCTTTGGCTCACATAGCTAACTTGGTAACTATGTGTTTACGACACGCAAAAAGACTTTCTTGGGCCTATGCATCATTTCTAGTAAATGGAGCTAATAACAACTTTTCGTCGGAGAGCTCTTGTCCCATTTTTGTTTCAGAAACGGGCAACAAAAAAGTGAAACAACAAGGTGAAGATTTTTTAACATCCTGCCACTGGGATGTTGATGAGGTCAGAGACAAGCAATTTACCTTCACATGAAATTAAGTTTTTTAAATAATTTAGATTCTGAAGAAAGGATTTTTTAGTGTGACATCTGCTACTACTCTAAAGCTTGTAACTCTGAGTTACTGGGAAGGTAAGAAGATATTTTCCCCATAAAAATATGTTCTATATCATGTTTATGATCCAAGCTGAACTCACAAAAACCTACTTTCTTTGGTTCCTTCAATAAACATTAAAAGCTTGTTATTTGTGAGGCACTATGCCAATCGTTAGGGATATAAAACCAAATAAGACCCAATCTCTGTCCAAAGGAGCTTCGAGTCTAGTGGAGGAAACTAAATTAATGTTTGCAAGAAATGCTGTGTTTCCTAAAATAGCCACAGGATGTTTGGGGAAGCAAAGAAAAGGGGTAACTTAATCAGACTAAGAAAGGGAGAGTCACAGAATGCTTTCCTTTAAGAGGTCATATTTGAGCTGAATTTGAAGGCTGATTAAGAATTACCTACAGTAAAACAGAAGTCACAGGTAAAAAGGTAGAACAAACCATATTTAGTGATTTGCTGAAACATGGAGGGGGTGGCACAAAGGAGCCTAGAATGATTCAGGTGTCTGGTTTGGATAAAGCACTGTAGGCACCATTCACAAAGAAAGGGATGCTAGGAGATATGAGGGCAAAGATGAAAAGGTCATATGCAGAATGCAAAGCTTAAACCTGTGCCTCGCATCTGTTTGGAACAGCAGGGGCTTTCTACTTAGTGCTTACATCAGCCAACCCAATGCCTAGCGAAGTCTGGGACAAGGACAAGAGCTGCCCCTGGCATCACTACATGTTACCGGTCCCTTTGGGGCGTCCCTGGCCTCCACTGTTTTGCCTCTGTTTGTAGCTTGTGCTTTGGCCTTGCCGGCAAGTGTCCTTCAGGGAGGTCTGGCTACCCACAGTTTACAGATCAGAAAACTGAGGCACAGCGATCATTAACTGGACAAGAGAAAATAATCAGCAAATGGCCTTTGTCCCAGAACCCACGTTCTTCACCAAAACACCGCCTGGTTTAAGAAACAGCAGCAATTCTGTTTCTTATGGACTTATGAGCCTCCCAAAGGCAGGCTCTCATTCAGTCAGGCATTGTAACCGGGGGATCATATCCAGCTCCCAGTTGCGAAGAGGTTCTGCACCTCTCTAACTCCAAAGAATAGGGAAGGACCCAGAGGCCTGGTGAGTTGCCATTGGAATAAATATCGTGGACCCAAAGGCTTTTGCGGAAGAGCTATTTATTAGACAGAGAGAGAAGACAGCTCCCACGGTGTCGTGGGAGGGGACCCAGAGAAGGAATCCCTACAGGTAGCAGCAGCTGGAGTTTTAATCCTTGAGTTATTCCCTCCCCCATTCATGTTCTCCTCTAATGAGAGGAGTTCTTTCAAACTTCCTCTAGAGTGATTGATCTTTGACTCTGATATCAGATTGGCTACTTGGTCCACAACTCTGAGTTATGGAGCCCCCCTCCTCCCAGAGCTTTTGGTGGGATTTTGGGACAACGGAACCCCACCTGGCTTTCCCTACCTGGCCCACACTTGCGGAAGTCAGACAAAGAACTTTACATTTGAAACCCCTCTGGTTCCAGCATGGAGGAGTGGAGGAGGTGCTCAAAGGAAATCCCTGCATTTGAAACCATGCCCCTCGAGGACCCAGGAAAAGAAGCTCCTATATAACACAGTCCCTCAGCACCCTGTGTAAATCACCAAGTTAACAGATGCTAACAGATATTCCCTCTCAAATCATTCCTTTTAATCATGTTCTTTGTCCGATGCAAAAGGCCTAATTCAAGACTAAAATTCCTCTATATCCATTATCAGATCACCTGGATAGCCTGTCCTAAAGGAATCAAGTCCCTCCTTGCCACAACAAGCTTTGTCTTTTTGTTCCATAGGTCAGCTTCCATCTTTTATATTCTGCTACAATCTGTTGTGGTGGTTAATTACACAAGAGACTAGCACACTTGTATCAATCCTTGGTGGAACTGCTTTGAGAATCTGCAGACCAGACCAAGTATTATGCGGCTTCCAAATTTTCAAGTATCACAGAATCGCAAGCTTCTGATCACTGTATTAAGGATCTAGACCTGTGGTTCAGATGAAAGATGAACTTTATAAATAAATATGTTGCCTGAGACCCCAATAGGTTGAAGATTGCAGGAAGCTGAAATGCTTCAATTATTCTAGTTAATGGGCTTATTCCCCACTGGTTATGCATAGCAGATTGAATGGACAGTGCAGATGCAAACCGAGAAGTAAACAGACCTCTAAATAAGTAAAGAGCCAGGGAGCACTAGCTAGTGAAGCACAGGTTTCAGAATGAATTATTAAAGCCTGCACTGGTCCACAGCTGAGGGTATGACTGATTTCTAAGTGAAGACATCTTATACTGAACGCTGCTACTTAAAGGTAAAAATAGACTCATTCTTCCCCTGACTCTCTTTCTCCATCATTGATGAAAAATGAAACAGCTCTGTTGGTTTATAATTGATGTGTCTGACACTAAAATTTCATTCTATGTACTTCCATCCTCTGAAATGCACAGTAAGGGAAGAAGATCATCTTGACAAGAAAAATAGTAGGTTTTGACACAAAGTCATTGAGATATATGTGATAGAGCATTTTCTACTAAGACAAAATGCAGTCCTATTTGCAAGTTTACCACACGTTTCAAGTTTCACTTTGAAGAAACACTTCAAAATAAATAAATAAGTACACAATGGTTAAAAGAGGAAATTGGCTTTTTTTTTTTTAAGAACTACCCGGTAGAGTAAAGCATACGATTTTATATTTACTCTTTTTATAAAACTATTTACTGATTAATATGAAAAGGTAGACAGTGCTTAGAATTCCCAGCACGTAAGCACTCAATTTATTAATGTGAATTACATATACACATATACACACAAACCAGAATATATAAATATAAAGGTATATAATCATTCCAACACCATGAATTCCACTTTAATTTTCCTCTCCCTGACAAACTACTGATTGAATGTAAAAGTTGCTCTTTAATGTAGATAACACGTTTTGTATGCATTTAAGAAACATTTGCTGAGCACCTGCTTTATATCAGCATAGATCTCAGTACAGATAGAGCAATGAACAAGACACATGAGGTCTTTATTCTAATTGAGCTTAATTCTACCCAGAGTGAGATACACAGTACTGAGAAGTAAATAAATAAGATATTTTCAGCTAATGTTAATAGTGTGGTGGCAATAAAACAGAATACCACAAGAGTGTGGAAGGAAGTGCTACTTTAGAAGGAATGACCAGAGAAGGCATCTTTGAGGCAGTCACATTCAACGGAGTCCTGAAGGATGAGACAGCCAAACACCAAAAAAGTTTTTTAAAGTGCTGGGGAGAAAACACGGGTCAGAATTAAATTCACTGCTTTCAGGAGAATACCAAATAAATTGATTTACCTAAAGAAGGCGTTCTTTTTCACTGGAGTCCCACAGTGCCATTAGCGAGCCAAGCTCCTTAGGCCTTTTTCTTTGCCCCCCGCCCCCCGCCCTGGTGTGCAGCTCACCAGAGGGCCACTCTACTACTGAGCAGTAACTCAGCCTTCCAGTGATGAAGAATGGGGGAGGCTGAAGGGCAGGGTACGCAGCCAGCCTAGGCAGTCCCTTCCTGTCAGCAAACAGCAGCTTCCCAGAAGCCCCGTCCATAAATGTCCACGCACATCTGCTCTAAACTGTCCCACCGATACAGTAAAGCTAAGGAAGTTTCTTGCTTTTAACTGGCATGGATGGGCCTTTGTTGCCCCAGAAAAAAAAAATGCAACTCTGTTAGTAGGAAGAAAGCAAGAATGGGTACTGGCCTATGATAAGCCATGTCTGCTGAAGCATCCGAGGCAGGGCAATGGCGAGTGCAGTCCCTTGTAGGGTAACAAGTCTGGCCTGTAAACAGAAGACCAGGGTGCAGGAGTGCAGGGAACACAAGGGGAGCACAGCCCAGGAAGACTGAGTGAAATGGGGGCCACGGCACTGAGAGCTCGCCAGGGCCTAAAGCAAGGCGGGTATTTTATTTTTCCCTCCGCGAAACATGGTCTTGCTATGCTGCCCAGGCTGGTCTCAAACTACTAGGCCTAAGAGATTTTCCTGCTTCTGCCTCCTAAGGAGCTGGGATTATAGGAGTGTACCACTTTTCCTTTGGGTATTACCTTTATTTAACAAATAATAAAGCAAACTCAGTAGGTTAAGGTGACTCAGCTAAATTCGCAGATTAGGAATGAGAGGAGACGCAATTACAACCCTGCTTGATCTGACTCCTAAATTCATGCCTGTAACCCCTGTAACGTTTCTGCTGTCTTGAGATCCCTGCTTTAACAATATGGCTCTGAGAACGAGCTGACAGAATTCATTCTTCCAAATCCATTCCGCTTATTACCTACTGTCCTATTCACTCACATTTATCAGAGTGTTTATTTGTTCTAATATTTTCATTTATTTCAAAGTTCTAGAGAGAATTCCATGTGTTTCTTCACCTACTTAATATGCATAGAAGAAAAAAATATTAAAACTGAAAATGACTATTTTCATCTGATGCTGAGGTAGGAGCTGTGAAAATTCCCATTAGTGGGAAAATAAATTAGTGGGAAAATAAATCTCTATACTGCTCCTTCTCACTGGAGATACCTAGGGAGGGGAGAAAGGCAAGACTGAAATTTCAAAGCTCTTGCCAGTTCTTCAGTGCTGAAACATTAATGAGCTTCTGAATTTGCAAAGGTGGGCGCAGAGCCTGAGGATGTTTCAGAGTTAAATTGCTCTGCATAATGAAGGAAAGGTAATTGAGTTTCCCGAGGAGTCAGAGAATAAAGAGGTCTAGGAAAAGTGAGAAAGGCAGGGGAGCGATGCAGATGGCTGCTGGCTAACCTCACAGGCCATCTCTCATGATTTCCACATTACCAGCAACACTGTTACCAAATTCCTGACACAGAACTGATACCAAGCTCTCACATGGGAGACAGCAGTGAGTGAGGATTCTGTGGGTGACTCCTGTCAGCAAGCATTGGAGAAATACTTTGAGATCACATCCAGGATAAACCATTATTTTCAAATCTGGGAAGAATAAACAGAGATGGTGAATGTAAAAGAACCCCATGGGACCTGGCAGAGCTCCTCTGATATTCTCCAGGGCAGCAGCAGACAGAAGGTGGGGCTGTTTGCTTACTCTTCTTGCCCTGAATGTTACTACCATGTAGGCTGAGACTGTAAGACTATAACATCAGACAAGCCAGGTGTTCTAGTTCCCTTTGCTCACTTGCAGCACCACCCTACTCCACCCTGCACATCAAAGCAGAGTCCTCTACAAAGGAAAATGCAGCCTGTATGGCACACCTGGCATAGTCTCAACGGCAGGCCTCCAAGCATGACAGACTGTCTTCATTGTAATTATAAAGGCCTCTTTTCCCAAGAGGTTTTTTCTCTGGGGCCCTGTGGCTTTCAGCGTGAACTCCAAACTCATTGAAGACTGAGTGACTTACAGTTTTTTCTATGTGCTAAGCTGTTAACACTGCTTTCCATCTTTGCACATGCTGTTCTCTCCATCTCAGGCGTCCTCTCTTTCATGTTGAACCCATTTTCATTAGATTATCTTTTACGAGTTTTTCAGAAAGCAATTCAGGCATTGTTTCTCCAGGCTGTCTCTGGTCTCCACTTTTGATTTCGATGGCCCCTTTTATGTCCCCAGCCCCTTGTCTATGCCTCTACCTTAGCACATCATGCTCTTTTGGAATCATTAATTTACTGTCTCCCCCAAAGAGATGTACCCACAGAGCCAGCAGTAAACCTGCAACAAAGAATCAAATACAGATCTGTCCAATGAGAGTATATTTCAAATGACAGGCAGGAATACATCTTCCCTAATCCTAATACTTCCTTTACTGCATAGCTAAGACTCTTCTGGCCTCTATCCAGACCTTCATATTACTCTTCACTAGTTAAGCCAATAGCAGTCTTCAAGCCAAAAAGTCCTATAAGTAGGAGTTTGCCAGGCAATAGTACATGTGTGTTTGTTGCAGAAGGGTAAAAAAGTATTACAGAGGTAACAGCCTGAGTGCAAGCTTGGAGGGTTTCAGGACAGAAGAGGACAGCGTGGCAGAGCAGCAGGTACAGTGAGTGCGGGGAAAGCATGCTGACGTGTACCTGGCTGGCTAAGCGCCATGAGTTTCTTGGTGAATCTGTCAGAGAAGGACTGCTACACAACCCAAATCTGTGGGAGCAACGTATCTAAAGTGAGAAAGACTAACGTAATGCTACACCGGCATGACTGTTCATTGAAAAGCCAGCAACTCCAAGTTGGCTAAGTGAGGAGAGAGTCTTACCTCAATTACCCTAAAACAACATTCTAGAACTAAGCTTAAGCTAACAACAATAAGCATAGGTGGGGGACGTTTCTGGGAAAAGAAGCCTATCAGAGCCAGGCAGAAGTGTCAAGTAGAATGTGTCTCAGGCACAATTTAACTTGACACTATATAAAGAAGTATTCTGAAGACTGCAGCCAACTCATCTGAACTCTGCTGCCACGTAAGTCACAGTAATTACTTTTAAACTAACGGAATTGGTATCCACATTCTTGAATCATTTAAAATTCTTATCTCATCTTTTTAAGAATCTGGAATTTTTGCCTGTGTTACTCCTAAATCCAAATTTCACAATACTGTGGAGTCCATGGTTTTAGGCATCATTACAAAATAACCAGCACTTCCTAACAGCTGGTGGCAGCAACAATCTGAAACTTCTGATCCTATTTCTTAGTTACAATGCGTACTTAAGTATCACCTCAAACCTTTAAGCACAATACAATGTGAGGGTTATTCAGATGTACAGAGACCAGTGGTATGGTCAGGATTTCAACTATACCATGTACCTGAATAATGAACAAGCCAGACTTACCTCACTTATTACTAAATATTTGCTTCATGTAAGGGAAAATTATTTTCAGCTGAAATGGTAGAGCACAACCAGCTTCATATATGTTCTAAGTGGCTTGAAGGCTAAGTACTTACATAACCCCTTCAGCAGTATGCCTCAATTACATTGCTCTAATTGTAACTACTCTTGCACATTTAATCGCCTTCATCTGTACTGTTAACCTAAACTTGCAAACATGCACGTTCCCAAAACACATCAATTAATTTTTATAATTCTTTCATGTGAAAATATCCTTGGAACATTAATGGCTGAAGAGATAAAGGATGCCATGTTCCTAATAAAATTTATTGTGACTCTTATACTCAATGACTGGTTGTAACTAGGAAACTCAAAACCACAACTATATATGACTATAAAATGACAATGAAAACAGTTCATTCCATACTTGTAGGCTGCTTGACATTTTCCAGCTTGCCTTGATTTTATAAAAGGAAATGACCTTGAAAATAATTAAGCATATCAAATGGTAAGACTGTAGCTCACTGAAACACAGCAATATGTTCCTGTCTTTATAACACTGCTAAGCATTCATGAAATAGAAAATTCTATTGCTCTTTAACCAATTTATACTTCTATTTTATAGGCTTATGCATATTCACTAAGAGGTCATTCTAATCTTCATCTATCTGCATTCTTCTGAACTTGGAAATAAAGGCAATCAGGACTCTGCCCTGCTAACCTCGGAACAGATCAGATTTTGCAAGAGGCATCAGGGTGTGGTTGATTTTTTTTCTTCCCAGCCTGTGTTTAATGAGAGTGCTCTCAATAAAAACACAAATTCAGATTAGGTTTCTGTACTCAATGTTTATTAATTTAGATGCTCTTTAAAAGAGCATGTGAACACCTGATAAATAAATTTAGCTGTTGTCACTTTATAAAAGGACAAGTGCAATAAAAAAGAAACAGGAAATAGGCAATGAGATGGAAGGAAAATGCTTATGAGACCTGGATGCTATCAGCCCCACTGCATACAACTGAGTGTGCTCCCTGCAGTGTTGCAGCAGAGGGCTCAGGAAAGTCATAACTGGCCACACTTTAGGACCTTAGGCAGAGGAATACTGGTAGAGGCTCTGAGGAAAGTCAGAATCTCCAAAAATGGAAGACCAAATGCTCAGAGATCTGGCAACATCCTAATAAAAGGAATATTCAGCACAGAAGGCACTATTTTGAGTTAGTTCAAGTTCTCTGCTGGGTTTCCTCTTCTACCCCAACCCTAGCAGACTCAACTCATACCACAAAATTTAAATTAAAACAAAATGCTTAGCTGGTTTCTCCCAACTTGAAAAGGGGTTGACCTGTGATCCCAGGTGAGAGAAAAGGAGGTGTATAAAAATAAGGTTTCTCTCAGGAGGTGATGGAATGCCTTAGAGATCTGGTATTTCCAAATCACCAGGACGAGCTCCAGGGAGTCAAATCCTTAATGCTTAAATCTTTCCTCTTCCCATGACACATGGATGGGGGGAATGTGAATAACCAAGGAAACTAGGCCCAAAGAGAAAGTTTCTGGTGCCAGGATCTTTTGGGTGGGTCACTCGTGCATTTGCTCATACTGGATGTGTGTGCCATGTGCCAGGGCACACTATCCTAAACAAGACTGATAATGTCTCTGCTCGCATGGAGTTTATATGCTTGTGATGGGTGACAAACAATAATGATAAAAGATTCTGGGCAGAGTATCAATCCTGGAAAACACCCACTTATCAGTCCACTCATTTACTGAACATAGACTACTGCTGTGCAGGTTCCATGCTGGCTGCTAGAAGTATACAAAGGTAATCAAAACACAAGCTAACTTTGGGAGTCAGCCACACAGAGATGGTAAATGAAGCTGCAGGAATCAGCAAGGTAACCCACAGACAGTGTGTAGTTAACAAAGAAGGTGGGGAAAGAACCCCATTGATGTGGAAGACAGTAGTGCAGGAAGAAAACCAGGAGAGTGTAGTATCACTGAAGCCCAGGGAAAAGTGTGTCAGAACGGGAGCTGTCCATAGGACACATGCAGTTAGAGTATCCAGAGGACTGAGCACATGGAGATTGCTGCTGATCTCAACTAGAGCAGGTTCAATTGAGTTACAGACATGAACGCCAAACTGCAGTGGAAGTGACAAGAAGAAAGTGAAGATTAAAAATGTACAAATTTCAGTTGTGATTGTGAAAGGAGAGATGATTCAAAGATAATTGGAGAAAGAGGTAGAACAAAGGCATTATTTTTCTTTCCCCCCCTCCCTCCCTTTCTTCCTTCCTAAGACACAAGACATGTAGCCACATTTAAAGGCTAAAAAAGTGAAAATAATCGAGACTAGAAAACTAGTAGAGTGAAGTCCATAAAATAATAAAAGAGTGAGCTCTAGAAAGCAGGAGGAGACATCCTTTCCTTTGGGGATTTCAGGACAGAAAAAGGGAGGTTTGCTGACGCTTTGAGGGGTGAAGAGAGGTGAAGGGTTAAAAGCTGAAAGAAGCTCCTACCGTATAGCCTCAGGCCAGGAAAATTCCCAGGCAAGACTGTGTGCAATTGAAGAGGCCACCAGATACCAGTCACAGGTTTTTAAGGTGAGCTTAGTTGACAAATGGTAAAAGCAAATAGAGGTCAGGGAGTGGAGAAGGTGGCTTATTTGATTATTAAAGTTACTTACAGAACTATATATGAAATTTTTACAATGAGACAATAAAGAAATACTTGGGTAACAACAATTCACACATTTTGAAGTAAAAATTTCTACTTATCACTCTAAGTTAGGGGGAGAGGGGGTCCTGGAAATGCAGACATTACTGAATCAATAACTTCAGTAACTTAAGAGGGCTGTATAGAAAGAAGTAAATGGATCTACATGTGCACATCTGAATGGAAGAGATCAGGAATTTAGGTCAAGAAGGGTCATCTTCAGTGACCCACACCCCAGTTACCTAACATCAGGTAAACTGCTTTGCTGCACTGTGTGCTAGGTTTCCCTTTTTTATTTTGATTATTTATTTATTTATTTATTTAAGAAAAGCAGTATCTGTTTTCTTGCAACTCCTCAAGGATATAATGCAGTGTACCTATAATGCTTCTGGCAACTTGGAAAGTAATCTGAGAACATCAAAAGTCTATACTGAACTAGAAAAATCCTCTGGACACAGGCTGCACCAGGCCACACACTGGCATGTTCCCTTCACATTCCTAAAGAAAAAAAGGTGCATATTTATATAGGGTTCTTTCAGATGCATTTCCCTCACCTGAATCATTTGTTCCAGTATGCATGGCTGAAACCTAACCTAATTAGCAGGAGGATAACATCATGCTGCCTGAACACACATGTAAGTCTGGTAACACCCTATGCACTGTGTGAAAAAGCATCTTATCTGTTGGCATAACCAAAATGTAAGCCCTTTATTTACTGACTGTCTGCTAAATCAACATACAGCCTTCATATTTTGTCTGTTCCCCTGTTAATTCTTACAGGTTGTTGGTTCCTAGAGTCTGGGAACCATGTAAGTCATTGTGCTTGTGCACGTGTAAAGTACTTAAGATAATGTTTGCCTATGACACTGTTTGTTTAACTTGCTATTGGGCCAGTAACATGCAAGTATGTGCTCCATAAAAGCAACTGATGGTAATACCTGATAGCTAGGAGCCACAGGATAACTTAGTCATTATAGTTTTGTTTTTGAGGTGAAACATAAAATTAACTACTTTAAAAAGAACAATTCAGTAACATTTAGTGCATTCACAATGATACACGACAACCAACGTATCCAGCTCGAAAACATTTGCATCATTCCAGAGGAAAACTCTGTACCCACTGAAAGCAGCTCCTCTCAGATCCCCCCTTCCCACAATCCCTGGCAAACATCAATCTGCATTCCGTTTCTAGGGATTTATCTATTTTTTTTTTTCAAGAGAATTAAATCGTTTATTGATTACACATGATAATGGATGATACACAAGCTTCATTCCCATCTATAATTTTATCTGGTACCATTATTCAATTTAGATATATTGCATAGGATGTGCCAACATTCATCTTTATAACCAATAATTCCATGATTTTGCTTGGGTGATCCCTTTTAATCGTGAACTTCAGGTCACAACAGTAACTATTAGTTCAACTACACCAAGGTTTCTGAAGACAATGGCTTCTCCACCCAAGCAGGTTGTATATAAATTCCAAATAGAACCTGGCATCACCCTGAAGGAATTCTAACTTCACACTGTTGGGGAAATTTACCAAGATGGCTTCAGAGTAGACTAACTTTACACAGCACATTAAAAAAAAAGACATTTATTCAGCGTCACGATCAGACTATTACATTTAGCAATCAACAGCATGGGTGCAAAAAAAAAAAAAAAAGAAAAAAAGAAAAAGAAAAAAAAATCTACATTAAAACCCTTTGTTGGAATGCTTTACACTTTCCACAGAACAGAAACTAAAATAACCTGTTATACACCGACCATTAGTCACAAATACAGTCCTCGAGTTTTTTGCCCATACACATGAGTATTTGTCTAAATCATGTCTTCTTTGTAGCAGCTAGGCCCTGCCACCACTGTGCTTGGCTGAGTTCACAAATCTGTTGTAACCTGTAGCTTCCCTGTCACTTCTCTGGCTCTCCTCTCCTGCTAAGCTTTGTTTCCTAATTAAAATCTTCTGCCACTGCCACAGCTACTGCTGCTGCTGGAACCGCCACAGCCACCTTGGTTTCGTGGTTTGGCAAAGTATTGGCCGCCACCAGCATAGGGGCCAGAGCTTCTGCCTCCAAAGTTTCCTCACTTCAGGGGTACAAAATTTGAAGACCGATTGTTGTAATTGCCAGAAACATTGTAGTTTCACCACCTCCAAAATTGCCTCCATCATTACCAAATCCATTATAGCCATCCCCACTGCCACCATATCCACCACCACCACGGCTGCCACCAAAGCCACCACGACCGCTGAAGTTTCCTCCACGACCAAAGTTGTCATTCCCACCGAAACCACCTCCACGACCACCACCAAAGTTTCCAGAGCCACTTCGACCTCTTTGGCTGGATGAAGCGCTAGCCATCTCTTGCTTTGACAGAGCTTTCCTAACTTCACAGTTGTGGCCATTCACAGTATGGTATTTCTGAATGACAATCTTATCCACGGAGTCATGGTCGTCAAAGGTTACAAAGGCAAAGCCCCTTTTCTTGCCACTGCCTCTGTCAGTCATGATTTCAATCACTTCAATTTTTCCATACTGTTCAAAATAATCTCTTAGGTGATGTTCTTCAGTGTCTTCTTTAATGCCACCAACGAATATTTTTTTCACAGTTAAGTGGGCACCTGGTCTTTGAGAATCTTCTCTTGAGACAGCTCTCTTTGGTTCCACAACTCTTCCATCCACTTTGTGTGGCCTTGCATTCATGGCTGCATCCACCTCCTCCACAGTTGCATACGTGACAAATCCAAAGCCCCTGGAGCGCTTGGTGTTTGGATCTCTCATTACCACACAGTCTGTGAGCGTTCCCCATTGCTCAAAATGGCTCCTGAGACTCTCATTTGTCGTTTCAAAGCTCAACCCTCCAATGAAGAGCTTCCTCAGCTGTTCCGGCTCTTTAGGAGACTCTGACTTAGACATGATCGCAGGGAGAAGAGACTTTAACGATGCTTCTTCGGCGGCGTCGGACAGAAAGGAGCAAACTGACGAACGTATCTCGGGATTTATCTATTTTGACACTTCATACAAATGGAATCATACAGCATGTGACCTCTTGTGTCTGGCTTCCTGCATTAAGCATAATGTATTCTGGGTTCATCCACGTTGGAGCATGTATGGGTACTTCATTCATTTTTATGGCTGAATGATATTCGATTGTATGGATAGATCAAAATTGGTTTATTCATTCACCCAACAATGAGCATTTTGGCTGTTGCTACCTTTTCACAACTGTAACATACTGCTACTATTTACAACACGTGTATATGAGTTTAAGCACCAGTTTTCAATTCTTTTGTGTGTGTACGTGGGAGTGGAATTCCCAGGGTCTTACCTCAACTTTCTAAGGAATTGTATTCCACAGTGGCTACATTTTACATTCCTATCAGCAGTGTACAAGGGTTCCAATTTCTTCATATCCTTACTACTTTCCATTTTACTGATCAGAGACAGCCTGTTACATTTCATCCTATTACATTTAATAGTAAATGTGAAGTGGCACCACACTGTGGTTTTTCTTTTTTTGGGGGGAGGGGTCGTACTCTCACTCTGTTGCCCAGGCTGGACTGCAGTGACACCATCTCGGCTCACTGCAACCTCGCCTCCTGGGTTCAAGTGATTGTCCTGCCTCAACCTCCAGAGTAGCTGGGATTACAGGTGCCCACCACGATGCCCAGCTAGTTTTTGTAGTTTTCGTAGAGATGGGGTTTCACCATGTTGGCCAGGCTGGTCTCAAACTCCTGACCTCAGGTGATCCTCCCGCCTTGGCCTCCCAAAGTGCTGAGATTACAGGCGTAAGCCGCGGCGCCCAGCCTCACTGTGGTCTTGATTTGCATTTCCTTAAGGACTAATGAGTTGGAGCATCTTCTCATGTGCTTGTTGGTCATTTGTGTATCTTCTTGGAGAAAAGTCTATCCATCTTATTTGCCCTTTTATAAACTGGGCTATCTATCCTTTAGTCATTTTTAAGAAGGCACTCCAATATTCTCTAAGCATATTCCTTTAAGCAGACAAAATGCAGTGGTTAGGGAGTTGTGCTATGAAACCAGACTGCTTGGGTTTACTCTGCAACTTAGTCACTATGTGACCTTGACAAAATTATCTCTCTGAGCCATAAAATCTTAATAGTAAACCTCATGGATATGTGTTAAATATTAAATAATCAATGTAACATAAATACAATAGCACGTGACACATAGTAAAAGCTGTAAAATGTTTCAAAAGCCAATAAAAGCATATACAGATAGCACCTTCACGTAATTACATGTGTATTTCCATAAGGATGGGAAAAATGAATGAACCTCTACCAGATTCAGCCATGTAAGGGTAGAAAGAACTTCAGGGAGGAAGTCACAGTTTTTTGCCTCCATGTTAAGACAAAAATGGCTCCAAAATAATGAAAAGCACTACACAAAATATTGATTTTTAAATATTTTTTTAACAACATAGGAAAAGCATCCTTCCACTTTTGCGAAGGAGGTAGAAACAAAATCTGTGAAGAAAATTTGGCTACAGACACCCAAAAGGGACCAAGCTCTACCCTGTCACACATTCCTGGGAATTAAAAAGAATGGAGAAAGTTTACAAGCTGTGGTACTTTATAACTGTTATTTCTTTGGAATGGTTCTTTTTCACTGTAAGAGGAAAATAAACCATAGTATACTGCTGAGAAGTATTAAGAGTCATTCCTTTCTGTACACACACAAAAATTCACTGCACCCAGAGGAATCATGTCAAGCAGTCTACCTGCTTGGGTCTAAAGTCATGTATAGTGTCCTGACAAGTCTACCTTGCTGCCATTATGCTGTGGCCAGCTTTAGAAAGGAGTGTTCAGTGAAACAAATGACACCTATACGATATCAGTGTAAAAGGCCCCTGTGTTCCAATTCTATCCTATACTTGCAAGACGAAGGTTCTTTCAGGGTAGGAGGTTCAACATCACTTGCTATGTACTCTAGTCCAATTAAATTTGCAATTTGTAATATACAATTTTATACCTATAATTCTTTCTGTCATTTTACATTGCTTTAATATGAAAAGAAGTCTCCACTTCATTTGAATTCCTTAGAAATCTTGCGTTTTTAAAAGCTTGTGTGTCCTTCCCTACATCCCTTCCACCTACACAAATTTAACACTGACAGACTAACTAAGTTGGATAGCATTCCATACCCTCTGCAAAAGACAGATGCCAAGGCACAGGAGTCATGGGTAAGTTCATGTTTATTTTCCATACTGCAAAGGACAGGATGGAAGATGGGGTGAGAAACTGTAAATCAAAAGGGAAAACGCCAAAGTTAATTCAACAAATAAAGAGAAGGAAAATTAGTGAAATTCAGTTACAGGGCAAAAAACTTTCTTTCTTTAAAAAGAAAACACACACACACACACACAACCCACAAAAAAAAAAAAAAAAAAAAAACTCTAACAATATATATGAAAAGGGCAAGCTTAAAAGGTGGACTATCTAAAAAACAAAATAATGTTCCTGGACTAGCAAATAGAAGTCCTAGATTTGTCGCCAAAATGCTCTTGCTTGTCCCAGACAAAAGGTAAAAACAGATGCTTCAGGGGCAGAATAACAATGGACAGCACCAGGAGTCCCAAGGTTGAGTTCCAGCTCTAGAGATACAGCAAGGCCTGTCATTCCAGCACTTGGCCAGGCAGGTGTATCACCTGAGGTCAGGAGTTCAAGACCAGCCTGGCCAACATGGTATAACCCCATCTCTACTAAAACCACAAAAATTAGCTGGGCATTGTGGCATATGCCTTTAATCCCAGCTACTTGGGAAGCTGAGGCAGGAGAATCGCTTGAACCAGGAGGTGAAGGTTGCAGACAGCCAAGATTGTGCCACTGCACTCCAGCCTAGGCAACAGAGCAAGATTCTGCCTCAAACATAAAATAATTAAAAAAAAAAAAAAAAAAAAGGATACAGCAAGAAATCTTAGGTCTAAAACATACCAATAAACTCATTTTTCACAGATTATGGAAATAAGTTTGATTTTCAGGTTTTGATCACAAAACCAGAATGTGTTACAGTTTAATTTTGAGTCTACATTGTTCTTGGGTTTTGACCATTATAGAAAATACAGAACCCACAGAATAATATAAAAGAAAAAAGGGAATGTGATATAGTACAACTTAAAAAATAATTTTGGTGTTATTTCCTGATTATCAAAAAACTAAATTCTGTATTTTTCATTAACCTAAAATGAAGAATTTATCACACTGATTTTCTCCCCCTTCTAGAAATATGCCCAATTAAATATCAGACTAATGTTATATATATTATGTTATTCAATCCAACTAATATTGCAGCATAGTTATTTTCCATATTACTAAATATGCCTAATGCTTGCATGTAACTTCTCTTTACATTTATTTGTAATTCATTTAACCACTCCCACACTGCTTAAGTTTTTTGTGTTTTTTTTTTGCTATTAAAAAATAAAGTACAATTACTAGTTTCAACAAACAAGGATCACTATGAATAATTTTTTTTCTTAATTTTTCTTTTTTCATTAGCCTACTTAGAAATTATACTATGAGTAATTTCTGACTCTTGATAAATATTTCTAAATTGGCTTGTCTCAAAATATAAATCAATTTACACAAAAACAGTAGTAATATGAGATTGCCTGTCTTAAACTCTCCCTAAAATTTGAGCATTAACATTTCTTTTTAATTTTTGCCAAATGGCATTTCACCATTACCTTTCATTCTTCCAAATGAACACTGAAAATTTATCTGGAAAAGTGCTTTCAAAAATGTAGTCGACAAAGACTAACATCTTATAATGCTCAGTCTTATCATCTACAAACTTATGATGTCTTTCCAAGTTATCTGTATTTCTTAAAGTTTACAGACTTCTTTGTATATTCTTGCAGTACTTATGGCCTCTTGCTACTGTATTACAAAACTTTTCAGTTTTTTATTTGCAAAATTCATGTTATTTTCCAAACAACACTCTGATCTTTTTTTTTAAACCAGAAGATTATTTTCTATGGTTTCTTTCTTTAAAACTCCAGAGAATAGACCAAGTAATTTCTACGGTTTCATAGCCTACAAATTACTATTTTAAGATTATAAATTTCTGAGTATAATTTTTTTTCCTTTCTGTACACGTTATGGTTCTCCATTCTAATTTTCTAAGTAGTTTTGATTTCTACTTTGGTCTAGTAAAGTTTCTTTGTTCCCAAGTACTGGGTGAGGTAGAATCAATGTTGTCTCTGTACAATCAATTGAAAAAAAGGTGTATTTCTTTTATGAAAGATATCAAGTTTATTTCATTTATTGCTTTTTGCTGAAATTATTTTTATATGACAATATAATCCCTTCTTAATTTCAATTTTAATTTGTCTGATTCACCTTTGCATATCCTTTTGCTTTAAATCATAACATTTTAGATCATTTTTTTTTCAGGGGGATGGGGGTAGGGAATGCAGGTGTCATCACTGGTCAAGAAGCTTATACCTGAGAGGACTGGAGTACCTTCATGTGTTCTTAACAATAGAGACACTTGTTAGGAAATTCATCATTAGGTGATTTTATCCTTCTGTCAGGATCACAGAGCATACTAATGCAAACCTAGATGATATAGACTACTACACACCTGGCTATATGATATTGCCTATTGCTCCTAGGCTACACACCTGTACAGCATGTTGCTATACTGAATACTGCAGGCAATTGAATACAATGGTAGGCTTTTATGTATCTAAACTTATCTAAGCACAGAAGAGGTACAATAAAAATACAGTATAAGGTTATGCATGGTGGCTCATGCCTATAATTCCATGCTGTGGGAGGCCAAGGTGAAAGGATTGCTTCGGGCCAGGAGTTTGAGACCAGGCTGGGCAACTTGGCGAGACCCTAACTCTAAAAAAACTTTAAAAATTAGCCCAGCATGTTGGCACACAACTGTAGTCATAGCTACTCAGCAGGCTGAGGCGAGAGAATTGTTTGAGCCCAGGAGTTCGAGGCTACAGTGAGCCATGATCGCATCACTGCATTCCAGCCTGGGTATGACCTTATCCCTTGAAAAAAAAAAAAGGTATAAAAGATAAAAATGGTACACCTATGTAGGGCACTTACCATGAATGGAGCTTGCAGGACTAGAAGTTGCTCCGGTGAATGAGCGAGTGACAAGTGAATGTGAAAGCCTAGAACACCTACTGTCCTCTACCACAGAATTTATAAACACTGTACACTTAGGCTACACTACATTTATTAAAAAGCTTTGTCCTTCTTCAGTAATAATCTTAGCTTATTGTAACTTTTTTAGTTTATAAACTCTTTTTAACCTTTTGACTCTTGCAATAATACTTACCTTAAAACACTAACACACTGTTCAGCTGTAGAAAAACATTTCCTTTTTATAACCTTATTCTACAAGCTTTGAAGTATTTTTAATTTTTTTTTTAACTTTTTAAACTTCTTGTTAAAAATGAAGACACAAACACACACATTAGTCTATGGCTACACGGGGTCAGGATCATGAATATCACTATCTTCCACCTCCACATAGTATCTCACCGGAAAGAATTCAGGGTCAATAAAGGCACAGAGCTGTCATCTCCTCTGATAACAATGCCTTCCTCTGGAATATCTCCTGAAGGACCTACCTGAGGCTGTCTTACAGCTAATTTTTTTATTTTTATTTATTAATTTTTTTTGAGACAGGGTCTTCCTTTGTTGCCCGGGCTGAAGTGCAGTAGTGGGAATCATAGTTCATATAAGCCTCAAACTCCTGGGCTCAAGCTATCCTCTCACCTCAGCCTCCTGAGTAGCCAGGACTACAGATGTGTGTCACTACACCCGACTATTTTTTATTTTTATTTTTTTGCAGAGACAGGGTCTCATTATACTACTCAGGATTGGTCTCGAACTCCTATATCAAACAATCCTCCTACCTCAAGCTCCCAAAGTGCTGGGATTACAGGCATGAGCCACTGCACCTGGCCAACTTTATTTTTTTTAATAAGTAGAAGGGGTGCACTGAATCATAAAAGTATAATATAGTAAATACATTAGCCAGCAACATAGTCATTTATTATTGCTATCAAGTATTATATATGGCACATAATTACACGTGCTACACTTTTATAGAATGGGCAGTGCCATAGAGTTTTTAACACCAGCATCACCACAAACGCATGAAGAACGTGTTACGCTGCAAAGTTATGACAGGTGGTAGAGACTTTTCAGCTCCATTATAATATTATGGGACCACCATTGTATACACAGTTTATCCTTACCCAAAACATCATTATGCGGCCATGATAACATTTGTTTGGTTTTCCTGTTTGTTTAAGATAGAGTCTGGCTCTGTTGCCCAGGTTGGAGTGCAGTGGCACAATTTCAGCCCACTGTAGCCTCTGCCTCTTGGCTCAAGAAATTCTCCTGCATCAGCGTCCTGAGCAGCTGGGACTATAGGCACGCACCACCATGCTCAGCTAATTTTTGTATTTTTAGTAGAGATAGGGTTTCACCATGTTGGCCAGGCTTGTCTCGAACTCCTCAGTTCAGGTAATCCTCTCACCCTGGCCTCCCAAAGTGCTGGAATTACAGGTACATGCCATGGCACACCTACATTTGTTTCTTAATAGTGGATCTATTCCAGGGGCCAAAGATTACATGAGTGGAATCTCAACAATTACTAATTATTAGTTATAATACATCTGCCTGTCTTTATACTTTCATCTGGCAAGCACCTGATAAATTAAACTAAGGTTTCCTGTGATCATCAGTCAATGAATCTCTGCTACTTTTAGAATTAGAAATACCTGATGTATTACAATACTTTCTAAGGTCATGAAAATCTTCTAGGTATTAATGAGAATGTGGGTTACATGAATATCCATTTGTCTACATTCAAAGCTCATCAAATTATATCCTTAAATATATATATTTTATCATTTATACATTATACCTCAAAGTTTAGAAAGTTACTAGGGGGAAAAACTGTGGCTCAAGGAATAACTGTGCCTGTGCCCTATATAGAAAGCACACTGGCTACACAGACAAACAGTAACGTATTTACAAAATTATATTCAAATACAAAATATTGTGTCATCATATTTTGTAACATAGTAAACATCCCTTTATATTGCACCAAAAATTAGAGTTAGGCTCAAGCTGATTTTTACATACCTTATTACAATAAACTTAGTATTATCCAACTGATAGGAGATAAGACAAAAAGTACCCATGGGAGAAGTTTACCATTCAGGTAAAATAAATGCTTTGTTCTTTGAGATCTAGATAAATAATTGTCCACTTATTAAACAAAAGGTTATTTTTTCCTATAAATAACCTTTACAGTATACAAGTACTCTAGACTTGAAAATCCCTTTACCACCTGAGGATTATACTTAAGTTTGAACTACTTTCTATCACAGATCTGGAAGTAGTTTATGAACTATCAAGGAAGACAGGGGCATTCACAGGATAATCATTCACTCAATTTGTGGAAACAGAGTATCTTTCATCCATTATGATTTTGCTAGGGAATATCTTCTCATCTGTTATGATTTATGAACGACATTTGCTAGGGAGAGTTTCAAACATTTATTGGAGATATTCCTGGAAAATAGAGGGCAATGTACTGGTATGTGTGATTATCAGGTGGGAGAATATATCAATCACTTAATTATCAATTATTCATTAAGGGAGGGCTTTCAAATACAATGTAAACGAACCATGCGTAAAGTAGTCATGAATTCCAAGTATATAATACTGTGCAGAACACAGAATAAAAACTTTTTTAAAATACGTTATTTGCTTGAAGGAGTTTCCTTTCTTAAAAATATTCTCTATGAAAAGCAATTTGTACTGACACAAGTTACCACGTCTTCCAAGGTCTTTTAGAAGAAATATTTACACAAAAGCAGCAAAATAATGAAAACCAAGTGTTTTACTCTAAACTAATGTTACACAAAGTCACTGAGATAATTTTTTATTTCATTCCAGAGCTCTCCTTCCATTGAGTCCTCCAGGCCTCAGCCCACACCCCTCATCAGTAACCACAAAACAATAATTCTTTTTTTATGTGATACTTAGAAACAAACTGTGGAGTCCCAAAATCAGAGGTCAGTTGACAAAATTAGCCTTCCTCAGCTACACCCCTAAGTGCCAGTGGATACAGGCCATTCCTATATCCTTTCACCACTGTCCGGCTCTCAGGAAGGACTAGATTTGGCTCTTCAGAGCCCTTGGCAGAAAGAGATAAACATTAAAAAACAAAACACTATTTTGAACTGAACTGATACTGTAACAAAAAAGTAACATTTGATTCTTTAAAACATTAGCAAAGACTTGCACGGTCTGACCCCTCAGCAACAGGAAAACATATTCAAAGCAATGAGATTAATGCTTACATAGGCTTTTATTGTTTTGAGACGAGGTCTTGCTCTGTAGCCCAGAGTGGAATGCAGTCTCACAGCAATCACAACTCACTGCAGCCTTGACCTCCTGGGCGCAGGCAATTCTCCTACCACAGCCTCCTGAGTAGGCTGGCCTACAGGTGCATGCCACCATGCTGGCAAATTACTGTTCTTTTTGCAGAGACAGGGTTTTGCCATTTTGCCCAGGCTGGTCTCAAACTCCTGAGCTCAAGCAACCTGCTCACTTTGGCCTCCCAAAGTGTTAGGATTACAGGTGTGAGCCACCACACCAGGCTACGTTGCCTTTTGTTGATGACACTGGTAATACTGGCTCTTCCCCTTAGATGGTGAGGTTAGCTACTCCTGAGCTAAAGGAATGCATACATAACATACAAACATAATGTATGAATCCCCAAACTACAGACTTTAACCCAAATTGGTGAAATATAAAGGAAAGAAAACTTTCCATTTTTTTTTAGGCCTGCTATTTGGATACTACAGGAACCACTGTGATTCATATTTGGCCTGAGGGTATAAAGATCTGATTTTATTCATGACTTGGTCAAATCTTTTCAAAACACAAGAGTCAACTATTCATAATATTAAGAAATGAGGTGGTTTAAACCTTAATATACTCTGCTTATATACTGTTCCCTTCAGGTAGAAAAGTACAGGAGTGTATTAGTGATAATCTCTCAATTATGAGCAAATTTACAAATTCAATGCTGTCTTCTTAAATTACATGCCATCACTTACAATCCAAACATCATTTAAGAGTTGGTAGGCTTAAAAGAACAAGAGCAAAAAACCCTAACAACTCATTATTTCTAAGCTACCCTTTCAACTGTCTAAATAAATTCTAGACATGGCAGTCTGCTGAATAAATAAAAGCAACTATCACTCTCACTCTACAGAAAAGCAAAAAAGCACAAACATGTAAATCAAGAGACCACACCAAAGTAGCACTATGGAGAAGAATAAACATTCTCAGGACAGAAAACGTTTAAGAAGAACAAAGGTAGGTACATTTAATGGGCAAGGAATGAGCATGGAATTGTTGAGAGGTGGGATGTAAAAGGCTGGGAACTGCTTTCTAAGTAAAGCCTAGTCCAAAAAATGCCTTGTGACCAGATCAATTTCCATTCCTCTCAAAGATGGAAGACAAAGTAAAAACACACAGAGCTATGAGGGACAGAGTGGATAATGATTAGTACACAGAAAAGTTGCTACTTCAAAGGATTTAGATATTAAGTAGAGGGAATTAAAGAATTTCTCCAGTGACATCAATCTCAACCAGACAGATGTTCTCAACATTTAGCCTCACAACTCTCCCAGGGAGGGAGTATCTCTTGCTTCCTTGCTTTCAAAGAGGGTGCTGCCTCCATTTAGTGATGTTTATAAAAAATGGCAACAGCTTCCTATTTGAATGTTAATTATTGTTATAACACACAAGATAATTTAACTTGCTTCGGTAATTTATTCATCCTTCTAATTACATGTAGTGATTGGAAAATCTTCCAGAGGGTAACAACAGTTCCAAAGGTGAAATGGCAGGAGGAGGGAGCTTTCCATAGGATCTCAACTTAAATCTGGGCTGGGTGTGCAATTGCCAATCACTTGAATGAACAATGCCAGGGATGAGAGATGGTCCTTCTGGAATCAAGTAAGTGGCACCCATGGCCTTCAAGAATTTGATGATTCAAGAGGAAGGTAAAGCTCCCAAAAGATGGTTGGAGCTACTCTAAAGAAGATTAAAGACTGAACTTGAATGAACCCCAAACGATACCACGCAATACCACTTTAAATCTCCTAGTCTGGGAGTGATTTACATACCAGTTGAGAAATGCTGTAGACAGAGTACCAGTCAAAAATATCACTGAAGTGGGGATAGGCTCCACTAGGGTTACTTGCTCTGTGGAAGTGTTTTCATGCTTGCCACATCATACCTGCTCAATAAAAATTTACTGAAATAAGCAAATGAAGGTGATTAAACGAGTGCATGCATGCCTAGAAAATAATAACAGGCAGAACCACTCCATCTCTCTCATTAGGGCCTCCTCAGCAAGCAAACCTTTTGAAGATCCTCAAAGTGAGGGAGTTTCAATTAAACAAAAGTTTCTTTGTCTTTAATAAAATAGAAGCTGCCGCTGCTGCTCCTGTGAGATCTAGGTGCCAGCCCATAGCCATGTTCTACTGCCAGCCAGAAGGGAAAGACTGAATCATATTTGGGGACAAAAACAAAAAATATCACACTCCAAATCAATGCAGAGCTGGTGGCGGATGACTTGCAGCATCCCTATGTAGGAGCCCCGGATTGATACTGCCAAATGGATACCTTAACTGAAACTACCCTTGCCTTAGGGGAAATGGCCAAGAGGCCCCATTAGGGGAACAGTTCAAGTCAACCTTTTGCTGCTTCCATTATAGGACATAGGATTCAAGGGTTCAGACTATATAAACCAGTTCAAGGCCATGCAGGAATGTATGCAGAAACACTCAAGCCTCTATCCCCAACAGGAAGAGGAGGAGGAGGAGAGTAGCCAGCAGAACATGCAGAAGAAACAGCTTCCACTGAGGACACTATAACCAAAGAAGAGAAGGGGTCAAGCTAATGAAAGCCCCAAGGCACTGGGCTCCAGTCCTCCCACTTCAGAGTGCTATGGACCTCTTGCAAAAGGCCTTTCAATTGCCCTCCAAGAAAGCATCTTTCCTCTGTTGTCCTCGTCACTGTAATGTACAAAATAACTCACTTTGGTAATGAGGGTCTTGGTCTCTTGACCTATACACTGAAAAAATGGGGGTTGTATGTATGTGTGTCCTACATATAAACCTGCTCAACAAATGTCACCACCACTGAATTCTGTTTTCTCAGACTGCCCTCAATTTTGCCACTCTGAAATAATGTGCTGAATAATCTTAGCAACCAAAAATCATTATCCAGGAATATTTCTTGTGAGACAGCTGATCTATTCTGATTCATTATATCCCTTTTGGTAGATTTAATACCCCTTTGGGAAATGTAATAGAAAGAAAAAGTACTTTTAAAAGTGCTAGAGTGAGGCCAATTTCTATGAGAAGAAGCCAGATGGTCAGATACATATTTCTCAAATCCCATCTTAACCTTGAATAGATGAGGGGGCACTATACTTCATTCCCGATAAATTTTGGTTTCCATGTTGGCATTGAGCTCTGGGCCGTCTATGTTTGGACAGTGGAGATTTGGACCTTCCCATCCACAGTCTCTTTCTAAGTGAAGGGAACGACTGGTTTTTGCTCTTCCTTCTTATTCCAAAAGCTCTGGTTTAGGGCCCATGTTGCACACTGGCTCTCAGTCTGGTCAGATGTAATGTTCTTGAAAGGTGGGGACCTACTTGTTATCAGAGTAGCAGCCAAAAGAGGAAAAGGTGTGAATTAAGTACTCAATTAAAGGAAACATGAGGCCAGGTGTGGTGGCTCACGCCTGTAACTCCCAGCACTTTGGGAGGTCAAGGCAGGAAGATCACGTAAGCCAGAGAGTTCAAAACCAGCCTGGGCAACATAGCAAGATCCTGTCTCTACAAAAAAAAAAATTAGCTGGGTGTGGTAATGCATGCCTACAGTCCTAGCTACTCTGGAGGCTAAGGTGGGAGGATCACTTGATTCCTAGAGGTTGAGGTTGCAGTGAGTTGTGATTGTGCTACTGCACCCACCCTGGGTGACCCTGTCTGAAAAAAAAAAAAAAAGGAAACATGATTTCTAATATTATTAGAAAAGACATATCTACCTATATTAGAAAATATATATACACATATATAGTGGAAAATATATACACATATATGTATATTAGAAAACGTGTGTGTGTGTGTGTGTGTGTGTGTGTGTGTGTGTGTGTGTGTATTTGTTCTATCTTATACATTCCACTCAGGTCATGAAGATTTGATTTTGGAGGCCGATGCAAATGTTTGCCACCGGATGTTAAAACTCAGGATGGCAGAAGAGAATGGGTAATGACTATAACTAGTTTCCAGCAAGAGATGCCTCCCCTTTATAAACACCTGCCTGAACTGACATAAACAGAGAATAAGATGTAAGGAGTCATAAAGAGATGTGATGTGCTTTAAAAGCAACAAAATATCAGGCCAGGAATATATTCTACTATAATATGTACATCATATGGGTTCTATTTGTTTCCTAGAGATAAAGTGATCACTTAAGCTATGAAAATTACTATCATTCATCTCTCTACATGCATTCCCATCCTTGAGAAGTGGGAGGAACCACGGGCCTCTGTGATGGGTAAACAAGTGCTCTTGTGAACAGAGGTTTCATTCCACTGAGAGAAATGGCTATGCAAAGCAGTGCCTCAAGAGAGCAAGGCAAATGAATGTCTCACCTAGAGTATTTTAAAAATTTATAATACATATGATTGCACAGAAGAAGAAAGGTTTTCCTGTACTCTCCCTCCATCCGACCTTCAAACAGATACACTACTCTCAACTCCGGTGGAAATAAGAGGTATCCTTCACATTATACACAGCTGTGATGCAAGAAACCTGGGTACTTACAACCGTAACACAAAGTATTTCAGTCTGTCAACTGACATCCTCTCCACTCCCCAGAGCTGAGACTATTCAGTAATGGCAGTACATCCGACATCCTATCTGACATATACAGGACTCAGGAAATCCAAAGAAAATATTATAAATTTTATCATTTCATGATTCACACTTCGTACAACCAAAGATCTCCTCTACACAAAAACACAGAAAATGTCAGAATACCCCATGGGTATGCAAATTTTCTTGTATGGTTTTATTTATAAGAAAATTCAGTTACTGAATTATGAAACACACACACAGGGGTGTGCTTTGAGGATGAATTCAAGAGCATGGAGGATGTCCATCTCTGAGATATATTAGTACTTCTACAACCTGTGTGCCAAGCACCAGTGGCTAACTAACATATCCTCCACATGCTCAGATACAACTTAAAGCAGAGAAGTCAAGTAGAGAGATTTGAAAAAGGAATTCTAACACTAGCATACTAAATTTCCAAATAAATTATTTAATCACATTGTACCTTCATTTCCCCAATGATAAGGTAGAGATAATTACCTTTGCTTATTTCACAGGGGGCATTTTTAATAATAAAAAGAATTATTTGAAATCTTCAA
Source organism: Ateles fusciceps (assembly GCA_036589455.1). Lineage (NCBI taxonomy): Eukaryota > Metazoa > Chordata > Mammalia > Primates > Atelidae > Ateles > Ateles fusciceps. The sequence goes on from JAZHEH010003256.1 coordinate 1,846,931, forward strand.
AGAAAGGGGCACTATTTTATGCTACATATAAAAGAAACAGAAAGAGAAACTTGAGCCAACAGTCATAAATTCTGCCAAATTAATTTAATGTTTACAAACAAAGACTGGGTTAAAAACTCACCACTGTTGTTCTCACCATAACTGAAATACAGCACATTAAAGAGAGAGAAAGAGATCAACTTTTAAAACTCCAAAGGTTCCATTTCTGGTAACCACAAATACTCTTATCAATTCCCCTCTGAAAAGACCCTCCTTACCATCTCCCTTCCTTTCCCTTTCTCCTATTACTACAGCCTTCTCTCCGCTGTACTTACTCTGCCCATCGCTCAGCATCTCTATCACCTTTTCCTCCCCTACAATTATAACCTCACTCCCACTGTCACACATAGAACTGATCCAAAGGACCTAAGAATTCTTCTAACCAACCTCCCACATAGTAAGAAGGGACAAACTGGAGACTGAAGTGAGAATGTCACGGGTTCAAGGTCAGGTAGCCAGTTACATGCAAAGCTGGATCCTCACCTCACATAGGACTCCCAGTACAGTGCTCTTTCCACTACTCCACACAAGTCCACCTGGGCCTGTTCACCAGCCTTATCCAAGAAATAAACTTATGAAACAGATCCACCCTGCTGTTCTTCCACCATATAAAGCGCTTTGAGTCACAATTAGAAAAATAAGATAACACTGATGACAGCAATGAGTTGAGACTCCTGTATCTGGAAGACACCTTAACATTTTAACCTTCTTTACCCTTAATCCATCTTATCCAGGAAGTAACACTCACGAGGCCAATTCCACAATGAGTCTCCTCCTCAGACATTCACTCCAATGTTCAGCATCACGTCCATTAGTCAAACCTAAATCCTTTCTAATGACAATACTGAAGCAAAATCACAATACCAGGTTTTCCAGATCTGGCTGAGAAGACACTAACTGAGCCCCCTAAGTACAATGAGCATAATTAATATGGAGAAGACACATTTAGCACATTGCTAAATTTCTCTACACCCTCATTTTTAGCAGATTAAATAATTTTAGCCCCTTTAACTTTATCGTCTTTTTATTTTTATTTTTTTAATTTTTCTTTCTTTTTTTTTTTTTTTTGCTTTTTTCTAACTTTATCTTCTAAATATATTTATGGCTTTTATCTAAGGCCCCTGTAAATTGTCCATGTTGCTCTTTGAAAGCTACAGTCTAGAACCAAAAACAGGTAGCTAAAATGTTTAATATAAGACAAATTCCATCAACAAAAGTATTGGAAAGTCTGTACAAGCCCAGGACAATCAATGAAATTTGCATGTGAAAGAGGTAAGTTTTCTGACAAGATACTTTTCAATTAGACTAATTTATAAACTTGAGGAGTAACTAGAAACTACAAAGAAAACAACAAATGAGTCTTCAAAGCATTTCAAGCACAAACCCAAATACAGTTTACTGGATGCCATTTAATTTGGCAGCTCTAACCATGTAGCTAAATATAAGGTTGGCATAAGAGAGAAAGAAGCCAATAATGTGCAAGCTAAATCCCCTAAATATGGTCAGAACAATGTTAAGAAGCAAGGTGAGAAATCAAGGAATATGCAAATAGGAATTCAATTTTCTACAAGATAAAGAAAGATAATTAAATAAAAATCCTGACTAGCTAGGGAAGTATGCCCAGCAGCAAAAAAAAAATAATTATTATTATTATCATCTCATGTGTGCTATTGGTACAGAGTCTTGAAAATAATAAGGCTGCTAAATTGCAAACATCAGGGAAGTAAAGTAGTAGCTTAAAAGATTAAGAAAACTGAGATTTCCAAACTGAATTTGAAAAAGAAATAGGTAAAAACAGGTCAGCTCATCACAGATGGGGAAGAGCTTCTACTATTTGGCTGACTGTTTTAAACTAATAACCTGGAACATTAGCAGGTTAAAAGTCCTATAAAAATGACACAGGGAGAAGTAAATGGGGTAGAAAACAACAGTGTTTACACCTTCATAATAGAAAGGTATTACTAAAAGGATTTACAAGGTGCTAACATGATATATATAGAAGTCAAAGAGCTTTAATAAATGATGAGAAAAGGCATTAGGCATGGAAGTAAAGCCAAAGGACCTGAAATAACTCCACCTATACACATATTAGATTATTTTAAACCAAGTAAGCTACCCCAAGATTCACAAAAGATCATGTTTTACTTTTCCCTAAGTGGCAGTATTCCCACTGGCACCAAACCAGTAAAGGCAGGTAGGCAGAAACACCAAGAGTCAGAAGAATACAAGACACTAGTCCTTTCTGGGATACTGTTACACAAATTGCTGAAACAATCCAAACACACATCTTGACCTAAAAAGGTCCCAGGCTTAAAATCCAAACTGAAAGAAAAACAAGTATATTACCCTTTTTTCCTATTGGGAAAACCATGTCACCACTGAAAAATTAGAACAGATAAATAGTAATGGGTCAGTATAATTAGTATCTTTTATTTACAGAAGCACCCAGATTGGCATCAAACTCATCAACTCTTGGCTGTCTTCAATAATGACCAGACCTCCTTTGGAGACGACTGCTTCTTGCCATCCTCGATCTGTACCTCAGATGTGTGACTTCTTGCCTAACAGTATCACAGATTACAGACTAAATGTTTGTGTCCTCCCCCAAAGTCTTATGTTGCAGCCCTAACCCTCTGTGGTTATATTTGAAGAAGGGGCTTCTCAGAGAGTAATTAAGGTTAAATGAGGTCATAAGGGTGGGGACCTGATACAGCAGGATTAGTGTCCTGATAGGTAGACACCAGAGTCTCATTCACTTGATCCCTTCCTCCCTGTGGGCTTGCAAGAGGAAGGCCATGTGAGGACTTAGCAAGAAGGCACCATCTGCAAGCTAGGAAGAGAGTCCTCACTAGAAACCTAGTGGGTCGGAACCTTGTCTTAGGCTCTAGTCTCTAGAACTGTGAGAAGATAAATTTCTGTTTTCTAAGCCACCCATTCTGCGGAGTTTTGTTACAGTAGCCTGAGGTGACTCACACATACCTACCATATTGATACTTAATAGAGACTACCCAAACAGCAGGAATAAAAGTTTCCATTTATTTCTTACATTTCCTAACACAATGCTCTGTAAGACTGGATGTTTTAGATATGCTTTTTGAACATAATAATGGTTTTTGAAAGTCTCAGACTACAATAACAGCCATCACTTTCTATAAGCACTAATGGTGTTAAAAGCCAAGAATTTTTAAAGGCAAATAAATTTTTCTTCTTATCTAAAAAGCTGCCTGGAGAATGCTTACTCTTCCTTTACTCACTACTGAAAACTGTCAATAGCAGTTCAAGTAATATAATTCCTGTTCTTTTTTGTTTTTTTGGAGGTAGTTTCACTCTGTCCCCCAGGCTGGAGTACAGTGTGGCGCAGTCTCGGCTCACTGCAACCTCTGCCTCCCAGGTCCAAGAGATTCTCCTGCCTCAGCCTCCCGAGTAGCTGGGATTACAGGCATCTGCCACCAAGCCTGGCTAATTTTTGTATTTTCAGTAGAGATGGGGTTTCACCAGGTTGGTAATTTCTTTTTAAGAATTACAAACAACAAACAAAGTATCTTGTATGATGGTAATTTATGTGCACATGTGTGATAAAAAGACCAAAAAGAACTTAACGTGATTTTTATATACATGAGATACTTTAGTTCCTTGATTCTACGCCAATTCACCTAAATATTAACAAACTTAGGACAGTGGACCTTGAGCTTAGAGAATATTACACTGTGGAATCACAGAATCATAAAATCACAGAATCACAGACTAGAGGTTTGTCTCAGTCAACCTCACTATTTTTTTAAGGCGGAAAACCAGAGCTCAGTACCTTGCTCAAAGTTAACATAAATAGTTCCCTTAATTCCCAGAATTGTGTTTTTCTTACTGTATTGTTAAGCAGTAATTTTCTGTAAAGTAAAATAATAATTCTCAAAATTAATAAACACATATAAAAGATTTAACTCACTAATTAGGGAACCAGTAAGATGCCAAGTCTAATTTTTAAAAGAATTCAAAGAAGAAACAAACAAATGTCAGCAAGATGTAAAATTTGCAAAACTAGTCAATTTGCATAGGACGATAATCTAATGCATCCTCCAAACACAATTGGCATGTTATGGACAAGAATAATGTGCTTTACTGTCTATTTCCTACAACGCACACAATTCTAGTACAGCTCACAGACAATGAAAGGCAGAGCTAACCTGGATGGTTGAGCTAGACAGAACATGCTTTAAAAAAAAAAAAAAATCATTTCAAAGTCTTTCACAACTTTTCCTCACAGTCTCTTACCATGTACAAGTACTCTCAAACTAGAGAACAGCATGGTGGGTGAGTTTAAAAAACAGAATTTAGAATTCTTGTTTCATTGCTAAGCTTTCTGAAAGGCCTCAAAAAAGACCCAAATTCATTTCCTATCAGCCCCCAAACTAAGAAACAATGAAAACTCTACCAAAGAGAGTCTACCACTCTCAATGCTTACTGCGCTTCTCCTCTCAAAAATGATCCCTCTGAATACTTAAATAATACCACGATGGCAAAAAGTTCACAACAGCAGTTCCTTAGCCGAACAGTGGTACAGGCTGCAGTTAAAATCTGGTCTTCCGCTGCCAAGTCTCACTCCTTCCTCATCACAGGCATATTCACCTCACAGGAGAGTTTCTGAAGCCCCTTAGAGTCAGCATGCAAAAGGTCTAACGGAACAATTTTTCACTGTGACTGAAGAGATTACATGTAAAATGAGGAAACACAAGAGAAGAAATGGTCTGCTACACAAACATACAAAGTAGGTGTGATGTGCTAAATAACTAGGTGATATGCTGATCGGCTTCAACTCTGACCCCAGCTCCACAGCTCCAGTCAGAAGATCTGCATTTAAGAAAAAGGGGAAACAAACGAGAAGGAAGAGTGGAAAAGGTATAAAATGAGGACTCAGAAGCACTCTGAGAAAAACACTAGGTATTGTTTTATGTACTGTGTCCAGGCAAAGAAACACAAGACATAGACATGAAGAGAAAGAAAGCAAGAAATAATTTTTTAAATTAATTTGGCACAACTTTTTTCTTTTGAAATGCTCACGAAGATCACTACAGAAAACATTCAGAAAACACAATGGTAAAGCAAGTAGCTGAAGGATTTTTCAGTAACTCCACAACTTTTCCTCAGTCTCTTACCATGTACAAGTACTCTCAAACTAGAGAACAGCATGGTGGGTGAGTTTAAAAAACAGAATTTAGAATTCTTGTTTCATTGCTATCTTTCTGAAAGGCCTCAGAAAAAGACCCAAGTTATGGCATTAAGTTTGCTTTTTAAAAACTGTGAAAAAAGCAAGCACATCTTAAAATTACAAGCTTTGAAACTTTTAAATTTCTTAATTAAAATGTTTCCTGATTCAGTTCATTTTTAAGCAAGACTGCAGCCCTAAAGAGACCACTAAACTTTTTTCATCTTTTTTGAAACAAACATGATTAACAAGTCATTGTTTGAATAGAAAACTATGAATTAAACAAGCAAACAAACAACCCCACAATGAAACCCATTTCTTGGAGATAATGACAATGCAAAGTACAAGAAAACCATTTTTAAGCATGAGCTCATGTGAGCACCTATTGATGGAAATATCGCTAGTGAGTCCCCCTAAGAACAGCTTTTTCACTGTCATATCAATAGTCTTTGTGGCTCACATTCCTCACATGTACTGAGGGCAGTCACGATAAAAAAGTGTCCAGCACACCTCTTGGTGTAAAGTTGTAAAACTTCAACTTGTTTTGGGAATGTTAAGAATGTATAATAAATACGGATTTATTAAGTTACAATAAAACACTAATGGATGCAAGGACCAGACACCCATCCTCTGACCTGCATGTTTCCTCCCTGCACAGGAAGTCAAACCATAATCAGAATGTTGTTTTGTCTGGCACCACGGCAACAGCAAACGAGCTGCATACACCATGAAGCACATCTGATTATTCATTCATCCAACATGTTCTGGCCTATAGCTAGAAATATAGCCATGAACATGAGAGATCAGATTCCTGAGCTTGGAGAGTTTATCACCTCCAGGTTGGACTCTGAAAATGAGATCTCCTTGCCACAGGAACTGTGCAGTATGATCCTAGTTCTAGCTTTCTCTGGCCTAGATAATGCCTAATGGAGCCCTGCAAATATTCACTTTACTTTTTAAAAAATATTTTTTATACAATATAAAATTTTCACTTTAACCATTTTAAGTGTATACTTCAATGGCATTAAGTTCAAAATGTTGTGTAACCATTACAGCTATTTCCAAAAGGTTTTTGTCATCCCAAACAGAAACTCTATAATAAGTTTGCTTTTTAAAAGTGCCACAAGTTAATAACATTTCTGGTTGACATGCCATATTTTTTTTAAAAAGTATCTATCTTAAGAGCTCAATTATAGACCTGCCCATAATGTGTTTCTTTAAGAGGTCTGGGTCAGGTATGGTGGCTCACACCTGTAATCCCAGCACTTTGGGAGGCCGAGGTGGGTGGATTGCTTGAACTCAGGAGTTTGAGACCAACCTGGGCAACATGGTAAGACCCTATCTCTACTAAGAACCCAAAGAAAGGCTGAGCATGGTGGCTCAAGCCTGTAATCCCAGCATTTTGAGAGGCCAAGGTGGGCGGATCACGAGGTCAGATCAAGACCATCCTGGCCAACATGGTGAAACCCCATCTCTACTAAAATACAAAAATTAGCTGGGCATGGTGGTGCGGGTCTGTAATCCCACCTACTCGGGAGGCTGAGGCAGGAGAATAGCTTGAACCCAGGAGGCGGAGGTTGCAGTGAGCCAAGACTGTGCCACTGCATTCCAACCTGGCAACAGAGCGAGACTCTGTCTCAAAAAAACACACAAAAAGGAGTTGGTCATGGTGGCACTCACTTGTGGTCCCAGCTACTCGGGACGCTAGCGGGGAGGATCACTGGAGCCTGGGGGCAAAGCTGTAGTGAGCCAAGGTCATGCCACTGCACTCCAGCCTGGGTGACAGAGCAAGACCCTGCCTCAAAAAAAAAAAAAAAAAAAAAAAGAGGTCTGTATGTTTACTTAGCCATTGTGTTTTTAAACTTTTTATTATATTAAAAATATGAAGTGTTTCACATATTTGCATGTCACCCTTGTGCAGGGGCCATACTCATCTTCTCTGTCTCATTCTGATTTTTTAGTATATGTGCTGCTGAAGCATGCACTAGCCATTGTATTTTGATTTTATAACTGTCTTCCAAAAGGCAAACTTATTTCTAACTTCTTAGAGAGAAAGGTACCTCACTGTCATGTCCTCCCTCCCACCCCACTGCACAGAGGTGCTTTCATCTACAATGTACATTATTTCATCCCACTCTTACAAAATATCTAAAGAGAAGTTACCATCACCTTTTTAGAGATAAGGAGGCTAAGACCGACAGGAATGATGTTTCTCAAAGCTACTCAGCTAGCAAGGGAACAAGGCAAGCATCGGGTAACAGTTATTCCATAATGGAGCCATGACTGGCTGGATAAATGTATGTTTGTTTTTATTATACACTTAACATTAACTGGTTCTAAGACTGAATACTCCATTAAATTTGTTATTAAAATATATACTCCTATAACAAGAAGGGACATATAAGACAAAATAGGAAAGATGAAAAGGTTTTACAGACACAGGAAAGGTTAAAGAAGTGATTTTACATGGATAAACTCTAGGAGAAATTTTCAACCTATCTCCCTACAAACGGGTGATATGAGTCACTTAGGGTGGCTGCCTTTTTTCTGAAAGCTGTCATACATCTCCACGGGCAAAATAAAGAAAAAGAGACTCTACAGTTTATTGATGTACGTATCATGGTAGCACTCTGTGGTTTTATGACAACTTGAAACTCCATCATATGCCACTTTTAAAGCCCAAATAACTAAAATTAAAACTCCCAGGGACAGCAAAGGCAAAATACTGTCCGTTGTATGTGCTAGGAGACATGTGTCTTTAAAAAGCAACATGTGAATTTCTCTTTTCAAGAAAATGTTTAAAGGAACTGGTATGGTAACAAGGAAAAATATGGAGAGCAGTTTAAAGTCAGTATTTTGTTTTTGTGGAGTCTAATTTATCTCAAGAACCCTTATTACAACTCCTCTCTGAGTAAGGAGCTCAAAGGAAAGGTAATAGATGGACACAGGGAGGGGAGTATCACACACTGGGGTCTGTTGGGGGAAAAAGGGGAGGGATAGTGGGGGGGTGGGGAGTTGGGGAGGGATAGCATGGGGAGAAATGCAGATATAGGTGATGGGGGAGGAAGGCAGCAAATCACACTGCCATGTGTGTACCTATGCAACAATCTTCCATGTTCTTCACATGTACCCCCAAACCTAAAATGCAATAAATAAAAATAAAAAAAAAAAAGAAAGGTAATAGAGACTAGTTCTTAAATGCAGAAGTCCAAAAGACTAGTATTTAAGATCCACTCACTAAGTGTCAGATCTTGGCCATACTACACAATCTCTCTCACTCTGTTTCCTCAAAATAATATTGCTTCACAAAGGATTAAGTAAAATAGTACATGTAAAGCACCACACACAGACCGTAGCATATACTGTGAGTTTTATTTAAGCATTAAAAAGCATAGGAAGTGGGCAGTCACTGAAGCACACTGATTTAAATTATGACTCAATTAGACTAAATTCTAAAAAATGATGATTTTCTTTGTCCCATTCCCCCAACCCACACACAAAAAGCCAACAACTATACTAAATAATAGAAGACAGTCGAGGTCAAGATTTTCAACTTGTTCTCCAGCTATTATTTTTCTTCCCCTACTTCTAGTTTGGATTAAGGTATTTCAAGAGACCAAAATCAAAGCAGAACAGAAGGAAAGCGAGAGAAAATGCAAAGGAGGAACCAGAAAAGCCAGTATCAGAAACGGACACAGCATCTCCTCTCTACATTAGCAAAGCTTACCATGCAACATTCAATAGGTAAACAGTGATGACTGGCTGACACTGGGTTCAAGTACTATTCCACACGCCCCACACACTGAACACTCTAAGGTAGTTCAGAGAGAAACTGAGTGGGAAGACAGAGGAAAAGGACCTCACAGTTCACTGTTTTACACACAGGAGTTTAAATGGTTTGGTACCAACTGAAGACCAACTATCAGTTCTCCATGGAAGCAGCAAAATAAAAATATCCTTAAAATCAGTACGGGGCCTTTCCGCTAGGGTCTGGTGATGCGGTTTTGGGATCACTCCTCATTTGTCAGACCCACAAATAATGGTCCTGCCTAGAACCATCACCACAAGTTAGAGTGAAAATATGCCAGAGGACTAGGCTTGTGGGTAAAAAATTCAACATTTTTCTCATGATTGACCTTGGGTGGCCTTAACAAGTTATATAAGGTTGTTGTTTCTACAGAAAGACACTGCATTTTCAGAACTTCTCTAGGCACAAAAATTAGTCTAGTCATGCAACTGAAAGACAAGAAAATTTTAAGCATATATTATAAATAAATGTGAATACTAAGGGGTGTGTATCCAAATACATGAATAGCTCTGAAAAGAATAAGACAAAAATATAAAACATATTTGAAATCAGAGAGATGTCTTCTGGGAACTAAACTCTTGCCATGAAAGGGGAAAACCGGAAGGTCTTCAGGGGTTCCAGTACCTGTTCAACCATTAATTCATAATGTGTTGCTTGAAAAAAATCTTAGGGTCTTCAAGCCTCATTTTCCTTATCTGTTTCTGTCCAAGATATCACTGGGTTCTTCTAAGAATCAAATATGGTAACAGTTATTCTTGAAATATGGCCACAGACCAGTGGCATCAGTAACCCAGGAACTTGTTCAAAATGCATTGAGTCCCACCCAGCCCTACTAAACGAGAAACTTCAGCAATCAGTTATTCTGATGCACCTTAAAGTCTGAGAACCACTGCACAAAAACAGATACAATCTGAAAATCTGGAAACACTGAAGTGTTACTATAGAAAAAGTAAGACTATTACATTGTTTGAAGATTTTAAGAACTTTCACTTGCAACTGGATACAGAGGAGGCTATGTGTGGCTTTTGTTGTTGTTTTTGTTGTTGTTGTTGAAACAAAGCATCACTCTGTCAGCCAGGCTGGAGTGCAGTGGTATTATTAGAGCTCACTGTAACCCTGAACTCCTGAGCTCAATCAGTCCTCCTTCCTCAGCCTCCCAAGCAGCTGGAACCACAGGCAATGCCATCATGCTCAGCTAATTTTTATTTTATTTTCATATTTACTTTTTTATTTTATAAGAAAAGAGGTCTAATTGGAGAAATCCGCAAAAAGAAAGGGGCTACAGAATTCATGCAACTTTGGAACCCAGCAGGGCAGTCATTAAATCTTAAAGCTCCAAAATAATCTGGCATAATTTTTAATTTTTCTTTTGTAGTGACGAGGTCTTGCTATGTTGCCCAGGCTGGTGCTGAACTCCTGGGCTGAAGTGATCCTCCTACCTCAGCCTCCCGAAATGCTGGTACAGGCGTGAGTCACTGTTCCTAACCTATGTGTGGCTTTTTTAAAGCCCAGATTCACAATTAATGTAAATGCTACAATAAAATAAAATCCAAAATTATGGCACCTATCAACATTAAAATGTACTGTTATTTCTTCGTAACTTTAAAAGGGTTGGGGGAAAGAAAGAAAATTAGTAATGATTACATATTATTATTATTACTATTTTAATCTCTCACTCTTGCCCAGGCTGGAGTGTAGTGGTGCGGTCTCCGCTCACTGCAATCTCCACCTCCCTGGTTCAAGCGATTCTCCTGCTTCAGCCTCCTGAGTAGCTGGGATTATAGGTGTGCACCATCACACCCAGCTAATTTTTGTATTTTTAGTAGAGACGGGGTTTCACCATGTTGGTCAGGCTGGTCTTGAACTCCTGACCTCATGATCCACCCATCTCGGCCTCCAAAGTGCTGGGATTAGAAGTGTGAGCCACCATGCCTGGCCTACATATTCTTTAAAAGAGTAAATATTAGACTAAATTTATTTCAATCCAATTATTAATAAATAAAGTGAAATTGAGATTAGGTCTCTCTAGGGAAAAAGAAGAACAATAAGTCTTCCCAGGATCTTTACATTTTCTTGGCAACAGTAATGCATTCATTGCTTTTAAAAGGTAAAATAAAATAAAAAATAAATTAGTTACAAAAGATGCATTTCAATTGACAGTGAAAGCTTTTAATGTAATAATTATAGGAAATCTTGGAGGAGTTCTAATAAGTAGCACCAAGCTAAGAACAAAATATGCTAAGAAAATGAAGTCATATTAAGATTGTTTTACATTCTATATTCTAGTTAAGCCCAATAAAACATGTTAAAACAAACAAAAACATTCCTCATTAGAAATATCCTTAGGCCCCATTTATTGTCATATCTCATTTATTACATCTAGTTAAGAAAATACAGCACTTCAGCCTCTGACAAATTAGAGACAACCTGAGAGTCACATTGGTAGAAATACACATATCTGAAAAAATTCTGGGGTGAAAGTAAGGAAGAAGAGATTTGAAGAATAAATTAATATTTAAAATACAGTAAGATTATATAATAGAAATAGTTCAATGAAAAGACTTGCCCATAAAAAGCAAAATTATCAACTATCTGGAGATTTAAACTAGACTGTATTGATGAATAAATTCTTCAGAACATGTTTATTTGTATGATTTTCCTTTATGTACCCTTCAATAAAACTTACACTACACAGTATACTAGACTAAGTGCCTAGACAATGAGAAAAGAGGCAACCCCAGCAGTGGTCTTGTGGTTTGGCCTACTGTATGAAGACAGTAAGCCACCATTCATTCACCCACCACTAACACACTGGCAGCCCCACATTCCTCTCCAGGTTTCTTCCCCCATGGTATAAATCAGATCCAAATCAGATGTTATTAATAACCAGCAAAAAGGATGGAGAGGCCTTATAGTTACATTACACACAGGCCTAGAGGTATTCTCTTATTTCCTCAGAGATTGTCTCAGAGGAGCCACCAACACTATAGCAGCACATTTCCTGCAAATCTACAATCAGTTCTTCCGAGCGATAAACAGCTACTATGGTACTCACACGCTCTCCAGGTACTCACACTTTTTTCCCTCTTTAATTCTAGGCCTTCTTTTCTTTCTTCCCTGATTTTGTGTCCCCTTTCAAACTTTCCCTTTTATACATCAAAATGGCAAGAACAGCAAAACATCCTAAATCATGCTCAATAAAGCCAGTGCTGGGGAACAAAATGGACACAAATGTATCATTATATTCTCTTTCATTTGGGGGTGGCACACAAGAGCGGTATACTGTTTTTACATAATTCTCTAGAACTGCGTAACGCTAAAGGTTCCTGATTCCATCATGAAATTTAAGAGGTACATGATATTGGGAAAGTTAAAACAAAAGATGTATTAACCTCTGGGGTTGTTGTTTTAAAACAGTATCATGGGGTCTACACACTTCCTAAAGGGAAAAGTAAACATTTTTTTGAAGATTTTATGTGCCATAGTTTTTCAGACATTATCTCATGAGTAGACATGCCAAACATAGCCATCTATAGCTGTGCTATCTAAAAGGTAATCACTAACCACATGTAGCTATTTCAATTCAAAGCAAAATTAATTAAAACTAAATTGAAAATTCAATTCCTCAGTCACATTCAACACATTTCAAGTGTCTGATACATGAAAACGGCTACTGACTACCATATTGCACAGCAAAGAGAGCTGAATATTTCCATTATCACACAAATTCTATGGCACAACGATGATCTAAGTCTTTCACCTCCATAAAGATTTTCCACAAAAATGTCTGAAGAATTACGTTTGGTCCATCTGGTACAATGAAGATTAATTCTTTCACACTAAAGCTCTTAACTAGAATCTGTATACACGTGCTCTGTTGTACCTGCAGCCAGGTTTTCACCACTGCAAGTTTCTATACTATACTTGGCCTACTGAGAGCTCCAGTCTTTCAAAAACTCTTACTACATCCTAACCTCTCTTGAATGGCTGGCAAAGGTTTGGATCAAAAAAGACATCACATTTTTGCACATATGACATAATACTTATAGTTTCCTGGAAATTAATTGGCCCATATGAAGTGTGATACCCAGGGCAGTGACAAAACTAAGTTTATGCTACTGAGGTTTTGCTTGCCCAGGAAATATAAAGGACTTTTGTGACTGTGAAGTCACTAAATAACCTAATGGTTTTAATAATGAGGGTGAAAATATTTTAATGGGTATAATATCATTATCAAACCACAAAAAAAGCTATACATGAAACAGAGTTCAGTTTTGGTTAGACTTCCTTTAAAGTCTCATAGGACTCATGTGGCACAGGGCCTCTGTGACTATAGGTAAATTTTCATAAACGCTTAAGTACATCTGGACTCTATTCCAGTGACCTACAGGGTAATACATCATTCTGTCAGTTTCACAGGCACATTCATATCCTATTCTCCAAAACCAGAAATGGCCCAGGAATTCCTAGACCACATGACATGTTGCTGAAGGAACACACATACACACAAATGCACATACACAAACACGCATACACATACACACACACACACGCACACACATGCACGCACTGAAATAATATTACAACCATTTACCTTTCTTCTCCATTTTACCTTCTGTGGTTCAGACTTTCCCTGTGTTGACAAAGAATGCCTCTTACTAAGTTATTACCCTGCAGGTCACTGTAATACAACATCGCATACCTGGATTATTATAATGAGTGAAGGGTTCTTTCATATAGCTCAACAGGAGGATAGGAAGATCTATGAAAACTCAGATTTTTGCTTCATTTTTAACCAAAAGGATTCAGAGCCTTTGTAAATACCAGCTGTTGCAGTGGTTGGCTGCCTGTGATAATAGGCTGCCTTTCACCTTAAAGAATGAAGGGGTGTTTCTCAGAGTAATATCTTACCATACAGAGGATGATACTGTCTTAAAACCTAGTGAAAATCAATTTCACTGTCATTTCTTTATTAAAAAAAACACCTCCTTTGCAGAACTATCACTGAGATGTCATGTTTAAATTTTTTTCTACTTCATATTATTTATAAGCCAATATTTTTTATATTTTTGGCAGTTCTTTAGGCCTGGGCAGGGATGATATTTGCACAGAATACATCTGATATGGTCTCCTGGTTGCTTCTAAATATCCTGTTTTGACTGATCAATGCTCATACAGTGCTTGTTATTAACTACTAGACAGTAACTCCTGGATACAGACACTCCTGCTTGTCTCTTCTCGTCTGTGTAATTAAGATACTAAATGTACAACAAAAAGCAAGATTCCAAGGGGTCAATTGCTGACCTATTTGCATTTCTAATTCTAATCCAAATTAAATAAATGGAAATTTCACTGTAAAAGAAAAGCACAAAAGGCAATCTTTACAAACATTACCCAGGGAATCACTGCTTTGTATAAAATCATTAAAAATTATCTTGAAAAATAATAAAAGCAAATTGACTGAGACAATTATACAATTCTAAGAAATGTTCTTAGAAATGTTCATTTAAGTATTATTCTTTTAAATTTTAGTTTTGGCAATTCTCAACTGTAACTACAATAAAACATTCTTCCCCAAAGAAAAACAAATTTAAAACTATTTATTTCACATTTTTTCGGCCCCCCCCCCCCCCCCCCCCCCCCCCCCCCCCCCCCCCCCCCCCCTCTCCCCCCCCGCCAGTTCCAATTTTTTTTATCCTTTTTTTTTTTATTTTTTTAGCAAATTCTTCATTCCTTTATTTTTTTTTTCCTCTTTTCTCCCTCCAATTTTTTTTTTTTTTTTTTTTTTTTTTATTTTTATTGTGTTCCCCCCCCCCCCCACTCTTCTTTTTTTTTTTTCTTTTCCTTTTCTTTTTTTTGCTTTATATTTTTGTCTTTTTTTTTGGCTTTTTTTTTGTTTGTTTTTAGTGTTTGATTATGCTTGTAAATTTTTTTTTTTTTTTTGCCCTTTTTTTTATTTTTTTTTTTTTTTGTTCTTTTTTTTTTTTTTTTTTTTGTGTCTCTTGGTTATGTTTTCCTCCATCCTTCTTTTTTGTCTTTTTAGACTTCCTATGTGGTTAGCGACCTATCTTGATTTCCTTTTTGTTTTTTTTTTTTTTTATACTTTTTTTAGTTGTGGTAGTTGTTTCTTCAGTTTTTTTTTTTTTTTTTTTTTTTTTTGGTTTTTTTTTTTTGTTTGTTTGGATATTGTTTGGTTGTTTTTTTTTCATTAGTTTTTGTGTTTTTTTTTTAGTTTTTCTTTTGTGTTGTTTTTTTGTATTGTTTCCTTGCTAGGTGTTGGTATGGTTTGGGGTCGGTATTAGTTCTTTTTTTTTTTGGGTAGATTTTTGGTCACCAACATTTAACAGAAATACTTGCTTAGTATAGCAGCTCAAGCAGCTTAAAAAATTTAAAAGTTAAAACTTTTACATAGGGCCTAGAGACAAAGAAAACTCATTGCAATAAGCATAAGGAGTGCCTAAATCTTCTTTCCTAAAACCATTCTCCAATAAAAGAAAACAGGGCACAATGAAGAAATGGCTGCTTCTAGGATATGAGCAGAAAACATACAAAATAAGTCTGGAACACTTTGTAGTGGCGGGAAGCAAACAGACACAGAAATCAACTGAAAAAGTTCCCTGTGGTCAAAAGCTAGACTATTTTGGGCAAGAACATAAAGTAGTATCAGATTATAACTGAAGATATAAAATAAATTGTGCATAAATACATACTGATATAAATAAAAGACAAATCTCCTGTTGAGAGGAATTCCAAATGATACACATATTAAATACTCCTCCTTCAAGGAGGTGGAACGTGACTCCCTGCTCCTGAAGTGTGGGCGGTGCACAGTGACTTCCTCGTGAAGAGTACAGTATGGAAGGGAAAGGAGTAACTCTGCAGTGGGGAAGTCGGACAACACAACCTCAGCCAGGCGATCAAGGTCAAAATCAACAATAAGTCAAGTTGACAGAGTATATTCTGAGGGTAGGATGCAGTGAAAATGGCACTTTATCTCTGTGGTCTTCCTCCCCCAAAATCTGTAACTCCACTCTAATCATGGACAAAATTTCAGACAGATATTAACCTTCTTTCCACATAAGGTACATTCTACAAAATACCACGAATATTCCTCAAAACCACCAAGGATCATCAAAAACAAAGAAAGTATGAAAAACTGTAAGAGCCAAGAGAAGCCTAAAGTAACATGCTGAGCAGAGATAATGTGTCATCCTACGTGGAATACTGCTACAGGAAAACACACTGGGTGAAAACCAAGGCAATCTGGATTAAGCATTGACATTACTTCGTAACAGTGTATCAATACTGGTTCATTAACTGTAACAATGCACCATACTAATATAAGGTGTTAACAGGGAAAACGGTGCAGGATCTATAGGGCAACACTCTGTACTATTTGCAATTTTGCTGTAAATCTGTACTTTCTAAAATTTAAAGTTTATTTTAAAAATTTATATAATGTTTCCAATACTAAATCACACTGCATACAATTTTTAGTTTTAAAAATATGTATTTGTTTGCCATTGTAATTGGGTTAAGAGTGTGGGCTGGGATCAAATTGCTTGGATCTGAATCCGGATACGCTGTCTAAGTTGATTTTTACTCTTAATAGTTATGTGCTTGACCTGTATACAGTATATAGCTAACATGGGCCCATTCGGACAACAGTTATGTTCAGCACTGTTTGCTTTCCCAGTAAGAGAAAGCAAGACAAATAAGGCCCAATCAACCCAAAGCTTCTTAACACAGGGTAGCTATATTCAGTCAAGAACCAGGCAACATGTGCTGAGTATCACAGGGACTAAACCCGGGGCAACCTGGACCCCATTCACAGTCAAGGCAGGTTCTCGTTCCCAAGAACAGATGTAACCAGCAATGTGATTAATGCCTCTGAGCAAAGTGCAGGACTGATTTTAACAGCTGTCAGCAATTTCACGTGATAAGAACTCTACCTATTTCTAATATTCAAATGAGATCAACTAATGAAATACTATTTTATTTTTATAAGCAAAAAAGCATCAAAATGAATTTGATAAAAACATCTGAAGACATGTTCAATAAGAACGACCAGGGTATATACTATGTTATTCATCTTTTTTAAAGTTTACATGTTAAAAGATTTACAACTTCTTTCCTACCAATAAATGCTTCTTAAATGAATATTCATATAGCAATTGCAGTGGCTTTTACTGTCTAACATAGTCATTAAAGGCTTGTCATCCTGGCCCAACAATGCCTCTGGTGCTTCTAAATTATTAGATCTTAGTCTACTGCTTTGAATGTTGTAATTGCAACATAAAAATGAGAAATAAATTACCATATGAATAATCAAAGGTCACGATTTTCAGCAAAAGCTTAGAATTTTATAGTATCGCCTACTTTTTAATATAAACTATTAAGAGTATTTTTCTTGACCAGACTGAGTAAATAAAAAAGATGAAATTAATGAAACAAATGAAAAGGCTGAGAGCAATTGGCTATTCTTTAAACAGACTATAAGTAACTAACGGGCACTAAAGGCTTTTTCTTTTCATTTAAATTTATTTTTTATGATTTCAACTTTTATTTTAGATTCAGGGGGTTCATATACAGGCTCCACAAATGAGTACACTGTGTGACGCTGAGGTTTGGGGTAGAAAGGATCCCATCACCCGGGGGAGTGAGCACGGTACCCAATCGGTAGTTTTTCAGCCCTTGCCCCCATCCCCCAATCCCCCTCTAGTGGTCCCAGTACCTACTGTTCCCATCTTTATGTCCATAATTAATGTTTTTAGGGTTAGATTAACTGTCACTATACCTAATACCAAATTTAATCTGGGATTGTGCCTCAGGCTATGCTCCACCTCTGCTACTGTGTTAAGATCACCTGCGCTCTGTGAAGTCACTGAGCTCAGCACACCCCGAGAACAGGAAACCTGATATTTCTCTTCTATGAATGCACTCCAGCACCTAGCACTGGAAGCATAAAGAAGAAGGGATTCAGTAAATACTTCTTGGATTAAACAAATGAATGAACCTGTTTGCAGAATTATTTCCAATTAAGTGTACCAAACAGGGAACTTTGGTATACAGCCAACCAGGTTATCTTAAGTTTTATTTTGTTTTGAAAAAAGTATTTACTGTGAGGGATGAGAGCAGTTACAGGGCTCTAAACAGAAATTACTGGATAGGCCCTCCCTTCAGGACAATGTTTGACAGATTTGCAGTATCCTCACACATACAAAATTCAGAAGAGCACACTTGACTTGCTGGCTTGTAGGGTGCATGCTCACCAGGGGGTCTTGATTGACAATGACACCAAGTCTTTATCCCAAGGTGGAAGTTAAACAAAGCAAACATGGAGATGCTCTTTGTAGAGAACAGCATAGAGGCTGAGCAAGAACGCACATACACACCTACTGTAAGAGAGAGATGCAGGGTGCTGAGCAAGAACGCACATACACACCTACTGTAAGAGAGAAGATGCAGGGTGCTGAGCAAGAACGCACATACACACCTGCTGTAAGAGACAATATGCAGGGGATGGGAATAACCAACAGTTCCCCAGGAATTACAGTAGCTGTTTTGCTTTTCATACATATTATTTGATTCTCCAAACAACCTTATGAGGTGGATATTAACAACCTATCTTACTAGAGCTGAAATTGAAGGTCACCAAGTTTAAGTTACTTAGCTGAAGTCAGGAAATCAAACCTAGGTCTTTCTATTCTCTTCTACCTCCCAACTGAAAAAAAAAGGTTCTTATCAAAGCATCATGTGAAACATTAAATCCATTAAGTCTCAGAAAAGCAAGTCATCTTGAAAACAACATTTCCTGACAACAATGACTTCTTGCTCTCAAATTATCAAGGTTTTCTCACAACAAATACAGCAAATCTTTTTCATTCAAACTACATTATTTGCTTTTAAATAAAACTAAAGTTTCCATGGCTATTGACAGAAAATGGTGATACCAATGTGACAAGTACAATTCTTACGAATTAATAAATCTGCACATCCCACAAGCTCAAAATTCCCCTCTAAGTAAGCCTATCAGTCCTTATACGTGGTAGTGGTAACAAGAGATACCAGATGAGAATATGGATACACACAAAAAAATTGCTAATCCTTAAGAGCAAACAGTCAACTTTATTAATAGGAGGTTAGAAGCAGGAACATTTTTAAACCAATGCAAGCCCAGCACTTTTCTACCATGTAGAAAATGTGTGTTCAACTCTCTAGATCAGTTAAGCACACACATGCTATTTTGTTATTTGGGTCACTATATCTATAACCTAAGCAGATGGTCTATGAATTTTATGTGAAGTATTTAATTAGGCCATCAAGAATGTCGCAGTACCAGCTGTTACGGCCTGCTGACCTTGGTAAAGAAGGAAGTATCAGCAAAATGAGGATGACAATGTTCAGATAAAATCCACAAATGAAATGTTTATGAAAATCTCAGTTGCTCTAACTTACCACACTTCAAACCAAGAAATATCAGCTCAAGCACAGTAATCTGGCTCACATCAATCCCTACAGGTCCATTGAGTTTATTAAAAACTATTTTTAGGCCAGGCACAGTGGCTCACCCCTATAATCCCAGCACTTAGGGAGGCAGAGGCAAGTGGATCACTTGAAGTCAGGAGTTCAAGACCAGCCTGGGAAACTTGGTGAAACCGTGTCTCTACTAAAAATATAAAAATTGGTTGGGTGTGATGGATTGATCCTGTAATCCCAGCTACTTAGGAGGCTGAGGCAGGAGAATCACTTGAATCACGGAGGTAGAGACTGCAGTGAGCTGAGATCGTGCCGCTGCACTCCAGCCTGGGCAACAGAGTGAGACCCTGTCTCAATATAAAAACAAAACTATTTTTAAATGATTTATACTGATATATACATAGGAAAGACTGGAAATACGTACTGTAAAATAATAATTGTTATTTCTAGATGGTGAGCTTATGGATGATTTTTATTTAATACTTTTATTTAATGGTATTTTCTACAACGTACTTTCATGATTTGAAACATTTTTAATTTAAAAAAGCAGTGACATATACATGTAAGTCCTTTTATTCAGTACTGTAGTTTCCGAGACACTGCATTATAAATCCATTTTTTCTCATAAATAAACTTGATCCTTTCTCATTTATCTATGACCACTTTTTCATTTTTCATATCTGACCTCCCCGTTGGCCTGTGAAGCTTTCTAATCTCTTAGTGCCATGTTCTTCTTTCAACCCGGTCAGAGGACTCCTGCTACTGCCAATCCCAGGCTGGGCCTTGAACCCTGTCAGCAAGAGTTCAGTTGGAACCGAGTCAACGCCTTCTCCTTTTCCTCAGAGGCTTTTCCAGAGATTTCTCCCTTTCCTCAGTTCCGCTAACCCACCACCATCTCCCTCAAATCATCAAGATGTGATGTATTAAATCCACACACAGTCTCAGAAATGCAATTCTTCCTTGAAAACAATAGTTCTTGACAACAAAGCCTCCCTGGTTTCACACTATCTAACAAAGTATACTCCACATCCTTTTCTATTCAATATATGTATGATACTTACTTATATATAAACCTACAGCCTCCATGGCTACTGAGAGAAAATGGTGATACCACAGTAAAAAATCCAACCCAACCACTCCTCAACCTCTTCACACAGAAAATAAAGGCTGGAGGCTGGTCGTGGCGGCTCATGCCTGTAATCACAGCAGTTTGGGAGGCCGAGGCAGGCAGATCACCTGAGGTCATGAGTTTAAGATCAGCCTGGCCAACACGGTGAAACACTTCTCTACTAAAAATGCAAAAATTAGCTGGATGTGGTGGGGCACACCTGTAATCCCAGCTACTTGGGAGGCTGAGACAGGAGAATTGCTTGAACCTGGGAGGCAGAGGTTGCAGTGAGCTGTGATCGCACCACTGTACTCCAGCCTGGACAAAAGAGCAAGACTCCATCACAAAAAAGGGAAGGGGGAGAGGGGGGTGGGGAGAATAAAGGCTAGAGACTTAGAACTTTCTCAAGTTTCCTTCCCTTGTCCAGAGCAAATCCCTCTGACCCCAGGGCTTTGTTTCCCTCTTACTGCTCCTTCAGTGAAATTAATTCAATAAATATCCATAGAGCTTTAATCCAGATGTGTACAAGATGCTAGGGATTTGTTCAGCAACACTCAGACATAGTCTCTGCTCCATCAGTTCTCTCCCTATTCTGGCCTCCAGCACCTCTCCAGGTTTGTTCACTAGAGCTGCCATAACAAAACACTACAGATTGGTGGCTGAAACAACAGCAATTTATTTTCACAGTTCTGGAGGCTGAAAGTTGAAGATGAAAGTATTTGTAGATTTGGTTTCCTCTGAGGCCTTTCTGGCTCCTGGTGTCTCTTCCTCTTCCTACAAGAACTAGGGTGCGACCATAAAGCCCTCACTTTAAATCACCTCTTTAAAGACCTTCTCTCCAAATATGGTCACATTCTGAGGTACTGGGGGTTAGAACATCAACATATGAATTTGGGGGAACACGGTTCAGCCAAGAACACACTCTCCTTCTCCTGGGTTGCTCACTTGCTCTTCTAGCTCAGTAAATAACATCCTCAAATCTTTTTCATATCTAAGTGAAGCAGAGGCAGTGAGAAACAAACACTGAACTGTTCCTGGAAGTGGCTTTTTATTCGGCCAGGAGCTGCGGGGAGCTATAGTCTCATTCACCAAGCTCCCCAAGAAGTAGCTTCTTTCCCCTTTGATCGGCTTACAATGCTAAAGGGGAAACTAAGGTGAAACTACGTCATTGTCCACTGGCTGGACGTCTGACCTTACAATCTTTTGGCTTCATTGATTTGCTAGATCATATGCAGTGTGAGAGGGAACAGGCAGGGGAGGGGGCTTACAGAGACAAGACAAAGGCAGCCAATTATTAGTTGGCAGAGGTGTTTCCAGGAGGGAGCCAGGGCTGTGCATACATGGGGGCGTGACCCAGTGCCGGGCTCCAGCCGGTAGGGATAACATTCACTTGAAACTCTTTCAAGGTTTACAGATAGCAGAGACACTGGGAACCAAAAAGGGAGACATTTTCCCAGCTCTTTGGTATTTTATTTCCTTTTTTTACCCTCCTTCCCATCTGGAGGAGGGGGAGGAGGAGGAGGCTGGGAAGTGAGAGGAGGGGAGGGTGTCTCCCCCTCTCAAAAGCACCAACAACCCACTCCTAGTCCAGATCTTCCCCCTGTTCTATCTAGCTGCTTTCCATCACTGCCAAGATGTGAAAATGCCCTAAACTAGTAGTCTCAAACTCAAATATAGCAGAGCCAGGAGAATCATAAGTAGACTGGGTAGAGAACAAGAGAGTACCAGTGCCTTCTAAAGGTAGACTACCCATTGTCAGCTAGCTTCAGTCAGTTGTGAAAATAGAACCCAGGGTATCCATTCTGTTTTGTAAGAGAATCTGGAAATATACTTATATGTAATTTCCCAAGTTTTATATGCTGATAACAAAAACAGAAACTCTCCCCAAAAGCTGTAGGTGGGCCAAATAAAATAGGTTGATAATCTATTTTCCCCCTATTTTTTTCCTATAATCTCTTAAATTGACTTTCCCCATTTCCTGACCTGTCATTCACCCTCACATTTCTGAAAACAGGCTTCTTTGTACCAATTCCTTTTCCCAGACCCCACTTAAACAGCTATTGATGAAGTCCCCATGTCTTACCTGCCATCCTTCCCATCTCAATGTGAGCTCCCTGAAAGCAGATATTATGTCTCTATGTTTCCAGTGCTGAGCACTGTGCCCAGCACAGAATGTGGACTCAATAAATGATCACTGAATAAATTGGCTTATCTCTTTCTTTAGAACAACCCAATGTGGTGGGGGAATGATAAATCAAAGAATCCTATCTTCAGCAATTTTGTAAAAGCTCACCGCTTAATTTATCTATTTGCTTCATTGGTTTAGCAAGATTCTGGACCATCGTGTCATATATATACTCTTACATGGCACAACAGCTTAAAATCCCCACATTTCCTTCAAATGACAAAATTTAGCTTCTAAAGACAGAAATGCTGGTATCATTCTCTCATTTACCCAAAAGGTTCATTTATGTGCATTGCATGCTTAACATTTTAGAACACAGTCAATCATCAGGAGGCAAGAAAAACATTCCATGAATTGCACTCATAAGCAAATCCCGAGGCCTTGACTCAGAATCTCCTGGCTTTTAATTTTTAAACTATTCTAACATAACGTCATTTGGAGGGGAAATACATCAGGCTAGAGCTATCTTTTAAGTCTGTTAGCCCGAGAGCCAGACTTAATTCCTGGGATACCAGTTTGCTGCTCTGTGGAGGGTATCTTTTGAACCCACTCTGAACTACATTGAATTTAGCCTCTTCTCATCTGTCTCTTTATTTATGAATGGTCAAAATTACTCCAGAAGGATGAGGTCTATGAAGATGACAATAAAACATGTACTTAAAAGGAAGTAGTGATTAAAATAATGGAATTCAGACGTAAGAAGACAGAAACCTAGGGTGGTTCTTAAAGGAGAGTTCAGCAACCACAAATTCGCTCAAGAAAATACTTCAGTATCATCTCTTTCTAACAAGGTTATTTTCTTGACCAGGAAGCTTCCCAGTGTTCCAATGAAGTACTCCATACCCTCCTGAGTCCTTTCCCATGACATATTCAATACAATAATGTCCAGCCTAGCCATATCTCTCCACAGGAAAAGGAGAATATGAGGGATAGTGTTCACTCTCATACATCTCTGCTTTTGTTCAATCTTAACAACAATTAGAGAGGACTAGATTAAAACTTCCCAGTTCTATTACAGTGTTACGGCAAGTTACTAAACTTTTCTAAATCTTCATTTCCTCATCTCCAAAGTGGGGATCACAGTATTAAGTTAAAAACCTACAAAAGGTTGAAAAAACACTAAATTCAGTGGTATGATGAATTATCCACCATGCTATCTTCAGATTCCGCATCTCAGCTAAGGTTTTCCTATCAGACTGAAAAACTACCCTCACTTATACCCAATGTTGCATGTATGGCAAGGATCAGGCTTTCTACAGAAAATCTTGAATAAAATAATATTCCTCCACTACTTTTAGGACAATTTCAATTAGATGTGAAAATACTAGGGAAAAAAGAGTAATCTTAACATGTATTTTATAAAAAAACAGATACAATTTAAGCCTAAAATAAAATTTAAAAAAAGAAGAACAAATTAGTCCAGGTGATATATAACTAAACATCAAAATGGGAAAGGAGGGAAGGGAAACTTACATTGAAATCTATTCTACCATAAACCAACATGAACATTTCTTATAAGAACATAAGAGGAGTTCTGAGCTCTCTCTTAAGTAAAAGCAACGTGAATCCCATCGGTAAATAAGCTTACTAATAAAGAGGTATTTACACTGAATGAATCTCACAGAGATATAAGAAATAGAGTTAGGGTCATATGGAACATTGTAATGGTACCAAAAGCCACACAAAAATGACAGAGAAAAATTTTGTACAGAACTTGTATGCTTGAAAGAAAAATTACAATATTATTATTCTCTTGCTACAAATGCAAAACAAGCAAAATCAATAACCAATTCTATTTCTAGATTTGTATCCACTGTACTGCAGAAAGGCAATGTGGGGACTGTCTGAACAAAACTCCTAACTCAGCATCTTCTCAGACAAGTAAATTTGTCATTCTAACCAATAACTAACTAGTCACACTGTGGCTAAGAGAGCACTTTATATTGAATGCTTTTAAAAAAACTCTGAAAAGGTTGGGAAAACTTTAAAACCTTAGCCACTTTAGAGTAATTATATGAAATTTTAATATAGTTTTAGAAACTGTATATCAGCTCAGCTGATTTAACAACTACAAAAAGCTAAATTCACAGTAAAATAATTCATATTAATTATTGAATTCAGTTTTCAGAAGCAGTGATTCACTAAAAGTGCTGGCCAACTCAGAAGCTTTCTGAAGGAACACAGTTGAGTTTCGTAAACATTTCATTAGTGGGCATTAGCAGGGAATGCAATTCTATGCCAAATAAATAAGGCAGGTTTAGAATTTCAGATTACCTAAAATGAACATAATAATGAGTAGTCACTTCTATAAAGATACTGGATATTGGATATAAAATTAAATATGTGTTGACATACCTATTCTCTATGAATAGGCTGCAGCACACATAAAACATCAGAAAATCTGAATTCCTGTAAGTCATTTATATATTTACTCCCATCTTTTAAATTCATCTTTATCACCATCAGATCCTCATTACTTATTATCTGGATACATGTTTCTCTTTTTATTTACACTGCATCTCTTCCATGTTTTTATCATTATCAGTGGCCCATGCTAGTAGGTTAATCTTAGTTCACAAGCCTTAAGACTTCTTAGAATTCCAAGATGGAACTACTAAGTATGTGTCTTCTTATTTCCATCTAAATACAGCATAAGGAGTGAAAAAGGTCAATGGACTGGGAGTTACTAAATAAAGGTGATGTGGAAAACAAATCATAACATATAAGGAATATAGGCCAGGGGAAAGGGCCATTATGGTAATATCTATCAATGACACTTAGAAACAGTAAAAGACAAAAGGACATATAAAGAAAGGTTGCAGAACATAACTAAAACAGAAAAGAAAAAAGAAAAAGCTCTAAAGTCTACAAAATTATAACAACAACAGGATATGAATCATGTTTTTTCAATTCTAAGTGGAAGGAAGAAAAATAAATCACATGTGCCTGGTAGGGAGAATTTGCTTAAGAAAATTTTTCATTTTAGAATTGTTCTTGGGGTAGACGGGTACTTTTTCACTATATCTATTATTCAATGTCAAGTTCTCCCAAGAATCACATTAGTAAGAGATAGAGATTGGACAATAAAGAACCTGGGGAGCAGTAAATTTGGGGGAGTTACTGTTTTGCATTAATTGGTCTAGTTAACCAAGATGTGCAAACTGCCAGAGCAGAAGTAAATCTGCATTCTCAAAATGTTTAAAAAATGAAGAGTGACAGGGAAGAATCTGCCTCATTCTAGCAGAGTCATAACTGAGAGAGAGAGTTGGGAAAATGGGTGAGATTTGAAATTTGTGTCTATATGATACAAGATAATTTTAGAATGAAGTTATTATCTCATAGGCTTAATGAAAGCACAGCTTGATTCTGCAACAGAGCTACTGCAAGAGCCACCGTAATGCAAGCAAATCAAACAAGGAGAGTTTGAAAGGCCCAGTCACTGTGAACGAGACTGAGGCTATTTTGCCCACTTCACACGGTGAAGTACATTACTAGGAAGTTAATATGACTGTAAAATGTACCTAGACACTATTAAGCTGAAATGAATCTAAACATGTGGATAGCTCCCTCCTCACTAACATTTCACTGATAATAGAGTTAAATATTCTAAACAGTTCCTTTCTAGGGGATTACTACGGTTACCCAGTACTCAAAATCATTTATGCCTTTCAGCTTATTCGAAAGGTTCAGTAATAACTCCTCAAATATTCACTGCTTGTCATATTCAATAGTGAATTCTGGGATGTAAATATGCAGCCCCTATTAGGGCTAATGGAAGTTACATATTTGTACCAAGCGAAGAACATACATCTAGAAACCTGTTCTCTGCTGTTCATAGGCAATCATGTTGCATTTCCTCTCGTGGGCGATATAAAAATGCATTACTATTTATATGGAACCATTCAGGTGTTACAGGCACTTCCATAACACCCAAGAATGCATTAGCCAAAACCAACTAAAGTAGTTTTTTGGCTCATCATCATTCAAGCTGAATTAATAATATTAAACAGCATGTGGGATGAGGGGAAAACCAAGTGTAAAGCAACATTAAAATCCCTTTCCACTCAAGCATAATTCACTTTGATCTTTACTAGTGGATTCAGCTAAAGGTCAAACCATATTTGATGGTTTGGAATCAGAAACATATTATTTGACTGTTGAGCATAGTCTGAAATGAGGGCAACTAATTTAAAAATGGAAGCAATTTTGAAAATACAAATGTAATAAAAATGCCTCCATTATAGAATATATAAATTAAGTTCTACTGCTGATTACTGCCAGCATTTTAAGCCTCTCTACTCATATGGGTAATGCCTTCAGTGCAACTTAATTCTCTTCATATAGCGTCATACACATTCAATGATCATTCCAGTGAGGGGCCAGAAATGGCTGTCATGGTAAATTACAGACCTTAATAAGTTTTGAACAGTTTTAAATGTACAGGCCATCTACAAGTCATTTAGCTTGATAGATGCATGGTTAATGAATTACACAAACTAATGGGAACCATTAATTATTAATCTGCATGACAATATGGCATAAGGCCAAGATCTTAAACATGGTCTGCATTAAGACCAAAACTGGGATTCAGAGTATATATAATAAAAAGAGGGGGGGAGAGTTATCAATTAGAAAACTGTATAAGCAGAAGTCACTTATTAATTTATGTAAATACTTTATAAGCATACAAGGTTTTATTAAAGAATTAGATTCATAATTAACAGACCACTGAAACATTATCAGCTTTGGGGTTAAAAAAAGGTAACTGGTTGATTCAGATGTTTACTTGTTCTTGTGTTTTTGTTTTCAAGGAAAGGCAGTTTGAAATTTCAATCTTAGGGGTTTGTTCTGCAGAATACTTAGATCAAGACTTGGGTACTTTCGTATACTGCCATTTCTTGCTCTTGCTTGAGTCCCAAGCAGTGATGGGGTACTACCCTTCCCCACTAAGGGATAATCACAGTCCAGTTTCTGGAAAGAACACAACCTAGTCTAACTCTAGTGAATGAAAAGCAAGCCCAAGATGGAGACACCGAAGAACCGACCTGGGAGGGGAACAGACTGAACAGGTAAAACCACAGGCAGCAGTTTCCCCATTCATGAATTAAAACTGACAAATGACATCCTACCTGGTAACACTGTTAAAGTCTTCACTAACTCTTCAGCTTCAGTATTTCTCAAGAACGCCTCTTCTACTACCAATATCAGAATCACATAGAGAGGTTGTTTAAAATGCATATTACTAAGTTATTTTCCAGACCTCTGGTAATAGGACATATTCCAGAGGTCTGGAAATAGATGACAGACCTCACCAGGAGTGGGGCTGAGACATCTTTTAACAATCTGCCCAGAATATTCCTGGGTGCCCTAAAGTTTGAGAGTCACAATCCTAAGAGGACGCTCTTCGTTATACCACACTGCAGCAATGGTCCTACCATCACACCTACCATGCACATGGCAGCACGCAAGAGATGCCAAACTCTTAAGAGCAACAGGGTGCCCTGAATATTCACTAAATATGTGAGGACATATGCATGACTGGATGGATACATGCATGAAAGAGAAAACTAATAGTACTTCTGATATAAAACAGGAAACCTGATTCCTTTTGAATTGGCTCTACAGCCCTTTGGGAGGCTGAGGTGGGTAGTTCACCTGAGGTCAGGAGTTCAAGACCAGCCTGGCCAATATGGCAAAACCCTGTCACTACCAAAAAAGCAAAAATACTTGGGCATGGTGGCAGGCACTTGTAATCTCAGCTACTCAGGAGGCTGAGACAGGAGAATCTCTTGAACCAGGGAGGCAGAGGTTGCAGTGAGCCTAGATCACACCACTGCACTCCACTTGGGCGACAAGAGCAAAACTCCATCTCCAAAAAAAAAAAAAAAAGAATTAGCTCTACAAATCCATTCACAGTTCTCTAAAACTCCCCCAAGTGCTCCAAATTTCTCACAGTCTATACAGTTGACCGTATATTAACTTCTCAGGTACTAATCAGAGAAAATTGAGAGGAAAGAGGAAATGTAGGGCTTCAAATCTGATTTTGCAGAAACACCAGGCTGCGCTGCTTTCCACGCTGCATGGTGTGCTGGCAGACACCACCACTGTCCCAGGCACATCTGCTGTGAAAGCGTTGCTTAGCAACAGCAATCAATGCAGTATTTCCTCTTCACCATTTTCCTGAAGATTGAGACGCTGCTTCCAGATAGTATTTTCAAACACCTTCTATTTCACTGACTAAACATGTTTGTTAATTTTTCTACTGGAAAAAACAAATCACGAACCAAACTGGTTTAAGAATCAAGGAAAGAAGAGTGAGGGAAGGTCAGTACAACACCAGTGCTTTCGGAGTTATCTGATGAAGAAAAATTCTTTGACAGCTCGTTGACTTTATTTGCTATACCCTTTCATTCTGCCATTTTAGAACTGATTTCTGCTACCTCATGGGAGATGAAAGTCATTAGCATGAATTATTCTAAATGGAGATCTACAAGGTACTGCCATAAAACACAAAAAGCAAACGATTTTCAGAGATTGGCTGAATACACATCTCACATCTCTGTCACAGCTCTTGTCTTGGTCATACTCTTATTAACCAATAACATTTTTAACATCTCTCCACTGATACCACAATATATAATTCTTTCAGATGGGCAATGTTCCTGCTAAATTAACTGGTACCTGTGATGAAAGCATACCGACAATACCAATATTGACTTTAGGAAAAAGGTGGAAAAAGTACACAAGAGGGTGTCAAATAAAAGGGGGAAGAGGTAATAATTCTTACCAATATGTCCTAGCAATGAATAGATTCTTCATACAAAACGAAAAATGAGACTTGGGAACTTTATGTGACACTTCCCCATAAAGAAACTTGATATTTACTTAAAGTATACTTGTGCAGATAGGTTAGTAAGAGGTGGACTCCAACAAGGTGGATATTGTGTGATATTTATTTTTCATGTTTATTGAACACCTACTGTCTAAAAATTCTATGAGTAGCATAAAGATGAGTAAAATGTGGTCCCTGTACAATCTTACAGTTAGAAAAAAAAAAGTCACATAAATAAATACAGAATAGATATTATCTCAGATAAACACAAGTATTTAGTAACAACAAATGTCCCACTTAAGGTGAATTATATCTACAACAGACAAAATGAGCAAATCAGAATCAAAAGCTTTTTTTATAACAATACTGGTAAGGATGTAGTGACATAAAAATGTCATCATACGCTACAAAAGACACTGGGCTGGTAAACTAAATCAGCTTTTTTGAAGACAGCAATATGCAACAAAACTTTTAAATACGAAAATTTCAAATGAGGACACAGTAATTGTGTATCTAGTCAATTATTTTAAGAAAATAAAGATGTCAAAGAAAGGTATTTATTTCTGCTATATTTAAAATAATACATACTTAAATACCCAATATTAGAAGAATGATTAAATAATGGTAATAATTTTATGATAAATGATTACTATTAGAGTATTCAAGAATATCTTATAAAAGGACATAATTCCTATAATGTTAAGAGGAAAAACAAAAAAAGCCGCCAATACATAAAGACATAGAAAAAATAGTGGAATCAATCAAAATGTTAATGATTGTTGGTGATTTTTATTTTCCTCTCTTTTTTTCTATTCCTTTCTAGGTTTTTTATATTGACTACCTACTGCATATTTGGTCATCAGATAAATGTCCCAATAAATAAAATCCGTCAGTCTCACTTCACTTTCTATTAACAGATCTGTTTTATTTCAGCTCAGAATTTAAACCCTTGCCAGTTTCAAGTATCGCCAAGTTGAATGATAGTACTCTTAAGTTTCCCAAGCATTTTTAGACCAGCAGTTTTTCATTCCATAAAGATCTAATAAATTTGGTTAATACTTTCCAAAGAGCAGCTGTAATAAAAGCATAAAATTTAAGTTAATCTAAAAAACACATATGCAGCAAGCACAAGGCATACACATACAAACAGGATGCTCTTGGGTTATGAGGAATGGATTCAGTAACTCGCTCTCCCTTCAGCATCCTTCCAGAAGATACGGAGCCTCCAAGCTCAGCATTTCTCTGCTGTCAGAATGTATTCTCTATCTACAAAGGAGCTCTAGTATCATGCAGGGCAGGTAGTGATACTGTCTACAACAGCTAACGCTCTACCATCAGACAGGCTAAAGAGTCAAGGATGCAGAGAAATAAATAAAATTAAAAGAATTCTGTCAAGGGAAATTAGTGTTCTTTCAATCTTCCTCTAAATCTCATATTATATATACACAGATACACACGAATATCTCATGCTCTTTTGTATGACTATGGATGCTGACAAAAGTACTTTACTTATTTATTTATTTAGAGACGGAGTCTCGCTCTGTCGCCAGGCTGGAGTGCAGTGGCGCAATCTCAGCTCACTACAACCTCTACCTCCCACGTTGAAGCCGTTCTCCTGCCTCAGCCTCCTGAGTAGCTCTGACTACAGGCATGTGCCACCACGCCCAGCTAATTTTTGTATTTTAAGTAGAGACGAGGTTTCACCATGTTGGCCAGGATGGTCTCAATCTCCTGACCTCGTGATCAGGAGGCCCACCTGGGCCTCCCAAAGCACTGGGATTACAGGCGTGAGCCACCGTGCCCGGCCGACAAAAGCACTTTTCTAATACCGAGGGCCACATTTTCCATTGCTTACACAACAGCATATATATTAATGCCTCCATTATCAAAGGAGGAAAGTAAAGATTGGAATGGTGAAGTAAGTGGCTAGGGTCACCCTGCTAATCCGCAAGAAGACAAAATTCAAGTGAGTTTTGAGTCAGTTCAATTCCTAAGTCCATGTTTCTACCATTATAGCACACAGGACATTTGAGAAAATGGATAGGAGAAAGGCACCGATTGCAAAGGAATAACATGAGCAAAACAGAGAAGCAGCAATAAACAGGACGTCCTCAGGCCCTGCACTCCCCAGTCTTCTAGAACAAGGGCAGTGAACACTCAGCTTCCTGCTTTGCTCCCCCCAGCCTGCCCCTGTCTCCTGCACTTCCAGGACAGTATAGTGGCCCTGTTCAGAAGTCTAAATCAATCCCACCCTGATGCTCCCCTCCCTGCATCTACTCTCACTCTAGCATGATCATGTCTCATGAGAAGATCTCAGCATCTGCAATGTCCACTGGCCATTGAGTAAACTCCAGTTTTAAACCTGCCTATAAATAAAGAACTTAGTGTGCTTTTCTGCTGCTTTGTCTCTTCGAATACAGGTCTTTCTCTTCCTTCAAGAAGAACCTTTCTGGAGCACCCTGAATTTCCTAGTTTATAATCTCTGAAACTCTGTGAACTCCTGCTGTCAACAGCTCTGCAGAGCTGACTCCCATACCTGTCGGGTTTATGACTCTCTTGTAGCACCAAAAGCTCCCTTCTAACACCAGGAGGCAAAAGATGGTCATGGTTTAATCTTTTAGGTACTATTCCAGAATTAGCCAGACTTTTGTTCTTAATGTTTGTGTTTGTTTCTTTATAGAAATGGTGGTATTGGTCTAATAGAACACTAGAACTTGGTCTTTACAATGGCAAGTTGTGGATAATAAGGTTGAAAAAAACAATTTTTTTTTTTATATTTCACATCCTATGTCACAAAATGGTAGAAAGGTATTGTATTCGTAAAAGTTTTATTTGGTGAAACAATACAAGATAACCAAAGGGAAGACAAACATCACAGCAATCTAGCTATGAGTTATGTACGCTGTGCCAGAATGGTAAACCAAGCATGGCAAGATATCTCAAAGGAAAAATAGGCAGAACTGTCCATTAACTGTATATGAGGTAAAACAAAGGGAAAAAGACAAAGAGATGAGTTTTGAAAACAATATGTTGAAGTTTATAATATCAGCTCATTTATTTAAGTGAAATATATGAAGGAATTTTTTTAAAATAAAAACAAAGGAATTTTAAAATTAGCATTACAAAGAAGCTATATAATAAATATGCCTCCAAGAAGTAAGGCTAAGAGAGAAACTGCTTTAGATCAATAGCCTCTCCCATGAAGAGAGTTCTGCCCTATCCAACATTTTCTATAAGGACAAGTGAAAATATTTTTTAAACCTTCCAAAGAAAGCTACCGGAATATTTAGGAACAGTCCTAAAAATCAAGAAACAGAATCTTCTGAATATAGAGGACTGATCACTAAAACGAAGAAGACTGGAGAATAGCAAAGCCATTTTGCAGCAAAACTTGCTGAGCCCCAAAATTATCTGCTCATGTTTATGTTAGCAGTACTATAAAAGCATATATACATGTTCTATTATCAAAGACATTTTTCCACTTTCTAGTAAGTAAAATTCATAATACTTTTCTTTATATATATAGATTTTTAACTCTGTAAACAATGCTTCTGCTGAGCTTTCTATTTTTGTTCATTCAAATTAAAATGCAATGATTCCTCAGTTATTACCACAATAGCCATACACATGTTGAAGAGAAGCTCATGATTATCATCTGCACAATTACTGACTGCTAAATAGCAAGCCTTAAGAGTATTTGAAAAAGCAGCTTCATTTCCGATGGAGATCAGGACAGTAATAAAACAGTCTCGCAATCTCTTCACTAAATACATCTTTGTTTGCATGGTCTATGTATATTGTCATGGGGCAGGTGCAGGAAAACATAAAACATAAATATTTAAAATCCTACTGAGCTGCTGTGAAGTCAGTGACAAAGAAAAACACAAATACAGGGGCTTCATGCACGTAGTTAAATACATGAATAACTGAGATCATGAAAAAGAATCAGCACATCCATATTTCTTACTTGGCATTCATTATTATTCAAAGACACCGTATTTTTTGTAATGCTGAGCAATCTTAAAACTTTGTCAGGCAATATTAAATTCATCAAGTTTTAAGCCCTAAAGAAAGTTACCAGTAATGAGCATAACATTAAGTTAGCTTTGCATTTAAGAAAAATATTTGTCCATCTGTTTTCTCCCACAAAGTAATTTGGATCACTCTTAATCGCCATCATCTTCTGTCCTATCTTCACGCAGCTGGGTTGAGCAGCAGACCACAAAAAGGGGTCAGCGGAACTCAGCTGTCCAAAGAAAAGTCCAAATTGGTTCTGTTATGTAAACCAATGTCACTTTCTTTTCTTAAAGGAAGCCCTGGGGGTGTAATTCTGTGTGAGATCAGTCTACTTACATGACAAAAATCTAAAATGTGTAACTATTTGGATGAAAGTCAATGTGTATATTCCAGTTTAGAGGTACAATTCCTTAAAGGGACACAAAAGTATTTTTTCTATTGTATACCCTAATGGTCAACAACTCATAAAGAGACTAAAGAGAGAGAAAATGATGGAGCACTCTGGACTATTGTGAAAAACAAAGTCGAGTTCAAGCGTTGTAATCCCAGTACTCTGGGAGTCCAAGGCAGCCAAATCATGAGGTCAGGAGTTCAAGACCATCCTGGCCAACATGGTGAAACCCTGTCTCTACTAAAAATACAAAACTTAGCCGGGCGTGGTTGTGTGCACCTGTAATTCTAGCTAGTCAGGAGGCTGAGAAAGGAGAATCACTTGAACCCAGGAGGCAGAGGTTGCAGTGAGCCAAGATAGTGCCACTGCACTCTGACCTGGGCAATAGAGTGAGATTCCCTTTTTCAAAAAAAAAAAGAAGAGAAGAAGAACAAAGTCAAAAGTAGACTTCAGAAAATGCCAAACAATAAAGTACATTTCCATATTGGATAATATGGTGAACCGAATGACCCAAATAGCCATACTGACAGATATCTTTTAAAATGCATCACTACACTGTTTATATCCTCATTTGGGGGAAAAATATGTATAAAAGATATTTAGGGACAAACAGGAAAATCTCAACATGGATCGGGTATTACAGAAAATATTAGAGAAATGTTATTAATTGTCTCAGATGTGATATGGCATTGTTATAAAGGAGAATGTATTTTTCGAAAGCTAACAATTAATGAATCTAGATGCTAAACTGCTGGTTGTATTCCTTCACTTTTTCTGCATGACTGAAAATGTTTATGATAAACAGTGAGGAAAAATAAAGGCTATAAGAAGTTTTATTTAAAAAGAGAAACCAAAATAAAATTATTTAAGTGATAAGAAAGAAACATCCTTAGAGTATTACAGTCAAGTAAAGGAAGAATCCAGCAGGTAAGTAAACTCTGAAGCTGGCTTTCCCAACCAGAAACATCTAGCTAACCTGAGGATCCTGAACTTTCATCTTGTCAGAGATGTGGGCACAAAGCACTGGAGGCTGTGTGTGGGCTTTGCCCAGACTGGAAAGTCTAAACCCAAACTCCTGAATATACCCAGGCTTTTCCAAGGACTATATTCTGTGAATTAGAATAATTGTAAATTAGAATAAATCTGTTCCACAGACGAAAGAGCAAAGAAGCTGTCAGTCTAGACCCTAAACACACTGGACAGAGGAGGCTCTTTTCTTCTAGACTCATAAACAGAAGTTGGCATCTAACCAAGCTTGTAGCCTAAATTCCTATTATCTCTGTGGGAGAAGAAACTTCAAGCTCAGAAATTAACCCCAGAAGGATCCAGGGTTGTTAATGCCTTAGTTATCCATCAAAACAAAGGCAAATCACTCAGGATGAATACACCTTCAATCTAGGCCTCAAAGAATTTCTAAAGAGCACAAACTTACAGTTTTATAAAAGTCAGAAACCTGGGAAACATAGAGAGACCCTGCCTCTATGAAAAATTAACTGGATGTGGTTATGTGTGCCTATGGTCCCAGCTACTTGGGAGGCTGAGATGGGAGGATTACTTGAGCCCTGGAGGCAGAGGTTGCAGCGAGCCAAGATTGTAACACTGCACTCCAGCCTGGGGCAACAGGGCAAGACCCTGTCTCAAAATATAAATAAATAAACTAACAAACAATCACAAAGAAAACAAAGAAATAAAGACCAGTGAATAAGACTCAGCAGAAGTATTACATTGCTGAATCAACTCACAAAGAGTTTACAATTTGGTACGACCAGAATTTAAAGTAACTATGTTTAAGATGTTTAAAGGAATGAGACTCAAAATATAAGGAAGGATAGAGAAAATTTTTTAATGTCTAGCTAGGCAAAAAAGTACCATCTAGAAATGATAAATACAATTGTAATTAAAGTGCTAATGTAAAAATTAGCAACAGTTTTCAAATCCTACAATGTCAAATGCTGGTGAAGATTTGGAACAATGGGAACTCTGATCACAGATGGTTCAGTACAAATGTAGTCAACTTTCAAAAACAATTTGACATTATCCAGTGAAGTTGCAATAAGCATACTTCAAGGCCCAACAATTCCATTACAAGTTATATACCCTGGAAAACCTCCTGTACATGTTCAATGGAAGATAAACACATGAATGTTCATGGCAATGATATGTGTAACAGTTAAAAACAAAATAAACAAACTATGGTACATTCATATGATAGAAAACTACACAGCGACGAAGCTGAATGAGCTGCAGTTATAGGCACCATCATGAATAAATTTCAGAATACTGGGTCAAAAAAAGAAAGCAGACAAGAATAAGCACACACCAAGATGAGTGAAATTAAAAATATATACAATTATAACACATAAAAAAATATTGATTTCAATACATACAAGAAAACCTGCAAAGGAAAACCAGTGAAAAGGAACATAAGATTCAAGATAGTGATTATTTAGTGGGGTGGAGAGGAAGATAAGAGAGAGTTGTGTAGCTTTAAAAGTAGTGGCAACATTGTATTTCTTAGACTGGTTGACTGCTATGCAAGTTGGTTATTTACTGTTATTTGTACCTTATATTTAAAACAGTTTGCATGTATTAAATAAAAATTATTTAACAAAACAAAAAAGCAATAATACTCATGGGTATCTCAGCCAAAAGCATGAAGTCATACCCGTTCTGCATGCAACAAACAAGCTTTAGAAAAGAGGACACTATTAACATTCAGGAAGATCACAGCAAAACAATCACATGCTTCCAGAAAATACAGGATACTGTGGTAAGTAAATGATCAACTTTCTCAATTCTAGCCCATTTCCAGGGATGTAGATCTCCACTCCCCAGAGCACCAACAGCCTTATCTGTATGCCTAAAAGTTGTCAAGCCTCTGTTTAACTAAAATTCCTGATTTTTCCCCCTCCAACTATTGATAGGGACAGGGGACAGTGAAATTTTAGGCAGAAATGTTGTTGGTGGCCCCAACAAAATCCCACCTTCAGGCCTGAAACCATGGCCCAAAGTGAGAACTTACATCCCTGTTTCCCTGCTTGAATGCTGCGTTTTCCAAGACCACCCATGGCCATCCCACCCCACCCTGTGCCTATAAATCCTCAGATCCAGCCAGTAGAGAGAGGAGAAGAAGCTGGACATTGAAGACTACAGCTGGATGTCAGAGAGAAGCAGCTTGACTTAAGAGGGACAGCTTGATGGGGGTAACTTTGGAGAAGAATCTGGCCAGAGATAACCCGACTTCAGGGAAAGATTACCTTCTGCCCCATCCCCTTTAGAGTTCCCCTTGCAACTAAGAGCCACCTTCGCTAGCAATAAAATTCCCTGCATTTACCATCCTTCAATTCATGCATGTGCTCTATTTCCCCTAGACGCCAGACAAGAGTTCGGGCACCACAGTGCAAATACAAAAAGGCTGTTAGACTGACCCTTTGCCCTCGTTGGTGGAAGGCAGCCGCCTCACACAAAAGGCAGAGGGTCCACTGAGCTGTCAATGCATAAGCAGTCCATGGAGAGCAGAGCTAAAAAATCACTGTAACACTCCCTCTGGGGCTGCTGGGGTCACAAGCACTTCCAGCCCCCAGATGCAGCTGTGGGGCCAACACAGAGTTGGCTCCTGCCAGCGCCCAAAAAACATTCACCCAGGCTCCTGCACCAACTCACCTGCATGGCCCCGATTGTGAGGTGTGGAACACAGCAGATCCAAGTGAGTGGAGTGCGCCTGCTGGTGCTGCAGCGGCTGGCTGACTCTCGCAATCATGTACTCCACTTCCCACCTTGTTCACTCACGCACTCCCTCCATTGAGGAGTTGAGAGCTGTGGGTGAGTAAACAGAACACCCCCTGTTGCAAGTCCCATGAAGATGACAGGGAAATATACTGCTTCATTATTTCTGTCCATTCAATTCCAAAGATAATGATATCCAAATGCAATTTTTTTTGGCACTTATGATCTTTTAAGCCCAGCTTTAAATTTAGATGATGAAAATCTTAAATTTTCCCAAATGGATATTACCCACTTCCACATCTGTTGACTAGGATATTGATGCTGGTGGCCACTCCAGATGACCCACTGCTACCATTGTGCCAGCTGCAGTGAGGAGGAACAGCTGGGGCCTGTACGCTCCGGAGAACAGGGAGAAGACCCACCCCCCAAACCCCCCAATTCCCCCAACCCCACCTATGCAGCTGCAGCCACCCAGATCCCGACTGCAGACCCCAGCCTCCTGCTACACAGAGCAGGTGAGAGCACCCTCCCCCAGGTACAGCTGCAGCTGCCCAAACCATGGCTGCAGACCCTGGCCTCCCACTCCATGAAGCAGGTGGAGCCTCACCTGCCCAGGCACAGCTACAGTTGCCCAAACCACAGCTGTGACCCAGACATCCCTTACTTTTGGGGACCAAGAAGGACCCCCCCCCCCACCCCAATGCTTGCAGTCTCAGAAGTACCTGCTCCCACTGCCTCACTTTTCCTGCTGTTGATGCCCACTCCAACCTCAGAGCAAAGTCAGGACTGAGCCCAGGGAACCATGAACAGCAACAGGAGGCAGACAGGTAACTGGGCGGATGGGGCCGGGTCGCCAGTGAGGCCCCACTGTCAGGCCAAGAATGGCCTGAAGGCTGAAGACTGGGCTGCCAGTTCTGTGGCATGGAGTGCGAACTTGTGGTACCTTTTCCAGGCCCGTATGTGGCCACCCATGGACCAGTCAGCACAAACTGCCTCCCCTCTGAGGCCCATAAAGGCCCCAGGCTCAGTCACAGCTGAGGAGATGTTGGGACGACCAGCTGCAAAGAGAAGCTACCCACTCCAGGGCCTCCTCTCTGCTGTGAGGACAGAGAGATGATGGGACAACCAGCTGCAGAGAGAAGCTACTCTCTCTGCCTAGAGCTGCAGATGATGGGATGATCTGCCTGAAGAGAACAGCCTCTCACTCTAGGGCCTCCTCTCTGCCAAGAGCTGCAGACAACAGAACAACCAGCCAAAGAGAGAAGCAACCTTCTCTGCTGAGAACTGAACACTTGTTGGGATGATCTACCCTCAGAGAGAACCGACCTCTCTGCTAAGGAGCTGAACGCTCGTCAGGACATCCTGGCTACGGAGAGAAGTTATCTCACTGCGGGTTTTCTCGAGCTGTTCTACTGCTTAATAAAGCTCCTCTTCATCTTGCTCACTCTCCACATTGCGTACCTCATTCTTCCTGGTCACAGGACAAGAACTCAGGACCCACCAAATGACAAGGCTAAAAGAGCTGCTGTAACATAAACAGGGCTAAAACATGCCCCTTGCTCGCCATGTTGTGGGCAAAGAGAAGGAGATAGGAGCTGCAACCCTTCAGGTAGCCCAGACCTGGGAGCTCCCCCAAGCCAGGGCTGTGAGCCCCCCGGTTAGGGCCCTGTGGTTCCTGGCATCTCCAAATTGCTGGGATGCTACCGCATTCCCCACTGCCAGATGGGGAAACTGCTTGCAGTTCACCTGGTCCAGCCACAGCCCCACAGAGAGCTGGCACTCACGCCAGCTCCTGGAGCTGCCCACCCCACAGCAGCAGCTGGTATGTCTGACTGCACAGTGGACCAAACACTTGCTCACACACACCCCTCACCACTCCATGCCTGACTCCAGACTTCCTTAGAAGCATGGGATCTAGGTTGGTAGCATGAGCTGAGCACAGCCTGCCAGGCCGAGTGGGTGGACCAGCCCACGCATCTCCCTCCTGTGAGGAGTTGAGAGCTGTGGGTGAGTAAACAGAACGCCCCTGATGAAAGTCCCACAAAGGTGTCAGGGAAATATGCTGTTTCACTATTTCTGTTCATTCAATTCCAAATATAATGATATCTAAATGTAATTTTTTGACATTTATGATCTTTCTAAGCCCAGCCTTAAATATAGATGATGAAAATCTTAAATTTTCCCGAATGGATACTACCTCCTTCCACATCTCTTGACTAGGATACTGATGGTAATGACCACTCCAGACAACCCACTGCTACCATCATACCAGCTGGAGCAAGGAGGAATGGCTGGGGCTGCACGCTCCACAGAGCAGCTGGAAGACCCGCCCACACCCCCCCACAGCAGCCTACCCCACAGCAGCAGCTGGCGTGTCTGACTGCACAGTGGACCCCACACCTGCTCACATACACCCCTCACCACTCCATGTCTGACCCCAGACTCCCTTAGAAGCATGGGATCCAGGCTGGTGGTATGAGCTGAGTGCAACCTGCCAGGCTGAGTGGGTGGAACAAGCCCACCAGGCCCAAGCAAAACTCAGGAAAAGGCACCACCAGCCACAAGTTCTGTCCAGAAAAGTGACACCCCAAAGATCCCATGACAGTATGACTTATATCCTGTTATACTGTCTCCATAATTCACGTCGGGTTGAATCTGCTATTTTGACTGTTTGTGATGTTTTGGCTAGCAGCTGAACAGATGGGCAATTTTTCTTTAGTATGAATATTTGCCAACAATTGGAAGGGTGTAAAACTCATTCTCAAAGAAACCCAAACATAACTACAAGAGTCTAACAAATAAAATATCCACTGTTGTATTCAGAAATCCTAGTATAAAGTGACAGCAAATTAAAAGAACACTTTGGTAATATTGTTAAATTAATGCTACTAAAAATCATAATAAAACTTGAAATTTATATAGGTATTGTGTTCATATTCATCTGATTCTCATACCTCTATGAAATAGATATTACAGGTATTATTACTGACTTTATTATAGACAACGAATAAGGCACAGAGAGAGATCCGTATTACAGAAAATGAACTCAACTCAGAAATGAGAATAGGATTTGAGCCAATCTGTGCCTCATTAGCTGTGTAAATCTTAAGCAAGTAACTTAATTTCTCACAGCCTCCATCTCATCATTTGAACACAAGCACAGTAAGACCTAATTCATAAGGTCCTTCTGAGAATTACATAAAATATATAAAAGTTACCAGCAAGAGTACCTGCCATAGGTAGGTTCTTAATGAATATAACCTTCCTTAATTTATGAAATCCCCCCTGACAAGAAGAAGTCAAAACTTTTATCATTACTCCTTTCACAAAGGAGTCAAAGGTGACTTCAATTTAGGGGAAAAGAAAAGTTTAGACTTACAACAGTAACATAAACTGGAAGTTGCAAAGAACTCAACATTCTACGGTCACACTTCAGTGGCCTCTCATTGTTTCCTGAAGAAATATATGGAACATAATGAGTGGGTCACTAAGCAGTTTAGAAAGGACAGAGTTGTCCTATAGTAATAATCATGGTACATTTGATGCTAAATCATACATGCTCTAATATTATAATTTGACATCTAATACATAAGTATCTTTCCGATGAAGTTAAATAGTTTATTCCCTGTAGCATAAAGATAGCCCTTGACATTCAGTGTCACAGACTCCCTGTTTCTGATATTGGTAAGTTGTAGATTCCTTCCTGAAGCTTCCAGCAAAGAGCTTTTACCCATCTGCCCAACTCCTTTGGTTCATGGCAGGAAGGGGGAACAAAGTCTCTTCAGGAAAGAGTCTCCTGTAGCCAAGGATGAGGAGAAAAGTGGTTATAAGGAAGCCTTGGGGCTACACATACATTACTGCTCACAATGGATTCAGTGAGCCATGAAGACAGCAGTGTTGCCCAGGAGTGAGGGTGCTCGCAGAATGCCAGCAGGACTTGCTGATGAACTGGATGGTGGTGGAGGATGATAGAAAGAATTAATCAAGAGTGATGCCTTGATTTTTGTCCTGAGCACCTGACTGGGGGGTAACTACTAAACTGGAAAAGACAGAGGCAGCCTAAGTCTCCTGTAAAATTCAGAACGCTTCCAATCTCCATAATTCTAGTTTCTTGTTCCTGGATCCCTTGCTTTAGGAAGGCATATAGCACTTTACAAAGTATTTGTTCATTTTGTCATTTTATGTATATACTGAAAATGGAGTCAGTGTCACCAAAAGGACACCTAATACTCCTTGCTTTTCTTATGGACTTATGACTATAGTGTAGGTATTAAAGGTACACAAAGATTTGACCTAACCTTAGTGTCACTTTGTAGGACTACGACCCCTTCTCTGTTTTCCTTCTTCTTCATTAATTTTTCTCTTACCTGACAAGCACAGCTGACTGGAATTTGTATATGAAACGGTCCTTTACAGTACAAACTACTTCAACAATTACAATATGCTGGAAATGCTAAATTCTATAATTTCATTTGGATGAACTTAATCATATCATAGCATTCAGTTTGGCTTATTTTCAGAATCAGCTTTGATTATAAACTGAAAAGAACTGAAGAATCCTTCTCATTTTAAAGATTTCTCATCCTTAAGAGGATTTAAATTCTCTTATTTACAAAGCATTCTCCCAAGCATCTTTCACTCTACACATGGGTTTCTTTGAGGGTTCTGTTTTTTCCCTTTTTGTACACTGCCTACTAGAGGGAACAAAACTGGCAAGGACTCTATCCTTGTAAAGCTCAGAGACAATAAACAGGTAAACAAATAAACGAACAAAAATACTTTACATAATGCTAAATTCTCCAAAGAGAATACAGTAGACTTAATTAGAAGCTCCTTTAGATTGAGTGGTCAAAGAGGACCTTTCTGCGGGGATGACATTTGAACTGTGACCTAAAGACCTAAGCATTATAAGCATAGGAACTAGCAACTGCAAGGGCCCTGTTTTAAAATGAACTTGGTATGTTAAAGGGACAGAAAGAAGTCCAGTGTGGCTCAGGTGTGGTGATGGGAGTGGAGGTGTAAGAATACATCAGAGAGGAAACCCAGGGGCAGACATAGTAGTACTGAAATGGCATAAGAGATTCACATTTTATTCTAGGTGTAATGGAAGTCAATGGAAGGTTTAAGGGAAGGTACAGGGATTACCTAATTTATATTTTAAAAGATCATTGTGGATGACACCAATAAAGATTATAGAGGAGCAGAAGGAAGGAAGGAAGGAGAAGGACGAACAGAAAGAAGATCCTACGATTGCTCAGGCAAGACTTTAGATTATACTGATAGCAAAGAAAGCAGGGGGAAACAGACTTTAGACATATTTTAAAGAAACGAATTGGATGGTGATGGGGGTGGGTGATGGCAAAAATATTAATCAAGAGTAATGACTAGATTTTTGTACTGAGCACCTGACTGGGGTAACTACTGAGGTGAAAAAAATAGAAGCAGAAAAAGGAAGGTGGCAGAAAGAGTTGAAGAATCAAGAGTCCTGCTCTGTCTATTTTGAGTTTGAGATGCTTTTCAAATATCCGAGTGAGGATGTCCAGCACAAAGCTGGACATAGGAACTGGAGCTCAGTATAGCAATCAGAGCTGAAGATACTTTTTTTTTTTTTTTTTTAGTATATTGGCATCAAAGAGGGCATTTAATGTCATGGAAACAAATCAGAATCCTTTAAGGAGAGAGTTTATTTAATTAGAAAGAAAGAAAAAGAAAGCTCAGGAGTGAGCCTTTTGTAATTCCAGTATTTAAAGGTTAAACAGAGCATCAACCACCATCAAAAGATGTTGAAAAGAAATGGCTAAACAGTTAGAGGGAAAAATGAGAAAAGTGTGGAGTACTAGCAGCCAAGATAGGGGTCAGTTGTGTGGAAGACTGCTGAAAAGTCAAAAAAAAAAAAAAAAAACCACCAGATTTGGCAAGACTAAAGGTCTTTCTTAACCTTATAAGAACAATTTTAATGAAGTGTGGGAAAAGAAATCCCATTAGAGTGGGCTAGAGAAGAGAATGGAAGGTGAACAAGAGGGAGAAGGAAGAGGCAATAACTGTACAGAAGTCTTTCAGAAGTTGTGCATGTATGTGTAACAGAGAGCTAGAGTACATGAGAGCGAGCCCACACCTGCACACACTTAAGACAAGTGACAACAGAAGTTACTGAAAGACAGACAATGTCTTTGAAACATCTTTAATCATCTACTTTCATTGTTTTCCTCTTCAAGTCATTCTGCTGAAGTTCCGGAATAAACCATATGGATCTACAATACACATACATCTCAGACCCAGTATCTCTTTTGTTCAAGCTCTCCATAATATTTTTCTGCCAAATCTAATCAGAAGTTTTGGACGGGAATTCCTATCAACTATATTCTCTCATTTTTATAAATGTGTGCAAAATAGTAGCATTAGATAAATATTAAAAGATTGCAAGGATAGACATACCTCAAAGGACACAACACAAAAGATGTAAGATCCTCCTCTACCTGGAAATGGTGGAACTTCATTATAAATCTGATTTTCAAACTTTTTCCAATAATGAAGGACCAATTGTATGATCATAGTCACCTTTTACAAGATCGGTTTCCATAAT
Organism: Ateles fusciceps; assembly: GCA_036589455.1. Taxonomy (NCBI): domain Eukaryota; kingdom Metazoa; phylum Chordata; class Mammalia; order Primates; family Atelidae; genus Ateles; species Ateles fusciceps. The sequence goes on from JAZHEH010003256.1 coordinate 1,891,299, forward strand.
GTTTATTTGCTCTTTTCCACACTGTCTCCAAATCTGTTTTCGGAAGTTTCTTCTTGCCTAAAATAAACTTCCGTATACCTGCTTTATTAACCTGAACTGAGAGTACAGTACAGCACTTCTATCTCCATAAATGTTTTGGACATGATCCAGACAGAAAAGAAGAGGAACTAAATGACCTGTGAAAGCCCCCTGGTAGATGCTTCATACTGATACTGAATTTCTAAATGTATTATAAATGCATTTCACAGCATTCCATTAACTTGTCAGAGGACTTTCTTTTCCAGTAAGCACACTTTGCATGAGTTATTTTTTACATAAATTTGCTTTTAAATTTACATAAAGACAAGTTAATGATGAGGCTATGTACTACAGATTTGTTTAATCTACATGAGACCTAAGATATATTTTCATCAATGGCTGTGCTAGATTAATAATAAATTATAGAAAATAAAACCTTCAGTTAGTGGCACAGTTTGCCTAAAATTCATTTTTTGATGCTGATTATATAACTCATCAACCTCCTAAAAATTTTTCACTCAAGTCATAAACTGTGGCATCTGCCACCATTTGTTAGTGTTTATATATAAAGATTACAAATTTTTGATGTGTCCAATTTCCTTCAAATATGAGTTAGAGTAGAACTGGGAACAGAATGATTGCTAGTCTTTTTTCAGCTTTGTTATTTTGATTTTTAAATCTACATTTGGAACAAAGAGTAACTTGCTGTAAGAATATCATACTGATCTCTGAATAAATTGGAGATGTGCAAGTACTCCAAACAGGCAACGTAAATATATTTCCTATGAAAAATATTAAAACCAAAAGTATTTAATAATCTTCATTAATGAACTTTAAAGCTCAAGAAGACCTTATAAATCATCTAGTCATCTTCCTTGGTTTCATGAATTTATTTAGCATTATTAGATTATTAGATGAGGCTATTTATTCTCCCTAATTTTAATACTGAAAATTAATCTTTAATAAATATTTGTGATGTTTGGCATATTAAATTATATACCGCCACAATTCAAACAGTCTTAGATCATGAAGAACATTAACCAAGTCCGATTTCCCACGTACTTCACAGTAAAATGGGAGAGCCTGAGATGAAGTGGGGTAATAATTTCATGAGAACACATCATAATACATGGTTAGATGTACTTTTCACTTTTTCTTCTACTAGAAAACTAAGTTTCTGTTTTGGGAAGTACTGGCTATGTGTTCTACCTGTCTATGCTTTTATTTCAGCTCATGAACTGGGGGTCCTCAGGAGGACTAAAGAAGACAACTTCGAGTGGTGGATGAAATTCCGTCCTAAGATTCTGGGCTGGAGAACTAGGTCCCTTTAGCCATCTTACTAACAGTTTGAACTTGAACAGATCACTAAACCTCTCCAGCCACTGTACCTTTAAGCATAAAATTAAAATAATATTAGTTTATACATAATTACTCAAATAATTTCCTAAGGTCTCACTGACCTCTAAAAATCTGTGATAATATTTTCATAAACTAGATTTGGCATCACATGTTATGTTGGTTTACGTTTATCTAATACCACATTTCCCTATTTTATTTTTATTCTCTTTTTTTTTTTTGGAAGTAAGTCTCACTCCATCATCCAGGTGCAGCGGCAGATCTCGGCTCACTGCAAACCTCACCTCCCAGGTTCAGGCGATTTTCCTGCCTCAGCCTCCTAAGTAGCTGGGATTACAGGTGTGTGCCACGATATCTGGCTAATTTTTGTATTTTTGGTAGAGATGGGGTTTCATCATGCTGGTCAGGCTGGTCTCAAACTCCTGACCTCAAGTGATACACCCACCTTGGCCTCCCAAAGTGCTGGGAATACAGGCATGAGCCACCATGCCTGGCTTCACATTTCCTTATTTTAACGTTTACTTCAGAAAGCCCTAAAGCAGGGCAATTCAATTGGTTTCCACATTGAATCATCATTAAAAGTTTATCTGATAGGACTCTTGTGTCATTTCTAAGACAACACAAAGTTCACATAATACTGCACTGTGTGGTACTCCTACTCGAGGCTCCAATATTTTGAGGCATAAGAAAATCAAGTATCTGGTTCTGATTTCCACTCCCCTTTGTTGCCAGTTTTGACAATTGTTGGTGATACTTGACCTGATCTCTTCCCTGGTCCATTGCCTATAGGTCAAGCTGACAGCAGCATAAAACCCTAAACAGCCATAACTTTTTAATACCTATTAACAGATACATTTTATGTTAGCTGAAGTGACAATTTAGGTTTCTTTGGTTAGTAAGTTCAAAATCTTCATTCTACTCCTATTCCTTTCTGTATGAGTTTCTCAGACAGAGAAAATAAGGCGTTTTCCAGCAGCACAATCACTTTATGAAAAAAATTAAACCTTCCATCATCTAAATTCAATGGTTTTTGTAAAAGAAGTAAGCCTTCTTTTTTTTTAGTAGGTATATTATTTTTAGATACTTCCATTGCTTTAAGAAGTTCCCATCATCCTTGGGAAAAAAAAAACAAAATATCTTTGGGATGACAAAACTTAAAAATGAATAAATAAAGTGAAATTTTTCAGCCAAATCTTTTTAAATTTTCATGTAAACTTTGAAGCTACAATTAACTTCATTTAGACCATGAAAAGCAATGTAACAATTTCCACAAATAAAGCTTCACCTATTTGTTTCACATTCATAAAGGATGACTACTACTCAAAGTGTTTGATTAGTTCATTTATTTTAAAATTCAATTCATTATAAAAATAATGTTAGAACATCACCTAATAAATTTTCTTTGCTCATCTACAAAAATTCTACACTGTCGGTCTCTTGAGAAACTCCACATTTCGTTTCTGTTCCTCATCTTATTATCCTGCAATAATTCTTTCAAATCCACTTGTCTTACTAATTAAAAATAAAAGGGATTAGTGTCCATTTAAATCAAATAATTAGTAATAACCTGTTGAATAAGTTTGTGATAGAAGGTGCTACATTACTTCAGTCTACCTGTCACTGAACAAAATAATACCAATAATTTACTTAATCCTATTGAAATTAAAATTTTGAAACTCCCTTTATAGAAGGATAATGTTTACAATTGTCCTTTACCCATCTTACAGAGACGATGCAAAGTTAAATAATGCACTATCATAGTCTGTTTTTACTGTTATAACAAAATACCTCAGACTGGGTAATTTACGATAAACAAATTGGCTCACAGTTTGGGAGGTTGGGAAGGTGTTGGTATCCAGCAACGGGCTTCTGATTGCTTCATCTCATGACGGAAGGCAAAGGGCAAGATAGAGCAAGAATGGGTCGAATTCACCTTTTATACTGACACCAATCCCACCGATGAGGGTGGAACTCTCATAGCCTAATCACTTCTTAAAGGTTCCACTGTTAATGCTGATACAGTGGCAATTAAATTTCAATGTGCATTTTGGAGGGGACAAACATTCAAATCATAGCACATATCTTTCAAGAATTTTGAGCTCTTCAGAAAATGGCACAATACTAGAAGTATTTTAATGTCTTCCTAAAACAATAAACCTAAAACAGACTTATACATATCTTCAGCTCTAAAAATCTGGGCCTTAAAAATTTTTCCAAGTGTTAAGCAGGTGGACACCAAAAGTGAGGCACAACCTTCACACTATCCAAACAGATGATGACTTTTAGTAGCACAGTATTTAAACATGAATGTGTGAAGATTTTCTAATTTGGTAATTCACGAATTTTTTGGGAACAATTACTTTTCTAAAGCCATGACATGGTTTTCCTCTGAACTATATGCTATTCTGTTCATAATGTTCTACATTTTTACAATTGTTCCAAACAATCAATTCATTAATTCTCATACAAACTACATCAATCTTTTTTTCACATGTAGGAAAACAAAGGCAGAAAGAAAATTAAGCTACTTCTCTTTAATCCACAGTCACCCACCAGAAAGGTTTAGTGTGCATAAACATATTCAAGAAAATAAGCTAACATAAATTTTAAAAGAAGTACACAGGAAATGATAACCTAAGGAAAATGGGAAAGGAAAGAGAGAACCAGCAGTTAGGCTAGAATGCTCTCCTATCTTGTGCATCGCTAAATTTACAGAGATCCAATAATAAGTCTAAGGTACCACAAGGCTAGACTTGAACTCCTGGGCTCAAGCTATTCTCCTGCCTAAGCCTCCAAGTAACTAGGACTACAGTTACACACCATCATAAGCAGCTTGCTGGACTTATTTTACCCAAAGAATAGTATCATAATCCTTGTGCCTCTCTTGATTGAGAAGAAACTCTCCCAGAGCAGAACTGTCCTATATAACTTTCAGCTGATAGAATCTTTTCTAACAGCACCATTTACTATGGTAGCTACTAGACACATGTGGCTGTTGAGCAGTTGAAATGTGGTTACTTCAAGAGAAAGACTTAATTTTTAATTTGATTTTAATTAATTTAAGTAGTCAAATGTGGGGTACTGGTTACCATATTTGATAGTGCAGTTCTAATACATATGCATAGCAAATCACAGCAAATCAATTTCTCTAATGGTAGTATCTGTCTCAGTCACTCAGCTAACTTTGACAGAACTATTTATTATATGATGTATATTTTCACCTAAATACTTCCATTTAGGTAAGCATCTAATTTATTTTATTCCACACTATTTTTCCAATTGCACACTTAGCATATTCTTGCCCAGTGAGTTCTGTGGGTTATTGCTAAGCATGCTATTTGATGTGCTCAGATTCTTGTCTTCATTCATTCCTGAAAGCAGTCTTTTATTCTCTAAAACTATGAATCATTCTTACTCTTCTGTCTCATCCCAGCTGACATGCCACTTTCAAAGAGGTATGTTTTTTCTCATTTCCTGCTTTTGTGATACAGCTGTGGACACATGGAGAGTGTAATAAACAGGCTATCCGGAAAGGAGCTTCTGTAGTCACTGGGCAGTTGATATCAGCATCAGCAACAGATTCATTTAATAAAATAAGTAAATATATATCCCTACTATATGGAAGAGTATAATATATGAAGAGTGTAATAAAACAGATTTTATGCACCAATAAATTTTACAGTATTCAGACAAGTTTCTACATAGTAACTATAAACCACGTTAAAAATAGTTTTCTGGTTCTTGCTATAATGTACATACACACTCCAATTGATACACAGAAAAAAGAATAACTTTCTTTAAACTGCAAGGGAAAGATCAAAATAACATCACGAGACCTTTCACAATATCCTAGAGATATCTCTTACATTTCAAAACTGCCTTAAGTCATCTGGGGCTCCTGTTGCTCATCAGAAACAGCACTTGACACAAAAAGGTATGGTATAAATGATAATTACTGCTTTGGGTACAAATTTGTACAGATTATATGCAAGATCTAATATGAGTCAACTTCTCACAGCAAATCAATTTTTCAAAAGGAAGGGCACAATCAATGTTTATTTTACGTTAAGGAGAGGAAATCAAATGAAAGGGGAAAGTAACATGAAAATCCTTATGCTCCAGTTTAGTTTGTCCTTGGAAGCACTGAACAGAATTTATGAAATTTAGCCTGATTTTGTTATGGCAACAGCTGTATCGCTTGAGATCACAGTCTAGGAGAAGCACAGCATTTATTCTCTTATTCCAGCACTTTGATCCTTTCCGAGTCCAACTTAAAAGTCAAAGTTTTTCTGTACTCGTTTATTGGTCAGAAACAACAACAAGAAAAAAGGCAAAGTTTTTTCTGCAAATGAGAATACATACATTGAGATTCAGGAGTAACTAGAACATCTACATTTATAATAAATTCAGGGCCTGCGCCTTCCCTTGGAAGCTCTTTTGTGACATGAAGCTTACTCAGTGGTTAGGGGGTTAATGAATGAAACGGATCACTGGACTGAAAATAAAAATCACTATTTAAAAAGAAGGCGACACCAGGAGAATTAGGCACTACATAATACTGTAACCACTGAGAATTCTCAACAGTAAAATAAAGCCTTGTAGTCCCAGCATTTTCATTAGTTTTCCAGTAGTGCTGGATGCAGTGTGAATTACAATGAGGTAGGAAGCAATGGCTGCTCCCTTTAAAGAACATATACCATACAGAGGAAAAGCACTCCTTCAGTTCACATTGTGATAGTTATTTGCCTAGCCACGCCACTATGCTTTTTAAATTTTAGTATCTTAAAATATTTCATATAATATTCCATCTAACTTGTAAGAAATGCTAACCACCTAGCATAATAACATGCTGCACTGTAAATGTTAATTTAAAAATAAAATATACAAATCAGTTAAAGCTTAGAAAAGAAACCTCTGTAACTATACATTTTGGAACTAGAATTACATATTATATTAAAATACATCTATTTAAACCAATTCAGAAGTAACATAAAGAGTGACTAAAACCTGTAAAAAGGAAGGAAAATCAGGTTATTGCCTGTGAGAATGCTTTAGTTCAAAAGGAGAAAGCAGGAGTGCATGTGAAAATGCACAGATTACTGAAGTGGAATGTGATATTAAACCAAATCTTACAACAGGGACTCATGTTTTACTTTGCATTAGATTACTATTATCCTAGTATCAAAAATAGTAGGTCTTTTGAGTTACTAACTTAGCAAAAACAAAAAGTCAAACATTTCATTAATAGACCTGCCTCTAAGTGTAAGGTTGAGGCAGAAGGTGTACAATCATAGAATAAAAAATAGGAGTTAACACTGCTTTCCCCATTTTAATTGGAAAGTGTCATAAAATCTTTATTAGTTTCTGACCTAACAATCCTATATTTAGTCATGCTAGTACCCCAAAATTAAAAAACTATTCTCAATTTTGACTGGAATATAAAAGCACATCACCTTCAAGCCAGATAATTATGTCCTTCCTAAATATGCTGCAAAGTGTTATTCACTGTGGAGAGTGCAGAATTATAAAATACAACCCCACTCTCAAGCTCCTTATAATCTGGTTAGAAATACATAACTATAAAGATAAACACAGTTGTGGGTCTCAGCTGGGCAACAGTAAGTCTTTGCAGGATATCTAGATAGAAAAGACATCTAGGGTGAGCCATCTCCAGCTCACAGGCAGAATCAGACTCACAGTTGTACCACTTCAAAACAGAGCTTCCCTCCCCTGTATTCCACATGCCCCACATTATGCTACAACCTCTCTTTGAATTTCTCTTCTAGAGCAAATTCCTAACCTCTAGGAAGGGGAGGGCTGAGGAAAGAGCCCTTGGGGTCTTTTCAAGGGTTTCACAGACCCTTACAAGCTCTAAGCTCTCTCTATAGCTGTGCTGTCCAGTATGGGAATCATGAGTCACCAAGCGGCTACTGGGCACTTGAAATACGGCTAGTGCAATTGAGTAACTGAATTTTTATTTAATTTAATAAACTTAAACAGCCACTATGGCTATTGACTACAACACTAGAAACAGATATAAAACATTTCCATCATCAAAGAAAGGACTACTCTACAGACTAAAGATTTATCATAAGACTTATTATAATTGGATATATACATTCCTGAAAAATATGGTATATAACATTTTATAACATGAGGGCTCATAAGACAGAACATTGAAACCCTATACAATACTATAACCAAATCCCTAAAAAAGTAATAATCTCAATTTGTAAAACTAGCACCATTTTTTTTTCATTTTATTTTTTTTATTGCATTTTAGGTTTTGGGGTACATGTGAAGAACATGCAAGATTGTTGCACAGGTACACACACGGCAGTGTGATTTGCTGCCTTCCTCCCCCATCACCTATATCTGGCATTTCTCCCCATGCTACCTCTGCCCAACACCCCACCTCCCGCTGTCCCTCCCTATTTCCCCCCAACAGACCCCAGTGTGTGATGCTCCCCTCCCTGTGTCCATGTGTTCCCATTGTTCAACACCCGCCTATGAGTGAGAACACGCAGTGTTTGATTTTCTGTTCTTGTGTCAGTTTGCTGAGAATGATGGTTTCCAGGTTCATCCAAGTCCCTACAAAGGACACAAACTCATCGTTTTTGATGGCTGCATAATATTCCACGGTGTATATGTGCCACATTTTCCCTGGCCAGTCTATCATCGATGGGCATTTGGGTTGGTTTCAGGTCTTTGCTATTGTAAACTGTGCTGCAATAAACATTCCTGACTAGCACCATTTTTAAAAGTCAATTCTTAATAAAGAAATATTACGATAAATAACTACACATTTAATTATTTATTTAGGGATGAATTAATGAATGAATGGCAGGGTCTCACACTATTGCCCAGGCTGCAGTGCCATGGCACAATAATAGCTCACTTCAGCCTCAACTTCCTAGGCTCAGGCAATCCTCCCGCCTCAGCTTCCCAGTAGCTGGGATTATAGGCACATCCTACCACATCTGGCTAATTTTTTTGTAGAGACAGCATCTCCCTATGTTGCCCAGGCTGGTCTCGAACTCCTGGGTAAAGTGATCCACCCACCTCAGCCTCGCAAAGTGCTGGAATTACAAGTATGAGCCACCATGCCCAACCAACTATACTTTTAAAGATTAAGGTAGCTTGAAAGAGGATGTAAGAAAGGGATCTAAATTCTGAAAATGCACAAAGACTGGGAATAACTGTGACCAAACCAAGCGAGAGACAAGGGGTCTGGTGTTCACTACTGTGTTTCTCCAATCTTCCGCCTTGCTGGGCTGTGCTGGCATTTACTGGGCCTTGGATTTAGCTACTACTACTTGATGAAGAAAACCCTTAAAACATCAAGAAAATCACTTAATAAACCAAAGAGACTACCACATTAACTCATTAGCATTCCCCTATTTGTCCATTCTATATGAGTTAATTCTTGCAATAGAAACATGACTAGGAGCAGAAAAGACTTCCTTAGTCACATGAGTTCTTTGTGTGTGTTCTCTCACACTCCTTGATATAACTGGTCACAGCTCCAGTCCCATCTCTGTCTATGAAATAAACTATGCCCATTTGATACCTTCCCTTTATTAAGCCTTTCTTGATCATCTCCCCCAGTCAAGATGTGAGGAACACAGACTTTTTTCCCCCTAAAGATATTTTTATTCACACCTCACATTAAATTTAACACATATTTGTCATTACTATTTTATTTCTGTTATTATTAGAGGTGGCTTAGGAGTGCTGATGGAAATTCAAGGGGAAAGCTAAAGCTTCCCAAGCCTTTGTAACATCTCCACTGACTGGATTTTAGTCCTAACTCTGCTACCGGCTTCCTGCTTAATCTGAGGTAAGTCATTCCCCGTTTCTGGGCTTCAAACAATCTCATTTTTCAAAATATCTCTATTGAGTATTATAACCTATAAAGTGATTTTCTTAAAAGCCCCCGTTAACCTCTAATATGTATAGAACTTTAAAAAGTTGAAGTGAGTTTGAAGTCAGGTAGCATGATGCCCCCAGCCTTGTTCTTTTTGCTTAGGATTGTCTTGGCTACGTGGGCTCTCTTTGGTTCCGTATGAAATTTAAAGTGGATTTTTTCCAGTTCTGTGAAGAAGGTCAATGGTAGCTTGATGGGGATAGCGTTGAATCTATAAATTACCTTGGGCAGTATGGCCATTTTCACGATATTGATTCTTCCTAACCATGAGCATGGAATGTTTTTCCATCTGTTTGTGTCCTCTCTTATTTCCTTGATCAGTGGTTTGTAGTTCTCCTTAAAGAGATCTTTTACACCCTTTGTTAGTTGTATTCCTAGGTATTTTATTCTCTTTGTAGCAATTATAAATGGGAGTTCATTCATGATTTGGCTCCCTGTTTGTCTGTTATTGGTGTATAGGAATGCTTGTTATTTCTACACACTGATTTTGTATCCTGAGACTTTGCCGAAGTTGCTTATCAGCTTAAGGAGGTTTTGGGCTGAGATGATGGGGTCTTCTAAATATACAATCATGTTGTCTGCAAATAGGGACAATTTGACCTCTTCTTTTCGTAACTGAATACCCTTTATTTCTTTTTCTTGCCTAATTGCTCTGGTTAGAACTTCCAATACTATACTGAATAGGAGTGGTGAGAGAGGGCATCCTTTTCTAGTGCCAGTTTTTAAAGGGAATGTTTCTAGTTTTTGCCCATTCAGTATGGTATTGGCTGTGGGTTTGTCGTAAATACCTTTTATATTTTGAGATACGTTCCATCAATACCTTGTCTATTGAGAGTTTTTAGCATAAAGGGCTGTTGAATTTTGTCAAAGGCCTTCTCTGCATCTATTGAAATAATCATGTGGTTTTTGTCTTTGGTTCTGTTTATAGATTTGTGTATGTTGAACCAGTCTTGCATCCCCAGGATGAAGCCTACTTGTTCGTGGTGGATGAGCTTTTTGATGTGCTGTTGGATTCAGTTTGCCAGTATTTTATTGAAGATTTTTGCATCAATATTCATCATGGATACTGGTCTGTAGTTTTCTTTTTTAGTTGTGTCTCTGCAAGGCTACAGTAATCAAAACAACATGGTACTGGAACCAAAACAGAGATATAGACCAATGGAACAGAACAGAAGCCTCAGAAACAATGCCACACATCTACAACCATCTTGTCTTTGACAAACCTGACAAAAACAAGCAATGGGGAAAGGATTCCCCTGTTTAATAAATGGTGTTGGGACAACTGGCTAGCCACATGCAGGAAGCTGAAACTGGACCCCTTCCTTACACCTTACACAAAAACTAACTCCAGATGGATTGAAGAGTTAAACATAAGAACTAACACCATAAAAATCCTACAAGAAAACCTAGGCAATATCATTCAGGACATAGGCACAGGCAAGGACTTCATGACTAAAACACCAAAAGCAATGGCAACAAAAGCCAAAATAGACAAATGGGATCTAATTAAACTTAAGAGCTTCTGCACAGCAAAAGAAACAATCATTAGAGTGAACCAGCAACCAACAGAATGGGAAAACATTTTTGCAATCTATCCATCTGACAAGGGGCTAATATCCAGAATCTACAAAGAACTAAAGCAGATTTTCAAGAAAAACACAAACCCATTCAAAACTGGACGAAGGATATGAACAGACACTTTTCAAAAGAAGGTATATATGCGGCCAACAAACATGAAAAAATGCTCATCATCACTGGTCGTTAGAGAAATGCAAATCAAAACCACATTGAGATACCATCTCACACCGGTTAGAATGGCGATCATTAAAAAATCTGGGGACAACAGATGCTGGAGAGGATGTGGAGAAAAAGGTACACTTTTATACTGTTGGTGGGAGTGTAAATTAGTTCAACCATTATGGAAAACTGTAGGCAATTCCTCAAGGATCTAGAAAGAGAAATTCCATTTGACCCAGCAATCCCATTACCGGGTATATACCCAAAGGATTATAAATCATTCTATTATAAAGACACAAGCACACGTATGTTTGTTGCGGCATTGTTTACAATAGGAAAGACCCAGAACCAACCCAAATGCCCATCAATGATACACTGGACAAAGAAAATGTGGCACATATACACCATGGAATACTATGCAGCCATAAAAAATGAGTTCGTGTCCTTTGTAGAGACATGGATGAATCTAGAAACCATTATTCTCATCAAACTGACACAAAAACAGAAAACCAACGCCACGTGTTTTCACTCATAGAGAGGTGATGAACAATCAGAACACTTGGACATAGGGAAGAGAACAACACTCACTAGGCAGGGGGGTGGGGGGACGGGGGAGGATGGGAAGGGATAACACCAGGAGAATGCCTGAAGTAGGCGATGGGGTGGTGGGGGGGATGGAGACAGCAAACCACCATGGCATGCATGTACCTATGCAACAATCCTGCAGGATGCAGGATTTGCACATGTACCCTAGAGCCCAAAGTACAATTAAAAAAAAAAGCTGAAGTTAGAATAGCCTTCTAGATTTTTTCGCCACATGAATATATATAAACACAAAAGCATTTTAAACTAAATTAGATCATGTCATGCATACCTATACTGTGAATTAGTTTACTAGATTCACTTAAAACTTGATTTCAGTACACAAAGAAATCTCCCACTTGTTTTACCTGCTGCATTATTAGAAAAAATATATAATTTAAGAATCCCCTATTGATTAAAGTACCCTTTAAATGCATTTTTTTAAGTATAAACTGAAATTTTTCCTTTCCCTAATACACTCTTTCTTGGGGAATAAAATTTTCTAAAGAGTATCTTCCGTGTTTTCATTCTTCTGATAGATACCATTGGGGTTTCTTTATCTTTTATTGAGACAAAGTCTTGCCCTGTTGACCAGGATGAAGTGAAGTGGCACAACCCTGGCTCACTGAAGCCTCAACCTAACGGGCTCAAGTAATCCTCACACCTCAGCCTCCTGAGTAGTTGCTTGTTGTTGTTGTTGAGATGGGTTTCGTTGTGTTGCCCAGGCTGGACTTGAACTCCTGAGCTCAATCAATCCGCCTATCTTGGCCTCCGAAAGTGCTGCAATTACAGGAGAGTGCCACCACACCTGGCCAGGTTTCTATAATGTATTCCTTATATTTATTTCTTGATTTTTATTACAGCATTATTTTACAGTGTTTATTTTTAAGCCATTAAATTATATTCCATAACTAGATCCCAGTACTCTGTTCTTTCTCAGTAGGTGATTTTTGGAGGCTGAGAATGAACAGGCAGCATTTACAATATTATAATTATATATACATATATATATTACTCACTGTAAAACTAAGTATTGTGGAATAGATCCACAGAGGAGGAAATGTGATCCTATGCCATTTAACTTCTCCTTTTTGAAAGAAAATATCCCAAGATTCAAGCTCAAGTAGATTTCATTTTAATTTTTTTGTTTTTCTTCAATTTACCTGCAATTCTTTCTTACATCTCAGGTTATCTTCTTTCTTGGATTCTTCTACCATTTCATTGGTGAAACTCCTCACATATATTTTTTCATATAGGAAGCCTAGATAATTTGATAATAAATAGTTTATTTCCATGCATATTTGAGTATCTTTTTTATCACTGCCTTCTTACTTAGCAAATAGTTTTGGCTACATGAGATTTTTGGTGCAAAGTTATTTTCTTTCAGAACTTTGAAAGTACTGCTCCATAATCTGCTAGAATCAGATGCTGTTTATGAGAAATATGATTTTAGCCCAGTTCCTGCATGTTTTGTCACTTATTTTTCCCATAGGGGAATATGTAGGTATATATATCTTTTTTATTCCATAGAGTTCTAAAATTTTACTAGGAATTGAGTATTTGACTTTTTTAAAATAATGTGATTCAACACATAGTGAGCCCTTTCAAACTGAAGAATTTTAAGGCTTTTTTCAGCCTTGTGAAGAATGATTTTATCATTTCATTATTTTCTCCCCACTATCTTAAAGTATCACCTGCCTCTGGAAATCCTATTAGAAAGACATTGGTCTTCACAGATCTTAATTCCCAAGTCTCTTATTTCCCAAATTATCCATTAATTAGTTATACTGTATACTTTACATATTCTGGGAGGTTTCCTGAACTTACTTTTCAAAAATCACTTTTTGGCTATATCTATTCCATTAGTTGGCCCATATATCAAATGTTTTATTAAGAAATCACTGCAATTCTTGGGAAAAGTTTTAACTATTTCAATATTGTTTTGATTCTTACTTTGAAAGGTTGGTGTAGAAAGAATTCTTACTTGATGGACAAAGAACACAAGAGACTGAGAGTTAAAAATCAGAAAGAAATAACATTCTAGAGGTTTTGTTAAAGGTGGGCTTTTTTTTTCCCTTGTTTTTAAAAAAATGGATGAAAGTCCACAAATCTTTGTTGGGCATGGTGGCACATTATGTCTGTAGTCCCAGCAACTTGGGAGGCTAAAGCAGGAGGATCGCTGAGGCCAGGAGTTCGAAGTTACAGTACTGTTCGAAGTACTGTGATGTGGGCTATGATCACATCACAGTACTCTATAGCCTGTGTGACATGGTGAGACCCTAGTGCTCACCAAAATAAAAAAGCTGGTCTCAGTGACTCATGCCTATAATCCTAGCATATCTTGGGCCCAGGAGTTCAAGACCGGCCTAGGCAACATACTGAGATTCCATCTTTACAATAAATTAAAATATTAGCCAGGTGCGATGCTGCATGCCTGTAGTCCCAGCTACTTGGGAGGCTGAGGTGGGAGGATTGCTTGAGCCCAGGAAGTCAAGGCTGCAGTGAATTGTGATAGTGCCATTGCACTCCAGCCTAGGTGACAGAGCAAGACTCTGTTACATACATACAAAAAAGCCAAACAATTTACCAATCTAATGTGAAATATAAACTGAAGTATAGCGTATCATTATTAAAAACGTCATATTCTGTACATGCATACTTTTTGGTAATCAGATTTATAACGTGTGTCCAGGCAACCATACATTCGACAGACTACCATCACAGATTCTGCCTAGCACTGTGGTTTAGGAGAAGGATAATTATAGAATTATCAAATATAATTATAATTCCATGATATATATGATACATATCAATATATATGCATGAGTCCCCCACTGATTAGTTTCCATGTAAAAAATTTTATTTCATTAGTATCTCTTGTACATGGGAAATTATCACAAAGCACTTTACTGCACACTAAAAATATGCTATATGTAAAAGGGGTTAGCTACAGTTCCTGAGTCAGCTACTCATCACTCATTTCCCGCACCTGAAAGAGTCCAAGGACACTTAAATGCAAATTCATTGTACTTTTCACCATTTTGAGTGAACCCATTTTATAGGCATCTTGGGGATATTTGCACATCAGAATTTTTCATTCTGAAATGCTGACTCAGTTCACCGGAAAGAAGGATTCTACTTCTGAATGTGAAAAAAAAAAAAAACCTGACTTTCCAGACCATTTTCCCTATTCACTTTGGATAATGCCACTTTATAAACAGGATTTGATGCATGCAAAGCAGCAATCTGAAAGCACCAGTAGTATATACTATAAGCACTTATTATAGTATTTGTAAATGCCTTATTAATGGTTTCAAAATAGCTTTGAAACCAGCCATGATATGTACCACAGCTAATTCAATTTAACAGTGAAAAGATGCTATGTCATTCTGTTATGACAGATATAAAACATACACCATTAAAATATACTTGGCATATGTAATCAAAGTTACTTTTGCTTTATATTTTCTAGTAGTATAAAAAGGGAGAGGAAGCACTCCTAACATGCTTTCAGTGGACTTTTCCACAGTTTCTTCTGTTGCTTTTACTGTCTAGATACAACAGTTTTCTGTACATAAAAATTTCTCACTCTAACATGAATTGGGTTTATAGGGACTCCATCTAAACATTATTCATGAACTATTCTGAACACACACACAAAATGGTACCCTCAATGCTCTTCAAAATGCTGAAGTTTCAATTTTCCTTAATTCTGCTATCAGGACAGGCAAAGCATTCATCTCAGTGAGGGCCTGCCTTTTAGGCATCATTAATGTTTTAGATTTTTATAAATTCTGCTATGGCTAAATAGACCAGGAACCTGAACTCTATAGAGTTCCCAAAACAATTCAGCAGCTACTGCCTTTTTTTTTTAGTTTTATTTCCAAGATGAAGTTTAAAAATAAGAATAAAAACTGGAAACAGGCTGGGTGTGGTGGCTGAGGTGAGCGGATCACTTGAGCCCAGGAGTTCGAGACCAGCCTGGCCAACATGGTGAGACCCTGTCTCTACCAAAAATACAAAAATTAGCCGCGCATGGTGGTGCACACCTGTAATACCAGCTACTCGGGAGACTGAGGCATGAAAATCTTTTGAACTGGGAGGCGGAGGCTGCAGTGAGCCAAGGCCGCGCCACTGAAATCCAGGCTTGGAGCCAAGACTCTACCTTCAAAAACAAAAAACAAAACAAAAGAAAAATACTTGGGGGAAAAAGTATTTTGAAATGTGTAAATGGTCTTTTACTAAGAAAGAGGCAGACATCTCACACTTACGAAATTCTCAACCCTGAAAGAGAGAAGTGAAACAAACTTTACAAATAAAAACAAAAGTTAAAATACTTCAAAAATAACAGAGATTTTTTGATCTTGGGCTTCTGGAGGAAAAAAGAAAAAGAAAAAAAGAAAACAGAGATTTTTACCTAAGAAATTAAAGTTTCAGATTTAAAGTGGAAAATATCTGAAAAATGTTGTGATTATGAATAAGCCTTATGACACTTCGGCATCAGCCTTGACTTAGACTTATTTCCCTAAATTAATATTCATTCTACACCAATGAACCACTAAAGGGCTTACTGATCAAGATTCCAAAGGACTTTTTTCCTATTCATATTTTGTTATGAATATACCAAACTGTATGAAAAGTCATTTTTTTTTTCCATTTCTGTAAATACGAGTTTAATAAAATGCAACCACAGATAACATACCAGGCTAATGTCTCAGTCAATTATCAACTTAGCCATGTTTTCCTATCCAAGAAATTCATTTGTTTTTGGTGACAGTGGTGGTGAAATTATTTATTTATTTATTTTTCATTTGGTTTTTTTTTTTTTTTTTCCAAAAGCGCTGTTTTTATTTATATAGAGTCCTAACCACTTCGGCGGTAATCATATATTTGTTCCAGTTTGTTCCATGTAGGTTTTGAGAAAGATTACAGTATTTTGTTCTTCTTACAAACTGAGACATTGAGTTCTATCAATGATCTTACTTTTATTCTAGCTGCCAGGAAAGTCACAGCTAAAGTTTACATTCAATTATAGTAGCTTTCTTTACTTAAAAAATTAATAAAACTTTCTTATCTTCCCCTTTACAACCTAACTTTTGCCTTTGTTCTTACAGTATGATCCTTGATCTTACTATTTCTGTAGTTTTAAGTTAGAAGTGAGGACTCAACTGGACACTGCTCTAGTTATTCAAATAAGATTCTATGTGAAATATAAAAATACATTTTTCTACTGGAAAGTGAGTCTATTTGAGTAGCTAGGGTTCCTGTTGTAATAGAAAGGGTACCAATCCCAAGTAATGAGATTTCTCAAATGGAGTCATTATCATCAGTGGAATATAGTATTTCAGAGTGAGTAAAACTTATGAAAAGTGAATTGTTCATATTCTGGGTTATGTATGTATTTGCCATGGTCAAGGAAGCTTGAAGCTTCATATTCATAAATAAATCACATCAAATGCAATAAGAATACCACCTAATGAACACTTTATAATATGCATTAACAGTATATTTTTTAATTTCTAAAACAGCCCTATGAAGTTATTTTTAACATCTTCATTTTACCTATGTGAAAACTGAGCCATAGAGAAGATGCCCAGTATGTATGAAAATAATATTCAGCATGTTTCTGTGTTAGGTATAATGTTAAAAATACCAAGATACACATCAAACTACTAAATCAACTAAGGCTAAATGCTCTTTTTTAAATAACTCCCTTGTTAGATCTGAATGTTCCAGAATTGTAAACTTAATTTGGCACCTGATCTGAATTCAGGTCACTGCTCTGTAGTCAGCTGTGTTGTATGACTTTACACCAAGCCCCAGAGGAACCACACTGAAAAATTAGCTGCTCAGTGTAACGAATGGCCAGATGCTGGACTCAAGTAGGTTACGACATTTCAAAGCATGTGTGCAAGCACAGAAGGAAATTCTCAGGTCCCAGATCTTAAACTTTACGTGTAATAAGCAAAATACTAAAATCTCAAGTTCCCTTTTAAAAAGTAATTAAATATATGACTTTTTGTTTGGCAAAATGCTCCCTAAAGTAAATAGAAACGAGAGTAACACTTTTTATTTTCTAGCTAAGAGTCACCTGTTGCCTTCAAAAAAAAAAAAATGAATTATTCTAGTAGATTACAAATTTGCTTTGAAAAATTTTGGTAGACTTTTCTCCTCAAAAAATCCAGGAAGTAAGAGAACCTGGATAAGTATTGCCTGGATTAGGTGGTTATTATGAGTAAACACTATCTCAGTAGTATGTTTCCATGCGTGATGAGAACATACCCTTTCCTGCTTTGCTGTCCCCTACCACCAAAATCCCTCTTACCAACTTGCTGAAACCAATAGTTGCAGAGATTTAAATAGTTAACAGGGAGAGAGCATATCTGTTTTGAAACTGTATTTGGAGTAAAAGGTTTGGATACTGAGTCACTGATGAGGTGTTTGGGGGAAATGGTTTCATAAAACTGAAAAACAACCATAAGAAAATAAGGTTGGAGCCAATATGACAAGAACTGATGATTTAACAGTTCTGCCCAGACTGTTCCTGACCACACAATCAAATCATGCCCTCTAACCAATATAAGACACACAAGAAAAGTCTAGTCACAAAACAGATGCTGGGCTCTGACACATTAACTTTCAGATTTTGAAGGGATTTCACAAGATTTCAAATCTTCCCAGATCATCTCAAAAATGTTCATTTCTAAACCTGAAATGTCTTCAAACAGAGACTTTTTGGAAAGTAATTTGTGCAAGTCCTTTTTTCCATTATCACTTACTGGTCAGTATCTAAGTAGTTCTCTTCCTACATCAAAGCTGCCCCGACCTTCCTCTTGCTCATGCTCTAAATGCTTTATTAGTCAGGCTCCAAAATCCTGAGTGCAGCTCCATCTACCACATCCTCCGAGCCAGTTATGTAAGCTCTGTGGCTTCTTTTACCCAATTCACAGTATTTCTCTGAGGGTCAAATAAGATCAAGAACAAGATGTGAAAACTACAAAGTGCAATAAAAAATAGGTGATTATTGGGGGATGTTTTAGTATTTGATTTTTTTATACTAGGATAAAAAATTACTAGGATAATTGCTTTTTGTTTGTTTGTTTTTGAGACAGAGTCACACTCTGTCACCCAGGCTGGAGTAAAGTGGTGCAATCTCAGCTCGCTGTCTCCTAGGTTTAAGTGATTCTCCTGCCTCAGCCTTCAGAGTAGCTGGGATTACAGGCACCTACCACCAAGACTGGCTAATTTTTGTATTTTTAGTGGAGACAGCGTTTCACTACGTTGGCCAGGCTGGTCTTGAACTCCTGACCTCAAGTGATCCGCCCGCCTTGACCTTCCAATGTGCTGGGATTACAAGCATGAGCCGCCATGCCTGGCCTGATTATTGTTTGAAACTCCACACAAAACACAAAAACTACTACATAAATATGGAAACTATTAAATAATTATTTCACATTTTAATTCACAGAAAACATGCCCACTATGGATTCTAGTTTTTTTTTTTTCTTATTTCCTAAATG
Organism: Ateles fusciceps; assembly: GCA_036589455.1. Taxonomy (NCBI): domain Eukaryota; kingdom Metazoa; phylum Chordata; class Mammalia; order Primates; family Atelidae; genus Ateles; species Ateles fusciceps. Next base: position 1,910,439 of record JAZHEH010003256.1, read on the forward strand.
TACTGGAATAAAATATTTCTGAAAAACTAAGCTCTATAAAAGTTTTCAATCAAGGTCATATTTGATAATCATAGTAGTACAGCCTGACAAAATAGTTTTACCTAAAGTAACATAAAAAAATATAATTTCTCTTTCACCCTTAAAACATGTGTGTTTGTATTTATGCACTTCCAAAACTTGTTTCTTATCAACTAATAAGATCAGGTCACATTAAGTCTACTGCTCTCACCTTTCACTGTAATATCTGCTTTGGCAACTGTTACTTAGATACAATGTTCTCCGAACTCAAAAGCTATTTCCCCATTGGCTAAGTGATTTCATACTGTTTCTATTAAACTTGATCTCTTTTCTTCGAAGAGCAGTTCCCCTCAGGTAGTCAAGTCTGTTCCATCTTAGCTTACTTTCAAATTAAGTCACCTTCTGGCATGATACAATTATAGAGCACATTAATAACTGCAGGCACCTGCAGAGTAAATTCAAATGCATTCCTTTCCCCTCCTCCTCTCTTGATATATACCTACAAAACTGTCTAAAAAATCCTATAAAATCTAAAATTCAGAAATAGTCTTCTTTATATTCCTACGTTCCTCCTTACTGATACTAGATTCTAACACTCTTCTAAAAATCTGGCAACACTATCGAATCTATTCTCACCCTGGGATTACTGTGACTCTGCTGAAACCTCATTTTCATAGCCTAACATTCATATCTTCAATTGTCGCTTGACAAACTCGGTTGTCATGGTATATATACCTAAAGAAAACAACTAAATTCAGTACACTATTTTCAGTGACTGCAAAACAGTAATACACAACACAGACATTTTTCACATAAACTAGGTGTAAAGATACAATGTTCACACTTCATATGAGAATATTTTATTTCTAGAAATAAATCTTCACCAGACCAAACATGTAAGTTTACAGAAAGCCAGTAAGACATCATTACATTTACATAGCACCTTGAACACTACAAAAGCCGCTCACTGATAACATGAGAAATAATCAATAGGCTTATAACACTGCCAAAATGGTAGCAGAGTATGGTGTGTCTATTGAGTCTGAAATTAAATTGAAACTTAAGGTCTATCTCTTAAAGCTATATTCATGTATTTAGAACTCTATCAAACAAAACAAGAAAAAAATTACTTTGACATACATCTTTTAAAGATGACTATAAAAATTTGGACAATATAAACAACTCTCCTAAATCAAGCTTTTAAAGGGCAACCATCTTTTAATGATAGTTAATTGCTTTAAGAGAGCAATAAACTAAAATGTAAACCTGAAAGCCAACTATGTTAAGCTCTTTTAAAAATTAAATGCACAAGCAACACTTTGAGACTCAAAATTAATTTATTGCAGTCAATCCTAGGTATACATTTGGCAATTTGTTTCAGATGCTATTTTTTTCTTTAATTTTTGTCGGTACATAGTATACATATTTATGGGGTATGTAAGATGTTTTGATACAACCATGTAACGTGAAATAAATGTTGACATTGAATGGGGTATCCATCCCCTAAAACATTTATCCTTTGGGTTAAATGTAATTTCTTAATATAAAGAAAATGGACAGACAGAACTAACACAGATTTGACTAGGTGAAAAAAGTCCATTTAAGGTGGGAGCAGGGGTTGTGTTCCTGGATTTGGGTTCTTGGGGTAGCATAAAAAGGCTTCACAGCGGAACATTTCTTTTCTGAGGATAAAAAAAAAAGTAGCTGAGTTGACTTCAAATGGCAGTGACTTTACTTGGGATATTTATAGATAAGTTGAAAATATAAAACATTTTCCAAAGAGTGTTTTTTTGTAATTGGGGCTCATCTCAAGAGCAAGAACCTCCAGCCTGCAGCTTTCGTAGGTGCCTCAAACACTGTGCCCAAGTACTCTGAATGGCTTCTATACAATGATAATAAAAGAAAACAAAGAGTTTGCTAAGTGCCAGGCACAGCTACAGGTACAGTGTCAGCTAGGAACTATTATTATAACCATTAGACAGACAGAAGCACTAAAGCACAGGGAGATTAGTAAATTTGCTCAAGATCACAATAGACAGTATGCAGTACCAAGAAACATATCTATAATTGCATTGACTCTAAAATATTAGAATTTATTTTGTTAAAGGTTTCTGTTTAATTCTGTTAAAAAATCCATGCCTTTATTAAAAGTAGCTTTCCTTTCAGATTCACTTATAGCAAGATTTTATTACATATTAAGTTATCAGAGGGTACAAACCACCTGGTTCTAATGAGGTCTGTCCTGATTACTGTAAGGACGATTACATACAAGGTAGAGGCATTTTTCATTATTTCCCAAAACTTACAGGATTTGTATATATCAGTTGTAGATTATGTCTGAAATAGCTACATTCATATATCACTTAAAAATCACATTTAAGTATTCACTAACATAACAAAGCCTGTTACTATGGTAAGTAAAAACACACAGTTCTGTTAGACAGCACTGACGTCCTCAAGCAGATAATATTTGTTCATTATACATTGAAACTTGTGACCTGCCGACACCATAAAACAATGTTTAATATTTAATACCATGTGATGGCAATACTCAACCAAACATGTATTTTATATTATATGTTATTTGACATTTCAATTTCAGATCAAAGCTACTTTAAAAGGGCTGAAAATGTGTCCGAAAATGGTAGTTTAAATTTAATAAATTTTTCTGGAATTGTTTTGCTTTCAACTTTAATTTTAGAGTCCAGGGGGATACGTGCGCAGGTTTGTTACCAGGGTATATTGCATGATGCCGAGGTGTGAGATACAAACAGGCCCGTCACGCAGGCAGTGAACGCAGTACCCACCAGTTAGGTTTTCAACCCTTGCTCTCTCCCTCCAACCTCTAGTAGTCCTCAGTTTCTACTGGTGGCATCTTTATGTCGATAAGTACCCAATATTTAGCTCCCACTTCTAAGTGAGAACATGTGGTATTGGTTTTTTTTGTTCCTGTGTTAATTCACTTAGAATAATGACCTCCAGCTGCATCCATGTTGCTGCAAAGGACATGATTTTGTTCTTTCTTAAGGCCACGCTGTATTCTGTGGTGTACATGCACCACATTTTCTTTATCCAGTCTACTGTTGTTAGGCACCTAGGATGATTCCATGACTTTGTTCTGTGACAAGTGCAGCAATGAACATGCGACTATATGTCTTTTTGGTAGAATTATTTGCTGTCTTTTGGATATGTATCAATTAATGGGATTGCTGGGTCGAAACGGTAGTTCTGCTCTCTTTGAGAAACCTCCAACTGCTTTCCACAGTGGCTGAACTAGGTTACATTCCCACCCACAATACATAAGTATTCTCTTTTCTCTTCTTCTCTGCTGCCTCACAAAAATCTGTTTTTAACTTCTTAATAATAGCCATTCTATTAAAAAAAACTTTGCCAGACATGTAGTTTGTCAATATTTTCTCACTCTGTAGATTATCTGTACAGTCTGTCAATAGTTTCTTTTGATGTGCAGAAGTTCTTTGGATTAATTAGGTCCCACTAGTCAACTTTTATTTTTGTTGCAACTGCTTTTAAGGACTTAAACATAAATTATTTCCCAAAGTCAATGTACAGAATGGTGTTTCCTAGCTTCTAATAGTTTGTGGTCTTAAATTTAAAAGATTTAAAATTAACCTGAGTTAATTTTTATATAAGATGAAAGGTAAGGGTCCAGTTCCATTCGTCTGCCTATGGCTGGCAAGCTGATCCAGCACCATTTATTGAATAGGGAGTCCTTTCCTCATTGCTTATTTTTGTCTACTTTGTCAAAGATCAGATGGCTGTAGGTGTATGGCTTTATTTTTGGGTTCTCTACTCTGTTCCATTGGTCTATGTGTCTGTTTTTTGTACCAGTGTCATGCTGTTTTGGTTATTGTAGCCTTATAGTATAGTTTGAAGTCAGGTAATGTGATGCCTCTGGCTATGTTCTTTTTGCTTAGGATTGCTTTGGTTACTTGGGCTCTTTTTCAGTTCTGTGTGAATTTTAGCATATTTCCACTTCTGTGGAAAGTGACATTGGTAGTTTGATAGAAATAATGTTGAATCTGTAGACTGCTTCAGGCAGTATGGCCATTTTAGTTATATTGATTCTTCCAATCCATTGTTTGGATCATTTCTGATTTCTTTCAGCAATGTTTTCTAGTTCTCCTTGTAAAGATGTTTTACTTCCTTGGATAGGTGTATTCCTAGGTGTTGTATGTGTGTATCCCTACTGCAAATGAGACTGGATTCATGATTTTGGCTCTCCGTTTGAATGTTATTGGTGTATAGAAATGCTACTGATTTCTGTAAACTTTGCATCTGAAACTTTACATTTGTCAGTTACAGGAGCCTTTCAGCAGAGTCTTTAGAACCTTCTAGATAAGTAATCATATCATCTTCAAAGAGAAATATTTTCACTTCTTTTCCTAACTGGATGCCATTTGTTTTTTTCTCTTGGCTCATTGCTCTGGCTAGCACTTCCAGTACTATGTTGAATAGGAGTGGTGAGGGTGGGCTTCCCCTGTCTTGTTCCAGTTGTCAAGAAGAATGTTTCCATTTTTTGTCCATTCAGGATGATGATGGCTGTGGGCTTGTCATAGATGGATCTTATTCTTTTGAGGTATGTTCCTTCAATGCCTAGTTTCTTGAGGGTTTTTATGATGAGGGGGATTAGGGGTTTTGTCAAAAGCTTTCTACGCCTCCATTGGGGATGATCATACAGTCTTTATCTCTAGTACTGTTTATGTGGTGAATCATACTTTTTGATTTGCATATATTGAACCAACATTTCATCCCAGGAACAAAGCCTGCTTGATCATGGGTGAATTAAGTTTTATGATGTGCTGTTGTATTTGGTTTATTAGTATGTTGTTGAGAATTTTTGTGTTTATGTTCATCAGGGATATTGGCCTGCAAGTTTCTTTTTTTGTTGTTGTATCTTCACCAGGTTTTGGTATGAGGGTAACACTGGCTTAGTATAGTTTCAGAATTGGTACCAGCTCCTATTTGTATAATATATCTGGTAGAATCTGGCAGGGAATCCATTTGTCTGGGGCTTTTTTTTTTCTTTGTTTGGTTGGTAGGTTTTAAATTGCTGATTTAATGTCAAAACTCAATATTGTTCTCTTCAGGGTTTCAATTTCTTTCTGACTCGATCTTAGGAGATTGTGTGTGCATTAGTCGGGGTTCTATGAGAGGGACAGAACTAATAGGATAGATAGATAGATATAAAGGGGAGTTAAGTATTAACTTACATGATTACAAGGTCCCACAATAGGCTGTCCACAAGCTGAGGAGCAAGGAGAGCCAGTCCAAGTTCCAAAACTGAAGAACTTGGAGTCCGATGTTCAAGGGCAGGAAGCATCCAGCACGGGAGAAAGACGTAAGGCTAGGAGGCTAGGCCCGTCTCTGCTTTTCATTTTTTCTGCCTGCTTTATATTCGCTGGCAGCTGATTAGACTGTGCCCACCAGAAAAAGAATGAACTGCCTTTCCCAGCCCACTGAATCAAATGTTAATCTATTTTGGCAATACCCTAACAATACTCTGTAACCTTCAATCCAATAAAGTTGACATTCAGTATTAACCAGCACTGTGTGTTTCCAGGAATTCATCCATTTCCTCTAGATTTTCTAGTTTGTATGCATAGAGGTGTTTATAATAATCTCTGAGGATCTTCTGTATTTCTGTGGAATCAGTTGTAATGTCACTTCTAATTGTGCTTATTTGAACTTCTTTTTCTAACCCCTCACCATAAAAACCTTCAATGTAATGCCCTTCTTTGTCCTTTTTTACTGTTGTTAAAGTTTGTTAAAGTTTGAGACCCAAAAATTAATAGAATCAACAAAACCAAAATGGGTACATATATATTTAGGACAATTAAATCCTCTTGCTGAAATGAATCCTTTATCATTATGTAATGCCCTTCTTTGTTCTTTTTTACTGTTGTTAAAGTTTGTTTTATCTGATGTAAGAATAGCAAGCCCTGCTATTTTTTGGTATCCATTACTTTGAGCCTATAGGTGTTATTACCTGTGAGATGGGTCACTTGAAGACAGCAGATGAATGAGTCTTGCTGTTTTATCAAACTTGCCACTCTGTGCCTTTTGAGTACAGTGTTTAGAACATTTACAATCAAGGTTAATATTCATATCTGAGGTTTTGACCCTATCTTGAAGTTGCTAGCTAGTGGCTTTGTAGTACACGGTTGCTTTACAGGGTCTGTGGGGTATGTGCTTAAGGCTGCTTTTGTGGCAGCAGGTTTGGTTCTTCTGTTTCCATATGTAGAATTTGATACGGTTTGGATCTGTGTCCCACAAAATCTCGTGTTAAATTGTAATCTCCAGTGTTGGAGGTGGGACTGGGTGGGAGGTGACTGGATCATGGAGGTGAATTCTTCATGAATAGTTTAGCACCATCCCCCTTAGTGCTGTTCTCATAATAGAGTTCCCATGAGATCTAGTTGTTTAAAAGTGTGTGGCACTACCCCTCCCTCTCCTGCTCCTACTTCTGCCTTGTAAGATGCCTGCCCCTCCTTTACCTTCTGCCATGAGTAAAAGTTCCTTGAGGCCTCCCCCAAAGTAGATACTGCCATGCTTCCTGTACAGCTTACAGAACCATGAGCCAATTAAACATTTCTTATAAATTAGTCTCAGGTTTTTCCTTTTCTTTTTTTTTTTTTTTTTTTGACTTGGAGTCTCACTTTGTCATCCAGGCTGGAGTGCAGTGACGTGATCTCGGCTCACTGCAACCTCCGCCTCCCAGATTCAAGCAATTCTCCTACCTCAGCCTCCTAAGTAGCTGGGATTACAGGCATGGGTCACCACGCCCAGCTAATTTTTATATTTTTAGTAGAGACAGGGTTTCACCATGTTGGTCAGGCTGGGCTAAACTCCTGACCTCGTGATCTGCCTACCTCAGTCTCCCAAGGTGCTGGGATTACAAGCATGAGCCACTGCCCCCGGCCTCAGGTATTTCTTCACAGCAATGCAAGAACAGACTAATACAGCATGCCCTTAAGAATCTCTTGTAAGGCTGGTCTAGTGGTAACAAATTCCCTTAGTGCTTGCTTGCCCAGAAAAAGTTTTTATTTCTTCTTCATTTATGAAGCTTAATTTGACAGAACATGAAACTCTTGGTTGCAATTTCTTTTCTTTAAAAATGCTGAAAATAGGCCCCCCATCTCTCCTGACTTACAAAGTTTCTGCTGAGAAGTCTGCTGTTGGCCTGATGGGGATCCTGTTGTACATCATCTGAACTTTTTCTCTAGCTGCCTTTAAGATATTTTTCTTTAGCACTGACCTTGAACAGTTTGGTGACTATATGACTTGGTGATGTTCATTTTGTAAAGTATCTCATAGGTGTTATCTGGATTTCCTGTAACTGGATGTCTACCTCTCTAGCAAGCTTAGGGACATTTTCTTGAATTAATTCCTCAAATTTGTCTTCCAGGTTGCTTATTTTTTTTTCCTTCTCTCTCAGTAATGCCAATAATTTGTAGTTTGGTCACTTTACATAATCACATATTTCTCAAAGACTGTTTACTAAATTATTTTTTCCTTCATTTTTGTCTGACTGGGTTAATTCAAGAGACTGATCTTCAAGTTCTGAAATTCTTTCTTCTGCTTGGTCCAAACCATTAGTAAAGCTTTCAATTGTATTTTTAAATTTCTTGTGAGTTTTTCAATGCTAGAACTGATTGATTTCTTTTTAAGATATTTATCTCTTTCTTCATTTCCTGGATAGCTTTAGTAGCTTCTTAGTGCTGATTTTCAATCTCGCCTTGGATCTCGTTGAGTTTCCTTGTTATTCATGCTTTGAATTCTTTATCTGTGATGCCTGCATTTCCATTTCAGGTAGGGACCACTTCTGGAACGCTAGTGCAATCCTTTGGTGGTTTTACTATGTTCAGATTTTTAATGGTGCCAGTAATCTTACGCTGGTTCCTTCTCAGCTGAAGGTGCTAGCACTTCTAACTTTTGTAATTATTTTCATGTAGGTAGGAGTTTTCTTTCTCCTTTCTTCCTCTATAATTTTTTTTTCCTTCCCTTTTCCTTTCCACGCCTTCCTACGGGTGTGAAAGTAGAGTACGTTCGGTAGGATCTTTTGGTTTTGCTTCTATTTTGCTCTGTCTTTTGGGTTTGTTTCCACCACTTCTTTTGGTAGTTTTGTATCAGGCTGTCCAGTTCAATCTACATGCCAGTAAATGATGCTTATAGGTAAGAGCCAGTTGTGGCCAATGTAGCTGGATATACACTTGATCCTTGTTTACTGGCAGAAGCTCTCTGCTGCCTCAGACAATGAGCTGATTCATGGAATGCACAGTGGTCTGAGCTCCCTACTCAGCCCCAAGGGCATGGGGCCAGACTGGGCAGGTCCACTTATAGGTTCCCTGATACAGGCACAAGCACTGGCACTGATAGAGAATCCAGTGGGTGGCTACCAAGCACACAGAGGTATGCCTAGGCATGGAGCTCCTTAGCACCAAGTTCTCTGCACAGGAATGGGAAACCTCTTCAGCATCAAGTTCTCTGTACAGGGATAGGGGATGGCCTAAACATCAAATCTAGAAGAGCTCTGCCTGGGTGTAGAGTATAGTGGGCTCCCCCTGCACCAAGATCCCTGCATGGAAGGGGTAGGATGACTCAAGCTGCTGAACCAGGCAAGCAGGTGTTCTGAATACCTGGAGATCTGTCCGGGCATGAAGCAGAGAGTCCCCCTACATGAGGATCTCTGCACAGGAAGGGTGGGGCAACTCAGGCTGCTGATCCAGGTAAGCTTGTGCTCCAAATGCCTGAAGACCTGCCTGGGCATATAGCAGAGAGGGTCCCACTGTACCACAGGAAGAGTTGGGTGGCTCAGGCTGCTGAACCAGATAAGCAGGTGCTCCAAATGCTGGGAGATCTGCCTAGGTATGAAGCAGAAAGGGCCTCCCTGCACCAGGATCTTTTATCAGACAGACACTGTCACAGGGGCTGTTTTCCAGTGTTGTACTTACCAGGAAATGGGGTATCCTTCATGTTTCCAGTGGATTCCCATTTTCCTTGTGTTTTGAGACAGACTCTCACTCTGTTACCAGGCTGGAGTGCACTGGCACAGTCTTGACTCAGTACAACCTCCGCCTCCCAGGTTCAAGTGATTCTCCTGCCTCACCCTCCCAAGTAGCTGGAACTATAGGTATGCGCCACCACACACAGCTAATTTTGTATTTTTAGTAGAGACAGGATTTCACTATGTTGGCCAGGATGGTCTCAATCTCTTGACTTTGTGATCCACCCACCTCGGCTTCCCAAAGTGCTGGGATTACAGGAGTGAGCCACCTCTCCCAGCCCCCATTTTTTTTCTTGGAAAAAAAAAGCTCATACAGTTGATCTTCATGCACTATCTTGCTATTTCCAAGTGGCTGAGGCATGCCACAAACCTCTTATCTGTCATCTTAGAGAAACAACATACACTTTATAAATAGACAAGTAAATCGTTTGGTGAGAGAGAAAAACATAGGAAACAGCTTGTAGAGTGACCCAAGTACAGTCCTAGAGTTGCTCTCAAGGAAAGTAAGAAAAGTAGCGGCCCCAAACCTCCCCTTAGAAGGAAGGTTTTTCCCACCGAGTCTCACCTTCTGGCTGGAAGTCATCACTTTCTGTTTTTTTAATGTTACCTTATACTCATAGCATTTGATGCTTTAATGATAATTCACATTTAATTTTAGAAAACTTTTTTCTTACAGTAGAAAGATGATCATTTATTATATTTACATATTGAATGTCTTCAATAACAATAAATATAGGAAGGTCATCAACATGACCAATAGAATTTAAATAATTATATATAAAAAAAATTGGTTTAGAAGTCAACATCTTTTAAATGGTTAGCTCAGAAAATACAGAGCTCAAAACACATTACTAAAACATGAACTGACCCTAACAAACGAAATACTGCTTTGATTCTATTATGCTTCATATTATACTTTTCAAAAAATTTTTTCAAAAAAAAAAGACAGTAATAAAAACTAAAAAGAAATCAGTTCATTGTTGTGTGGAAGGAGAAATATATCACTCTCTTTGTCAGGAAAAAGAAGAAAATCATATTTAAAGCCAATGGCATTCTGCACAGATGGGCATAAACAGCATGCTATGTTGCGTGTACACCACATCCTTTTCTTATCATTCAGCTTTATTTCTGGAAATTCTCAAATTAGGAGAAAAAAGTTACAATAAATCTGTTTCTAAGATCCATATTGTATATAGAAGTGAAAAATCAGCTGTTCAAATTCCAATACCTACTGATCTCTGTGTTCAAAGCTGCTTTTGTTTACTCTTCCATGTTCTCTTATTGTTAGAGAGGGCAACTAATTTTAAAAAGTATTGGATGGTATTAAGCAATAACTTTGTATAGATTTTCTTTTTCACAGAACAGAATTAAATGTGAGTGCAGATGTGAGTAGATACAGAACAGTGTATGATATTTTTGTGTATGTGTTTTCTTTTAGAATCCAAAAGCCCTTTGGATTGTTAGTGAAGCTCAGACAGAGTAAAGCAAATACAGGAATAAGACAACTGAAGTCGAGTGACACAGTGGACAAGAATCCGATTTTAAATCTTGACACCACTTGAGAATGGGAATAATGTATTATTTATTTTTCACTCTATGACTAACAATTATTAAACATCTAATATATGCCAAACGCAGTTCTGGACATACTCCCATATCTGAACTCGTTTAATCTTAACAACAATCCTTCTGAGATAGGTTTTATTAACCTTCATTTCAGATGAGGAAATAAACTCACAGACATTCCTAATTTGCCTGATTTAGCTAGGCACAGTTTCAATTTTGTTCTTCCTTTCAGTTAACTTATATTTCTTATGTACTTTCAGCTTGTTCCAGGCACTATGCTTGGCACAGCAGCTACATTCCTCTTTCTACTAAACCATATAACCAGTCTGTGACACCCAGCACAGTACCTAGGTCATATTAGGTTCTCGAAGGTTCACTGAATTATTTGGTTAATTTACTTGTCTCTATAAAATAAACATTTACATGAACATTTGGGCCCAGGTTTATATTATCTTAAAACATCTTGTAATTCAACACTAAAACATGTATTTTTAAAATAATTTTTAAAAAGACAAAATATTTCACTGATTATAGACATCTAGAAAACCCAAGTCAGGTGGCAAATACCCACACTGAAAACTAACAGAATCATAGAAAGGAAGTGTGCTACAGTATGATGCACGTTCTCTCAACTTAGTATGTAAATAAATCATGCATTCTTCAATTGTTTCAAGAATGTGTGATGTGAACACCTAATTCTATTACAAATATCACATGGGCATGGTCTTCCAGTGTTTGGACATGTATTCAAGGCATAGTGTATTATGTGGACCAAAGAGCAAAAGCTTGACATAAAAAAGCTGAGTAATGCATGGATTACTTTGTAGTCAGACATGGATAAGGTTGAATGTTAGCTCTGTCATTTACTAGCTACCTTACCTTGGAGAAGTTATTTCACTTTCCTGAGCCTATTTCTGTACTATAAAATACAGATTAATTGTAACAGCATCTACTGTGCACTCAAAGATTATTGTGAGGACTAAATGACAGGACATGTGTGAAACATCTGACATATACCCAGGTCAGAGTTAGGGCTCATTAACTGTTAGCTATATACTGAAGTAGAGAAGTTAGGGAAATAAATTTTCTGGTAGGCATGAGGTAAAGCAGACTACACAATATTCACCTTCTTTTTATCTTAACCTTTAAAGCTCCTTTGTATGCAGGAAAATGCCTGCTCCTGAATAAGCTGATCTCCATACTGGCTTATTTATCTTTCCTAATTCAAAAACACCCTCCTTAAAACACAAACATACTTTTTCATACTACCATTCAAAATAACTGCTTATAATATAACTTAATAGGAAAAATAGGAAAATTACTGATTTCTTTTTGTACGGTTCTATACACCTTTAACAAATTATGCCTTTTCATTTTCAAAGGATAATACCAATTCTTTCCAAAGGCATGATCAAACCTAAATAGTGGTAAATTTGAACATTTCTTTTAAGTTTGTTTTTTTGTTTTTTAAGAATAAATTATCATTTTATGAAGTATGAGCCAGCAGAAAGAGACAAGAGGCTGACTCCAGACAGTCTGTAGTCTTTAAGCTTAAAAAAACACATCTTTCAGAGATGATAAAAATTGGGATACTCAGATGTCAGCAGCTCTCAATATAAACATGAAACAACAATAAAAAGCAAATCAGTAAAAGGAATAAACATGTCAGAAACATTGTGGGATCCAGTGACCATCACATATCTTAATAATGAGCTCAGCATCAAGCCTGTATGAGCCTTCTCCTGTCGGAGCATCTTGATGAACCAAAGGATCAACAGAAAATACTCCCACAGTGCTTGCTTTTTAAAGTAGGATTATGTGAAAGTAACTGAGAATTACTCCCACCCCTTTAATGTTGACAATCTTCCAGTTAATGAGAAGATGGATTTTCTCCCCAAGATCGGGTTTGAGAATCTTCTGTTCTGTATTAGCTAATCTCTCATGAATGTTTTTTAACGCTGAAAGTCCTCATATTTGCTATTACAAAAAAGCAGATGCAACTGACTTACCTCCTCAGAATTTTAAGCTTACAATCATTTGTTCAAGATTCCACTAACCTTTTTAGTTCCTGTTTGCTGAAAACCTGATTTTAAAGGGGAATCACATAAATCACCTTGAACAACTTTTCCATTTTAGTCCATCCTTCATAGTCATTCACTGTTTTGTTTACAATGTATCAAAGGTTATGATTCCTAGGAAGTTCAGCATTCTTTTTTTGTAAAAATATATGGAAAGAACTCTATCGGGAATGTCATGCCCTGTCCATCCCATAACAACTTTTTTTAATCAGGCAACTTTATATTCATCCTGCCAGGACCAATTCTAAAGTCCAAACCACCTAACAGAATTAACAGTTCCTTCCTCTGTATTCCTAAAGTATTTGTTTACATTACAATTAGAGTATTAACATATTTATTATAGAAATTTGTTTGTCTACAGATAATGAAGTCTTATTCATCTTTATATGTTCAAACAGTACTTGGTACACAGTACTCAGTAAAAGTTTGCTGAATAATTTTATTTATGTGATTCCAAACCTCTAAGTAATAATCTTATTTAAGGAAAATACTATAACACTGAATAGTCTTTGAAATAGTAATGAGAAATACAAAAATTAGCTGGGCATGGTGGCACGTGCCTGTAATCCCACCTACATAGGAGCGTGAGGCAGGAGAATTGCTTGAACTGTGACCCGGAGGCGGAGGTTCCAGTGAGCCAAGATCACACCACTGCACGCCAGCCTGGGTTACAAAGCGAGACTCCATCTCAAAAAAAAAAAAAGAAAGAAAAGAAAAGAAACAGTAATGACAGAGAAAATAATACTATTTCAACTGAAACCTCAAAAGAGAGTATGATCCTAAGTTCAAAAAAAAAAAAAAAGTAAATTGTGGAAAATAATACTTTTTTCCTTTTCTTATTCATTTTCCACAGCTTCCTAATTCTCTTCCATTAATTCTCTCTTAAGGCAATTTTATTTATGGACAGTTGTATCTATTTTTATGAGCCTAGCAAATATCTTGCCCCAAAGTTACAGAATATGTATCTAGTACTGGATAATGCAAATTCACTTTGAAACTTTTTATTAGAATATTTGCCTGCCTGATTAAAGATGGAATAGGGCAATATTATAATAAATGTGCATAGCCTGAATACAAAGGAGCTAAGAGATAACTGAATACATATATACTCGGCCAAAGAAGACAGACCACAATTATAAATATAGCCTAGATAATCTACAAAGCAAATAGTCATGCGTTAACATATTAATTGAAAGCGATGAACTGAAGTTTTATCAATTAACAAAACACTGCAAACTATATTCTGGGCCCAATTCTAAAAATAGAAAAAAATATGGTATTATTTTATGGTTTACGTTGTTTATGTTTATTTTATGGTATTTGATTACTCCCAGTCCATAGGCACACTTCCTTAACATTTCATATGCACACTTTGGGGAAACATTTTAAAATTTTCATTTGAACTTACTCCTTGTTCTCACATGCCAGCAAACTGTTTCTGGTACATGGAAAACAGACCTCAGCAAAGAATCCGCCGTTTCCATGTGAAAGCCTCTGCTTGGAATACCTCATTCTCCTCTCCCGTCTGCCTACTGAAATCCTTTCTTTCTTTAAGGACCAGACATTGTCCTTATATATAGTCAGACCATATTTTCTGAGTCTCTCTTACAGCCCCTTCCTGGATTAGAACTCTAAGGCAGAGACTGCACCTTAGGTACCTGAGCACACTGTTGCACACTCAACAATATTTGATGAACTGAAAGTAGGCTTTCATCAACTCATAAATAAAATCAATTATTTTATCAATTCCAGCTCATTTCAACAGATTACTATTCCCCAAGTCTAGGGTCCTTTGTCTTAGTTCTGTCAATCCATAAAGAAGCAAGATCATTTCTGCCTTTTTCTATGAGCCTAAAATAGGACAGGCCTCACACATTTACCATTCCCAGGTGTGTAATAGTGTAAAATGATACACACTGATTCCAAGGTATCACTTATCAATTGGGAATTGTATTGTCAGAGGCATGTGAACCAGACCAACTCCATCTTGAATAGGAGTTGGGTAAAATGAAGCTGAAACCTACTGGGCTGCATTTCTAGACAGTTAAGACATTCTAAGTCACAGGATGAGACAGGAGGTCGGCACAAGATACAGGTTATAAAGACCTTGCTGATAAAACAGGTTGCAGTAAAGAAGCCAGTCAAATCCTACCAAAACCAAGACGGCCACGAGAGTTACCTGTGGGCATCCTCACTACTATACTCCCATTAGCACCAAGACAATTTACAAATACCATGGCAACGTTAGGAAGTTACCAATATGATCTAAAAAGGGGAGGCATGAATAATCCACCCCTTGTTTATCATATGATCAAGAAATAACCAGCAGCGCACAGTGGCTAACGCCTGTAATCCCAACACTGGGAGGCTGAGGCAGGCGAATCACAAGGTCATGAGATCAAGACCACCCTGGCCAACATGGTGAATCCCCATCTCTACAAAATAAAAAAAAAAAATGAGCTCGGTGTGGTGGTACGGACCTGTAGTCCCAACTACTCGGGAAGCTGAGGTAGGGGAATCACTTGAACCTGGGAGGCAGAGGTTGCAGTGAGCTGAGATCGCACCACTGCACCCCAGTCTGGTGACAGAGCGACACAAGAAAGGCAAGTGGGGGGAGGAGGTAAATGAACGAAAAAAATGGGCAACCAGCAGCCCTCAGGGTTGCTCAGTCTATGGAGTAGCCATTCTTTTATTCCTTAATTTTCTGAATAAACTTGCTTTTACATTGTACTGCAGACTCGCCCTGAATTCTTTCTTGCGCCAGATCCAAGAACCCTCTCTTGGGGTCTGATCAGGATCCCTCTCCTTTAACATATTTCTCTGTCCTGTAACAATACAACTATAAATAAAATGATCCAAACTTCATCACCATTAACCTGATTAACCTGAAGTACCCGAAAAGTAAAAAGTTACAGGTTCTCATTACTAAGTTAGAATCAGTAAAGAATAATAAGCATGTAACTAAATCTAATTAATAAATAATATCTCCCCTTGTCCATCCCACTAAATGCTAGTAATCCCACTGTAATCCAACCATATCATCTAAAATATACGCTTCAAGGCCCAAGGTTAAGGCCCAACTTCATGAAGGCTGCCAGTTTCCTTTGTTTCTCTGAAACTGATTGATACCACCCTTTCCAGATCTCCCACTTTAGTTAGATCTACTAACAACATAGCAATACCCTGTGTTAGTAACTAAATAAATACTGAATTGAATGGCTTCTCTGTTATCACTTTATAAGAATGAATATAATCTTCTTAACATTATGACAGTGATACTATATTCTCATTTTCTACATAAAGAAACCAAGGGTCAGAAGATTAACAGGTAGTGACAGAACCAAAATTAGAATCTTTATCTGTCCAATTTATACATTCATACTCTTTCCCCAATATTCCAGCATGACCCTGAAACTTATTCTGTCAAATGTTATTCTTTTCTGTCTCTTGTTTTCTTTTCTTTTCTTTTTTTGAGACAGGGTCTTGCTCTGTTGTCCAGGCTAGAATGCAGTGGTGCACTCACAGCTCACTGCAACCTCAACTTCCCGAGCCCAAGCAATCTTCTCACATCAGCCTTAAGTAGCTGGGACTACAGACACATGCCATCATGCCTGGCTAATTTTTTTTTTTTTTAAGATGGAGTCTCACTCTGTCACCCAGGCTGGAGTGCAGTGGCACAATCTCAGCTCACTGCAACCTCCACCTATTGGGTTCAAGCGATTCTTTTGCCTCAGCCTCCCGAGTAGCTAGGACTACAGGTGCCCACCACCACGCCCAGCTAATTTTTGTATTTTTAGTAGAGATGAGGTTTCACCATATTGGCCAGGCTGGTCTTGAACTCCTGACCTTGTGATCCGCCCGTCTCAGCCTTGCAAAGTGTTGGGATTATAGGCATGAACCACCACGTCTGGCCCATGGCTGGCTAATATTTTTAAGTCTTTTTTGTAGAGAAGTGGTATTCCCATGTTGCCCAGGCTGGTCTCAAACTCCTGGACTCAACTGATAGTCCTGCCTCAGCCTCCCAAAGTGGTAGGATTACAGGTGTGAGATACCACATCCAGCTGTCAAGTACTATTCTTTAGTGACTTTGTATATGAGGTTTACCTTCCCAAGAACCATGTAGGTTCCTGGAGAATGACCTCGAACACCAGAGACAGACTTTTCAAATTGAAATGGTACCTAAGTTGGTTAATTTGAACAGATTATCGCTTTTGCTAGGTCATTCTCAATAAATCCTGGTTGAATAAATTATAATATAACAAACAAGAATTAACTTCAGACCCTGCCATCTTAATCCCTGAAAGAACTGGACATTAGCCTTACCCATAGGAAGAACGTGATAGAATTTTCTTTAAAAATATATACAACATATTATATGAATTAACATATTTATTTATTCTTGCTATCATGCATTTATATCAAACCACTCATTTCTCAAGGCATAGATGCATCCAAAATACTCCTAGACTGAAACTCTGTTTTCATTTTTTATTGCAATAAAATATGCATAAAAATGTACTATCTTAACCTTTGTTACGTACACTGTTTAGTGTTACTAAACACATTCATAATGTTGTGCAATCACCACCATCATCCATCTCTGTAACTCTTTCCATCTTGTAAAACTGAGAACCTAAATTCATTAAACAGTAATTCCAGTTCCCCTCCTTCTTTCTAGCCTCTGACAATCACCATTCTACTTTCTGGTTCTAAGATTTTGACTACTCTAAGTATCTCATGTAAGTGGAATCATACAGTGTTTGTCTTTTTGGGGCTGGCTTATTTCACTTAGCATAATGTCCTCAAGGTTCAACTATGTTTAGCATATGTCTTGATTTCCCTACTTTATGATGCTGAATAATATGTTATGCTATGCATGTCTGTGCCACATTTTGTTTTTAGATAAAGGACGTGAAGGTTGCTTCTACATCTTAGTCAATTGTGAATAACGCGGCTATGAACACTAGCACACAAACATCTCTTTGAGATCCTGTTTTCAATTACTCTGAGTACATACACATAAATGGAATTGCTGGATTATATGGTAACTGTATTTTTAAACTTTTGAGCTCTTGCCATACTGTTTGCCACAGCTATATAGTTTGAGTTCTTGCCATACTGTTTGCCACAGCTATATAGTTTTACATGCACACACTGCACAAGGGTTCCAACTTCCCCACATCCTCTCCAACACTTACCTTCTCGTTTTTTTTAAATAGCAGCCATCCTAATTTGTGTGAAGTGCTATCTCACTGTAGTTCTGATTTGCATTTCTGCAATGATTAGTGATGGTGAGCCTCTTTTCACGTGCTTATTGGCATATCTTCTTTGGAAAAATGTCTAGTCAAGTCCTTTGCCCATTTTTGAATCGGGTTGCTTTTCTATTGTTGAATTTGTAATTCTCTATATATTTTGGATATTGAACCCTTAACAGATGTAAGGTTTGCAAATATTTTCTCTCATTCTGTGGGTTACCTTTTAACTGTTGGTGCTGTCTTCTGATGTACCAAATATTTTTAATTTTCATGAAGAACAATTTATTTTTTTCTTTAGTTGCCTGTTCTTTAGTGTCATTCCCAAGATACCAATGACAAATCCGAAATCATGAAGCTTCTGCCCTATGTTTTCTAAGAGTTTTACAGTTTGGGGTTTTAATTTAGGTCTTTGATCCATTTTGAGTTAACTTTTGTGTGAAAAGTTAGATAAAAGTCCAACTTCATTCTTTTGCATATGGATAACCAGTTGTCCTGGACTATCTGTTGAAATGACTGTGCTTTCTCCACTAAACGGTCTTGGCAGCCCCATCGAAAATCATTCAGCTATGCAGGTGAGGATTTACTTCTGGACTCTCCAGTCAATTCCATTGGTCTGTATGTCTGTCTTTACACCAGTAATGTACTGTTTTGATCACGGTAGCTCCGTAGTAAATTCTGAAATCAGCACATTGAGTCATCTAGCTTTGTTCTTTCTCAAGGTAACTTAAGCTATTTGGACTCCCTCAAGATTTCATCTAAATTTTAGATTTTTTTTTTTTTTTTTTTTTTTTTGAGACAGAGTCTTGTTGTTGTCGGTCTGGGCTAAAGGGCAATGGCATGATCCTGGCTCACTGCAACCTCTGTCTCCAGGGCTAAAGCAATTCTCCCGCCTCAGCCTCCCAAGTAGCTGAGATTACAGGCGTCTGCCACCACACCCAGCTAATTTTCTTTTCTTTTTTCTTTTTTTTTGGTTTTGGGTATTTTTAGTAGAGACAGGTTTCACCATGTTGGCCAGGGTGGCCTTGAACTCTTGACCTCAGGTGATCCACCCACCTCAACTTCCCAAAGTGCTGGGATTACAGGCATGAGCCATCATGCCCAGCCAGATTTTTTTTTTTTTTTTTTTCCGTTTTCTGCAAAAAACATCATTGGAATTTTGATAGGGAATGCACTGAATATGTAGATGCCTTTGGGTAGGTATTGACATCTTAACAATATTAAATCTTCCAATTCGCAAACATGGGATATGTTTCCACTTATTTATGTTGTCTTTAATTTCTTTCAGCAAAGTTTTTCTGATTCTCATTGTACAAGTTTTTAACCTCCTTGTTAATTCCTAAGTATTTTATTCTTTTGGATGGAACTGTTTTTGTAATTTCCCTTTCAGATTGTTCACTGTTCATTTGTATATAAAAACTACTGATTTTTGTGTGTTGACTTTGTATCCCACTACTTGGTTTAATTAGATTATTAGCACTGAGAGTTTTTGTGGAATCTTTAGGATTTTCTATGTACAAGATCATATCATCTATAAACAGAGATAATTTTACCTCTTCCTTTCCAATTTGTATGCCTTTTATTTCTTTATCTTGTCTAATTGGTCTAGCTAGAACTTCAGTAATATGTTGAATAGAAGTGGTAAAGAGCAGGCATCCTTATCTCATCCTTGATCTTAAAGGAGAAGCTTTCAGTCTTTCACTACTAAGATGTTAGCTATGGGTTTTTCACATATTACTTTTATTATGCTGAAGTAGTTTCTTTTATTCCTTATTTGTTCAGTGCTTTTATCATGAAAGGGTACTAAATTTTGTCAAATAATTCTTCTGCATCAATTCAGGTGACCATGTGGGTTTTCTTTCCCCCCTACAATCTGTTTATATGATATTACACTGATTGATTTTCACATTTTGAACCATTCTTGCAATCTGGGAATAAATGCCATTTGGTCATGATGTAGAATCCTTTTAATATGCTGCTAAATTTGGTTTGCTAGGGTTCTGTTGAAAATTTTTATGTCAGTGTTCATAAGGGATACTGGTCTGTAGCCTTCTTGCAGCATCTTTGGCTGGCTTTGGTAACAGAGTAATGCTGGCCTCATAAAAAGTATTATGAAATATTTCTTCCTCTTTAATACTTCTTTAATACTTTGGAAACGTTTGAGAAAGATTGGTATCAACTTTACTATAAATATTTGGTAGAATTCACCTCTGAAGCCCTCCAATTCAGAGATTTTTCTCTGTTGGGATATTATTGATAACTGATTCAGTCTCCTAACTAGGTATAGGTCTATTCGGATTTTCTATTGATTCATAATTTTGTCTTTATCAGTTTTTTTTACTTCTAGAAATGTGTTCCTTTCATCTACGGTATTCGATCTGTTGTCCTACAATTGTTCCTAGTGCCCTCCTATAATCCTGTTTCTTTCTGTATAACTGACAATAATGTCCCTATTTTCTTTTTGTTTTAGACTCTGTCTCCCAGGCTGAAATGCAGAGGCACAATCTCAGCTCACTGCAGCCTCTGCCTCCCACGCTCAAGTGATTCTCCTGCCTCAGTCTTCCAAGGGATTACAGGTACATGCCACCATGCCCAGCTAATTTCTGTATTTTTGGTATAACATTGTATTTTATATTTTGGTATAACATTGTATTTCACCATGTTAGCAAGGCTGATCTCGAACTCCTGACCTCAAATGATCCACCTAACTCAGCCTCCCAAAGTGCTAGGATTACAGGAGTGAGCCACCATGCCTGGCCCAGTAATGTCCTCGTTTTCATTTTTGACTTTAGCAATTTAAATCTTCTTGTTTCTTAGTCCATCTATCTACAAGTCTGACAATTTTGTTAATCTTGCCAAAGATGCAACTTTTGGTTTCACTATCTTTTCTTTCTTTTGTCTTTTTTTCTTAATTGTACTTTAGGTTCTGGGGTACACGTGCAGATCATGCAGGATTGTTGCATAGGTATACACATGGCAATGTGGTTTGCTGCCTTCATCCCCCTGTCACCTACATCTGGCATTTCTCCCCATGTTATCCCTCCTCGACCTCCCCACCCCACCGCTGTCCCTCCCTTGGCGCCTCCACAACAGACCCCAGTGTGTGATGCTCCCCTCCCTGTGTCCGTGTGTTCTCATTGTTCAACACCCGTCTATGAGTGAGAACATGTGGTGTTTGATTTTCTGTTCTTGTGTCAGTTTGCTGAGAATGATGGTTTCCAGATTCATCCATGTCCCTACAAAGGACACAAACTTATCATTTATTATCTTTTCTATTGTTTTTCTATTCTTTATTTCATTTAGCTCTGTTCCAATCTTTATTATTTCCTTCCTTCTGCTAGCTTTGCATTTAGTTCTTCTTTATCTAATTCTTTAACTTTAAAGTTAGGAAACTCGCTAATTTTGGTATTAACTTCTTTATCAGATGTTTTAGAATTCGACCTATCAATCATGTTATACTTTCCTCAGATTCATAAATGCACAATATAATAATCCTGTGTATTCAAGTCAAAAGACACAGGGACTCTAAAACAACTTCTTCATGCTCTGAAAGCATATTATTGTTGTTTCCTTTTGTTTTTATGTGTCCTATAAGTCATTAGACACAAAATATGGAGTTTCAAGGTTACTGTTAGAGAACATATCATGAGTCTAATAGTTACTTACTTCCATAGTATCTAAGTTTTACAAACCTCTGATGTATTCCTCCTTTGGTTTTATTGTTCTAAGCTTCATAGCTGGGCTTCTTACAATGCCTGATTTTTATAGAAAGAACACAGTCATATAATAAAAAAAACACTGATCTGAGCACATTGACATTCACCCCAGTGTTTTATCTGGGGCTCTGCTTCAGGCCACTGTTGCTGAATACTGTGGACTCCATTCTCCAAGTATACACATTTGTTTTGTGCTTTATTTACATATAACTAAATTCTTATAGATAATTAAAACATAGAACTTTTAAAAATTCTGTAACTCAGGATTTTCACTAATTCAGGTTGAGTCCCTCTATCCAGTCCAAATTCATCCAAATTTTACTGAACAGCCCTTAAACCTGTGAAATAAAATGCCTCGTAACAGACATAGGCCATCTGAAGGTCAATCAAATCCCATGGAAATATGACATAAAGCATCTTTCTCTGACAACAGACAGTAACTAAGGTCTCAGCCTTGTTCTCTGATCTCTGCTTAGATCAGAATTCAGTTTTTCAAATAATGCCCTGTAAATGTTAAGTCAAAAACATAGACAACACTCTACTGGGGTCAGTACTAGGACAAACAGTATTACATTTTATGGAATCTATCTTTACAATCATATTTTTATACAGAAAACTCAATGACTACTGTAGTTGGAATACCTGACAGATGTTCCTGCTATATTCATTTTCATCCCTTTGATTTTTGTATGAAGATTTTTTTGATAATTCTTTTTTGATACCTATAAAGACGTTTTTGGGAAACCTGAGCTGGTGTCCTCCTTCGTACCTTAGCACCAGACAAGAAGGCAGGAACAGCAAAGACAAAGTACAATGGGCAAGAGCAGGGGTTGGCAATTGTTTCTGCAAAGGGCAGGCTTTACAGGCCAAACCGTCTCTACTGCAACTACTCAACTATGCTGCTGTAGCAACAGATCAGACATGGTACGTAAATGAGTGGCAAGGTTCAGACACTTAGGCTTGTAGTTTGCCTGCTCCTGGCCAACAACAAAGATATGGCATCTGATGCCCACGTTTGAATACTCACTCTGTTTTTTCACTAGCTGTATTAACATAGGCAAGTAACTTAATGTCTCTAGTTCTCAGTTTCCCATCTGCAAAATGGGGATAATTAAAGTACTAATTTCATATGCCTAATATGGAGATTTACATATAAGCCAATGTGTATAAAGTCATTAGCACATGGTAAATAATATGTTTACTATATTAATATGTGAGCAAATATACATTAAAAAGGTGCCATTTTGTGAAATGAAACAGCTGAAATAACACATTCAGCTTAGATGACTTTGTTTCAAAAAAAAAAAAAAGGTGAAAAGTTTCAGAAAAGAAGATACACAAATGGCCAATAAGCCTATATATAAAATGCTCAACATCATTTATCAAGGAAATGCAAACTAAAACCACAATATAATGTCCCTGCACACTGTTACAATGGCTAAAATTAAAAAGAGACCACATCAAATGTTGGTGAAGAAGCGGAGCAACTAGTAACCCCATACACTTTTGATTAGAATGCATAACCACTTTGGAAAATAGTTTGGCAGTATCTTATTTTAAAATGTATAAACCACCACCACCACCACCAAAAAACGCACTTATATGACCCAGCAATTTCACTACTGGTATTTACCCAAGGGAAATAAACCATATGTCCACCCCAAGACTTACACGTGAACATTCACAGCAGCTTTATTCTTCATACCTAACCCGTGGAGACAACACAGATGCTCATCAGCAGATGAATGGATAAACAGACTGTGTTCTGTCAGTACAGGCTACCTTTCAGCAAACTGCTGACACAAACAATGACATGGACAAACCTCAAAATCATTACGCTAAGTGAAAAAAGTCAGACCAGAGTCTACAATGTCCAGTTCCATTTCTACAAAATTCAAAAACAGACAAAAGTAATCTACAGATACAATGCAGATCACTGGATGCTGCAGCCAGAAGTGTACGAGGACTGACAGCAAAGGGACATATGGCAACTTTTAGGGTGATGGGAAGTTTTGTATCTTGATTGTGATATGGCTGTTCATGGTGTACACATTTGTTAATACTCAAAGTATACACTTGAAGTTTATGTAAACAAAAAGGTACAAGAAAAACAGAAATGAAAAATGGAGTACAACTACAAACAGCCAACTTTAAAAGGTGAGTAAGGAGCTCAGCACAGACCAACAACTGGGATCCTTTCAATGCCTCAGGTCAGCCTGGAGGCCCATAAATGCGACGAATGTGAAACCAATAACAAATCTCGGTTACTCTCCTGTTTGTTGACTTCCCTTTCCATCTCAGTCTGTTTAAGAAAAAGAAAAAAAAAGATCCAAGATGGCCGATTAGCAGCAGCTCAGGATTGTAGCTCCCACTGAAAGCGCAGAGAGTGAGTGGATGCCACATTTTCAGACGAATTTTCATAGCCCAGGGACCAAGAGATTCTTGGCAGAGGAGTACCACGGGTTGCCAGCGCGACCCTTTTGGAGGGCGCGGCCGTTTTGCAGGCGCCCCAACGCAGCGGTTCTCAGTCCAGAGTATACGGGACTGAGTGCCCTTTGGTTGGCGTTTCGAGCTCCGGGAAAGCAGAGTCTCCCATTCAGCTGATTGAAAAGCGGACTGAAGTGGGGGAACCAGACCGGGAGATTCCCGGGCAGAAAAGCGCCACGAATCTTGACGCCGCTCTTTCAGCGGGTGTAGTGGGTCGCCGCAGGGGAAGGCTGGTACCCCCCTCCACAAAAAAATAAAAACAGCGGTTGGAACTGCTGAAGATTGAGAGTTTCACAGCAAGTGCAGCTGAACCTGGGAAGGTCCAGCTCTGTGGGGGAGGGGCATCTGCCGAAGGAAAATTAAGAAATAGAGGAAACTTTATCACCAGCAAGCTGGACGTCCACTCAGAGACCTAGTCTGAAGGTCAGCAATTACACAGACGACAGGTGGATAAATCCACAAAGATGGGAAGAAACCAGCGCAGAAAGGCTGAAAACACCCAAAATCAGAATGCCTCTCCTCCTACAGAGGATTGCAGTGCCTCATCACCAATTGAACAAGGCCTGATAGAAAATGAATGTGAGGAATCAACAGAATCAGGCTTCAGAAGGGGGGATAATGAGAAACTTCTGTGAGCTAAAAGAACATGTTCTAGCCCAATGCAAGGAAACTAAGAACCTTGAAAAAAGGTTTCACGAAATGTTCACGAGAATGGACAATTTAAAGAGGAATATAAGTGAATTAATGGAGCTGAAAAACACAATACGAGAACTTCGAGAAGTATGCACAAGTTTTAACAGTCGAATTGATCAAGCAGAAGAAAGGATTTCAGAGGTCGAAGACCAACTTAACGAAATAAAACGAGAAGACAAGATTAGAGAAAAAGGGTAAAAAGGAATGAGCAAAGTCTCCAAGAAATATGGGACTATGTGAAAAGACCTAATCTACGTTTGATAGGTGTACCTGAATGTGACGAAGAGAATGAATCCAAGCTGGAAAATATTTTTCAGGATATTATCCAGGAAAACTTTCCTAACCTAGCAAGGCAAGACAATACCCAACTCCAAGTAATACAGAGAACACCACAAAGATATTCCTCAAAAAGAGCAACCCCAAGGCACATAATCATTAGATTCATCAGGGTTGAAACGAAGGAGAAAATACTACGGGCGGCCAGAGAGAAAGGTCAGGTTACCCACAAGGGGAAGCCTATCAGACTCACAGCTGATCTCTCAGCAGAAACCCTACAAGCCAGAAGAGAGTGGGGTCCGATATTCAACATCCTTAAAGAAAAGAACTTTCAACCCAGAATTTCATATCCAGCCAAACTAAGTTTCATAAGTGAAGGAAAAATAAAATTTTTTGCAAACAAGCAAGTACTCAGAGATTTCATTACCACCAGGCCTGCTTTACAAGAGCTTCTGAAGGAGGCACTATGTATAGAGGGGGAACAACCAGTATCAGCCACTTCAAAGGACCCATCAGTAAGCTGCATCCAGAGCCATCTTACATGTAAGGATATACAGAGACTCAAAACAAAGGGATGGAGGAAGATTTGCCAACCAAATGGAGAGCAAAAAAAAAAAAAGCAGTAGTTGCAATTCTCATCTCTGATAAAATAGACTTTAAAGTAATAGAAACCGAAAGAGATAAGAAGGACATTGTATAATGGTAGAGGGATCAATGTAACGGGAAGAGCTAACGACCCTAAGTCTATGCGCACCCAATATAGGAGCACCCAGATACATAGGGCAACTTCTTGGTGACTTACAAAGAGACCTGGACTCCCACACAATAATAGTGGGAGACTTTAACATTACATTGTCAATATTGGACAAATTAATGAGACAGAAGGTTAAGAAGGATACCCGGGACTTGAACTTAAACCTCAAACAAGTAAACTTAATAAACATTTACAGAACTCTCTACTCCAAATCCACAAAATATACTTTTTTTTCAGTAACACATCACATTTATTCTAAAAGTGACCACATGGTTGGGAGTAAATCACTCCCTAGCAATTGCATAGCATTTCATAGGTTTAAATGAAATATTGGTTGGCTGTTTGTTATTTTCCTCCCTTATTCCTTCCTGTCTCCATTGTATAACACAATTATTTGTATAAAAAAAAGCTTTTAATATCCATTTGTAGATTGCATTCTAGCCTGGGCAATAGAGCAAGATTCCCGTTCTCTCTCTCTTTTTTTTCTTCTTTTTCTCTTTATTTTATTCTTTTTCTTCCTTCTTTCTCTTTCTCTTTTTTCTAAAAAAAAAAAGAAGAAGAAGAAGAAAAAAGGAAAAGAAAAAGACTGTAACAAAAAACAAAATAAAATAAAGAAGGGAGAACTACAGTGTTGATTTGTCTTAAACTGTCAGGGGCACAGAGAAAAGTGTTATGTTCAACTCCCTCAGTATCCAAACAGCAGTTCCTTCCCTTCTTCCTTCCTTCCTTTCTTCCTTCCTTCTTTTCTTCCTTCTTTCCTTTCTTCTTTTAATTAAAAAAAAAAAAAAAAGGATATTGGACTTTAAATCTACATAATTGAAATAAGAATAAAATAAGCAATTAATTGCCCAAAAGTGATTATGTTTTAAACCAGAAGGAATTGAGTCACCTTAAAGTGGCAAGGTTTGGAAAAAAAAAAAAAAAAAGAAAAAGAAAAAGAAAAAAAAAAGAGGTGGGAAGACAAACTTTAGGTTGGCCCCTCCCCCAAGACACCGCGCTACCTCCTTGGAGTCCTCATGCCTTGTCCAGTCCCCGCCCCTCGCCCCTTATGTATGGGCAGGATCTGTGACTTGCTTCTTCTAACAGAATATGGCAAAGGTATATGTTACTCCTGCCAATTGCATTTTATAAAACTCCATCTTGCCAGCAGATCTGCACCAGAGCCTCTTCTTGCTAACTTGATAAAGTACATGGTCATGTGGGGAAAGCTTACATGGCAAGGGACTGTGGGTGGTTTCTAGAAACTGTGGGTAGACTTCAGCCAAGAGCCAGCAAGAACCCAGGGCCCTGCGTCCTACCGAGGAGACAAATTCTTTCAACGGCCCAAGTGAGCTGGGAAATGGATTCTTCCCCAGATTTCAATATGAAAACACAGCCCAGCTGACACTTTGACTAGAGCTTTCTGAGACCCTACATGGAAGACCCGCTGTGTGTGGACACCTGACCCACAGAAACCGTAAGATAAAAAAATATGCTGCTTTAGGCCACAAAGTATGTGATAATTCATTATACAAAATAAAAATATAGACAGAAGAGAAGATATCTAAATGGTTAAAAAGAAAAAACAATGCACCCAATCAAGTAGGCATTTTCAGAACACAAGTAATAGGCAGACAGAGTTGCCTGACTGTTGTCAAGATCGTGCGGCTACTTCTTTAACAAGTAATGCTGCCCTGTTTTCCTTCCTGATACCATGAGAGGACCAACCAC
The DNA here is from genome assembly GCA_036589455.1 of Ateles fusciceps. Classification (NCBI taxonomy): domain Eukaryota; kingdom Metazoa; phylum Chordata; class Mammalia; order Primates; family Atelidae; genus Ateles; species Ateles fusciceps. Next base: position 1,938,014 of record JAZHEH010003256.1, read on the forward strand.
TAAGGTCAGCATCCTCTCAGACCTAAAGTGTTACTACACATGCATCACAGACTTCACAATAGTTTTAAGAGCAATGGAGAACAGCACCTACTGTCCTTCAAAGCCAGTGCCTTATTCCCTTCTGTGGAGCTACACATCCCTCTTGGCTCTAAGTGGCCCCAGAGGATATGACACGACAATCCCAAAAAGCGAATTAAACTACAATATAAGGTTGTTGAGACTGGCCAGGGGTGGTGGCTCATGCCTGTAATCCCAGCACTTCAGGAGGCTGAGGTGGATCACCTAAGGTCAGGAGTTCAAGACCAGCCTGTCCAACAAGCTGAAACCTCATCTCTACTAAAAATACAAAAATTAATTGGGCATGGCAATGGGCACCTATAATCCAAGCTATTCAGGAGGCCAAGGCAGGAGAATTGCTTGAACCCGGTAGGCAGAGACTGCAACGAGCCAAGATCACGTCTTTGCACTCGATCCTGGGTGATAGAGCGAGACTCCATCTCAAAAAAAAATTGAGACTAATGGTTATGTGCATGGGACGCATGACAAAGGCAGTTATTTAACCTCTATAACATATGTATACGGAAGCTCAAATATGTAGACTATTGAACAGGCAAGCACAGAGTACAGAGAGAAAAGACGACAGTGCAGCACCATGGGAAAGAACAATACAAGAAGTCTGGGCCGGGCGTGGTGGCTCACACCTGTAATCCCAGCAATTTGGGAGGCTGAGGCAGGCAGATAACAAGGTCAAGAGATCAAGACCATCCTGGCCAACATGGTGAAATCCCATGTCTACTAAAAATACAATTAGCTGGGCATGGTGGCGCATGCCTGTAGTCCCAGCTACTTGGGAGGCTGAGGCAGGACATCGCTTGAACCCAGAAGGCAAAGGTTGCAGTGAGCTGAGATTGCACCACTGCACTCCAGCCTGGCGACAGAGCGAGACTCCATCTCAAAAAAAAAAAAAAAAAGTCTGAATTGCTGTTAGGGACAGCCCTGCCTGTGATGCATCCACACAACTATTCTATAAAACAAGGGTTTATGATCCTTAAGGCGTCTTCCAGGTCTAATAGTCTATCATTCTACATTATATAAGAATCTTTAGTTGAACAATTATAGTACCTTGGGGAGAAAAGTGTATTAAGGCATCAAGAAAACGATTTTATCTGCTAAGAGTACTTATTCGCAGTAAGTACGATTAGCATGCAGTATTCTGAGTTTAGCACACACCCGATTCTAAGGATTTGGGAGCCTAGTCTTGTAAATGTGAATTACATACATTAGGTCGCAAAGCAAAGGCCACATACATCCACTAAGATAACAAAGGAATATATATAGTAGCTTGAGGCGATTATTAAAGTTTAATGTCCCCAAGTAATCATTTCATGTCCAGTTTTTTATACATATAACTCGGAAATACTGACATTTCATATGCAAGCTATATCTAAAACTAACTTTTCTTTATAGCCAGCTATTAAAAAAAAGGCACGAAGTATTATTTCATAAAGCCTACCAAGTAACTAAGATCAAAGAAATGCACATGATATAGTCAGACTTCTTCTAGCATCGTCAGTACAAACCAGTCAGTGGAGCAAATAAGTTTGGCTGAAAGTCCTATGCTGCCATGTGACAGAAAAGAGAGCTAAACTATCTACATTCCATAGTTTATCTTCTGTCACTAATAAGCTTCATCATCTATTTAAAAATCTTGTAGAAGCTGGGCACAGTAGCTACTTGGGAGGCTGAGGCAGGAGGACTGCTTGAGCCCAGGAGTTCAAGTCCAGCCAGTGCAACACAGTGAAACCTCCAACTCTTTAAAAAAAAATGTTAAAAGATATCTACCTAAATTTTTGGCAATCTCCTGCTGTAGCTTGGAATTTTAAAGTGTACATTTAGACTGTACATTTCAGTTTCTATTATCATTACACTTCATAGAGAATAAAAAAAATACTGTGCTTGCAACTTAAACTGGTATTAAACTGACCCCTGCTGGTCTCATCTTTTCTGTTTCTGCATTTATCAGAGCTGCAAGACCTAACTGGATTCTACAGTTAAATCTGTATTTGATCAGGCTGCCACCTCAAAAACAAGAAGTGGACAAAGATGGCTAGTTGCACCAGATTCCAAATGGAAGGATGCCTTCCTCAGAGCTTTGTCTATTTTATTTGCAAAAACCTAGCAATTAAAATCACACTAATATTCCAAAGAAGTATCTCCTACAGCCTAAGAATTTATTCTAAAAACTAATGCACTCAAGAGACATTTACAAGATTTCTCAAAGACTGCAGGGAAGCAACAATCTTTATCATCACACAGAATTTAATTCTCAAATGGATCTTTTGAATGACTTGTAAATGCCTATAAGTCATTCAAAAGATCCATTTGAGAATTAAATTCTAGCATATGACTGGACACCACAAAGGTGGGAAGGAAGTAGGGCCACCATCCAGCCAGTGGTAGAGCCTGCCTCACTGGTCGTCAGGTCACTTGAGATTCGTTACCGAAATGGTCCAGGGAAATCTCTTCTTTCTTTGTGAACTCACTGTACTTTAAGAACTATAATGGCTGCCATTTATTGGCAACCTACTACGTGCGAGAGACTACGGTTAGGTGCTTTCCATACACTATCGCATTTACCCTACTGACTAACTCTGTGAGATAGGTGCTTTTATGCTCACGCTTGTTTCATGGGTGAGAAAAGCTCTCTTATAATACTGATCATATCATACCACAATGTTTGTCTTTTAAGGAGATGTTTCTTCTCTAAAAAACACAAATACCTTAAGGACAGGAAATCATGTTATTGTCATCTCTGTATCCTCAGAACCTCATATATCTCACTAAAGGCACATAGTAGGCACTCAAAAAATGTCTGCAGAACATACTAATGAAAATAGCATTGAAAGAAAGTAACTACTATATACATACCATGAGCATAACCTATGCTTAGGCATTGAGAAAATAGTGGAGGAAAAGAAAGAAGAGGGAAAAGCTTTGATTCCTGAATACAAACACCCACCCCTATGTGACTATGGAAAGAAAAGGAGAAGCTCCAAGACATAAGTAAACGAATGTTATGGAAATAGAGCTAATACTACTCGTAAGTTAAAAATGAAACAGAAAAAGGAATACTAAATCACAGGAAGTAACACACTGGTGCTAGGCTACTGGAAATGAAACCTATTAAAGAGAAAGAAAAGAGAGGAGGCAGAATTTTGTTAAATTCCATTCTGTTTTCGTAACATATCTACAAAACCAAATGATCTGATACTTCTGTAAGATGTGGACTATGTGAATCCAGTTTTAAAGGTCCAGATATGTATACTTTATTTATATAGATCATCGCATAGTAGGAAAGACAGAGATCATAAAAGCAAATATAATGTAGAAATCTAACAATTCTGTTTCCTGGTCAGGTCCAATGGCTCATGCCTATAATCCTAGCAGTTTGGGAGGCCAAGTCAGGAGGACTGCTTGAGCCCAGGAGTTTGAGACCAGCCTGGACAATATGGCAAGACCCTTATCACTACAAAAAGAAAAAAATTAGCTGAGCGTGGTGGTGCCAACCTGTGGTTACAGCTACTTGAAAGGCTGAGATGTGAGGATCGCTTGATCCCAGGAGGTGGGGACTGCAGTGAGCCATGTGCCAAGATCGCTTCACTGTGCTCCAGCCTGGGCAACAGAGTAAGACCCTGTCTCAAAAAAATAAATAAATAAAATTCTTTGTTCAAAAAAAAAAAGCTGCACATATTTTTCTTTTCTTTTGCTTACCTATCCTTTTTTTTCAACATCTTTTCTTGGTACTTCAGACAGATGAAGATAAATCAAGTATAGTAGTTAACCTCTTTGTTTGGATACAAAAAATCTTTTGTATCAACAATATTGTTATGTAAGCACTTTAAAGCAGATGAGACTTCTGCTTCAGCATATGTTAGGGGGGAAAAATGATAAAAATGTATTCATGACTAGAATAACTGAACAGTCAACAAAATCTGCCTAGAAAATGTAATAAATCAACCTGGTTTCTTGAAGTTGTTAATTATCTAAAGTCAACTGAAGATCCAATCTCTCTCTCCAAACAAAAAAAAATAATCCGAGATTCTCACGATTGTCAATACTTTCTATATCATCCTACCCTATACCAAAACCACTGCTGCAAACTTATTCCTTAGGAGTGATCAGAATTTAACCTCTGCCTGTACCTTCCCTGAGACAGTAAAAGCTACAAAAGAAATATGGAGATCTAAAGGTTCTTCTGTTCAACAATAGCACCTTAAAATTCTAAAATTTACTGAAGGAGCATGTAACCCCATAGAAAATAAAACATTGGTCAAGCTTTGGGGATCTGGACTCAAGACTGTTTGGGTTCACACTACAGTTCTACAAACATAATCTTGGGCAGGTCATCTACTTTTCTAAACCAGATATAATAAGATTGCCGAGAGTGTAAAACTGAGTGATCATATGCAAAGAGCTTAGCATTTTGCCTGGAACCTAAGTGTTTGATAAGCATGAGCTATTACCTTATTACATTCCCTATGCTACGTCCTTCCCAAAGTCCTACCATCGATTCTCAATCTGAACAAGAGAAAGGATCTCAAAATCCTTACTCTAGCTAAACGGGGCTTTAAATGTGCTAGATGTGTCCATCTTGCTTTCCTTCCTCACCATCCCTGCCTGCCAATAATCAGAACCAGGAGAAAGCTTCCCTTGCTCATGCATAAATAAAGTTCTCACTCATATACACCTGTGTATGTTTTATTATAGTAACTAGAGGTCTCAACTTAACCCATAAGATTCCAATTTCAGGTATTTAAAGCTCTTAAATACCTGACACTTGCTCTGTGAAACCAGAAAAAATATAATTGCCACAGTGATAACATCTAAAGCCCAAGATCATTTCTACCAGAACTTATAGAACTCAGAGAAATCAACCAGGATCTGTTTGCAGTATCTTTAAGAATTTGTATCTCCCACTGACACAATCCAGTCATAAAGAAAAACTGCAGCACATTCCAGGTTTCAGACTCCATGACAACTGTGACTTACACAACCTTCAGGTACACCATTCATCCTAATAATTGATTTCAAAATAACAAAAGGAAGTCAAACACTTAAATGTAGCACATTAATATTTAACTAAAATAGCAAATCAAACAAGGTAAATTACTCCTGAAAAAAGACTACATGAATTTCTCTGAAATGAAATCTTGCTGGAGAGGTACATGCCATGTCACTTGCAACCTGAAATACTTCCTCAGAGCCAGGATCAAAAGCACTGGTGATCGTGCTGCAAAATGGCATCCAAGGCTGTCAGATGCCGTGTATCAGCTACTTGAGCGCTTAGATTAAGCTTTCCCAACAGGCAAGTGCTGCAGTACTTCTGCATCTAACATCTGGTAATGTGTTGCAAACGCAGAACAAAGAAAGCAGCAGGCTCAGAAATCTTTCAGCTTTCCTTAGACCATCTGCAGCACTTAAAACACTTCAAGGTTCATCAGGTCAGCAACATGAATTCTCTCAGTATTATGAAACATGAGCAAAATTTCCATTCTCTGAGGTTTCTAATTCTTTTATTTACTTTACTTATTCTGATTGTATTGAGAAAGTCTTAGGATTTTTCTCCTTAAGGTAGCATAGTAAATTGTATTAATAGGTTTCTCATGTGAAATCAACCTTACATTATTGGGAGAAAACACAGTCTGGTCATGTGCTAGCTTTTAAATTAGTTGCTGGCTTCATGTTGCTAACATTTAATCTAAAATTTTAAAAAAGCCATGTTTACCAGTGCTATTGACTAGTAACTGCCTTTCCTTTTTTTTTTAATTTCCATAGGTTTTTGGGGAACAGGTGGTATTTGGTTACATAAGCAAGTTCTTTAGCGGTGTTTTGTGAGATTTTGGTGCACCCATCACTCAAGTAGTATGCACTGAACCCCATTTGTAGTCTTTTATCCCTCACCCCCCTCCCACCCTGTCCCCAAAGTCCACTGTATCATTCTTACTCCTTTGCATCCTCATAGCTTAGCTCTCACTTACAAGTGAGGACACATGACCTTTGGTTTTCCAATCCTAAGTTACTTCACTTAGAATAATAGTCTCCAGTTCCATCCAGGTTGCTGTAAATTCCATTGATTTATTCCTTTTTATGGCTGAGTAATATTCCGTTGTGTATATATATCACAATTTCTTTATCTACTCATTAACTGATGGGCATTTGGGCTGGTTCCACATTTTTACAATTGTGAATTGTGCTGCTATAAACATGTGAGTGCGAGCCACATGTAGAAGAATGAAACTGCATCCTCATCTCTCTCACCACATATAAAAATCAACTCAAGATTGATTAAGGACTTAAACCTAAGACCTGAAACTATGAAAATTCTAGAAAAAAAACATTGGAAAACCCCCTCCTAGACACTGGCTTAGGCAAAGACTTCATGACCAAGAATCCAAAAGCAAATGAAACAAAAACAAAGATAAAGAGATGGGACTTAATTAAACTAAAGAGCTTCTGCGGCTGGGCACAGTGGCTCAAGCCTGTAATCCCAGGACTTTGGGAGCCTGAGGCAGGGGGATCACCTGTGGTCAGCAGTTTGAGATCAGCCTGGCCAACATGGTGTAACCCCGTCTCCACTAAAAAGACAAAAAAATTAGCCGGGTGTGGTGGTGGACACGTGTAATCCCAGCTACTCGGGAGGCTGAGGCAGGTGAGCTGCTTGAACCCAGGAGATGGAGGTTGCAGTGAGCCAAGACAGCACTATTGCACTCCAGCCTGAGCAATAAGATGGAGACTCCATCTCAAAAAAAAATAAAAAATAAAAAAAAAAAAAGAGCTTCTGCACAGCAAAAGGAACAGTCAGCAGAGTAAACAGACAACCCACAGAATGGGAGAAAATCTTGATTATCTATACATCAGACAAAGGACTAACATCCAGAATCTACAAGAAACTGAAACTAATTAGCGAGAAAAATAAACAAACAATCCCAACAAAAATTAGGCTAAGGACCTGAATAGACAATTCTCAAAAGAAGATACATATGGTCAGCAAACATATGAAAAAATGCTCCACATGACTAATGATCAGGGAAATGCAAATCAAAATCACAATGCAATATCACCTTTCTCTTTCAAGAATGGCCATAATCAAAAAAATTTAAAAAAATAAATAGAAGTTAGCATGGATGCTGTGAAAAGGGAACACTTCTACACTGCTGGTGGGAACGTAAACCAGTACAACCACTATGAAAAACAATAAGGAGACTCCTTAAAGAACTAAATGTAGAACTACCATTTGATCCAGCAATCCCACTACAGGTTATCTACCCAGAGGAAAAGAAGTCATTATACGAAAAAGGTTCTTGAGGCTGCTGATTCTAAAGTAAAGCCTCCATCCCACAAAAAGCTTAATAAAGGATAATTTAATAAAACCTTGCTTTGTCAACACTTTTGTTTAAATTTTTATTTTTAAGTTCCAGGATACATGTGTAGGAAGTGCAGATTTCTTACATAGGAAAACATAACACTTTTTTTTTAATCTGACAATCACAAATCACCACACAGCTCCCATCAATGCCTCCAAAAAAAAAATATTTTCCACTGTCTTAGGGAAGTCCAAATTTCCTTAAAATTCATCATACAAATTATCCTCAAGTTTTCACTCAGTGAAAACTCCTGCGTATAACACAAGACTGACATTAATTCTGTACTCAAACTCTCAGAAAGTTAGTGCTTATTTTCTACAGACTCCCTGAAGGTGTTTTTAAAAACTTTTAGAAATTTGTATGTAGTAATGACTTACCAATATAAATGTGAATACAGAGACACTGTTTTTGTTCATCTCTGTATATCCACCTAGTATAGGGCCTGGCACATACCAGACACTCAGTATTTAAAGAGTAGGTAGGTCTGCTGCCTCTCAAATATTTGATAATCAGATTTCTGAATCCCAAATTTCAGATGGAGAAATGTTCTCCATTTACCAACATTATAAAACTGTAGTTGCACATCTTTGTAAAATATATGACCTCAAGTCATAATAAAATCACTTTTTGTTTTGTTTTGCGCAGAGTCTCGCTGTATCACCCAGGCTGGAATGCAGTGACACAGTCTCAGCTACCGCAGCCTCCGTCTCCCAGGTTCAAGCAATTCTCGTGCCCCAGCCTCCCAAGTATCTGGATTACAGGTGTGCGACACCATCCCCAGCTAATTTTTTGTATTTTTAGTAGAGACAGGGCTTCACCATGTTGGCCAGGCTGGTCTTGAACCCCTGGATTCAAATGATCCACCTGCCTTGGCCTCTCAAAGTGCAAGGATTGTGCCCGGCCTAAAAAAAGTCTTGAAAAGCAACAATCATTTTGGAATTTCATGAATATCAACTGATAAGAAAAAATTAGTGAAAGCCCAAAGTTGTTTTAAACGTCTTAAAAAGTAGCAATCATTTTGGAATTTCGTGAATATCAACTAATAAGAAAAAATTAGTGAAAGTCCAAAGTTGTTTTACATGTAGAAAATATTTTCTAATATACATAGTTTTTGGAATAATGATTAGGTCGATGGGCTAAAGACTTCCTTTCACAGTTTCATTACAAGTTGAAAAAGGTTTTGTAGTAAAAACCCATGAATGTAATCACTATTTAATAGTTTATATTTTCTAAAAATGTGTATGGCATTCCATCTGTTAAGTTAGGACTCCAGAAGAATTTACTGCTATGTCCAAACAGGGTTGGAGTGAGACAAACTGGGTTTAAATTCCATTTCCTTCACTTGCTAGGTGATCTTGGGCAAGTCATATTCAACCTCTCTTTGTCTATTACCACATCTCTAAGATGGAGATAACAGTACTAAGTTTTGGGAATACTGGTCTTGAAGTATATTAATTAGATTTGGGGGGTTGTATGTTTCAATACCTGACCCTATCTCTATTTGGCCAGGGGGCATCCATCTGCCTATGGGTTATTTAGGTTTATGGAAACAGGAAAACAAAGAGAAAGACTCAATATCCAATTATGGCACCTGTAAATCAATATTTGTAGTCAACAAGCAAAATTCTTGACAGCCAAGCCTTGTCAAGAGAAATGTGCCATCTAAATTCCTCAAACACTGATTTTTTAAATTAGGGCAGAAAGGGCATGAGAAGCTCATCTTGCTTCCATGAGCACAGCTGTAAGGTAGAACCACCTAGGAAGGCCTTTGAACATTATAAGGCCTGGGCGGTCTGGGCTGAGGAACTCAAGCATTGCTAATTTTTTGAAACGCCATTAGGTAATTCTTTTTTTCTTTTTTGAGACAGAGTCTCGCTCTATCGCCCAAGCTGCAGTGCAGTGGCATGATCTTGGCTCACCGAAATCTCTGCCTACGGGGTTCAAACGATTCTCCTGCCTCAGCCTCCTGAGTAGCTGGGATTACAGGCACGTGCCACCATGCCCGGCTAGTTTCTGTATTTTCTGTAGAGATGGGGTTTCACCATGTTGGTCAGAATGGTCTCGAACTCTGCCATCAGGAAATTCTAATGTGCAGCCTGGATTTAGAACTGCAGCTCCACAGAGAACCTTCTGGTTTGGTTAAAAACTACGATCCACACACGACAGGAGGGAAAACCCAGCAGTGGCCTCCTGGTCTCCTGCAGTCCCATGGGCATATCATGCAGTGGATCCTCAGCTTCCCTGTGACCCAGTGGCGTAATGCAGAGACTAAGACTCCCCAGAGTGGAGATATGGCAAGAATACAGGCTAAGGCTAGTCACGCACAAGACTAGTTAGACCAATCATCTGGGGAAGAAGTGAATCAGTACCAGTCTGCAGCCTTGTTCCCATTGTCATGGAAAGGACAAGGAGGGGAAAATGCAGAGATGAGCATTTACCTGAAAGAAGACAAGCTACCCAAGAACTTAAACTAAAAGAAACAGAAGTACCAGTATGGGGCAAGTTTGTCCTAGTCATGTACATTCCTTACTTAACCCCTTCCCCACTTGGGCTGAGGTGGAGAAAAAGCAATTCAATTACAAAATATTCAAAAGCCTGGCCGGGCACGGTGCCTCATGCCTACAATCCCAGCACTTTGGGAGACCAAGGAGGGTGGATCAGTTGAAGGTCAGGAGTTTGAGACCAGCTTCATCAACATGGTGAAACCCTGTCTCTACTAAAAACACAAAAAAGTAGCTGGGCGTGGTGGCAGGTACCTGTAATCCCAGCTACTCTGGGAGGCAGAGGCAGGAGAATCGCTTGAACCCAGGAGGCAGAGGTTGTAGTGAGCCAAGATCATGCCACTGCACTCCAGCCTGGGCAACAAAAGGGAAACTTCGTCTCAAAAAATAATAATAATATTAAAAAATGATTGTTAATTAAAATTATCCAAAACATGAAAAAAGAAAAAGGTGAGGGAGCTGCATGCCTTTCTCCTGTTACTCTGGAGCACTGTTTAACGGTTTCACCCAAGGATTATTTAATTCTGTAGAAGAATGTCAATGTGTTTGACTTTGTTACTTACTGTTGGAACACAGACACTGTGAAACTACAATGTTACCTTAGGGATTTCTGTCCAGTAGAAAGGATAACTCTAAAAACCGTGGTTTTAGTCCATGCGGAACATCACCAGTTTTGTCTCCAATCTACCAATCCTATTCAAATGCCTAAAAATCAGTTCCTTCAATACGCTTGACCTGCATTAACTCTTCCTGGTTTCTTCATTACTAAGTTAATAAATCTTTGACATTTCATTTTGTATTTCTATGAGAGTCAGGTTTTAACTTTTTGAAAAATTTACTTTGATACTATATTTTCTTTGCATGACTGGCAGTGTATGTAAATCTACCACTCAGTGATCTCAGTGGGTATTTTATAAGATAATTCAAGTGCTTAGCGCAGTACATGACACTTGGTAAATACTCAGTAAACATTACTGTTCATGGTTGCTAGTGGCTAGAGGGGAATTTACCTGCCTCTAACAGTAACCATGAACTCACCAACAGAGGTCCACAGCCATAAACCAGGGCAACCCCAGGTCAGTGGATACACAGATTTCCTCAGTATGAACCATTCCTATATATCATAAATATAGGGAGCCACTCTGTTCAAAATAATTCCCAAACTTTCAACACAGATAGTAAGAATCACTTGTGTATTTATCACAATGAGTGTGTGAGTCTATGAGGAAAAAACTATCATAACTTAGCAAATTCTAAAAGTACACACATCTAAAAGAAGCCATCTCCTTGGTGACCAAAGTTAGGCTCCTCCATACTTAAAGGAATGTTCAAATATATGATGATAGCAGAAACAGCAACACAGCAAAATAACTACATTAGCATATGAAGAGAGGAAATTGGACAAGGGAAGACCTGAGAATTTTCCAACAAAAGCTGGAAAAAAGGGAACTAAACCATCTACATTCTATAGTTCATCTTCTGCCACTAATAGTCATTATTATTCGTTAAACTATCTAAACCTTTGGCAAATTTCTACTGTTGCTTGAAATTTTAAAAGCTTCTTTTTGGACCGTACATTTCAGTTACGATGTTCTCATTTCACTAGACAAGAAAAGACCTTGAAACTCTAGTAAAGCTATCAGGGAAGATATACATGGTTAACTTCTTAAACTATGAACTCCTTAACTATGACTCCTGTATAAAAAGTTTCTTCATAAATGCAGTGCACCTGTAAAAACAATAACTTCTCTAATCTTGAAATTGGCCTAGAACTTCAGGGCTTAACTTTAATTTAGAGTGTGAGAGTTTAAGACACACCAACACACTTTCAAGGCCATAAACATCAGGTAATCTTTCATGCCACTGCTTTGCTTTCAAGTGTCTGCAGTTTAGTTTTCCTAATATCAATAGGCAATACCACAACTAGCAAGACAGAAGGAATGAAAGCACTTCAGCCTCACACAATGAACTGAAAAACCCTATATTCTTTTTTTTTTTTCCCTTCACACCCCATCTCTTTTACCTTGCCCAGCTGGGGAAAAAAAATCTAGCTTCATTCTGAACTAACCACACATAATTAGATACACACAATCTTAATTTACCACACTGATATCTTCATCATCAACTACCCTAGCACCATTTTCAAAGCAGCTGAAAGAAAATAATTTATAAGCCAGCTCCTGAAGTTATATATTCATTTTAAAACACGTCATTTTCAACAATACAAAACGCTTTCCCATGTTTAAAAAATCAGACTAGTTGTTACCTTGTGACGGTACAATTAAACAAGCTTTTAAGTGGGAAAAAAATATGTAGGTTAATAAAGTGGTCTTAATAAAAACCAAAGAAAGACTTGAAAATATTGGTATTTCCGTATCTTACAGAATACTGATGACTAGATGGTCAAGATGAGCATCAGTTACAAATTATGTATACAGCTCGCTAACAAATTAGGGAAATGTTCCCCTTTGGTTTCTTTCCTGACTACTTGTAAAATAATATTCACATACAAATTTGCAATTCAAATTTGATGTCTTATGAGTACATTTTGCAGATCATGCTCTGAGAAGGAAGGGGATGAGCTAAAAGTTGCATGGCAAGTGTAATTTGTTGCTGGCTTTTAGCCAGAAACACTCGACCAAATGTTGAGAGACCACGAGGCACCTAAGCAAGCCCAGTGCATCTGGACTTCTCAACACTAGTTGTTGCTGTTTATTCATATGTTAACCTCCAAATAAAAGGTCAAACAGAGTAATATCTACATTACAAATTCATACACTTTAAAATGTATTTATTTAGAGAGAACAGAAAAGGAAGTGATTTCTCGTCACTTTGAGAACACTTGCAACAGCAATGACAAGAAAAACCAGTAATTTAAGCAACACTGATAACCATATGTCTGGCCCTATGTTCAACTATAATTTACCCATTAAGTATAAGCTTTTATTTTCATACTTGAAAAAACATGCCAAGTAGTCAGTATTTATAATCATAGTTAACTTGCAGAATGAGGAGGCTAATTACAGTACAAAGAAGGAAATATTAGTCTTGGGGAAAAATGAATTTGATTATCACACACGTAGGTAGTAAAGGAGTCATTTCTACCTCCCATGACCAATCCAATACATCTGTATCTTAAACTTACTAAAACTGTCACATATTAAAGCAGATATGATCACTATACGGATAAACATACTGCTAATAAAATTCCACTCCAACATACCAGTCACTCCAGCACAGCACAATATAAATTTTGTAGGGGTATGCTGTAGTAAACCATGTGACACAGTAAAAGGAATGACATATTACAAGCTTTCCTTAAACAAAAGACCACGAACAGGTATTGCCAATCTATTACTTGAGAGCATTCAGGGGAAAAGAGTCATGCTGAAATAGGAGTTTTTATAAAAGAAAGGAACACAAAGGGCTGAGCAAACAACAGGAAGGTTAGGCAAGGAGCATGGGAGACAGTGAAAAAATGTAAGGAAAGGGTCAACATATAGCCATTTTCAAGAACATAATTTTAGTTAATGCTAAGTATTAAGACTGAAAACTGAAACATGGGTTGGGAAAATTTGCTGATGAAATTAAGGAAGATCACAAAGGACCATTCCAAGTCACCACATTTGGCGGGTAAATGCATCTGTATTGTAAAAGCACTGCACCATAGAAAACAACAACTAGATCATGGATGATGCTATTCCATCCATGGTGGAATACGAGGAGTTACGAGGCCAATGTGCATCTCCTCACCAAGAAAGGATTCTGAAGCCCTAAACTATATCATATCACCCCTAAAGAAAGTTATCGGTCCTTGACCTAGTGGATGATCTCTTCATGAGGCCCCAGCATTGACAGGGATCTTCTGAACTGTTTGGTCTTATAGTCTGTACAACAAATCATTCACTTCTGTTACCTCATCTACATGTATTATGTACTTTAATGTTTTGCTGGCACCCTAGAGACCTGGAGCTTTTAAAAGGCTGCTTTACCATAGGTGTGGTAAGTGTGATCAACAAAAACTTTTAATTAAACTGCAACTTATTTTAAACCAGTATCAGAAGGCAAGTTAAAAAAAATTAGAGGACTGTAACCTCTAAGTAGTATCACACACATAATAGCATTCACACATGTGCTTCCACTTTTGCAGACATGGATCAAAATCAGCCCTCCTACTAGCGAGACTACTCCAAGAAACCTCTTCTTGCACAGTGGAAACCCCACGACAGTCTCAGAAGAAGAGCGTCTATCCCAGGATTCAAGGCTAATTCCTTTGCTCTCACCTTCTCAGAAATGTCACTTCATCACTAATAACCCTTTTGCCCAATTATCTTTAAATTTTCATCTTTGCTGCTTCACACATTCAAATCTCTTCAAAACAAACAAACAGAACCAAAAACTCCACACTCTTAATTAGTGCCCTATTCTTTTCTTCTATTCATAGACGAGTTTTTCAAAATGATCAAGCGCTCATTACTCTAAGGTGCTCTAGCAAAGCTAACCAAAGGACTCTCTATTACTGAATTCAATTAACACTTATCAGTCCTCACATTAATTGACCTCTCAGCAGCACTTGAAACTGTTGACCTCCACAAAGTGTTTTTTCTTCCTTGGTTTCTATGATATATTCTCTCCAGGTTTTCCTCCCACTTTACTCCCTCTCAGTCGCCTTTGCTGGCTTCTCTTTTCAGCTTGCCTCTTAAATATTCCTGTTCCAAAGTGTTCCATCCATGCTGCTACTATCCTCTTTCTACCTACTCTCTCCCTGCGTTCTTTCTACCTCCACAGCATTAGCCATCATCTATATAGAGAATGTCTTCCTTGTTTCTAAATACCAGTCCCTGGCACATAGCACTCACTCAGTAAGGTCAGATGAATGATAGAAAATTACAGAAACAACTAGGGCCTACCCTCTTGCAGAATTAGCTCTAGCAATTTCTAATTTCTTGACTAGACCAGATTAAATTTATCTACAAATGTTCAGTCTTACTGAGAGCAGACTACCATTGCCTTTAAGTGTTCAGCTAAGTGTTCATAAATGCAGTGCCTACTATGTGTCAGCTACATGATAGGCAAAAGAATTAGTTGAGAAAGCCCTGAAAATAGAAACAGACAACTCTGAGTCCATGTATACATCTGTGTGCGATCTGGGTAAACTAATTAAGCTTTCTTTCTTTTTTTTTTTTTTTTTTTGAGATGGAGTCTTGCCCTGTCGCCAGGGTGGAGTGTAGTGGTGCGATCTCGGCTCACTGCAACCTCCACCTCCTGGTTCATGCAATTCCCCTGCCTCAGCCTCCCAAGTACCTGGGACCACACACGTGTGCCACCACACCCAGCTCATTTTTTGAATTTTAGTAGAGACAAGGTTTTACCATGTTGGCCAAGATGGTCTGAATCTCCTGACCTCATGATCTGCCCAGCTTGGCCTTCCAAAGTGCTGTGACTACAGGTGTGAGCCACCGTGCCTGGCCCCAAGCTTTCTTTTTTTTTAAGACAGAGTCTCACTCTGTCACCCACCCTGGAATGCAGTCATGCGATCTCAGCTCACTGCAACCTCCGCCTCCCAGGTTCACGTGATTCTCCTGCCTCAGCCTCCCAAGTAGCTGGAATTACAAGCACCCATCACCATGCCTAGCTCATTTTCTTATTTTTAGTAGAGACACAGTTTTGCCATGTTGGCCAAGCTGGTCTGGAACTCCTGACCTCAAGTGATCTGCCCACCTCACAGGCATGAGCCACCACACCCAACCCAATTAGATTTTCTGCCTATAAATGTCTTCATATATAAGGTAAGAATAATTTACCTATTTTACAGGGTTACTGTGGAGGTTAAATGAGATAATACATAAATCCAATATGTTGCATATTACTTATTTCCATTATTCACTGTTAATAATATGCAATAATAAGTATTTTACGTATTACTTTGTTAAAACAAGCTTATGAGACAAGTTAAGGCAGGAATTAGTATTTGCACTTATTAATTTTTAACAGCAGCACCAGAACCTAAGCAATCTCCCCCAGACTACTCACGTAGTCAGTAAGTGGTAATATTCTTTGGTGTCAGAGACCAAACCGTGATTCTCTTTACTTGGTGTCACTTACAGATCTCATTGCTGCCTAGCAGTGTAAAAGATCCTACCCACATAAGGGTCTACAGTTGAGAAAACAAAGGTCTTAACATAGTAGCTGAGGGGTTAATGAGTAAACAATGTTTTTTCTAAATAAAGAATAACAGTTTTCAGCTTGGAAACAGTGTAATTCCAACTATAAGAGACAGCATAATGTTTTCAGTCAACGAAAGGTCTCCAATGTCATAAGTTTCACTTTAACAAGAAAATTCTAATATTAAAAACTGTCGGGTTGCCATGGTAACAATCTATTTGTGATCATGATGCTGGTGGTATTCTGTTATATTTCTCTCAAGGAAAAAGCAAACTAGACGTAGCCAAGGAATTTAATAAAAGTATCTGTTGGACCAAAACCAAGATATGACTGTTTTTAGGCAATATGACAGGATTTAAATACACAGCAGGAGACCCTCAGGTTACAATACCAGTTCCATCAATAAAATTAAAAGATTTTGACCTTGACACCAATACAAGCTATAGCCATATGATCTGGAAAACTCAATTCTCTGAGCAAGAAAAATAAATCGTTAAACAACTGAGATGACAGGTATGGAACAAGAAAGTCAAAATTCATCAAAAGGAGAACAAAATCAATCCTCAAAGGAAGTATGAATTATAAAGACTAAATTTCTCATAGAAAATTCAAAGGTTTGATTTCAGTGTTTTGTTTTGCAGTTGTATGTATGCATGTATGCATGGAGAGGTAGGTTTTGAACTCTAGGACATTCTCGGATGTTTTAACCTTCTACTTCAATCTTCAAAATGTTAGCAGGACATATTCAAAATAAACTGATTCTAAACAAGAAAGGAAAGAAGTTATTCTTATTAATTAGGCCATTCTGAAGTCTGGACATGCAGAGAAATTTTCTACACAACCATCAAAGCCTCAGTCATACCTATGAAAATCATACGGATTTTCTCTCCAGTTAGAATTTTGAAGTACTTGTTTCTACAACTATTCAAGAAATGGTAACATTTGCCTCCACAACTTTAGCCATGAACAACTCATTTCTTTTCCATTTGTTAATGATTTTACTGAACAGTATACACATGATGAATGTCCAGAAAGACAACCAGAATAAAAATTGCAACTTTTCTGCCTTCAACAATAAATTGACTTTACAAGAAAATACCTACATTCATGACAGAAGAAACTGGCTACTCATCCTTAACCTACACAGTTAATGCAGATTTACATATAAATGTTATGCAGATTTACATATAAATAACAGTATATACTTTTTATAACATTTTAATAAATATTTTATATATTTATATATAAAATAACCAAATTATTTTCTGAAATAGTCTTGAACATTGTGTATAATCTAATTTTTCATAAATCATTTTCCTTCTACTTTCAATATAAAATTAGAGAACTTTCCTCCATCCCTCTGAAAAGGATTAGCTAAAGATATCTGTTAGAAATCAGTTAAGATTCAGCAAACCGGCCGGGCGCTGTGGCTCACGCCTGTAATCCCAGCTCTTAGGGAGGCAGAGGCGGGAGGATAGCTTGAGCCCAGGAGTTCGAGACCTGCCTGGGCAATATAGCGAGACCCTGTTCTCCACAAAAAGGAAAAAACAAAAAGACAAAAAAAAAATAAGCGTAAAAAAAAAAAAGATTCAGCAAACCTCAGAAAATCAGACATTTTAAATTTTATGAAGTTCGGATAAAATATTAATACAATATTAAATTCCTATTTATTTAAATAAATTTATATTTATTTAAGTGGTTAATAATTTATGCATTATTTATCTGTACTACAGTTAGTACAAATAACATATTTTTGTTGAGATATTGTTCTTAAAGATCACAGGGATGCTAGAAATGTTCTAGGTTGAGGAACTCAGGCAGAGGAAGATAACATTAAATAAATACAATAAAGAAAACTCATGAGTGGTACAGATTTGAGGAAAAGTGCTAGATAATCATCCAGACTTGAAATAGTTTAGGTAATGATCCAGGGATATAAATAGCCAGCAGTTAGAAATGGAGTCGGAACTCAGGAGGGTGGTCTGACACAGAGACAAAAATTCACTCAATGGTAATTAAGTAACAGTTGAACCTAGTTAGGAAAACAATGTGAAAAAGAAAGTAAGAAAGAGAAATGAGGACCATGTTTAAGGGACACCAACATTTAAAGATCCATGGAGACGAAACAACAAGGTGACAAAGGTATCTTCAAAGTAAAAAAAGAAGAGTTTCATAAAGGAAACAGTCAACAATACATGCCCCAGAGAAGTCAAACAGGATACAGGAAGAGAAAAAGAATACTGTATTCAGCATTAAGATGTGGCTAGCTACGTTAGTGAACTCACTTCAATACAGTGACAGAGGCAGAAACGAGCCTACAAAGGGTTAACGAGTTAGCAGGGAGACAAGGCATCAGAGAGTTTGTCTTATGTTCCAACCTCTAGAACCCTCAGCAAACAAAGGTGAGTGATTCAGGCTCACGTAATAACCCTTCTTAAGTTAAAAGGACAACAGCATTTGTTCTTTAAGGCCAGAACTTGAAATTACTGGCCTGTAATGAAAATGTTTTTAACCCTAGATGAAAATAAATTTCTTGACCAGAATATTTTCTGATGCATCAAATGTCAAATATTCAGTTATTCTGATGTATAAATACCAGAGACTCACTGTACTGACCAAAGCATTCTATCAATCTATCCAAGATTAGCGATGCTTTTTAATTAAATTAAGCAATTTTTCCTTCTAAGACTTCCATTTCAGTTCTAAATATGTGCTATCTCCATTCATCCTTGTCTCACAGGACAATGATCTCCATATTTTAGAGGTGGACAGCTTTACTTCTTGGTTCCTGTTAACAGAACGTCTTGGATTTAATTGCCAATATTATTTATGAATTATAACTGTAAGAGTGCTTTTCAGTATGATGAATATTCCATCATCTTTAATTTTTATGAGATGCTTAAAATGAAGGGGGATGGGGCAGTCTAGCTGCTCTTTTCCTCTCTTGCTACACCCTCGTCTGGAAAGACAATAAACAACATAAGCTTTTCCTTTGTCTGCAGGCTCACAGACAGTGCCACTTGTCAACGGCTAAAGAGAAATAAGAAAGAACTTCCAGGGGGGAAGCATTCATAAAGAGCAAGAACATACTTACTGAGGTAAAAAATAATAATAATTAGAAGTTATCACAGCAGGAAAAAAATAAAACGTAAGTGCATACTAATATGAAGAACTACAAAGGTGGCAAATTGAAAAAAATCTAAATACAGAATATTAATTTTTTCTATGACCAAAATCATATTAAAGCTTACAAACCAAACCTAATGCGTAATGAATTAATTTAAGTTCAAAGTACATTAATGTAAAATAAACCTGTGTATAAGAAGCCATCTTGTATTTTCAATATTATTTAGATGTCATTATAGGAGCTGTCACATTTGTTTCCAAGTATTCCTTCATAAAATATCAGAGACAAGATGGAAGTTTTGTACTAATAAAGTAAAAGATATACTTCTACTAGGTAAAAACTTTCTATACCTAATGGCTTTAAAAATAAGATTGTGCCAAAAGCTATCTTTATATAATGATGATGACTGGACCATCAAGAATATGTAACATTCCCTGTATATTATACTTCATCATATAAAGAAGGAACACCTCTACTTTTAAGAGCCAGAGAAAATGTCTAGATCTCCCTAGAGCTGTCACGACCTTAAAAATTTCACAGGGAAAAGAGTCAAAGTCTCATGGTTTTATTACACAAAACTTCATGATTTAAAACCCACCCAAATCAAATAACTAAAAAATGAAAAGTAAAATTACAAAGAGGCATTACTTAAATCAATTTTAAGATTGGCAAGGATTAAAAAGAATAACTATATCCTATAGTAGCAAAGTTGTGAGCAAGCAGTGCTTTTGTATAGGCTTGGTGGAGTGTAAATACAATATATATTACAGCAAAATTTGGCAACACATATAAAAATATAAAATCTGCTTCTGCAACTTCATTTCCACTAATTTATCCTACATAAAACCCAGTTTCATATGCAAAGATGTAGGTATGTTGATGTTCTCTACAGTGGAAATAAATGGAAATACTTCAATAGTGCACTGGTTAATTAAATTTTAACATGTTACATGCAGCCAACAAGTGTATGAAGAAAAGTTCAACATCACTGATCATTAGAGAAATCCAAATCAAAACCACAAAGAGATACCATCTCACCCCAGTAAGAATGGCTATTATTAAAAACTCAAAAAAATAACAGATGTTGGCAAGGTTGCAGAGAAAAAGGAACATTTATACACTGGAGTGTAGATTAGTTCAACCATTGTGGAAAACAGTGTGTCGATCCGTCAAAGAACTAAAGACGAAACCATCATTCGATCCAGCAATCCCATTACTGATACCTACCCAAAGGAATATAAATCGTTTATTATAAAGACACAGGCACATCTATGTTCTTCGCAGCACTATTCACAATAGCAGAAGCATGAAATCAACCTAAATGCCCATCAATGGTAGATGGGATTGTTTAAATGTGGTACATATGCACCCTGGAATACTATGCAGCCATAAAAAAGAAGATCATATCCTTTGCAAGAACATGTATGGAACTGGAGGCCATTATCCTTAGTAAACTAACACAGGAACAGAAAACCAAACACCACATGTTCTCACTTGTAAGTGGGAGCTAAGTGATGAGAACACATAGACACACAGAGAAGAGCAACAGACACTAGGGCCTATTTAAGGGTGGTGGATGTGAGGAGGGAGAGGATCAGGAAAAACAACTGTTGTAATCTAGGCTGAAAAATGACTACTGGGTACTAGGCTTAATACCTGGGTGACAAAACACTCTGTTCAATAAACCCTCATAATACGAGTTTACCTACATAACACTCCTGCACATGTACTCCTGAACTTTAACAACAAAAGGTAAAAAAAATTTAACATGTTCATACAATGGAATAGTATACAACCATTAAAAATTATATGTGTTATGCATGTAGCTGTGTATATACTAAACAAAGATATAAATGTGGACCCAACTGTTAACAGTGCTGGTCTCTAAGAAGGTTTCTAGAGTACTTGAATTTCTGATCCGTGCTTTTACTTACTTGAACTTTTCATAATGCACACAGTTTTTTTAGAAACCGCAATAAACATTTCAAATAAGTGATAAAATTTATTAGCACAGTTGAAAATGCATATTTCCATGTATTTTAGACAATGGTTTTTGTCTGTGTTGAAGAATCAAGGGGACTTAGCTGTATTAAAAGTAACTTGATGGCTTTTATAGTCTGCTGTTGTTATTACCAAAGAGATTTCTAAAATACCCAAAATTGCCTTCTTAGGTATATGGATGAGGAAAGCAGCCAGCAATGTTTAAAGTATTACCTGAATGAGAATGCTATCGATCTTTGTGGTGGTGTGGGATGCCAAGGTATGAATCTGGAATTTTCAAATGCCTCTGTGCTTTCCAGGTACTAAAACCATGAACTCTAAAATTACAGACATCTTAGGTTAGGGATCAATTCTACCACTGACTACCTATGCGGCTCTGGGCAAGCTCCTTCATCTTTCTAAGCCTCGGTCCTATCTCCTGGAATACAGGCATAATAAGAGTACTTACCCCCATAGAACTATTGTGAAGATTTAAAATATAATATATGCAAGACACAGTGCCTGGAATATAAACAATATTCAGTGTTAGCTCTTATCCTTCTCAAAGCACATCAAGTTTGCTTTTTCATTACTGATTACAAAGACCTCAGGAAATCAAAGTCTGGATTCTATTGCAAACAAAATAGAAACAAAGGATATTAACTTCAGATTGGATAAGAGAAAACATCCGGCCTGTCGGTGAAGTTCATTTTCTTTCTATAATAACGGTGTCCATCCTAAGGGTAGTTCAGTGTTGTAGAGATATAAGTCCCCACTGATTATCAATACCAACCCTGACTGTGTGACAAGTATTAAAATACTACCAGTACCAAAATGTGTACATGGAAGACTACTGAAGGGCAAAACTCAAATCTACCTATTAAACATAAATGAGAACTTAAGGGAAAATCTGAACAAAGTCTTATGAACAAATAAAATACAAACAGACAATGAAAAAAAGAATGGAAACTAGTTCCCCAGGATCAAAACACTGACATTTCCACCATTCAACACACTCAAATCAACAAACATTTACTGAGCAATTCACTGCTCTCAAGACTGTCCAATTCCCATACAGAAGCCAAGATAAACCAACAAGTAACCGTGATAAAAGACAGAATGAGATGAGTGCTGGAAGAATTCCACAGGTGCCTGAAAGAGAGGTAGTAGTACACTTCCTGCAGGGACAAGAGAAAACAATAGAGCTATAGTGGGAATGATTTTCAGGTATGAGTACAAACAAGATGGCCACAAATTAAGATCCATTCACCTAGCAAGTCTGAAGTAATGAAAATATGTTTTAATAAGCTGCATGCACACATTTTATACTATCTATTGAGAGTCTGTTTTAGGAGAAATATTATGTTATATGCTATAAGGGGAACATCTCCTAAGCTTTACAATCCAGCTGGGGGAGCAAATTATGCATATCGTATTGTGAATTCCCCAAGGGCAACTGATGTGTCTTTTTTATCTTTCTATCTCCATCCTCTTGCGCAATGCCTACAACATCACTGGCAGTAAATAAATGTCTGGCAAATGAGTAAATAAATAAGTGACTATAATATAAAGCAGAATATTATATATGTCACTGATAATCCGTATTAGAGAAGTTTAAGAGAGGAACACAAAGTCAGCAAGGAAGCTGCACTATTTCTGTCATCTAGCATTCACTCCCCATATTCCTCTGAAAATCATCCCTTCCTATCTCCGTGCTTCCTTGGAATGAACTCCCAGGGAAGGCATGCGAGCTAAGCCAAGCAAATAGAAATATTGCCTTCCCCTAGTTACAGCAATTGGTTCAAGAGTGCATACCTGACCCAAGCCATGCCCATGAAATACAATCACCGCTAATCTTGGGAATTATGCTTAAGCAACAAAAAAAATAACTAATTTTTCCTGTTGAATTTAGAGCTGACAGGATGAAAACCTAGAACTTCTGGCCACTGTCTCACCACCGTAAGAAGAAAGGCTGGGGGGAGAATCGAAGGAACTCATGGAATGAAAGCCTAGCAATGGGGGAAGACCAGATCCTAGTAACATTGTTTGAGCCCCTGGCCTTAGCAATGTTAAAAGGAGGCATTTTTCAGTTAATAGTCAACAAATTCCCTTTTTTGCTTCATTCACTGTGGGCTGGATTTCTCTGTCAAGTGAAACTGTTTTCATTTAAAGATTGAATTAGATTTCACTACTAAAAACCATGGTGGGTTTTTTAATAGAGAAGGAATTCAGGTGAAAAAAACTGTATAAACAAGAGGTGAAGTAGGAAAACAGAAGACTACCTCTGTTATAACGATTAATATATATTTAGCTCAAGTTTAAGTTCAGATTAAGACTGAACAGAGTAGGTTAGGGTTAGCTAAGTAGGCTGAGTATAGCAAATTGGACGGCTCACACTTCACCAAAAGGAGTGGCTGCTACCTAGCTCAAGCAAATTATTGCCATGTGGGAATTGGTCCAGCAATAGCCACAACTCCCAATTTTTCAACAACAAGCTAAATCTAGACTTTACAAGTACTGGCAAGAGTTAACAGCAAAAGAATGAATTTATAGCCATGTACAGAACAAATAAGCAAGTCTATGGGGCAGGATCCTGCAGTTAGGTTTGTGACTCAAAGGTTCCTCAAACAGCCAAGAGAATAAAATCAAGTCCATATAAAAGGTATGTGGACCCAAGTAACGGCTTCCTAAACAACACAAATGTGTGCGTCTTCTAAGGAACACTACATGACAAGAGAAAGAAAGAGAATTGTGTATATACAGAAAAAGTGATGGAATGAATAGCTACAATGCTGAGCTCCTAGAGCTGAAGAGTAGATAGAGTCTATGCTCTTAAGTCAGCTGCCCAAGTTGCTGTCCAGGCTCTCCTACTTTGTTGTTCTGACTCCTTTGACTAAGTGTCCTCAAGTATAAAATACTGCTAAAAATGGTGCCAACCTCACAGAGTTGCTGTGAGGAGTAAATGAGTGGATACTTATTGTGGTTGGCAGAATTTTAAGATGGCGCCGAGCTTCCTGCACCCTTGCAGTACACACTATATAATAAGTGAGTGCTGTTCTAAGCCACTAAGATCACACATTCATTCCTCAGTATTGATTCTAGCACCCCTGTGGATACCAAAATCCACAGATGCTCAAGTCCCTTAGAGTACATGGCATACTACGTGCATATAACCTGTGCCTATGCTCCTGTATATTTTAATCATCCATAGATTATTTATAATACCTAATATAATATAAATACTATATAAATTTGTTTTTACACTTAATTTTATATTATTTTTTATTGTACTGTTATTTTTATTTCAAACATTTTTTATCTGTGGTGACTGAATCTATGGATGAAGAACCCAAAGATACAGATGGCCAACTGTAGTAATTTATTATACAGCAACAGAAAAGTGTGTACAGTGATAAATTACTTAGAACACAGCTTGACACATAGGAAGACCTCAATAAATATTAGCTGTTATTGTTGGACTCCATTTAAGTATATATTCTGGTAAATTTAAAATAGCATTCCAATCACAAAACTTCAGTTTGTCTGTATCATGTTTGCTGGCACAGAAGATGCACAGGCATATAAATGCATCCCAGTGATGCAAAGAACTAGGGCAGGCAATTTACTAAAAAATACTTTCTGTAACACATGGATTGAGAGTGATTTTAAAGTGATTTTCTAGAAAGAAACTAATTATTATGTTCATATACTTTAGGCTGGAATCCAGTTGGAAATAAGTTCAGGATACTGAATGATAGTGTACTAACCTAAAAACAAAATATAACATCATGAAGTTATTTGTAATGCATATTGCATCAAGAAATACTTAGCAGAGAACAAAGCATAATAATTTTACTGGTAAATGAAATTACAATTTTATGTATGTGATAGTATTAAAGGTACTATATTTCAGATGCTGGTAACTAAGAAGACAAGCCATAACACAAAATACATTTGGATGAACTCCCACATAGCACATGTGCAAAACAAGTAGTAGAAGTCTGTATAAAACAGGCAGCAAAATATCATGAATTTGAAGACATTCCTATGGGCGTGGCCATAATACATATAGAAATTTATTTCAGTTTAAAAAACTAGTTCAAATCATGTGCAAAAATAAACATGAAAAACTTTCAATGTAATGTGTACATATGCCATAAATGTACGTATTTCCCTGAACATTAGCAAATGACCAGCAACTGAAAACATGATAAAAATAGACTTCAATGAATACATAAGCAGGAAAAAAAATAGAGAGGAAAACAGTATTATAAAGATTTTTACCTTTACCCTCAAAGCCAAGTAAACCACAGCCCAAAGCCTGAAACCCACCCACTAGCACTGCTAGAGTTGGGAGTTTTCTCTTTCTCTCAAGCATTTATCGCATTAGCCACAGTCACCATTATCTTTAAAATACCCTCCTGCAGCCTAATCGCTGTAGAAATCTTGACATTAAGTTTGAACTTAATATTCTGTCAATGCCTCTGTTGCTTTTTGAGCCACAGGCTACAAATTTATAACTTTATATCTAAAGAGAAAAGCCCCAAGATAAATCTCTGTGGGTTGTGGCTTGTTTTTAAAAACTACCAATGAGACATGAAACTTCCATCTTTGCTGAAACTTTTTATGTAACTAGACTCCATCACTAAGAGCAGCCTTGCTACAGCTTACCAGGAACGCTAACATGTACCTGCTTGGTCTTACATCCCTACAATAGGCACGGAAGATGGAAGCTAAGTTCTCATACAGTTACTTGGAATAAGGAGCATGTGTTACTTTGCAAAAACAGTAACTATTACCTAACGTAAGTCACTTTTCCTGAGATTCCGTAAGCTTACATGAGAAGGTGTCCTAAATCTCTCACAGACATTGCTGAATCCAAAAGGGCTCAGAGGACTGATTTTGAGGAGCACAAACCTCATTCAGTGAAACAATGATTAAAGATTCTGTTTCACATTTTATTCTAAAATCTTACAAAAAGATACAGAAGTGCCTCCAGAAAAATGTTGAACTCCAACGGTTTAACAGAATTATAGAAAACCTCATGTCAACACAAGCCTCAGCATGAGAGCTTCCTTGTTATCTTCAATGTAACACAAATCATCCTCTTAAAATAAAATATTAGGGATCATGCTAATTTCACAGCTTTATTACATTAGAAAATATGTTAATGGTCAATTCAGACGGTGCCCATTTTATAGATTCAGATAAGGGATATTTTCTCATAAATATGTTTAAAAATGAATATTAAAGAGTGATAAAGTGAGACCATGTCAAATAAATAAATAAGGATAAAAAAGGAAATACAGCTATTTGAAAAAGATTATTTGAAATAACACATAGGCTTCCATAGTCATGTTTAGAGAAACATTCTAACTAAAGTCAGACTTTTTATTAATTACCACAGAATTCTTAATTACAAAATCTAACATGAAGGAATAAAAATCATTTTAAGGTTCCTCTCGTTAAAAAGTATGCAAAGTTAGTTCATCCTACAATTTTTAGTCATTGTCTTATCTTAATAAATGAGTATGACATTTGCCAGCCCCCAATTCTCCTCTTTAATTTGCTCGATGTCTAATGGCAGCAATTCAACCATGACAAAGCCAAATTACTAAAGTTCTCACCATCAAGCTTTAGAAAGAGCTACTGTTGATAGGTGAACCAGGTACTCACGCAAGTGATGTGCTGAACTCTCTTGGTGGCACCACGAAATATATTTCTGTTCCTCTCTTCATTAGAAATCAAAACTGAAGGCTTATACAAATTTAAGTTGAATTAAAAATATTCAACAGAATCCCAGCACTTTGGGAGGCGGATCACTTGAGGTCAGGAGTTCAAGATCAGCCTGGACAACATGGCAAAGCCCCGTCTCTACTGAAAATACAAAAATTAGCAGGGTATGGTGGTGCATGCCTGTAGTCCTGGCTACTTGGGAGGCTGAAGCAGGAGGTGGAGGTTGCAGTGGGCCGAGATTGTGCCACTGCACTACAGTGTGGGTTGACAGAGCAAGACTCTGTCTCAAAAAAAAAATTCAACAGGATGTATCTTCAAACTTCAACTGTGCCATTTTTGAAATTTAAAAAAAAATTAGAAACTGGGACTATATATTTTTCCTATTTGCATGTTCATGAATAAAACTATATTTTATACTCTAAAATTATAATACTTTAATAGCATGATGGTGAAGAGGGAGACCCAGGCCTCTCAGATCAACTTCCCCTTTGACTATCATGCTGCATTTCAATAGAAGAAAAGGTTGACCGACTGGCGCCTCCCGTTTTACCTTCCTATAGGTGACAGGCTAGGCCTTGGGGAAACTCTCCAGAAGGCACTATTTTTACTTAAAATAAAATCAAACCAGAAACCTTTTCACATGTGAGTCCTAAAACTGTAAACCGGAACCCTTTCATATGTGATTTCTAAAGCTATAAACCTAAGATTTTTCCACGTGTAACACCTGAAGTATAAGCCTATATAAAGGCTGAACCTCCCTTTGTTAGATGAGCTTGGCTGTTAGGCAACTATGCCACCTTGCTCCCGGTCAAATAAACCTTCCTCCTGTATTTGGTGTCCGAGAGATCCGTTTCCCGCGGCCGCTCCTGCTACAATGGAACCACTAACAGATATGGCTTTTCAATGGATAGTCACTTTCATGCTTTAGTATAATACTTAAGAGATCACACAACATACCTAAAAATAAACCCACATCTCCAATTTATTATGGTATAAGTATTACCAAAATTAAATTTGAACACCACTTTTAAGGTGTAATATTGTAAAACTCTGCACTACAAAGGATTAACTGACTCGCTTAACCAACTCGCTCAGATATGATCATTTTGACCTCTGTTCTTCTTCACTCTAGACATTTTCGTTACAGAACAAAACAGTCACAAGTTTGTTAATCCTAAATGACGTGGCAAAGCCAATCCTAATGACAGGATTTTGCCAAATCATTTAGGATTTAAGTAACTTTGTGGTTCCTGGGGGAGATAAAGTACTTCAAAACATACTGGCTGATTCTCAGACCAATGATCTGACATCAATTCAAATGCAAGTAACTTTGGGTTTCAAATACAGGGGAGATGCTTTTCCTAAGAATGAAAAAGAGTAACTCAGCTTTTCATTCAGAGCAATAAAGTCTGAGAAGCAACTTATCATTTTGGTAAAAACAACAAAAGCCTAATCACTCAACTTCTATTCTGGAGTATAAAATAGTTTTCACACTTTTAGTCCACATGAAAAATAAAAAGAGTTCCACTGAATTTCTAATTGCTAAATTTAGTGCTGAATTTGTCCTTTTATATTTTGGCCACCTTCTTTTTTAAACTCTTCTTTCATAGATCCCAAACCACCTGAGACCACAACTCCTGAGTCACCTTAGGCAACTCTTTGTTTTCATGCCTTTCTAAAAATCCTTCTCAGTTTATTTTGAAAAACAGAAAACAAAAAGCAAAATAAACAAACAAAAGCCTACAGCCAAGTTTCCCCATTTGAAGAACACTGCTCTCATAAATCAGGGGATGCTTATCAGGAAGAGAAGGCAGCATGAGAAGGGCTCACAAAGGGAGTGACAGTAGAACAGCCCTAGGCAGAAATTGCAGGGGAAATATGCAATCAACTGCTCCTAACCAAAAACAGGCACATCCATCAAGCATGAACCAGCAGCAGGAATCTCCTTGGCATCTAGAGTCACAATGATCTAATTCCCAGCTCGAGGTTCCTCATTAGCCTATTTGCAATGGTGGCTGTTAAATTCTAGGAAGTCAGCACTGACTATTTCCATCTATAATATCTTCCATTAAAGGCCAAAATCAAATGATCTCCCCACCCCAAATCTCCATCTCAGGTCTACGTTATCACCCTTATTGCAGTCTGCTGGAGAATACTGTGAGCACCTCCAATGTACTGAACATGGCAAGCAAGATTTACAAAAAGAAGGCAGCACAGCTTTGCTTTCAAAGAACCTTTAATATAATTATATTTATTTATATAATTTTTTCATGTATCCTACCAGACAGGGAAGAAATGAAGTCTTAATTATCCTTATTTTTCCACATGGTGCTGTGAACAGAGTCAATACAAATGTGTTGAACTGAAATTTATAAAACTGGTTCTTTCTGACTTGAAAGAGCCAAGTAAGAATACTGCTTTGTTTTGGTCGTATCTGTCCACTTTTTCAATATGCACAGAAATAAAAGGAATGACAAGTCAAACCGATTTTCCCCCACTGCTTTCCTGCGAACAAATAATAAAAATTATAGTAATATAATACTAAACATCACAGTGATATAGAGAATGAGGGAGAGAGTTTAGTCCCAGAAGAAGGCCCTCCTAGCCAACTACAATAGCAATCTCTAGAAAAACCCCCTACCAAACTGACACATTCAAAACAGTAATACCATATGATACTTAAGAGGAAGAATGGTTCACATTTAAAATTTATGGCAGCACAATGGCACTCCAGAATTTTATGATCAGTGTACTGAATAGAAAGTATCTGTTAGGCAAAGAATAATTACATGACTTCAATATGGGAGAATTAATCACATTTTATTATACTCAGGATTCTGCTCTCACTTAAAAATAAAGTTGGAAAGGACTGTAATGTCAATATTTTTAAAAAAACAACATCAAAATGAGCACCTAAACTAGTATCCATCTAAAAAACAATGTAAAATTACTTAGGTGCCTAAGATAGTAAGATTTTAAAAGCTTATTTACACTAAAAATTTTTAAGAAGCATCTATTCTGTATTAATATAATTAGTAGAACATCAAAGGTGCCTCCAAAACCAATATGTATTTTTTAATTGTTAAAAAAAAATTTTAATACTCGCAAGTATACTGGCCTAAAGTCTTCTCATGGGCTTTTCATTTCGCAGAATAGGCTAAAATTCTAGCAAAACAATGCATTTATCAAAATACATTATCACATTATTCCATAGATGGGAAAACAGAAATATACATGCAGACCAGAAAATAAAAAAAGGCACTTGGATTATCATACTTCTCCAACAAAGGTATAGTGAACTGGACAGTTTACCACAAAAGGCAACAGAATAATCAAAAACTCCAAAAAATCAAACACATCAGAATTGAATAGC
Source organism: Ateles fusciceps (assembly GCA_036589455.1). Classification (NCBI taxonomy): domain Eukaryota; kingdom Metazoa; phylum Chordata; class Mammalia; order Primates; family Atelidae; genus Ateles; species Ateles fusciceps. Next base: position 1,968,320 of record JAZHEH010003256.1, read on the forward strand.
TGCCTAAAAATGAATGACCCTGAAAATACTATCCTTACTTCCTCTGTTTACCAGGTAGAAAGTTTCAGGATTCTATTTTGTTTCTCATACTCTGTGTCTACTGTGGTCAATCAAAAAATCTACTGAAGTTACTGGACTTTGAAATTACATTTAGAAAAATGCAAGCTGGACTGTGGAATAGGTATCTACCAAAGAAATGCTCCCAAGGACACTAACAAGGTTTTGGAAAAGAGGAAGCCACTAGCTGAGACACTGCCTTCATGGTCAACAGACTTTAGTAGCTATTCCACAGCACTCTTCTTATGAATTCTAATTTAGAAAGGCAGATCCCACCCAATTATAGAAATGTAAGTGCAAATAGGCCCTAAGAATCTGGTGAAATCCACTTAAGAAATGATTTGTCTCAGAAAAAAAAAAAAAAGAAATGATTTGTCTCTGCAAAAGAAAAAGATTTAACTGACTGCAAATGTGCCTTACTTTATGGAATACCAGACACTACATGAGGAAATCCAGGTTTTAAGACAGACCAATGAGCTTGCCAAAATAAATCTTCTTCCACAAATAGATTCATCATAGAACCCTGTTAAACTCTAAATTTTTCCTAGTTAATATACCCTGGTATATTATTTATAAAAATTATAAGCAATGTTTTCAGGAAAAAACTTTGCTGTATACAATACAGCACTTATTCTATGTTTATCAATTTGCTATAAAGATAATTAGAAGTAATTAGCAACTTGGCAGCTCCAATGAACAATATCTGCTTTTTTCAAATACCATTAAGCCTTTGATTCTTCATAGAGGACAAAAGCAATGAGAGGCAAATTTACCTGAAAAGAGAGAATGGCATGAATGGACTGGGGAGAAAAGAGTTCCAAAACGTCTGGACATGAGACACTGACTCATTTTCAGCAGCCATTCAATCCTGACGGACTGGAGCTTTCAGCTCTTCCCTTTAGTGACGTAATGGCACCTAACCGGAGGAGCAAAATAATGGAAGTTCCTGCCCTTTTTCTTACCCACTTATATTTTACACTTCTGTTTCCTCATTCCTGTCATAATGGGACATGTCTAAGAGAGCTGTGAAAGGTTTCCTAGAAAAGGCTACGTTAGACCGGGCGCGGTGGCTCACGCCTGTAATCCCAGCACTTTGGGAGGCGGAGGCGGGCGGATCACGAGGTCAAGAGATCCAGATCATCCTGGCCAACATGGTGAAACCCCGTCTCTACTAAAAATACAAAAAAAAATAGCTGGGCGTGGTTGCGTGTGCCTGTAGTCCCAGCTACTCGGAGGCTGAGACAGGAGAATTGCCTGAACCCGGGTAGCGGAGGTTGCAGTGAGCCGAGGTCGCACCACTGCACTCCAGCCTGGCGCCTGGTGGCGGAGTGAGACTCTGTCTCAAAAAAAAAAAAAAAAAAAAAAGGAAAGGCAACATGTTAAATGAAATTTGCCATGCAGAAATGAAGAAACTATACCAGCAAAGGGTGGAAGAAGAAAAGGAATCCTGAGCTTTCACGGAAAGGACAAACAGTGAGGCTTTTTATTTTTTTTCCCTGAGATGGAGTCTTGCTCTGTCACCAAGGCTGCAGTGCAGTGGCGCGATCTCGGCTCACTGCAACCTCTGCCTCCCGGGTTCAAGCAATTCTCCTGCGTCAGCTTCCTGAAGCTGCCATTACAGGCTTGCGCCACCACACCCGGCTAATTTTTGCATTTTTAGTAGAGAAAGGGTTTCACCATGTTGGCCAGGCTCGTCTCGAACTCCTGACCTCGTGATCTACCTACCTTGGCCCCCCAAAGTGCTAGGATTACAGGCATAAGCCACCATGTCTGGCCTAACAGTAAAAGGCTTTCAAGAGCCTACTCAGCTAATACTGATGTCTATTAGTAAATATGTGACCTATCGAATGATCACACTCACTGAGAGCTCTATATTATTTTGTAATTGAAAACATGAGTTGTTTTCAAAAGAACTTTTAAATACCAAGATCATGCAAGTTTAAATATTCCTTGTCATGGAGAAAATACCCTTCTACTCCAATAAACTAAAAGATAATTTTTATCTATATAGAACATAATATCTTGTTTCAACAAAATGCTGAATACTTTGCAAGATCCTTCTTGCTGACTCTGAGGTGGCAGAAAGTGACAAATATCATCCAAACCTTATTGATACAAGGAAAATATTTTCAGCACACACAAAAAATCTTTGTAGCATCATGACTGCTCTAAAGAAAAGCTAGAAGCCTGCCATAATGATTAGCAAACTGATATAGATAACTCCAGGAAAGGATTTCCAAAATGTGATCACATCCTTTTAATCATCTAATTATCAAACTCAGCAATGTTCACAAAGCAGAAGCGCACTCAGCTACTGCTAATGATCATTATTCAAAGATACGTTTCTACCAAATCAGAATATCTTACAGGTAGAAGCTCATCACCCTTAGGCCCCAAAGGAACACAGTGATTTCCACACACACACACCTCCCAGCCATAACTAAGCCTTGCTGAATCGTCATTAGCTTTCATGGCCTCTCCTTCGTACATATGAGCAGCTTTATGAATTGGTTCAAAAATACCTCAGCCTTTCAAAAATAGTTCCCTATCTAGAGAATACACACACCCTATGGATATTTATCTGCTAATGTTATAGCAACAATGCTGCAGATATCATCAAGCTTCGGTGGCCTGAAGAAATACACTGACAATGCAAGAATGGGAAGTTAAAGCATAATATAAGTGACAATGAGGCATAAAGGCAATGCAGCAGTGGGAAGGACTAAAAGCATAATGCAGGTGACAGTGCAAGCCATGGAGTGAAAGCATATATTGATTGTATCTCCGCAACTGACTGGTCACTATGCAAGGTGCCAGGAAAATAATTTTGACCCTCAAGCTGCTTATAGTCTATGTAAGTAGTCAGCCAGCTCCAGGAAAGCAGCATGAGATGAAGCTTGCGGGGTCCTCAAATACCATACTTAAAAGCCCTGATTTCATACAAAGACAGTAGGGAATCAACAGACGTCTTTACACAAGAGATTAAATGATCAAATCTGTTTTTTTTTTTTAATTATCTCTAATGGCAGAATATAAAAATGAACTGAGATTCAGGGAAAGAGTGAGAGGCAAGGACATGAGTCAGAGGCCCTTTAGGAGATCAAAAGGATCTTATTAATAACTGGGACAGTGACAAAACAATATAAAAATAAAATAATAGAGTCAAGGGCTATTTAAAAGCAGCATAAGCAGGGCATACGGAAGGAAGGCAGGAAAGAATCAGAGGTACTCCTGATGTTTCTGGCATGGCTGGTTCAGGAGATTGCAGTGTCAAGATAAAAGACAGAAAGGTGGAGAAGCAGTGTGCTGTACTGAAGAAAAGGTAGAGTTTAGGCACTGTATAGGATGAATCTTAAATTAAAACAGACTACGCAGATGAAGATTTGTACTAATATATAGAAAATATGGGATGGGTTCAGAAACACAGGCAGGTAAGTAAAGCCATGGCAGCAGAATATTGCCATTCAACAGGTAACAAGAGACAAACCAGCAAATAACTTTTAAAACAAACTGGTAAGACAAGCAGGAGAATGATGAGCAAGTCATGCCACAGAAGCCAATTACAAGATTTGCAAAGGTTAAACAATATCACACCTCACATCTGCAAACCTTGAGATTTAAGTGGGTATTGCTGGTTTTTGTTTGTTTTTTGTTTTTCTGAGATTGAGTCTTGCTCAATTACCTAGGCTGGAGTGCAGTGACACGATCTAGGCCCACTGCCACCTCCGCCTCCCAGGCTCAAGCGACCCTCCCACCTCAGCCTCCCATTTAGCTGGGACTACAGGCAGGAACCACCACAACTGGCTAATTTTTGTATTTTTTGTAGAGATGGGTTTTGGCATGTTGCCCAGGCTGGTCTCCAACTCCTGAGCTCAAGCAACCCATCCACTTCGGCTTCCCAAAGAGCTGGGATTACATGTGTAAGCCACTGCACCTGGGCAAAGTGCGTATTGTTCTATAAAATCTTCCCAAATGAGAAGCAAGAAAACCCACAGTATAGTCACCTCTTATTACGAAAGACTTCTGAGGCACCAAAACAATATACCTTACCAACTTCTGCTCTAATCTAAAAGACCAACAGCCACTGAATGGCTATAAAGCAGAAAAAATAGACCCTAGGACACCAACCAGCAAGTCACATTAGCCTCTTCAGATGCTGTATTGGCTGAATAAAATGCTGCTACCCATCAGGGGAGGAGAGGAAATTCCATTAAGGGTATTTTTAATTCTGATCCTAATTCAGGTGATCCAAATTAAACAGATCTGCATAAACAGTATCTTGATAAATTTTTTCTATAAGCATCAAAACTAAAACCAAATGTCAATTAAAACTTGAAGTGGGGCCCATGACTGACAAGTCTGGTCATGTAGCTCCAATTCTTTGCTTTTACTTGACAAGTATTCAAAAATAACATTTTAAAATTATTTGCCTATGTCATTAATATCAAGTATAAATGTTAAGGTCAAATATCCCTAAAAGAAAAGAGGTGTATTAATAAGACCAAAGAGTATTTTCTTCTACATTGCATATATGCTTTATTGCATATAAAATGTTTAAATCTACAAATGCATATATCTGTAGAATCACAGAGAAAAACACACCCAATAATGGCTAAGAAACCATACAGACTCAAGCTGGCGAGCTCCTGAATAATTAATATTTAATATGCAGTACTACAAGATTGTAGAATGCAGATTTCAAAAGATACCGAACTCCATGCAAATTCTATGTCAATTATCTTTATTTTCATATGGAGTTGTGGCAACATCAGCACAGAATCATTTGATATGAACAATCTACCCTCCTCCCACTCTCAGCATTTATTTGGGTTTGAATATATGAAGGACAGAGGTATGTAAGACATGATGTACCACCTGTATAAAAATACCAGAAATCCTGATTGAATAATTTACAGCTTTGCCTAGAGCAAAACTTTAGCATTAGAGAGAGAATATTATCAAATATTCTTATTTCCGTCATTCTGGATTTTGCTAAGGCTTATAATAGTCCACAATTAGGTCTCTAACAGAGAACTAATACAACACAGAATGCAGTATGGTGGAATGGAGAAAATAAGAACCCAAAATGAAGAGGGCCATAAAGTTCTGTCTCTTTTACTTAAAAACAGTGTGACCTTAAGCATTTTCTCATCTGGAAAGGCACAGTAACCATAACTCAGAGGGCTATTATGAAAGGTAAATGTAAACATATACATTAAAGTACCTGGTAGAATAAAAAGTTAAAATGAAGGAGTGCAGCACTAGGAAACTTGTGATAAATCTGCCAATTGTCCCTTGATCTGTTGATGTAAGACATATACCAGAGTCTAATACTCATTTGTTTCCTGGCAAGTATAGACAAAAAATGGGAAATACAAGACAAATCCACATACTCAAGTATATAATATGGCAGTTCTATTTATAACTGAGCTATCTAAAGGGAAGATAGAGAGCTGGTGTGGAAAGCCACAATCATTTAAACAGACATACAGAATCTCTGAATTGAAACTCATCATCAGACAAGCTAATCTAGCTTCAAATGTCAAGTAATACTATTCTGTAACTTATTTTTAATTTTTTCCCTTTATAGAGATAGGCTTCAATATGAGAAACAGATATTGCTAAAAGGTTGTCCATAATTTAACTTCTGTTTGCTATATCACATTTTCACTTCAATTTAGCAACTAAGTTCTTGAGCACTTGGGCATCAACTAACAGAGCATTAGACTGAACTCAGAAGACTTCAGTTTCTAGCTTTCCTCCTGTCACTGGGTGACTACTTACCCTACTCTAAGCTACAAATGATGTATTCTAGAGAAAGGGAGAGGATAAAAAGTGGGAAGGCTATGGAGTCAGAGAGTTTCTGTGATCTCTTCAGCCCCAAAGTTGTATGATTTTATTATGCTGAAGGAAGAAAATGAGGACACACGACTTCTGTTTTCACGAAATGTATCACCTAAGTGGGAACCTAGGAAAAAAAGACTTGAAAAGCAGAGGATATTCACAGTTGTCAAATGGCTGGCATAGAATATGAGTGTCTACTGATTTTACAAAAGGGAAACATCAATCCTAGCCAAGTAGATTTCACCAAAGATCTGAGTAGAAACTTAAGAATAAGCAGGACTTCAATGGAGAGAGTGAGAGAAGATATCTACACCCTTCCGTGTAGGTGTATCACACCAGGAGTATCACAAACTCACAAAGTCAAAGAGCACTTTACATATCATCCACGCCTACCTTATACTCATAGAGACAACCCATCCTGACACATAATTCTAGTCCTCAGTGAAACTCTTCCAGGAAGAAGGTAGCTTCCAGCTGTATCAGGACAGCCTGATACACTGTTGGAGCCCTCGGGTTATAAAGCTCTTCCAGATACTAAGACAGTATTTCTGTCCTTTCTTCATCATGCTTTGTAAATAAACATTTATTTGAATATGTCTCTTTAAACATGTAACATTAGGTACTAAACATAGAAACTGTAATGAAAATCAACTTTTGAAGATGAAAGGAAGACTCTTTTCCCCTTCGATTAAGACGCTTTAAAAAAATCTGGTTTGGCGAAGCCATCACCACATTTGCCTGCTTACCTATATAACATACCAAGTCATCTTACTTTCCACATCAAATGGCAATGTCTGATTTCTGCCCCTAAAAAATATCACTCTGTTTCTGCCTATTACAAAATTTAATAGAGCAGTGTATCACAATTTTTATCACTATTAATATTATATCTCTAAAACATATTTGTTTTTTACCTCCCATGAAAGGTCCTCCTTATTTGAAACAGAAATAGCCAAAGCACAATTTAAAGTTTGAGGGCAATAATCCACAATCTAAGAAAAGATCTAAAAAATCAAACAAAAACTTTAAACTTGAGTTACATAGCCAAAATATTTCTAAGAGAAAATGTTATCTTTATGTTTCATTTCAAAACAAAATAACGAAATGTGACATCTCTAATTAAAAACCAAAAACAAACTGGGCATGATAGCACATGCCTGTAGTCTCAGCTACTCAGGAGACTGATGCAGGAAGATGGCCTGAGCCCAGGAGTTTGAAGTCAGCCTGGGCAACGTAACAAGACCCTGTCTTTTTTTTTTTTTTTTTTGAGATCAAGTTTCGCTCTTGTCACCCAGGCTGGAGTGCAATGGCACGATCTTGGCTCACTGCAACTTCCCCCTCCCAGGTTCAAGCAATTCTCCTCTGTCAGCCTCCCGAGTAGCTGAGATTACAGGCACCCACTACCATGTCTGTAATCCTAGCCCTCTGGGAGGCCAAGGTAGGATGATCACTTGAGCCCAGGCCTTCTAGACCAGCCTAGGCAACACAGCAAAATTTTACTATCTCTACAAAAGTAAAACAAAATATTAGCAAGGCATGATGGCATGCACCTGCAGTCCCAGCTGGGCAGGAGAACCACTTAAGCCTAAAAGTTCAAGGCTGCAGTAAGCTATGATCACACAACTGCACTCTAGCCTGGGTGACAGAGCAAGATCCCATCTTTAAAAAAGAATTTTTTAATGAAATGAAATAAATACAAAATAAAAACATTTATCAAAATATGTTCCACAAAACAGAAAAGGGATACTGTTTTCTCACATTCCTTCAATCAGTCAAAAATTAAAGACTACTGCAAACAAATGAAAGTTGCCAGGGATTCAAAATAAGTCAGATGTAATTCCTGGGCTCCAAGTAGTCGCATTCTAGTAGAGAGACACAGTACTCCAGTAGAGATTGTTGCCACTAAAGGAAAAGCCAAAGCAATGACAATAACCGTTGCCATTTCATAACGTCATACAGACACTTAAAAAATATCACCTCCATCTGCACTGAGGGCAAATTACACACTCAAATAGATAAAGCAGCAAGGCTTGACAAACACATTTATCCATCAGTACTTTTAACCAAAGCATTAGCCCTTACATAAGCAATTAACCTTGACCAACACAGGTATAAATAAAAATGCTGATTAAGAACTTACTAATTATCCTTCCCAACTTCAGAAGTTTAGCTGGCATCTGGTTTTTAACTATGATAAACATACACCAACTCATCATAGGTTATTAACACATAAGTGAAAAGAAATACTTAACCAAATGGCTACAAATGAAGAACATGATAAATAATCATCATTAAAAATCCAAACAATGACTTGTTTTAAAAGCCCAAGTGTCCTACAAATGTCACTTTATTTGAAGGTAGATAAATATTTTTGAGAATAATTGTCTCCTGAATCTACTTAAAGATTCAATCTGTTGTAATAAAGACAAAACATATAAATCATAGAAGCATGACATCATTTTGTAATTAGAATGCTAGGATCTGCAGGCAGTTAAATATTTTAGCAGTTTGCCTGCTTCACTTAAAACCAGAAGAGAAGAATAATCCCAATAACTAAGTATTCTAGCAGCTGCTATGAGCAGACTACAGAGATGTGGCATGTAGCAGTTACAGCCACACGTATAGACACAACCACCCCAGTGACTGGAGGTTAGCAATCCTGGTGTGTCTGCTCAATTTCAGTGTTAAATATTTAATGGCATATTTTTCGTTAATGGAACGTAGGCACATCTGATCAGTCACTGGGATCATTTAGTAATGCAGTCAAAGTTATCATACTGCCATTTCACATCAACTTTGTAATTAGATAATCCATCACTTTATTAATTCAAAAGACTGCTTTCTTTACTACTTTATAGCAGGCTACAATAGTGAAACCCAACAGAGCTCATCAACAAAAAAGGCTCTAAAATTTGGTCCTACATGAACTTGAAACCCTCAAGTGACAAACATATACACTCCTGACCTTTCAAAACAAGAGGTAATAATCTTCCCAAAAATTAGCCTACCAACAACAGTGAAGTAACAGAGCAACAGTGTATCCAGATGAAATGTTTAACAGAACTGAAAATTTAAGATTAAAAACTGAATATAACAGGTTCAACTTTGTTCTTGCTTTTTATACTGTTCACCAGAGAATGAAAAAGACACACAAAGAAGTAAGTTAGTAATTTTCCCTCCATGCTGATTTATATACTTCACTAAAATTATGAGGGAGGTTATGGCAGAATATCGCCTCAATTATTTATGATAACTCTAAATGTAAAGTTACACATCAGCCAAATGCAAGTTTGATATATATATATATATATTTACCTTGAATATATATTGATATATATATCTTGAATAAAATATCCTGATTATTTTTTCTTGCCTTATTTCTAACATACCACAAAATATTAAATCACGATTTCTTATCACATTATGAATTAGTAAGATTCTTGTTTTAACACTTTCTCCACTGTTTCTCCAATTAAAATCAAAGAATTCTTCAATAAAAAAGAATTTACTCAGAATGAAACTGTAAAATTTAAATATCATAGCACCAAAAATATCTTCTAAAATACTCACTTTCAAATCTGTGCAACCAATACATACTGCAAAACCAGCTGCAGCTTAATATAATTAAAAATTAGATTTTGGAAAAGTAAGCTCTGGAGGTCACATATGTGCCCTAAAGAACAAAAACAACATGCTACCAGGAGAATTATTAATTTGTTTGAAAGAAAAAAGACAGGAACATCTTCTCAAACAGATGTGGAATTTCTAATCAAAAAAATTCCGTGGCAGTCGCACAACACTATAAAGTTCAACAGTACTGTGCAGAGCTCCGGAAACGCTAACAATGACATATGCTTTGTGGTCAGGAAGGTCACTTTTATTCTTGTTGATGCCAATTTAATGTCTGTTTTTGAAACATTCTATGCAACTAGCCTGTTTTCTATTTTATTGTTCAGATTTTAACACATTTCTCATCAGGCTGTCAAATACATTTTTAGAAAAGAAAGTTACAAGCCCAGAAAAAAATTATGGATTTTTCTAGAACCCTGTACAATAATCCCTAAAAAAGTATTTTATGTGCATAAAAAATAATCTCAAAACAAATTCTACTGAAATTAAGTTTAGACTATTCATAACCTTTGCCAATAATTATCAATGGACATTTGGAGGGATAGAATAAGAAATACAATACAGTATATTCCATGTCATTTCAATTAATTAAAAGATGACAACTAAAGGACTCTTAATTCCATCCTTTCAAGATGCATGTGTGAGAGAGATTTCATTCATCACAGGAAGCCTACTTTTACATTTCCTATGTGAAATCCCAAGAAACTACTTTGATATCATGGAGTTGCTATGAATGATGGCAACAGTAAATGATTTCTGTCCACAATGGCTACAACTGAAACCAAGACAGTTACTAGGGAAAAGACACTATTGCCTGTTTACAAAATTTCTTCTCAACAAAACAGGTAATTCTCAGTATCTCAAGAGACATCAGTACTAGGCACAACTGTGAGCAACCGTCTGAGACTCTGGTTTACAATGAGTTGCTGACTGCACTCCTGGTGAGAAAGACGGCACAGGGAGACATGTAACACTGAAGTTTTGTATTCCAACACAAAGAAAGCTGGGAGGTGGGAGCAACAGTAGTAGAAATTAATAATATGTGTCAGACACTCTACTAAGTCCTTAGAGTTGATCCTCTACTGTAATTACTAAATATAACTGAAATCTGTATTCCACAGGTAACAACTTCCTTTGCAAAGCTTCTCCAGAGAGGTCGATGTATTTCCCTCAGGAGGTTGGAGGAATCAACACCCCCTCACTCCCCAGCAGCATTTCTAGACCACTGTATATCACTGTTTCCCAACACCATGCTCACTTTTGAAATTTATGTCAGTTTCTACTTATGATATGAGGTCCTCCTTGATACCCACCCCTAGAAAAATTCCTCCTTCCTATGCCTCACGTTACTCAGATTTAACAGCCAGGCAACAAATTCATAAGTGGACAGGATGTATTTACACAGAAAACTCCACACTCTAAACCCAATTGCTATTAGTGTGTATGTGTGAGCGGAGAGTCAGAGACTAACAGTGGTGCTAAGAAGTGGGGTGAAAAGGAGGAACATCCGGGAATATGAACCCGAAAATGACTATACAACAAAAGGTCTCAAGTAATAGAAAAAATTTTTCCAAATAAAATTAAGGCTTACACAGTAGATGCACATTCAGCACTGAGAACATGGTCTGACAGGAAAGACAGGCTATTTTTCCAACAGAAACTCCAGTGTTCACAATATAAACAGCCAGTTTTGCAGGTATTAATCACAGGTTTCCATTAGAAAAAGCCAGCAATTCAGGAGACTATAAAATATGCTCTCAGGATTAAGACCTTTCTCATCCTCCCCCTGACCCCTTTCTTTTCAGGGAAAGTGCAAGTTTGATAAAGATATGCATCGCTTCAGGTAAGACTTTTGACCTGCTCATGTTTTTTGCCTTGACAGATAATAGATATAGAATTAGCCACATGCTTCTACAACCCTGTATCAAGAGTATTTGTACACACTTCACCTGCAAATAAATAAATAAAAGTCTGCTGAATTTACTAAGCAAATTCACATTCATCTAACAAACACCTCTCAGCAGGGTAAGAGGCTTGATAAGAAAAGACTAATTCTAATGAAGGTTAGACTAATTCTAATGAAGACTGTCTCCAAACAAAGGGAAAGAACATCCGTGTGAAATCTAAGTGTTAAAAATGACAGCTACAAAACAAGTCTGAAAACTAAGGAAACCAGCTAACAGAAACATGGAGATTCACTCTACTAGTCCCTCTATTTTTGAGTATGCTTGAAAATGTCTGTAATTTAAAAATCAATAAAATTAAGACATAAGCAAGTTTAGAAAAGCTCTCAGAATTCCATATGCCTTCAATTACAATAAGAGGGGCCAAAGTTGGCCAGGTGCAGTGGCTCATACCTGTAATCCCAGCACTTTGGCAGGCCAAGGCGAGCGGATCACCCAGCTAATTTTTGTATTTTTAGTAGAGACGGGGTTTCACCACGTTGCCCATGCTGGTCAGGAGCTCGAGACCAGCATGGCCAGTGTGGTGAAACCCCATCTCTACTAAAAGTACAAAAATTACCCCAACATGGCGAAACCCCATCTCTACTAAAAATACAAAAATTAGTCGGGTGTGGTGGCACATGCCTGTAATCCCAGCTACTTGGGAGGCCGAGACCAGAGAACTGCTTGAACCCAGGAGGCAGAGGTTGCAGTGAGCCAATATGGTGCCACTGCACTCCAGCCTGGGCAACAAGACGAAACTCCGTCTCCAAACAAAAAAAGATGGGCTAAAACATAAGCTTAGCATGTCTATGATCTGCACAGAACCTGAATGAATGTAAATGAGAAGGACCAAAAGAAAAACATAAAACAAGGTCTTGGTTATGGAGGCCAGGTAAAGCCAGTGTTGTTTACAGCATAAATTCAAAAGTCAGCAGCTGCTTCGGAATGTACAAACTGTCAGTCATGTGGGTCAAGATGGCCAGGGAGACCTATGTTAATTCGATCTAAATAATTATAAGCTTGCTTGGCTCAGAGACACTGAAGTTTATACACCAAACTAAACTATATTATTGGTACAGTTAATTAGAAATCAAACGGCAACAGGAGGCCTAAGGTAAAGACCATCCAGAGTGCATTAACACCAGGAACACCTCAGGGTTGTTGCAGAGCAGGGAATACTGCTCTGGTCCCAGGAATGCCTTCTCAACATGTAGACTGTATGAGGGCCTCGTAAAGAGGACTTATGCAAAGATCTCTGAGAAGGGAGACGACCTCTGCTCACAAGATCCCGGAGGGTCTTTACAGATGGGAGCTGGCAAGGAGGAGAAAAGCCTTGCAGGACAGAGATCAGGGAACACCCCAGGCTCTGCCTAGGTTCTCGGAATAAGGAGTGATTTTAATTGCTCTATGTCCCCAGTGCTCGGGAGATAAAAGCCCCTTAATACACTGAGTGTGGTCAGACCAGGTGGCTCCTCATCCACTATACTTCTGATGCCTCAGCAGCCTGATAAAAATCGGTGATAAACTCAGAGTGCCAGTTTAGCATGTCTTAGAAGTATCTCAAGTGCTGTTAAATGCTCAGAGCACTAGTTTAGCATGTTTTGGAAGGATCTCAAGTGCCCTCTGCCTGCCTGGCTATCTTACTCCTTTACCCTTCCCCTCCATGCCCATAAGATTTATGAGATTATGCACATAATAAAAGTGTTTGCAGCCCAAAGCTCGGGGCCAATGCAGTTCCCAAGCTTGCCTTGGTCCCCTGGACCCATGCTGTAAATTCTACTCTTGTGTCTCTGTCTTTATTTCCTTTTCTTAATCTCTAATCACCACCAGGACTAATGGCACCCACGTACGGGGTTAGCAGCTAGTACCCAACATAAACATCTGGTACCCAACAAGTCAGGGATAGTTGCATGCTGACCTGCTTTCCACAACCTACTGAACTGACTTTTGAATTTACGCTGTGAAGAAGGCTGGCTTTATCTGGTTTCAGAAAAACAAAATCCTGTTTTATGTTGCTTTCCGTAGTGGTCATTTCTTCTCTTTGACTAATTACTTTTATACCAGTAAAATGAGGAGAGGAGCAGTAGACTGGGATACAAATCTCTGCCCAGGGCTCTTTACCCAGCTCATGTGTGCTTGATGTGACCTCCACCATCATATGCCGTCAACATGATGAGCGCAGTGACTCATCCCTTCAAGGTGCAGGATCCATTTAGGTTAATTTAGGATCATTTCATGAACAAAGGAAGAGAAGGAGAAGGAGTTGGAGGTCGGAGAAGGAGGGGAGTAATTTCTTTAAGGACAAATTTATAAGCAGAAAAATACAAAGTAAAAACATTAACAAAACTTTCACCAGAAAGTACAGAAGCCATGGGTTATTGGTTGCTTTCCTCTGATTACTAACCTACATTTTAACGCAGAAATGACATATCTAAGGCCAATTATGCCCAAAAGTCTCAAAAATGAACATATTCTACTTTTGTAGCAGTAACAAATATTATGTGGGAAGAAGGGTAAGCACAGTATTAAAAATTGGTCCACTTAATCATAGGAACAGAATTTTCCCTCTATATAACGTGGAGAGAATTTCATTAAAAAATACATTAAAATCTTCAAAAAGAAAAGAGAACTGGATAGTAATTCACATTTTGCATGTAGCAATAGAAAGTATTTTAAGGCCGGGCACAGTGGCACACGTCTGTAATACCAGCACTCTGGAAGGCCGAGGTGGGCAGATCATAAGGTCAGGAGTTCAAGACTAGCATGGCCAACATCATGAAACTCCATCTCTACTAAAAATACAAAAATTAGCTGAGCGTGGTGGTGGGCACCTATAATCCCAGCTACTCAGGAGGCTGAGGCAGGAGAATTGCTTGAACCTAGGAGGCAGAGGTTGCAGTGAGCCGAGATCACACAACTGCACTCCAGCCTGGGCCACAAAAGGACTCTGTGTCAAAAAAAAAAAAAAAAAAAAAAAAAGAGGAAAAAAAAAAAGAGAGAAAGTTTATTTTGGCAAGTACTAGAGCCCAGAAAAAAATAAATAAACAAAGTTTTAAAAAGAAAGTATTTTAAAATATTTTTCATGGATATTAATAACATCAGTAATTATCACTGGAACATTTTTCAACAACAGAAATAATTACCACAGAATAGCCACAAACTTAACAATAGGAATAAGGTAATAATCATCATAAGGTATATTTTTATCTTTCAGTAGGTATTCGTTTTTACAGTGTTTAACATGAAAGAAGTCTTGTGCACTGTACACAATATTACTATAGGTTATGATTTTCAGAAGCATATGAAATAAATATATGAGAAAGTTTTCAGATGCATTGTAAGTAACCACTAAATTTTGAAGTCAATTTTAAATTATAGATAAACCAGACTATAATGCTAAGATGACATTAATCAGAAAATCATAAAAACATACCTTACAGAATAAAAATACATTTGAGAAAAACCAGAATAAATCTCCAGTAATCAAACCAATTACATTTAATGTTTCAGTAAACAGTTAAGTTTTAAAACATGCCTTAAAATATCAATGGCATAAATATATCTTTAAATGTATGCTTCCAAATTACAAAATAAGTGGCAAATTTGTCAAAAGCAAAGTTGTACTTGTTATTAAGTTATCATCAATATTAAAACAAATGCAAACACACAATATGAAAAAGCAAGGACAGCAGATCCCTAACAGTGAGGCGAGTGTCTCTGTCATCCCCTATACCAGGGTAAATACCAAGAATCAATCATTTCATACCTATGGGCTCGTGAAGAAAAAAAAAAATCATTCATTGTACTCTTCCTCCCTAAGCCAAGATAAACTCTCAGAATCATTTTTTAAAATAATACTTCAGGAAGCCAGGTGTGGTGGTTCACGCCTGTAATCCCCGCACTTTGGGAGGCTGAGGTGGGTGGATCATCTGAGGTCAGGAGTTCAAGACCATCATGGGCAACATGACAAAACTCCATCTCTACAAAGAAATACAAAAATTAGCAGGGCATAGTGGCTCACACCTGTAATCCCAGCTTCTCGGAATGCCGAGGCATGAGAATCGCTTGATTCTGGGAGGGAGAGGTTGCAGTGAGCCAAGATCATTGCCACTACACTCACACTTGGGGGACAGAGTGAGACTCTATCTCAAGAAAAAAAAAAAAAAAGAGGCCAGGCAAGGTGGCTCAAGCCTGTAATCCCAGCATTCTGGGAGGCGGAGGTGGCTGGATCACTTGAGGTCAGGAGTTGCAGACCAGCCTGGCCAACACAGTGAAGCCCCTTCTCTACTAAAAATACAAGTTAGCCAGGAGTGGTGGTGCACACCTGTGATACCAGCTACTCGGGAGACTGAGGCAGGAGAATTGCTCCAATACAGGAGGCAGAGGTTGCAGTGAGCCAAGATCACACCACTGCACTCCAGCCTGGGCAACAGAGTGAGACTCCATCTCGGAAAAAAAACAAAGAAAGAAAAAAAAAGAAAAGGATTCCAATAAATTTTTCATTTCAAAGACAGGCTCTATGCTTAAACAATCATTATAAAACTCAATGAACGCAATACAATGGCAAACAAGTTCATTTGCAAAAAATAATGGGATATGCTATTTTCTTCTAAGAAAAGAAAGCATATTCTTTCTTAGAAGGGTATACTTTGAAAGTTGACAATGAACATATTCAGGCAATAATAAGAATATTAATAAGACAGAAAAACTCATACCCTTTTGAATGCACACAATACATTCTCTCATTCTCTACTCACCATGAAAACGGAGTAATATAAGGCATTACGAGTCTTGAATTTCCTGTCAATATTCTCGATATTTTTGTAACCAACAACAAAATGAGGAGCAAATGGTTGATTTACGGAATTAGCAAAGATAGAAAACTTAACACTTACTTTTGCAAACGCTTCAAAAATGTCAAAGGCAGGTGGCAGCTGAGAGGCATCCTGTATTTCTTCTCTCATGAAATGTTGAAATGTCATTACAAGTTGCCTGAGGCCCTCTTTCTTATCTTCAGTCAGTTTGTTAATATCTTTTTTAAAGAGAAAATAAATAGCACAATCTAAAAGCGAACTTTTAACGGATAATTTTCAAGTGTTCAATGCTGGCTGTTAAACCAGATATTTCCTGCCTTATACCGGATTCTGACAAAGAGCAAATATATATTGTTTTATCTTTTGACAAGAAAAATGATGCGGAGTAAACTCTGCCAAATTTTGTCTGCAGTGTAAGATCAAACACCTATCAAACATAAGTGTGCATGAAGAAGCATTAAATCCAAAATCAGTAAGGTTGTGTGTTACCAGATTTTCTACATCACTCTGTACAAACATATAAACAATTATAAGTTCTTATTAAGTCAGTAAATTTAAGCAGACTTTTCCATGAAATAATTTACAACTAGGTCATGACTAAACTAATAAATAGCATCACCTCTAAGGCAAAAAGACAGAAAATGAGAACTAAAAAGTTCAGATAAAGTTCAAATAGGTTAAATTTTTCATGTGGACAGTACATCATGAAGAGAACGGGGATCATGCACAGCAATTTCAACTTCAAGTTATCTGAGTTGAATAAACAAGATAAAGGAGCACAGCACAGTGGCTCACACCTGTAATCCCAGCACTTTAGGAGGCCGAGCCAGGCAAATCACTTGAGGTCGGGAGTTTGAGACCAGCCTGGCCAACATGGTGAAACCCCGTCTCTACTAAAAATACAAAAATTAGCCAGCCGGGGTGGTGAGCGCCTACAATCCCAGCTACTCAGGAGGCTAAGGCAGGAGAATCTCTTGAACCTGGGAGGTGGAGGTTGCAGTGAGCCAAGATCGTACCACTGCACTCCAGCCTGGGCAAAAGGAGAGACTCCGTCTCAAAAAAACAAAGACAAAAAACAAGATAAGATGCTGCATCAACCCAAACAGAAGGAGATGGTTCTAAAACAAAAGAAGAAAAAAAAAGAAGCTTCTAAAGTCAATACTATCCCCTTTAAATTTCATTTTCAATTATACCACGAATGGGGTATTAAGGCTAAAAGTATACATATTCATTAATAACATTTGAGAGTATTTCACTTAAGGTCATGTGTATGACACTATTACTAAGTAGGGCTAATGTGAAGAGTAAAACCCATGGTAACAAACATTAATTATCTAACACTAATATAACAAGAAATTATGAATACTTTGCTGTCTTATAAAACTTGAAAAGATACATCAAGCTGAACTATAGAGTAATTCTGTTGCTTATGTCTATGTGTATTCTTTAAATTACTTACTCAACAGAATAATTAACCCAATGATTTCTTATATAGTAGTTTATAATCATGGGAACTTAGGATCCCACAACTTTATATAAATCTATACTAGATCATTTTTTTGTCTCCGTCCAGAAGTATTAAACTATGCAGCAAATATACTCTATGTGCCCTGACTAGTTTTGAGTTGAAATCACTTACAACCTCATTGAACAGGATCTGTGCCCATACAAAGGCAAAATAAAGCCTACTTTTGCTTAACACTCAGATATGGGGAGGCTTTTAAGTCATCCCAAGAAGGTGGCTACCAACATGGTAGTTTCAGAGAAGAATGATGTCACAGAGACTGAGTCATCTGTACCTTCTGCTTTCCTTAATATCTAAAGGATCTATAACTCTAAAAGCTCTGTGGAATCCCCCCTGTACACTAAATCACTCTTCTCTGACATCAAAAAGAAACCAGAACAGGAAATCAAGAGAGAGAAGAAGGGAAGCAGGGAGGGAATAAACAAGAAAAATGATTTCGTCAACTGGACTAATGGTCACACTACCCCCATCTAACCTGAACATCCCTATGGTGCTTTACTAACTCCTATTTTAGGACAAAGCTACCCCCGGAATCAGTGAAATAAACCAGTGTGACAGTTGTATATACAAACAAGTTTGGTTAGATTTGCAACACATTATAAAGAAACAGAAAAACAAAGTTAAAAATAAACTTGTTTACCAACTCAGCAGATAAATCATAGAAAAATGTTTTAAGATGCTGACAGGCAGTCACTTACTTGACTCCAGATCATAAAATGAGTAAAGCTTCTCTGATTCTGAAGGTGATCCTTCCATCTGTGAAGGAAAGGGGAAAAAGACCAGTAACAATTTCAAGTGTTCCCATATATAAACAAATATGTTTGACTACCTTTATATATTTAAATGAAAGTCTATCAAAAAGAACATTTCTATATATTCTTTCTATTCATCACTCACTAAACTGAATTACTTAATCAGCAACGTTAAAATAAAAATCTAACTTGTATCTTCACTCAACAGTTTAATCTCCAAATGCAAAACTCTTGTACAAGAAGTTTCCATATTTTTATATTCCTAAAATCGTCTATAAAATTGTATACTGGCCAAAACAGTCAGTAAACAATAGGAAAAGGTGGGGCATGGTAGCTCACACCTATAATCCCAGTACTTCGGGGGGCCAAGGCAGGCAGATTGCTTGAGCCCAGGAGTTCAAGGCCAGCCTGGGAAACATGGTGAAATCCTATACCTACAAAACATACAAAAATTAGCCAGGCCTGATGGCACACATCTGTACTCCCAGCTACAAAGCAGGTTGAGGAGGAAGGGCGAGCTATGATCGTGCTACTATACTCCAGCCTGGGTAACAGATCAAGTCCCTGTCTCAAAAAAAGAAAAGAAAAAAAAAAAAGGAAGAACAAATCAGGAGCCTGCAATAATTTGAGAAAGATATTCATGCTAAAGACAGGTAAAAAAATCTGAAAGGCTTCACCACAGCAGAAGTTCACAGAATTTACTGTTTTGCCACTTACGAAAAAGGGCCAAAGAAACCACTTCAATGAATTCTATGGAAAAAAAAAAAGATAAGTATTCTTCCAGTGAATATTAATTATCATCTTCTTTGAAGAGGCAAGTAGAAAATGACATGCTGGCCCTGTGTGTTAGTTCACAACAGCAAAGTTATAAAGGCAATGTAACAGAGATCACTTCCATCTCATATCGCAAATATAGAACCTTCTCCATCTTTATTCTCACAGGAAGACAGCAGGGCCTTCAAGAGAGACTGTGTATTTCTTCACTGCTATGGATTCTGTGATTGATAGGAAAAGAACACGTTTTTTTGTCTTCAGACACTCCCTGTAATAATCTACCTTCAGAATTATTAACATGGGGTTAATTTCAGCCTTAAAGAAGAGTAACACAGGCATATCTCACGTTATCACACTTCACTTTACAGTGCTTGCAGATATTACACTGAAGGTTTACATCACGAAACAAGTCTATCAATGCCATTTTTCTAACATGTGCTCAATTTGTGTCTATGTGTGACATTTTGGAATTCTCACAATATTTCAAACTTTTTGTTATTATTATATCCGTTACTGTGACCTATGATCAGTGATCTTTAATGTTACTACTGTAACTGTTTTGGGGTACCACAAACTATCCCTATATGAGACCATAAACTTATCAATAAATGTTGTGTGTGTTCTTACTGCTCTGTGAACCAGCTATTCCCACTGACTGGCTATTCCCCTATCTCCTGCCTCTCCTCAGGCCTCTGTATTCTCTGAGACACAACAATATTCAAATTAGGCCAATTAATAACTTTACAATGGTCTATAGCGTTCAAGTGAAAGGAAGAGTTGCACATCTCTCATTTTAAATCAAAAGCTAGAAATGGGTATGTTTAGCGAAAAACTATTGAAAGCTGATATAGACGATAGGTCAGGCCTCTTGCACCAAACAGCCAAGTGGTCAATACAAGGGAAAAAGAAAATGAAAAGAGTTAATCCCATGAATACATGAATGGTAAGAAAGGAAAACAGTCTTATTGCTGATACAGAGAATGTCTGAGTTGCCTGGACTGAAGATCAAAACAGCCACAATATTCCCTTGAGCCAAAGCCTAATCCAGAGGAAAGTCCTAACTTGCTTCAATTCCATGAAGGCTGAGAGAGGTGAGCAAATTGCAGAAGAAAAGTTGAAAGTTAACAGAGGTTGGTTCACAAGGTTTAAGGAAAGAAGCCATCTCCATTACATAAAAGTGCAAGGTAGCGGGGTATGGTGGCTCATGCCCATAATCCCAGCACTCTCGGAGGCCAAGGCGGGCAGTTCACCTGAGGTCAGGGGTTCAAGACCAGCTTGGCCAACATGGTGAAACCTCATCTCTACTAAAAGTACAAAAAATTTGCCAGGCATGTGGTGGGTACCTGTAGTGCCAGCTATTGGGAGGCTGAGGCAGGACAATTGCTTCAGCCTGGGAGGCAGAGGTTGCAGTGAGCCAAGATCATAGCACTGCACTCCAGCCTGGGTGACAGAGTGAGACTCCATCTCAAAAAATAAATAAATAAATCTAAAAAAGCACAAGGCAAAGTAGCAAGTGCTGATGTAGAAGCTACAGCAAATGATCCAGAAGATCTAACTAAAATAATTGAATTTTGCTACACTAAACAACAGATTTTTAATGTAGATGAAACTGCCTTATATTGGAAGAAGATGTCATTTAGGACTTTCATAGCTAGAGAGAAGTCAATGCCTGGCTTTAAAGAACAAGTTGACTTTTTTTTCAGGGACTAATGCAGCTGGTGACTTTAAGTTGAAACCAGTGCTCATTTACCATTCCTAAAATGCTAGGAATTTACTAATGTCCTTACTAATTGTGGTAAATCTACTCTGCCTATGCTCTACCAATGGAACAATGAAGTGTAGATGACAGCACATCTGTTACAACATGGTTTACTGAGTATTTTAAGTCCACTGTTGGGACCTACTGCTCAGTAAAAAAGATTTCTTTTAAAATGTTACTGCTCATTGACAATGCATCTGGTCACCCAACAGCTCTAACAGAGGTATTTAAAAACTTCAGTGTTGTTTTCATGCCTGCTAGTATGACCTTCATGCTGCAGCCCATGAATCAAGGAATAATTTTGACTTTCAAGTCTTATTTTAAAACTATATTCCACAAGGCTATAGCTGCCACAAATACTGATTCTTCTCATGGATCTGGACAAAGTAAATTTAAAAAACCTTCTGTAAATGATTCACCATTCTAAATGCCATTAAGAATATTTTTACATCATGGGAGGTCAAAACATCATGAACAGCAGTTCAGAAGAAGCTGATTCCAACTTTCATGGATACATTTGAGGAGTTCAAGACGTCAGTAGACAAAGTAACTCCAGATGTGATGGAAAGAACAAAGGAACTGGAATCAAGAAGAAAACCTAGGAAAAGTGCTTCTACACATCGGCCTTGGGAAAGAATTATGACTAAGTCCTCAAAAGCAACTGCAACAAAAACAAAATTGACAAGCAGGACCTAATTAAACTAAAGAGCTCCTGCACAGCAAAAGAAATTTACAACGGAGTAAACAGACTACTTACAGAATCAAAGAAAATATTCGCAAACTATGCATCCAACAAAGGTCTAATATTCAGAATCTATAAGCAACTTAAGCAATTCATCAAGTAAAAAACAAACAATCTCATTAAAAAGTGGACAAAAGGCCACACCTATATAATCCCAGCACTATGGGAGACCAAGGTGGGAGAATTTCTGGAGCCCAGGAGTTCGACACCAGCCTGGGAAACACAATGAAACTTCGTCTTTCCAAAAGAAAAGAAAAAATACAAAAACTAGCTGGGTGTGGTGGTGTGCACCTGTGGTCCCAGCTACTGGAAAAGCTGAGGTAGGAGAATTGCTTGAGCCCCACAGGTTGAGGTTGCAGTGAGCAATGATCATGCCACTGCACTCCAGCCTGGGGCAACAGAGTGAGAGCCCGTCTCAAAAAGTAAAAATAAAAAGTGGGCAAAGGACAAGGACATTTGTGAAATGACGATACACAAGCGGCCAAAAACCATAGAAAAAATGCTCTGTGTTACTAATCATCAGAGAAATGTAAATCAAAACCACAATGAGATACCATCTCATACCAGTCAGAGTGGCTATGAATAAAAAGTCAAAAATAACACGTGCTGGCGAGCGAAGAAAAGGGAATGCTTATCTACTGTTGGTGGGAATGTAATCTAGTTCAGCCACTGTGGAAAGCAGTTTGGAGATTTCTCAAAGAACTTAAAATAGAGTTACCATTCAACCCAGCAATCCCATTATTGGGTATATACTCAAAGGAAAATAAATCGTTCTACCAAAAATATACATGTACTCATACGTTCACTGCAGTGCTAGTCACAATAGCAAAGGCATGGAATCAATCAATGTGCCCATCAACAGTAAAATAGACAGAGAAAATGTGATATATAAACACTATGAAATACTACACAACCATTAAAAAGAGTGAAATCACATATTTTGGAGCAACATGAATGCAGCTGGAGGGCATTATCCTACGTGAATTAACATAGAAACAGAAAACCAAATACCCCAGGTTTTCACTTATAACCTAGAGCTAAATATTGGGTGGACATGGACACAAGGATGGGAATAACAGACACTGGGGAATACAAGGGGGAGGCAAGAAACAGGGAGAGGGGCAGGAAGCAGGGAGAGGGGCAAGGGATGAAAAACTAGCTACTGAGTACCATGCTCACTAACTCAGTGATGGGATTCATTCATCATACCCCAAACCTCAGTATCACGCAATATACTCATGTAACAAATCTGCACATGTACCCCCGAATCTAAAAGCTGAAACTTTTTTAAAAAAAGAGAACTAAAATTAGAAGTAGAGCCTGAAGTGACTGATTTACTGCAATCTCATAATAAAACTTCAAAAGATGAGGAGGTGCTTCTTATGAATGAACAAAGAAATTTCTTGAGATGGAAGCTTCTCCTAGTGAAGATGCTGTGAGGCATCACATGTTACAGTGAAATCATTTGTGAAAAGAAGAGCCAATCGATGCGGCAAATTCTATTGTTGTCTTATTTTAAGACAGTGCCACAGCCACCCCAAACTTCCGCAACCACCACCTGGATCAGTCAGCAGCCATCAACATCCAGCAGCACAAGAGTGTGACGCACCAAAGGCTCCAATGATCCTTAGCACTTTTAGAAAAGTATTTTTTAATTAAGATATATACATTGTTTTGGTTGGCATAATGCTATTCCACACTTAATAGACTACAGTGTAATATAAACATAACTTTTACGTTTACTGGAAAGCCAAAAATTTTGTGAGACTCACTTTATTGCAAAAATTTGTGAAACTCATTTTATTGCAATATTCACTTTATTGTGGTGGTCTGAAACTGAACCTGCAATATCTCTGAGGTATACCTGAAAATGCAACTGCACATGCTTATTTAATTAAAACCCAGGCATATTTCATGAGTTTTATACTCACAAGTTTGAAGACAACTCTGCCAAGAAGTCGAACGGAGTCTGGAGGATATCTGGGTTTGCAGCTTTTAAGGCATTTGCATTCCCGCTTGTGGTCCGGCCAAGCTTTTTTCTATTAAGACAATAGTGGGGAGAACATAGGTGACCTAAAATTTAACTTTCATTTATACTGGTTTTGAGCATCAAGAGTCATCAACATTAAATTTTAATAGTCCAAATGTAACTGCGCAATAGAAAATAAAACCAACATTCTAAATCTGAAAATAATCCAGGATGAGTCTTGCCAAGTATGTGATTACTACGCAAGGATATTTAAAGCTTCAGCTTCACCTCTGTGCTTTAATTTGTGCCCTGGTTATTACCTGGCTGGTGGAGTCCAAAGAAAGAGCCATTATAGCTTACTTAATAATGTATAAGATGGTCTTTTAACTGATTAAACAGGATTCAACAATAGTCATTTTGAATACAAAAAGAAAATGTCACTCCAAATTAAAAAATAAAACACATGGTTCAGAAGTTCAAAATAGGGATGACAGCCTTCTGAATTTCTGTGCTGCTACAGAAATATCAGGACGGCTAACTTACCCCCCAAGTATCAAACCTTCTTGTTTTTAAAAGCAACATAAAAACAGTTATTAGCTAAAACCATTAAATGTCCAGTTTGTCCTGGACGTGTCTAAGTTTATATCTATGTCCTGGCTTAAATATTAATAGTGCCCCTTTTCACTCTGAAAAGTTCTGGTTTCAATGACAAATTATATGGTCACCTATGCCACAATCCTAGCCATGTGCTGGTGCGGCTGAAGAGACCATTGAGTCAGCTGTCAATTTAAGGATGAATGGACTAAAGGGAAGGACACTATTCCTGAGCCTTGGATCAGAAAGGCCATGGCTCCTTTCACATGGAATCACTTGTATATGGAAATAAAATCCAGAGCTTCTAATATTTAGCCCTGGTAAGTAGGAGGAGCCTCAATCAAATGTCTCTTGTGTAATATTCTGAAAACTGGAATTTCCATTACTAAAATGCCTGATACCCCATTCGTTCTTATTTCAAAAATTGTAAATCTGCTTCCCACCTTCTGGGTCTATAAAATCCACCTTATAGGGACTGCTCTCATTTCCACTTGCAGCAGAAACATACAGCACAACCAAAAATTTCAAAAGAGCTGCAGCTACTTCAAAACTATGACTCAGATTCAAAGTTAAGCCAACATTTTGCTCAGAAAGACTATCCATGTCAACCTGATGGGTGACAGCTTGGTCTGTCTTGTATTTCTTAGTAACCCATGTGGTGGAGACATTGTTTATAACAGGTGTATCACTTCTTCCATCAACTCTACTCACAGTTGCCCTCACTTCCACTGTGGCAACCCTCTCAATGAGCTGTTCATAACTTTTGTTTTAGTATTTACACTTCACTCACTTCTAAACAAGACTGAGCTGATTCAAAGTAAAGATGTGTATGAAATAAGACTGCAAAACCAGAAACAGAAAATACTAAATTATGGAGGGGGGTTAAGAGGAAAGCATACTAGCATTTATTTAGCATTCTACAAAGTACTAGACACACGGCTAAGCAAATAACAAAGCATGTTTCATTTGACTTTTATAATAATCCAAATGGTAGGTATTATCCCTCTATTAAAGATAAAGAAAGTAAGGCTCAAAAGCTGATATCTAACTATCAAACTGCGTAAACATAAAAAAGGAGAGTAAAAATTCTTAGCATGCTAAATATGAGAGCTGAATAATTAGTGCATTATATTCGAGTGTTTGTACATTTATTTGAGTTGCCTTACAAGCAAGGCAAAAAAGATGGCATAATGGTTTATATAATTCTCAATTGACAGAAAGGAAAAACATATAGTTTTATCAAGTATTAAATCACAGGAGGGATTTATTCCAAGAACACTAATCAACATACTGAACAATGTCCTTTACAACAGTTCACAACTATAATGGCCTTTCATATGACTTCTATATCAGTACTCACTGAAAGGCATAATATTAAAATATAACTCAGCGAAGGAAAATGCTTCTGTTGCTAGGGGGCTAGTCCTGGACTAGCAATTAGTAATTATCAGTGTGTCTAAGGTGCCTAAAATATATATGGTACAATTGTCAAATAAGTTTGAAAAACACAATATCATGTTGACCCTAGAGATTCAAAATACACTTAGTATCCTTAAAGTTCTAAAAATCTATGCATTAAAGAAATGTGTATAAATTATTTAACACAGTTTCTCATGCTTGTTATTGCCACCCGTTGGGAAATTGGGTTGGTATTCACTGACTCAGAAATACATACATACATACATATACATGTATATATACTATACATATATATATATATGTATGTGTGTGTATATATATATATTTTTTTTCACCTGGTCTTTGAATATGAGTGGGTTCAGCTAAAAACTTTACATTCATTTGCACCCACAAGAAACAAGAGCACTGAGTTTTTTGGTTTTGTACTGGTATAAGGGAGAACTATACTTTGGCGGAAGTTTTCATTTAATTTTTAAAGTTGAGAAACCTGGCAGATGCTCTCAATGGACAGACCATGCAGGCAGGAATGGATAACACAGTGCCAGTTGGTCTATCAGAAAGCACCTCTGGCTCTGTTCAAATGCCTTAGTGTCCAGCTGAACAGGGCTCAAACTCAGCAAAACAAGGCAGAGATCATTTGAGGCAAAAGGCCCTAGGAGCAGATTTTAATCATTGCTCATTTTAACTACAAGAGATCATCCATAACCCCTCTGTTAAAACCTAAAGATTTGAGCAGCTCAGCCTCCTGATAGCTTACCAGGGTGAGATAACTACAAAATGTACACCGGATAATAAACAACAGATTAGTTAGATGACAGTATTTGGAATTAAACATCCAAATTTTGGAGAATTCCTGTTAAAACAATTCTAGGTCCTTAACATAATTGATATTGAGCTCTTACTTCTCAACAATAACTAGAAATTAGACAAAATGTTTCTTAAACTTATTCTTAGATCACTGCCTGAAAACGTATTTATCATTTGCTTCAGCAAAGAAAAATGTTCATAATTTTTATCTAAAAACCAAATCAGATCATTTAGGTATAAATAAAGAAAGCAATCATACCACTTAAAATTGGTCTGTAATATGATACCAAGTATCAGCCCACCTCATTTCTTTTTAAAACGTTAATTGCTAAAATTTATCATTCAGCTTCACCTATCACATCTTACCCTAAGGGTTACAACTATAAGCATACCACAGAAAAGGCTTACAAAGAAATCTTTTACGCAGCTCCATTTGACTTTGAGGCAAAACGTGACAATCATACAAAAACAAAAGGCATTATCTTCACTCAACAAACTAACCTTGGTCAAGACCTCAGTGACACATTTGTCATATATATTTGCCATCTTCTCAAAAGACAACCTTCCTGATTTACATATTTTCCTATTTTCTTACATTACTTCCAACACAAGATATAATTAACATTTTGCTCATAATATTGGCTGTAGTACTTTGTGTTGTCATAGCTGAAAATTAACAATGATGTAAATAAGTCTAAAATGGCTTGAGAGACAAAGGAAATTAAAATATTACATTGAGAAGCAAAAGCAAAAGGAGACAAGAGTTTTATGCTAGAAATAAAAGGAAATGACATCTATAACAATTCTTTCAGTGCACGCATGACTCAAAAAACAACTTCAGAATCCACACATTTCCATAATATATTTTATAGTATTTATAACAGTTCACAACATAAACTAATTAACCACACAAGTAGTTATCAATGGGAGTACCGCCTATCTTGAGGGTTGTTTGAGAAATTTATGGGAGCATTTTTATTTGTCACAATGTTTATGGAACATTACAGGCACTTAATGAGCAGGAACCAGAGGGGTCAGACACCCTATGTAGGGCAGTTCTACAAAATGAAAAATTATCCAAATCCAGTGCAACTTTTAAGTGTCCTACCAAATTCTACGACGGCGGAAAACTTGTTTATAACCATCTGAGCCTAGAAAAATTTCCTTTTACATTTAAAAACAAAGAACTTGTATTTACAGAATCCTAACAGCACTGACTATTGTAGGTAAATCAAGGGAAGACTGTATTTTAAGAACTTTATCTAAACTGGTCAATTAAAGTCGTATCACTGAAGGCAATACCACTCAGAGTATCTGAGTTACCAATGCAACACGCCTTCTGACCTGCATTTGTACTTCCCTTCTCAGTGACCCTGTGTATAGGTGCAAATACATGACTAATGATGTCTTCTAGTCTAATCATACCTCAGCATTTATGTACTAAAATACATATATTTTATCATAGGTTTAAATCTTCTTTTTCCTTATATTCCAATAATGGCATTATATTAATATTTTGAAAATATGTAACTAGGTAAATTGCATTATCTGTGTAATTTCATTTCAAAATAGTAGAAAGGGCAATAAACATATTTCTCATAAAAATGGGGAGTTGGGTCTGAAAAGAGCTGAAAAGCCCAGATCTAGAACAATGCTACACAGTTATACATGTCACACACATACACAAGAATATATTTTTAAATACATAGCCTAAGACCCACCCTAGGGATTCTAACAGTACCTGTGATATAGAATCAAGTGTCTCACTGCAGGGCTGCTATGGTTTAAATGTGTACCTCAAAGTTCATGTGCTGGAAACTTAATTCCCAGTGCAACATGTTGAGAGGCAGGGTCTTTCAGTAGCACAGCGCTCATGAACAGATTAATGTTAATACTGCAACAGTGGGTTTGTTATAAAAGCAAGACCGGCCCTCTCTTAGGAGCACTCTCCCGTCACTTGATGCCTTCTGCCATGTTATGACGCAGCAAGAGGGCCCTTAGGAGATGTAATCCCTCAATCTTGGACTTCCTGGCCTCCAGAAATACTAGCCAAATAAACTTCTATTGTTTACAAATTACCCAGTCTGTGGGACTCTATTATAGCAGCACAAAAACAGATCAAGGTGACGAGGCCATTCATGTGTAGCTAAAGATGAAAAACCAGTGAGCTAAACTAAATTACAAAAGAGGTCATTATGTATATTAAATAGATGAAACAAAATACAATTCTATAATTGTCACTGAACTATTGCTCTATAGAAATAAATATTTTATAATATTAAGGTGGAAAAAGTGTTTCTAAACAAAACGTAAAATGCAAAAACCATAAAGGAAAAGATATATATATTAAATTACATAACAATAAGGAATTTTTGCATATCGGGGGAAGAAAACCAGAAACAAGATTTAAACGTAATAAACCATTTTTAAAAATCTAAAATACATATAGACACAATGTTAAATGTCTCCAGTATACTAAAGGTCTTACAAATAACTTTTGAGTATTTCAAAAAATATAAATAAAGGTAAAGGACATGAATAGGAAATTCATGAATGAAAAAGAAAAACCAATAGACAAGTAATATAAACCATACCGGTGCTCAAAGAAATAATAACAGAAACTAGATAACATAGGCATCCCATTAATTTAGCAAAGATGAATAAAACTGACAGTATTTAGAAGCATCTAGGATTTGGGGGAAATGGGCATTTTCTAGCCTTGTTGGTAGACCTGTAAGTTGCTCTGATCTTTCTAATAGGTATTTGGTAATGAATATCAAAATTTTAATGTGCATATTGTTGACACAGAAATATTATTCATAAAGTAATCTATTTTTAAAAAATTAAATGTATAAAGAAATAAATTTAAAAATGTTCCAGCCTAAGCGACATAAGGAAAGCCCGTCTCTAGAAAAAAAAATTTTTATTTAATTAGCCCGACATGACAGCATGCACCTGTATTCCCAGCTAAACCGGAGGCTAAGATGGAAGGATCACTCCCAGTTACACAGGAGGCTAAGATGAGAAGTCGAGACTACAGTGAGCTGTGATCACACCATTGCAACACAGTCTGTGTAACAGAGTGAGATCCAGGTCTCAGGGGCGGGGAAGGGGGAAAAAAAGGAATGCTTATAATAGATGATGCTTAAAATACTGAAAGTTAATTTTTCCAGCTTTTCCTAAAAGAAATTGCTATTTTTATCTTCCTCTTTATGGCTCTCCATTACTATTTAAATTTTCTACAAGGAGCATGGATTTTATTTTATTTATGAATGAAAACAATATAATTTATTTTTTAACTGGTAATCAGAAAGAAGTAAATGAGAATCAGGGAGAAGCACTTTTATATAAAATGGACAGCAAAATTACTGTTTAATAGACACTTGTGCTTCTTAACTTTTTAATATTTTGGAAATCCGGTTGCAACTCAAAGCATGATTTAAATGCATTAATTTTTAAATGTTAAAAAAAATGCTTCAATGAATTGGTCTGTAATGCTGATGCAATCTTTTTTAATTCAGTAAATTGTTTTATCAGTTTACCTATATTCACATCTGTTCTTCTTAAATGAGTGTAGTACCAATTAGGTACACCTTCCATGAAACAGGTGTTCAATACATATTTTATGATTTATTCTAAAACCAGTACCATTAAGAAGATAAAATTTACTATATATTATCACTATTTGAAATTAATGCCATCCAGAAGAAGAAATGAAAGCAGACCCTCACAATTCTTTCTTTGACCAATAAGAGATGGTCTTGATTACCTGATTATGAAAGGAGTGTACTGATGTCACACTAGTAAGAGAAAATCAATTTATTTCTTTTTTCTTACACAAAATAACATTTGCACTATAATATTTCCCTCTCCTTTTTAGATACAAAGTCACTACTGCTCACTCAGGAATCCATTTAAATGCCGTTAAACATTGAGTTTTGGTTGGAGTGGATATCCATTTTAGGGCAGCTCATTATTGTATGGGATAGAGTGTAAGAAGGGTCATCCTGTATTGAACCTAAATTGGGTAACATACATCTAATTCATGACATAAGCTCACCAGGTATTTATGCTATAAGAAGATTAGATTCAAAGATCTGTAAGGCAGTCTTCCAATGATAAAATTCTATGATTCTGTAATATCCATTCCTAACAAATATCTGAATTATGTCAAAATAGATTTAAAACCTGCTTGGGTTAGGCTTACACTTATTGAAAATTTGCAACACTGTTTCCTCAGATATTTGGTCATTAAGGATGAAGAAGCTGTCTTTAGAAATATAAAAAAGAAAAAGAATTTTTTGAGCCCACTTATTCAAGTTTCATATAACTACCATTAACTAAACATCTTCTATGTGAAATATCACAATGATTTTTTTCCTACATTCATGACTCAATCCACTCACAAACAATCATCTACAGAGGTTTCCTACGGGCAAAACTTAGGATAGTTGAGCTGCCATGCAACTTGCAGGAAAGAAAAGATACTCGAGTTTTCCATTCACATCCAGTCTGCTTGATAGCAAATAATACCTCCTCCTTGATCCCTGAACTATAGTCCAATATTGAATTACAGATTGTCAGATGCACGCAGATCTGAAAAGATGGAATCTAGGAAAAGAAAACTGGAAGGCTAAGAAAGCCGTCTAACAGCTACAGTTGACTGACAGGTATTGATTAAGATCTTGCAAAAAATCTCTTTAGAGCACACTAGAGATTAGTGATAGACATTAGACATCACTTTAAAAGCTTACTGAATGCTGTATCAAATGTAGAACAAGAGCATCTTCTCACAAGTCTTAATCAAATTAGATGAATAGGGCCAAATATAAAGAAGGAACATGACACGAAAATGGTCTTAGGGCATAAAGTTGACATGAAGAAAAAAAACAAACAAGAATAAATGATTATTTCTTAGGAAAATGGGAATTACGGTCTCCTGTTAAGTGAGGAACCTATAATATGAGACAATAATAACAATAGTGGCCCAAAAGTAAGTCAATCATCATCTAGTACAAGTTTCCAAAAATATATGGCCCACAGGTAAAACTCATTCTACATTTTTACATTCATGTAAAATTCAAATTCATATACATTCTAATTCATGCTACATTTTTAGTAAAATTGTACGCTACAGGAATATAGCCACATTCATTAGTTACATTCATTCATTTCATGCTACAATATCAGAGTTGAACATGTATGACAAAAATCTACGGCCC
Organism: Ateles fusciceps; assembly: GCA_036589455.1. NCBI lineage: Eukaryota > Metazoa > Chordata > Mammalia > Primates > Atelidae > Ateles > Ateles fusciceps. Next base: position 2,000,174 of record JAZHEH010003256.1, read on the forward strand.
ACAAAGCCTAGAATATTTACTGGACAGTTCTCTACAGAAATAGCCAATCCTTTACCTAATGAGAGATCATATGAAGATGAAATGACTTAATTGATAGTTTGGTGGGAGAGCAAAATAAATCATGCACGTCCACAGACTTCCAATCTTATTTGGAAAAAAACATCTATGCTAGATTAATCAAAATACCAACACCAGCTTCTAGCTGAATACAGTAGGTGAGGCACATGTATTTTATTTCCTCAATACAAGTGATCATCAATTTTTTTACTCCCAAAGTGAAATGGAACAGCCATCAGTGGATGAGTGGCGGGAAGGGACGTGGTTGGCCTCACCTGAGAGTAAAAAACTGGTGGTAAGAGGACAGTCTACAGAAGCAGGGTCAAAGAGGCCTCCTGTAGGGACAGTCCCATCAGAGCCATGTCTGAGAGGGAAGTCAGCCTGCCAAGCAGAACTCTGGCAAGGATCTAGAATCAGAGACTGTGCATTTGGAGAACGGAATTGTAAAATAGATGAGAAAGAGAAAATTAACCAAAAGTCTGTATACCAGAGTCTCAAAACACCTCTTCCCTACTTTTGGTTTGATTTTGAGTAAGCAATGGAAGGTTAATGTACAATCTTGTTGAATTTGATACTAACATTGTCTCTGATCCAGATTATCGCTGTAGCCTCCTATTTGGTCTTCCTGCCCTGGCTCTTACCCTTCTAGAATGGCTTCTTCAAACAACAGTCTAAATCTTTGAGTGGCTTAAAAATTGTGATCACTGTATTACAGAAAAAGAAATAAAATCAATGCACAGTTAATGGCTCTGTGGTGACCAGTATTTCAAACTACTTAGCTGGTCTCTAACTCATGAGGTTCAAACAATCCTCCCACCTCAGCCTCCCAAAGTGCTGGGATTATATGCACATGCCATCACACGCAGCTTTGATAAGTTTTTATATTATATATATATATATATATATATATATAATCTCCAAATAACCAACACCAAAATTAAGCTATAGACATTAGTACCACACAAAAGTTCCTTTGTGCCCCTGATATTCAAGCCCTCCATCCCAAGCAACTCAGTGGTCTCATCTCTATAATTGTAAGATTCGTTTTGTCTAGTCTAGAACAGTATTACTTCTTTCCATCTGGCTTCATTGTCTCAATACAGTGTTTTGAGATTCACTAATGTTGCACATACATCTGTAGTTTGTTCCTTTTTTTTTCAGACAGAGTTTCGCCCTTGTTGCCCAGGCTGGAGTGCAACGGCAAGGTCTCGGCTCACTATAACTTCCGCCTCCCCAGGGTCAAGCAATTCTCCTGCCTCACTTCCCTAGGAGCTGGAACTACAGGTGCACGCCACCATGCCCAGCTAATTTTTGTATTTTTAGTAGAGACGGGGTTTCACCATGTTGACCAGGATGGTCTTGTTCTCTTGACCTCGTGATCCACCCGCCTTGGCCTCCCTAAGTGCTGGGATTACAGGCGTGAGCCACCACACCCAGCCAGTAGTTTGTTCCTTTTAATGGACAAGAAATAGTATAGTATGCATCTATTTATTCATTTACCTGTGGATGACTATTAGACTTGTTTCCAAGTTTGGAACTTTGAACATTCACGTACAAGTTGTTTTTGTAGACATAAGTTTTCATAAGTCTTAGGTAAATAAGAGTAGAATTGCTGGGTCACATGGTAAGTACGCCTTTAACATTATTACAACCTGCTAAACTTTCCCAAAGCATTATAACGCTTTACATTCCCACCACAAGTGAACAAGAGTTCCAGTTGATCTATCACCTTGGCAGCACTTGACAAGGTCAGTCCTTTCAATTTTAGTCTTTCTAGTGGGTGTTTAGTAATATCTCATTATGGTTTTAATTTTCCTTTCTCTGATGACCAGTGATGTTGAGTATGTTTTAATGTGTATCTTCTTAAAGTGTCTATTCAAATCTTTTACCTGTTTTACTGGGTTATCTTACTACTGAATTATAAGTATTCTTTATAAATTTAGGATACAACTTCTTGATTGGGGAGAGAGAGAAGAAGGGAGAAAGAGAGAAGGAGGAAGATAGAGAATGAAGGAAAGAGGGGGGGAGAGAGAGAGATTTCAAATATTTTCTCCATGTCTGCAGTTTGACTTTCCATTTTCTTAATGAAGTCAAGGAGCTAAAGAGTTTAACTTCGATGAAAATCAATTTATCAGTTTTTCTTGGATGCTTAGTGCTTTCTGTGTTCTACCTAGGAAACTTTATGTACCCCATATCCAAAGAGTTTCTCCTATGTTTTCTTCCAAAGGTTTTATAGTTTTAGCCTTTACGTTTAAGCTTACTAAATCTTATTAACTGTATTGAAAAATTGTTTTTACTTTTATCATTTATTTTTCCATGTACATATTCAGCACAATTTGTTGAAAAGACTATCCTTTCACTATTGAATTATGTTGGCACATTTGTTGAAAATCAATTGGCCACATATGTGTAGGACTATATTCTTTATATTTTTGTTTCTGAATACAGGTTGAATATCCCTTATTTGAAATGCTCAGGACCAGAAGCGCTTCATGTTTTGGATTTTTTGGGATTTTGAAATGTTTGCCTTATACTTACTGACTGAACATCCCAAATCTAAAAATCCAAAATTCAAAATACTCCAATGAGCATTTCCTTTAAATGTTTTGGATTTTGGAGCACTGCAAATTTTTGGATTTTGGATGCTCAACCTGAATTATGATATGCTGACATTTTAAAAACCTTTCTGACTAAGGAGAACGACCACTCCTCCCAGGGCCAGTCAATTCTAAGAAATAGCAAAGAGCTCAATCCTGAGCATGCCTTTGATAGGCAAACTAAATGATCCAGAGCCGTACTTCCTCTGTCTGGCCCTGACACCCTAGGAGGCAATATTCTTCTGCCTTAATCATCCCAGGGCCAGGTACCAGGCAAATAGGGACCACCCTTATGCCCCAAGATCCCCTGATATTATTCAAACTAGCCAATCCTAAACTGAGAAGCACCTGTGAATGCCACAGTCAAGGGGCAATAGCTCACCAAAAACCTGAGACCTAATCACAGAACTACAGAATAGTCCCTCTCCTCTTACATCTTGTCACCACACTATAAAGGCCTATTTACAGTAGTTCCTTTTATATCATATCTAGCTGTCAAGAAAAAATTATAAGACATACCTTATTAGTACATTCTCATGCTGCTATGAAAAGAATACTCAAGAATGGGTAATTTATAAAGGAAAGAGGTTTAATTAACTCACAGTTCGACATGGCTGTGGAGGAAACTTACACTCATAGTGAAAGGGGAAGCAAGCATGTCCTTCTTCATATGGCAGCAGGAAGGAGAAGTGCCCAGCAAAGGGGGAAACCCCTTATAAAACCATCAGATCTCGTGAGAACTAACTCACTATCAGGAGAACAGGATGGAAGATACTGCCCCCATGATTCAATTATCTCCACCTGGTCCCGGTCCCTACCATGACATATGGGGACTATGGGAACTACAATTCAAAATGAGATTTGGGTGGGGACACAATCAAACCATGTCACATATCGAAGGGCAAAATACATAGTTTGAAGAGACAGAGCAAGCATTAGTACCAGACTCAGATATGGCAAGGATGTTGGCATTATCAGACTAGAAATTTTTAAAAACTATAATTAATATGCTAAGGATTCTACTGGAAAAGGAGACAGCATGAAAGAACAGACAGGAGATATGAGCACAGAAACAGAAATTCTAAGAACCAAAAAGAACTGCTAGATCAAAAACACCAACAAAAATAAAGAATGCCTTTGATGTCTTATTGGTAGACTAGACATGGCTGAAGAGAAGAATCTCTCAGCTGAAAATATCTCAATATAGTAACCACCAACATTAAGAAGCAAAGAGAAAGAGACTTTATTAAAAAAAAAGAAAAAGCAGAATATCCAAGAACTGTGGAATGATTACAAAAAGGTATAAGATATGTGCAATAAGATATATCAGAAGAAGGATAAAGAGAGCATGGAACAGAAGAAATACTTGAAGTAATAATGACTGAGAAGTTCTCCCAGATTAATGTCAGGCACCAAACCACAGATCCAGGAAATTCAGAGAACACCAAGCAGAATAAAAGTCCAAAAATCTATACCTAGGCATGCCATTTTCAAACTACAAAAAATCAAAGGTTTTTTTAAAAATACTGAGAGAAGCCAGATTTTTACAGCTAAAGATAAGTATGTCTGTCTTAGGTGTTCATAGATATTGAAATGGTTTCAGTAACATGTCATTTTCTGAAAAGCTCAAAATACGTGAAAGGTGTGTGCAATGATTTGAAGGTCTGTACCCTCCAAAACTTATGTTGAAATTTAATTACCATGATATCATTATTAAGAAGTGAGGCCTTTAAGAGGCTATTAGGCCGTAAGGGCTCTGTCCTCAAGGGGCAGGATTAACCATCATTTGATGCCTTCTTGTCTCTCTGCCCTTCCACCTGCGATGCCTTCCACCATGTGATGTCATAGCAAGAAGGCCCTCACTACATGCAGCCACCATAATGTTGAACTTCCAAGCCTCCAGAAATGTGAGTCAATAAATTTCTGTTCTTCATTTATACACTGCTGATGGGAATGTAAATTAGTGCAGCCATTGTGGAGAACAGTTTGGAGATTTCCCAAAGAACTAAGAGTCGAACTAACATTTGACCCAGCAATTCCATTACTGGGTATATACCCAAAGGAAGATAAGTCATTCTACCAAAAAGACACATGCACCCTATGTCTATCCCTGCACGGTTCACAATAGCAAAGACAGGGAATCAATCTAGGTGCCCAACATTGGTGGACTAAATAAAGAAAATGTGATATATATAGATATCTATATCTTGATATCTATACACACACATACCATGAAATACTATGAAGCCATGAAAAAGTATAAAATCATGTCCTTGGGCCTTGCACAGTGGCTCACACCTGTAATCCCAGCACTTTAGGAGGCTGAGGCAGGTAGATCGCTTGAGGTCAGGAATTCGAGACCAGCCTGGCCAACATGGTGAAATCCCGTCTCTACTAAAAATACAAAAATTAGCCAGGCATGGTGGTGGGCACCCGTAATCCCAGCTATTCAGGAGGCTGAGGCAAGAGAATCACTTGAGCCCAGCAGGCAGAGGTTGTAGTGAGCCAAGATCATGCCACTGCACTCCAGCCTGGGTGACAGAGAGAGACTCCAACTCAGGGGAAAAAGAAAAAATGATGTCTTTTGCAACAACATGGATGTAGCTGGAGGCCATTATCCTAAGCAAAGTAGCACAGAAACAGAAAATCAATTACAGTATGTTCTCATAAGCAGGAGCTAAAATTGGCTACAAAGTATATAAATACAGGAACAACAGACATTGGAGAATATAAGGAACAGAGAGGACGGAAAGGTACAGGGTTGGAAAACTACCTTTAGAGTACTATGCTCACTTCTTGGGTGACAGGTTCAATCATACTCCAAACCTCAGCAACACACAGGATGCCTTTGTAAAAAACCCGCACATGTACCCCTAGAATCTAAAATAAATGCTGAAAACAAATTAAATTTGAAAAAATAAAAATAAATTTTTGTTTTTATAAATTACCCAGTGTCAGTTATTCTAACAGCACAAACAGACTAAAATAAACACCATACATATAGAGGAACAAAGAATCATAGCCAACTTTTCAAAAACCATGTACAAGAAAGTGAAATGAAATAAAGTACTGAGAGGAAAAAAAAAAACTACTAATCTGGAATTCTGTACCCTGTGAAATTACCCTGCAAAAGTGAAGGAAAAATACGGACTTTTTCAGGAAAACAAAAATTGAGGAAATTTATTGCCAGCAGATGCCCCCACGAAATGTTAAAAGAAATTCTGTAGAGAGAAGAAAAATGATAAAGGTTAGAAACTCAGATCTACATAAAGAAAGAACAAGAATCAAAGAAGGAATCGGTAAAGGTAAAACAAAAACTTTCTTTTTTTTATTCTTATTGACCTAACAGATAATAGTTTGTTCAAAAGACTACTAATAGTATCAATGTATTTAATTATGTATGCTTATGTATAAGCTAAGTAAATGACATAAGAGAAGGAGCAGGGGCCAGGCGCAGTGGCTCAGGCCTATAATCTCAGCACTTTGGGAGGCCAAGCCAAGGTGGACTACCAGAGCTTAGGAGTTCGAGACCAGCCTGGACAACATAGAGAAATCCCATCTCTACACAAAATACAAAAAGTAGCTAGGTGGTGCATGACTCTAGTAGTCCCAGCTATTTGGAGGCGGTGAGGGGCGCGCAGTGCTGAGGAACAGGGATCACTTGAGCCGAGGAAGTCAAGGCTGCCGTGAGGAGTGTTCATACCACTGCACTCCAGCCTAGGAGACAGAAAGAGATCCCATTTCTAAAAAAAATCTTTTCAAAGAGAGGAAGCAGGAATTAAAAGTATACTGTCATTCTAACTCTACATGTAAAGCAGTAAAGTGTTATTTGAGAGCAAACCTGGGTTCACTGTAAATGTATACCGCAATCTCTGGGGCAATCACTAAAAAGGTATATATATGTGATATGCTAATAAAGATAAATAAAATTATACAAAATACTCAATTAAAACCACAAAAGGCAGAAAAATAGTGAAAGACAACAATCGGAACAAAGAACAGGGCAACAAACAGAAAACAAACATGATAAATACTAACCCAACTATATCAATAATTACTTTGTCAACAATCTAAACACAACAATCAGAAGACAGGGATGGTCACAGTGGATCAACACACAAAATCCAACCATATGTCATCCACAAGAAACCCATTTTAAATATAAATAGATTAAATGAAGATGGATGGAGAAAGATATACCATGCTAACACGAATCAAAAGAAAAGCAGAAACAGCAACATTCATTCTAGATTTCAGGTTAAATGTCACTTCTACAGGAAACCCTTCTGTATCTACCTACTCACAGGTGAGTTTGTGCTCACCCCAATCACATTCAATCATATAATCATGGGCATGGGTCACTGTCTCTCTACCCTATAACAGAAGCTTTATCAAAGTCAGGATCTTATTTACATGCTCACTGCCTACTACTTACACCAACCCCCAGAACTTAGAGCATAATAATCACTCTAACTCCTGTGTAGAAAATAATTTAGAAGTTGGAAAGAATCATAGCAACAATGCAGCTAATCCAGAAAGAGATCATGGTAACAAGTAATACTAGAAAAGCTGACGAGCAGGGAAGCAATTCAGATCTTTAGATGGTAAGATCAGCAGGACATGACGATTAAATGATGTGTGGCCAAGAAAGGATGAGAATCAGAGATGGCACCTGGCAACTCAGACTGCTGGGTGACTGGAGAGACTGTTCACCGAGTTGGAAAACATGAACGGAAGTGGGTCTGGGGGGAAGATAATGTACTCCGATTTAGATACGTTACACCAGAGACACCTGTGGAACAGCCAAGTGGAAATCAGGACGAAGGAGGCTGGAGACGGCGTCTTGAGAATGATTAATATACAGATGCCATTTGAAGTCATGGGAGTAGATAAGATCACTCAGCAGGCAAAGGTAAAGTGAGAAAAGAAAATCTTCTGGCCTCCAGACACTTGTGGAGGTCAAAAACTTAAATACAACCAAATCATTTTAAACTTTATGTAGCATTCCCTTTGTGTTTACAGTTAGATACAAAGCTGACTTATCTACAGTACATTCCATTCATAGTCTATCAGTTTGAGGCCTGGCACAGAACATTTATAAAATAAACAAAACTTGACATCCTTCATTATCACTGCTTTGGGTATGCTAGTCTAGAAACCAACTTATTAAATCACTCTGTTAAGTGCTTACTAAAGTGGAATTAATTTTCTGCCCACCAAAACTGAATCAAATCATTCTACAACTAAGCATAAAATATACACCCAAAAACATGATTCACATTTTTAAAGAGGTCTATGATTATAAATACAAAATAGAGTTTGTATCTGCTAATAGAGTGCTTTTAAAAAGTATATAAATTACAATTTGATGTAGTGCCTAACTGCTTATTTTGCTCAGCAATTAATTCATTCAATTAGAAATGTATATATTATAAATCAAATTAAATCCTGAAAAGGTAAATTAATACTTGATGAATTACTTGAAATTGACTTACCTGCTATCACTATTGTTTCCATCGTTTATTTTGAAAATGTTTTTTATAAGAAAATGTAGCCTGCTCCTCCTCTTCGATCTGATAATCATGTGTGATGTTCCATTTACGCCAATGAAGAAAGAAAAACTGGACCTCCTTCTATTAAATTATATGATAGCCACCTCATAATAAGGTATAGACAGGAATATAAAGCCACTGACGACAAAAACATTTTGACCAGTAACAGAAACAGTACTGTACACAGAGGTAAATACATATGTAGATGTGTACACTATATGTGATGTATAGACCAACAGTTTGGTGTATATCCTCCATCCATAAAATAGACACAAATGGATTATTTCTGCAAAAGAGAAGTAGCAGTGGGGGGAAGGAAGCTGGAGAAAGACTTTTATGTTTTACTCTGTATGATTTTATATGGTGTTAATTTTTATAATAAAAACAGATCCTTATATTACTTATGTCTAAAAATGAAATGTGTGCCAGGTGCTGTGGCTCATGCCTGTAATCCCAGCACTTTAGGAGGCCAAGGTGGGTGGATTGGCTGAGCTCAGGAGTTCGAGACCAGCCTGGGAAACGTGGTGAAATCCCATCTATACTAAGATACTAAAAAAAAAAAAAAAAAAAAAAATAGCTGGGTATGGTGGCTGGCACACACCTGTAGTCCCAGCTACTCAGGAGGCTGAGGCACGAGAATTGCTTGAACCTAAGAGGTGGAGGTTGCAGTGAGCTGAGATTGCACCACTGCACCCCAACCTGGGCGACAGAGTAAAACCCTGTCTCAAAAAAAAAAAGGAAAGAAATGTGAATACCGGTAGCACTGACACACCATCCTGTGGGTACAAGAGACATGTTACACCCTGCGATACCCCAATAGCCTCTCTCAGACAACTGGATGGCCTGGTCCCACACATCAAATGCTAAGCTAGTGAACCAAAATCATGTCCCCCTGGGGTATACATATTATAGATTTTATACTACAGATTTACATCCTCTGTATCAATTTCCATTCCAAGTGCTTTTGCGTTCTGTTCATTACTGTTCACAGTTCAGTCTGTCATTTAATTTTGCACAGCTTTGTGGATATCCACAATAATTACAATGTTTAATGCTATATTTTAAGGTTGAGATAAACACAGCAGTTTAAATGCATATGTTCTGGCCAACCTTTAACTCCCCCTCCACACACATACAAACACATACTCTAGCTGTTTTATATATCCTCATCCTACTGGCTGTTTTCCCATTACCTTCCACAGTATATCTGACAGTGACATTATTATTGATGCTACAGTGAACAACTAATATATGTAATAAAAACACATGCGCTACAATGAATCAAAATGACATGCCTACCCACCAAACTCCTGCTACTCATTCTAATCAGATAATAGCTTTTTTCTTGAGTGTACTACAAAAGGATGGAGTTGGACTAGAGGAAAAATAACTGTAAAATAGGGAAAAATAAAATGTTCTATTACATAAACTGCTTATTAAATGTTTTATTAATAAACTGTTTAGGTCACTGAGATTAGAAAGCAAGTTTGCCTACATTTGTGTCAAATAATATGATAATTTGTCACTTCTCTATGTTTTCTGTTTAATCTGAAGTTCCTAGAAACAAATAGCTCAGTTTCACGTGAACAAAACACCTAGAACATGCCATAAAACAACCTTTCTGGAACTGATACTATATAAAAAGCAGTATTAATGTTCCACTTTTTGCTTTTAGTTACTGTTGTTGGTAACATTCTTACATAAATCAGGGATCTTTCTAGCTTCAACAAAATTTTTGTTTAAAAAATGAGGTGGAAATAATACAAGTGTTTAAAAATTTCCTATCCTACTTTAATTAGAAAGTATTATACTGGCTGGGCACAGTGGCTTATACTGTAATCCCAGCACTTTGGGAGGCCAAAGCAGGAGGATCACTAGAGCTCAGGAGTTTAACACCAGCCTGGGCAAATAGTGAGAACTCATCTCCGTTAAAAAAAGTTTTTTAATTAGCTGCATGTACCTGTAATCCCAGATGCTCAGGAAGCAGAGGCAGGGAGATGGTTTGAAGCCAGGATTTCAAGGCTGCAATGAACTTGATAACACCACTGCACTCCAGTCCAAGAGACAAAGCAAGGCCGTCTCCACAAAAATCCAAAAGCCAAGAAACAAAATAATAATACAACAAAAATTGGAAAACTAGACCTAATCAGAATGTTAGAGCAAGAACAAAATTTAGGTTTAAAAGTGCAATTAAAAGTCTGAATATCTGGGTTTCATTTCTGAAACATCAGAGCCGACTAGTTATAGAATATTTGGCAAATTGGCTGCCTCTCCGTCCTCATTTTCCTTATTAATAAAATAAGCATAATAATAGTACCTAATTCTCACAAGACTCTTGTAAAACCAAATGGAATAATACAGTGCCTGGCACACAGTGGATGCCTAATAAATACTAACTCTTATTATTAGCACAGATTCAGAAACTGAGGCCCAGACAGTCTGTGTTTTCGCTGAGATAATTTAACCAGCAAATGTCAGAATTAGCATGAGAACCTGGAACCCCCGATATTTTTCAACATTTGATTTCTTTTCCATTAAAACCACTTTTTTTGTAGTCTCAAGAAATTACTTTCAAAGGAGAAAATGAGAGAGAGGAAAATCCCTGAGACAAGCATGTCCTAAATTTAAAAGAAGCAACTTTGGATATGTGTGTGCATATACAAAAAACAGGAAACACAAAGGATGAATGGAGGGTGGCAGGGAGAAGGCAAGTGACACAGACACAAAACCTCTAATTAGACTTTTTAATAAGATGTAACTCATTAGTGCATAATTACATTTCTTATTAAATGATTAATCATAAGGTTACAAGAAAAGGTCACGTTGAATGTTAATTATACATCCTTTCAAGAACTTCAAAGATGTTAACAACAGTACTCGTAAGTTAACTCAAACTCTTAGAAAATTTGGCATTATCTTTAAAAATTCAAAAAGCATATATCCTTTCAACAATCAATACAATAAGAATCTATCCTACTATTAATTTGCAGAAGTGTACAAAAATGTGCAAAGAGAATGCTAGGTGCATTACTGGCAATACCAAATACTAGAAAAATTTTAAGCATTCATTAACGGAGAAATTATTATTATGGTCAATTCATATAATGAAACATACGGGATACAAAATGTTCCTCTAAATAAATTGTTAAATGAAAAACAAAATCAAAGTACACGAGAATTTGTGTCAGATTAACCTGTATTTGTTTTTTCAAACATAAGATATAAATATATAGATATGTTTGCACAAACAAATGCTGCAAGGACACATGAGAAACTTAACAGTGATTGTGGAAATGAGATTTGAAGTCAGGAGGCAATAAGATGGGGAAAAATAGACATTTACTTTCGCATAATAGACTATACACACACACCCAATTTTTAACCATATGTTTAACATTAGTTTTAACATTTTAACATCCCTGGCAACCTGTGTGACTTAGCAGGTGAATAACAAGTAAAAATAAGTTAAAGATTGTAAAGAAATAGACACAGGCCAACAGGTATAATGAAGGACGAATTTAAGAGTAAAGAATTTGAAAGCTTCACTTACATGTATAGCTGAAGAGTCTTACCTGACACTTAGAACTACAGTATTTGGCGACGCGGCATTGAGAGCATCGCATCAGCTTTTCCTTCCTGTGAAAAAAAAATTATTCCGCATTAAGAAATGAGCGAGAAACATACTACACAGTTGAAGAAAGAAAGCATTAAGTCAACATATGGACACCAGTATGTTCTGCTAACTCCGTTATGTACAATCCCTTAAGATTTTGATTTTCACATTGTTGAACATCCTTTTAAACCTTCATTTATACAAAACCTTCACTTACACAAAAACTAACATCTTTGGTCTGACAGAAGATGGCAGAGAAGAGGCAGGACCAGCTTGCAACTCCCGATGGGACAGACAGAGCAACGTGTCGAGACTCACACTGTGAACTTTTGATCCAAAAACTAACACAGCAACATCCAGGTAAACTGAGAGAATTCACACACTCTTTGAAGGAACTGTATCGCCACTGCAGGATCCCTAAGGCTCTGAAAAAATGTGAGTCCCCTTGCTTGCTCAGCAGGGAGGCTGGTGGTCTGGGGCAAGTTCTCAACCACAGTCACCAGCTGCCTGGAAACAGACTCTGTGCTGTTGTGGGGGCACAGTGGGAATGAGACCAGCCTTTAGGACTGTGGGTTGTGTGGGAGCGGGGATGAAGTCTGTTTGTGCCAGCTTTCACTCACTTCCCTGGCGACCTGTGTGACCCAGCAGAAGCAGCCATAATCCCCCCTAGGAACATAGCTCCATTGAACTGAGAACCACACCCCGATCCCCAACAGCAGCCCAAGCCCTGACCAAGGAGAATCTGAGCTCAGACACACCTATCCCTGCCCTCATCTGGTGGTTTTTCTCTACCAATCCTGGTTGCCAAAGACAAAGGCCATAAACTCTTGGGAGCTCTATGGCCCTGCCCACCAACTGAGAAACCTGAATATGTTACCAGGCGACCCTATGGCAAGTTTGCTTTCCTCCCTATAGGACCACTGCTGATGTGTTCTTGAAAGCACCCCCCTCCTGCTCAAGGCCAACCAACACAAAACCAGCACATTAAACAAAAATACAACCAAGGACCCTAGTGGAGTCCACTTGACGCCCCTGCTAGTTCCATCAGATCACAGGACTCTTAGCAGACACTCCCTAGTATCAGCGCAGAGCCCAGTAGCTCCACTGGGTGACTAGACCCAGAAGAGTAAAAACAATCACTGCAGTTTGGCTCTCAGGAAGCTCCATCCCTAGGGGAAGAGGGAGCACCCCTTGGAACAAAAGTATCTGAACAGCAGCCTTTGAATCCCAGATCTCCCCCTCTGACATAGAGTACCCAAATGAGAAGGGACCAGAAAAACAATTCCAGTAATATGACAAAACAAGGTTCTTTAACACCCCCAAAAGATCACACCAGCTCACCAGCAATGGATCCAAACCAAGACAAAATATCTTGATTGCCAGAAAAAGAATTCAGGCTAATCATTAAGCTAATCAAGGAGGCCCCAGAGAAAGGTCAACTCCAACTTAAAGAAATAAAAAACATGATAAAGAATATGAAAAGAAAAGTCTTCAGTGAGATAGCATAAATAAAAACAATTACAACTTCTAGAAATCAAAGAAACACTTGAGAAGTGCAAAATGAACTGGAAAGTCTCAGCAACAGAATCAAACAGGCAGAAGAAAGAACTTCAGAGCTTGAAGTTAACCCAATTCATCATAGAAAAAAGAATTTTAAAAAATGAACACAGCATCCAAGAAGTTTAGGACTATGTTAAGCATCCAAATCTAAGAATAACTCAGTGTTCCCAAGAAAAAAAAGAAACCTAAAAGTCTGGAAATATCATTTGAGGGAATAATCAAGGAAAACTTCTCCCGGTCTTGCTAGAGATCTAGACATCCAAATACAAGAAGCTCAAAGAACACCTGGAAAACTCATGACCTAGGCACGTAGTCAAGAGGTTATCCAAAACCAAGATGAAGGAAAGAATCTTAAGAGCTGTGAGGCAAAAGCATCAGGTAAACTATAAAAGAAAATCCATCAGAGTAACAGCAGATCTCAGCAGAAACTATCAGAGGCATGTGAACCAGAGCAACTCCATCTTGAATAGGAGCTGGGTAAAATGAGGCTGAGATTTAATGTGCTGCACTCCCAGACGGCTAAGGCATTCTAAGCCACAGGATGACACAGGAGGTCTGCACAAGATACAGGTCATAAAGACCTTGCTGATAAAACAGGTTGCAGTGAAGAAGCTGGCTAAACCCACCAAAACCAAGATAGTGACAAGAGTGACCTCTGGTCATCCTCACTACTACACTCCCACCAGTGCCACGACAGTTTACAAATGCCATGACATCAGGAAGTTATCCTATATAGTCTAAAAAGGGCAGCCATGAATAATCCACCCCTTGTTTAGCATATCATCAAGAAATAACCATAAAAATGGACAACCAGCAGCCCTTAGGGCTGCTGTCTATGGAGTAGCCATTCTTTTGTTCTCTACTTTCCTAATAAACTTGCTTTCACTGTATGGACTCACCCTGAATTATTTCTTGTGTGAGATCTAAAAACCACCCCATAACAAAACCCTACAAGCTAGAAGGGTTTGGGGTCCTATTTTTAGCCTCCTTAAACAAACGATTATCAGCCAAGAATTTTGTATCCAGCAAAACTAAGCTTCATAAATGAAGTAAGATATAGGCTTACAGAGAAACAAATGCTAAGAGTCTTTGTGATGGTTAATACGGAGTGTCAACTTGATTGGACTGAAGGATGCATGTACTGTTCCCGGGTGTGTCTGTGAGGGTGCTGCCAAAGGAGATAAACATTTGAGTCAGAGGACCGGGAAGGGCAGACCCACCCTCAATCTGGGTGGCCACGATTTAATGAGTTGCCAATGCAGCTAGAATAAAAGCAGGCAGAAGATCGTGAAAAGGCTAGACTGGCTTAGGTTCCCAACCTACATCTTTCTCCTGTGCTGGATGCTTCCTGCCCTTGAACATCAAACTCCAAGTTCTTCAGCTTTGGAACTCGGACTGGCTTCCTTGCTCCTCAGCCTGCAGATGGCCTATTGTGGGACCTTGTGATCATGTGAGTTAACACTTAATAAACTCATATATATAGAGAGAGATAACTCATATATTATATATATATAGATATATATAGATATATAAAATAAACTCTCTCCACATATACACATATATGTAGATATCTATGTATATGTATATATAGATATACATATATGTATGTGTGGATTATCTACATGTACACACATATATGTAGATATCTACATGTATGTATACATGTGTACCTATATACATATATGTACATATACATGTGTATGTGCCTATATACATATAGGTGCATATATACATGTGAGTGTATCTATATACATATAGGTACATATATACATGTGTGTGTGTCTATATACACATAGGAACATATATACATATGTGTGTGCCTATATACATATAGGAACATATATACATATGTGTGTACCTATATACATATAGGTGTATATATATACATATGTGTGTACCTATATACATATAGGCGTATCTACATATATACACATACGTGCACACATACATATGTGTAGATATACGTGTGTACATATACATGTACATATATGTGTAGCTATCTACATATATGTATGTGGCTGTATGTGCACCTATATGTACATATATGTAGATAGCTATGTATGTATGTGTAGATATGTGTGCATGTGTGTGGGAATATGTAGATATCTACATATATATATGTAGAGCGAGTTTATTTTATACATATATATATATAGAGAGAGGGAACCTAATACAACCACTTACCAGCTGTGTAATACTAAGCAATTTAACCTCCCGAAACCACTGAATTAAAATGAGAATAAATAATAATACTAACAGTACATGGGTGTAATGAGATTTAAATAAAACTTAAAAATGTAATATCATGCTTGGTTCATAGAAGTGCTCAGTAAATATTACTCATCATCACAGTTTTATTATTTTAAGATTTTTAATTGCAAACTTTCAAGATGTTTCTAGATATCATCTGAAATATTTTAGTACTAATAGATTAAACAATATTAATGTATTAACCAGTTCAGCCATTGTACAAATTCAGAATTTTATAAGCCTTTGAATGTTTATAATTCTTGGAATATTTTTCCTAGTTATTTTCAGGAAAATTTCAGAATTTTTAAAAATTAAAGTGATTACATCCACCATCCACCTATCAAATGGCTATTAATACAAACCAGCAGATGTGGTCAAAATTGTACAGACTCACAGGAAAACAGAATGGATTTTGATTAATTTTTCTTTCTTATTTTTTGAGACAGGGTCTCGTGCTGTCACCCTGGCTGGAGCACAGTGGTGCAAATACAGCTCACTGAAATCTTGACCTTCCAGGCTCAGGCAATCTTCCCACCTCAGCCTCCCAAGTAGCTGGGACCACAGGTGCAAGCCACCACACTTGGCTAATTTTTTTAGTTATTTGTACAGACAGGGTCTCCCTGTGGTTGCCCAGGTAGTCTCAAACTTCTGAACTCAAGCAATCCTCCCACCTCAGCCTCCCAAGGTGCTAAGTTTACAAGTGTGAGCCACTGCACCCAGCCTTGGATTTCTTTTTCTATGTTCCATTTCATTTTATTTCACATTTCTAACACAAAGTATAAAACAAAAAAATGTAATGGTTAGTATTTCAAGGAAAATTAATCTATACTTCACTGGCACCATACCCTCCTGGGAGAAACACAAGCACTTTAAATCCATATTAGCACTTTGGGAAAAGCACAGCAAAATATGTGGCCCAAACTATAATCAGAGAGGCAAACCACCTACTTGAGCACTTCCCCCTCCACTGTCTTCAACCCCCTAAATTAAAGTTAACGTCCTTGTGGAGCCTGTGCCATCTGATACACATAAACCCCAGATGTGAATTCACAACACTCAGTGACCAGCCACTGCGGGCATCATCACATAAAGTCCCCAGGTGGCAGCCATCAAAAACGATGAGTTCGTGTCCTTTGTAGGGACATGGATGAACCTGGAAACCATCATTCTCAGCAAACTGACACAAGAACAGAAAATCAAACACCGCATGTTCTCACTCATAGGCGGGTGTTGAACAATGCGAACACATGGACACAGGGAGGGTAGTATCACACACTGGGGTCTGTTTGGGGGAAAAAGGGGAGGGATAGTGGGGGGTGGGGAGTTGGGGAGGGATAGCATGGGGAGAAATGCCAGATATAGGTGATGGGGGAGGAAGGCAGCAAATCACACTGCCATGTGTGTACCTATGCAACAATCTTCCATGTTCTTCACATGTACCCCCAAACCTAAAATGCAATAAAAAAAATAAAAAATAAATTGAAAAAAAAAGTCCCCAGGTGGATGACAGCAGAGAGGGTAACATAGTCACTGCTTCTTGTAGATTGCATTCAAGAAAGACAGACAGCTCAACACATATCACTTGCAGAACGAACCATAAAACAAAACCTTATTTTGAGAAGTGACACAGACTATACAGGACCCCAGTTCAGAAAAAAGGAAAAGTCACTTTCTGATGAATAAAGACTGAGCAGCAGAGAATGGTGGGACTATTCTTGGACACAACGAAAGAAAATGTTTTAGCTGTTTATGGTTCAAAATGTACAGTACTCACTGGGGTATGCCCTTGTAATGTCTCGTGGGCCCAATTTCCTCCTCTGCAAAGTCGGAATAAGTGACTTACTCATAGGACTGCAAGGCAAACTATAAGAAAATCTCTATCGAGTGCCTTAACATTGCATTTAAGTGCCAAGCAAAGCATTTAGTGCAGAGTTAAAACAGAGGCTGCTGGGTGTATTCTCAAATTGCTCAGGATAATTTTGTCCACATCTATGCCATATCAGAAAATTTCTTACATATCTCTTCCATGGTTACTAGAAACAAAAAGAAAAAATAAATCTACATGTGCTGCAAATATAGTCATCTCCACTCAGGTACACAGACAATTTATTAATACCACCTTCTGAAACCCACATGTATCCAGAATACTTGGCTCTAATTTCAAATTTTGACTAGCATCCTAAGTATCTGAGACTTCAATCTATATTCACTGAAGTCTCTATTACTATTATTTTTAATGTGATCAGAATAACTGACCTCAAAGCGGTCTAATTCAAGAAGCTGTAACTTTAAATTTGCAAAAATGCTTTTTGAAGGTTGCATTTGTAGAAATGAAATCTGAAAAGACTGTTAAATCTTCAATAATATTAAAAGGCAATTACCACTCGTAACATTCTGATTGTTTTATGCAAGGTAATGTCTGTAACAAGTTAAGGAGCAAATTAAAACACCAGGGTCCTTGTGTTTTAAAGCCACACAGTTATAAACTTTCCTCATCATACTAACAGTATTTATTTAAAACATTATACAATGCATGTTGTAAGTCACTCTGACAGCTAAGAACTGGAAATAAGTGAATTCAGCATCAGTATTAAAGTAGACTTGGCTTATTTTTTTCAGGTAGACCACACCCAAAAGCTGTGACCAAGATAAACTGCAGAAAAGGAATTTTTTTCTAGTAACAACACCTGTTGCTAAATAGGCACCCTCTCCAGTCTACTCTATTAACACAACTTCGATCATCTAAGAGATCTGTTCAATTTCCCTAGGTCTTGAAATCTAAAATAATTTTTCCAAAAAGTGAGGAAGAAGAAAAAATTTGATTTTTCCCAAAGACTGAAATCAGACACCTTTAAGTATGTAACAATTGCTAGTACAAATATCACAGCAAATACATATTTTAAAAGTACTATGGGTAAAATTTCAAATAAGGTATTAGAATATTTGATCAATATTCTCATAAATATACTATGACCTAAGCCTTCAAAATGGCAAAAGATGACCACCTTGAGTTCAGTTTCAGAAAATATTTTGTCACTCTAGAAAAATTATCTATCATACTTCCTCCAATTAGAAAACAAAACATCAGCACCATGCTTCTACTTCAGCTTCACTGAAGAACATCAAAAGCTAAATTCACTAACCGTAGTCATTTGTTCACTTCAGAGGCCTGAAAGCATCTTCTCCTTCTGCCTGTTTTAAATATTTGCTCTTGTATTTTATAATTAAATATAATACTTTAACTATAAATTGCCTCAAGTCTCCCTGGAAGTAAGCAATAACAAAATCTCAACTAATTAATTCTCTCTTTTGGAAAATAAAATGATATTCCAAATTTATAAAGAAAGACTATCATGCTGTCCTAGTTCCTAAGTAAAGAAATCTTAAAAGAAGAGACCTTAAGAGACATAGCATTAAATGTTACACCTACAAGTGCACTATAACTAATTACAAATTCTCATCGATTTTTATTAAGAGGTCATCTGCTGATAGCCACTGAATGAGAGTTAATAAGGGTTAGTGCAAGGGTTTGATGCCTGCTGGTCCTCCTACAGTGAGCATGTTGTATGCCCAAGAGAAGGCTCTCCCATGGCCCTAAAGTACCACTCAGACATTTTTCTTACCAAACACCCATCTGAGTTTGAGAATATCTTTTTATTAGTTTTTTTTTAAGCACACATCTTTAGCAGTCAGACATTTTAAGAATACCTTGAGATGAAGTTTAGACATCCCTCTAAAAGGCTATGACAAGTCATTTGCAACTTAGTATGAATTACTTTAATTCAGATAATCTTACTCCTTTTTTCCCACTCACTTGAGATTTTAGGAATAGAAATTTTGCATAAAGTAGGTACAGAAAGAGGAAATAACAGTGACCAACATTTTAAAAGCCTAGAAAAAGAGAGAGAAGAAAATATAGTATAACAAAAAGGGAGTTAGAACGTATAAGAACATTTCATTTTCCATAAAATTTCTAATCAGGCCCAACATGCTCTCAGGAATGAAATGCAGGAAGTAAAATGAGGAGAAAAAATACTAAGAGAACTGTACTTTAACCCTCACTGCTTCATTTATTGCGCTGCTTGTACAGACAATTAATAAATGTATCTACCCCTAAAGTTATTCTAATCATAATACTAATAAAAGCTATCCAGAATGTTGAAAGGAATTTTCATATTACATATACTTAGTAAAATTAAGTTTTTTCAATGTATAAAAAAAGACTGAAAAGAAATAAACCAAAATATTGAATTTTTTCTTTGAATGATATAAATTGGGATGATTTCTCCCTCTTTTTATTTTTTCCATTTTTCAGTTTTATATAACAAGATCATTTTACTTCCATGATCAAATAAACATAAACGTTAATAAAAGGAAATATTTACTATTTAACAGCCTTATATTGTGTCTGGCCTAAGGCAGGGCATAGAGAGAAAGACAAACAGATAGGCATGTCAACTTTAATTACAGTTTATTCCAATGTTTAGAATGGTAACGATAAATATATACTTTATTCAAACGTAATTTAAATTAAATATTCTTTATTAATTGAATTTATTTCTAACTGGCATTAGCTACAATGGATGTTATAAAATGAAGTATTTCTTCGTTTTTGATAACATACGAGAAGCTGACAACTTAAAATAATAAAATCAGCATTGTATGCTAAATACAAAAATCTGATCGTTCTGGATTTAATATCTTCCACTACATAAAAAGCAATCATTTCAGGAAAGAAACCGTTATTACAAAGAAAAGCTTTTGCTGTATGAAATTTGGGTTACTCAGCCTTTTTCTGAGTAGACGTCTCAACTTCATCTGATGCTTCATATTTTATCATTTTCTGTGACTTATTTAAATTTGAAGGTCACCCAGATAAAGTAAAACTTTATTCTTTTATGTTAACTTTTATTTGATTTGGAGTTAGTCAATCAAAACATTACTTGTTTGAAAATTTACACACGGAGAAATCTTTAACAAGTGAGATATGACAGAAATCAAAGACTATTTCACGAACTGACCCTGCCATTCATTCACTGATTCATTCTCTCAACAAAAATATACTAACCCCCCCTCCAAATGCCAAGCACTTGATTACGAACATGGCAGGCACTGTCCATTGTTTGCCCAAAAACCACCCCCGCTCTTTCCTGCCATGAAGAAATACTGTGATTTGCTGAGGTAGCAAACACAGAGCTCCTGATTTCAGGAAGAAGAGATTCCCAGAGCCAGGGGAATAAATCATCATAAATCCAAACTTAAAAAATGTATGCCCCATGGCCACTGGTCACTATAAGAACAAGCCATGTGGCCCAGTTCTGGCTAATGATTTATAAACAGGTACACTCATTTCTCATTATTCATACATTCCATATTTGCAAAGTCACTTATTAACTATTTTATCTGTAACCCCAAAATCAATAGTCACAGCCCTTTGGCAGCCAGTTGTGGACAGGAGTAGAAAGGCAAAAAATTTGTGTCGCCCAATGTGTATGTTCCCAGCTGAAGTCAAACAAGGAGACACTGCCTTCTCTCTGTGAGTGTACTTTTTGCAGTCCACTTAGTGCCCTGTTTTTCTCATTTTTCTTGATTTGACTGTATAATATGGCCCCTAAGCAGAGTACTCTAGTGCTGTCTCATGACCCTAAGCACAAGAAGGTTGTGATATGCCTCACAAAGAAAATTAGTGTGTTCAATAAGCTTCACCACAGTGTAAGTTATGGTGCTGCTGACCCTGAGTTCAATGTTAATGAATCAACAATATATATTAAATAAGGTAGCCAGGCGTAGTGGCTCATGCCTCTAATCCCAGCCCTTTGGGAGGCCAAGGCAGGTGGATCACTTGTGGTGAGTTCGAGACTAGCCCGGCCAACATGGCAAAACTCCATTTCTACTGGCCGGGCACAGTGGCTCATGCCTGTAATCCCAGCACTTTGGGAGGCCGAGGCAGGCAGATCACCAGCCTGGGCAAAATGGTGAAACCCCATCTCTACTAAAAATACAAAAATTAGCTGGACACGGTGGATCATGCCTGTAATTCCAGCTACTCAGGAGGCTGAGACAGGAGAATCACTTGAACGTGGGAGGTAGAGGTTGCAGTAAGCTGAGACTGTGCCATTATACTCCAGCCTGGGCGACAGAGTAAGACTCTCTCTCAAAAATAAAAAAATAAAATAAAGCGTGTTTATACAGAAACACATAATAAAACAAGGTTATCTACTGATCAGTCGACAAATATGTTGTGACCAGAGGCTTGCAGGAACCGAATCCTGCATATCTCCTAGGAGCAATGAATGGTTCAGTATTGGCTAATTCAGTTTTCACAGTGACTTTATAAAACGTATCTACTGGAAAAAATAAAAAATCCACTGCATTTCTAATGAGAGACTACTTATCAATTTTCAACTTTCTCAGCACAAGAGAGCATGAGAATAAATGCCACCACTCTGTTACATCAAATAGCCAGCTTCCAATTTTTGGATGAGAAAAATAAGTTAACTATTTGTTTAAGCTGCTACAGTGGAAGTGCATACACAAAGATATAACAAAACGGTGCTTCCTCCTTTTCAAAAAACAGTACAGTGTTCCTGAAAGAACACAGTCAAGATGTTCTACATTCCAGAATACCAACTCTAACGTATGCTGCTTATTTTCTAGTCAAATAGAGTAACGTGTGCTAACACCACTTTTATTTCTGCCCTTCAAGATTAAGGTCAAAAGACTGGCAATAATATGAACCGACTAAAATCTAGTGGGGTTTTTTTGTTTTTTTGTTTTTTGTTTTTTTTAAGATGGAGTCTTGCTCTGTCACTCAGGAGTGCAATGACATGATCTAGGCTCACTGCAACCTCCACCTTCTGGTTTGAAGCAACTCTCCTGCCTCAGCCTCCCAAGTAGCTGGGATTACAGGCAAGCGTAATCACGCCTGGCCCATTTTTGTATTTTTATTAGAGATGGGGTTTCACCATGTTGGCCAGGCTGGTCTTCAGCTTCTGACATCAAGTGATCCACCAGCCTCAGCCTCCCAAAGTGCTGGGATTACAGGTGTGAGCTACCGCACTCAGCCTTAAAATGTAATTCTTAAGAAAATTCTGCACTTGATTATTAACTAGGAAATACGCTTAGCTTCTCAAAAAAAAAAAAAAAAACTTATTTGACACATGATGAAGGAATGTCTGAAAAATAGATACAGTCAGAATAAAATATAAATCTGATGGTATAAACATTACATATATATACACACACAGCTCACAATGTGTCTTACCATTCCATATTGATAGAACTGATCTTCTGTTCATATTGATGGATATTAGCATTGATAACACTGTTTAAGCTATTATAAATAGGCCAGGTACAGTGGCTCATGCCTGTAACCTCAGCATTTTAGGAGGCCAAAGCAAGCGGATCACGTGAGGTCAGGAGTTCGAGACCAGCCTGGCCAACATGGTGAAACCCCACCTCTACCAAAAATATGAAAATTAGCCAGGCGTGGTGGCAAGTGCCTGTAATCCCAGCTACTCGGGAGGCTGAGGCACGAGAATCGCTTGAACCCGAGACGGACAGGTTGCAGTGAGCCAAGATCATACCACTACACTCCAGCCTGGGTAACAGCACGAGACTCTAAGAAAAAATAAAAACTAAAAATAAATAAACTATTATAAACAACATGACAATGAATACATACTTGAATTGTGCCTTTATGCAATGCTTTCCAAAAATTTTGGTCTCAGTCCTGACTTAAAAATTACTGAAGGGTCCTAAAGAGGCTTTACTTAGGTGGACTGTATCTATTGATATTTAATGTATTAGAGATTAAAATTAAGACATTTAAAAAAATAATGTATTAATTCATTAAAAATAACAATCCTATTACATGTCAACATAAATACTTCAATGAAAAATAATTATATTTTTCAAAACAAAAATAAGTTAGTGAGGAGAGTGGTATGTTTCACTTTTTTGAAAATCATTTTAATGTCTGGCTTAATAGAAGGCAGCCAGATTTTTTTGTTGTTGTCTCTGCATTCAATCTACTGCAATGTAGCTTCTGGAAAACTCCACAGTATACTCATGAGATAATGAGAATAAAAAAGGCAAATAATTCTTAATTATTATCATGAAAATAGTTTTCACATAAATCCCTGAAAGGCCCAGGGGTACTCCCAGAGGTCTCCAGACTCCACTCTGATTACATTTCTTTAAAGTATGCATTCCGGCCGGGCATGCTGGCTCACACCTATAATTCCAGCATTTTGGGAGGCCCAGGCGGGTGGATCATGAGGTCAGGAGATCGAGACCATCCTGGCTAACACAGTGAAATCCTGTCTCTACAAAAAATGCAAAAAATTAGCCGGGTGTGGTGGTAGGTGCCTGTGGTCCCAGCTACTCTACTCAGGAAGCTGAGGCAGGAGAATCACTTGAACCCAGGAGTTGGAGGTTGCAATGAGCTGAGATTACACCACTGTACTCCAGCCTGGGCGACAGACCAAAACTCAGTCTCAAAAAAAAAAACATATATATGCATTCCTAAAAGTAAAATTGCTGAATTATAAGAAAGCACAACTTGAACCGTTTTGCATATTGACAAACAGGTCTCCAAGGCAACTGGAGGAATTTACACTCCCACAGCAGTATAATGAGAGTTTCCTTAAATCCGTATCTTATCACCTCCTGATACTGTCATTTCACATTCTGACAGTCAGATGGATGTGAAATGTTATCTCAATGTGCTTTCCCTTGACAAACGGACAGGGTTTGAGCATCTTTTCATGTCTATTCATCATCCATGATTTCTCTTTTATGGACTGCCTGTTCGTAGCATTTGCTTATTTTCTACTGAGTTTTCTTAGTGAATTCAATCCCTTGTTGAGTTCATGTTTTATAAACTCATTTCTCACACACTGTCTATTTCACAACTAGGCACTATGAAAGAATATAATACTGTAATTAAATAATTTACACTAGTGCCACGTTGCCTGGTATTAAATTTTAGTTGACCACTGTGACAGTCAATACTGAGTGTCAACTTGATTTGATTGAAGTACTGATCCTGGGTGTCTGTGAGGGTGTTGTCAAAGGAGATTAACATTTGAGTCAGTGGGCTGGGAAAGGGAGACCCACCCTCAATCTGGGTAGGCACAATCTCGTCAGCTGCTAGGATATAAGCAGGTAGAAAAATGTAAAAAGAGAGATGGGCCTAGCCTTGCAGCTTACATCTTTCTCCCATGCTGGATGCTTCCTGCCCTTGAACGTCAGGCTCCAAGTTCTTCAGTTTTGGAACTTGGACTGGCTCTCCTTGTTCCTCAGCCTGCAGACAGCCTATTATGGGACCTTGTGATTGTGTACGTTAATACTTAATAAACTCCCCTTTATATAAAGTGTGTGTGTGTGTGTGTGTGTGTGTAATGGAGTATATATGTGTGTGTGTACACACACACACACAAACACATACACATACTCCATCAGTTCTGTCCCTCTAAAGTCCCTCTAGAGAACCCTAATACAGTCACTTAGCAGCTATGTAATACTAAGCAATTTAATCTCTCGAAACCACTGAACTAAAATGAGAATAAATAATAATACTAACATTACAAGGGTGTAATAAGAATTAAATAAAACTTAAAAACTTAGTATCATGCTTTGCTCATAGGAGTGCTCAGTAACTATTACTCATTATCATTATAGTTTTATTATTTTAAGATTTTTAAATTGCAAACTTTCAAAAAATGTTTCTAGGTATCATTTGAAATATCTTAGTACTAATAGATTAAACAATATTAATACATTTAACAGTTTAGCCATTCTAGAAATTCAGAATTTTATAAAGCTTTAAATGTTTATAACCCTTAAAATATCTTTCCAACTTATTTTCAGGTCCTTCATATATTTAACAATGAAAAAGTATTGAATCAAAGTAAAGTAACAGTTAAAGTTATCACTGAAATAATCATGGGTATAACTAAATGATAACTACTTTTTAGCCTGAAAGCAATCAAATATGAATACAATAACAATGAACGTAATGTTTCTGGAAAAATTATTAATCAATCTGACTTTTTTTTTTTTGAGACAGAGTGTTGCTCTGTCACCAGGCTGGAGTGCAGTGGCGCAACTCAGCTCACTGCAACCTCCACCTCCTGGGTTCAAGCGATTCTTCCACCTCAGCCTCCCAAGTAGCTGGGACCACAGGCGCATGCCACCACGCCCAGCTAATTTTTTTTGTATTTTTAGTAGAGACGGGTTTCACCGTGTTGGCCAGGATTGTCTTGATCCCTTGACCTCGTGATCTGCCTGCCTCGGCCTCCCAAAGTGCTGGGATTACAGGCGTGAGCCACCGCACCCGGCCTCAATCTGACTTTTAAAAGTTCTGAAAAGGCCATGTGCGGTGACTCACGTCTGTAATCCCAGCACTTTAGGAGGCCGAGGCAGGCAGATCACTTAAGTCCAAGAGTTCAAGACCAACCTGGCCAACACGGTGCAACCTCATCTCTACTGAAAATACAAAAATTAGCTGGGCGTGGTGACATACCTGTAATCCCAGCTACTCAAGAGGCTGAGGTAAGAGAATTGCTTGAACCTGGGAAGTAGAGGTTGCAGTGAGTCAAGATCACGCCACTGTACTTCAACCTGCGCGACAGAGCAAGACTCTGTCTCAAAAGAAAAAAGAAAAAGAAAGAAAAAAAACTTCTGAAAAGTCAACATCCATATCCAAATTGATGGAAAACTTTTATACATTTTTCTCTTATCTCAAAAAAAGATTCAGAGATAATACAGTGCATTAAATACTTTTATTTTTCTACCTCGAAGATAAGGAAGGCTGAGAAAATCTTAATGCATCAACTTCCTCCTCTCCTATATACCTTAGGCAAATATGAAGAGTTTTCAATACAGGAGAGAAAAGATAATTAACTCTTTTCAGGTAAACCAACCCATTTCACTAAAAAGCAATCTCCCTGTTTGTAGTTCATTTATAATAATCCTCAGAAATGGAAATTTGCAATTGATCAACCTTGACTAAACTAAAAGATCCCCCAATGGCAATAAACTATATAACATCTATTCCCCTGCCCCCAAGAGAAAATAAGAAAGAAAAGAATTTTTGAAATGTCATTACTTGAATGCTTTTTAAAAATCATGTGATATTTTAAAAGTGAACGGTTAATTATCTTTTAAATACCTTCTTTTGAATGCCACATCCTTCCCATTGCAGTTGTTCAGACTAGAACCCAAGACTCAGCCTCCAGGCCCAGCCCAGCACCATGTCAGCCCCTACAACTTCAGGTTCCAGGCTCACTGGAATGCCAGGCCAGCCCTCACAGCCCTAGATTCCAGGCCAGCACCCATGGACCCACACTTCAGCTAACCCAGGACCCATGCCCACTCCACAGACTCAGAGTCCAGGCTTGTTTCAGTAAACTCAGCACCCACAGACTTAGGCACCAGGCTAGCACCTGTGAACCCAGGCTCCAGACCAGCTCCCAGGGACCCAGGCTCACCCCAGCACCAGGCCAATCCCAGGCTCAAGGCTGGTCCCTGTGACCCCAGACTCTAACAAACCCAGGATCCAAGCCCATTCCAGCAGACCCAGGGACCAAGTCCACCCTAGTAGACCCCAGTACCAGGCTGCCCCATAGATCCAGGCTCTAGGACTGCCCCTGTAGACCCAAGCTCCAGACAGGTCCCCCAGACCCAAGTCCCAGGTCTCTTCCTGCATACTGAAGCTCCAGGCTCACCCCAGCACCAGGCTAACCCCCATGGACTCAAACTCAAGACCCATCCATATGGACCCAGGCACCCAGACAATCCTAGGGCCAGGCTGGCCACCACAAACTCAAGCTCAAAGCCCACTCCAGGGCCAGGCTAGGCAGACTTCAGGCACATGCTCCAGGCTCATACCCATGGGCTCAGTCAACAGACTCACCCCAGTGAACCTCAGCACCAGGCCTCCCCCATGGACCTAGGGTCTAGTTCTTTGCCAGCAAACCCAAGATGCGGACCTGTCCCAGTGGGTCCAGGCTCCAGACCTACCCCATGAACCCAGGTCCCAGGCCTACCCATGTACTGACCCAGGGACAAGGCTAGCCGGCCCAAGAAGATGAAGTGGCCCTCCTCCCTTCAGGAGGCAAAGAGAAGGCAAATTACCTTACAGACATGGAAGACACCAAAGGAATCATCAACTTGGCCTCTGTTTACATAGCAGGATCTACCAGCTGGGAGGGCATTTATGTGAGTGTTGGGGATGGGTAAATCAGAGACCTCAGTAATCACTAAAAAGAATCTTTCTGAGAACATTCACCTCCCAAAAGGGCAGAAGGCCACAACTACTGAAACCAGAACCTGACTTCATTTGAGATACTGACTCCACCCCAGACCTACGAATCAGAATCTACATCTTAATCAAATGTCTAGATGATTCATACTGCACTAAAGGTAGAAAAGCACTGGTCTAATCTGCAACAACAACAACAAAAGCCGTATCTGAAATGGAACAATATAGACAATTATTTTGGATATGAAGCCTCTTTGGTTTAAAAATATATTATCCTTTAAACTGTAGGCAGCAGCAGGTAATACATTACATGAAATAAAAGCTGTTATGATGCTTTTCAGAAGATGATCAAAATATCAAGATGGGGTCAGGCATGGCGGCTCAAGCCTGTAAACCCAACATTTTGGAAGGCCGAGGCGGACAGACCACTTGAAGTCAGGAGTTCAAGACCAACCTGGCCAATATGGTGAAACCCTATCTCTAATAAAAATACAAAAATTAGCCAGGCATGGTGGCATGTGCTTGTAGTCCCATCTACTTGGGAGGGTGAGGCAGGAGAATCACTTGAACCCGCAAGGCAGAGGTTGCAGTGAGCCAAGATCATGCCACTGCACTCCAGCCTGGGCGACAGAACGAGACTCCACCTCAAAAAAAAAAAAAAGTCAAGATGGTTTACCCCTGCTCTATAAAAGTTAGGTCAGAAGACACTCAGACACACACACATGCATATATAAAATACTATGTTACATCAAACTGAGACAAAGAGAAACTAATCTAGAGACATACAGCAATCAGTCTGATACTTAACAAGTTGAAAATTAAACATGGTAGTCATCATTTTATATAAATTTTTTAAACCTGGAAAAAGAATGTCTAATTTATTTCACAAAAATGAAGCTTCAAATGTGAAATATATAAGGTTTTAGCAAATCATGCAATAGAGGGTAATAATTATAGCCAAAGAATAGTAGGTACTAAGAATACTCAGACTAAAAGAGAAGTACAAATGTACCACCAGATACACAAAAAAGATTCCTGATCAAGGGAAAAGCAGGCAAGAATAAAGGCCAGAGTTCTCAAGTTATGAAAGTAGTACACAGTGTTCTCAAGACTACAGACAGCATGCCAAACGCTTATGATTTTTCTGATAACCTGTTACTCCTAAAAACTTTCAACTGGTTTTTAAGGTCACGTTTCACCTCAGTGGAGCAATTTTGAAAGAAAGTGAGAAGTAAAAATAGTAAATGCTTTGAAAATGTGTTTTACAGCGAATTTTCCAAAGTACATCTGTCTTTCCCAAAAGACAGCTGCCAATATAGTCTGGCATCCCTGAATGTTTAAACTTACAGATGAACTATGTAAGTCCCAATGGAGTCCTCCATTCACTAGATGGCTATTTCACTGTTGTATTTAGCAGCTTACTCGTGTGTTCTTTATATCACCCCCTTCAATTAAGGATGGATCCATGTCTCTATCAGTACCGGGTACAGGAGCAAGCACATTAACAGGTGCTCTACAAGCACTTAGTGAATGAATGAGTGATTCAGATAGATCAATTTAATGATACGATTTATTAGAAAGACCACATAGCTTCATACAAAGAAAAGAATGTCATCCCACAGCCAATCCTCATTTCATACTGAGTATCTTGCAAATGTTTTATCACTGATCATAGGAGAAAATGACTAAGAATAGTAGCAACAACTCGAAGCTTAACATTATAATCTGAATATACAAAATAGCACCGCCAAAAGGCATTTCAGGCTCATCAAAGGACAAACCATTCAACTTAAAGGGTACAAAACAGATGACCTTTCAGTTCAATCCCAGAAGGACGTCTAGACACACACCCCAGCTGTTGGTCTACAACTACCATGAGCAAGCATCTCATTGTGCCTATCTTTCCTCTTGCCCTTTTGCCCAAGTATTTGCTTGGTTAATCTACCAAAGGTAACAAATAACCACTTTCAGCAAAACCCTATTCCTTTTTCTTAGGCCAGGATAAATTCTAACACGTTTGTTTCTCCTGCCATGTCCTATATATTACATGCTTGCTAGCTTTTACTGTATTCCTGATATCTTCCATACATGAAGAGGAAACAGAAAGATAAAACCAAAAAATTTATAGTTAGGGGGAAACAGGAAGGCGTTAAATAAAATTTAAAGATCTGGAATGGTGAGTCTGATTAGTGTAAGAGAGTAGACAACTGGTGGGAGCCCCAGGCATTTAATAGAAGAACCTGATAAAGAAGGTGGTGTCAAAAGATACAGGTTGTCTGAGAGAAGACAACCATTAAAACAAAAAGGAGGATGGAAAATGGAATGACTCCCTTTCACTATATATGTATCTCATATTAAATATTTTCTTCTGGGTAAACTAGAAAATAAAATGCATCTATTTTGAAGCAATGTTATAGTATGGAAGCTGAGAAGTAATTATCCTTCAGATATATTTTTCTGTCAGATTAAATAATGTGTTTTTTCATCTTTCTCTAAAATCAGGTCTCATAAACCTTCAAAGGTTCCATTTCATGTATAAGTTGAGACTAAATTTAGAAAAATCAGGTCCCATAATATTCTAAACAGAGATGGATACAAGAAAAAAAAGAAAAGAACAAAGAAAATGTAACCATTGAACAAAATAAGATATTTAAACATAAATTTTTATTTATTTGTTTTTGAGACAGAGTCTCACTCTGTCTCCCAGGCTTGGAGTGCAGTAGTGTGATCTCAGCTCACTGCAACTCTCCCGCCTCCCGGGTTCAAGCAATTCTCCTGCCTCAGCCTCCCCAGAAGCTAGGATTACAGGTGCATGTCACCACACCTGACTAATTTTTGTATTCTTAGTATAGACGAGGTTTTACCATGTTGTCCAGGATGGTCTCAAACTCCTGACCTCAAATGATCCACCCACCTCAGCCTCCCAAAGTGCTGAGATTAAAGGCATGAGCCACCGCACCTGGCCTAAAAATAAAAATTTTATGTGTGCATATTTATCAACATATTTTACTGTCCTTAAAAAGCCTAAGTTTGGAAGAGAAATTATAATGGAAAACATACTGTAACAGCTCAGTAAAAGATGATTAGGGTAGTTAATTGATTCTCCTATTTACTATCTGTCAAAAGATATTATTTGTAGTAGCTGAATTGAGCTGATTTTCTTCATATCTCAGAAATATTTCACCCATGGGACATTAGATAATATTACCCAGGACTTACACAGTCATAAATACCTGATCAAATTTATAATAAAGAAATCTTTCATTCATATCTTTAAAATAAATAAATTAAAATTATATAAGATAAAGCTTAGGTATTTTCTGCCTGAGAATTTTACTAGATAAAATAGTATAACACTAGATTTTTCCTATGTGCTCAAATATTGAAAATTTATCTTCTGTCTCCAGGATGTGTTTCAAACTGAATTTAATTGGTAAATTATTTAAACTATGCGCATAACACAATACTTATTTGAAAATTGATCTGAGTGAATGATGAACATATAACATTTGAGACAGAGAACATATGAATTTTAAGTATTAAGAATAAATTGAAATACTTAGGAAATGTGTATATCCTAAATATACTTGGGAAATGTGCATATCCTAAGTATTTCAATTTATTCTTAATACTTAAAATTCACATGGCACTATGTGTTATACAGTCCTATGTTATACAATTTATACTTCCTGATATAGAGAAGACAAACCTTTTTGTGCACAGAATATGAAAAAGGGACTACACAATCAGCAAGAGTCTTTGAGGCATAGACCAGTACATTAATATCCTTTGGGGGAACTACCTATGTTATATATGACTCTCATGAAAAACCGAGAAGAAAAGCAGATAGAGAATACAGCAAGCAGACTGCCTTGCACATGAGTAATGAGCAGTGCTCAGAAATACTAAGAAACAATATTACCACTTAGAAGCTTCCTTTAAATGAAAATAACTGGATAAATACCTCTTCTAATCACTACATGAGGCAACATACTTAGCTTATTGTATATAGTATGGTCTTTAGACATGGAGTGAAAAATCTTGGCTTCACACTTAATATGACAGGGCTAAGGACAACTCAGTTAACTTTTTTTCTAGTTTGAGACTTCTTATTTATAACATGGAGATAATACTGTTAACTTTGTTTTAAGGAGTAAATAAAATTTGCACAACATTTCATGTATTTAGTACCTCACAGTTGGCCATCAATAGCATTTAAAGTTAACATGTTACCAAACCAGATTCAAAATGCCAGTTTAACATTTATTCATTCCACAGATATTTGTTACCATGTGCCAAGCACTATGCTTAGAAAGAAATGTAGTATTTTAAAAGCACCTGGTTTCCTGGAGTTTATAATGCAGCATAAAGACAATCAATTTGACAATAAAAAGCACAGGATGCTACCAGAACACAGAGCAGAGAGACCTAAAGCAAAGCAGCAGTGTGGGGCAGGGAAGCCTCCTTGGAGGAAGAAAATCTGAAGGAAAAGTAAGAGTTGTAAAGGACTTCTAGTTACAGCTATGTGGAGAAGTCAGTAATTCATTGCTATAAAAAACAACTATAAAACTGGAAAAAATTTATATTAAAAATAACATTTCAGAGCATGAAAACAGACCAAAGCAGACAACAAATTAAAAAGCATTCATTCTTGAAAACCAGCTACAGGTTTAGGTAAAAACAGCACAAGTCTCTAGAGCACCTCCTTGCCTCAGGCTGCTTCTCTCCTACACTCGGCTGCGGTGGTGAGCGGGACCCCTAAGCGACAAAAAAAAAAAAGAAAACTATAGTTTGACAGACTTGGGGCTGTCTGCAAAAGCCAGTATCTTTGCTACCAGAAGGGGCAGATCTGACGGGATGGAGGCAAAACTCCAGGTCTTTACCAGCTAAAGTAGTGGTGGGAGACAAAAAGGGAAAACCATACCTTTGCTCCCTGAGGCTACAGCTGGGCAATTGGCAGGAGGATCCCTTCAGCCCAGGAGTTCACGGCTGCAGTGAGCTAGGTCATGCCGCTCATTCCAGCCTGGGTGACAGAGCAAGAGTCTGCCTCAAAAAAAAGCAGTAACTAAACTCCATAAGAAAGAATACTGAAAATTGTTGATATGTAGGTAAATATACAAGCCTGTATACCATATACTGTATTTTTAATTTCTTTAAAAATCCTAAGATTGGCTTAAAGTAAAAATCCTAAGATTTACAGTATACCATATACTGTATTTTTAATTTCTTTAAAAATCCTAAGATTGGCTTAAAGTAAAAAATCCTAAGACTGGCTTAAAGTAAAAATCATTATTCAGTGTATAACATATATATATACAGATGGACAGTACATGACAAAAATAGCACAATGTGGGGGTGGGGGTACATGAAGCTACATGGGAACAAAGTTACCATACTTCACTAGATTAAGTAACTATTAAGTAACTGTAAAACTTTCAGATTATGATATGTTCGAGATTCATCCTGTAATCCTTAAAGCAATGCTTCCAAAAGAAATGTGAGAACCACAAATATGTCATATATGTAATTTTTAATTTTCTAGTAATATTTTAACGGTTTTGTAAAACATGAAACTTTATTAAGTAGGAATGCAGTAGGAAAAAACATGAAACTTTAATATTTTATTTAATCCAATATATCCAACATATGACAGAATATAATCAATACAAAAATTATAAATATTTTACATTCACTATTAAGTCATTGAAATCTGATTTGTATTTCACTTTAGCACACATAAATTCAGAGTAGCCATATTTCAAGTGCACAACGGCCACATGAAGCTAGTGGCTACAGCACTACAGCAACCACTAAAAAAAACAATGACTTTAAAAAAAGATGAATTAAAATGGTACACTCCAAAAACATTTAACACAAATGTAATGGAAGAAAAGAAGACGACAAAAAAGACATGAAATCTATAGAAAACAAAAATCAAAATGGCAGACATAAATCCAACCATATCAAAAATTATATTAAACATGAATGTACCAAACATTCACATCAAAAGGAAGAGAAGATCAGATTGGAGTTTTAAAAGCAAGATTCAGCTGGGTGCGATGGCTCATGCCTATAATTTCAATACTTTGGGAGGTCAAAGTGGGAAAATCACTTGAGGCCAGGAGTTCAAGACCAGCCTGGGCAACTAAATGAGACTCTATCTCTGCCACACAAACACACACACACACACACACACACACACACACACACACACACACACACAGTGGTATGCAAGTGTAGTCCTAGCTACATGGGAGGCTGAAGTAGGAGAACTGCTTGAGCCCAGGAGATAGAGGCTACAGTGAGCTTTGATTGCACCACTGCACTCCAGCCTGAGAAACAAAGCAAGACCTTGTCTGAAAAGAAAGAAAGAAAGATAGAGGGAGGTAGGGAAGGAGATAGGAGGGGGAAAGGAAAGAAAAGAGAACAAAAAATGCAAGACTCAGCTATATTCTCTCTGTAGGAGATATACTCTAGATTCAAAGACACAAGTTCAAAACAAAACAAACTGGTAACCTTAAGAATGCTGCGGTTATTATATTAATATCAAACAAAAATGACTTTAAGACACAAATATTACTGGAGACAAGGAGGGACATTTGATAATGAAAAGTAACACATTTCATAATGAAAAGCTAGATATGTAAAGAGGGGAGAAGAAGAAAATGTCTAAGCAGTAAAAGTCAAGAAGCAGGGGAGGGACAGCTGGGTGGGGAGGGGATAATGAGGGGAGAAATACCAGATATAGGTGATGGAGGGGATGAAGGCAGCAAACCACCTTGCCATGTATGTACCTATGCAACAATTCTATATGATCTGCACATGTACCACAGAACCAAAATTACGATTTAAAAAAAAAAATTTTTTTTTTAAAGTCAAGAAGCAAGAGAAGTGCTTTCCTATTTGGTACTACTCTCCAGCTGTTCATATCTTATTCCCAACTCCTATCAGCACTACCCATGGAGCAGTTCTATAATTCTCAAGGTACCCTGACCTTTCAATGTCTTTAAATTCCTATGCATTTGAACATACCCTTGCACTACCCATAACACTGACCTCAATATTTGCATCAGAAACTCCCACTCATCCTTCAAGTTTCAGCTCATCAACAAACCCTTCTCTGAATGCTTTACCAAATCTTGCAAATACCTACATTAAAACACTCATTGCTCTCCAACCATCATTTTGGTATTGAATTTCCCTCCAGACTGTCATCCTTTTTTATTTTCCAGTTTGCAGTAACAGGTTCTATCACAAAACATGATACATAACAGGCGTTCAGTAAATGCTTGCTAAACGAAGGATAAATGAACAAATGAACAATTGAACATATGTAGGAAGGAACAAGGTTAGTGAAAATAGGAGTTGAAGATTTTTTTCACAACTCACATCAGAGGAATTAAAATAGAGTGACCAGGAAGCATTAAACACATGAAAGAATTACTTTAAGCAATAATAACAGTAATAATAACCAACATTAGAGGAGCATTTACTATGTGTCAGGTACTGTGCTAAGTATTTTATATACATTAATTCTTTCAATCCTCATAATAACTCCATTATGAAGGGACTAGTTCTGAGGAATTTTTTAGACACAAGGTCTCACTCTCTTGCCCAGGCTGGAGTGCAGTGGATCACTGCAGTCTCAATCTCCTGTGCTCAAGTGATCCTCCCAGCTTCACCTCCCAAGTAGCTGGGACTACAGGCACGCCACCATATCCAGCTAATTTTTAAATTTTTTGTAGAGATGTGGTCTCACTTTGTTGCCCAGGCTGGCCTTAAACTCCAGGCCTTAAGTCATCCTGCCACCTCCACCTTCAAAAGCGCTGGGATTCCAGGTATGAGCCACCAGGCCAGGCCTTGAAGGTACTAGTTTTTAGAGATGGGTCAACAGCAAAAAAAAAAAAAAAAAAGTCAATTAGGATAAATCACTAAAAGAAGATACATTAATAGTCAATAAGCATATAAAAAGATGTTCAACATCATTAATCATTATGGAAATACAAATCAAAACCACATAGATATGCCACTTCAAACACACTAGCAGGCTATCCTTACAAAAAACAGAGAATAACAAGTGTTGACAAAAATGAGAAGAAAGAACCTTCATACTTGCTGGTGGGAATGTAAAATGGTGTATCACTTAGGAAACAATTTGGTAGTCCCTAAAAACATTAAATACTGACTAATTATATAGTCCATATAATGAAAACAAGTTTTCTTTAGGAAGAAGGAAAATGTTCTAAAATAGGTGGCTAAACAACTCTGAGACTATGTTAAAAAAACATGAAACCATACAATTTAAATGAGTGAAGTATATGAGATGTGAATTATATCTCAATGAAGTTCTTTTTTAAACAAACTAACTTAAAAAAATTTTAAACTTGACCATTATGATACAGTTACTCAGTGAAAGAACCAAAATTTGAACCTAGGCAGCCTGATCCTGTGCTCGGGATTCCTATGTACATTGTAATATTACTAAGAGAAGCATCATAATTAGCTCTTAGAAAAGGACTTCATCTAATTATCTCAACCAAAGCACTACCTTTTAATATACGTACATTGTATACTGATGTAATATTTTTTAAAAAGTTAAACAGCATGAGAAATTTATGACATCAGATAAAATTCTAGGCTGGGCACAGAATTGCCTAGTGGCTCATACCTATAATCTCAGCACTTTGGGAGGCCAAAGTAGGAGGATTCTTTGAGCCCAGGAGTTCAGGACCAGCCTGAGCAACATAGCGTGACCCCTATCTCTTAAAAAAAAAAAATTTGTTTTAATTAGCCAGGCATGGTGGCAGGCACCTGTTATCCCACTATAGGAGGCTGAGATAGGAGGACTGCTTAAGCCTGGGAGGTGAGGCTGCAGTATGCTGAGATCTCACCACTGCACTCAGCCTGTGCAAGAGAGTAAAATCCTGTTTTTAGAAAAAAATCTAAAAACAATTGTTTTATTTCTAATGCTGAACTACTTTCCATGCTCTGGTGACATCTATGGTTAAAACTGAAAACTAACATTAATGGCTAGAAAGAAGCAAAGGATTTTTCCACATGGATTCCATCTTTCTTAGCTTTGATTTTATTTCACAGAAATAGAAAGTAAGGAAAATCCAATCAGTTAAATTATTCTGATGTGTCGTATCCTAATAAATAACTGTAACTCTTATGTCCTTCAGGGAAGGAATGATACCAGTAGTACAATGATATATGTTTTTTTATCGCTCTTATCAGTAAGTACGTAAAATATTAGGCAAACTAACTCATATATAGCACAGGTAAGTGACATATATAACTGATAAAACCCAAGATCTCTAACACATTTGAATCTAAGTATTAATTTCCTTTAAGAACAGAATCCAAACAGCTGTTTCTGGCCAATATACCCTGTGAGAGACCTCCTATGTACCACCTTGCCATAATTAAAGGAAGTTTAACCCTACAATACACAATCCTCACTGCACAGACAAGATCCTGATGTCAGAACAGCAAAACTGAGGGGCTTACAAGGTAAACAAACAGTAGTAACCTATGGCAGATACCAACCTCTGAATCCTGCTTTGGATTTCACCAGAACTCAGGCTTTTGACAGAGAAATGAGAACATTCCAAAACAAGAAACCACCAGTATCAGGTTCTCAAGAGTAAGTCCTATTGTTGTAAAGAGACTGAACAATGAACATAGCAGCAATCAACTCCCAAGAGAGGCCATTCGTTCACCTGTTGGGTAGAACCTCCTGGGACAACCAAACACCAAGAAAGCAATTCCTGCTCCCTCCATTTTAAAACAGAAGGCTACATTTTTACCGCTATTCCCAAGCAACCAATCCAGAACCAAATAGCATGGATCATCTGGAATGAGGAAAGCTCTAAATATATTAATAATCAAATCCATGAATATAGCCAAAGTCCAAGTGTAGAAATATATCTTATCATTTTGGTCCATCCTTTAAATGTTTCAATGAAATGTTTCGATGCTGTCTGAATAGAATCTTAATGCCAGCATCACTCATCCAGTCCAGATGGAAATGTTTTGTTTTTTTCTATTTCCCTTTAGCCTGAGACAAATTGATTCTTTGCAAAGAGTCATTTGAATCACCCTCGGGCGTTCTCTTAAAGTAGACAAGGCAAAATCACTGGGTCTCATGTGCCTCTGAAAAGTTCCACCATTTTCACAAGTAGACAATGTGCACTACTACTGCAGGTGGACCATCACTGCAGGGAAGAGGAACCCAATCACTGCCTCTATGCTCTGCCACCACCTGAATAACAATAACAAGACAATCACATGGGAAGAGCCTGCAGACGTCAAGACACCTATGTTAGGCACCTAAGAGGATAGAGTGGCTTTTAAAACCTGATTTTACAATTACATGGTTAAATATCTGAGGTAGTCTACAAGGTCTACAAGGAAAAAGAACAATGTTTGGAGAGAGAACATGGTCAAGATCCTTTATGAGAGTGAGGGGTTACTATATGTCATCACGTAAGAGGCCTTGGAAACACACCCCAAATTATTGGAGAGTCTAGAAAAATACTATTTACTTTAAGATTGAGATGAAAGTATGAGCCACTCATACGTAAATGATAGAAACAACCAAGCTTTTGCAAATTGGGCTTTATACTTACATCAATATCCTACTGGTACATGTCTCCATTTTTCTTGATCCTATACTGCTTGGGAATTTGTGTTACCTTCTCAGCTAGATAATTATTCATTATTCAAAGTATTTTTGCTCCCAATGGCTCACTTACTAATTATATATTGAACCACAAAGCTCTTGAAGTTTCTGCTCCCACCTTAGCATCCTACTTGGATCATCAGACAGCTTCCATATCAGAACTGGATACACATCATCAACCCACAGAACTAATTTAGGATAACTTTCATAAGACCAAAGAACAAACTATTATGCAGAATCAGTTTATTTTAATCTTAAGACAACCAGTGCTTTAATATACTCAATGATATGGTTTGGCTCTGTGTCTGCACCCAAATTTCAAGTTGAATTATAATCCCTAGTGTTGAAGGAGAGGCCTGAACCACGGGGTACACTTCCCCCTTGCTGTCCTTGTGACAGTGAGTGGCCATGAGATCTGGCTGTTCTCCTGCCAGCCATGTGGAGATGTGCTCACTTTCCTTTTGTCTTTCACTATGACTGTACACTTCCCGAGGAAGAAGGCTGTATGGCCTGCAGAACCATCAGCCAATGAAACCTCTTTCTTTTATAGATTACCCGGTCTCTAGTGTGTCTTTACAGCAGTGTGAAAACTA
Organism: Ateles fusciceps; assembly: GCA_036589455.1. Taxonomy (NCBI): domain Eukaryota; kingdom Metazoa; phylum Chordata; class Mammalia; order Primates; family Atelidae; genus Ateles; species Ateles fusciceps. The sequence goes on from JAZHEH010003256.1 coordinate 2,039,348, forward strand.
ATACACTCAAAAAGTACAAAAACTATGGCTTAACCACAGCAACAATATTTCTTTACCAAGTGTGGTTGAAGACACTAAAGGAGTGTGTCACTGTGATCGAAAATTTCGAGAAATTAGGAATCCTTATAATGGATATTCTCTTGGGAAAACTGTGCAATTTATTTGCCTGTTCATGGACCACTACCGGTCTGTGGCCTGTTAGAAACCTGGCCACACAACAGGAGGTGAGTAGCAGGCAAGCAAGCATTACCTCCTGAGCTCCACCTCCTGTCAGATCAGCAGCAGCACTAGATTGTCACAGCAGCACAAACACTTCTATGAACAGTGCATGTGAGGGATCTAGGATGCACATGTGAGGGGTCTAGGATGCGCGTGCCAGGGGAGGATGCGCGTGCCGGGGGTGAGGACGTGCGTGCGAGGGGTCTAGGACGCGCGTGCGAGGGGTCTAGGACGTGCGTGCCAGGGGTCTAGGATGCGCGTGCGAGGGGTCTAGGATGCGCGTGCCAGGGGTCTAGGATGCGCGTGCGAGGGGTCTAGGATGCGCGTGCCAGGGGTCTAGGATGTATGTGCCAGGGGTCTAGGATGCGCGTGTGAGGGATCTAGGATGCGCGTGTGAGGGAACTAGGATGCGCGTGCAAGGGGTCTAGGATGTATGTGCCAGGGGTCTAGGATGCGCGTGCAAGGGGTCTAGGATGTATGTGCCAGGGGTCTAGGATGCGCGTGTGAAGGGTCTAGGATGCACGTGCGAGGGATCTAGCATGCACACTCCTAATAATAAATGTAATATGCCTGAATCATCCCAAACCATCCCCTGCCCTCCGAACTGTGGTAAAATGATCTTCCAAGAAACTGGTTCCTGGTGCCAAAAAGGTTGGGACTGCTGGTACATCATATATTAGCTCTGTGACCTTAACAATTTCAGATGATACCTTTTGTGCTCTGGGTTGAAAAACCACCTCTGAAGATAGGAGCTATTCTAACACAGCTATCCTAAATTCCTTACTCATTCATCATGGAAAAACATAAATGTTTATTATTGCCAGGCCCTCAAGAAGTTAATGGTCTTGAGGAAGGAGACCCCTTTCTCTTAAGCTTCTAATACCACTTCCCCCTAGCCTTCTACATTGCATTTCAAAAGGAAAAGTTAAAAGTCAGCCAGATGAGGTGAGTGGAAGGAGCAGTTGGCACCACCAGCCAGGTCTAAAGGTTAAGGATCAAACCCCCTACTCCTACTCACAATCCTATCTATAGATCATGGACAAGATATGGAGGAATTTTCCCCAGAAGGCACGGATCTTGCTCAACTGCTCAGACCCCTACCTAGTCACATACCCCACGCTCTCACATGTGCACCTCTTAGACTAAGCCTTAAAAAGGGCCAGGAATTTCTTTGTCGGGGGAGCTCGGTTACTGAGGCTGGAGCCAGCCACAGCTCCTGGCCAAATAAAACTGCCACTTCCTTCCCAGTTCGGTGTTCGAGAGGTTTGTTCGAGGCCCCTCCTGCTTCAGTCTAGCAGAAAAAATACACCTAGACAGATGTAGTCACCCAGTGGGTTCTTCTTGCCTGCTGCACAGATAGAGCTGATTCAGAGACAGCAGTACTGCAGTGAGGAAAGAGTTTATAAACACAGAGCTAGCCAAGCAAAAGAACAGTTGTTTATCACTCAAATCAGCCTCCCCAAAAAGCTCGGGACCAGGGCTTTTCAGGGATAGGTCAGCAGACGCGGGTAGGGAACTGAGACTACTGACTGGTTTGGGATGAAATCATAGGGTTGTAGAAAACAGGCCTTGTGCGTTGAGTCTGCCTCTGGGGTGGGGACGCAAGACTGGTTGAGCCATAAAAAAAAAAAAAAAAGAAAGAAAAAAGAAAAAACAGAACAACAACAAAAAGACGGGTTGACTCCTGAGACGTGGGTCTGGGTGGAGTCAGTTAGTCACCAGAATACTCAAGTTTGATAAACATCTCAAAAGACCAATCTTATGTTCTGCAATAATGATGTTATGTGTAGGAGCCACTGGGGAAGTTAGAAATCTTGAGATCTCCGGAACAATGGTTGGTTATGGTCTAACTATGCCTACATCTTAGCAGAATTTCAGGATCTTCCCATAATCCCAATCTCATAGGCTTTCATTATTTTGCAAAGGCAGTTTTAGTCCCTGATCAAGAAGGGAGTTAGTTTCAGAGAGGGACTATTATCATCCTTGCTTCAAAGTTAAACTATACACTAAATTCTTCCTATGGTTAGTTTGGCCTACGCCCAGAAATGGGCAAGCATAGTCAGCCTGTGAGGTTAGAAGACAGAGTCAGCCATGCTCAGCTTCTCTGTCATAATCATTGCAAAGGTGGTTTCCTAGATGAAAATCTATAATAAGGTATGGTAAAGTCTACAATCGAGATAAGTACAACACGCAGTCGTGATGAACTCTACTTAGGAATAGCTTCACAAATGAAATATTTAGAGTGGTTCTGAAAGGGCAAGAGTTAAACCAGGTTGACAAGGAAAAGTATGTACAAAGATAAACAGTACGTTTAGGGGACAGTAAGTAGTCTAGAACGTCTGAAGCACAGAGCACGAAGAGGAGAACACTGGGGCTGAGGTTAATCAGATAGGCAGGAACTAAAAAGAGGAGGAGACTGGAATAGAAAAAATAAAAATAAGGTATGTACAATGGAGGAAGAAAAACAGCTGAGAGACTCACAGAACCCAAAGAAATAGAGAATTCAAGAACTAGTGCTCAGTCTGACCACAGCTGTATAAAATAGACAGTACCAAACAAGATCTAATCCCAGCCCTCTTCGACTATTAATAAAGACTGATTGCCTAGCGTAATCAGTCATACCATAAAAGAGTAGATAGCTATAGATTTTCTCTTGAGATTTCAACTGTGCACATATTTTTAACATATTTTATTTTAATCTTTATTTATTTATTTAGAGACACAGTCTTGCTCTGTCACACAGACTGGACTGCAGTGGCGTGATCTCAGCTCACTGCAATCTCCACCTCCCACGTTCAGGTGATCCTCCTGGCTCAGCCTCCCAAGTAGCTGAGACTACAGATTCGTGCCACCACACCCAGCTAACTTTTTTGCATTTTTAGTAGAGACGGGATTTCACCATGTTGGTCAAGCTGGTCTTGAACTCCTGGCCTCAAATGATCCACCTGCCTCAGCCTCCCAAAGTGTGGGATTACAGGTGTGAGCCACCGATCCCGGCCCCATATTTTATTTTTATGTATTTATTTTTGAGACACAATCTCACTGTCACCTGGGCTAGAGTGACACGATCATGGCTCACTGCAGCCTCAACATCCTGGGCTCAAGCAAGTCTCCTACCTCGGCCTCCCAAGTAGCTGGGACTAGAGGTGTGTGCCACCATGCCTGGCTAATTTTTGTATTTTTTGTATTTCTTTGTACTCTGGGGTTTTGCCATGTTGCCCAAAGTGGTCTTGAACTCCTGGGCTAAAGTGATCTGCCCACCTCAGCTTTCCAAAGCGCTGGGACTACAGGAGTGAGCCACCACACCCAGCCTCGTATTTTTAATAGCTACTATTGAAAAACGTACTGTAAAAAAGAAAGAAAGATGAGAAAGACACATGCCTATCCTTAAGGACCTATATCCTACCAAACTATAAAGTAAGCCATACCATTTATGGACTTGTAGCAACATGTCGCCCTATCAATTTTATTACCAAGACTATAAATGAGACACATTAACACTGGCTTTCAAATTATTTGTATGAACAAACATAAAATGCAAGCATAGAAATTGAGTCTGATCTAAAAATCAGCAAATTATAATTACGAATTTGTTATATTCTCACTGTATCCAAGTCCTCAAAATACTGACATTAGCAAGTCACTAAACAAGACCACTAAGATTACATTAATCTTTATACTAAAATTTTATGCTAAAATTTTATCTTTCTCTTAGTTTCATCTTTTTCTTTGTTTTCCTTTGTTTTCCCAAAAGAAAAAAAAAGTTATAGATCAAAAGTTACATATTTCAGATATATAATCCTAAAAAATGCTCCATTGCTAGGTGACTAATTTTAAGATACTGTCATCACTTTAAGAGGTCACTCATTCATTTATTCATTCATCTAACATTTATTTACCCACATACTGTGATAGGCGGTGAGGAATAAGCACACAACAGAAACAGTGCCTGCCTTCACAAAGCTTAGTCTAGTAAGAAAATAATTTAAGAAACTGAAACAGTAGGTTAAGTGCCTTTTACAAATATTCTTTGCAACTACAACAGCTACCACTTGCATTTCAACATTTTATTTCAAAGCATTATTTATTCATTTTTTTTTTTTTGAAATGGTGTCTTGTATTGCTGCCCAGGCTGGTCTCAATCTCCTGGGGTCAAGCGGTCCTCCCGCCCCAGCCTCCCAAGTAGCTGGGATTACTGGCACATGCCACTCTGTCTGGCCACAAAACCATTTTTTAAAATTACTTCAGAGTTAAGACAACTTTAAGAAACAACATCATGATTGGTATCAGTCATTAATTGTGCTATTTTATGACTTTCAATCTTTTGATGCAGTCTAGTTTCCTGTCCATTTCCCATAGAAAAATCCTTGCCCCTTTCAGGCTACTGCAATTGAGATACAAAAGTTGAGATATTTTTAAAGAGAAAACAAAACAAACAAAGCCACCAAGAGAAACAATATTAGCCATGTAATAAAAGAACCAATGTACTTTATTTTATTATCCTAGGCAAACAAAACAAAAGAACTATGAACTATGAATTATACAGTATACAAATATGTTTTCTTTGGAAAACAATGAAAAATAGATTCATGTGGAAAGAAATTACGTTATTCCTCCCACTGTCTTTTTCAGACACACTCAAAATTCATAAAATTCACAAAATCTGAAGCTTATTATAAATCAAAAGAAACTGGTCATAAAACTGGTCATACATCATCAACACAATATTAACCTTTTAAAAAGTGTTTGGGGCAGTGGAACATCATCACAGTATCTTAGACTCGTATTTCCTTAGATTAATTAAATCATCATTTTCAAGTCAAAGCTTTTTTTGAAAGCTAAAATAAAATTTCTAAGTAACCAAGGAGAGTCATTCAAATGGAAAAGAGTTGACGATATTAAACTCTAAAAAATACGGTGTGTAGGCCTGGCATGGTGGCTCACACCTATAAATCCCACTACTTTGGGAGGCCCGGGAGAAGTATCTCTTGAGCCCAGGAGTTCAAGATCAGCCCAAGCAACATAGTAATACCCCATCTCTATTTAAACTTTTTTTTTTTTTTGAGACAGAGTCTCGCTCTGTGGTCCACGCTGGAGTACAGTGGCACAATCTCGGCTCACTGCAACCTCTGCCTCTCAGATTTGAGATATTCCCCTGCCTCAGTCTCCCAAGTAGCTGGATTACAGGAATGTGCCACTATGCCCAGCTATTTTTTGTATTTTTAGTAGTGACGGTGTTTCACCACGTTGGCCAGACTCGTCTCAATCTCCTGACCTCATGATCCATCTGCCTTGACCTCCCAAAATGCTAGGATTGTAGGTGTGAGCCACTGCGCCCAGTCTTACATTTTTCAAAATAAAAAAACAGGGTATGTAATAATCATATAAAGTTCTAAAACATCCAGTAGCAATGTTTTTAAATCCCAATAATTCAAATACTATTTTAAGATTATTCACTCATAATACATCGTAGCATAAAATAAGAATAACCTCTCTAATCAGTCATATTACCTTCATCCTTTCTTTTTCCAATATAATGGCAAAAGACAGAGTTGTGATATTTTTACTGTAATCATAGAAATATCAATGTAATATATATAGGACTAGCATATCAAACATGAGTATATATCAAAATACAGATGTTTCTTCATCCTGATGAACAAATTATTAAATTTGCTGACTATTTTCCAAATTTATAAAAGACCATAATAATATGTGAAGCAAAACTGTTCAAACCAGTTAGAGTGAGTCTTGAACTGCTAAAATGATTAACAACGCCATCTTAAAGATGATCCCGTATCTGAGCACATGATACCTCTGTGATTTCGTGGCACAAATCCCTCTATCCATCAAACTAAATAGAAGGGTTAGAGAGGTTAACAGAGACAGTGTCTGTAATAGACTTATGCATTTCATTCTCCACTCAATATACTCCAGTCATCATTGAACTATTTGTTATGTTCTTATGAGTCAATGCTCCTTTCGCAGTCAAGATAGAGGCTAGAAGCCACTGTGTGAAGTAATAAAGCTTACCTTTGCAAATCCTCATCAAGGTGATCTGATGATCAAGTCTATGCAAGGCTTCATAAACAACTGAAGTGCAAGCACAACTTTAATTAGAAGCTCAAATGGCACCGCTAAACACCTAAATAAAACATGAGCAAGTCCAATAGCCACCTGCAATGAGCAATGCCAATTTCAAGCCTCCATTTACTATAAAGAGATTTTTTCTATTCAGCTGCACACTTACTTGGGCTTTATGAGCTCTGGCCTAGCAATAACAGTCAATAATTTAAAATCATGGAAATAAATTTTAAATCTATACCTACGTTCTATTATGCATGTAGCAGTCAAAAATATCATCAACAGAAAAAAAAAATGAAGTTCAGTCATTTGCTAGGCTGGCACCCTATTCTACCCTAATTCTCCATTAAGATTCACCATTAAAAACAAACAAAATTCTTATGGCAAATTGCTGATAAACCAGAGTCAAGTTACTCTATTTGTGGCTGATTAAGGGTAATCCTGGAATACGTGGCTTTTTTAGTTCCTCCCTGACTAAAGGAAAATTAAAGAGTAAGGACTACACAGAGCTAGTTGCATAAATTACAGTTGACCAGGTACAGTGGCTCAGCCTGTAATCCCAGCATTTTGGGAGGCTGTGTAAGAGGACTGCTTTAGGCCAGGAGTTTGAGACCAACCTGAGCAATACAGCAAGGCCCTGTGTCTTAAAAAAAAAAAAATTTTTTTTAATTAGCCAAGCATGATGACACATGCCTGTAGCCCCAAGTACTCGGGAGGCTAGGGCAGGAGGATAGTTTCAGCCCAGGAATTAAATGAGATGGCATTAGTGATGGTTCCACATACCAAGAAAATATAACCCAGTTTCCTTCTTTACTCCCTATTTTAAACATATCCGGTATTCCTAGTTCCTCTCCTCTAGTCTCTCCTTCTATGAGATATGGATAATTTATTCCCTATTCTTGCTGCTTTCTAACAGTAATACAAGAGAAAGTATAATCAATGGTAAGAACATTTAACTAGGAAATAACCCAGAAGTCACTGACAGAAAAACTGATAAAGTGTGGTCTATGCTATACCACAGAATATCATAAAGTGGTGAAAATTAGTAACTAATGCTATGTGCAATAACAGATACATGCTGAAAATGTAACGCTGAGGATTTTTAAATTGCATAAGACTACATTCAGCAATGATATCAATTATAGGGCTCAAAAAATAAAAATATATATCTATGTTTAAGCACATACATTTGTGATAAGCATATAAAATATATATAAAGCATATAAAACATCTCACACACCCTGATTCAAAGTCAACAGTCTCACAGAAATGTATTTAGGTTTGGATGCACACCCGAATGGGAATGTATGCTGGTCTACATATGGGCGCACCAAACACAACCAACCTAGAGTTGCTCGAATGCTGTTAACTTTTAAAATAAAGCCAGCCAACATGCTACCCTTCATTTACCTATCTTAAATTCAAATCACAATGATAGCTGTGAGTGGAAATGTTTCGCTTTTTGTTATAAAAGCTTCACACATACCACGGTGGCCGCTGCTGTTGAGGTCAGCAGCACCATGGTAACTGTGAAAGGTTAGCAGTTTAGTTTTTGTATGTTGAGGCCTTGGCTCAAGATCTCATCTGTGCTGACTTCAGATTGAAGGGAACGCATTTCCTCCAGCCTGAAAACTGAAACATATGCTGCAATAATTAGAGGTTCCTTGAGTCAGTTCAGTTGTATGTACCCAGGATGTGGAGACTGATAACCTGTGAACAAACTAGAAGACTTCACATACGGCACCCACCTGCTAGACAAGGGAAGACATGAAGACGTGCCCATAAGGCCTCTATATCCAAAAAGACAGAAGTAAGTCCCATCATCTACATGTATTACGTCTACATCTGCTTGCAGACTCTTGCTCCTGCTAAAAAGCAGAGTGAGGAGTTTGCAGTTAACAAGACAGAACTAAGTCAATGCAACTGCAGCATTTAGAAAGGCCCTGCAAGCACTTGATCTTGGCATCCTCGTTACTTGATCTAGGCTTGTGCTCTTCAATACTGGCCACATTTGGCTATTTAACGAAAATTCAATAAAATTTAAAATCAACTTCCTCAGTCACACTAGCCACATTTCAAGTGATCAATAACCACATATGATTACTGGCTGATTACCATACTGGACAGAGCAAGTATAAAACCCTTCTGTCATTACAGAAAGTGCCTTAGGCAGTTCTGACTTCGACACTAATACACTTTTTTACTTTAATATTTTCATTGGCACACAATAATTATAAATATTTATGAGGTACAGCATGGTTTTTTTTTTGTTTAGACAGGGTCTCACTCTGTAACTCAGACTGAAGTGCAATAGTGCAATCATGGCTCACTGCAACCTCAACCTCCCAGACTCAAGTAATTCTCCCACCTCAGCCTCTCAAGTAGCTGGGACTACAGGTGTGCACCACCACGTCTGGCTAATTTTTTATTTTTTGTAGAGATGGGGTTTCAACACGTTATCCAGGCTCGTGTCAAATTCCTGGACTCAAGTGATCTGCCCATTTCAGCCTCACAAAGTTCTGGGATTACAGAAATGAGCCACCACGCCTGGCTATACAGTATGATATTTTTACACATACACACAATGTGTAATGATCAAATCAGAGTAAATTAGCATATCCATCACCTCAAACATTTATCATTTATTTGTGTTGGTAACACTCAAAATCTGCTCTTCTAGCTATTGGAAAATACACAGTAAGTTGTGGTTAACAGAGGTTAACAGACACTAACCCACTTTTCAAACAAAACCAAAAACTCCACCAGCATACTCAACATAAAAATCCCAGAGTAAACCAGAAAATGTCAAGGATTAGTCACCTAGCACAATTAATCTGAGATTTTTCACAGGCTTTGATGGTTGAGGCTTCTCTCAACTGGTATCTTTATTTGAGCATTTCATTATTTACTGTTGCACAGTGATTAAAAGAATGGACTCTGAAATTAGATGGTTTGAGTATGAATCTCTCCAACAGTCTGTGAATTATTCTAATTCTCTTATTCTCCTATATGTTAAAATGGGTTTGTTTGTTTTTTTTTTTGATAGAGACAAGAGCTCAAACTCCTAGACTCAAGCAAAGTGCCTGCCTCAGCTTCCCAAAACACTGGGATTACAGGTGTGAGCCACTGCACGCAGCCAAAATGGGGATATTAATAGTATCCACCTCACAGATTTGTTTAAAAATTAAATGATACAATGTTGTAAATATATTAGTACCATGCTTTGCATGGAGTAAAAGCTCTACAGTTGTTAGCTATTAACTATTATTATCCTTACCAAAAGCAAGGAGAAGGAAAGCATGAGGCTGAATTTCTGAATTTTGCCCATTAAAAATTTTTAGAGCTCTGGTAAAGATGCACTATGAGAGAAAATCAGCACATATGATCTTATTCATTTTCAGCCTTGTAATTTAATAATTTCCTTTCTCAGCTTTAAAAAGCCTGTCCTTGCCTTTTCATTCTTCTCGTAAGTCTCTCTGTGGTGCACCGTGTCCATTGTGCTACATGTTAGGCACTATTCAAAGCACATGACATGTACCAGCTTAATAAATTCTCACAACAATCCTACAAAGTAGATACTCAATGTGCCTATTTATTTTCAAGTGAAAAAACAGAGACACTTAGAGGTTAGGCAACTCGTGCAGGATCACATAGCGAGTAAGTGGCAATGTGACTGGATCCAAACGCAGGCAGTCTGGATGGAGAATCTCCGCTCTATCGCAGCCACCAAGCAAAACTGCTTAATTATGCAGCAGTCCTCCCTTCAAAACAAACAAAACCTTTCCCAAGCTATCTACCTGGTAATATTTTTATAGTTTATTTAATTAGATTGGCATGACAGGCAAGAGTAAGTCTCTTGGGATTTGGATGTGACAGCAGATATCACTGTCCTGTCTTCTGACTAAATCCCCTGGGGGATGTGGATGGAATAAAACTGCTATTCAGAAGGTCTGGCATTGCCCCCCTGAGAGGTCTGGAAATTTGTGAGGATAGTTTGGTTTTCACAATAATTGTGGAACACCATCAGGATTCACTCTGAAGGAGACAAAGGTGCTTATATCCCACAGTATCTGTCACAATCACATACAACTTTCAAACGTCCAGTTCAGACATTTAGGTCTAGAACCTAACTGCTGATTACATATAAGAAGCAATTCTTGTATTTTAGTTTATTTAATGTATGTTGAATTTTCTAACATTGCAACCACCGGGTAAAATGAAAGAAACTGGTACTTTTGTCTTCAAAGTCTCACCAGGAGTTGTTCATCATTTCAGACTAAAATGTCATGCTATTTGAATCACAAACACAACACAGCTGTACTGGTCTCCAGCTGGAGCCGCACCTTTACAGTAATTCTGTACCATGACTTCTCTTGGTACCTAGGTATTTATATATAACAACATCTTAGTCAGCTGAGGCTGCTAGAACAGAATACCATAAATTGGGTGGCTTACATGCAATAAAAGTTTACTTTTCGGCTGGACGTGGTGGCTCACGCCTGTAATCCCAGCACTTTGGGAGGCCGAGGCAGGCTGACTACCTGAGGTCAGGAGTTGGAGACCAGCCTGGTCAACATGGTGAAACCCATCTCTACTAAAAATACAAAAATTAGCCAGGCATGGTGGCAAGTGCCTGTAATCCTAGCTACTCAGGAGGCTGAGGCAGGAGAATCACTTGAACCTGGGAGGCAGAGGTTGCAGTGAGCCGAGATCATACCACTGCACTCCAGCCTGGGTGATAGAGTGAGACTTGGTATTCTCAAAAAAAAAATAATATATATATATATATATATATATTATTTTTTTTTCACTGTTCTGGAGGCTGGGAAATCCAAAAATCAAGGTGTCTGCAGATTCAGTGTCTGCTGAAGGCATGTTTACTCATTCACAGATGGTGCCTTCTTGCTGTGTCCTCACATGGCAGAAGGAGAGGTCAGCTTCCTGGGGCCTCTTTTATAAGAGCACTAATCCCATTCATGAGAACTCTGCCTTCCTGATCTAATTACCTCCCCCAAACACCATCTCTTAATATTATCAGCTTGGGGGCTAAGATCACACAGCATATGAGTTTTGGAAGGGTGCAAACACTCTGACCATAATAGGTAACATACACTGTTTTATGATAAATAACTTTCCATTTATTTCTTCTTTATATTTTCATTAGGGCATTATATTGCATTTTGAAATTGTGTACATACGTAGTTATATTATCTAAGATTTTCTCTTCAGGATAGCGTTGTGTGTGTGTGTGTATGCACGTGTATGTCTCAAAATATATGTTTATAAAATGGGTTTTTGTGCTTAAAAGGGGTAATGTCCCATGCTTGACATCTCTGGGAAAAAAAATTGGTCGTCTACAGAATAAACTGTTGCTGTTTACTATTATTATTTTACTATACAGGAAAATCAGAGTTACATGTCCCTAAGTGTTAGGGACTAACAGCTTTCTGATTGCCCAGAAGTATTGATAAACAGAGGGAAAAATGAAATTTATGAGTTCTCCATAAAGTTCTGGCCTCTCCCCATCCTAATTCCCTATTCTAGAAGCAAGTCTTTATTTATATTTTTATTTTTATTTTTTTGAGATAGAGTCTCGCTCTCTCACCCAGGCTGGAGTACAGTGGTGCAATCTCAGCTCACTGAAAATTCTGCCTCCTGGGTTCAAGTGATTCTCCTGTCTCAGCCTCCTGAGTAGCTAAGATTATAGGCGCCCACCACCACACCTGGCAAATTTTTGTATTTTTAGTAGAGATGGGGTTTCACCATGTTGGCCAGGCTAGTCTTGAGCTCCTGACCTCAAGTGATCCACCTGGCCTCCCCAAGTGCTGGGATTACAGGCCTAAGCCAAGTCTTTAAAGTATAAAACCTTAAGGTACAGAAGCCACTATCTTTTGTATTCCCCTATTACCTCTCCCTGACTGGGCCAATTAGTTTTGCGTTAAATGCCATTGTCACACATCCCCAAGAACCTACAGAAATGGTCTTGGCTTGTTACTATCAAATCACCTCAAACCTCTCCGTATCTTTACCTACTCAGTAATAAGATGACTTACAATTCCTTGGGTAGTTCCTGCAGCCCCGTCCCAGCTTGAATGCATCTTCCTAGTGTTGTTGATGCTAATCAAAGACTAAACAAGGACTGCTGTCTCATTTCCCTGACCTGGCATATCTTTAGTTTCTTTCCTCTTGGCTTCTAATGAAGACAAAACTGCATTGCCTAATTATCCTTTAGAAATAAAACCTTAACATTCTTTAATACTTGATCTCTTTTCAATGTCTTCTATTTGATTCCTGTAATTCTGCTAAAAATAGTTCAGACATTGAAAAAATCAATTCCAATAAAACTAAATAAAATATATTGAATGACAACTATGTAATGTGTTAGAAAGAATACTACCTGATTTTTCTTTCAGTATATTAAAAGGTTTCCTGAATTTGTGGCATTCTTAAACTGAATTAAAAAGTAGAAAGAAAAGGAGAGAAGATGAATATAGTAGCGGTTTTTAAATTTTGGTATGTGTCAGATATTCCTAATTACCTGATAAGGAATGTTACTCACAGTTTATAGGTTGAAGAAATCAAGACAAGAGAGCTTAAACAGTTTGCTCAAGGTCAGGTGTAGAGACACCTGCACCCTCCCCCTCAACCAGTGCTAGGATTACGACCCATATTTGTCTAATTCTATTATGTGATGCTACCACTCTACAGTAATTATAATTAGTGCCAACTACGTACCAAGAACTGTGCTAAGCATCTCATTTAGTCTTTATAATAATCCTATGAGGTAGGTACCAAATTTAGCTTCAGTTTACGAATGAGAAAACTGGGAACAGAAAGTTAGGTTGCCCAAAGTCACACAGTAAATAGTCCAATTTATATTCAGGTACCTGACTCCAGAACCTATGCCCATAATCATTAGGCTACACTCTCTACTAGACTAAATTCACTTCGAAAAAAATGAGTAAATAGCTAAAGGAAATGACGACAGTTCTATTCCTAACAGAATGATTTGTTTAACAACAGCTATCCCCATGAGGGTGCAGGATATAGTTTGAATATATGTCCCCAACAAATCTCATGTTGAATTGTAATCCCCAGTGTTGGAGGTAGGGCCTGGAGGCAAGGTGTGGGTCATGAGTGAGGATCTCTCATGGCTTAGTGCTGTGCTCATGACAAGATATGCTCATTTCAAAGTATGTGACACCTCCCCCTGACACTTGTTCCTGCTTTCTCCATATGACATGCCAGCTCGGCTTTGCCTTCTACCATGACTGTAAGCTTCCTGAGGCTTCATCAGAAACCAAGCAGATGCCAGGTGCCACGCATGGTTCTTATACAGGCTGCAGAACGGTAAGCCAAGTAAACCTCTTATCTTTATAAATTGCCCAGCCTCAGGTACTTCTTCATAGCAACACAACAGCCTAACACAATGCACTAGCAAATCAAAGTGGGATTTTTTTAGTCCCCAAGTGATTAAAACTCTTAAAAAAACAAAACCATTAACCTTAGAATTAAATATCTTATTTTGGTGTGCTAATGTAATATTGAACATGAAGTGATTACCAAGTAATTCCCCACAATTTCTATCTGTGAGTGGAAAGAGGGGTGGCATATAATGGCACAACACAGAAATGTATCCCTACATTTGAAAATTCATTTTCTCTTTGGAATGCAGACTCATCCTACTCCTAGAGCAGTCAGAGAGACATAGTTACCAAATGCCAAACAGAATGCAGTCTTTACAGAGAAACCACCAGGGCTGAGAAATCACCCACTGTTATTTACAAATAAAGCCAGCAGTGAGAAATGTGACAGACATATTAGAGGAAAGCAAAAGAGCCATTTTTAAATGTTATTTAAAGATTGTCCTTGGAAAATGTGAAGGAAAAAACTAAGAATATTATCTGTTAAGTTAGCAAAGCCCTGAAGCAAGCATCAGACATCCCAAATCAGCCAAGTAGGACACACAGAAGGAGCCACATAGAACCAAAACCATTCTCTTCTCCACAAGGTTAAGGTTTGGGTTTCCTACAGGACGAAACAGGAGAGTTAGAATACATGGTGTCACGTAAATAGCTCTCACCATCATTATTTTTAAGGCTTTTATGTATATATTTTAACTGCATACTATTTATGTAAATAAAATATATATTTATATATACACTAATATGCACACACACATATACAAATATATGTAAAAATAAATGTTCCCCAACTTGTGACATCAGGTGATCCACTTACCTCGGCCTCCCAAAATCCTGGGATTACAGGCGTAACCCAGGTTTTTGACATCCACACTGGGTAAATCTTGATGAGCAGAACAGTACCCATCACAAAAAGCTGCCTTAATTTAAAGCTATTTCAGCTTAGGTATGTTTCATATTACTGTAATGAAGATCATAGCCAAAAGATGATAGTAAAACTAACAAACCCCTGGAATTGTTAACACAGATACACTGTCAATAATTTTTCTACAAAAACTGCCATGTCAGCTTAAGCGATCTTTTCTTCTCTGAACTGTGATAGCATTTACCTTCTCTAAGCTTAGGACCCACAGATGCAAAGGGAAAGGAAAGTGTTGTGGTCCATGCCTGACTTCTAATGTAACAGCAATAATAATAGATAAAATGTATATAGTACCTACAATGTCCTAGACCCTTTTTAAATGCTTTAACTACTTACTCCACTATTTTTAATCCTTACAACAATCCCATTATTAGTCCATTTACTAAGAAGGAAATTGACCCAGAGTTGAGGTAAACAGTCCCAGGTCATAAAGCTATTTCACAGAACTGGATCTGGAACCCTGGCCTCCAGCACTAAAAATTAAATGAATGAATGAATGAATGTTTGCTCACTTTTTCTTGTAAAGATAAGGATCTCACTATGTCCAGCCCAGGCTAGACTCTAACTACTGGGCTCAAGTGATCCTCCTGCCTCAGATTCCCAAGTAGCCAGGACGACAGGCACACACCATCAGGCCCAGCTTTCACCATTTGTTCACCCTTTTGGTTCAGTTTAAGATTTCATTTAGAGAAAAAAAGTTTTGCATCACTTAAAATAAAAACACTGAATGCCACTAGTATATATAGTTTATTTACCTATTAGCCCTGAACTCTGATATCATTTTTATGGTGTTCTGGGCACACCATTTAATTCTGTGTTACTTAACTTTCTGTATGTTAAGGCTTGAACTGCATACATGTACGTATAAACTCCCACAGATAAGTACACTAGACTGTAAGCTCTTAGAGGACTCATATTTCTTTGTATTAGGTTGGTGCAAAAGAAACTTCGGGTTTTGCCGTTAAAAGTAATTAATATCTCCTATGTTGCATATAGTACAATGCATTCACTTATAAATTTTTTGAGAAATAAACTTGATTTAACTGGTCAAATAAATTTTTATCCTGGGAAAAACAGTTTTAGTTTAAACTATGCTACTAATAATAATAAACAATCCTTAAGAACATCATATGAGACAGCAGTTCTGCCCAACCCGCTGCCAATTTCTCATCCATGCAGTGTCACTAATCAATTTATAGGTTGGAACAAGATAAAAGTTGTAACTTACAGAACTAGTAAAGCATACTTTCCCTGCAGAGGGACCACCACTGTGACTTACGGGTTCTAATTAAGTTTTTTTCTTTGAAGCTTAGTATTCAAATCTGCATTCTTACTTGATTAGTATTCACCACCACTATTTTTATGCAGATCACATGAAAAATGAACCCTATGTGCCGTAATAACTTGCAAGAAATTACTATTCATCAGCACTGAATCAACAAGCCTACAATTATAACAGTGTCCACTGGGAAAAGTAAAAACAACAACAACAACAACAACAAAAACCACCTTTTACGAAGGTCATATAAAATGAAAGAAAAGGGGGAAAATAAAGAATTCGTTTTTGTATTGAAAACCATACAAATGTTTTCAGCAGAAAATTACTATGACTATTATTGGGACTCAGAAAAATGATACCCCAAAGTATGATGCTTTCATATGCTGGGCACTTTTGAATTTAAAAAATCAGAAGACCTTAGAAGCTGCCTCAGAACCAAGGACTCTGTAACCTTCTCCTGTTTCTCTTCAAGCCCCAAAGCACAGAGAGGGGCTCTCTCTGGAGTCTCCTTATCAGGCTGAGGAAACTTTTTCCAAAAGAAATGCAATTCTCTTAAACCTTCTCCCTAGAAATCTCATTAAATTACCAGGAAAGATAAACCTGAGAAGAGAAGAAACTATAAAAGTCATGACCAGACAGACTTTTCATCTATTCTTCAGAGGGCAGCTTTGAGAGGTTACCTAAGAGACTTTAGCTGATTAATAGGACAACCTTTGTTCACCCTGCAGTTCCTCCCCTCGACTTCCCATAACTGTGAGTCTCATTCAGTTTCCAAAAAGAACCATTTACAAACTATTGTCTGCTCCTTGGACCCATTAAACTCTCCTAAAAGTCACTTACTATACCCCAAAATTGCCTACATTCCCCCCATCTCCCTGTCCCCTAGGAGGAAGGTGCTATTTAAGCTGTGGCTATCTGGCCCTTCTGTTACAGCCCAACAGGTTCTTCTTACCCGCTGCCCAGAAAAGCCAAATACACTGAGAACAATAGGAGTGTTGCAGCAGAGAAGAGTTTAATTATTGTAAGGCAGCTGAGAGGAAGGAGGGGCAATATCTCTCAAAGCTACCTCCTTGAAAGCTTGGAGCCCAGGGTTTTTAAGGATAATTTGGCAAGCTGGGGGCCAGGGAGTAGCATATGCTACTGATTGGAGATGAAATCACTGGAGTGTTGGAACTGTCTTCATGTGTGGAGTCAGTTTCTAGGTGAGGGTCACGGGACAAGTTGAGTCAGTTCCTTGGTACAGTCATGGTCCAGATGGCATCAATCAGTTCATCAAAATTGCAAAAGTCTGAAAAATATCTCAAAAACCAATCTCAGGGTTTACAATAGTGATTTATCTATAGGAGCAACTAGGGAAGTTACAAATCTTGTGACCTCAGCAGTAACCAAGTTAAGGAAGCTGGGTGGTTATCTCTGCTTAACTGTGCCTGTAACTTAGCAGAATTCAGGCCCTTATCATAATTCTAATCTTGTTGCCTTCCATTTGTTTTACAAAGGCAGTTTCAGTTCCCAAGCAAGGAGAGGACCAGTTTCAGGAAGGGACTATTATCATCCCTTCTTTAAATTGTAAACTAAACTCCTCTCCTAGTTAGCCTGACCTACACCCAGGAATGAGCAGAGAATTATTAGCTTGTGGGGTTAGAAGCAAGATAAAGTCAGCTGTGTTGGATTTCTCTCACGATCATAACCTTTGCAAAGGTCTTTGCAAAGACTCAAAAGTTATTTGAGTCTCATATATTGCATGGCTCCTGTGCTTATGCACATTAATAAATTTATATGCCTTTTCCCCTGTTAATCAGTCTATTGTCAGGTCATTTCAGCAAATTCAAACTTTCAGGAGGGGGGGAATTATCTTCACCCCTATACTCTTCAAGTCCAAAAACCAACAGACGTTCTGATACATGCTACAACAGGGATAAACCGACAAATATTTTATGGTTCCATTTATATGAAATATGTGTAATAAGCAAACTCCTCCGAAGACAGAAAGTAGATTAAAGGTTCCCTTGTCCCCCCTCTGCGACGGGGAATGGCTCGCTTCTTCAGTGCACCGCTGCTCAAACCTCTACGGGGAGCATACAGATGGGCAGGTGGTGGGGCTCCGACCCCACAGCAGTGTCTAGCGCTGAATGTTTACAGCTCCTGAAGCCCCAGTGAGCGTGTGTGTTACAGGGTGCTCTTTTAATTTAGCCGCCTGTAGGTGGTTTATGTTAGTCAGCTCAATTAGACCCCCTTCCTTATCACAAGGACAAAGGGATTTCTGTATCCTGGGGTTCCTTGCCTTGGTGTACTGGAAGAATCAGATCACACGTGGGCTTGGAGAGTAAGTGCAAGGTTTTATTAAGTAGCTCTCAGCAGATGGGGGAGCCAGAGGGGAGATGGTTTTCCCCTGGAGTCAGGCCGCTCGGCAACCCCAAAACTCCCGTGGTTCTGCTGGTCACTGGCCTGTCAGCGTGTCGGCGTCTGCTGGTGTGCTCTTCTGCCAGCATGCTCCCCTAGATATCCTCTCGATGTCCAGCCACTTGTCCTCCAGCAGCTTCTGTCTGTGCCTTGCTAGAGTCTTGGGTTTTTATACACCCAGGATGGGGATGTGGCAGACCAGGGTGGTCTTGGAAAATGCAACAGTTGAGTGCAAAGGCCTGTCCTCACCAAGGTCCATGGGGGTAGAGCCCCTAGCCAAGGACGATGCCCTCATCTACCCAGCACTTTCCTTATCCTCTTCTTAATTTTTTTTTTTTAATTTCTTTTTGGAGACAGAGTTTAGCTCTTATAGCCAGGCTGGAGTACAGTGGCACAATTTTGGCTCACTGCAACCTCTGCCTCCCAGGTTCAAGCGATTCTCCTGCCTCAGCCTCCCAAGTAGGTAGGATTGCAGGTGCCTGCCACCACACCCAGCTAATGTTTGTACTGTGTATTTTTAGTAGAGATGGGGTTTCACCATGTTGGCCAGGCTGGTCTGGAACTCCTGACCTCATATGATCTGCCCGCCTCGGCCTCCCAAAGTGCTGGGATTATAGGCATGAGCCACTGTCCCCGGAGCCCCCTTCCTTATTTAAAGGAACCACTCTCTTCCTTTCCCAGCATTCCTGTAGCAAGACCAGTGATGGCACTGGATTCTTGTAGGAACACTAATCCTATTGTGAACTGTGCATGCCAGGAATCTAAGTTGTATGCTCCTTATGAGAATCTAATGCCTGATGATCCGAGATGGAACAGTTTCATCTAGAAACCATCTGCCCCCTCACTCTACTCCCTGGAAAAACTGTCTTCCGCAAAACCAGTCCCTGGTGCAAAAAAGGTTGGGGATCACTGTTTTAAGCTGAAAAGTTTGTCATGACTTGATATAGTATGAATAAGAAGCTAATACATAAACAACTCAGTAAGAAGTTTAGAGGATAAAGCTGAACTAAAAGTACAGCAAAAAGAAATTGACTCCATAATGCAAGAGACTGCTCCTACAGCTTGGGGTTGGAAGTAAATAAAATCATTAAAGGCACTGTGACTTCACAGCCATGCAACAAACATGTATTAAGCACCTACTTCCTAAAGCACACTACAGTCAATGATAAATCAGACTAGAGTCAATCTGAAATCATCATCCAAGGTTCATTTGTAAATAATTTAACAGGCTAGGGAGAATATGTGCACAACGATAGTTTTATCTCCAAGAATTCATGACCTTATCTAGAGAAAGTCATATGAATGGACAGAGAAGATAGTCTTATACTTGGCATGATATCCTACGCAGGTAAAGGATTCAGCTGCCCAAAAATATCTGATCTTGGCTTGTTCTAACAAATCAAATGCCTACTAACAAAAAGCTTTCAAGATAAAATCGTCAAAATATATTAAAATGGAAATGTTAACAAAAGGGTAGTGCCCACTAAAATTTTAGCATAGGTTAGGAAAGAGAAATGGTTGTGGAGCAAGGCAAAAAGTCATTAGCTGGAAAACTAACCAACCCAATTTGGAGGGATTAACGCCATAACTGATGAACTTTACCATTTTCTTTGTCTGGGTTCTGAAGTATGACAATTTTCATAAGACAGATCCTTGTAGGCAGTCTAGTTACTATATGTCAACACATAGTCTTGTAAAAGTATAATATCCTACAAAGAAATAAACTCTAAACTCCTCAAATAGCCATTATTCTCCAATGTTTACACTGCACATTTACATCTGATAGGTAAGGGTCAACACTATTTGCATCATTAACTGGTAAGGAATAATCTAAATTACTAATTACATTTAGCATGTCTCATATTGATGAAACAACAAATGTTTAAGCAAGATGCTTCTTTAATATCTACTAACATTATATGTTTCACTGTATTACACAAAACTACCAAGAAGGCTAAAGCAGGTATACCATTTTTATTTACCTTACAACAAAGAATAAATGGCTTGGCAAGTTCCTTTAAAAAAAAATAAATAAAGTGCCATAACTAATTCTGTAAACTAGTAGAAGTTACCAAAAGAATTTTAATAAAAAGATCTCAAGAGCCCCATTGTATTGTTAAAAATATTAAAGGCAGTAAAATAATAAAATAGAAAGGTGACCTTCAAATCCATGAAAGAAATAAGGAAAAAAAAAAAGATGACCTTAAAATGAAAGTCTAATATAATTTCATCATTTTACTGTAAGTCAGAGAGCCTACATTAAAGGCAGTAAGACTTAAAATACTAAAAAAAAAAAAAAGGAGAGAGAGAGAGACTGAAAACCATCTTAAATAATCTAGAGGTATTTGAAAATAATACAAGGCAATTAAAAACAGTAAAATAGAAAAAAGATTTTTAAGTCCAAAGGGAGCTCAGAAAGGCCTACAGCTGAGCTGCTGCACAGGGAGAGGGAAGTTGAATGCAAAGCCCCAAACATCGAGTGCAGTGTGAGGAACAGAACACACCTGAAAACCGGGGGACTTTAGTCTGAGTCTGAAAGCCCCTGAACCAAGAGCCCCAAGAGCAGCAAGAGAGGAATGTGCCAGCTGAAAAGAGAGACAGCACATTCACCTTTCCTCTGCCTTTTGGTTCTGTTCATGCCTTCCAGAGACTGGATAATGCCCACCTGCACTGACGAGGGTGATCTTTACTAGTCTGCAGATTCAAATGCTCATCTCTTCCTGGACCACTCTCACAGATACATCCAGAGATAATATTTTACCAGCTATCTAGACATCCCTTAGCCCAGTTAGCCATCACAGCTAAGGAATGGTGACATGGAATACTGGAGACAGAAAGGCATGAAACGGTGGAGGGCCTTCGATGATGAGCCATGGATCAAAGAATACTAGGACAAAGATTTTTGCATAGGAAAATGACATAATCTCTCTACTACATATTCAGCCTGATTAAAATGGACTTTTGCAAAGACAACTAAGGAAGAGACCTAGTTAGGACCTTGTTTAGAATAAATAGATAAATGTATATATTATGGTTGGATGGGATTTTAAACATTGCCTGATCTCATTCCTTCATTTATCAGACTCAGAAAACATAACCTGCTCATAATATGCTGGGAAATTAGTAACAAAGGCTACAATGCTTGCTTTTTTTTTTTTTTGAGATGGAGTCTCGTTCTGTCACTCAGGCTGGAGTGCAGTGGCATGATCTCCACTAACTGCAATATCAGCCTCCCAGATTCAAAGGATTCTCCCGCCTCAGCCTCCTGAGTAGCTTGGGATTACAGGCGTGCACCGCCACGCCCGGCTAATTTTCATATTTTTAGTAGAGATGAGGTTTTGCCACATTAGCCAGGCTGGTCTCGAACTCCTGACCTCAAGTGATCCGCTCACCTGGGCCTCCCAAAGTGCTGGGATTACAGGTGTGAGCCACTGCACCTGGTATACAGTATTTTCAAACAATGAACTCATAAGTACCCTTATATTTATTCTGAATTTTTTAAAAAATAGCTCTATCTCCCAAAATTTCTACAACCACCTCCTTAATGAACTGAAGTCTTTCCTTCTTTCTGGCCACAAATATTAACTGAACCCTTACTCTGTGCCAGACACTGCTCTAGAAGATAGTAACAAAATTAGTTCCCTCTCTAGTTGGATCCCAAAATTCAAAAGAAACAAAACAATAAACATAAACACATACATCACACAGTGGTAAGTGTTATGAAGAAAAATAGAGGCAGAATGAAAACAAGTACAGTACAGAAGGTGGTATAAGTACACAGAGAGTAGCCACAGAATGTTTTCTCATAAGATGGTCTGCATGAGCCAGGAGCAGTGGCTTGTGCCTATAATCCCACCTAGCAGAGGGAATGAGGTGGTGGGATCACTTGAGGCCAGGAGTTCAAGACAAGCCTGGGAAGCATAACAAGATCCTACCCCTAAAAAAATTTTTTAAGTAGTCGGATGTGGAGGTACACACCTGTAGTCCCAGCTACATAGCAGCCTGAGGCAGGAGGATTGCTTGAGGCCAGGAGTTTAAAACTAAGCTGGGCAATGTATCTCAAAAAAAAAAAAAAAAAAAAAAAAGCCTGCACTGTAAGAAATCCAGTAGAAGAGTGGTCCTCAAAGATTAGACAATAAATGGGAAAACAGGGAGCAGGTAAGCAGCCTGTTTAAAAGAGGGAGGGAGAAGAAAATGAGAACTTTGCTCTGTCAAAAGTTTCAGAACAAGCAGAACCTTATAGACCATTGTAAAAACTCTGCCACTGAAGTGTCCCCCAGAAACAATGCAAACCAGGGGACAATGGAACATCTTTAAAGTGATGAAAGGTAAAAACAGAAAGTCAAGCCAGAATTCTATATCTAGCAGAAAAATCATTAAAAATAAGGCAAAATAAAAATTCCAGACAAATGCAAGGAGAATTGGGTACCAACAGACCTAAAACTAGAAATGTTTAAGGAAGTTTTTCAGGTTGAAGAAAAAGGATACCAGCTAGAAACAGATAAACACAAAGAAATGAAGAGTGCTAGAAACGTTATGACAAAGTACCGTAGGGTTTATAACATGTAAAAGTAAAATGCATGACGAAATACCACAGAAAATAGGAGGGGAGAAATAGAAGTATACAATTGTAAGGTTCTTACATTATATATTGAATTTATAATATTATTTTACAGATTATGATGAGTTAGAGATAGATGTTTTAAACCAAAAGCAACCACAAATAAGTATAGCTAACAAGTCAACAGAAGAGACAAAATGGAATATTAATAAATATTCAAAGGAAGACAGAAAGAGAGGACAAAAACAACAACAAAAATAAATAAAAATAAAGCAGAAAATAAGTAAACTTACTAAAACATGGCAAGAACAATGCCTACCAAGCAACATATTTAAGCCGGTCTGTGTTAGTGCATCTGTTGGGGAAGAAAGCTGAAAACCAGCATCTTTACTAACTGATATAAATGTCTGCCTGAAGTTTTCACAGATGATTTATTGAAATATGGTCATTCTACATTGCTTTCATTTCAACCTGTCATAAAATAGCTGTGTATGATTTTCAAAATCAAGAAATACTTTAATTAGCCAACTAGTTTACTGGTAATATCTTCTCATTCAAATAAGTTTTTGAACTACTAGACATCACCAAATAAAAACAGCAGTTGAGAATGTGTAAAAAGAAAATTAGGCCAAATAGTTATTTGCAAAATCGTTTTGTCATCTTTGCTTCACAGACCATTATGTTTATCTTATAGATGCTATAGCTTTTTTATCAACATTCAAAAAGTTATCACATCAACATATCTACTGGCAAAAATATAATTATAGTTTACGTAATTTCTTATTAAATACTATACTTTCACATAGTGACAATAGTAATCAAGTACTAAATATAACAGAATTCACATTAGTAGAGGTTAACGGAGCCAAACAATATTGTTTATTTTTTTAAAATACATAATTATCCTGTTAATGCTGCAATTTATCCTACTTGATTATATTTAATCAGCGAAAACCCCAGGCTCAATGTAAAAGTGATCACAGCAAGACTACCTCAGATCTCCTTCCAAAGTGCCAATCCAGACTTCTGAGTGACCATGGGCAGAGCATATGCAGTGAGTGGTGGAGGAAACCCCAAAACTTTTTCAACACACACCAAAACCCACCTATGTATGGTTCCATTCAGAAAAGACCACAGCTCTCCAGGTGCTAGAGATAGGACACCAACCTAGACAACTGGAATCATATGACATGCAGTCTTTAATGTCTGATTTTCACTTAATATAATGTTTTTTGAGGTTCACTGAGTAAGGTTTTATCATTGATTTACTAGAGTTTTTTAAGTAAAATGTCATATGAGCTGCAAATAGAAATCGTTTTCCAATTACAGTACCTCTGATTGTTTTCTCCTGTCAAGTACATTTGTTAATACTGCCAGTACAATGGTCCCAACCTTAGTGGGAATACTGTTAGTGTTTTCCGATTAAAGTAAAATGCTGAGTATTCGATACTTTCACTCTGAGAGGAAAATCACGTATTTCTGTATATGTCACCACCATATTATATTAACTAGAAGCCACCATTTGTTCATCTACAATAGGATAAAATGTCTGCCCTCTCTACGTTTCAGAAATCTTATAAAGAAAAACATATATATATATATATATATATATCTCGCAAACAATAAAACTCTGTATAAGTCTGAGAACCTATATTATAATACCATAAAAATTATTTTAGAAACCACTGAACTCCTTTGAAAGTGTATGCTTTTAACTACTACCATGGAAAGAGACGTTAGCAGACAAGAAGCAAGGAGACTATACCTTTCAGCCATCCAGGTATATGTAAACAAAGAAGGAAGGAAGCTAGCTACAGAAAGCAAATGTCATATTGGAACACACTGAGTTTTCTAAGTTTCTATAACATATTTCTGATCACAGAACTATCACCAAACTTACAAATAAAGATCTAAAACACTTCTAATATTAAACATTAAAAGAAATATGAGCATACATACATTTAAGAAAGATTAATCAGGCCAGGTGTGGTGGCTCATGCCTGTAATCACAACACTTTGGGAGGCCAAGGTGGGAGGATCATTTGAGCCTAGGAGTTCAAGACTACCCTGGGCAACATAGGGAGACCCCATTTCTACAAAAATTTTAAAAATCAGCTGGGCATGCCTATAATCACAGCTACTCAGAAAACTGAGGTAGGAGGATTGCTTAAACCCAGGTGGCTGAGGCTGCAATAAGCCATGATTGTGGCACTGCACTCCAGCGTGGGCGATAGAGTGAAATCTTATCTCATGAGGGAAAAAAAAAGCAGAAGAATTTAGAATTTAGAGGTATATTTAAAAGGTTAAAAGATTCTTAAATCCTTAACTTATTTTAGAGGAATTCCAAATACAGACATGAAAATGGGGATACCTACATGACTGAAAGTAACTGAAAATATGTTTATCTATTCAATAACATGTTCAAATATAAAAAAATTTTAGACCTCTTTTTTTTTATGAGATTCTTGTTTTATTTTTTTTATTTTTTATTTTTTTATTGCATTTTAGGTTTGGGGGTACATGTGAAGAACATGGAAGATTGTTGCATAGGAAAAAAATTTTAGACCTCTTGACAACATAGGTAATAAAAGCCAGTACCATTATTAGTGCGTATTTGTTAAAATGAGGAGGAAGGAAGGTAATTCAGTTAGCTTTCATAAATACCCTTGGATTGGTTTGTTCAATACTAGAAAAAAATTGGTCTACGCAACAGTAATTTTCACATTTTTAGAGTTCCTTTAACCTACTGTACATAGTGGGAAGGAAGCCAAATTACTTATTTAATATTTATCTTTAAGTTGAATTTGAATTAGTCTCAGAGTTCTATGCTAACCAGTATAACGGTTAGGATGTTTTTCAGTTGCAAATAACAAAAAAAAAACAGATTTACATAAACAAATTTAAAAAGCCCAGAGGTTTCAGAGTTTGTTAAAAATAAAAATGACGGCCGGGCGCAGTGGTTCATGCCTGTAATCCCAACACTTTGGGAGGCTGAGGCGGGTGGATCATGAGGTCAGGAGATCAAGACCATCCCGGCCAACATCGTGAAATCACGTCTCTACTAAATACAAAAAAATTAGCCAGACATGGTGGTGCGTGCCTATAGTCCTAGCTATGCAGGAGGCTGAGGCAGGGGAATCACTTGAACCTGGGAGGTGGAGACTGCAGTGAGCCAAGATCTCACCACTGCACTCCAGCCCGGGCAACGAAGCGAGACTCTCTCATTCATTCACTCATTCATACATACATACATACATACATATGACAACAGTAACAACAGCAAATACAATGTGCCAGGTATCGCTCTCTCCATTTTGTGTGAATTAATCTATTTAATCCTTGCCACAACTTTCTGAGAGTTGTTATCCCCATTTTGCAGAAAAGGAAATTTTCTTAAGGTACAGAGAGCATCTATTACTGTATTTGCCCAGGGTGCCACAGTTAGTAAGTAACAGAGCTGGCATTCTAACCCATGCAATCTAAACCAGAGCCATGCTCTTAACTGCTGATGCTCTGCTGCCTCCTTATGGCTTCTCGGGCTGCGACTCCTTTCTCTCCAATTCCCTCTGGTCTGCCCTCTTCCAGAGCCGGTTTGAAGCTCAGTCTGGCTCCCCCTCAGTAATAGTATAGATGCCAATGGGTCCTGGAACTACCTTGTACTCATATAAAAGGGGAGAGCAAGAGCATTTCTTCCTACCAAGCAAAAGCTCTGAATCTCACTTTAATTGGACGTATCAGTTTTTGTTCCCACCACAGAACCAACCACTGCAGATAGGGAATAAGGTTGACCAGAATTATCCATGCCAATGGGAACCCACCACAGGTACAGTAATAAGGAGACTCTACCCCACCAAACCTGCAAAACTGCTATGTAATGCAGCTGGATTGGAAAGAATGTTGAATAGAAGCCACTCTGTCCACTGCAACCATGATACTCTTGGGTGATGCAACTTTAAGAAAGGAAATTAAGATATAACCTTATAGTATATTTACTAAAATTCCTCAAATCTAAGATGCTATGGAATGTAAGACATACCATTATTAAAGATACCATTAAAAACAGTATAGCATCGCCAATTATCACCTTAAGAGGCCTTCAACTCTGGGATACATCCTAATTTCATTTATGTCAAAAATGTAGGAGGAAATGTTCATCTTAAAATCAAAAAATGTGAAGTGCCATCAGCTGGAGTTCCAAAAATCCACAACTGCTTTCCCATATATATCGAGCATAAATCTAGGCTATAACTCCATATACGGGCTCAGCAATGAAATGGCAATCAACCCTGCTGTGTTCCCAGAACTTAACATGAATGATAACTGAACGAGTTATCAGAGGCATCCCTCCTCAACCTCTCAGTCAAACACCATGTCAGACAAGGAATATCCACCGTATGCGATGCACAGTGTCTGGGTCCTATAAGGGAAAATGTCTTAATTCCGGCCCTCAAGGATATGACTGACAAGTACTAAATAATTATACAACAAACAGAATGAAGTAATGTTATTAAATGGATTTCAATAAAATATAGGGGTTCAGAAAAAGGAAAGATTAATATAGACTAACTGGAACGGGGACAGTTCCAGCATCAAGAAAACATCAGAGTTGTTTGGGCATCTGTAAGAGGTAAGGATCTATTTAAGAGAGGAAGGCATGAAGCAAGAGTAAATAACAGGGAGGTGTTTCAGATCACATTAGTAGAAATCAGCTGAACTAGAGCAAAGGCTATATGTAGACAAGCAGAATAAAAAGCTAGAAATATAGTTTGGAGCCAGCACATTTGGTAGTCAACAAGAGCCACTGAACACTTTTGAGCAAAGAAATGACATTATCAGAGAGACTGGGAGAAGAATCCCTGAGTTGTTTGCAGACACCTACATATTAGTATGGAATACAGAAGGAAGGTCTAAGCTAAGAGTTTTTATTTGGGGGTCATAACGACTAGATGTGAACTGAAGGTATGAAATAAATGACATTTTCCTCGGAGGATCTGACATGCCGGAAAAACAAAGGAGCCCAGAGAAATCACCTGAGGAACATCAACATTAGTGGAATGAACAGAAGAGAAGGAGCTCACAAAGAAAGAAAAAGCAGCAGCAACTATACAACAAGAGGAAGAAAACCAGGAACATGGGAAAAGAGTATGTAAGAAAAGAAAGAAGTTAATACTGACCAGTTTCACAGCAAGACAGAATAAGAACTGAAACATAACCCCTAAGATTTAGATTACTGATGACCTGGCTAAAAACAATATACATGGAATAGCAGGGATGGAGGTAGTATACACAGGGGAGGTCAGAAAAGGATGCTTAAAGAAGACAGCTTTTGAGCTAAGAAGTTAACCAGATAAACAGGAAAAAACATCAAGTGTAAGGAGAGAACCACAGTGTCTACAAAGAGTAGGCTGGATCCAATACAAAGATATGTATCCTCAACAACAACAACAAAAAACTAGAAAAGTACACATAAGAAGGTTTTTAAATTCAACAAGCATAACTAATTTGTTACTTCACACAAATTGATCTTTTCCTTTAATTACAATGCTAACTTTTTAAGAAAAAGATCAATGCCAACCAAAAATCTGGCAAACACACTGCTCAGCAAAATTTGATGAAAAGGCATGAAAATAAGACACACCTTTTGTATGACCTCTTGCTAAAAGGAGCAACTTTAGGCCAGACGTGGTGGCTCATACCTGTCATGCCAGCACTTTGGGAGGTCAAAGCAGGTGGATGGCTTGAAGCCAGGAGTTTGACACCAGCTTGGCCAACATGGCGAAACCCCATCTCTACTAAAAATACAAAAATCAGCCAGGTATGGTGGTATGTGCCTGTAGTCCCAGCTACTTGGGAGGCTGAGGCAGGAGAATCGCTGAGAACCCGGGAGGCAGAGATTGCAGTGAGCCAAGATGCCACCAATACACTCCAGACTGGGTGACAGAGCGAGACCCCATCTCAATCAATCAATCAGTCAGTCAATGTAGCAACTTTATATATATCTGCTAAATAAATTACTCTCCAATTCAGCAACAGTCTGTTTAAACTAACTCTAGGCAACCAAGTTCAATCTCAAATTTCATTTTGACTCAATTCTTTTCCTAAAAAGGATTCCATATTTTATAATAGAGCCATTAAAAAACTCAAAACTTTCTTTATAACTAGGAATAGAGAAAATTGTTCAGTTTCCAAAATCCCACATCTCTGATCATATGCTGGGAGAAAGTATATAGTCTGGCAGCTCAATAGACATGCATTTTTTAAAAATCTCACTGCATAATTGCAGATAAGACAAACGAGTAATCTAACAATTATGCCAAATTCAGATTGAACTATATGTGTGAAAGTACTACCTCCTCTAGCACTTTCTCCAAGGAAACTATCAGAACCATTTATTTTCAAGTGCATAATAGCAGAACTATCAGTTATGTGACATCCTATGAAAAGACAGACACAATTTCTAATTATATCCATTCTTTCATTTTAATTACTCTAGAGAGTGATTACATATTTAACCTGGCTATCTTTAAAAAATTAAGTTGCTTTAATGAAAGTATTTTAGATAGCTACACTACCATACATCAATTAGAAAGTTAATCATTCTGCTTGTTCTCACAAAAAGATTTTAAAGGAGGTGGAGAGGTGGTGTTTCGTGCTTTTTAAAAAGTTAATTAGAGAGCACCCAGAAAGAGCGATCATCCAGGAAATAAAGTTTATCAAAAATCCAAAATATGTAATCTGCACAGTGTCAAGAAACAGCAAGACATTCTCTTTAATGAGTTTACTTATGTTCACTTTAAAAGAAAATGTTCAGTTCACTGGATGAGGTTGAGTTTTCGACATACTGTAAAGACTTCACTGTGTAACAGAATATAAGACTTCACTCACTCGCTTGGTCTTGACTGCCTAACTGATGGCAGACTATTATCTAAACCATATTCCTAATCTAAAGGCAGCCTTCTATTTTACAAAGATCTTGCTGTACACTTCACAGTCACACACATCATTACAAAACATTCCAAATCTTTTTTTATAAGTTTTCAGTGTTTGAATTATCATAATCCTCCCCCCAAATTAATTACTAATATAATAATCAAGGAAGGTTAAGTTGATACTTAATTTTTGGCCAAAACAGGTTCAATGGATCCATCCTAGATGAATGGATAAGCTTAAGAATGCATTTTTAGGAGTCCTAGCCACAGCAATCAGGCAAGAAGGAGAAATAAAAGACATACAAATAGGAAAAGAAGAAGTTACTCTCTCTTTGCAGACAATATGATTCTATACCTATAAAACCATAAAGACTCCGCCAAAACAATTTTGGAACTCATAAATGACTTCAGTAAAGTTTCAGAATACAAAATCAGTATCTAAAAATCAGCATTTCTATATCCCTATAATGTTCAAGCTGAGGGTCAAATCAAGATCACAATCTCGCTTACAATAGACATACATGCTAGTATCTAAGAATACATGTAATCAAGGAGGTGAAAGATCTTTCTACAAGGAAAACTACAAAAACACTGCTGAAAGAAGTCAGAGATGACACAAACAAGTGGAAAACCATTCCATGCTCATGAATTGGAAGAATGAGTATCACTAAAATGGCCACATTCACAGTGCCTCACACCTGTAATCCCAGCACTTTGGGAGGTCAAGATTGGCAGATCACCTGAGGTCAGGAGTTTGAGTCTAACCTGGACATCATGGTGAAACCCCATCTCTACTAAAAATACAAAAATTAGCCAGGTGTGCTAGTACACGCCTGTAATCCCAGCTACTCCGGAGGCTGAGGCAAGAGAATTGCTTAAACTCAGGAGGCGGAGATTGCAGTGAACCGCGATCGTGCCACTGCACTCTAGCCTGGTGACAGAGCAAGACTCCATCTCAAAAAACTAAAATAAAATAAAAATATTCACATTGCCCAAAGCAATCTACAGATTCAACGCTATGCCTATCAAACTACCAATGTCATTTTTCACAGAATTAGAAAAAACTATTCTAAAATATGGAACCCAGAACAGTTCCCAAAGGATTGCCAAAGCAATCCTAAGCAAAAGGAAAAAAACTAGAAAGTATACGATAAGGCCAAACAGTATCCGAAACAGCACGGTACTGGTACAAAACCAAACACATAGACCAATGGAGTACAGAGAACCCAGAAATAAAGCTGCACACCTACAGGCATCTGATCTTCAACACAGTCAACAAAAATAAGCAATGAGGAAAGAACCCTCTATTCAATAAATGGTGCTGGGATCGGCTACCTATATGCAGAGGAGTAAAATTGGACCTCTACCTTTCACCATACACAAAAATTAACTCAAGATAGATAAGATTTAAATATAAGACCACATACTATCAGAATCCTAGAAGAAAACCATTCTTCTAAAGGATTGGTTTAGGAAACACCATTCTGGACATCAGCTTTGGAAAAGAATGTATGACTAAGTCTTCAAAAGCAATTATAACAGAAACAAAAATTGACAGGTAGGACCTAATTAAAGAACTTCCGCACAGCAAAAGAAACTACCAACAGAGTAAAGACAATATATGGAAGGGGAGAAAATACTGACAAATAGTGCATCTGACAAAGGTCTAATATCCAGAATCTGTAATGAACTTAAATAATTTAAGAAGCAAAAAACAAATAACTTCAATAAAAAGTGGGCAAATATATGAACAGACACTCCTCAAAGACACCCAACAAGCGGGCAACTAACATATCAAAAAATGTTCCACACCACTAATCATCCGAGAAATGCAAATCAAAACCACAATGTGAGACAATCTCACACCAGTCAGAATGGCTTTTATTAAAAAGTCAGAAAAGAACAGATGCTGGCAAGGCTGCAGAAAAAAGGGAACGTTTATCCCCTGTTAGTGGGAATGTAACCTAGTTCAGCCACTGTGGAAAGCAGTTTGAAGATTTCTCAAAGAAATTAAAACAGAGCTACCATTTGACTCAGCAATGCCATTATTAGGCATATATACAAAATAAAAGAAACTGTCCCACCAAAGAGACACATGTACTCGCATGTTTGCTGCATCACTATTCACAACAGCAAAATACATGGAACTAACCTAAGTGTCCTCAATGGTGGACTGGATCAAGAAAACATGAGGTGTGTGTGGAATACTATTCCACTCCTCATGGAATACTATTTATCCATAAAAAAGAACAAATCATATCCTTTACAGCAACATGGAAACAGCTAGAGGCTATTCTCCTAAGCAAATTAATGCAAAAAGAAAACCAAATAACGTTCAGATCATACTTATAAGTGGTGGCTAAACACTGGGCACTCATGGACATAAAGATGGCAATAGACACTGGAGACTATTAAAGGAGAGGAGGAAAGGAGCGGGGCAAGGGTTAGAAAATTATTGGGTAGTATGCTCATCACCTGGGTGACAGGATCATTCCTATCTCAAATCTCAGCATTACCCAATACACCCATGCAACAAACTTGCACATGTATTCCTGGAATCTAAAATAAAAGTTGAAATTATTTTTCAAAAACAATGTATTTCTGATTATCTGAAATTATTGCAAAATACGTGTATACACATTTTTTTCAAAGAGGTTTTACAGGTTTCATAAGTTAACTGTTTTATTCTATGAAGAGACCATGGAATAAACAAAACAAAGCGAGTAAATACAACCGGAAGGGGATCCAAGATGGCCGATTAGGAGCAGCTGAGGATTGCAGCTCCCAGTGAAAGCGCGGAGGGTGAGTGGACGCCAAATTGCCAGACAGATTTTTATTGCCCACAGACCAGGAGATTCCCAGGGGGAGGAGCCCCATGGGTCACCAGCGCGGCTGGTTTGGCCGGCGCAGCTGTTTTTGCAGGCGCGACTGTTTTTGCTGGCGCTGCTGTTTTGATCGGCGTCCCGGCGCAGCAGTTCCCCATACAAAATACCTGGGCCCGGGTGCCGTTTTAGTGGCAATTGGAGCTCCGGGAAGGCAGAGCCGCCCATTCATCTGATTAAAAAGGGGACTGAAACAGGTAGCCAGGCCAGGAGATTTCCCGGGCAAAAACGCCACGAATCTCCGCGCCCCGCGGTTTCAGCCGGCGCAGTGGGTCGCCGCACGGGAAATCACACAGATCCCCGGCGCCTTTTCAACAGGCGGCTGGAACACCTGGGAGACTCTGAGGCAGGGAGCCAGGTGATCAGGCTCGGCTGGTCCCACCCCCACAAAAAAACAGCCATCGGAAACGCTCTGGATCCAGAGTTTCACAGCAAGCACAGCTGAGCCTGGGACGGCCCAGCTCTGTGGGGGAGGGGCGTCCGCCATTACTGAGGCAGTCTGCCGCTACAGAGGGAGTTTGCCATTGCCGAGGCAGTTCTCACTACACCGGTATAAACAGGACTGCAGGGAAGTTCATACGGCAGCTGGGCGGAGCCCACAGCAGCTCAGCAAAGCCTCTGTAGGCAGACAGTGACTAGGCTGCCTCATCGCTGGGCAAGGCAGCCCTGAGAAAAAGGCAGCAGCACCAGGGGAAACTCATAAATAAAGCCCTAACTCCCCGGGACAGAGCACCTGGGGGAAAAAAGGGGTTTATGAGTTCTGCTGCAGCAGACTTAAACGTACCTGCCCAGCAACTCTGAATGAACAACGGAGCTCACAGCTCAGCACTTGAGCTCCTATAAAGGACACTCTGTCTCCTCAAGACAGCTCCCTCATCCCCGTATATCCAATGAGTCACCTCACAAAGGAGTGCTCAGACGGACATCTGGCGGGTATACTTCTGGGACAAAGATAGCAGAAGAAGAGACTGGCAGCAACCCTTACTGTTCTGCAGCTGCTGCAGGTGATCTCCCAGGCAAGCAGGGCCTGGAGTGGACCTCAGCAGTCCTACAGCAGAGGGGTCAGACTGTTAGAAGGAAAACTAAGAAACAGAAATAAATAACTTCATCATCAACAAACGGGACGTCCACTGAGAGACCCCATCTGAAAATCACCAACCACAAAGACCACACATAGATAAATCCACAAAGATGGGAAGAAACCAGCGCAAAAAGGAGGTAAACACCCAAACCAGAATGCCTCTCCTCCTACAAGGGATCACAACTCCTCACCAGCAAGGGAACAAGGCTGGATGGACAATGAGTGTGATGAAATGACTGAATCAGGCTTCAGAAGGTGGGTAGTAAGAAATTTCTGTGAGCTAAAAGAACATGTTCTAACCCAATGCAAAGAAACTAAGAACCTTGAAAAAAGATTTGATGAAATGCTAATGAGAATAACCAACTTAGAGAGGAATGTAAGTGAATTGATGGAGCTGAAAAACACAACACAAGAACTTTGCGAAGCATACACAAGTTTCAACAGCCGAATTGACCAAGCAGAAGAAAGGATATCAGAGGTCGAAGATCAACTCAATGAAATAAAACGAGAAGGAAAGAGTAGAGAAAAAAGGGTAAAAAGGAATGAACAAAGTCTCCAAGAAATATGGGACTATGTGAAAAGACCTAATCTACGTTTGATAGGTGTACCTGAATGTGAAGGAGAGAATGAATCCAAGCTGGAAAATACTCTTCAGGATATTATCCAGGAGAACTTCCCCAACATAGGAAGGCAGGCCAATATTCAAGTCCAGGAAATACAGAGAACACCACAAAGATATTCCTCAAGAAGAGCAACCCCAAGGCACATAATCGTCAGATTCACCAGGGTTGAAATGAAGGAGAAAATGCTAAGGGCAGCCAGAGAGAAAGGTCGGGTTACCCACAAAGGGAAGCCCATCAGACTCACAGCAGATCTCTCAGCAGAAACCCTACAAGCCAGAAGAGAGTGGGGGCCAATAATCAACATCCTTAAAGAAAAGAACTTTCAACCCAGAATTTCATATCCAGCCAAACTGAGCTTCATAAGTGAAGGAAAAATAAAATCCTTTGTGAACAAGCAAGTACTCAGAGATTTCATCACCACCAGGCCTGCTTTACAAGAGCTCCTGAAAGAGGCACTAAACATAGAAAGGAACAACCAGTACCAGCCACTCCAAAAACATACCAAACAGTAAAGACCATCAACACAATGAAGAAACTGCATCAACTAACGGGCAAAACAGCCACCTAGCATCAAAATGGCAGGATCAAATTCACACATAACAATATTAACCCTAAATGTAAATGGGCTAAATGCCCCAATTAAAAGACATAGACTGGCAAACTGGATAAAAAGCCAAAACCCGTCGGTGTGCTGTATCCAGGAAACCCATCTCCCATGCAGAGATACACAAAGGCTCAAAATAAAGGGATGGAGGAAGATTTACCAAGCAAATGGAGAGCAAAAAAAAGCAGGAGTTGCAATTCTCATCTCTGATAAAATAGACTTTAAACCAACAAAGATCAAAAGAGACAAAGAAGGACATTACATAATGGTAAAAGGATCAATGCAACAAGAAGAGCTAACGATCCTAAATATATACGCACCCAATACAGGAGCACCCAGATACATAAGGCAAGTTCTTAATGACTTACAAAGAGACTTAGACTCCCACACAATAATAGTGGGAGACTTGAACACCCCGTTGTCAATGTTAGACAGATCATCAAGGCAGAAAATTAACAAGGATATCCAGGACTTGAACTCACACCTGGATCAAGCAAACCTAATAGACATTTACAGAACTCTCCACCCCAAATCCACAGAATATACATTCTTCTCAGCACCACATCGCACCTACTCTAAAATTGACCACATAATTGGAAGTAAATCACTCCTCAGCAAATGCAAAAGAACAGAAATCATAACAAACAGTCTCTCAGACCACAGTGCAATCAAGTTAGAACTCAGAATTCAGAAACTAACTCAGAACCACACAGCTTCATGGAAACTGAACAACTGGCTCTGGAATGTTGACTGGATAAACAATGAAATGAAGGCAGAAATAAAGATGTTCTTTGAAACCAACGAGAATGAAGACACAACATACCAGAATCTCTGGGACACATTTAAAGCAGTCTCTAGAGGAAAGTATATAGCAATAAATGCCCACATGAGAAGCAAGGAGAGATCTAAAATTGACACCCTATCATCAAAATTGAAAGAGCTAGAGGAGCAAGATCAAAAAAACTCAAAACCTAGCAGAAGACAAGAAATAACTAAGATCAGAGCAGAACTGAGGGAGATAGAGACACGAAAAACTCTTTAAAAAATCAATAAATCCAGGAGCTGGTTTTTTGAAAAGGTCAACAAAATAGACAGACCACTAGCCATATTAATAAAAAAAGAAAAGAGAAAATAATCAAATAAATGCAATAAAAAACGATAAAGGGGATATCACCACAGATTCCACAGAAATTCAAACCATCATGAGAGATTATTACAAACAACTCTATGCATATAAACTAGTAAACCTGGAAGAAATGGATAAATTCCTGGACACATGCATCCTCCCAAGCCTAAACCAGGAAGAAGTCGAAACCCTGAATAGACCAATAACAAGGTCTGAAGTTGAGGCAGCAATTAAGAGCCTACCACCCAAAAAAAGCCCAGGTCCAGATAGGTTCACAGCCGAATTCTACCAGACATACAAAGAGGAGCTGGTACCATTCCTTCTGAAACTATTCCAAACAATCCAAAGAGAAGGGAATCCTTCCTAAATCATTTTATGAGACCAACATCATCCTGATACCAAAACCCGGCAGAGACTCAGCAAGAAAAGAAAACTTCAGGCCAATATCCATGATGAACATAGATGCAAAAATCTTCAATAAAATACTGGCAAACCGATTTGCAACAGCACATCAAAAAGCTTATCCACCATGATCAAGTAGGCTTCATCCTGGGGATGCAAGGCTGGTTCAACATACGCAAATCTATAAACATAATCCACCACATAAACAGAACCAAAGACAAAAACCACATGATAATCGCAATTGATGCAGAGAAGGCCTTTGACAAAATTCAACAGCCCTTTATGCTAAAAACTCTCAATAAACTAGGTATTGATGGAACGTATCTCAAAATGATAAAAGCTATTTACGACAAACCAACAGCCAATATCATACTGAATGGGCAAAAACTAGAAGCATTCCCTTTGAAATCTGGCACTAGACAAGGATGTCCTCTCTCACCACTCCTATTCAATATAGTACTGGAAGTTCTAGCCAGAGCAATCAGGCAAGAAAAAGAAATAAAGGGTATTCAAATAGGAAAGGAGGAAGTCAAATTGTCTCTATTTGCAGACGATATGATTGTATATCTAGAAGACCCCATCGTCTCAGCCCAAAATCTCCTGAAACTGATAAGCAACTTCAGCAAAGTCTCAGGATATAAAATCAATGTGCAAAAATCACAAGCATTCCTATACACCAATAACAGACTTCAAGACAGCCAAATCAAGAACCAACTGCCATTCACAATTGCTACAAAGAGAATCAAATACCTAGGAATACAACTAACAAGGAATGTAAAGGACCTCTTCAAGGAGAACTACAAACCACTGCTCAATGAAATAAGAGAGGACACAAACAGATGGGAGAAATATTCCATGTTCATGGCTAGGAAGAATCAATATTGTCAAAATGGCCATACTGCCCAAAGTAATTTACAGATTCAACGCTATCCCTATCAAGCTACCAATGACCTTCTTTGAAGAACTGGAAAAAACCACCTTAAACTTCATATGGAACCAAAAGAGAGCCCGCATAGCCAAGTCAATTCTAAGCAAAAAGAACAAAGCTGGAGGCATCACACTCCCGGACTTCAAACTATACTACAAAGCTACAGTAATCAAAACAGCATGGTACTGGTACCAAAACAGAGATATAGACCAATGGAACAGGACAGAGACCTCCGACGCAACACAACACATCTACAACCACCCGATCTTTGACAAACCTGACAAAAACAAACAATGTGGAAGCGAGTCCCCTGTTTAATAAATGGTGTTGGGAAAACTGGCTAGTCATGTGCAGAAAGCAGAAGCTGGACCCCTTCCTGACACCTTACACTAAAATTAACTCCAGATGGATTAAAGACTTAAACATAAGACCTAACACCATAAAAATCCTAGAAGAAAATCTAGGCAAAACCATTCAGGACATAGGCATAGGCAAGGACTTCATGACCAAAACACCAAAAGCAGTGGCAACAAAAGCCAAAATAGACAAATGGGACCTAATCAAACTCCACAGCTTCTGCACAGCAAAAGAAACAGTCATTAGAGTGAATCGGCAACCAACAGAATGGGAAAAAATTTTTGCAGTCTACCCATCTGACAAAGGGCTGATAACCAGAATCTACAAAGAACTGAAACAGATTTACAAGAAAAAAACAAACAAGCCCATTCAAAAGTGGGCGAAGGATATGAACAGACACTTTACAAAAGAAGACATACATGAAGCCAACAAACATATGAAAAAATGCTCATCATCACTGGTCATTAGAGAAATGCAAATCAAAACTACATTGAGATACCATCTCACGCCAGTTAGAATGGCGATCATTAAAAAATCTGGAGACAACAGATGCTGGAGAGGATGTGGAGAAATAGGAACGCTTTTACACTGTTGGTGGGAGTGTAAATTAGTTCAACCATTGTGGAAGACGGTGTGGCGATTCCTCAAGGACCTAGAAATAGAAATTCCATTTGATCCAGCAATCCCATTACTGGGTATATATCCAAAAGACTATAAATCGTTCTACTATAAGGACACATGCACACGAATGTTCATTGCAGCACAGTTTACAATAGCAAAAACCTGGAACCAACCCAAATGCCCATCGATGATAGACTGGACAGGGAAAATGTGGCACATATACACCATGGAATATTATGCAGCCATCAAAAACGATGAGTTCGTGTCCTTTGTAGGGACATGGATGAACCTGGAAACCATCATTCTCAGCAAACTGACACAAGAACAGAAAATCAAACACCGCATGTTCTCACTCATAGGCGGGTGTTGAACAATGCGAACACATGGACACAGGGAGGGGAGTATCACACACTGGGGTCTGTCGGGGGGAAAAGGGGAGGGATAGTGGGGGGGTGGGGAGTTGGGGAGGGATAGCATGGGGAGAAATGCCAGATATAGGTGATGGGGAGGAAGGCAGCAAATCACACTGCCATGTGTGTACCTATGCAACAATCTTCCATGTTCTTCACATATAACCCAAAACCTAAAATGCAATAAAAAAAAAAATTGTCAAAAAAAAAAAAAAAGAAAATGTGCAACATATACACATTGAATATTATGCAGCCATAAAAAGAAAGAAATCATATCCTTTGCTGCAACATGGATGGAGCTAGAGCAAATTAATGCAGGAACAGAAAACCAAATGCCGCATTTTCTCACTTCTAAGTGGGAGCTAAGATTAAGCACACATGGACATACATATGAAACAATAAACACAGTGGACTCCTATATGGTAGAGGGAGGGGTGTAGGTTTTAAAACTACTTATCAGGTGCTATGCCCACTACCTGGGTGACGGGATCCATACTCCAAACCTGAGCATCATGCCATATTCGTTATGTCACAAACCTGCTTGTGTATCCCCCATATCTAAAATAAAAGTTGAAACTTTAAAAAAAAAAAAAAAGTAAATACAACCTGTGATTCTACTCTGTTATAGAAGATATTCACCCTCACTTTGTACTCTCTTATATAAAATATATACCCTCCATGTGTACTCAGTTTTAAAATAAATACTACCTCCTTTTGTTCTCTGTCATAAAAAATATACACCCTCTAAATGTACTCTGTTTTAAAATAAATACACCTTCTATTTCTACACTGTTGTAAAAATTAAACACCCTAAATTTGTACTCTGTTATAAAAAATAAAAAATAAAAAAAAGCAGCAAAAGTTTAAGTGAAAGCTTTATATTCAGACTACAAAGTTTCTTTGGTAAGAGCAGTGTGTTAAACAAAGAGGTATTCTGAGTAACTGTAATACTAGATAAGGTACATTCAGGAAAAAGCCACTGCTTTTCTCTAAGTTAGGAAAACATCAGGAACTACTGAGAATTCCAAAATAGTTTGAATGAGGAAGGGGGAATAAGAGAAGAGTAACATAGCATTGAGATTCTAAATGATAGAAGAATTCCAAGCAGAAGATAAAAGGAAACTGAACAAAACTTGCTAAATGAAGCTACATTAATCAGAATGTCCTACATGGCATTGAACTTCCCTCTATAACAGTTTTTGCTACATTCCCCTAAAAGTTTATCAAGGGCAGACACTTACCTTAATAGCTTTTGTATCACGGATTCTAGTACAGTACTTGTCACACAGTTGTTACTCAACATTTCCTGAGTCAATAATGAAAATATGGGTCGGAAATAGGTGCAAGTTTTTTTAAATTATTAAATCAGAAGCTTTCAATGGGTAGTAGCTACATGTCTAAATTTCCTTCACCCACTTGAGAGAGAAAATATAAAGGCCTTGAAATGTTTCAGGAGAAAAACAATTTATGAACCATTCTTCCTTATTTTAAAAAAACTAAACAACAATAGAAGGGAGCAGAAAAAGAACCTGATCTTCCTTCATGGAAATATAGATTTAAAACAAACAAAAAAAGAACCTAGTCTTCCTAAAGTGAACTAAAATTTATATAACTCAATCTCCAATAATTGAAGGCAAGAACTTTGTTCTTACAGACTATCTCAGGCAGCAGTTTAAAAAGGGGGTCTACAGTGTTTTCCCCTTTAACTTTTGATTTTAAAATAATTTTACACTTACATAAAAGTTGCAGTAGTAGAACAGAGGATTCCTATCTATCTTTCACTCAGCTTACCTTAATATTGACATCACCATAGTAATACATAGAAACCATCTAGGTTCCTGCCTCCCTAGTCTCCTCGTATCTGTGATAATCCCTAAGTCTTTCCTTGTTTGACACGATACTTTTGAAGAGTAATGATCGGTGATTTAGGCAGGTGTCTTACCTAAATAACAAGTTTTTTCTGTTCCACGAGGTAAAGAATGTATTTAGATGTCCTGCTTCCTTAGTCTCCTTCAATCTGTGACCCAACATGCTCCTGCCCCCAAGGGGCAGGTTTATTGCTATTCCCTTTCCCCAGGTGTAAAGGGTTTTCACCAAAGCCCTGAAGGTAAGGTCATTGTTTTGTCCTTTCCCCTGATTTCATTCAGGAGAAGGGAAAAGGACAACAGGGAAGAAGGGTCCTGCTAGAGTTTCTTACTCTATCTGTAGCAGCTGCTCTTCTAGAGACAAAGAATGCTTTCTCAGAAATCCCACCTGTCTTTTGGGGGGAGCTCCTGGTAGAGCTTTTGGAGAAAAAGCCTGCAGGTGCGTATGAACTCCCCCTCAGCCACAGTTCCCAGGGACTTCACACTTTCTTGCCAGCCCACACAGAGCATCCATCAATCCGTTTATTCCAGCTGAATGCTTACCAGTGTCCAGCTGTGGGTACCCAGGTAAGCAAGTGCTCATGTCTTTCCCTGCATGTTTCTTCTTAGACTTCAAGCTAGCCGGTTGCCCTGTAACCTCAGCAATCTGATGGGTTAAAGACAGAAAGTCATGAACTTGCAGTTGTCCAGATGTTTGTATGTTTAGTCTTGCTTTTAAGATTAGAAGCCATGATCTTTCTGGACAGTTTTGTTTTTATTTAATGCCTGAATTTGCTAACAGGTAACACTATGAAACAAATTTAAAGTTTGCTGAAAAAGAAACTTAAAAGCAGCATTCCAAATTCCAAATTAAAATATTTGAATATAATTTTTAATCTTAAAACCTAATTAGTTTTGACTGTTAATCAATGTGATTTTTTCCAGCTGTTGTTATATCATCAAGAAAACTCTTATTTCCATAACAATAAAATTCAAAACTGAATTGCAATAATGCATGTGGACATAAATTATGCTGAGAATGTGACCTAATAAAAAACACTAACAGCTGACAATGATTTCTTAAAAGCATTTGCTTCATGTTTGTCAGAATGCTAGGAGAATACCAATTATGTATTCATAGACCTCATAATTTTGTTTTATAAAATATTTTCTCAAATCTCTTGGGAGATTGCTATAGAGTTAAAGCTGTCTTAAGATCAAAGATCAAATAGAGGGAAAAAAACCTGTAGTTCTCTACAGCAGCTCATTGATCTTTCCCATCTGCTATGCAAAAAAAGGAGATGTATGTTAAGTTTGAAAAAAGAAATCTTTTTAACTAGGAATGACAGTACACTGATTCTGGCAAACATTCAGAGGGAATTTTTATATAACAGATCCAACTCCCTTTTGCCAAAATATAAATGATGTCAACAACAGGAAAATAAAATCTAGTCAGTAGTCTCTTATTTACATATTTCTTCCTGTAAATATATCATATGATCAGATTTCTATTACAAAACCACACACAGTAAAATAAATTTTCAACCATCAAGAGGACTTTATAAGCACAGGCTTAGTTAGGGGTGAATGGTAAGAGACACCTGGAGTAAGGCACTGCAAAATGAAGTCAACTCAGGCCTAGAGGAATTACTTTCCTGGTACTCATCCCTCCCTTGTATCCTTAAGGGACTGATTCCAGGACACCAGCCCCCTCTATGGCCTGCAGCATGGATACCAAAATCCATGGATGCTTAAGTCCCTTTTATAAAATGGAATAGTATTTGCCTATAACCTATGCATATCCTCTTGTATACTTTATATCATCCCTTGAATACTTACAACAGCAGTCTCCAACCTTGTTGGCACCAGGGACTAATTTCGTGGAAGACAACTTTTCCACAGATGCCCGGGTTTGGGGGAGGGAGGACGGGGGAGAGGGGGATGGTTTTGGGATGAAACCATCAGATCATCAGGCAATAGTTTGATTCTCATGAAGAGTGTGAGATCTAGTGAGATCTACTGTGTAACCTAGATCGCTCACATGCACAGTTCACAATAGGGTTCATGCTCCTGTGAGAATCTACTGCCACAGCTGATCTGATAGGAGACAGAGCTCAGGCAATAATGCTTGTTCACCCACCACTCACTTCCTACTGTGTGGTCTGGTTCCTAACGGGCGACAGTGTGGTACCATTCCTCGGCCCAGGCGTTAGGGACCCCTAACTATGCTATGTAAATAGTGGTTATACTGTATTGTTTTTATTTGTATTATTTTTATTGTCACATTATTTTCGGTGGTTTTTCCAAAGTTTTTATAATTTTTTTTTTACACACAAGGTCTTGCTATTGTTGCCCAGGCTGGCTCCAAACTCCCGGGCTCAAGCAATCCTCCCATTTGAGCCTCCCTAGGAGCTGGGACTACATGCAAACACCACCACACCCAGTCCAAATATTTTCAATCCAAGCTTGGCTGCATCCACAGGTGTGAAAAACATGGACACAAAGGACTGACTGTATAGTCCAGGAATTCATGTTTCCACGGACTATATGTAAAAGCGTAGAAGACTTCTCGTGTATCTTCACCTTGGAAACAATAAAAGAAAATTCCCAGGATGCAAATGACATGCCCCATTTTTTAGAACAGAAACAGCACATTTTGTCTCCTGAGACAAATGCTCACAGGCACATCAACAATTATCTTTGGTATCCCTCAAAGTATTTCAGCATGGGGCTTGTTTCCTTCCTTAGGGTGCCTTTAGCTTCTCTCTCCTCTCACAATCACTGAATTGTACACTTAAAATGGGTGAATTTCGTGGATTATAAAATGATACTTTAGTAAAGCTATTTTTAAAAAGGAAAAAATATTACTAGATCCAGTGTTACTATATTAATGGGCAAATGTACAAATAATTCCAATTCTCCTTCTTATAAACAGAAGTGTAGACAGGTCTCAAAAAAGATGTAGGTGGAAGGATGTGCACAGTGGTTCATGCCTGTAATCCCAGAATTTTAAGAGGCTGAGGCAGGTGGATCACTTGAGGTCAGGAGTTCAAAACCAGCCTGGCCAACACAGTGAAACCCCATCTCTAGCAAAAATACAAAAAGTAGCCGGGGATGGTGGTGTGCACCTGTAGTCCCAGCTACTCTGGAGGCTGAAGCAGGAGAAATGCTTGAATCCAGGAGGTGGAGGTTGCAGTGAGCCAAGATCACACCACTGCACTCCAGCCTGGGCAACAGAGCAAGACGCTGTCTCAAAAAACAACAACAACAAAAAAAAAGATTTGGAGGGAAATGAATAGGCTTTTCAACAAATGGTATGCTGGGCCAACTCAATATCCACAAGCAAAGAATGAATTTGAACCCCTGCCTTGCCCCACGTATGAAAATTAATTCAAAATGGATCAAAGAACTAAATGTAAGAGGTAAAACTATAAAATTTTTAAAAAAAATATAAATATACATCTTCATATTAAATTAAACAACAGTTCCTTAAACATGATACTAAAAGCATAAGTAACAAAGGAAAAAACTGATAAAGTGGACTTCATCAAAATTAAAAAATTTTGTACATCAAAGGACATTATCAAAAAAAGTGAACAAACAATCCACAGAATGGGAATAAATATTTGCAAATCATCTATGTAATAAAACTCAAGTTTCCAAATTTAAAAGAATTCTGACAATGCACCATAATCAAGAAACACATAAACCAATTTAAAATGGGTAAAAATTTTGAACAATACTTCTCCAAAGAAGATATAAAATAGCCAACAAGCACATGAAAAGATGCTCAAAATCATTTGTCACTAGGAAAATGAAAATCAAAATCATAATTAGATCCAAACTTTAGACCCACTAGTATGGCTATAACAGCTTTTTTTTAAGGGAAGTAAGTGTTGGTAAAGATGTAGAGAAATTAGAACCTTTGTATACTGTCGGTGAATTGGTATAGATACTGTGAAAAACAATTTGGCAGTTCCTTTAGAAAAAAAAAAAAGTGTTACTGTATGACCTAGCAATGACACTACCAGGTATATTCTCAAGAGATATAAAAACATGTCCACTCAAAAACTTGTTCACAAATGTTCATACCATTATTCACAACAGCCAAAACATGGGGGGAAAATCCAAATATCCACCAACTGATGAATGCATAACAAAATGTGGTGGTATAACTATACAATAGAGTATTATATTATTCAGCCATGAAAAGAAATGAGATACTAATACATGCTACAACACAGATGAACCTT
The DNA here is from genome assembly GCA_036589455.1 of Ateles fusciceps. Classification (NCBI taxonomy): domain Eukaryota; kingdom Metazoa; phylum Chordata; class Mammalia; order Primates; family Atelidae; genus Ateles; species Ateles fusciceps. Next base: position 2,084,297 of record JAZHEH010003256.1, read on the forward strand.
GAAGCTATTATGCTAAGTGAAAGCAACCAGTCATAAAAGACCACATATTTTGCGATTCCATTTATATGAAATGTTCAAAATAGACAATTTAGTTGTCAGGTGATGAGACAGGCAGGAATTGGGAAGTACTGGATTTCTTTTGGCATGACAGAAATGTAGAAATAGATAACGGTGATGCTTGCACAATACTGTGAGTATAATAAAAACTTAATTATGTATCATAAAAGGGTTAAAATGGTAAATTACATATTATGTAAATTGCATACTTTTTTCTAACATGAAATAAATGGAGTAAGTGGTGATGGTAACCAGGCTGCGGACTCTCCCAGAGCAGAATTCCCATCACCGTAACTCTTCCACAGAATCACAATACACACCTAGCCACAGAATTCGAGGCAAACCACTGTCAAGGCTTTAAGTAGGCAGGATTTAAGAAGAATGAGAAAGTGATAACCACGGGATATAAAAGGAGAGTCATGTATTTACTATCAAATAATAGAGCCAGACCTGCATTTGGATGGCCAGCAGTGGCAATGAGGAGAACCTATACACTGCCAGTGCCACACGGAGATGGAAGAAGGCAAAAAAATCCCTCAATTATCTAAACTTTTTATTTAAGTTAATTTACATTTAAAAAGCTACATGTAGCTAGTGGCTACTATACAGGACAATACGTAACACAACAAGGTAACACCCTACACTTTTTGCTTTATAAACATCAAGCTGTGCTTCATTTTTGTTATTCACAGAACATTCTGAAGACCCAACTCACTGTTATTACTATAGTCACAGGAAGCAAAGATCTTTGTAGAGTTCTCCTTCACATATGAAAATTATCTTTACATATCACTAGTATCAAAAGACAACTACAATGAATAAGTCTACGGATTTAAGACTAAAATAATGCAGAAAAACAAAAAAATCAACAGCTTTCACTAATTATAAGCAAACAAGGCTGTGGAAAATATAGAGAAAACAAAAGACCTCTTGCATACAGAGAATCAATTGATAGTTAAGGCCTTAATATAGTGTTAGGTTGTAAGTCACTACATCTAGTAGGACCCTTCCACAATAAAGTTTTAAAAATGGAAAATTTTTCCCACAAAATGAGTTGGGAACCATTTGTCTAAATCAAAATCATGTCTTGAAGAAGTAATAGTGTAGTGTAAGAAATGAAATGATACGGCCTCACAACAGTGTCCATGGTTACACTGGGAAATGCTGGATTAAGAAGACATTAAATGGCTCTTCTCAGAGAAATTTTTACATAACCTTTAAAAAGCTAACGTTCATTGTTAATTTTCAAGAGGGAGATTATGGAAAGTTTATAAAACCTATCTGACCAATAATCATAGAAAATAAGGATCTAATCAGTATTTCTCAGGTCTGTGTGATTACATTAGTAAGAATCACCTTGGGGTACTTTTTAAACATACAGATTTTCAGGATCGTATCCCAGAGATTCTGATTTAACATGTCTAGGACAGAGAATCTTATTCTAGGTAAGTTTTATGGTCCAGAAAGTTTGGGAAACACTGGTCTAGGTCATTCGGAGTATCCATGATAAAAGTGAAAACCATATATACACACACAAACTTAATTGATCATCACACATACACACAACCAGAGTGCATTTAAAGAAAATAACGCAGTGTCAGCATAGACATGGCAAAATTGGAACCCTCATGCATTGTTGGTGGGAATGTAAAATGGTGCAGCCATTTTGGAAAACAGAACGATGATCTCTAAAGAAATTAAACATAGAATTACCATATGATGCAGAACTCCATTTCTGGGTATATTGCCAAAAGAACTGAAAGTAGGGTCTCAAACAGATATTTGTGCACCCAGGTTCACAGCTGCACTATTCATAATAGCCAAAAGGTGGAAGCAACCAAGTGTCCACCGATAGACGAACAGCTAAACAAAACACTGTATATGTATTATGGAATATTACTCAGCCCTAAAAAGGAAGAAAATTCTGACACATGCTACAACACAGATGAACCTTGAGGACATTATGCTAATTGAAATAAGCCAGTCACAAAAGGATAAATACTATATGATTCCACTTATATGAGGCAAATAGAGTAGTCAAAATCAGAGAGACAGAACCTGGGAGAACAGGAAGTTACTGTGTAAAAGGTACAGAGTTCCAGATTTGCAAGATGAAAAGAGTTCTGGAAATGAATGGTGGTAAAGGTTGCACAACAATGTGAATGTACTTATGCCACTGAACTAGATGTTTAAAAATTGCTAAGATGGTAAATTTGATGTTATGTATATGTAACCAAAATTTTAAAATGAATTTAGAGAAAAACAGATTATTAGAGTTGTCTTGTTACACAGGCAGAGACAGTGCTAGAAGCAGTGTGGAGCCTCCTGACTACCAGGCCAATGTCCTTATCACCACACCCTGTTACTAAGAATAGACAACCAGGTATGGGTAGGCACACAAAGTCACAGGTCCAGCGTATACCAGGTCTAGTAGGAAGATTTCGTTTCTCCAGTTCTGCTCATTTGGAATTTATGATAACCTAAGGATAAACTTCAGTCCACTCAAATTATCTGTCTATAAAGAAAGCAAGTAGAGGGGGAGGAAGGCAGCAAATCACACTGCCATGTGTGTACCTATGCAACAATCTTGCATGTTCTTCACATGTACCCCCAAACCTAAAATGCAATTAAAAAAAAAAAAAAAAAAAAGAAAGCAAGTAGAGAGTGATAGAAAATGTATAACTAGATTAAAATCTAAAAAGCATGAACTGACATAGAATGTATAGGCCGGGCACAGCGGCTTATGCCTGCAATTTCAGCACTTTGGGAGGCCGAGGTGAGCAGATTGCCTGAAGTCAGGAGAGTTTGAGGCTGGCCTGGCCAACACGGTGAAATCCTGTCTCTACTAAAAATACAAAAACTAGCCGGGCACGGTGGCGGATGCCTATAATCCCAGCTACTCAGGAGGAATTGCTTGAATCCGGGAGGCAGAGGTTGCAATAAGCCAAGATTGTGCCATTGCACTCCAGCCTAGATGACAAGAGTGAAACTCCAACTCAAAAAAAAAAAAAAAGTATATATATATAATCTACTTAATAAATCTAACTCCTTAGTACTTCTAGCACATTTATTATGCTTCTAGTCTGATAAAATACAACTATCTTTTTTTTTTTTCTTAAGAGTCAGTCTCTTAATGTTCAGGAAGCAAAAAAAAGAAAAAAAAATTAATAGTTATAAAAGTCAGAGTCTTACTCTGTCACCCAGGCTACCATGCAGTGGTGTGATCATAGCTCACTGCAGCCTGGAACTCCTGGGCTCATGCAGTCCTCCCACCTCACCCTCCAGAGTAGCTGGGACTATAAGGGCATGCTGCCACATCAGCTAATTTTTTTTTTTTTTTTTTTTTTGCATAGACAGGCTGATGTGGTTTGGATTTGTGTCCCTGCCCAAATCCCCAGTGTTGGAGAAGGCACCTGGTGGAAGGTGACCGGATCATGGAGGTGGATTTTCCCCTTGCTGTTCTCATGTTAGTGAGTTCTCACGGCATCTGGTTGTTTAACCTCTCTCTCTCTCCTGCTCCAGCTAGGTAAGACGTGTCTGCTTCCCTTTCACCTTCTACCATGATTCTAAGTTTCCTGAGCCCTCCCCAGCCGTGCTTCCTATACAGCCTGTGGAACTCTGAGACAATTAAATCCCTTTTATTTATAAACTACCCAGTCTCAGTTATTTCTTTATAGCAGTGTGAGAACAAACTAATACAAAGAGTCTCTCTGTGTTGCCCAGGTTGGTCTCAAACTCCTGGCTTCAGCGATCCTCCAGCTTCAGCCTTCCAAAGCACAGAGATTACAGGTATGAGCCACCATGCCAAGCCTAAATTTAACTTCTTATTGCCCAAAATGGAATACAGCAGATCTTTGAATTACCATCATTTTGTTCAACATCATTTTGTTATAATGTTGATGAGGTAAAAAAATAGATTCCAGCTGGAGCCACTGCTTTTGCAGAGTTTGCACACTCTCCTCAAGTCTGCGTGGGTTTCCTCCAGGTACTCTGGTTTACAAATCCTACATCCCAAAGATGTGCATGTTTCATTCATTTGGCTGGTCTAAATGATCCCAGTGTGAGTGACTGTGGGTGTGTCTGGGAGTGTGCCCTGCAATAGAATGACATCCTGTCCAGGATAAGTTCCCACCAGGGACCCTGAGCTGCTGGGATGGGCTCCATCCACCTGCCACCTTGAACTGGAATAAGCAAGTTGGAAAATACATAAATACAAATTACTGTAAAATAAAAATTAATAAAGTCTATGATAATCATACAAATGCATGACAATAAACAATGAAAGATCAAAGTGGTCAGTGAGCCGCCAGATTTGTTATCATTTATTTTTTATCTATGTAGTGGTCAGAGATGCTCCTGAAAATTTTTGCTTTGCAAATGTTTATTCTTTGATTTAGCCCACTGCCACTGACTGACTTCACACACTGAATTAGGTAAATAGTTATCTTACTTGTTTTGATTAATCTTTCTTAAATGTATGTATGGCTCATTTACTTCAATATTCAATATTAGAAGTGTTTTAGGCCGCGCATGGTAGCTCATGCCTGTAATCCCAGCACTTTGGGAGGCAGAGTTGGGCGGATCACTTGAGCCTAGCAGTTCAAAACCAGCCTGCGCAACATGGTGAGACCACATCTCTACTAAAAACAGAAAAATTAGCTGGGAGTGGTGGTGTGCCCCTGTAGTCCCAGCTATCAGGGAGGATGAGATGGGAGTATAACTTAAGCCTGGGAGGTCAATGCTGCAGTGAGCCATGATTATACCACTGCACTCCAGCCTGGGTAACAACAGAGTGAGACCCTGTCTCAAAAAAAAAAAAAAAGCATTTTAGTTCTTTATAAGTTTGGTGATACTTCTGTGATCAGAAATATGTCATAGGAACTTAACTCTTGTTTATATCCATTAGCCTATGGTAAAATTGGTTTCATTATAAGTCATTTTACTTCTACATGAAGTTTTCAAAAATCTATTGATGATGTTAGATGAGGACTTACTCTACCTGAGACATAAAAATAAGAAGAAAATAATCCCATCACCTAGAAAGAGAACCACGATTAAATCAATAAACACAAAAAAAATAGGCAATTTCATTTTCCAAGACCTCAGATACCATTTGTAATCTGTTTTTACCACTCAATGTGATTATTTGCCCCATGTCACTAAATATCATTAAAAATTAACATTAGCAAAAGATACCAACCACAAATCGAGTACTTGTCATTTGACAAGCACTACATTAGCACTTTGCAGAACTTACTTCATGCTCACAAAAAGCCTGTGAGGAAGGTATCATCCCCTCCCATTACACTAATGAAAAACTACATATTAATATCTAATGATAGTTAGGATCACAAACTAATCATGATAGTATATATTTTTTAAATTATGAAGTCAAATTTATAGAAGTCGTTTCAGGCAGACACTAGTGACGTAGAAAGTCTCTCTCCAAATCTATAAGTATACCTCTATGAAAAAAACGTATTTGGGTACACAAATACTATGTTAAAATAAGTGTACAAACATATTTAAGGTGAAGTTGAGATCTCTGATGTAACTAAGAAGGAAAGCCTCATTTTTTACTATTATATAGGAGTAGAGAAGCGTAATTAAAACAACCAGCAGCAGCACTGTGAGCTTTCACAGAAAGATAAAAGTTCACAAAATCCCTTTCATAACGCCCAGGCTCTAAGGATTGGAGCTTTCATCTGTGACCATCTTTCTGAATGTGCTGGTGTACCCCTTCTTTTGTATTTTCCTAAGAGGAAGAAATCCCTTCGTGAATGGAGCAATAACCTCAGTGCCGCATGTGTAAGACTATATTTGCCTATTGCTTAAGGCCACGAGGAATTATACACACCTGTTAGTGGGGGAGAAACATGGTCCTCCAATCAGGTCACATTATGTAGAAGTAAATTATAGGTGACCCTTAATCTCTGTTTTGTGCCTCTCCACTTGCCCTGCCATTCATAAGTACATACATACTCCAGACACATGAAGAGGAGCTTTTTATCCCTTTGAAAGAGCCAACTAGAAGGTTTACAGGAAGATCACTAATGAGTAATAGTGGTAAGTAAAATTCACTCCAAGCAAGTTCTTTCTTAGTCGTCATTTGTGTAAGTTTTCTTACTAAAGTACCAAAAAAATCTTTGTTTAAAGGTCATTTTACCTATGGAGTAAATGCGTAATTTGTAACAGCACTGCAAAACTTGTGGTTACACTGGCTCCAAGTTATCTTATTTCATACTGAAAAGAACCCTGAGAGGAAAGTACCGTCATTCACTATATTGAGGAGGCAAATTTAAAACCAGGAAACTGATGCTACCTATTACTAAGGATCTCTATTTAACTTGGCCAGGTCACTCCTTTTCAGATTATCACTGGAGCTTTCAAATCTTCAAGATATCAGAAAGCATTCTAGTGGCTCAACAAAGGCACTGAAACAAGGACAAAAAAATGCTTCACTGGCATTTTAGGGTCTAATGCCCGTATTAGTTTTTTGTTTTTTTTTTTTTTTTTGAGATGGAGTCTCACTCTGTCATCCTAGCTGGAGTGTAGTGGTACGATCTCAGCTCAGTGCAACCTCTTCCTCCCGGGTTCACAAGATTCTCCTGCCTCAGCCTCCCAAGTAGCCGGGACCACAGGCGTGCACTACCACGCCCGGCTAATTTTTGCATTTTTAGTAGAGACGGGGTTTCACCATGTTGTCCAGGCTGGTCTGCAACTCCTGGCCTCAAGTGATCCTTCTGCCTCGGGCCCCCAGGGTGCTGGGACTACAGGAGTGAGTTTCCACACCCAGCCTTCTTTCTCTATGTATCCATTCATTCAGTCAACAAACATAAAATGCCTACCATGTGCAAGGCACTATGGAAGGCAATGAAGAACCACGGATAATACAGACACACTCTCAAGGCTTTTATAACTTAGCCGAGGAACCCAATATTCATCACCATGAACTATATCAGATAATAAGTGCTACAATGTGTAAGTACTAGGGGAGCACAGTGGAGGTGTTATTGGAGTCATACCATGAAGTACCTTTTCTTCAGGGAAGGAAGGGGTGATGTGACAATCCATTAGAGGTATAGCACAGGCACAAAAATAATAAACCCTTATGGAAAAGTCTTCATTGAAAGACTACTGAGGCCGGGCACAGTGGCTCCCGACTATAATACCAACACTTTGGGAGGCCAAGGTGGGCTGAGGTCAGGAGTTCGAGAGCAGCCTGACCACCTGGTGAAACCCCATCTCTACTAAAAATACAAAAATTAGCCAGGAGTGGTGGCACACACCTGTAATCCCAGCTACTCAGGAGGCTGAGGCAGGAGAACTGCGTGAACCCAGAAGATGGAGATTGCAGTGAGCCAAGATCGCATCACTGCACTCCAGCCTGGGCAACAAGAGTGAAACTCCTTCTCCCAAAAACAAAAAAGACGATTTAAAAGGTTTTAATGAAGCGGAGAAAAAGTAAAAGTAGTCACACAGAAAATAAGAAAATGAAAGAATCTTAAGATAAAGAAATATACTGATGTGAAATTAAAGACCAGTTAGAGGTTAAGTTTAAAAAAAAAAAAAGGTGTTTTTTTTGGGGTTTTTTTGTTTTTTGGAACAGGGTATTGAAATAGGCCAGAAGTTGATGAATAAGTGAAGAAGACCCATTAAGACAAACACTGGTACTATTTCCTCAAAGCTTTTGTGAAATGAAGGAAGGCAAAAAGGGAATGGATGGATGATCTTGGGAGACGGACTCTGGTAGGAATCCATGCCCTGGGAAGGATGGTTAGTTTCTCCACACTGTGCACTTAACCTCAGGCTATCTTACCTATCTTCCAGAATTCTTGCCTACCAACTTCCCATACAATGCACCAAGTTCCCAACTTCAGATTTTAAGCTCTACTGTATTTAAATTTTAAAATGTATGGTAGCTCTTCCTGTTGTGGATTTTGTATATTCCTTCCAGTTGTTTTTGTTTTGTTTTACTCTCTCATGTATGTATTTGCATTAAGTAATATTTTGGTTCATATATATATGTGTAAGAAATTTTGTGCAACCTCCTAACAATCAGTGACACTGGTTTCACCAAGGAGTAAGATTACAATGCGTTAAACCCTCTTTGATATCTTTGAGTTTGATCCTCAAGCTGTACATTTCTCCAAGTACAGTGTTACATTCACCAACTTACCTAATGGAATTTGATATTTGGTTGGACATTACTATATATTAGCTGAATCTCACTTTGTTTAGGAAGCTCTACAACATAACTCCTCAAAAGGCAACACTCTCCTATAGAATCAATACACATGAAACACCATTAAGAGGCAGCCTCTCAGGAAAGCGACTCAGCAATTGAGATTAATGCAATTATTCGGGTAGATAACAAACTAATTCTAAAACACTTAAGAGAAATAAGTCCTAACTCCTTTCCCATACAAATAGAGATTCTAGCCAGTCTGGGGCAAGGGAGGGTTGGGCTGGTGTGATGACAGGGAAGATGGGCATAGGGACCTAACATCAGTTTTTTCACTTCCACACTTCCTAAAATAATTTTGAAAAATCTTGTACTCTTCTGACATTTTAGTTGACACATTAATTTAATGATAGCATGGATATAGTTTCCAGTATAGTATATAGGTATCTTAAATATTATTGTTGCAACCCTGGGAGCTGTAGATTTCATTCTTTTACTTAATGAAATATGTCCACAAGCAATCTAATTGTTAAGCCTGTTCTTATTGTAAAATCAATAAATCAAAACTTACCTTCTGTCAAAAAAAATTCATATTTCAATTCAAATTAAAGTGCTAATCTGTCTTCCCTATAAATCTTCCCTCACTACCCATCACCACCACAGAGAGACAACAATCAACTTGATCCTGAAACAAACAACAGGGTATGGACGGAGTCCTGCCGTGGGTTTGTTATCTGGAGGAAACATCTATGATTTTGACCAAAGCAGTCATCCCTTTGCTATTTTCAAATTCACACCCAGGACCTAAGAATTCTTAAATGGTCCCTTTATTAGGTGAACCAGAGGATTTATACTCCCTGAAGCAATCAAATATTGTAAGATTTGTGCTGGGTGAGAAGCATGACTGACTGCCTTTGTCAAGTGGGAGAGAAGCAGTATGTGAATGGAGAGGTAGGAAAGAAGACTCACTCTGCCACAGGTGCTCTCAGGTGACCATACTAGAAATTAGTAAATGCAGACATCGAGCATCTAAATACCACTGAAATTATTTTTGCATAAAAAATTCCTGAAAAGTCTCCATGAATCTCCACGCACATACATATACCCCACTTTAAAGACAACTAATCTTAAAAAACAGCTCCAGAGTACTTAACTCAAAATTGAAAGCTGGGCACACAAAATACAAAAGCTGTCAATCATAATGTTCTAAGAACAGAAGCAAAATAAAGATAACAAGGCAATGTGGTAAAAGCTTTAGGATATACAAATTCAACACAGGGGTGCAGCGCTTGGATTCTAGAATCAGAAAGTCTGGGATTTGGATTCCAGCTCTACTCCTTACTAGCCATGTGACTTTCAATAAATTTCTTTATCCCCTTGTGGCTTAGTTCCCTCATCTTTAAGACAGAAGCGCTATTGATGTTGATGACGGTAGTAAATGGTGTTGTAAGTATCTCTTACTTCACTGAATTGTTGTGAGGATTAGATGAAATAACACAAGGCACTTAGCACAAAACCTAGCATGTAGTAAACATTCAATAAATGCTAACACAACATTAGGAAGGAGAGTTTCTTTTATTTAAAGAAATATGTCCACCAAACAATCATTGCTAAGCCTGTCCTTACTGTCAAATCAATAAATCAAATAAAACAAATAAAACCCTCTCCTGAGGGTAGATCACTGCCCATTTTTGCCAGCAGTTTAGACTATGAGTGAAAATAAGGTTTTTAGGAACACCAAGTCAACTCAGACAAAATAGAGACACATTATTTTCAACTACAGGCCTGTCCTATGTCCCTAAAATTGTCTTCCATGAATGTAACCCCAATCAGAGTATAGCTTAAGCAGAACATAAGAATATTGACCCAAGGAATAAACAGCACTAATAAAATTCTACTATTTTTTATAGCTACTCTCAAATCTGAATTTCTAAATGCACTAAGATGCCCAGAGTCTAAAAACATTCAAGACAGTTAACAACAAAGAAAACGAACTTAAGAGTGCTGAGTTAGAAAACCCCTACAGCTGTTAAGACATACTCTTTGGCAAACCAAGAGATTAGGAACTTAATTTGTGCAAGTATGGAGGGGGACTTCCAGCCACTTGTCTGGGAGGGCTTAGTACAGATAAGAACTTAATGTGCCTCAATGACCTAGATTTAATTCTATCTATAAACACTCTCACTTACGAAATGGGCCTGGAGCTTTGCCTTTCAGTGGATATCAAAAACAAAAAAAACAAAAAACCACATACCTGGAAATAAGAGAATAACTTAAAAACTCATAAAAAGTAAGGCATTACTGGCATTACTATACATCTGATAAAACTGAAAACCATATGAATGCATAACTAACGAGTTTCTCTCACATCGTTCATGCAAAATCACACAGTTCATTCCACTTCATACTTTTAAAACTTCACTAGAATTTTTTTTTAAATCTTTACTTTGCCATCTACTAAGGTAAGTCAGAAGACCCCAGATGTAAACATACCAGTTTCCTCTAAAACAAAGAACAAGTATTGAAATAGTGAAGAGGATAATACATTGTCTCCTAGTGCTTTTGTGGGAGCAGAGCCCAAAATCATGGCTCATTTTACTACTGGCTGAAATACGAACCAGAATATATCACTACATGTAGCAAATAACAAGTAAGCAGAGAATCAAAGACATCACAATGATATATCCATAAAAAAAGTATTACCATATTTCTCCTAAAGAAAACTCTAGAAATAATTATATTTATCTAGTAAGAAAAGACATGACAATTTACTACATATAAACGACATAATCTTTCAAAGAATGTCAAAAATGAAAACACTATATTATCCAATAAATTATGTGATCTGGGAGAGAAAACCTACTACTCTCTAATAAATGGAACCTCCACATTAGAGACATTAGAGGTGCTGTTTTTCTAAACCCATTCAAGGTAGCTCTTTGAGCTTGCAACAGGATCTCCATGAGAGGTTTCATTTCTAAAATTCAATTAAAACTTATCTATGATTTAGATAGGTACCATATGGGGATAAATTTCAGGAACCTCTATAAGTTGAGGCATCTGATGATACTGTTAAAAGGAGTTGTCTATTATTGCAGGAACATGGTAATTTAGAAATGGCATCCTATCTAACTTCATCTTACCAAAACTTAGAGCAAGTTTTATATTTCAAACTATGTAGCTTTCAAATAGCAATCCCAAATCCTATAAATGAAGAGTGTATTAAAATGTTAAATGTATTATTATTATAACATTTCCTTGGAAATTAGATTTACTTATAGGATCACCTGTAATGTCTTGCTCTATCAGAGAAACTGGGTAAGTAATTAAGGAAGTAAGTGTGTCACTTTACATTTCTGGTCCCATTAACTTTCTTAACATTGAGTAACAAAATGCACTATGAGAAAAGAATACTTGTAAAATTATTACCTTAATACAAATAATCAACTTCTTCAAGGCAAAAAAATTCTTGGCTATAAAATTCAGAGGAAAATTCCAAACTTATGACAAGATGAAAATACTGAAATATATTTGATATTTGAAAACAAAATTTCCAGAAGTTTCTCTCACAAATACACGAGGCAGAGACTGATTCAGAGGCCATGCACCTGAAGTTGTCTCATCTGTCTTAAAAGATTATCTCAATACAAGAAATGATTGTCTTTCCAATATTTTTTTTCAACTTTATTATCTACAGGAGTAGCCACATAAGGAGAGCTAGCAGGACTCACACATCACAAATTACAGTGGACAGATCAGCACCATGCTTAGTTAATTCTTCATTCTATACCTTCTCTCAGTTAGAAGCAGCCTCACCTCCTCTGGGGAATTAATTGCCAGGTAATCATCACCTGGATTACTGAGCTCTACTGTTCCACTTCCAGCTTTTTAAGAGAACTGTTTTCTTCCCACTTTTTTCAAATAGAAGAGGTGAGGAGAAAAAAATATAATAATCACTAATATACCTTCCCCCAGATTGAGCATCTGTTAACAATTCTCCACGTCGGCTTCCTCTCCACATATACATGTATGTGTACTTTCTTTTGCTCATCCATTTGAAAATAAGTTGCAGACATTTTAACTCATCCCTAAGAACTTTGGCATGTGATTCCTAATAACATAATCAAATGAGCTGGGCATGGTGGTGCATGCCTGTAATCCAAGCTCCTCAGGAGGCTGAGGCAGGAGAATTGCTTGAACCCAAAAGGCAGAGGTTGAAGTGAGCTGAAATCATGCCACTGCACTCAAGCCTGGGCAACAGAGCAAGACTCCATCTCAACGACAAAAAAAAAAAAAAAAAAAAAGAATAACATAATCTCTTACATGATCACAATACATAATATTATCTAATAAGCAGTCTATATTCAAATTTTTCCAAGTTAAGGGACTCACACTACCTCATGTCAAGACTAGCTATAAAGGTAGAATAATCAAGATAGTGTAATAATGGCATAAAGAGAGACATATATAGATCAATGCTGCAGACTAGTGTCCAGAAGCAGAGTCTTACATAATGCCAACTGATTTTCTACAAAAATGCTGCAGTGGATTGATAGTGTCCCCGAAAATTCATGTCCACCTGGACCCTCTGAATGTAACTCTTGATAGAGTATCTGTAGATGTAATTCATACTGGATTAAGGTGGGCCCTAAATCCAATGACTAATGTTCTTTTAAGAAGAAGAGAGGTCACAAAGAATGAAAGTCATGTGACAACCAAGGCAGAGATTGCAGTTATGTAGCTACAAGGCAAGGAATTCCAAGGATTGCTAGGAGCCACTTGAAGCTTAGGACAGGCAAGGAAGGATTGACCTCTAGATCAGGTAGATGGAATGTAACCAATGCCTTAATTTCAAACTTCTGGCCTATAGGATTATGTGACAATACATTTCTGTTGCTTTAAGCCACCAGACTTGTGACGCCAGCACTAGGAAACTAACAGCATTTTTTGTGTTGTTTGCTTGGTTGGTTTTTATTGAGGTAAAATTCACGTAACATAAAATTCACCTGGACATGGGTTTGTGGTTAGACTAGCCTGAGTTCCAGTACTGCATCTATCACTTCCTGTACCTATTAGAGCAAAATGCCAATCCAAACCTCACTTTTCTTACCTATAAAATGGGGATATAGTCTAACTTGAGTTGTGGTTATTAGGATTCCTTGATATAAAGCAATGGTTCTCTACTTTCACATGCATCAGAGTCACCTGCAAAGGTCTGTTAAAACATTAATTGCTAAGTCCCACTTACAGAGTTTCTGATTCAGTGGGTCTGGGGTAAGGCCTCGCAATCTGCATTGGTAACAAGTTCCACATGATGCTGAAGCCACTATTCTTGACACCACACTTTGAGAACCAATGCACAGAGACTAAAATAAAACTGTTGTTCAATAAATGGCTTCTCCTCATCCTCTACTCTTCCCTTTCCAAAAGTCAACTGTCATTATCCTATGAAAATAGAACTCTGAATACATATTATGTAATCAGTCCATTAGCAGGGAATACCCATCTCCAACACATCTACTGAGAGACTGCATAAACAAAAGGTCAAAGGCCAGATCATAGGTAAATACAACCCAAACCTGCAGCTACAAGCCCAGGCAACCAACCTATTACCTGCAATAACCAGTCTAGGAAGTCAGACTGGTTGCTGTCTAGCAACTAACCCAGGAAGCCGAACAATAATCCCCTTAAAAATCTGAACAAAGCCACACTATCTATGATGGTGCCTGGGGAACATAGCAAGATCTCATCTCTTTAAAAAAAAAAAAAAAAATCAGCACGAAGTGGCCAGGAAATGATTAGTCACTGACAGTTTCCCTAATTTTTGCTCCTGCTTCCAATGTAGGACCAACCAGAGTAAGCCAAAAATGCACCCTTAACTAATCACACAGGTCACTATGCTTTTAGCTGGCTCACCTTCAGCTTCCCCACGGTAACAGCCTCCAATCAGAACACACCTGAAGCCTTCCCTTTTTTCCACTCTAAAGTTTACCCAGGTGGGCACGGTGTCTCACATCTGTAATCCCAATACTTTGGGAGGACGAGGTGGGAAGATCACTTAAGCCCAGGGCTTCAAGATGAACCTGGACAACATGGTAAGACCCAGTGTCTACAAAAAATAAAAATAAATTAGCTGGGCATGGTACCACATGCCTGTGATCTCAGCTACTCAGTGGTGACTGAGATGAGAGAATCACTTGAGCCTGGGTGGTCGAAACTGCAGTGAGCTATGATCATGCCCCTGCCACTCCACATGGGTAACAGAGAAAGATCTTATCTCCAAGGAGAAAAAAAAAGGTTTCACATTCCTCTGTCTTCCTTGACACTCCACCAAATCTAAGAGATGGTGGCAGATTCCCTAGCCCTGTAAAGCAAGCTCTGAATAAGGAGCCATTGTTTGTACTCACTTGGGTAGTCCTCATTTATTTCCACAACCAGAATAAAATCAGTTAATTATTTTTGCGATACTTTTGCTCCTTAACTTAGAATTCCTTCTTCTGAGACAGCATGGTATAGGGCAGGGGGGACATGCTTTGGAACCAGAAAGACCTGGATTTTGAAATCTGACTTCTCCAGCTATTACCTTATGCAAGTTCTACAATCTCTTTGAACGTCCATTTCCTTACTGATATTCTCCATGAAGGGAACAATAAGCACCTACTTCTTAGGGCTGCCCTAAGAAGAGAAAATAAACACAAAGGGGCACAATGCCTGACACAGAGTAAGGGTCAATGAAGTCAGTTGCTCTGATTGGGCTGTTTTTCAGCTTTGAAACATTTAATCCTGTGAATATGAACCTACTAATGTTAGGTTTTTAAGGGTTTTGTTTGTTTGTTTGTTCTATTTGTTTTTAAGTAATGTTATTGGGAGTAGAAAGCCAAGTCCCTCACTTTAGAAAGCAAAAGATGAGTGTTACAGCTTTGCCATACTGTTTTGACTACTGTGACAGAAAACGACCCAAAGCAGTTCATGTAAAATCTCATCAACAGAACTAAAGGACACCCAAGACTCCCAAAGACTGACTTTCAACTGATAAATAACTCAGTAAATCAGGCTGTTCTCTCAGGGCTTGATTTGATTACCTCCATTCTTCTCTCAACCTGCTTCTTTTGCTTACTCAGCCTGCACTTGGCCCTTAAAAATGGCCACCCGAAGATGGTAAAGATCTATCCCTTCGCCGGGTGTGGTGGCTCATGCCTGTAATCCCAGCACTTTGGGAGGCTGAGGCAGGCAGATCACCTGAGGTCAGGAGTTCGAGACCAGTCTGACTAATATGGTGAAACCTCGTCTTAAAAAAAATAATAAAAAATTTAAAAAATTTAAAAAAAGATCTATCCCTTCATAAAGATTTGGGTTACACAGGTGTATGCATTTGTCGGAATTCATCAAATGGTACACTTAAGACATAGGCATTCCACTACACTTAATGTATCTATTCTCATTCTGTCTCCCTTACTAGGACAAAAAGGGAATCATATTCAACACTGAATCCTCCACGCTAGCACAATGCCTAGCATGTAGCTGAATCTCAGGAAATGCTTCATTATTAAACAAAGGAAGAAAACTGAAGAATTTGAGAAAGTCTACTTATTGGGATTTATTCTGAAAGATGTACTAAAAGTTCACAGTTTAATTAATGATTACATTCCAGTGAATTAATGTAAACATATTTAAATTTTAATCATTATAAAGAGACCTATATTTATAAGCAAACAATTAGTGACTTAATTAAGGTGCGAGTTGTTCAGTGTACATGACTCTACCACCACCTAGTGTAAATAAATGCTCATTACCACATTTGGAAATTCCCTAAAGACAAAGAATCTCCAAACGGGTTGGTGGGTCACAAGGTAACAAACTTCAACCACAAACATTCACCAGGTACCTGCCGGTTCTGGAAATTATGCCAGGCTCCATAAGGACAGACACAGCTCTTGTCTGTTTTGATCACCGCTATATCCTCAGGGCTTAGGCAAAGCACTCTGCTGGCCTGCAATAAGTATTTGTTAGCTGACTGACAAGATTCTGGGAAAAGGAGACTAAGTTATCTTCAGGAAAGACATTCAGCCATTCCAAATCAATTGAATTTTATAGACAATGAAATATTATTCTGCACTAAAAATAAACGACCTATCAAACTATGCAAAGACACCGAAAAAACGTAAATGAATATTACTAAGTGAAAGAAGCCAATGTGAAAAGGCTACGTACTGTATGAGTCCATCTATATGACATTCAGGAAAAGGCAAAACTATAGAGACAGTAAAAAGATCATTGATGACCAGGAGCTGGGGAGGGAAGGGACGAATACGTAGAGCACAGGGAATTTAGGGGGCAGTGAAATCACTCTGTATGATACTATGATGGTGGACACATGTCATTACACATATGTCAAAACCCGTAGGATTTACAACACCAACGGTGAACGCTAATGTAAACTATTCACTTTGGGTGATAATGATGTTATTGTAAGTTCATCGATTGCAACAAACGTGCCACTCTGGTGGGGGATGTGCATGTGTAGAGGAAGAGGGTCTATGGGAACTCTGTATTTTGCACTCAATTTTGCTACATACCTAAAACTACTCTAAAAAGTAGTTTTTTAAAAAGCCAATGGAATTTTTTTACTCTAACTTTAGATATCAAGTAAGTAAAATCCAAATCTAATACGTACATCAAAAATAGGATACTGTTTTTTAAATGCCTACATAAATGCTCAATAAAAGTTATTTCCTCACCTCTATAGCACAGCCGCAACCCGTTACCCCTATGTAGTTGACACAAAGTGGCTGTGAAGAAGTCACTGTTTCTTTATCTATGAAATCAAGACAGCAGGACTAAATCTCTCACTTCCTTTTCTAACATTCTTTTAAATTTTAAAAGAATAGATTACAAAATCTAAATTTTCTAGGGTACAAAAAAATAAGGGCAACTGTCAAATATGTACAGCATCACAGTGACACCAAAACCTGACAATGAACACATTAAAAATTACTGTCAAATCTCACTTATGGGCCAGGGGCAGTGGCTCACACCTGTAATCCCAGCACTTTGGGAGGCCAAGTGGGTGGATAACTTGAGGCTAGGAGTTGGAGACCATTTTGGCCAACATGGCGAAACCCTGTCTCTATTAAAAATACAAAAATTAGCTAGGTGTGTTGTGCACCTGTAATTCCAGCTACTGGGGAGGCTGAGGCATGAGAATCGTGTGAACCTGGGAGGCAGAGGCTGCAGTGAGCCAAGATTGCACCTCCAGCCTGGGCCACAGACCAAGACTCTGTCTCAAAAAAGAAAAAGAAAAAAAAAAAAGAAAACTCACTTATAAATATTAGTGCAAAAACTTTAAAAGTAATAGCAATAAGAACTCATACATGCACTAAATGAAGGATAGGCTACAGATACAACTGTTTATTCCAGTGATTCAAGGATAGTTCAATATTAGGAACTCTACTCATATAAGCAACCATATAAATAAGTCAAAAAAGAAAAGTTATATGATCATCTAAGTAGATGCCAAATAGACATGATGAAATTTTTAAACCATTCCTGATTTTAACCCTTAGCAAAACAGCAATAGATGCCTATTTCCTTAACATAATGGAAAAATACATTTCATATCAGTCTATAACTAATATTTCATTGGAAACATTACTGAAACACTAAAACAATGACATAGAGAAGCATTTCTGTTGAAGTCTGGGAGGAATAAAAAAGCTTACCACTGGGCTTCTAGATTAATACTCATCTACAAGTACCATACTAGCCAATGCAAGGGAAAAAAGTCTTATGTGTGTTTTATTTATTTATCACACATTTTTACAGTGCTCACTATGTGTCAGATACTGTCCTGAACACTTTACAAATACTAAATCATTTAATCCTCAGAATAATACTATAAGGCAGTACTATTATTATCTCATTTTACAGAGGGAGAAAGTGAGGCACAGAGAACATAAGTAACTTGCCCAAAGTCACATAGCTAGCAAGTTAGTAGAAACGGGCTTAACACACAGTCATAGTTCCAGAGCCCATGTGTCTCACCATTATGCTATGTCAAACACTATCCTGGAGTGAAGGAGGCAGAAGTATCCATATATGCAGATGATATGACTACATTTACAAAATTCAAGGAAGAAAAAAGTTGAAACAGTTATAAATGAGAATTTAGCACAGTGGTTGATCATAAAATCTTGTAAAACTACAGTGTTTCTACATGTAAACAATAAAAACTTAGAAAATATACTATAAAAAGATGCTATTTATATTACTGACCAAAAACAGGGTAAAATAACTAGAAATAAAAATAAGTAGATAGCTCCTATTTGAATAAAAAATTACAGCTCTGCTGGTTTATAAGTGGACATGAACTCCAAATTTACCAAAAGGGAGGAATTCAAAAGGTATGAACTGACTTAAAATGATCCTCAGACACCTAAGTAAAAGCCACAGGGTTAAAAGCAAACGAACCCTAAAAAGGCCCACCCTTTCACTACCTACTTGCATCAGGTGAATGCAACACACTTGAGCTTTGTCAGCTAACCCAATTATGGCCAATCTTTTAGGCCAGCCCTCAACAAATTTAATACCTTGTGTTACCAGCCCAAGAGCATGGTCATGATAAAGAATCACCCTGCTGCAAACTCTTAGTAAATCTCTACTACACCATACAACAGTCCACACTGTAACTACTAAGAAAGCACTGGAGTTGCGTGAGGATCTGATGGAACAAGCAGATCTTCTAGTTGGCTCCTATTCGAATCACTTTAAGGCCTTAACAAAGGTTGAGCAGTTGATGCCTAAACATAACTCCTTCAAAGACCAGTTGAATCAGTTAGGTGACACGTGGAGAAACTGTTCACAATGCAAAAAAATAGAAATCCTGAAGAAACATACAGAGGAATGTCCCTTAAAAAGTAAGGATCATTCAACTATGAAATGAGTTAACATGGGAAACTGAGATTCTCTGCAGGAAATATTTTTATGGGATACATGTACACCCATAAAGAAACGGCTACTGAGATGGGGGGAAAATGCTTTAACTGTCACCTTAGCATCGTAACCAGTCAAGCAACCAGGCAACCATTATTTACGGAGTTGCTAGTATGGGCAACTCTGCAGCAGTTAAAATAAAATGCAACGTATGATTCCATCAAGAGAAATATTATATGCTCAGAGAAACAAACATATGAAGAGAATAGAAAGCAATACATGAAAAGAAATGCATAAGGCAAACTAATAATGGGAGAATTCTCTCTGATTTCCCATATATATTACAGGAATAAAACTCCAAGGAGCAATCAATCAGAACAGAATTTTATTTCTTTGAACTTTTAGAAGCTGAAAAGATTTGGAGATCTATAAAATGTACACAGGTAAATAATCCACGGCAGTGGTAATAAGTGATAATAAATTCTTCAAAACACACTAAAGCCTCAAGTCTCAGCAATGTGTATCATCCTATTTCATTAAAGCATATTCACTAATTAATTTTAGTAACCACAATTAATTTAACAAGACACTGTGCTAGGCTCTTAGTGAATGAGTCAAAAGGAAACACATAAAACGACTCAAATAATTCTTATATAAAGTAACAGGACTGGATGCAAGCCCTAAGGGCAGCTCTTTAACAATGAAAGGTCAGGCACGGTGGCTAATGCCTGTAATCCCAGCACTCTGGGAGGCCGAGGTGGGCAGATCACGAAGTCAGGAGATGGAGATCATCCTGGCTAACATGGTGAGACCCCATTTCCACTAAGAAAACATAAAAAATTAGCTGGGTGTGGTGGCATGTGCCTGTTGTCCCAGCTACTCAGGAGGCTGAGGCAGGAGAATCGCTTGAACCCTGGAGGCAGAGGTTGCAGTGAGCAGAGATCATGCCACTGCACCCTAGCCTGGGCAACAGAGAGAGGCTATTTCCAAAAAAAAAAAAAGAAAAGAAAAACAATGAAAGAACTGGACTGAAATCAAGTTTGTGACTAAAAACAGGCACATTTAGCTGTGCAGTCACCTCAATTTATAGTGCTGTAATAAAAGCAATATATTGGGTTAAATCAATGTCCTCCCATCCCTTAGATAACACACTCTACAATACAACATATTTATAGGTGAAGATGTGGGGTGATAATTCACATTAATTCAATAAATATATATTGAGTTATGATACTGTGCTCAGTGCCTGAAATGCTAAATTTAAGAAAACATAGACCCAGAGGTTTTTGTTTGTTTTTTAAATAAAGATTCAGTCAAGCCCAAGTCCCTGATCTGAAAGAGCTCAGGTTATAGAGAATTTCTCACTTTTAAGGAGAGAAAAAAGTATTCCTTTAAAAATAAGGTTCCTTGAAAAAGTCCTGTTTCCCAATCATTAACTGCCTAACCAAGAGGATAGAGAACTGGAAAAGCACCACATTTGCTTGTAAGAACTGAATGAAATATGAATTGGAAATAAAAATTAAATATCTCTAAAACTATCATGCTGCACTGGGTTGAATGTACATCAAGAAACTGTATTTCCAGTTCTACATTGAGAAATTTTATTTACACAAAATCTATTACACAAAGCAAGATATAACCAGCTAATATTTCACTGAGCTATTACCAAATGTTAAGAGGTTTCCTAGAAAGAAACGTGTTCTATTAAAAGCTTTAGGGACACTAAGCCTCCAAATGCTATAGAATAGGCAGATACTATAGAAAAGGCAGATACTGCCTTGAGGCAAAAATGCTAGGAGGTGATAAAATGCTTTCTTTACAATTTGCAGCCAAGTTATTACCCATGATAAATTGATAACCATTCATTAACTTTGAGAGCAATAGACAACTGGCAGGCTATTTCATGCCTCAAAGAATTGATGGCAAAAATGACAGGTGACTTTGAATTCAGAAAAGGATTCCTGGAAATTGCTACTTTCATGCATTATTTTAAATAAAATTGGAGGCAGATATAGGTATTTGCTGCTGCTAAGAATTAAAGGTCATGATTTTCTACATCAATAAAAGGATTAATGTAATGTTTATCGGTTACATCAGTCAGTCAGTCAACAACAGATACGTGAATCAGGCACTTAAAGTATATCCTGATACCTGATATCCACTCTGAGTCACAGAAGGGAAAAACTATACAAACATACATTGATAAATTAAAATGGTACGATTAAGAGTTAGGAATTACGTTTACAGGCTCTTTGCTGGCCACCTCCTTGCTGCTTACCACAATGTTGGTAATCCCAAAGGAATCTGTCTCTGGCTCCATTTTCTTCTCATTCTCCCTGTTTCTAAACTGATATATATCTAAGCCTTCAGCTATCGTCTATACTCTACCTTCTCCAGGAATACATCTCTCTTGAGTTACACTGCTTGTCAACTGTGGCTTCACATTAGCATTACTTCAGTCCATTTTAATATATACCAAGCTGTGTTCTTGTCTCCTATAAATTAAATCAGTATCTCTACAAATAGGACCAAGGCATGATTTTGTTGTTGCTTAATTTCCCTAATAGGCACTCAAGATCGAGACCCACACCTTTTATAGATCCATCACTCCAGCCATCTCCTGGTCCCCTCCACCTGAATATCTCACAAGCACCTCAAATTTCCCATATA
Source organism: Ateles fusciceps (assembly GCA_036589455.1). Taxonomy (NCBI): domain Eukaryota; kingdom Metazoa; phylum Chordata; class Mammalia; order Primates; family Atelidae; genus Ateles; species Ateles fusciceps. The sequence goes on from JAZHEH010003256.1 coordinate 2,106,138, forward strand.
ACATACCTACCCATCCAACAACACCAAGCTAAAGCATCTACTCCTCTGCCCTAACTCACCCCAAAGCATTAGGTAGTCCCTCCACCTACCTTCAGTAGTATTCTGTCTACGCCTCTGTTAAAGCATATAGCCCCATTTATTGTAACTTATATTTTCCCCATAAGACTGCTTCTTTGTCCTGTTTTGTTTGTTTTAGTATGCAAAGAACCCACAAATGAGTGGCACCAGAAGGCGATAGATAGCCAAAATTCAAAAAGACAAATCAAATACCTGTAATCATGTCTAAGGAGTCACTGCAAGGTTGGAAAACTCGGAGACATGGCTAAAGTATCATTAAGCAGGCAGACACAAGGTCAGAATTATGAGGAGGATGCAAGGGGATGGGGATGGTGTACCCAGCGCTTAGCTTTATTAACTTCGATCTGGTACACCGAATGGACCAGACTAATCCAAATCTGGCTCTGGGTTAAAGCAAATGGTCCTGTATAGTCTACTTTCCCAAAGAATATCAAAGTTAAGTTCTCCTTTGCACTCTCACTGCTACAGCCTTATATGGAGACTTCCATTTCTTGCATAGGCTTTTTCCCCTTTTTTTGCACAGACTTTTAAAACAGCATCTTAATTCATGTCCATACTGATCATTTCTGGCCACTTCAGGTAACACTGACCACAGAGTTATCTTTTAAAAGATAAATCTTTGGAAAGGTGAATGTTCAAGGGCAAGAATAAAGAAAAAATAGTAACATAAAATAACAAATCATCTCCCTCATCACTCCTCTATTGGAAGCTCTCTATTTGGAAAATAAGGTCCATGAGGTCAGGAGTTCAAGACCAGTCTGGTCAACATGGTGAAGCACCATCTCTACTAAAAATACAAAAAAATTAGCCATGGTGGCAGGCACCTGTAATCCCAGCTACTTGGGAGGCTGACACAGGGGAGAATTGCTTAAACCCAGGATGTGGAGGTTGCAGTGAGTGGAGATCATGCCCCTGCACTCCAGCCTGGGCAAGAGAGCGAGACTCTGCCTCAAAAAAAAAAAAAAAAGAAAGGAAGAAAAGAGGGTCCAAATTATCTAACACGGCCTACACAGCCTTTTTGAACTTGGCTCTAACCAATATCTCCAACCATTCTCCCACAAAATCAATACTACATTCACACCCAATGTTCTTCATCAGTTCACAAGTTAGTGCTTTTATACAAGCTGTGTGTACAGCAAAAGTACCCAATCCACTGCCTACCTACCATCCAAAATTTACAGATCCTGCAGAAATCAGCTCAAATTGTACCTCTTCAGTAAGGCTGTTTATAACTATACCAGAATAAATGGACATCCCCATTCACAACTGATTATTTCCAAAAGTTTTTCTGGAGGCCCTACTATGTGACACTTACTGGCCTAAACATTCCTATAGTATTTTGTTCAAACTTGCGTTATGACAGTTATAAAGTTATATTAAAAACGTGTGATTTTATCACCTCCATTTGTCCGTTCATTTCCTGAAGACAGCAACCATTATTTTCTGGTCCAGCTTTCCTGTTTTTCTGACTTCGGTCCAAGAGGGGCTCAGGACTCCATGTTGTGCCTAATAAAGACTCCCCTGATGGCAGGTCACAGCTGTGGGCACCTGAGTGTCAGGTTACAAGGACAGTTTTAAAAATAATGACTGAGCCCACATGTAGAATACAAATAGAGAGCCAAGAAAGTGAAGAAGGGTCAAAATGCAAAGTATACAGGTCTTCCATCTCAGATAAGAAAACCAGAGGTAAAAGTAAGAAACAAGACAAGCAGAGTTGGAAAAACTGAAGACCAATTTTGAACTAATATCATCAACACAGCTCATCTGTGCATGACATGATATACTTTGCTGGAACAGGGCCATAACCTTCAAGTACAAAAGTCATTCTAAATACAGTGCATTATATCCATCTTTGTTAACTATTCTGCAGCCTAACCTAGTGCCAGGAACACGTGTTGTGAAAGTGTGCTGAATTAATACTTTTGCAAGTAATGATTATAACATAAATGCATACATTCTATGTGTATTCATCTGACCCAGTAGGTAAAACAAAGCCACTGGAAATACGGAATTTTAGAATGGGATATTGATATGGTTTGGCTCTGTGTCCCCACCCAAATCTCAAATTGTAATCCCCATGTGTTGAAGGAGGGGCCTGATGGGAAGGGTGACTGAATCATGGGGGCAGACTTTCCCCTTGCTGTGCCTGTGACAGAGTTCTCACAAGATTTTGTTATTTGAAAATGTGTAGCACTTCCCCCTTCACTCTCTCCTGCTCTGCCATGGTAAGACTCCCGCTTCCTCTTCGCCTTCCTGTTTCCTGAGACCTCCCAGTCATGTTTCCTGTACAGCCTGTGGAATCGTGAGTCAATTAAACTTCTTTTCTTCATAAATTACCCACTCTCACATAGCTTTTTATGGCAGTGTGAGAACAGACTAATACAGGCATCACATCTAAAACCAGTGACTTGAAACTTCTAATGCATGGCATACAGTAAATATCAAAAGACTAATTTATTCCACCACATATAAGTCCCATACAGTATTAAAGCCTGGAACCAAAATATAAAACAATCAGGAGCTTTGGAAATAAACCGCCATGTGGACTGAAGATTCTTCTGTCATTTTTCTGCAGAGGAAACCATTCTGCAGCCAAAAAACAAACAAAAGCCACAAAGAGAGAAGCAGAGATGAAAAAACACAAGATAACATGCTTAGGCTCTTGAAGGCTTTCCAGTTCCTGGTTTCACTCCTTTCCCAAATCAGAAGACACACCCCTACGCTTGATTTCTGTGAGATACCCTGAATCCTTTTAATATATTCTTCTTTGCTTCAGCTAACACTGGTTTCTATTACCTGCAAACAAAAGAATTTCATACCAAGCATAAGTATCAGAGTGCTTTACCTCCACTGCCTTTATTATATCCAAGAACTTCATTGCCAAAAACATCTATTCCTTTTTATAACACCAATTTCACTTCTCACTCCTCCTTCCAATTACCAATTCATTCAATTAATATCTACTGAGCACCCGCTCTAGCACTTAGTATCAGAAAGATGAATATGTCCTGGTCTCTGCACTCAAGCTTGCCCTCAGAGACCACCTTTTTTCAAACTGTGGATCTTGATCAATTTGTAAAATCAATTTAGTGGGTCCTGAGAAGTACTTTTTAATATTTGAAATATAAGAAAATTAAAACAGTGCATCACAAGAAACATGGTTAAATATTATTTTCCACAGTTTTTGTTTCAGTTACATATGTGTTTATACTGAATAGCAATATAGTATGTATATCTCACTGTGGGTCATGAACAAAGAATTTGAAAAATACCAATAGGTTCCTATTTCCTAATAATCTCAACAAACACCAAGGAAGAAGTAAACCAAAAGCTGTGCCTTAGAAAATCCTTTAGTGCTTTAATTAATAAAAAATAATTTCAGTTGGTGTATTCCCAGTTTATGCTGATTTTATAAGTACTTGAAAACAGTTGTTGGTTTGCCTCAAGTAGATTAAACATTTCATCTTGTTTATAGTTTTAATTAGCTAAACAAATCCTTTTCTCTTTGCCCTGAACAGTACAAAGAAACTTCAAAATCAGCATGTCAGAATTATTATAAACTCCTAATTAGCTAAGTACAAATTTAGTACATTTCTACCACACTTACAATGAATGCTGACTGAGCTAAATAAACCCCAGTCATCATAAGGGTACCTATCAGCCACAAGGTTACAGGCCATGACAAGTTAGCCTGAAGAAAAGCCCTTGAGGCAGAAGACAGCTATGCTCAAACATTATTAAAGGCATACAATGACTCTAAATTGTTTAAGGTAACTCCTGAAAAACATAAGTTAAACAGAATGTAAAAATACATCAAATAAGCGCTGGGCATCTTCTAGTATTTCTTGTGTAAGAATCTGATTTTGTTTCAAAGAAAATTAATTCAATCATGTTTATTCTGTAGTTTAAAGGCTGTCCACCTTTATCAGAGAGTGGAAATTTTGATTAGTCAACAAGAATATTTCCTAAACACCTAGTACATGCTGCCCCAGGTATTATGCAGAACACTACATATAATGTGGAAAACCATAAGATACTTCCAAATTATATATATGTTAAATATGTTAAAATCCACAGTAAAATCTTAGAACAATTTTAGTGCCAAAAATAATCATAACACAAACATGTTTCTGTAGAATGATAAAAATCATACAAGGCATAGCAATCTATTTCCATGTGTTTTCAAAAACATATACTTACTACTTATCTGTTTGTTTTGGTAGAAAGAATTAGGTAACTAAAGGCTAAGAAAAAATACGTAAAAAAATTAAAATTGAGAAAATGTATTCATTCGCAAACATCTTTCTTCTTAAACACAGGAAAAGTACCGCTATTAGTTGGTTTTTCGCAGTGCCACATACTTCTGGCATACCTGTGTTCAAGTATTCATTCTTATTTATTCTAAATTAATTGATTGTCTGCCTAATTCTAGAGAAGTAAAGATGAAGGCACTCACCGTTTAGAAAAGGAACAAGCATATAAACCTAAATGTAATTTAATTTTCAAAGTGCAACACAGAGTAGGGTACCAATCTAGTCTGTTGTGGTACAGAGGGCAAGGAAGTCTTCCACAAAAGAGGTGGAATCTAAAACAAAGGGTAGGAGGCATCCAGGTCAAGGTCTGGTTTCTGAACACCTTTACCTTGGTGGAGGTGTGGAAAGCCTAGCATCCTGAGTTACAGGCATGGCAGGAAGAATTAGCCTGCTGGTCTAGCGACTTCTCCCGCAGATGCTGCAGGACCCCAGGCCTACAGGCCTCGAGAACTGTGCTCCACAGTGATGAGCTGTACCCCCATCCTCGGGCCTGCCTCTCCCACAACCCCATGGGAGCCTGGCCTCAAGTCATAGGCCCCATCTGTGCTACTGTGTCCACTGGGAATTGTACACCTGAGCAATGGAAGGGGCACACAGACCCTACCACCCACAAAACTGCACCTCAGACCACCCCATCTTTGGGTACATCCATTGACTCAGAGACTTGGAGAGCAGGAGAATCACCTTCAGACCGATTGGTATAGCTGAAACAAACTCAGCCTGGAGCTCAGAGAAGGGTCAGAACTGGAAGGCTACACAAACACACTAAGGATTTTGGACTTTATGTTGTAAGAAGTCAGGATCCAGAGAAATCTTAGATAGCTCACTCTATCAGCTAACAAAAAAACAGATTAGTAAATAAGAAAGAAATGAGCATTAAGAAACATTTTAGGCCAAAACGAGATACATGTTACATAGTTTGCTAGTAAACAAAGCAACAAAATACATTTTAATTGAGTAGAAAAAAAAAAGAAAAAACAAATCAGTAGCGGATAGCAAAATCACATTTAAGAGGGAGGGATGACATCCAGGTGAGAAACTGGGGGCCTGAACTGTTTAGTTGGCATGGAAAAGAAAATGTAAGAAAAACTTGGTGATATAGGAAGGAAAATGAAATGAACTTGTTGAATGACTGCAATGAGCGTTGACAAAAGGAAAAAGTTAAGGAGTGGTTCAAGATGAGGCAGAGAGGGACATGTTGGCATGGTAACAATCTGAAGCCCTTAACTAAGTGAGAACAGTAGCTAGGAGGGGAACAAAAATGAGAATACCAGGTGACAAATTAGGAGACTAAGAAAGAAATTTAGGCAAGAGGTTATGGTATGATAGTTTCAACTAGGATGATGACAGCAGAGATACAACGATATACCTATATGTGAGAAACATTCTACTGCTGAAATCAACAGGCTTTGCAGTTTTTAGGCTAACAGGTCAGGGAGAGGAAAAAAAGATGTCAAGGATACTTTCCAGGTTTCTCACAAGGACAAAACAGTGGTACCATTTACTGAAATAAGGAAGGTGGGAAAGAAGCAAATTTAAGAATGAAGATTGGAAACACTGTTTTAAACATGTTAAATTTCCAGCTCCTCTGAAATATCCAAGTTGAAATATCAACTAGACAGTTAAATACAAGAGTGTGGAATTCAAAAGGAAGGTCTATTTAGACTGAAATATAATTTCAAGAATAACTATTATATAAGTAATTGCAACTCTGTATGACAACAGAGGAGGAGTATGGACTGAAAAGATGGCCTTTTCAGGCCTGTTTAGACCTGTTTCTAAACAGGTCTAAAAATCTAAACTTTAGACGGCAGGGGAGGATGAGCCTGCAAAGGAAGCTGGAGTCTTCGATTATAAACAAGTTTTTGAGAAATGTGGTTATGAAGAAGAGGAGATGATACAGTAGCCTTAAGAAGTATAAGGCAAACAGAGAGGGTGCTGTTTGTTTTCTTTTTGAGGGAAGACAATATAGCATATTTAAGAGCTGATGGGAATGTATCAGGAGAGAGAGAAAAAGGTTTAAAGACAGACAAGAAAAGGCCTGGTGCAGTGGCCTACTCCTGTAGTCCCAGCATTTTAGGAGGCCAAGGTGGGCGAATCACTTGAGCTCAGAAGTTCAAGACAAACCTAGGCAACATGGCAAAACCCCATCTCTACTGAAAAATTTTTAAAAATTAGCCAGGGGTGGTGGCATGTGCCTGTGATCCCAGCTACTCAAGAGGCTGAGGTGGAAGGCTCACTTCAGCCCAGGAGGCGGAGGTTGCTGTAAGCCATGACTGCTCCACTGCACTCCAGCCTTGGTGATAGAGCCAGAACCTGTCTCAAAAAAAAAAAAAAAAAAAAGAAGGTACACGAGAAAGAGAGAAAATATTCAATAGCATAAGTTTCCAAGAAGACCAAAATATATGAGATCCATGACCCATGTGAAGAGCTTAGCCCCTCCTCTCAAGATGGCATCTAGCTAAACAACCGTTTGTGTGTCTTGAGGACAGTGTTGAGGAAGCAGTCTTGGAGCCACATAACATCCTCTAAATTCTCTGTTTTCTGACTCACTGTGTTAAGATTAGTCTGGACTTACCATGAAATTGTTAGCCACTAAAGTACAACTGGTCCTGTGTGCTTTTTTCTTCCCCCCCATGTATCTGTTAATGTTTATTTATTAGTACTAGCATCTTCCTTTGTTCTCTATGTTAAAGCAAAGAAAGAAGAGGGTTTTGCCATATAATCTGATTTTAACTTGACTTGGGAAAATTAAGATTGTCATTTAATAAATCTTCTTGCTTTAAGAAATAAATTCCTTGTGTTTACAACTAATTGATCACAACCAGCTACGGATTTCTTCATTCCTTCTACTCCCACTGCTTTACTTGGCAAGAAAAAAAGAAAGAAAAATTCCTTGAAGATGAGGAATACAAACTGCAGCAATAAAATATAAATCAAATAAAAGCATCTCAGCTAAACCTCTTTTTTTGTTTTCTAGATGTTACTATCCTTCCAGATGGTAATTAAGAAAAGACAGAAAAATGCCTAAACACCAGCTGATGTTTTCTTGTCAAAATCTGTTTCATCAGACCCAGTGGATATGGCAGGAGATGGTATTCTACCAAATAATTCGGATTCTCTTTCTAAAGACCTGAATTGTTTCAGGAAAAATAAAGTAATTCACAAATGAGTAATAACACACTTGTAGGAGTAACCAGGAGCTTCTATCGCTCTGTAAATGAACAAAACATAGCAGCACCTACTTCTAAAACTGTGCCAAATGCATCACTAATAACTCCTCGACGATATGGGGAATCAGTGCTGGTAATTAACATAAATTAACGAAGGAAGTTCAAAAGTTCAGAAGAAATATTAAAAGAACACCTATCAGAGGTGGGCACGGTGGCTCATGCCTATAATCCCAGCACTTTGGGAGGCCAAGGCAGGGGAATTGCTTGTGCCCAGGAGTACCAAACCAGCACCAGCCTGGGCAACGCAGTGAAACCACAGCTCTACAAAAAATTTAAAAGTCATCTGGATTATTAAAAAATGAATTTTAAAAAAATGATGCTGGCAAGGCTGCAGAGAAAAAGGAACACTTGAACATTGTTTTTTTTGTTTGTTGGTTGGTTTTTCCTTTTTTTGAGACAATCTCGCTCTGTTTCCCAAGCTGGAGTACAGTGGCACAATCTCAGCTCACTGTAACCTTGCCTCCTGGGTTCAAGCAATTCTTATGACTCTGCCTACTGAGTAGCTGGGATTACAGATGAGCACCACAACACCCAGATAATCTGTCTATTTTTAGAAGATATGGGGTTTTGCTACATTAGCCAGGTGGGTTTTGAACTCCTGGCCTCATGTGATCCAGCTGCCTCAGCCTCTGAAAGTGGTGGGATTAGAGGCTGAGCCTCTGCTCTAGGCCACTTAGACACTGCTGGTGGTAATGTAAATAAGTTCAACCATTGTAGAAAACAATGTGGTGATTCCTCAAAGACCTAAAAACAGAACTATCATTCGACCCAGCAATCCCATTACTTGGTATATGCCCAAGGGAATATAAATCATTCTAACCTAAAGACACATGCACGTGTATGTTCACTGTAGCACTATTCACAACAGCAAAGACACAGAATCAACCTAAATGTCCATTAATGGTAGAATGCATAAAGAAAATGTGGTACATATATACCATGGAATACTATGCAGCCCTAAAAAGAACAAGATCATGTCCTGTGCAGGAACGTGGATGGAGCTGGAGGCCATCATCCTTAGCAAACTAACACAGGAACAGAAAACCAAATACTGCATGCTCTTGCTTAAAGGGGGAGCTATATGACAAGAACACATGGACACAAGGAGTAGAACAACAGACACTGGGGCCTACTTGAGGGTGGAGGTTGGGAGGAGGGAGAGGAGCAGAAAAACAACTATTGGGTACCAGACTTAATATGTGGGTGACAAAGTAATCTATATAACAAATCCACATTACATAAGTTTACCTATATAAAAACCTGCACATGTACCCCTGAACCTAAAATAAAATTTTTTTAAATAAAAATTAGTTGGGCATGGTGGCACACGCCTACAGCTCCAGCTACTCAGGAGGCTGATGGGGGAGGATCAATTGAGCCAGGGAAATCAAGGCTCACTCTATTACTTAGGACAGGAGAGACACATCATTTGGCAGAATTAGGTTTTCACATACTTTAGGATGCTACCTGTTTTGCTTGAACAACCCAACATAATTATAAAGGAAATAATAAAAATATAAGAGCAGAAATAAATGAAATGGAGACTAGAAAAACAATACAAAAGATCAATGAAACAAAGAGCTGTTTTTTTAAAACACATAAAATTGACAAACCTTCAGCTAGAATAAGAAAAAAAGGGGGAAGACGCGAATCAATAAAATCAGCGATTTTAATTTAAAACCTTTAGCTAGATTTAAACCTTTAGCTAGAAACAAAAAAAAAAGAGGGAAGACTCGAATCAATAAAATCAGAGATGAAAAAGAGACATTACAACTGAAATACACAACTACAGGTCAACCAAAAAGAGATAAATTCCTAGACATATACAATCCAAAATAAAATTCTTCCCTCAAAAAAAAGCCCAGGACCTAATGGCTTCACTGCTGAACTCTATAAAACAATTAAATAACTAGTACCGATTCTTCTCAAACTATTCCAAAAAATGGAAAAGAGGGAATACTTCCAAACGCATTCAACAAAGCCAGCATTACTCTGATAGCAAAATCAGACAAACACAGCAAAAGAAGAAAATTACAGACCAATCCCTGATTAACATAGAGGCAAAAATCCTCAACAAAATATTTGTGAACCAAATTCAACAGCACATCAAAAAGATCATTCAACAGTACTTGCAGAGGCCAAGGTGGGCAGATTGTTTGAGCCTAGGACTTCATGACCAGTCTGGGCAACATGGCAAAACCCCTACTAAAATTACAAAAATTAGCTGGGCATGATGGCACATGCCTATAGTCCCAGCCCACAGAGGTGGGAGGATCACTTAAACCCAGGAGGTGGAAATTACAGTGAGCCATGATCCCATCACTGCACTCCAGCCTGGGCGACAGAGTGAGACCCTGTATCAAAAAAAACTAAAGAAATAAAAAAAAGAAAAGATCATTCATCATTTTGGAGTGGGATTCATCCCAAGGAATGCCAGGATGGTTTAACATAAGAAATCAATAAACATGATACATCACATTGACAGAATGAAAGACAAAACATATATGATAATTTCTATAGATGCAGAAAACGGCATTTAACAAAATTCAACATGCCTTTTAAAAAAAATTTATGGCCAGGCATGGTGGCTCTCTCTTCTAATCCCAGCACTTTGGGAGGCTGAGGCGGGTGGATCACCTGAGGTCCGGAGTTCAAGACCAGCCTGACCAACATGGAGAAACCCCGTTTCTACTAAAAATACAAAATTAGCCGGGCATGGTGGGGCATGCCTGTAATCCCAGCTACTCGGGAGGCTGAGGCAGGAGAATCACTTGAACCCAGGAGTCGAAGGTTGTAGTGAGCCAAGATCACACCATTGCACTCTAGCCTGGGCAACAAGAGCTAAACTCCATCTAAAAAAAAAAAAAATTTACAGTTCAGGCATGGTGGCTCACGTCTGTAATCCCAGCACTTTGGGAGGTTGAGGCGGGCATATCGCTTGAGCTCAGAAGTTCGAGACTAGCCTGGACAACATGGCAAAACCCCCACCTCTACAAAGTATACAAAAATTAGCCAGGCATGGTGGCACATGCCTGTAATCCCAGCTACTCGAGAGGCTGAGGCAGGAGAATCGCTTGAACCCGGGAGGTGGAGGTTGCAGTGAGCAGAGATTGTGCCACTGCACTCTAGCCTGGCGACCGAGCAAGAAGGCTCCATTTCAAAAATAAATAAATAAAGGAAAAGGTAAGACTCCTCCTTAGAAGAAAATAAAGATATAAATGTGGAGGGAACCATAATGATTCAGGCAAGAACCAATCAAGAGTAGATGTTAACTCTCTGGTGGAAAAAAAATGATGAGGAATAGATATTTGCATGGTCTCCACATATCTCCCCACAGACTGTCTTATTAGTTACAAGGGGAAAAACAGGAACTACCCACTCCAGGCTGTATCTTAACCAGGTGATTAAAACTTCGCCAACCAGGAGCAGATGTGCTTCCTGGTGTGATATCCTGAGAATGACACAATATCACTATCACACATGTACTACATAAACAATGTCTTATGTAATACTCTGGCTGGGGTTGAAAAATTCAAGTTTAACTATGAGGAATCATCAGACAAACCTAACTTAAGGTTTTTATTCTATAAAATAACAGGCTTGCATTCTTCAAAAATATTAATATCATGAAAGATGAGAAAAGACTGAGGAACTACTCCAAATTAATGGAGACTAAAAAGACATGACAACTACATGTATTAACAATATATAATCCAGTGCAGCCAGGTGCAGTGGCTCATGCCTGTAATCCCAGCACTTTGGGAGGTCGAGGATCACCTGAAGTCAGGAGTTCAAGACCAGCCTGGCCAACATGTCAAAACCCCATCTCTACTAAAAATACAAAAAAAATTAGCTAGGCGTGGTGGTGCACACAGGTAATCCCAGCTACTCAGGAGGCTGAGGCAGGATAATTGCTTGAACTTGGAAGGCGGAGGCTGCAGTAAGCCGAGATCACACCACTGCATTCCAGTCTAGGAGACAGAGCACGACTCTGTCTCAAAAAATATATATATATGTATACACACATATATAGTGGATATGCATGTATATATGCATATACACACACACACACACACACACACACACACACACCATCCTACACTAGATCTCAGACTAAAGGAAAAAAAATGAAACAAAGAACATTATGACAACATTGACAAAATGGAAAAATGAACTAGCGATGAAAAGTATTAATGTGAAGGTTAAATATTTTGGATTTGACTAAGTGTAGAATGGTTATATAAAAGAATATCCTTGTTCTTAGGAAAGAGACACTAAAGTAGTAAGTAAAGAGACATTACGTATGCAGCCTACTCTCAAATAGTTGAGAAAAATAAATGATATTTATGTATCTGTGTTGGGGGGGCGGTATATAGATAGAGAGGAAATAAATATGATAAAGCCAATGGAGCAAATGTTAAAATTTGTTGTACTTAAATAAAGGGCATGTAAGAGTTATCTGTACTAGTCTTCCAACTTTCCTGTAATTTTAAAATTATCCCAAAATAAAGCTTTGTAAAAGCAGTTTGACCAAATTTAAAAGATAATTTTAGGGTCTTGATGTTCCCCAGGCTGGAGTACAGTTGTGCGATCACAGCTCACTGCAGCCTCAAACTCCTTGGCTGAAGTGATCCTCCTGCCTAAGCCTCCCCAAGTAGCTGGGACTACAGGCACATGCCACTGCTCCCAGCTAATTCTCTTTTCTGTAGAGACATGGTCTTGCCATGTTGCCCAGGCTGGTCTCAAAATCCTGGCCTCAACTGATTTCCCACCCTTGGCCTCCCAAAATGCTGGGATTACAGATGTGAGCCACCATGCCTGGCCCCATATTTTAAAATAAGACTACATTCACATGTCATCTTTAATTTCAACCATATAAGCAAGCTAACAAAATATACTTTCCCATGAAGAAGACCTAAAAATTAATGTGATATAAAGCATAGATAAATATTTTATGAGAGGATTAAAACTTCAACTACCATGGCAATTATGCACTGGTGCTGTGCTTACTGCTGCAGTTGGATCTCACTCTGGGCTCATCAGGGATCCCCTAGTAAGATCAAAACACTTTATCTCTTATCTATAAATAGATCGTTACGTTTGCATAGAAAGTTTTACACAGATGCAGAACGACTGCTCCTTAACTAGGCTAACAACTACACAGGTACCAAATTTGCCTCCTAATCTCAGTGGCTTTAAAAGCTAATTCGCAGGAAGCACAACTCAAATACAGAAACTGAAGGACAATCAGTCCAATTTTGGGGAACGAAAACCTAAAGTAGGTGCTACTTGTGATGTATTATGCTCTGAATAAGTCTATTAAAAGCATGTAAGCATTCAACCAAAATATTTGATTTTAATTTTTCAATGATTCCGGATGTTCTTTAAGTTAAAAAAAAAAAAAAAAAAAAAGAAAGGAAGGAAGAATAAAACCAAAGGTTAAACAGGCAACACTCCAGCCCAAGCCACAAAGGGCTTCGGAAAAACAACACTCCTACAAATCCACCCACCTAGCACCCATACAGAAAGTGCCATATGTAATTATGATAATCAGAGGCTTGTGATATTGTGGGGGAGGAAAAAAAAATAACAGAAAAGTGACAGGCAGCCCTTTCGGCAATTTAATGAGTAGATGTGCTTCTACAATAGCTGGAAGCACCTTTTATTACATTGTTTTTTGTTCTCATTGTTTTTCGCTATACTTGCTAAAATTAGAGTTTTATTTTGCTTTTAAGTTTTTAATCAAAGCAATATATACCATATGATTAAAATATCAAATAGGCTGGGCATAGTGGCTCAAGACTGTAATCCTGCACTTAGGGAGGCCGAGGTGGGCAGATCACTTGAGCCCAGGAGTTCGAGACCAGCCTAGGCAGCATACTGAGACCCTGTCTCCACAAAACAACAGAAAAACTTAGCTGGGCATGCTGGCATGTGCCTGTAGTCCCAGCCACTGGGGAGGCTGAGGTGGTAGGATTGCCTAAGCCCGGGAAGTCATGGCTACAGTGAGCCGTGACCGCACTGCTGCACTGCAGTCTGGGTGACAGAGCAAGATCCCATCTCCAAAAAAAAGTCAAACAGCACAAAAAGCTTCCTTCTCCTGCTCCCCAAGGCAATAATAGCTAACCATTTCATTTCAGGGGGTCTCTGGCAGTTACTCTTAAATTCCTTCTTTTTTTTTTTTTTAATGGAGTCTCACTCTGTCACCCAGGCTGGAGTGCAGTGGGGCAATCTTGGCTCACTGCAACCTCTGCCTCCCAGCTTCAAGTGGTTCTCCTGCCTCAGCTTCCCGAATAGCTGCAATTACAGTCACATGCCACCACACCCAGCTGATTTTTGTATTTTAATAAGACTGGGTTTCACCATGCTGGCCAGGCTGGTCTTGAACTCCTGACCTCAGGCGATCCACCCACCTTGGCCTTCCAAAGCACTGGGATTATAAGCGTAAGCCACTGTGCCCAGCCTCAAATTTCTAAATAATACGCTTTTATCATTATTTATCACCTTTAAATATCTATAAGATATTACCCATTAGGACACAATGCTTCAACCAACTTATAATTCCCACAAAAACACCTCTCCTCCACTCTTAATGTATCTCACTAATTTTAGTTCTTCTGTTGGTCACTTTTAAGATAAATTTCAAGTTTTATTTTTTGGTCTATCAACTACAAAATATCTTTATTCTCACCTCAAAAATAAGGCTATCAGAACCTGTACCCATTCTTCTACATAAGGTAACAGGAAAACCAAGAAAATACAGTATTATGTTCGCATTAGGAGAAGCAGGTATTTCAAGAATAAGAGACACATGAGCCATCAGGAAAATGCAAATCAAAGCCACAAGGAGATCTGTCTGTAACCCACTGCAATAACATACAACAAGCACTGGTAAGGGTGTGGAGAAACTGGGAGCTTTGTGCACTGTTGGTGGGAATATAAAACGACACTGCCACTTTGGAAAATCGTCTGGCAGTTCCTCCCGATTAAACATAGAATTACTATATAATCCAGAAATTCCAGTCCTAGATATACGCCCAAAAGAAATGAAAACATGTCCACACATAAATCTATACTCGATTGTTTATAAAGACTTTATTCACAATCTCCCCAACATTGTGCTAAGTAAAATAAGCCAGACACAAAAGGAAAAACGTATAATTCCACTTATATATCTAGAATAGGCAAATTCGTAGAAACAGGAAATAGACTACAGGTTACCAGGGTAGGGAATAATGTTATCATTATTGCCTAATGATTACAGAGCTTCTCTTTAGGGTGATGAGAAAAGCTTTGGAAACAGAATGATGATGGCTGTACAACATTGTGAATTTAACTAATGCCACTGGATTGTATACTTTGAAATAGCAAATTTTATGTCATAAAGAAAATTGATGGGCAGAAAACTATCGAAAAAATAGCTAAGAAAGGGCAAAATGTAAACAGTGAGACTAGGAAGCTATTGCAATTGGCAAGAGATAATGTGAGTTAGAACAGGATAACTAGGCCGGGCACAGTGGCTCACACCTGTAATCCCAGCACTTTGGGAGGCCAAGGCAGGCAGATCACGAGGTCAAAAGATTGAGACCATCCTGGCCAATATGGTGAAACCCTGTCTCCACTAAAAATACAAAAAATTAGCTGGGCGTGTGGCACGTGCCTGTAGTCCCAGCTGCTCGGGAGGCTGAGGCAGGAGAATCACTTGAACCCGGGAAAAGGAGGTTGCAGTGAACCAAGATGGCACCGCTGCACTCCAGCCTGGCAACAGAGAGAGACTGGAGAAATTTAAATACTGAATGTACGTCTAGTGATATTAAAGAATTGCCATTAATTATTTTAGTTATTACAAGATTTCGATTTTTTTAAAAGAGTTCACATAGCTTAGAGTTACATATTAAAATATTTTTAAGTTAAATGACTGATTCTTGAGATTGCTTCCTAAACTGAAGGGAGGCAGGAAGGGGCAATCCAGTGACAATGAAACCACTCACGAATCATAGTCTAATGAACTAATGGCTTAATTTGAACTCCAGCCTCCCCAATATTACTTCCACAGAAGCAAGGCATTCTTAATACTTTGTAAACGTTTCCATTCCCTTCAAGTGTACAACTCTAACCTTACCACCTACTTGACTTCTCATGCTATACCAAAAAAGGAAGTTAGCCAACATGAATTCCCAAAGTATCTCCCAGTGTCTCCAGACTTCACTTGTATGTCCACCAAACCTGACCCCATAGGACCCCCAACGCCATCAACCTGTGATGTTTTTCGGCAAGTCATCAGTGACCTCTGGATTTTCAAATCTAAAACAGTAGTCTCTTTCTTATTCTCATGTCACTTGATTTCTCCAGAGATTATAAATGTTGTGAACCACTCCTCCTCCTTAAAATTCTATCTTCTCCTGGAGCCTATAACCATTTCCTTATATTCTTTCTGTTCACTCTTGCTGGCTTCTGTTCCCTTCTACCCTTCACTCACACAATCTTCCCTTAGACTCAGTCTCCAAACCTCATCTACTGTTACTCTCATGTGTCCTCTGGCCTGTCTCGTCCATCCCCATCACTCCCATAATTACCCATACCTACTACAATACCTGAAACACCACTAAGTAAACATTTGTTGACTGTAATAAACACACATGCACAAGCAATGTAGAGTTGGCTAAACAAAGTGGAGAGACCAAACACAGAAGAAGGAGCAGAAAGCAGACATATTCAATGTAAATAACAGAAACTCCAGTAAACTTGTAATGAAACAAGAGGAAAAACGCAAGGCAGGGAGGCACAAGGATGATCCAATTGCTGGAGCCAAAGTCCAAAGAACTCTTTCCTTGCAAAGGACTTAGTCATGCTACATATTTACAAGAAATATTTTTACAAGAAAGAACTATACATAAAAATATTTACAAGAAACTACCATACACAAAAGATGCTTTCAAAGAACAAACATACCCTTTCATTATCGCATGGTTTTCCCCCGAGATAAGTGAGTTCAGATGCTCTCTTATGCACCAGTGACACCGCTCTGCTTAAAGGAAATTGCTGATCTGTCTTTGTCTCTCAATTCCTATGCCCTGCATGCTTCATACATTTCTAAATCTTTCAGAGCTGAAAAGAATTTAATTCACAAATACTACTAACTCCTAGTCAAATTTACAGAAGGGTTAGAAATTTCACTAATTAAGTCAAGTTTTTACTACAAATGCCAACTAACCATTGAACACACTCCAGCTGCCTAAATTAATTAGGACTTGTGGGGTCATGGGGTGGGAGGGGAGTCCTCAAATTTCACACTTTTTCTAGCTAAATCAAACTAAAAATATTTAGGAACTACTTTATGAAAATCATTGTTTCTAGACTTAACATTTCTATATAACTCCAACTGTAATGAAAGTACTAGGAGTCACTTTTAACTAACCATTCTAATTGTTCATAAAAATCTTGTGGTGATTTTGACCAGGCACAGTGGCTCATGTCTATGATCCCAGCACTTTGGAAGGCCGAGGCAGGCAAATAACTTGAGGTGAGGAGTTCGAGACCAACCTGGGCAACATGGTCAAACCCCGTCTCTACTGAAAAACACAAAAATTAGCCAGCTGTGGTGGCAGGTGCCTGTAATCCCAGCTACTCAGGGGCTGAGGCAAGAGAATCACTTAAACTCAGGAGGCAGAGGTCACTAGAGCCTGGGCAAGAAAGCAAGACTCCATCTCAAAAAAAAAAAAAAAAAGGTGGTTCTTTCCCAGATGGATTAGAGCCTCCTTCTGCAACACATACATCTCTGAATACTTTGAAATCCAGTAATCACACAAATCCCTGAACTGTACTTACCATGTGTACCACAAGAATTAATGTTCATGAGAGTGTGTCATTTGTTTTCTAATCATTTCATTTGTTTTTACAACTACAATATAAGCTCATCAATGAGGTCTGTCACTTCATTTCCCCTTCTCTTATGTCCTGCCCAACATCACATGTAGTTCTTGGCACACAGTGTGCATTTACTAAATATTTACTGATTAATAATCTACATTTCTGGCTGTGTGTGGTAGCTCACACCTTCAATTCCAGCACTTTGGGAGGCTGAGGCAGGAGGATTTGTTATGGTCAGACTCCATCTCTACAAAAAATTTAAAACTTAGCTGGGCACAGTGGCACACACCTGTGGTCCCAACCACTAGGGAGACTGAAGTGGGAGGCTCGCTTGAGCCCACAAGGTCAAAGCTACAATGAGCCATGGTCCATACCACTGGACTCCAGCCTGGATGACAAAGTGAGACCCTCTCTCACAAAAATAAATAATCTATGTTCCTGTCAATATTTTCTTTCTTTCTTTATTCAAATACTTACTGAATACCTACTAAGTGAGTCCCTGCACTAAGAGTTAAGAATTTCTCTGATAGTAAAATGGACATTGCTCCTCATGAAGTTAACAGTAAGGTAGAAGACACAGATAAAGGAATGGGAATGCAAAGTATGCTACAAGAGAAATACAGAATGCTATGAAAGCATTAGTCTGGGCATGGTGGCTCACATGTGTAATCCCAGAACTTTGGGAGGCTAAGGCGGGCAGATCACCTGAGGTTGGGAGTTCAAGAGCAGCCATGGCCAACATGGTGAAACCCCATCTCTACTAAAAATACAAAAATTAGCCAGGCATGGTGGCACATGCCTGTAATCCCCGCTACTCAGGAGTCTGAGGCAGGAGAATCACTTGAACCCGAGAGGCGGAGGTTGCAGTGAGCCGAGATCATACCACTGTACTCCAGCCTGGGCAATGAGAGTGAAACTCCATCTCAAAAGAAAAGAAAAGAAAGCACCTAGCGGGAGTACTTAAACCCAGATAATGGGAGTAATGGGAAGGCTGCTGGAAGAAGTGACATGGAAGTTAAAACATGAAGGATATGTAGGAATTAGCCAGGCAAAAAAAGAAATTAGCCAGGCAAAGGATGCAGGGCCAGGAAGGCAGGCAGCAAAAAGAACAGTGTGAATGCCAGAAGCAAGATAAAACATTGACCATTATGGATCTGAAAGTAATTCAAATTGGCCAAAATACAAAGGTAATGGAAAAGAAACTCAAAAGATGCAAATGGTAAAGTAAATATTAGGCAGATTTGCCTTATAAATTATTCCAAGAGCAATGGAAAACAACAGAAGGCGCTGAAAGCAAGAAAGTGATGACATGATCAGATTATTTTTCAAAAAAACATTCTAGATGCAGAAAAAAAGGATTGGAGGGAACAATAATGAAAGCAGGAAGACTAGTTAAAAGGCTGTGCGATGGTGAAGGAAGAGGTGATCATGAGAGATGAATTGAGACAGCGGCAGCAAGAGTTGACCGAACAGAAAATTTGAGAACTAGTTTACAAAAAGAAATCATGTGAACCTAATAATGACTAGTTAAGTCTGAAGAGGAAGAGGTTAGAATAAGAGATGAAACCCATGCTTTTAGCTTCAGCAGCTGAGATAAGAGGTGGGGTTATGGAGTTAAAGGAAGAAATAATGACTTGAATTTTACACTGGGTTTTAGGTGTCTACAAGTCATCCAAGAAGAGATAGGTAACAGTAGATAATGAGTCTGGAACTCAGGAGAGGTATATGAATTCTAGATAAAGATATAAATGTAGGCCAGGCGTGGTGGCTCACACCTGTAATCCCAGCACTTTGGGAGGCTGAGGCAGGCGGATCACGAGGTCAAGAGATCAAGACCATCCTGCCAAACACGGTGAAACCCTGTCTCTATTAAAAATAACAAAAATTAGCTAAGCGTGGTGGTGCACGCCTGTAGTCCCAGCTACTTGGGAGGCTGAGGCAGGAGAATGGCTTGAACTCAGGAAGTAGAGGTTGCAGGGAGATGAGATCACGCCACTGCACTCCAGCCTGGTGACAGAGAGAGACTCTGTCTCAAAAAAAAAAAAAAAAAAAAGATGTAAATGTCATGCGTTCCCAAAAATTAAAAGCGTAAGTTCACACAAAACTTGTACGTGAATGTTCATAGCAGCATTATTCATAATGGCCAAGAGGTGGAAAAAACTCACATCCCATCAACCAATGAAAGGGTGAACAAAATGTGGTATAGCCATGCAGTAGAATATTTTTTACTATAAAAAAGGCATGAAAAGGCCAGACATTTGTTTCCTATGATCCAAGAAGAAAGAGGAAGAAGAAAAAAAAAAAGGCCAGACATGGTGGATCATGCCTGTAATCTCAGCATTTTGGGAGGCCAAGGCGGAAGGATCACTTGAGGTCAGGAGTTCAAGATCAGCTGGCAAACATGGTGAAACCCCATCTCTACTTTTAAAAATATAAAAAAATTAGCCAAGCATGATGGCAGGTGCTTGTGATCCCAGCAACTGGGGAGGTTGAGGCAGATGAATCACTTGATTCTAGAAGGCGGAAGTTGCAGTGATCTGAGATCACACCACTGCACTCAAGCCTGGGCGACAGAGCAGGACTCTGTCTCAAAAAAAATAAAAATAATAAAGGAATGAAGAACTGACACTTACAACAACATGGATGCACCTTGAAAACATTATGCTAAGTGAAAGAAGCCAGACACAAAAGGCTACAGACTATATAATCCCACTTATATGGAATGTCTAGAATAGACAAATTCACAGGGAAAGAACAGAGACTACTGGATGCCAGGGACTAAGCTTTTTTATGTGCTGTTGGATTTGGTTTGCCAGTATTTTATTGAGGATTTTCACATTGATGTTCATCAGGGATACAGGCCTGAAATTTTCTTTTTTAGTTGTGTCTCTGTCAGGTTTTAGTGTCAGAATGATGTTGGCCTCATTAAATGAGTTAGGGAGGAGTCTCTCTTTTCTACTGTTTGGAATTGCTGCAGAAGGAACGGTACCAGCTCTACCTCTCGTAGAATTCAGGTTAAATGCGCGATTCAGAAACTGAAGCAAGAGGTTGTTTTCAACCTATATGAAGACTTTCAATTTACATTAAAATTGAAAACCCATCTAAAAAGCACTTGATTTGTTCTCTAGTCTAAGGACAAAAGCCTATTTCTTCCTGTCCCTATACAAATACACAGAAGAAAACAACTTTTTCTTTTTTGCAGACAAGCTTTTCAAGTTGGCATTTGACTAAAAATTACATGTAAAAACAAATACATCAGTAAGACACAAAACTCTTGACTATTCAATTATCAAATACGCCATAAAAAGCTGTAAAAGACAACTTGTCTCTGGAACACTCTAGCTCAGCAACTTTTTAAAGGAGGGATTACAGAAAGACATTGTTCCAACTAGTCATGCTCTTCTATTGAAAACAACATGATTCAGGCCTTACATTTAAAGACATCTCTGATGTGAACTGAAACTAATTTACTTCTTTGAATCTAGACCAAAATTAAAATATGTCTAATTCCTATTAAATTTAAACCTCATTTCTCTTTCTCAAATTCTAGCTATATCTAAAAATTTTCTTGCACACTCCCTTTTAAGGACTATTCAAAGTTTTCTTTGTGTATGCATTCTATTTTCCCACCTTATATGACACTTAATTAGATGTTATTTGTTAGTTTTTTAAATTAACATTTAGTCTTATTGATACCTAATAACTACAATAGCTTTCTCCAACAGGTACCACTATGTTAGAAAAAAACACACATACAGCCGGGCACGGTGGCTGAGGCCTGTAATCCCAGCACTTTGGGAGGCCGAGGTGGGTGGATCACGAGGTCAAGAGTTTGACACCAGCCTAGCCAACACAATGAAACCCTGTCTCTACCAAAAATACAAAAATTAGCCAGAAGTGGTGGCGCATGCCTGTAATCCCAGCTACTTGGGAGGCTGAGGCAGAAGAATCGCTTGAACCTGGAAGGCAGAGGTTGGGGTGAGCCGAGATCACACCACTGCACTACAGCCTGGTGACAGAGCGAGACTCTGTCTCACCACACACACACACACACACACACACACACACACACAAAAATCATCTCTAAACACGACTATATTCTAATGCCGTTTTTGAAAACCTAGAGAAACTGAAGAAAAGGTTAGAAGGGAAATATCCAGAAAGTAGGTACAGGCTTTGCAATTAGGCAGACCTGGGTTTACATTCACCTTTGGTGACTCTGTGACCTAAGGGCAGATTTATCTAAACTTACTGTGTCATAGTTCTTTGTTTTGTATGTAGTAAACACTCAATTACATAGTTACAGCAATAGATATTATAGAACCATTTTTATAAAAGGGAAAATTAAAGCTCATGGAATTTATAGAAATTATTGAAGGTCACCTAGTAACGGGAAAAATCAGAATTTGAGTCCAGCTGTATCAGACTCCAAGCCCAGGGCTTCTCCTGTGGGCCATATACTGCCTATGGAGTTACTGACCACTTAACTCAGGTAACAAGTATTTCCACACACTCAGAACAAATCTGCAATTTAAAGAAGACTGTAACTGTACTGCAGCACAGAAACCACCTGCATCTACACTATTGGTACTAAGACAACCAATTATTAAATATTGACTAGCTGGGAAATAAACATAAAAGTCAGTCTCAGCTAACCCAAGAAATATCAACACATATGTAGATAACGACAAAGACGACTGAGAAGATTTGCTTCCTAGGTCCTCACAGTTTTTGGACTAACAAACATCTGTTGAAGACCTACTGAGAACATATGTGGCTAGATACCCAGTGATATTTTACCAAACATTATGACACGATCAAGACTAAAGACCAGGCCGGGCGAGGTGGCTCACGCCCGTAATCCCAGCACTTTGGGAGGCAGAGGCAGGCAGATCACGAGGTCAAGAGATCAAGACCATCCAGGCCAACATGGTGAAAATACAAAAATTAGCTGGGCATGGTGGCACGCACCTGTAGTCCCAGCTACTCGGGAGGCTGAGGCAGGAGAATTGCTTGAACCCAGGAGGCAAAAGTTGCGGTGAGCCGAGATCGTAACGCTGCACTCCAGCCTGGTGACAGAGCGAGACTCTGTCTTAAAAAAAAAAAAAAAGACTAAAGACCAGAACAATTTTAAAAAATGAACTAACCTAACCTAAACCACAATAAGAGTTTCCACAACTGATGCTTTACATGACAGGAGGTTTAATTGCATCTTTGGACATTCATCTAAAAGTAGAGCTAAATACTAAGGAAATTTTGTGTAACAGAGTCAGCAGGTGAGAAAGTACTGGCCTATGCACGCATAAGTGCTCTTATATGCACATCTGTCCTCTACCCGGGAGCGGGCACAAGACCACAGTTCATACTCCAGGAATGAGGGCCGAAAGACCTGGTTCCAGATCCAGCTCTGTCACTCACAGCTGTGTGACCTGGGTCAAGTAACCTCTTTAAGCCCCAGTCACCTTAACTGTCAAAGGAGTATAAAAACAGCACTTAACTTATGAGGTTGTTCATTTAATACACTTTTGTTGAGACTGTATCTTGCCGCTGGCACTGTGGATTTAGGTGTTAAAATGCATGTGATGTGGTTGGCATGTGTCAAAAAGCAGGGAATTTTTTTTTTTTTTCGAGACAGGGTCTCACTCTGCCCCCCACGCTAGAGTGCAGTGGCACAATCTCAGTCCACTGCAACCTCTGCCTCCCAGACTCAAGTGATCCTCCCATCTCAGCCTTCCAAGCAGCTGGAACTACAGGTGCATGCCACCACATTCAGCTAGTTTTTTAAATTTCTGTAGAGCCATGGTCTCAACAGATTGCGCAGGCTGGTCGTGAACTGGGCTCAAGCAATTCTCCCACCTCAGCCTCCCAAAGTGCTAACATTACAGGCTTAAGCCACTGCACGCAGCCCACAGCAGGGACTGTTGTCTGTTTAGGGTCTCTGCTGTATCTTCAGTACCAATGACAGTGGCTGGCATGTAGAGTCTCACATTAAATATCTCAACAAATATTGAAAAAAGTGCTAGCATCAGGTGGGTCAGAAACTACTCCCCAGACCCTTGTTTGGATTCAGCCTGTATATTTTTAGGTATCACTAAAAGAAGTTAAAGCCTCTTTTTTTATTTTATTTATATTTATTTATTTATTTTTGAGACCAAGTCTCGCTCTGTCACCCAGGCTGGAGTGCTGTAGCATGATCTCGGCTCACTGCAACCTCCGCCTCACCAAACGCTAAAACACACAAAGAAGCAAAGCATAATACACTCTTGTGTACTCATCAACCAATTTCCATAATTATCAACACTTTTTTACTGTATTAAAATGTTTCAAATACCTTAGAAGGTAAGACTAACAAACACCTCTCTATTGAGACACATCTAGTTCCTATTCCAAGAGAAAGGGGAAGAGATATAACTACATTATCTAACACAACTGTGGCTCTTACATCCACTTCCTTACAAGATATCACTGCATAGCAAAAATAATCTTTACCAGCAATGAGCACCAACAGAAAACATAGTAATCAATCCCCCACTCCCTTCCACTATGCTATTTTGGGTCCTTCTGACAAAATGAAAGCAAATCTCAATGTAATTATCCAGGTCACCATTTTTCAAAAGTTTTTTTTTTTTTTTTTTTTTTTGACACAGAGTTTTGCTCTGTCACCCAGGCTAGACAGAGTGCAGCGGCACAATCTCGGCTCACTGCAAACCCAGCCTCCTGGGTTCAAGTGATTCTCCTGCCTCAGCCTGTCGAGTAGCTGGGATTACAGGAGAACACCACCCTACCCAGCTAATTTTTTGTATTTTTAGTAGAGACAGGGTTTCACAATATTGGCCAGGCTGATCTCGAACTCCTGGCCTCAAGTGATCTGCTCACGTCAGCCACCCAAAGTGCTGGTATTACAGGCATGAGTCACTGAGCCCAGCCAAAAGATCTCTTTAGATCTCAAGTTTTAAAATAACTAAGAAAGAGCGACACATATAGATATAGATGTAATTAATCTGTTCCAGATACCTTCAATTCAATACGCCATCTTCCTTCTGCAGATCTGTAATGGTTAATTTTACACGTAAACATGACTGGGCCACAAGATGCCCAGATATGTGGCTAAACAAAACATTATTTTTTGGTGTGTCTATGAGGGTTTTTCTTGGGGAAAAAAAAAAAAACATTTGAATTGGTGAACTGAGGAAAGTAGATTGCCCTTTTAAATGTTAACAGTTGTTATCCAACTTGTGAGGGCCTAGTTAGAACAAAAGAATAGAGAAAGGGTGAATTCTCTCTCTCCGATTACTTGAGCTATGATATCAGTCTTCTCTTGCTGTTGAACTGGGACTTAAACCATTAATCCTCCTGGTTCTTAGGGCATTGGACTCCACTTTCCTGGGTCTCTAACTTGCAGAGAACAGATCATGGGACTTCTCAGCCTCCATACATAAACCATATATATACATATAACCATATAGGATTATGTGCATATATAATCCTATACCAAAATATCTAAATTATATATTTTTATGCAAATATATATTTTCAGGTTTCTTCTGACTTAGACCAAATGTCCTTGTATCACCAGGTTGAGCTCACTGCCCCTCTCTTGAACCTAAACAAAGCCCAGTTGCAGACTTAGAAAGGATTTACTGTTCACAACAACAAAACTAATTTTCCACTGTACCCAGATGACTTTCCCAAAAAATGTTCCTTTTTAAGTTACCAAGTTAAAGGTAATCAAAGGATGATTTCCCCCCTTGATGACATGTATATTTCAATTGATGTGCCTGAACATTAAACTAACAGTTAAGCTGTTCATAAGTCCCTGAAATCAGGCATTCTCATAAAACATTCACATTAATTCAAGCAAAACATTAAAGAGCATTACGTAATGAGTCACACTAAAATGGCAATGAAAAGAACAACCATTAAGACACCCAGAGTATCAGTTCATCTCCAGTTATCATTTATAGCATGAAAACATGTCTTGAGACTAACATCAAAACATTTACCTCAGCCCCCAGAAGCATCCTGTTCTTCTCCTTAAATACACAATATTTACCAAAAGCACTATTTTATGCAAATACAAAAGACTGCTCCAAAAATTAAACTAAAAAACTTATTTGGAAGAACATCCACTAAGCTATCTCTATTGCTGAAGCAAAGGCTTAAAGGACTATTTAAGGGAAAGGGAGGGCTGTGTAATTAGGTAATCGTGTTCTCTGATACAACTGTGGCTCTCACATCAGCTTTCTTAGAAGAGAAGAACTATGAAAATTAAGACAGCACAGCACAGGAAAAAAAAAAAAAAAGAAGACCAGCAATGAGCATTCACATTCTCTCTCCTCTTGTATCCTCTCTGCTGTTTGGGTGGGGCCTTTCCAATAAAAGAAAAGCAAATCTAAATACATTCCAAGTCATTTTGTGATTAATTCCAAATAATGTTCCATATGTTAATAAATCTACCATTGCTTTTTCACAATTTTAACAGATGCCACTCCCAACAACTCCTTAGATCTGAAAACAAAGAAACACATAACTTCAACCAAAATATCTAAATTATTGTATTATTTACACATTACCAAAGAGTTTTATAGATAAAATCTTGTTTGTACCTTTTTCCAATTTCCAAGATAAATATGATTTTATTATGAACTTTAAAGCATCACAGAATGTATCATTACTGTTGACATCTGACAAGTTTCCAACAGGAATGAAAAGCTTAATTAATAAAAAAGATCTAACCAGATACAGTGGCTCACACTTGTAATCCCAACACTTTGGGAGACTGATGCAAGAGGATCACTTGAGGCCAGGTGTTCAAGACCAGCCTGGGCAATACAGTGAGACTCCATCTCTACAAAAAAATTTTTTTTAAATAGGTGGGTGTGGTGGGTTGTGCCTGTAGCCCCAGCTACTTGGGCTGAGGTGGGAAGATGGCTTGAGCCCAGGAGTCCAAGGCTGTAGTAAGCTAGGATCATGCCACTGCACTCCAGCCTGGGCAACAGAGCAAGACTCTATCTCAAAATAGTAATAGTAATAATAATAATAATAAAGATCATGGGCTGTGAGTTCCGACAGAATTAGCTACATAATTTGAGCAAGTTAGAACTTCTCAGAACTTCACTTTCTTTATCTATGAAACCAGAATAATATAGAGAGAGACTTCAGAAGATTTTTGCAAGACTAATAATGCACACTAAAGCCCACGAAGCAAGTATTCCTTAAGTGTTGATCATCATCGTCCTCTATACTGAGTACAATTTATCATTTACTTATCAATCACATACGATATCCCAGGCTTTATGCTGGATGCTCAACACTTATCATAGACTACCTCATTTGTTCTTTTCAACAATCTTATAAGGTTTTTATTATTGTTGTTAACTCCATTTTACCAATAAGAAAACTAAGGTTCAGCTAGTCAGTTTGCAGGTTCATGAAATTAGTAAATGGCATAATCAGAACCTGGATGAGATTCTATCTGACAACAAAGCTCCTTTACAGATATGACATAGGTATTAACAGGTTCAAATTCCTCTGGAATGGGTAATAATAGAAGATTCCATACCCAATTGACATTATAAGTGGTATTCATCTAATAACTACATGAACTTCTGAACTTTTAGGCCAAAAGTGAAAAAATTAAAACCTCACTCCAATTCTTGAATTAATTTAATTGATCTTTAATCTCTAAAATCTTTATTTCAGGGATAAGTGTGAACACTGTAATATCTCACGTGTATATAATGCTCTAAGTCATTTGCTCTTCACTAAAATCCTATAACACAGATAGGAATTATAACCCCCATTTTGTAGATAAAGAAAATGAAAATCAGAGATTAAGTGATTTGCCCAAGGTTGCAAATGGAAGCAGTGCTCAAATCTAAGACTTACTGCTCCAAGTACAGTCCTATTTTTCAGTATACCATGTAGACAAAGAAACAAGTAATACTAATTTAAAAAGTGATCTTCAAAAAAAGTGATCTCACCATCCCCCAAAAAACTAATTCACTCATCATACTCATTCTCACTGATGATCAAAGCAATGGTAAATAAAATACAACATTTACAGAAGGGAGATAAGACTTAGAGGAGTGTAATGCTGTTCAAAAAGGTTGGTCCATGGACATATAAGGAAAGCAACAGATCCACTGGTCTTCAAGACAACAAAATAAATAAAATTACCCACCTATACCAATAGAAAATATGGTATAGAACTATACTGAATTTTGTTTAAATAAGGTCAGAATGGGTAGATATTGGTGGTACAAGACACAATACCTGCATCCAAGAGCTTCCAGAGGAGGTTAAAAAAAGTATTTAATTTTAAAAAAAGTATTTAATAATCATTGGTTCAAACAGTTAAAATACAGTTGGGTGAGGTGGCTTACACCTGTAATCCCAACACTCTGGGAGTTCAAGGCGGGTGGATCACTTGAAGCCAGGAGTTTTAAACCAACCTGGTCAATATGGGAAACCCCGTCTCTACTTAAAATACAAAACTTAGCCAGGCATGGTGGTGTGCAACCATTATCTCAGCTAGTCGGGAAGCTAAGGCACGAGAATCGCTTGAACCCGGGAGGCGGAGTTGCAGTGAGCCAAGATCATGCCACTGCACTCCATCCAGCCTGGGCAACAGAGCAAGACTCTGTCTCAAAAAAAAAAAAAAAAAAGGGAGAAAAAAAAAAGTTAAAATACAAGGTGGTAAATGTGACAAAATATACATGCTCTGAGTACATGAAAGAGTGCACACCACCCTAAACAAACATGAGATAATCAAAGAACTTGTTCATCTATAGAAAGAAAATGGAAAAATACTAAGTCTCAAAATACAAGAAAAATAGTTAAAGCAATGTCACCCTACTGCAGAAAACGATGCTCAGTGTCTAACTTAAGCTCCACTTACCTCTCCTTTAGCATTTCCTATGCATAGTGACCACATGAATCATTTGACCTGATAATAAATCCATCTTCCACAAGTGCCCTGTTCATTAAATCCTGCTCATTAAAAGTTGGGCTCCAAGGCAGGGCGCACTTTGGGAGGCAGAGACAGGTGTATCACCTGAGGTCAGGAGTTAAGAGATCAGCCTGACCAACAAAGTTAAACCCTGTCGCTACTAAAAATATAAAAATTAGCTGGGCATGGTGGCAGGCACTTGGAGTCCTAGCTACTGAGGAGGCTGAGACAGGAGAACTGCTTGAACCCGGGTGGTGGAGGTTGCAGTGAGCTGAGATCACGCCACTGCACTCCACCCTGGGCAAGGGAGCAAGACTCCATCTCAAAAAAAAAAAAAAAAAAAAAAGTTGGGCTCCAAACAATTAAATCCATGTATTTGATTTGTGACTGACAGATTATTATATTAAAGGTAGTTATTACACAGGTAATTTCATTAAAAGAAGTCTGGGCATTTAAAAATAGACTTCTAGAATCATCTGCCAGCTTGACTTCTATATCTTGACTGAAAGTAACAGAAGAAAGATATTACTATAGATCTCTACCATAGAAAGGTCAAGTTCAAGAAATTCAGTCGAAAAGCAAAAACAGAAGAAAGTGAAGCGTGCTCAGAAAAAGTCCAAGCTAAGCACAGGAAAAAATAATAGAAATTTAGGCTGGGCATGGAGGCTCATGCCTGTAATCCCACTTTGTAAGGCCGAGGCAGGCAGATTACCTGAGGTCAGGAGTTCAACACCAGCCTGGCCAACCTGGCGAAACCCTGTCTCTATTAAAAGTACAAAATTAACTAGGCATGGGGGTGGTGCACGCCTGTAGTCTCAGGTACTTGGGAGGCTGAGGCAAGAGAAGTGCTTGAACCCCGGAGGCTGAGGTTGCAGTGTGCCGAGATCGCCACTGCACTCCAGCTTGGGTGACACAGTGAGACTCTGTCTCAAAAAAAAAAAAAAAAAAAAAATAGAGATTTTAAGCAAGCTGTTATAACTACTGCAAATATTCATATAAAACTGCTACTGATTTTGCCCTAGTGTTCTCAAACTCTAGTGCCAATAAGACCAATAAAGTAGGGAGAAGATAGATTGCAAAAGTAATGTGTCTCTGTCCTGTAGGTAAGCAGGTATCAAAATTTTGGGAATACCAGCATCACCTAACGGAGCTTGGCAGAATGTAGATTCTGTGCCTTAAAATACTAGATGTTCTCAGGAGAGGCACTGTAAGCCAGATTTTCAGTAAGTCCCCTCTCTCCTTCTCCACCTCCCCACCCCCCAGTAATTCTGAGGAAGGTGAATGGTAGATCACACTTTAAGAAGCAATGCAATATTTCAGGTACAATAGTACTTTTGTGTGTGTCTCATTTACTCCTCATGAAGATCACAAGAGGTAGATATTTCCCAGCTTTATGAATGAGAAAACAGAAGCCCAGAGTTTAAGAGGCAAAAGGTTAAACAACTAAAGAGAAAGAAACAGGACAGAAAGGAAATTTGCTTTGTTCGACAGTGATTTGAAATTGTTCTAAATAAAGAAGCCGACATTCTAAAAAAAAAATCATTAAAAAACAAAAATCAATAGATCAGAGAGCTTCATTATCTTGTGTCATTCAGAGAGAGAGATATGGCCAATATTGAAAGTTATAAATAACTGTTTAAATATTTAAAATGCTACTCATTCTCTGCTTGCAGTAGGCTGTGCATAGCCAAGGGAGAGACTAAAAGTACACTGTATCAAGTTATTTATGCTTAAAATTTGCATTATTTGAGCTTTAAATCTTCTTTTTTTTGAGAGAGTCTCGCTGTGTCACCCATTGGAGTGGCACAATCACAGCTCATAGCAACCTCAACCTCCCAGGATCAAGTGATCCTCCGGCCTCAGCCTCCCAACTACCTGGAACTAGAAGCACACACCACTGTACCTTGCTAATTTTTTCCTTTTTTTTTTTTTTTTTTTGTCAGGACAGGGTCTCGCTGTATTGCCAAAGCTGGTCTTGAACTCCTGGGCTCAAGTGATCTTCTCGCCTTGGCCTCCCAAACTGCTGGGAGTATAGGTGTGAGCCACTGTGCCTGACTTTAGTCATTTTTATAGGTGAATTAAATACTCACCTATAAACATTCACTTTGATATACCATTTCTGGTGACTACACAGAATTATAGATTTGATACTAATAATTCAGCCGGTGACCCTAATCTTTCCTCATCACTAGTACCAATTGACTAAGAGTGGTAACAATAATCAAAGGAGGGAGAAAGTTTCAAAAAATATTCAGAAAATGTCTCAGATGTTATCTGCAGACAGCGTGCTCTAATAATCCTGCAAATCTCCGTCACTGAGACATTTATTGAGCATCCTTGTGTACTTAGCAATGAACTAGGATCTTGGAATACACCGAAAAATAAGACAAGGTCTCTGTCCTTAAGAAGGCTAAGACCACACGGCAAAAAACTAATAAAACCTAATAACCAAATTAAGACCTAAATAATACAATAATACCTAAATTCCACAGATCAATCAGTGAGGGCTGAGCACAATGGCTCACCCCTATCATCCCAGCACTTTTGAGAGGCTAAGGGGAGAGGACTGCTTGAGCCCAGGAGACCAGCCTAGGCAACATAGTGAGACCCCATTTCTACAAGCAAAAAAAATTAGCCAAGTATAGTGGCAGGCACCTGTGGTCCCAGCTATTCCAGAGGCTGAGGTGGGAAGATCGTTTGAGCCCGGGAAGTCAAGGCTGCAGTGAGTCATGATCAAGCCACTGCACACCAGCCTGGGCAACAGAGTGAGACCCTGTCTCACAATGAATAAATAAATAATTTTTTAAAAAGATCAATCAATGAGAACTAAGTAGAGCAAGGAAAGAATACTTATTAAGTATGAGTACCTATTCTACACCAAAGACTTCCACATGTTTTATCTCTTTTAATTCTGAGAATAATCTGAAGAGGCAGGGTTCAAGATTTAAGAAAACAAAGTACAGAGTTGTTAAGCAGTTTGCCCCAACTCACATAACTAGTAAAGAGGGTAAGACGAAGGAAAGCACCAATGTGAGAGTATGAGTCATTCACAAGGCACTGAGAACAGTCAGACTAAAACAGAGGGTACACTGGGTAATAAAGCTGACCAGAGTTGGGCCAGATGAGCAAGGACCACTAGGTATGTTTGATGAAATAAGAATCAGTCATTAAAGGCATATTTAAGAAAGACTACTAATATGGCAACATTTCATAAAACAGACTGCAGTAGAGAAGATCTGTAAATAGATATAATCAACTAAGAAACAGCTCTAGAGAGGCGCTGCCCCTGACATGCAGGAACTGACCAACACTATCAGGTAGGCAGGTGTTGCTCCACGCTGGCCAGGGCCTCACAATGGGGCAGTGGTGTCCTTCTGTTGAACATAAAAAACTTCACAGAACATCGACCTCAGACAAGGCCACTATGTGACCGTGATGGATCAAAATAAAAACAAGACCACTCTGTAATCGTGTCTAAACCCAACTCTGTT
The DNA here is from genome assembly GCA_036589455.1 of Ateles fusciceps. Lineage (NCBI taxonomy): Eukaryota > Metazoa > Chordata > Mammalia > Primates > Atelidae > Ateles > Ateles fusciceps. The sequence continues at coordinate 2,138,074 of JAZHEH010003256.1, forward strand.
GAACTACAGATGTGTTCCTTGGCTAGAAGGCAGGAAGTAAAACTAGAGCCTATTCTAGGATACTGGCAGTGGGAATAGAAGAAATAAAACAATAGAAGTGACATTTCCAACTTAGAATGAAAAAAACGGTTAACAGGCAATTCAACAGAAAAAAAAAGTTGAGATTCATACATCACTTGAGAGAGTGGATCATATCCAACTGAAATATTATAAATTTAAATTTATAATATATAAATAATGTATAATATAAATATAGATAAAATATAACAAATTTTAATTATAAATTTAAATTTATATTTCAAAATAACATTTTAAATTTAAATTTTAAATATCTAAAATTGGTATTTTATCTATAATATTTAAAATCTATTATATTGTTATTTAATCTTGTTAAATTAGTCCATGTTTTTCAGACTGAAGATGAAGACAGCAAAATATTTAGTAGGTAATTAGAGATTAAAAAATGATGATGCCTGTATCCCACCTCCAAAGGTTCTGATTCGATCAGTATTGAGTGTAGCCTAGACATCAGGATTTTTCAAAGTTTCCCAGGTATTCCAGTGTGCAGCCAAAGTTAAGAACTGGTATCATCTTAGAGAATGCCAATGGCTCCTGACTAGGAGGAAAAAGGACAAACAATGGATACGGTAGAAAGAGACCCAAGAAAGTACTGGGGAGAAAAGGCAAATAAAAAAAATGGCTGAAAGACTAGAAAGACAATTCCCAGACACAGCAAGAGTAATTTAAATGATTAAAGAGTCGCTATTTAACAAATGATATAAACCAGCAAGAAGGTTAACATAGGTTTAGATGACTAGGAAACATGGTCAGGCAGTAAAGACAATACTCTGCATTAGCAAAATCTTCAGCTAGGAGACTACCAATCTATGATCCTCTGAGGATGCCTGCATAACAACTACATCTACTACTACAGATAGGTGCAACTGTGTACAGCCTGTTTGTAAATACAGAGGGGGAGTCCTCCAATCCCTTTTCCTTCCCAGTGTTCCCACACTGCCACCTTGTGGGTCAGCACTGCAAGGAGCCGGTTTGAACTGGAATGGAGTTCTAACTGGCCCTGTAAATTCACAAGGCAGGTACGTGGTTTGTGAATTTCTTTTTTTTTTTTTTTTTTAGAAAAAAGAGAAAAAGAGAAAGGAGGAAGAAAAAAAAGAATGAAATAAAGAGAAAAAGAAGAAGAAAAAAAGGGAGAGAGAACAGGAATCTTGCTCTATTGCCCAGGCTAGAATGCAGTCTACAAATGGATATTAAAAGCTTTTTTTATACTAATAATTGTGTTATACAATGGAGACAGGAAGGAATAAGGGAGGAAAATAACAAACAAACAGCCAACCAATATTTCATTTAAACCTATGAAATGCTATGCAATTGCTAGGGAGTGATTTACTCCCAACCATGTGGTCACTTTTAGAATAAATGTGATGTGGTACTGAAAAAAAAAATGTATATTTTGTGGATTTGGAGTAGAGAGTTCTGTAAATGTTTATTAAGTTTACTTGTTTGAGGTTTAAGTTCAAGTCCCGGGTATCCTTCTTAACCTTCTGTCTCATTAATTTGTCCAATATTGACAATGTAATGTTAAAGTCTCCCACTATTATTGTGTGGGAGTCCAGGTCTCTTTGTAAGTCACCAAGAAGTTGCCCTATGTATCTGGGTGCTCCTATATTGGGTGCGCATAGACTTAGGGTCGTTAGCTCTTCCCGTTACATTGATCCCTCTACCATTATACAATGTCCTTCTTATCTCTTTTGGTTTCTATTACTTTAAAGTCTATTTTATCAGAGATGAGAATTGCAACTACTGCTTTTTTTTTTTTTTGCTCTCCATTTGGTTGGCAAATCTTCCTCCATCCCTTTGTTTTGAGTCTCTGTATATCCTTGCATGTAAGATGGATCTGGATGCAGCTTACTGATGGGTCCTTTGAAGTGGCTGATACTGGTTGTTCCCCCTCTATACATAGTGCCTCCTTCAGAAGCTCTTGTAAAGTAGGCCTGGTGGTAATGAAATCTCTGAGTACTTGCTTGTTTGCAAAAAATTTTATTTTTCCTTCACTTATGAAACTTAGTTTGGCTGGATATGAAATTCTGGGTTGAAAGTTCTTTTCTTTAAGGATGTTGAATATTGGCCCCCACTCTCTTCTGGCTTGTAGGGTTTCTGCTGAGAGATGAGCTGTGAGTCTGATAGGCTTCCCCTTATGGGTAACCCGACCTTTCTCTGTGGCCGCCCGTAGTATTTTCTCCTTCGTTTCAACCCTGATGAATCTAATGATTATGTGCCTTGGGGTTGCTCTTTTTGAGGAATATCTTTGTGGTGTTCTCTGTATTACCTGGAGTTGGGTATTGTCTTGCCTTGCTAGGTTAGGAAAGTTTTCCTGGATAATATCCTGAAAAATATTTTCCAGCTTGGATTCATTCTCTTCGTCACATTCAGGTACACCTATCAAACGTAGATTAGGTCTTTTCACATAGTCCCATATTTCTTGGAGACTTTGCTCATTCCTTTTTACCCTTTTTTCTCTAATCTTGTCTTCTCGTTTTATTTCGTTAAGTTGGTCTTCGACCTCTGAAATCCTTTCTTCTGCTTGATCAATTCGACTGTTAAAACTTGTGCATACTTCGTGAAGTTCTCGTATTGTGTTTTTCAGCTCCATTAATTCACTTATATTCCTCTTTAAATTGTCCATTCTCATGAACATTTCGTGAAACCTTTTTTCAAGGTTCTTAGTTTCCTTGCATTGGGCTAGAACATGTTCTTTTAGCTCACAGAAGTTTCTCATTATCCACCTTCTGAAGCCTGATTCTGTTGATTCCTCACATTCATTTTCTATCAGGCCTTGTTCAATTGGTGATGAGGCACTGCAATCCTCTGTAGGAGGATTGCCATTCTGATTTCGGGTGTTTTCAGCCTTTTTGCGCTGGTTTCTTCCCATCTGTGTGGATTTATCCACCTGTCGTCTGTGTAATTGCTGACTTTCAGATTAGGTCTCTGAGTGGACGTCCAGCTTGTTGGTGATAAAGTTTTTTCTATTTCTTAATTTTCCTTCGGCGGATGCCCCTCCCCCCACAGAGCTGGACCTTCCCGGGTTCAGCTGTACTTGCTGTGAAACTCTCAATCTTCAGCAGTTCCAACTGCTGTTTTTATTTATTTATTTTTTTGTGGAGGGGGGACCAGCCTTCCCCTGCAGCGACCCACTACACCGGCTGAAACAGCGGCGTTAAGATTCGTGGCGCTTTTCTACCCGGGAATCTCCCGGTCTGGTTCCCCCACTTCAGTACGCTTTTTAATCAGCTGAATGGGAGACTCTGCTTTCCCGGAGCTCCAAATGCCAACCAAAGGGCACTCAGTCCCGTATACTCCGGACTGAGAACCGCCGGGTCGGGGCGCCTGCAAAACGGCTGCGCCCTCCAAAAGGGTCACGCTGGCAACCCGTGGGGCTCCTCCGCCAAGAATCTCTTGGTCCGTGGGCTATGAAAATTCGTCTGAAAATGTGGCGTCCACTCACTCTCTGCGCTTTCAGTGGGAGCTACAATCCTGAGCTGCTGCTAATTGGCCATCTTGGATCTCTCTCTCTGAATTTCAAGGTAAGTTCAAGGGTTTAATCCTGATGTTTTCCCCTGTTCAATTACAGTGGAAGACAGCCTTAAGGTACATTGTTTTCTTTGCGGGTGATAAGAATTTTCTGAAGTTGATTATGGTGATGTTAGTATCTTAATGCCACTAAAGAGTACACTTAAATAAAAGGATAAAGTTTATATTACTTTATGTCACTTTAAATGGATGAATGGTATGGCATATGAGTTATATCTCAATAAAGCTGTTTCCAAAAAAGGAGGTGGTAGCCAGGCACATTGGCCTGTAGTCCCAGCTACTCAGGGTGGAGGGGGAGGGGGTTGGTGCTGAAGTAGGCAGGCTCACTTGAGGCCAGGAGTTTGAGGCCAGCCTGGGCAACATAGCGAGACCCTGCCTCTTTGAAATAATAAATAAACAAAAAGAAATAGCAGGAGGAGGCAGCTGTACATAAATCGTTTCTAAAACTGCAGAAAGCTTAAAAAGGATATCAAAAATCATTCAATACCTTCATTTCAAAAAGGTAAAATTGAGACTTAGATTAACTTACTTACCCTGCTTACTAGGCAGTAAAAAGTAGGCCAAATAGGGGCACTAATAACCCATTTATGGGAGGTCTTCTACGGTCTCCAAATCCTGAGAAGTTTTTTTCTCTTAAGCTTCATCCTCAGCAATGCTATCTTTTCCTGCCTAACTTATTACCAGGAGATCACACTCACACAAATGACTTCACACAGCAGTAGTATCACCACTATTCCAACAATTGTAGCTCAAAACCAGCACTCACCCTTCACTTCTTCCCTGCCCTTTAATCGGTCCACAAATTGGGTCAACTCCTCAACATGTTTTGTCCCAGGCCCTCCACCACTCCCCTAGCTCAGGCCTTCATTACTTCACACCTAGAATAATGCAAATTTTCTCTTAACTGGCATGCTCATCTCCAGTCTTTCCACTTCTCTCCCTAATCACAAAATTCACCCAAATCAGGACTCCTGCACAAATCTTGCACGTGCATTTCATATTGCGGCTCAAAAATCTTTATCGGCTCCTCAATGGTTGTACCTAGAAAATAAAGTTCAAAATCTTTTAGCCTGACCATCAAGGCCTTCTGTATTACAGACTCTATCCCAATTTATAATCTGTAATCTATACAAAAAGCACTTCACTGGCCGAGTGTGGTGGCTCACACCTGTAATCTCAGCACTTTGGGAGGCCGAGGTGGGCGGATCACCTGAGGTCAGGAGTTCAAGACCAGCCCGGCCAAAATGGAGAAACGCTGTCTCTACTAAAAATACAAAAAAAAAAAAAAAAAAAAGAATTAGCCGGGCATGGTGGCAGGTGCCTGTAATCCCAATACTTCGGAGGCTGAGGCAGGAGAAATGCTTGAACCCAAGAGGCAGAGGTCGCAGTGAGCCCAGAATGCACCACTGCACTCCAGCCTAGGCGACAATAGTGAAACTCTATCAAAAAAAAAAAAAAAAAAAAACAGCACTTCACTGTAGTCATAATTGCCTACATACAGTATATATGCATTTCTCAGTTAATTATTCCTCCATAGTTATTATCTATACCACTTATTTGACTGGTATCATGACTTTTTTTTTTTCCTTTCCTAAAGGTTCTCAACTCTGGCTATGCATTAACATTATCTGTGATGCTTTAAACAATTATGGGCTCCTTAACGATGTTGCCCAGACATCTGGATATTTTTTTAATTCCACAGGTAAATTTGTAAAACACCAATGATTCATAGACTTTAAATAAGTCTTTTTGTAAGATGCTTAAGTTTTCACCACCAAAACTGAGCATCCATTAGAGTCAAAAACTAGAAAATTAAACTGCCCAGAGAAACTGTTACCCAGTACCCAAGGATTCTCTTTTCTTGACCATTTGTACAACATAAATCCTTCTAATTAACATCTACTTTCTAACAAGAGGTAAACACAACAGCTAAAACATGCTAACAATAATTAAATTTTTATGTGCTCAAATTCATTTGTGAGAAACATCAATCACAACCATGCCAACTGAAAATTCAACATAATTCCTGTTTGTCCTACGTATGACAATTACTTAAATGTGAACAGAACATGCTAAGGTCAATGTCCAGTTTAAAATTCAACAAGCAGAATTATTTATAGATATCATAAGCAGTTTGACTAATCCGAGCTGTGGCCATTTCACCTTAGCCCTTGAATATAAAGACACAGAGAAGCGGAAAGTCAGTTAAGATGGAAAAGAAAGATAGCAGTTGTCCACCCAGACTGCTTCCTAATAACCTGGGGAGTCTTAAAAATGTCTATGTTCAAGCTACACTCTAGACAAATTAAACTGGAATCTCTGAGGGTAGGAACCATGCATCAGCATTTTTTAAAGCTCCCCAGGTGCTCTCAATGTGTAGCCAATGTTGAAAACCAATGAACTACAAGGGAATTTCTCAAAGGAAATCTGAAGATTAGAGCTGTTAAAAGACAGACACAAAGAGGGGGAAAGGTCCAAGAATTAGTTAGTAACTTCAGATGTAACTTATTTTCTCATATCAATTTATGAACAATTTTTATATATTAAGAATACACTCCTTTTGGCCATGAGAGTGGCTCATGCCTATAATCCCAGCACTTTGGGAAGCCGAGGCAGGTGGATCGCTTGAGCTCAGGAGTTCAAGACCAGCCTGGGCACATGGCAAAACCCCATCTCTACCAAAATTAGCTGGGTGTGGTGGCACACATCTGTGGTCCCAGCTACTCAGAGGGCTGAAGTAGGCAGCTTAGATGGGAGGATTGTTTGAGCCCAGAAGGCAGAGACTGCAGTGAGCTCAGATCATGTCACTGCACTCCAGCCTGGGTGACAGAGTAAAACTTCATCTCAAAATATATATATATTTTATATATATACACACACACACACACACACACACACACACACATACTATATATATATATATATATATTCCTTTTTATGTTGAAATATTTTCCTCAGTTTCTTGATTTTTTCATTGTAAGATGGTTCTTTAACATAGGATGTTTTTACACTTTTATATATTCAAATCTGTCAGTCTAAATCTATCTCATCCCCTTGTGGTTGCTCTTATTTACTTTTGCTGCAAAGGCTAATAAGAACAATAAAAAGAGGACTTCCTTACATTATAATTCTCAACCTAAATAATGAATTTTAAAAATCAATATTGGCCAGATGCGGTAGCTCATGCCTATAGTCCCAGTACTTTGGGAGGCTGATGCAGGTGAACTGCTTGAGCCCAGGAGTTCAAGCCCAGGCTGGGCAACATGGTGAAACTCCATCTCTACAAAAAATATAAAAATTAGCTGGGCGTGGTGGTGCATGCCTGTGGTCCCAGCTACTCAAGGCTGAGATAGGAGGATGACCTCAGTCCAGGAGGTTGAGGCTGCCGTGAGCTGGGATCACACCATGGCACTCCAGCCTGGGTGACAGAGTGAGACTCTGTCTCAAACAAACAAACGGAAAAGATCAATATTAGCCTATTGTTATAAATGCTTTTAAATGTTTAAAACTAAACATAAATAGGCCATGTGTAAAACAGTAAACTGGCAACAAGTAAACTTTAAAAAGGAAACTTTCTTGATTATATTGTATTTCAACAACTAATAATGGCTCTATCCATATTCATTTTTAAAATATTACAGTGAGATATAAAACGTAAGTTTATCCCACAAATGGCCTTTATTTTTTCTATACTAACAAATAATTATTACTTCAAAAACTAGAGATAAAACTCATTTACAAAAAATCTTCCTGCAGTAACAAATTGTAAGGAGATCAACAAGCGCAATTTTTCCTTCATATCATATCGACTCCAAGTAAAACTACCAGTTTCAAACACAGGTTTCCACTCCTATTGTGAAAAACATGGTCATTATCAATAAAATAAGCCACTATACCATGTAAAATTGACCAGTGCTATTTCGTTAGTGAGTTTTATATGCATATTTATGACAAAATTTGACTTGTTTGCCCTTTTTTTTTAGTCTAATTCAAAATAAGAGTCGTGGCAAATGTCAGAGGCTGAGAACAGACTGGAAAGGGGGTTCATGAAAGAGACCACTCAGAGATACTGTTTTAATGGCTAAAAACTAAGCTGCTTTTTTGAAAAATGTTTGTATGCTTTTCACCCCACTGTCCACCAGAGGGAGCATCACATCTGATTAAGACAGAAATGGAAAATCATCTGAAACTTGATCCGCAAAGTGCTACAGATGGTGGCACATACAGAGTTAAACGTAAAATCAGATCAGAGAATCCCCAAGAGAATCTCAAAGTGGATGGGAGGATTGCCTTCCAGGGAGATCTCATCTCTAAAAAAAAAAAAATTTTTTTTTTAATTAGCTGGGCATGATAGTGCACACCTGTGGTCTCAGCTACTCAGAAAACTCTAAAGGCAGAGGAAGATCACTTGAGGCTGGAATTCGGGGCTGCTGTGAGCTATGATCACAACACTGCATTACAGCCAGGGTAACACAGGGAGACCTGAGTCTCCAGGGAAAAAAATAAATAGGAAAAAACAAGAAAAATGAGCAAAAGATAAATACACACAAATCACAAAAAGATATAAATATGGCCTTTAAACACATGAAAAGATGTTTAACTTCACCCATAATGCAATTTAAATGCAAATTAAAACTGTACTAAGATTCCACTTCTCATTCATCAGATCAGCAAAAATGTAAAAGCTCAGGGTACAAAGCTAAGGGAAACAGGTACTCAAATACATCATTAGTGGGAATACAAAATGGTAGAACCCCACATAGCCATCTACACCTTGACCCAGAAATCCCACTGTGAGGAATCTACCCTGAAGATACACCTGCAACAATACAAAAATACATACACACAAGGTTATTCATCAGAGCAATATGCACAACTGCAAAGTACTGGAAATTGCCTAAATAGCCACACACAGGAAATTAGAAACCACAGTGGATACATACAATTGAGTATTATGGAGCTATGAAGATTAAGATCTCCACGAACTGATAAAAGAGTGATTTCCAGTAGACACCAAGTTTAAAAAGCAAGTGTAAAATAAGAATGGAAAATAAGAACACACATATATACTCGCTTATCTTAAAAAGAAAAAAAAAAGAGATGAACCAGATGCTATGGTCTGAATGCTTATGTCCCCTAGGCTGTAGTCCAGTGGCATGATCATGGCTTACAGCAGCCTTGACCTCCTAGGCTCCAGTGATCCTCCCACCTCAGCCTCCCAAGTAACTGTGATTACAAGGGTGCACACCATCCTACCCAGATAATTTTTTGCTTTTGTTTTGAGACGGAGTTTTGCTCTTGTCGCCCAGGCTGGAGTGCAATGGTGCTATCTCAGCTCACCACAACCTCCACCTCCCGGATTTAAGAGATTCTCCTGCCTCAGCCTACCGAGTACCTGAAATTACAGGGATGCACCACCGTGCCCGGATAACTTTGTATTTTTAGTAGAAAGGAGGTTTCTTCATGTTGGTCAAATTGGTCTTGAACTCCCGACGTCAGGTGATCCGCCTGCCTGGGCCTCCCAAAGTGCTGGGATTACAGGTGTGAGTCATCACATCCAGCCAATTTTTTTTTTTTTTTTTTTAACAAGATGAAATTTCCCTATTTGCCAAAACTGGTTTTGAGCTCCTGGCCTCAAATGATCCTCCCACCTTGTCCTAACAAAGCACTGGGATTACAGGTGTGAGCCACCACACCCAGACCTAAGCATCTTTGATAAAGCCAGACATTAGAGAGACATGAAAAAATGTAAAGCAATGCAATTCTCATTAAATTTTCATTGTTTTAGAAAATACACAAGTGCCTGTAGTCCCAGCTACTAGGGAGGCTGAGGCAGGAGAATCACTTGAACCCGGGAGATGGAGGTTGCAGTGAGCTGAGATTGCTCCACTGCACTCCAGGCTGGGCAACAGAGGGAGACTCCATCTCGAAAAAAAAACAAAAAGAAAATATTGTTTAATTCATTAAAAAATTGTTACACTGCAGTAAATTTGCATATATACATATGCACGTATATATGTAAATTTATACATATACACATGTATGTATATATATGTAAATTTATTGCAGTGTAACTTTTTTATAATGAATAAACAAAATACACACACACACACACACACACACACACACACATATATATATATTTTGACACAGGGTCTCACTGTGTTGCCCAGGCTATAGTACAGTGATGCAATCTTGGCTCACTGCAATCTCCACCTCCCAGGTGCAAGCAATTCTCCTACCTCAGCCTCCTAAGTAGCTAGGATTACAGGCATGCCCCACCACATCTGGCTAATTTTTGTATTTTTAGTAAAGACAGGGTTTCACTATGTTGGCCAGGCTGGTCTCAAACTCCTGGACTCATGTGATCTGCCTGCCTCAGCCTTCCAAAGTGTTGGGATTACAGGCGTGAGCCACCACGCCTGGCCTTCAATTTATGTTTAAATAGGTATTTTGAAAACTTAGCTTTAATTTTTATGCAGTAAATATGAATAGATAAAACCCACATAAACAAAACATCGTCAGCACCGTCAACAATGCGTTTTCAAATCCCTATCACATCCATTTAGATAATTTGTAACAGCATAAAGGGGTTCTGAGACTAAAAGGTCTGAGAACCACTAGTCTATAATATCAGCTGACTTAAAGGCCAGTGTATGTTAAGAGCAGGGGCTGGGTCTGGGGAGTGTATCACTTCTGTTGCCTGATAATGCTGGATTCTGCAGTACGTACCACCAGCACCACAGGCACTGGACCCGGCTGCTGCTGCTGCTCCTCCTTGGGAAACTGGCTGTTGCTGGAGAGTTAATCTCAATCTTTCTTTTTTGTAATATTGGCTTTTTTTCAAAGTCCTCAGTGAGTGTCTTGGATTTGACTGAACTTAGGTCATTGCCTGCACCCTTGCTGCAAGGGAGGTTGAGAAGGTATTTAGCCTTTTTGGCTTTTTTGATAGAAGGCAGGCTCACTCTACGTCCCACCAATGGTCATCCAATGAGGAAATTAGCAAACATAAACAGTCAAAACCATAAGCATTAGCCCATTGCTCCACTTCTCTTTCTGTGAAGGTCAGAGGTAACCTTGTAGGAAATATTATAGCTCTATCAAAGATTCTCAGTGGATCTTAGGGATGGTATTACACACAGGGAAGACAAATCCAATCACAGGAAAAAAATTGGTATTCCAACCAACCCCTCCATGACAAAAAGTTCTACAATAAAAATCTGACATGAGGTGGCTGGCTGGTCCTGAAGATATGTTGCCATGTGGGGAACTCAGGACCAGGTACTACTGGCAGCAAACTAGGCACTCTGTACCAGCAAAAGCCACAATGGCTATGAGGGGAAGTTTGTAATGTTGAGTTCCAGGCACCAGCCTCTACCCCTGTCCCCCACGGTTGCTCTGTTCTTGGGCCCTTCCAGCAAGCACCAGGCTGTCTGAAGAACAACTTACTGCTATCCACAAAGCAGCTCATCCTGCCTGATTAAGAATGTCCTCTGCTGTGGCATTCACATGGATCAAATGTTTTTACCAGGGCTCAGCCACAAGCCCTCTCTCAAACCTCCTTGCAGAAGAAAAGGAAGCAGCAAAAGGAACAGGAATTATGACTCCCACTTAAAAAGAAAAATGGAGTCACAACCATAATGTCCTTTCCCAAACTACATTATTATCAATTCTTCCACCTTATTTTATTCCAAGCCAGGAAGCTGCAAGTCCTATCTCAAGCCGGCGTTCAAGGTTCTGCTCTTTGAAATGCTTTTGCTAGTCATGTGACCTTCAGGGCCTTGGAGCAACAGTCTGTAACACTGCAGCAATTCACTTGCACCTGGTGCTAATCATATTTCACAAATCAGCCATAAACCCAGTCATGCCTTTTTACATTATTTTAACAGGGGGTAAGTGCTTCCCCGTCTCCACTAGCCTCTTCCACACTACTGACCCTGAAACCTTGGGTTATTGCAGCCACTGTGAGAATTCTGCCTTTGCTGAAACTATTCATTCCAATGTCTAACACTCTTAGTAATTTCATGTATTTAGACAATTCATCTAACACCTCAGCCTTTGGGTTTCCTGACCAAACATCTTTTCTTACTCCCTACCCTGACCACTTTCTGCCATACCCTGTCCATTGTTGTATCAAACACACACTACTTCTCAGCATGTACATATCAAGTCAACCCATTATCTTACCACTCACCATTTCTCTGACCACATGAGCACCTCTAATCCATTGATGTGACCACATTTCACTGACCATCACCTTCCTTATGACCTCATTCCCTACCTGAGAAACCATGACCCATGATTACACCTTCTCTTGCCTCCAACTTCAACTTCCTGTCCCCCTCTCTCCATCCATCACACTAACCTAGCAATCAATCCTGGGTAAATCCAGTTCTCATGGCCAAGCACCCGGCAACTGGGAGAGGAAGGAAACACTACCCAGCTAACTGTCCCCACTTTAAATAAATGAACACAAGTTTTAAGCAGACTCTCAGCACTTTTCAACAATCCTACATTTCACGAGGCAATTTATGCTTCTCTCCTAGAAGACTATTTCCAACCTCTCCTAAGGCTGAGTCACTTAGCAACCACTTTCTAGCTGTCCTTAAACTTTTCAATCACCACTGCTGTTGTCTTCTCTGGCACCTCTTCTTGTTTTGTTTTGTTTTGTTTTTGATAGAGAATTTTGCTCTTGTTGCCTAGAGTGCAATGGCACAATCTCAACTCACCACAACCTTCGCCTCCCAGGTTCAAGGGATTCTCCTGTCTCAGCCTCCCGAGTAGCTGGGATTACAGGCATGCACCAACACACCCGGCTACTTTTGTATTTTTAATAGAGATCGGGTTTCTCCATGTTGGTCAGGCTGGTCTCAAACTCCCGACCTCAGGTTATCTGCCTGCCTTGGCCTCCCAAAGTGTTGGGATTACAGACTTGAGCCACTGTGCCCATGTGGCACCTCTCTTACCCTTGTACATGAAGATACTCCCTCCTGTCTCCACCTCAGGTTCAGTCCTTAGCCAAGATAGATTCCATCATCTCACCTAATGCAGTGAGTTATTACCCTTCATTACCTCATCACATTTACTCACACTGCAACTCAAACGCAGCTGCTTTTTATTTTTTTTATTTTTGAGACAGGGTCTCACTCTGTAGCCCAGACTGGTATGCAGTGCTGTGATCACCACTCACTGCAACCTCCAACTTCTGGGCTCAATTGATCTTCCCACCTTAGCCTTCTGAGTAGCTGGGACTACAGGCATGTACCTGGGTAGTTATTTGTATTTTTAATAGAAACGAGTTTTTGTCATGTTGCACAGGCTGATCTTGAACTCCCGGGCTCAAGCACCTGTCTGGACCTCCCAAAGTGCTGGGACTACAGCCTGCTTTATTTTCTATAACTGATCTGTTCTGTCACCTGAACATGTGCCATTTTTTTATGTAATTAATCTAATATTCCTCATGAATATCTACCCTAATAAATATCCAGGAAATTTAAAACTTGTTGGAGGGATCCAAGATGACTGATTAGGAGCAGCTCAGGATTGCAGCTCCCAGTGAAAGCACGGAGGATGCACCTGAAGAAAAGAGTGTCACATGAGGAATTTGAAAAGCATTAATAATCCCCTAGAGATTCAAATTTATAATCCACAACTTTGATAAAGAACCAGAAAACTCTATGAATAATACACTGCATTAAATCTTCTCCAGAAACATACACACACACACACACACACACACACACACAACTTGTCGAATAGTATCTTAATCTCTTCTAGTCCATACTCAGACTTTAACTTCTTACCCAGACTGCTGTAAATGACTGCTTTCAGGGTAGATTTCCCTCCAACATCTTATAGGATATCCTAGAAGTAACAGTGTCAAAAAGACCTTGGACCCATATTGCCTCTCTGGAACCTCGCTGGTCTCTGCTGCAAGGAGGTAATCAGGTCCTATGGCTGAGCTGGTGCCATCTCATCTTTTGGGATGTCGTGCTGGCTCACCCCTGGGGTCTGTGATCTGACCTTGAATCTACAGTCACACAGTCGTGCTGGCTCACCCCTGGGGTCTGTGATCCTGACCTTGAATCTACAGTCACACAGTCGTGCTGGCTCACCCCCTGGGGTCTGTGATCCTGACCTTGAGTCTACAGTCACACAGTCGTGCTGGCTCACCCCTGGGGTCTGTGATCCTGACCTTGAATCTACAGTCACACAGTCGTGCTGGCTCACCCCTGGGGTCTGTGATCCTGACCTTGAATCTACAGTCACACAGTCGTGCTGGCTCACCCCTGGGGTCTGTGATCCTGACCTTGAATCTACACTCACACAGTCGTGCTGGCTCACCCCTGGGGTCTGTGATCCTGACCTTGAATCTACAGTCACACAGTCGTGCTGGCTCACCCCTGGGGTCTGTGATCTGACCTTGAATCTACAGTCACACAGTCCTTTGTCATGATGCCAGCTGTTCCAACAGGCCAATAAGCTCCTCCACCTCCTTCGTGGTGGTATGAGAGCATTTCAGAATCTCCTGCTACCACAAGCTCATCTATCTAACCACTTCCTTCTACCACTGCTGTGCTACAGATTCATGTTGGCCTATCACTAACCTGTATAACATCTCCTCTCAAGATTCCAAATAAGGAGCAGAGCGAAAGGCCTTCAACTGCTGACTGTCCCCTCAACCCATTAAACATCCCCCACCTTAACCCTAGAACTTTAGCCAGCCAAAAAAGATCAGAATGGATAAGAGCAGATAACAATTCCTCACAATCTGTTTTCCCTACCTCTGTCCCCCCACTTCCCACAATCCACCAGGACTGAAAGGGATGAAACCTCTACTTCCAAGTCATCCTCCTTCCCCCTGGGAGGCACTAAGCCTAATTCTCAGCCTTAATCCTGGATGAGATATTCTCTTTACCCTACAGAAGAAACTACCACTAGAGTTTCCCAAAAGTAGCTCTTGATATGGAAGCTGCAGGCAATTTGGAACTTGAGAAAACCAAAGACAAACATACAGTGACTTCAAGTTCCCCAAAATATTATCCCTTGAATTATTAACATCTCCCATGTGCTAGGCCCTGGGGATATAAAGAAAATTAGACTTAGATCACTACACTAGGGAGTGAGGTCTACAAATAAATCATGACAATGGAATTTTATGTGCTACACTGACCAAAGCAAACAGGAAATACACAACATAACCCAGACCCATTTGTCAATCAACCTTTTCTATCTCCATCAAATTGAAAATGCATGCAACAGCAGAAGGACAGTGTAACTGATTTCAGGCCGGGAGCAGCAGCTCACGACCTGTAATTCCAGCACTTTGGGAGGCTGCAGTGGGTAGATTACCTGAGGTCAGGAGTTTGAGACCAGCTTGACTAACATGGTGAAACCTCATCTCTACTAAAAATACAAAAATTAGCCGGGTGTGTTGGTACATGCCTGTAATCCCAGCTACTCGGGAGGCTGAGGCAGGAGAATCACATGAACCCGAGAAGGGGAGGTTGCGGTGAGCTGAGATCACACCACTGCACTCCAGCCTGGTCAACAAGAGCAAAACTCCATCTTAAAAAAAAAAAAAAAAGTGAGTTCAGGTTACAATTTCATTGTCATTGCCATTTTTCTCCAGCTTACATACTTCATTTTCTTTTCCAGGCACAACATGAAAAAACAGAAGCCATTCCTTAATGAGAAGAAAAAAGAAAGATAAGCCATGAAGCAGGTTCACCTTTATCCATTAACAAAAACAAGCATACAGAACTAAAGCTACTAATCAAAAGAGCCCTAGACCAAAGGAAATCGTGTAAAACTTTGTAACCATTATTTTTGGAGACTAACGAAGTAAGTACCACCCTTAAAGGACATCACTAGGTGATTCCATTGTTGTGGGAATACCATGGAGTATACTCGCACAAACCTAGATAGTATAGCCTACTACACACCTAGGCTCTCAGGTATTGCCTGTATTGCCTACTACTCCTAGGCTATAAAAGTGCACAGCATGCCACTGTACTGAATACTGAAAGCAACTGTAAGACAGTGGTTAAGTATTTGTGTATCTAAACACAGGAAAGGTACAGTTAAAAAATGATATAATCATACAGGGCCACTGTCGTTTATGTGGTCTTTTGTTGATCAAAATGTCGTTATGCAGTGCATGACTGTAGCTATAATCAGTATGTTTAATTCCATTTTGATTTTTCCTTCCCCATGTAACTGTTAATTGCTACAAACTAACATTTTCATTCTCCATACTTAATTCAGATGGAAGGCAGCAGCAGGGAACTGACAGGAGGAAAATTCTGCCAGACATTCATACTACAAACTAAGGGCTTACGGTATGTTACAAACTGGGGCTACAAAAATTGAAAGATGCACTATCTGTTCTCAAAGACTTCACAACTGACAGTGAATACAGAGAAACAAATTTTACTTACAACATGATAATACGGAAACTTATCCCTCAAGGACAGGCATTCAACTGTGGCAGAAAACTGCATCAAACAATGCACCAACATTTCCCTAACACTATTTTCAGGGTGCAGTGACTTCCAACCAGGCTCTTCGGAACACTATAACCACTAAGTGGGAGTGTTCAAACAGAGCACCTACTACCACAATACAAGTGAACTGTGTATCCTGGCAATCCCAAGTAAGTGCAAATACTGTGTATGTGTGTAAAATACGAACAAGTATTTGTTAGTCATTATGAAAAATCTGTTTAGCTTGTTTTGCTTAGATGCTTAGCATTTACTTATATCCCTTTTTCTGTGTTTATGTTTGCTGATTTCCCCCATTGGATAACTATTGGTGGGAAGCAGAGCAAGCCTGCCTTCTATCTTAAAAAGGCTAAATACTTCTTAACCTCTCTTGCAGCTAGGATACAGGCAGTGACCTAAGTTTAGCCAATCTAAGACACTCAGTGAGAACTTCGAATAAAAGCAAATATCACGAAGACGAATGTTTGACAGAGTAACTGTCCAGCAACAGCCAGTTTCCCAAGGAGCAGCAGCAGCAGCAGCAGCAGCAGCAGGGTCCAGTGTCTGTGGTGCTGGTGGTACGTGGTGCTGGTGGTACGTACTGCAGAATCCAGCATTATCAGGCAACAGAAGTGATATACTCCCCCAGACCCAGCCCCAATTACTTTTGCAGTGCAATTGTGATTTGGTTCCCGCCCATTTCCAGTCAAGTCTCTGCAGACTTTAAAGCAACACTGAGAAGCCCCAATACTCTTTCATGAAATTCCTTTTTTGCTTAAATCACCACAGTTACTGCAAACAAGAAAAATGAACGAGAGTAATGAAATAGTACGGTAAATCAACAAGCATCCCACCCACAAAGGGTATGTGTAGTTTATTTCAAAAATGCACAATTCCATGTGTCATATGACTCAAGTTCAGCTCTTGTGATTCAATTAACAATTTGTCGCCATTTATTCATTCCAAAACTTTACGGTTACAAGTACTATCTTGAAAGAAATTAACTGTTTTCAACCACACAGTTTACAAAAACTTCAAGGTGCTGCTCTCTCCTGAACAGATGTTTTCGCTATTATCATTACTTCAGAAAGCAACAGACAAAATTATTATTTGGTAGCTTTAAAATGCAAAGTCATGCCGGGCACGGTGGCTCAAGCCTGTAATCCCGGCACTTTGGGAGGCCGAGGTGGGTGGATCACCTGAGGTCAGGAGTTCAAGACCAGCCTGGCCATCGTGGTGAAACCCCACCTTAAAAAAAAAAAATGTAGTCATATTCCTCAATTATGAATCAAATGAGAACAAAGCAAGAACAATGGTCAAATTACAGATACCAGTTTTGCACCTACCATCCTACCTCCACCCATCTAAATCTCAGACTGACAGGTCTGAAAAGCGGCCATGCGCAAAATCATCTCACTCATCTCAAAACATAACTCTTCTTCCTTGCACACAGAAGCTCCATAATATCTGTTGACTGAATGCAATACCTGTGACTATGAATGTATGTTACACGTTTCCACAAAGTGCTTCCACATACAGCACTTCACATCGGCACAGTGCATCCAGCTTCCAAAACACTTTGACGCGAACCCTCGCACCTAGCTAGGTGCTTAAGAGTGAGACAAGCCTGCACAGCCATTAAATGGCAAAGCACACGGGGGAACCCCAGGAACTGACGCTCCACAGCACATTACTTGCCCCTCTACTTCAGCCCTTGTGGTACACTGTAATTCTCTCTCTCACCTGATGCGCTCCTTAAGGATGTCCCGTTCATCTTCGCACGCCCAAGGCCACACAGGTGCACTGTCAGCACCAAGATTCTCCCGCCTCCTGCAAGCCTCATGCTGTACCGGCGGGGCCTTGCAGGGAGCCTGGTTGACACACCTCCCGGCTCCCGCCCACTCCCACGCCCGCCACTTGTGATTTCCACAGCCGCACCACTGAAGCTCGTCGCACAGGACACAGACTTTTTGTTCCCTCGCAAAATTACTCCCGGCACAACCCTTCCCCCTTAAGCCTGCCCAGTGGCTTTCCCATCTTCCCCGCAGCCCAGGTTGGGGGGCAGGGGCTGAGCCTGGGCGCCCTCCCCCAACCCCGCCGCGGCAAGCCAGGGGGGTGTCCGGGCGGGGCCTGTCAGCCGCCACCCGCCCCCGGGCACACGCGCGTCAGGGGCGGCACCGCCAGGCTCCCGGGGCAGCCCCGTCCAGCAGGAGTCCCGCGGCTGCCGCCCGCCCGGCGCCCCACACGGCTCGAGACTCAGGTGGGCGAGGGCGCTCCGCACGTACCCGAGGAGGCAGCGGTCGCAGACGACGCCTCGACTCCCCTTGGACACCGTGTACGCCAAGGGATCCGAGCGGAAGAGCAGCTCTCCGGGGCGCAGCGGGGTCACGGCGCGCAGTCCGTTTCCCCTGTTGGCGGTCGCGAACTTTTCCACCTTCGGCGGCTCCATCCTCTCGCAGCTCCCGCACCTCAGACCGCTGCCCGCGTCCCGCAGCTGGCGTCTCACGGGCTGCCGGGACCCGCGCGCCTGCGCCCTGGGCTCACACGTACGCCCGAGGGGCGGGGCGGCGCTGCGGGGCCTGAGCATGCGCAGATGGAGTCTGGCGGTGCCGCTGGAGGTGCGCGCGTGGGACCCTCAGGTGGTGGTAAGGCTCCGCGTGCGGCTCGTGCCCATGGCGACTGCGCAGAAGGGAGGCGGGTTTTTTTTTTCCCCCTCCAGCTTTGTATTATGATAATTTTAACAGTCGAAAACAGTGCAGTGAACACCTCCGCTTACCTCAGACCACCCAGCACTTTGCCATTTCTGCTTGCTGCTCTCTCCCCACCTGTAGCTATGTATGCATGTGTTGTTGTTAAACTATTTCAAAGTGGCAGGCATCTTAACATCAAAACTAGTACTTTACATCATAACTTTTTTTTGCTCCGGGATGGAGTCTCGCTCTGTCGCCTAGGCTGAGTGCGGTGGCGAGATCTCGGCTCACTGAAACCTCCGACCCCCGGGTTCAAGCGTTCTCCTGCCTCAACCTCTCGAGTAGCTGGGAGTACAGGCATGCGCCAGCACGCCCAGCTAATTTTTTTTATTTTTAATAGAGATGGGGTTTCTCCATGTTGCTCAGGCTGGTCTTGAACTCCCGACCTCAAGTGATCTGCCCGCCTCGGCCTCCCAAAATGCTGGTACAGGCGTGAGCCACTGCGCTCGGCCCATCCATCAGTGATTTCTTATTAGAGCAGGAGACCTCTAAACTGGTTAAGCATGTAACCTCTCTGGCTCACTTTCAACAGCAATTAAGACAACTAACAGAAGCCCAACCCTCAAAATTAGGACCACCTTTGTTTAACCCACGAGATTTGGTATTGGTGAAAGCTCTCCCTTCTCCCTCTCCTTCCCTAAACCCAAGCTAGGAACGGCTGGGGGTTCTTCTTTTAACCCCCTCAGTGGTAAAAGTTACAGGTATCTACTCCTGGATACATCACACTAGAATCAAAGCCTGGAAAGCTGAGAGAGCAGCCCCTGACAGCCCAGAGGAACATCCTGGACATCAACGTGAAGAAATAGAAATAGAAGACGTTAAAGTGAAAATCATAAAAGATCAGTAACTGAGTGAGGACTTCTCGTCCTACTCAGTCCCACCCCATCTTACCAGATATTTCAGTCATTTCCACTTTTCCTCTCGGGATTTGCCATCAAATATTAGAACTCCTTTTTGACATGTACTTGCAGAGAGATTTTGATTATCCGTGGGATTACTTTTGTAACTTCATCGACCCCCAAAGGGAAATTCTCTATCTTGGTGAGTGAGATTTTAGATGGAAATTATCTACTACACCACCCTTGCAGGAATTGTTACACTCACTCTACTGTTTGCAGTAGGACAGTAAACTGTAGCACCTCAGAACAGAGTATCGGATGAAGAATCTCAATCTCTGTAGTATTTTGCGTAATTATTATCCTTATAGCAGGGATAATAGTGACTGACAACAAGTAAATATGAAGGTTTTACTATCACTGAGTCAGCTAGGACTTTCACTGGATTTAGTAATACGCCACATACCCTTTTGCTTCTGTGATATCAGCCATGGCCCATGACCTGTTTGTGCAACAAGACTAATTGCTGGATCTGTCCTGAGAGGTGTGCTCAGTTCAGTAACATGAAGGAACCTCTCAATGACCCAGAACTTACAGTCTTAGGATTCCCTTTGTTAGCTTTATCTTTAACCCTTAAAGACTTATCAGGCATAAATGGGACGTGGTATGGGAGCACTTTCCACTGGGTAACTAACTTCCCAGGTAAACACTCCCCCCAACGATAGGCTTCGTGCCCTCAATTAGGAAAAGTTGACTGGGTAATAGCAAATGCCTCCCTCCACTTTAAAAGCAGGGGAAAGGGACCATCCCTAGGAGATGTCAAATGTTGTAACATGACACTTTTCATTGCTGAAAGCTCAGAGGTTTGGAAAAGAAAGAACTACAGGGATGATCTCAGAAAATTAGAAACCTTGCGTGTGTGGGCTTATAGAAGCTGGCCTCTCCTCTCAGTTGGAAGTCCCGGATGAGAATGGCAGGCTCTAGGTAACCATCTTGACACAAGGTACTACAATGTGAAAAACAACACATGGGCCTTCCCAGACATGAGGCTTGCTAACAGTGGTGGCCTGCAAATCTGTGGGCAAACGGAGTGTCTGGACCGACAGCCCTTCCATAAGGATTATCTAAGATATTGGCCAGGACATGTTGTGTCCCTGATCTTTTGAAACTCCATTTGTCAGGTGGACCCTTCTCATTTAGCATGTAAAATTCCAAACAGCATTGTGAACAACTATCCTGAGTATGAATATCTCTCTCCCAAAGATGCTCCTATGTGAAAAGGGCAAGCGTCTGAGATATGAGAAATATCTTCCTGTGTCTCTCTCACAAGTGACACCTTAGAACCATCCCTTCGAGGGACAGTAGTACATTTCCTTGGTGGCTCCTGGATACACTTAATCCTCCCCAGGCATTGGAAGGGAACCTGCATTATAGTAGCAATGGTCCTAGATTATTATTTTAAATTTTCACTGACATGGCAGCATCATCTGTGTACATCCCTAACCTAGGCTCCTTTCTAGAAAGTGCACTATCTTGGATACACAAAACAAAGAGATCGCTCATTTCCATGCCTTCATATGGAGACTTAGCTGAAAGAGAAGGCTGGGAAGGACCATGGGTGGGGGATTCTATAGCTAGAGGCATATTCTAGTTTGCTGGTATTCCTCTCCTTGAAAGATCAGTATTGAATATTTCCATTGTGATGCAACAAGGATGGAAGGCAGCAATCGGAGCCATAGAGTCACAACAGCAATCCATAGACTCTTCAGCCTCAGGAATAGACGGGCCTGAGACGTCCTTATGACCGAAGCAGGGGGTACCTATGCACTTGTAATGAAACACGCTGCCTCTGGATCAGCACCTCTAGTCAAGCAGAAGAGAACCTACGGGTGCTTCAAGACCGATTAGAATCATCGGCAGATTAAGAGAAAATGTGGATTCCAGTCTTCTTCATGGATTGGTTAGCTCCTTTATAAAGCTCCCTCTTGCTTGTGTGTTTTGTACTAATATTTGGACCTTGTATATTCAATACTGTAACTTGAAGCATTTCCTCTCACCTAGAAGCTATTGAACTCCAAATGGCACTGCAGATGGAATCACGCATGGACATGGCATTCTTCCTAGGACCCTCAGATCGACTCCAGGAGGAGCCCTAGCTGCTGTTCCCCACTTGACGCCCCTCTTCAAGTAGGAAGTATAGTGAGGGTAAAGGAGTCCTCAGCAAGGCATCTTCCCTTTTAAGAAAATGCAGCCCCAAGTCATTTCTTTTCTAACAAAGAGCAGCCTGAAAAATTGAGCTGCAAACATACATGAGCAAGTTGGGGCTTGCCCAGAGTGATGCCGGCAGCTGTGCCAGTAGAAAAAGCTACTGAGGCCAGGTGTGGGGGCTCATGCCTGTAATCCCAGCACTTTAGGAGGCCAGGCGGGTGCATAATGAGGTCAGGAGTTCAAAACCAGCCTGGCCAAGGTGGTGAAACCCCATCTCTACTAGAAATACAAAAAAAGTAGCCGGGCGTGGTGGTGGGCGCCTGTAATCCCAGCTACTCGGGAGGCTGAGGCAGAGAATCACTTGAAGCTGGGAGGTAAAGTTTGCAGTGAGATGAGATCGCACCACTACACTCCAGCCTGGGTGACAGAGAGGGTCTCTGTCAAAAAAAAAAAAAAAATGCTACTGAGAGCCAGGCATGTTCAACAGGGGAGGCTCCATCTTCCCTTCTGTCACCACACGTACAGTAAAAAAGCAGGCAACATGGCACCAGCCAGAGAACCATCTGCATAATAAAAGATTAGGGTGGGCCAGCCAGCTTCTTTGTGCCATACGCAAACAGCACACCTAGTCCTAAGCAGTTCTTTGCATGCTATGCAAATGGCACACCTGGTTCAACCAATCGTACATGCCCTATGTAAACCAGTCACCACCTCCTCAAGCTCATCTATAAAACCTCCTGCACTTCACTGCAGATGGAAGAGCTGCTTGGGACCCCCTCTTTAGGAAAGAGCTTTCCTCTTCTTTCGCCTATTAAACTTCTACTTTTAACCTCACTCCTTGTGTGTCTGTGTCTTTGATTTCCTTGGCATGGGATGAGGAACTTGTGTATCACCACAGATGAACGACGCTACTTCACCACTACGTTGCCCAGGCTCGTCTCCGACTCCTGGGCTCAAGGAATGTTCCTGCCTTGGCCTCCTAAAGTGTTGGGATTACAGGCATGAACCACCGTGCCTAGTCTGAAAACTTTTCTTCAGAGGTAACAGGCTATGTCAGTGTTCGGCTTGAACAGTCCACTAAACTCATCAGGTTTGGGGGATCCAAAGGAACTGTCCATTATCCTCAGCCATCAGCAAAAACAAAAGGCCCTTTGCTAAGTTATTTTTGTAAGTATGTAATCCTCAATTACTTGTTGCTGGGCCTGGTAATCACCAGGAATCATTCCACGCCTGGTGTCCTTAACGCCAGCATTCATGATTTAAAAACTTGGCTTTCTAGTACTTTTTTTGTTGTTTCAACCACTTTCTTCCTGGTACTTTTCAAATTCCTTGAGATTCCTGTGTTAGTTCAAGTCTACAGAGAAGCAGATGTCAAGACTAGATCTGAAAGAGTTTTATTAGAGAAGGGAACAGAAGGCAGGACAAACCTTCAGACTGATTGCAGGTCTGACTATGGAAGGAGAGAGGGAAGGAAGGAGGAGTGTAGCAAAATTCAGCCAGGCCACCGGCAGACTTTGAGCCAAAATTGCCAGTTGGAGGTCTGTATGTCACCAGAATGGGCCTGCATTAGTGCCTTTACCATGCTGAGTCACTGGCTTGGAGCAGCATGCAGAAAGCACAGCCTCTGCATGAGCAGAGTGGTGGATTCAGAGGGGCAGTGGCTGGGGATCTGTCCACTATGCTCCACAAAACTGGAAATTTGGCAATGTCGCCACTGTTCTTCGGCTGCATCTACCCCCTATGAAAGACATCGAATATCAGATTAATTTCTCACTCTGCAATTAATGGAGATCATTCAAATGCCGACAAAGCATCCCTTTAACACACTTTTAAAACTTACCTAATCATCCATGGTCCCCATTGCTCTAGTCCCACTGTTGAAAATCATACAATAGTAGAGAATACTGAAGCCACTGTAAATGGCCCTCCATAGCATCCCTTAATTCCCTGATTGTCCACAGCAGTTACCACAAATCTCGGTCTTCTCAGCTCCTCTTCTATTCTGTCTGAAGTAACACCGCTTGCGCTTTCTCAGACAATATGGTACCTGTAGGGCATTCATTTATCTAACAAGAACACTTGTAGTCAATTTCTTTCATCTAAGCTAAGAGGAAAATGTGCTTTACTGGTCTTTGGACCCCATCCCTTTTCCTAAAACCATGTTGATCCCTCTGAGCTGTATTTAAAATACTCCTCAGCTGACTTCATTCTTACACTCTAGTAACTTTTTTTTTTTGAGACGGAGTCTCACTCTGTTGCCCAGGCTGGAGTACACTGAAGCGATCACAGCTCACTGCAACCTTCGCCTCCTGGGTTCAAGCGATCCTCCCGCTTCAGCTTTCCATATAGCTGGGATTACAAGTATGTACCACCATGCCGGCTAATTTTTTTTATTTCTAGTAGAGATGGGGTTTCGCCATGTTAGCCAGGCCAGGGTCTTGAAATCCTGACCTCAGGTGATCCACCTGCCTTGGCCTTCCAAAGTGCTGGGATTACAAGTGAGACCCACCACACCTGGCCCACCGTAGTAACTATTTTTTGTTTAAGTGTCGGGTCTCTATGTTACCCAGGCTGCAATACAGCGGTTCTTCACAATAAATAGCTCACTGCAGCCTCCAGCTCTTGGGCTGAAGTGATCCTCTCACATCAGCCACCCGAGTTGCTGAGACTACAGGTACCTGCCACCATGCCCAGCTAAGTTTTATAAAAATTTTTTAGAAATAGGGGTTTCACCATGTTGCCCCCAGGCTAGACTCGTGGGTTCAGGTGTCTTCCCACCTCCATCCCCTGAGTAGCTGGGACTACAGGTGCACACCACCATGCCTGGTGAGAAAATACTCTTAATTACATTTAGGTTCATATAAAGATCTAACCTCAGAGGAGTTTTCTTGATAGAACAAAAGTGCAGGAGACTTTTCAGTAATACAGACTGAATTATTCACCAAAACTATATTGACTATACAGGACAGAACTAAAAAGGAGTAAATCAGGGTCAGTTAATGATTCATTAGGTATTTAGAGACCAAAAGAAATCAAAAAATCTTATTTAAAATATTTTAATTTCTAAAAAAGTTTAAATCATATTAAAATTTAAACAATTCCATTGTACAGTACTTGACAATACATGTCAACAAACTGAAAGGTAAAACAAATCAGTACATCAGTTTTGTTTACTTTCTAAGCTTAATAACGTATAGACTCTCGCTCCTGAAGATGCAAAAATCAGCAATCCTGAAATATTAAAATAGAAATCTGAAACAAAATGAATTCAATCTGATCAAATCCAATTAACTGAAGTTTTCATTTTATTCAGTTGTGAAGAAAACAGCAGCTACTATTTCATCCAATATGCCAATGATATCAACTTCAGAAGAAATGATCTGTCTGGTTGTGCAAAATAAGAACGGTTATCTTTTGCTGAAAGGATGTGAGTTTTTCAAATTTCGTTTTCATGTCATGGTTTCCAAATAAATAAACTGCTCCACCAAATGTCTTGCCAGTCTAGTCGTTATACCTGCCTTCCAGCCTGTCATCATACAGCCATTTGTAAGCATAATCTTTGGAAGACTGGATAGTTTCAAAGAGTCGTTTGAAGTCTTGAGGGTACAAGTTAGTTACTTTATCTTCTTTCTTTTTCCCATTTGCATCAATATATCATTTGCATCAAGTGGAGTCAATGAACTGCAAAACAAATACAAAGTAAATGTACTTAATTCTTTTTCATGCATCTATCAGTTAATGGAGACAAAAATGGCTTCCAAGTTGAATTTAAAATGTCTAACTTAGGCATACAGAGTGCTATAATGGACATGGGAGAATCAGCAGGGAAGAGGATGAGAGGAGGGTGAGGGATGAAAAGCACGATGTACACTACTTGGGTGATGGGTACACTAAAAGCCCATATTTCATCACTACATAGTTCATCCATGTAACCAAAAAACCACTTGTATTCTCAAGACTATTGAAATAAGAAAACAAACAAACAAAAAAAGCCTAACTTACTATATATAAGCAATCTTACTTAGTTTAAGAGGTTGTAATAAGTTTATGTTTATTTCTAAAGTTTCATGGCTAACCTATAATGAAAGTATTAATAGCAGGTTTAGGCTTTAACATATTGTAATCCATTTTTACACAAAATTCTAGTTTAATCATTACCCTTTAAAAAAATTATTCTGCCTACCTCTTTCATCCTTTTCCTTTCTGCAAAAAAAATATTCTTAACTTCTTTCAGTTCATGTCAAAGTTCAGTAAGTACAAACAGCAGAAGTTGCTGTTAGACAGTTTACAAAGAGGGAATCACTTCACATTTTGATGTAACTGTCATTAGTAAATCAATTATAAATCAGCAAACTTCCTTATACAGTCATGCACTGCTTCATGATGGAGGTGTGTTCTGAGAAACGCTCTGTTCAGTGATTTCACTGTTGCTTGAACATCTCAAAGTGTACTGAAAACACACCTAGGGGGATAGCCTACTACACACTTAGGATATATGGCGTAGCTACTGCTCCGAGGCTACAAACCCGTGCCACATATTACTGCACTGAATACTGTGGGCGACTGTAACACGATGGTAAGCAATAGAAAAGATGAAGTAAAAACAGAGCATTAGAATCTTACGCAACCACTATTGCACATTTGGTCTACCACTGACTGAAATGCCACTATGAGGTATATCACTGTATAGCAGCTTAGCAAGAACCATCAATAGGCCTCTGACAACAATAAGTAAACAACTGCAAAAAAATATATTGGGCTGGGTGTGGTGGCTCACACCTGTTATCCCAGCACTTGGGGAGGCTCGGTGGGAGGATCATGTGAGCCCAAGAGTTCAATGCTATCCTAAGCAACAAAGTGAGACCCCATCTCTACAAAAAATGTAAAAGGTTAGCTACACACATAGTGGTGGGCACAGTAGTCCCAGCTACTCAGGGAAGAGGCTGAGGCAGGATCACTTGAGCCCAGGGGTTTGTGGTTGCAGTGAGCTATGATTGTGCCACTGCCCTCCAGACTGGGCAACAGAGTGAGACCCTGTTTCTTAAATTCCAATACGTTTTGATATTGAATAGAATCTTGGTAGCAGGTTTCTAACCCACTGAGAGTACCAGGAGCATTCTTAGCATTTTGCACCGGATTTATTACAATTATTCCTTATCTTCCTATTTTCTTGATATTTTCATTCAAACTAGCCCCCACAAGGTGGCAAGATAAAAAATAATAGATTGCCTTTTACTAATCTATTACCACTTCTTTTTTTTAGAGATAGAGTATTGCTATGTCACCCAGGCTCATCTCAAATTCTTGGTGACCCTCTCTGCCTCCCAGTTCTTTTTTTTTAGAGACAAGGTCAACTTGCTGTGTGTCCCACATGGGAGTGCAGGTGAGTTCATAGCTCACTACAGCCTCCAACTCCCAGCCTCCTCAAGTACCCTCCCACCTTGGCCTCACAAAAAGTGCTGGGATTATAGGCATGAGCCACTGCACCCGGGCTATTGCCACTTTTAACATTTATTTTTACATAAATATTGTCCAGTCAACAGCTCATTCAAATTAGTTATATGACCAAATTAGTTAAAATAATTATTTTAACATTTTACCCATCCTCTGGCAATACTCTGGGCTATGGGCTGCTGATTAGAAGGCATGATGTGCAGCTTACAGAGACGTACGCATCAGCCTGATATACAAACGACACATACGGCGAGGCGCGGCAGCTCACACCTATAAACCCAGCACGGTGGGAGGCCAAGTTGGGTGGACTGCTTGAGGCAAGGAGCTCGAGACCAGCCTGGGCAACACGAGGAAACCTCATCTCTTGGTGTACAATTTATAAATACAAAATATAAATCTAAAAATTTTATATTTTTATAAATATAAAAATTAGCCAGGCATGGTGGTGCATGCTTGTAGTCCCAGCTACTCAGGAGGCTGAGGTGGGAGGATCACTTGAGCCTGGGAGATCAAGGCTGCAGTGAGCTGAGACTGTGCCACTGCACTCCAGCCTGGACAACATAGTGAGACCCTGCCTCTAACAACAAAAATATAGACACAAACCAAGTAGTATTACTTACAAGCTATTATTTTGACAAAGCTTTAGGTAAAAACATAAAATCTGATCCACAGCAAGGGAACCAGGGTGGTATAATTATCTATCCCTACTTTGGTTAAGAAACAGAGCCACTGAAGACAAGCGATGAAAGGAACTGTGCGCCTGCCTCCAGTAACACTGATCTTCCTCCACCCCAGCTCGTGATGGGCACTGAGTGCCTCCTGTAAGATAAAGCTAGGCCTATATGCTGAAAAAGAAAAAACAACTTGGAGGCATCCCTGGGCATTTTTCAAAGAAGGAAAATAAATGAAACTCACTGAAAGATTAGGGGAAAAATGTATTTTCCTCAAAATGTACACCAGGGAGAAGAAATTATTTTGAAGAAATATATGAGGAAGGCCAGGTGCAGTGGCTCATGCCTGTAATCCCAGCACTCTGAGAGATTGAGGCGGGCAGATCCTGAGGTCAGAATTCAAGACCAGCCTGGTCAACAGAGTGAAACCCCATCTCTACTAAAAATACAAAAAAATTAGCTGGGCGTGGTGGTAGGCACCTGTAATCCCAGCTACTTGGGAGGTTGAGGCAGGAGAAATCGCTTGAACCTGGGAGGCAGAGGTTGCAGTGAGCTGAGATTGTGCCATTGCACTCCAGCCTGGGCGACAATGAGAGACTCCATCTCAAAAAAAAAAAAAAAAAAAAAGCAATATATGAGGGAAAACGTGGTACCTCAATCTGTTAATCAAGATATAAAAAACAGACCTCTAACATAAAAGAATAATCTGTGCATCAAATTGCTACTCTTTACTTGCTTTTATTCTTCTTACTTACCGTAAGTGGTCTATTAGAAGGCCTTTGCGTTTCCCAAAACAGTGCTTTACCATGTGAATAAATACTTGATAGTTCATAGGTGTTAAGTTCTCTGTAAATAAATTTCTACAAGGAGTAATTTGAATAAAATACAGCTTTTCTTGTGATGGTTCTAATAATTCCTAGAGAGAAGGGAAAATGAATTGCATTAGTCACGAAATATTGCCAGAGTAAGACATTGCTTGCTTATTCCTTTAAGCTACCTGCTGAAAGACACAATTACCACAAACCCTGACAGTCTTTGCATTTTCTTATTGGGTACGCCAAGAACACAAAGCCCTAATTGCTCTTTACTTGGGTCATTTCTCAGAGTTGTTTGCAATGAGTAACCTTGAGGGAGTAGATAATATCTCTCTCCAGAACCAAGAGCAGGCTTGTGGCCGGGAGTGGTGGCTCAAGCCCGTAATCCCAGCACTTTGGGAGGCTGAGGCAGATGGATCACTAGAGCTCAGGAGTTCGAGACCAGCCTGGCCAATATGGTAAAACCTCGCCTCTACTAAAAATACAAAAATTAGTCCCAAGCATGGTGGCGGACACCTGTAGTCCCAGCTACTCGGGAGGCTGAGGTAGGAGAACCACTTGAACCTGGAAGGCGGAGGTTGCAGTGAGCCAATATCACACTATTGCACTCAAGCGCGGGTGACAGAGCGAGACTCCATGTCAAAAACAAAAACAACTTGCCTAAATAAGAGAATGATCACGGTCTAATTGGATTTAAGAAAAACAACATGTTGTAGTTAAATAATACACATCTCTCTCCTTAATTTTTTTAAAGAGAAGGAGGAGGATCAAAAGTCTACCCAAATACTAGTAACTCTTTTCCTTACTTAAAATTGACTTGTCCTTTATGTAATTATGCAAACAAGTATTTTAGCTATAATTTTCACCAGTCAACATTTCCATTTCAGTCAGAATCAGCTGTTGAAGAGGCATTAGATTAACACTGAGGACTTTTTTGTCCTACTTTAGTGGAAAAGCTTATTAATCAAACTATTTGAATATGTTAGGACATATATGGAAATACACAAATAAAGACACTAGAGTCGGCCAGGTGCTGTGGCTCATGCCTGTAATCCCAGCACTTTGGAAGGCCAAAGCTGGAGGATCACTTGAGCCTGGGAGCTGGAGTTTGCAGTGAGCCAAGACTGCGCCACTGCACTCCAGCCTAGGCGACAGAGTGAGACCCTGTCCTAAAACAACAACATAAAAAAGGATCACTATTTTTTTGTATTTATCTTTTGTAATACAATTTTGTGCATAAAGCAATTTTAAAAGATGATCTGGTCAGGCACAGTGGCTTATGCCTGTAATCCCAGCACTTTGGGAGGCCGAGGTAGGAGGATCACTTGAGCTCAGGGGTTCGAGACCAGCTGGGCAACATGGTGAAATACTGTCTCTTTAAAAAGTACAAAAATTAGTTGGGTATACAGGCTGGGCATGGTGGCTCGCGCCTGTAATCCTAATACTTTGGGAGGCCAAAGTGTGTGCATCACGAAGGAGTTCGAGACCAGCCTGGCCAACATGGTGAAACCCCGGTCTCTACTAAAAATACAAAAATTAGCTGGACGTGGTAGCGGGCGCCTGTAGTCCCAGCTACTCAGGAGGCTGAGGCAGGAGAATCAGTTGAACCCAGGAGGTGGAAGTTGCAGTGAGCTGAGATCATGCCCCTGCACTCCATCCTGGGCAACAAAGGGAGAGTCCATCTCAAAAAAAAAAAAAAGATTAGCTGGGTGTGGTGGTGTATGCGCCTACAGTCCTAGCTATTCCGGAGGCTGAGGCGGGGAGAACTGCTTAAGCCTGGGAGGCGGAGGTTGCAGTGAGCTGGGATTGTGCCAGTGTACTCCAGCCTGGGTTGACAGAGTGACACTGTGTCTCAAAATAAAAAACCGACCCACCTGAAAAATTATTCTCTATTATAAAAAATTAGACATAACCATACTCACATATTCCAAAATAAGAGTGGATTAAAATAGATCTGACATAGGCTTAAAAGACTGAACAATATTGAACATAAGATCTGAAAGGCTATTGTCAAAATACAGGGGCAGTGAGAGTGGAATTAAAAATAGATCTGTTGTCAGCGTGTGAAATTCCTAGCGGTTCCGGGAATGTCACTTTCAGTGGGGGAAGACAAAGCACCATCAGCAGTGTATGATGGGCGCTGCCATTTCCCACACGTTTGGTCTAGCCTCAGCAGCTTTCCCCTCATTAAGGACAGTACAGGAAAACCCGCAAGACACTGGGGGATTGAGTTCAACAACTTACTCTACAGTCACAGAAACACAGTGGAGCAAGTGCAGAGAAATGTTAGGTCTAGAAAGACCTTTCCTTTGTGGAGTTTAGTAAATGGCAAAACCTAACACAGGGCCTTCGAAAACCAACACTAAGGGAACAAGAAGATGCAAACCTTATTCTGCAAGCTAAAGTCCTCAGAAGGCCTCTGTGAAGAAGCTAGCTGACAGCTACAAGGACAGAAGGCTTGAGATGAAAAGTCGACAGAATGAGACAAGATCAGTGGGCAAGGAGGAATTTTAGAGAAACCAAGAACTATAGCACTGAGAGTACAATACACAGTGCAGGCGGAAAGCAGAATCAGTGACGTGAAGACTGAGTGTGAAAAGATTCTGGGAAGTGAGAAAACTGAGGCGCGCATGATGGATAGCAAAGACAGGATCAGAGAGCCAACCTAAGAACCTCAAATGTTTCTGAGTAAAAAAAAAAAAAAAAAAAAATTGGAACAAAAGCTAAAATCAAATGAGATAACATTCCTGAGCTTAAAAAAAAATAATACAGCTAGGTGCACAGAATGAAGACCTCAGCATATTCTCAGGCAAAAGCAGTGAAGAGAATACATGAAGATCCACCCTGCAAAAATTTAAAAATTAGAGGCAGGCCTGGCACGGTGGCTCACGTCTGTAATCCCAGTACTTTAGGAGGCCAAGGCAGGTGAATCACTTGAGGTCAGGATTTCAAGACCAGCCTGGCCAACGTGGTGAAACCCCCACCTCTAATAAAAATATAAAAATTAGCTGGGCGTGGTGGCACACGCTTGCAGTCCCAGCTACGCGGGAAAGCTGAGGCAGGGGAATCACTTGAACCCAGGATGCAGAGGTTGCAGTGAGCCAAGATTGCACCACTGCACTCTAGTCTGGGTGACCGAGTGAGACTCCAACTCAAAAAAAAATAATAAATAAATAAAAATAAAAATTAGAGCCAGGTGCAGTGGGTTATGCCTGTAATCCCAGTGATCTGGGACACTAAGGTAGGAGGATCACTTGAGGCCAGGAGTTCATGACCAGGCTGGGCAATATTTTCAAAATTTTAAAACTTAGCCAGGCACGGTGGCACATGACTGTAGTCTCAGCTACTCCAGAGGCTAACGTGAGAGGATCACTTGAGTCCAGTAGTTCAAGGCTGCAGCAAGCTATGATTGTGCCACTGCCTCCAGCCTAGCCAACAGAGTGAGACTTTGTCTTTAAAGAAAAATCTTTTTTAAATAGAAGGATTTTACTCACCTTGTGCAGAACCTTAATATCACAAGCTACTTGCCAGAGAACACTTAATACATGATACAAGTCTGGATTTCTGGGATCTGCCATTAGTTTCTAGTAAAAGGAAAATAAAAATTACATGTTATACACACCTATAATCAATCAAAATCAAATGCTGAATCTTAATAGTACTATCTTAATAGCGTCTAGACATTTAAGTAAAGAAAACTAGAATTAGATGCAAAAAGCCAGGTGCAGTGGTGCACGCCTGTAGTCCCAGCTACTCAAAAGGCTGAGGCAAGGGGATTGCTTGAGCCCAGGAGTTTGGGGGATTCAGGGTGAGATGACTGTGTCTGTGCATAACCACAGAACTTTGGCACAGGCAACAAACAGCAGGCCATGGTGGGTCACGCTTGTAATTCCAGCACTTTGGGAGGCCA
Source organism: Ateles fusciceps (assembly GCA_036589455.1). Taxonomy (NCBI): domain Eukaryota; kingdom Metazoa; phylum Chordata; class Mammalia; order Primates; family Atelidae; genus Ateles; species Ateles fusciceps. The sequence continues at coordinate 2,170,809 of JAZHEH010003256.1, forward strand.
AGGTGGGAGGACTGCTTGAGCCTAGAAGTTCAAAACCAGTCTGGGCAACACAGTGAGACCCCATCTCTAAAAAACAACAACAACACACAATTGTTAGGGCTGACCTTAAAGGACGAGACGTTACCTCAGTAAATGCAAAGATGCTACAGAGAGAAGCCAAGTGTGAAAATGTCCATGACAAAAGAAGCATGGGCCACTGGAATATAATCCCAGCAGAAGGGAATCTAACAAAGCGTTTCGTATTTTTCTTCTTTTCATTCCTTTGTTTAATATTATATGCACAGTCTCACAGTTCTGAGGCCCCTGCTGCCTTCCCATGGCTAGTAAATATGTATTGACTAAATGGGTCTGGGTGTGTAAATCATTTTTTCATTTTTTGCCCCACTATCCTAACCCATAGCCATACAAAGAATCTTATTTGAGTCTCAATAGTACTATTTTAATAGCATCTAAAAATTTAAGCAGAGAAAACTAGAATTAGATGCAAAAAGCTGGATGCAGTGGTGTGCGCCTATAGTCCCAGCTACTCGAAAGACTGAGGCAAGGGGATTGCCTGCGTCTAGGACTTTGGGGGGGTGCAGTATGAGATGACGGTGCTTGTGAAAAGCCATAGCACTCCAGCACAGGCAACACAGCAAGACAAATAAGCATTTCCTGTTAAACTGGATTAACAGATTAATACCATGAAAGATTCTGGGCAGAAGAGAAAGATTACACTCACAGCAATATCAGGGTTGTCAGGAAGACCTTCCATTACAGAGAATTATTATTTTTATTCTATTTTATGTTATTTTTTGACATGGAGTCTTGCTTTGTCACCCAGGCTGGAGTGCAATGGCATGATCTCTTCTCACCACAACCTCTGCCTCCTGGGTTTAAGCGATTCTCCTGCCTCAGCCTCCAGCGCAGCTGGGATAACAGGCGTGCGCCACTGTGCCTGGCTAATTTTTTCTTCTTTTTTTTTTGAGTCAGTCTCACTCTTGTCACCCAGGCTGGAGTGCAATGGTGTGATCTCAGCTCACTGCAACCTCTGCCTCACAGGTTCAAGCGATTCTCCTGTGTCAGCCTCCCGAGTAGCTGGGATTACAGGCACCCACCACCACGCCCGGCTAATTTTTCTATTTTTAGTAGAGACGGGGTTTCCATGTTAGCTAGGCTGGTCTTGAACTCCTGACCTCAAGTGATCCGCTCGCCTTGGCCTCCCAAAGTGCTAGGATTACAGGCGTGAGCCACTGCGCCCGGCCGTATTTTTTTTTTTTAATAGAGGCAGGGTTTCGTCATGTTGGTCAGGCTGGTCTCCAACTCCTGATCTCGTGATCCGCCCGCCTCAGCCTCCCGAAATGCTGGGATTACAGGCGTGAGCCACCAAGCCCAGCCCTATTACAGAGAATTAAAACTAGAGTCTAAAATCTTACACTTGGTGTGATGGCTCACAATTGTAATCCTAGCACTTTGGGAGGCCAAGACAAGACAGTCACTTGAAGACACGAATTTAAGACCACCCTGAACAACACAGCATGACTCTGTCACTACAAAAACAAACAACTAGCTGGGTGGGGTGGTGTGCACATGTAGTCCCAGCTACAGGGGAGGCTGAGGCAGGAGAATCACTTGAGCCCAGGAGTTTGAGGCTGCAGTGAGCTATGAATGCACTGCTACATTGAAGCCTGGGCAACAGAACAAGACCCTGTCTCTCAAAAAAAAATTTGTTTTAATGTTTTACAGTTCAAAAAATTAATTAAGAAACCTTTAAATATAAAAATAAATCCTGTTAAAACTAATAAATTCAGCTGAGGGAGGTAGCTCATACCTGTAATCCCAGCATTTTAGGAGGCCGAGGCAAGAGGATCACTTGAGCCCAGGAGTTTGAGACCAGCCTGGGCAAAAGTGAGACCCTGTCTCTAAAAAAAAAAAAGAAAAAAAAAACAACAACTAATAAATTCAGCAAAGCTGTAGGATACAAAAACACACAAAAATCAGTTGCATTTTTATATACCAGCAATTGACAATTGGAAAAACAATTCCATTTATAATAGCATTAAAAGTAACTTAAAAGCTGCTAATTAAAAACACAAATGAATGGAGGCCAGATGCAGTGGCTCACACCCGCAATCCCAGCACTTTGGGAGGCTGAGGTAGACGGATCGCTTGAACTCGGGAGTTCGAGATCAGCCTGGGCAACATGGTAAAACGCCATCTCTATAATAAATAGAAAAATCAGGCAGGCATGGGGAATGCATGCCTGTAGTCCCCCCTACTTGGGAGGCTGAGGTGGGAGGATCACCTGAGCCCAGGGAGTTCAAGCCTTCAGTGAGCTGTGATCCTGCCACTGCACTCCAGTCCGGGCAACAGAGTGAGACCCTGTATCAAACAAAAATGAAAACAATAATAAAACCCACAAATAAATGGAAATACATTTCATGTTCATGGATCGGAAGGTTTAATACTGAATACTGTTAAGATGCCAATACCACCCAAAGCAATCTCAAGATTCAATGCACTCCCCATCAAAATCTTAACACGTGTTTTGGTGAAACAGAAAAATCCATCCTGATATCTATATAGACTCCCAAGGAAACTCAAATAGCCTAAATAATCATTAAGAAGAATAAATTTGGATGAATCAGCCCCTGATTTCAAAACTACTACAAGGCAACAGTAGTAACACAGAGTTGTATTGGCCTAAGGACAAATGCTGCGATCACTGGAATATAATAGAGTCCAGAAATAAATCCTTACACACATGGTCAAATAATTTCTGACACTGACGCCAAAGCCATTCAATGGGGGTAAAGAACAGTCTTTTCAACAAATGGTGCTGGGCAAACCAGATAGAATGAAGCTGGACACGGAAACCATAACCAAAATTAACTCAAAACGGATCAAAGACCTAAACATGAGAGCTAAAACTGTAACACTCTTAGAAGAAAACACAAGGTAACCTTTACAACACTGGATTCGGCAATGATCTATTTAGCTACGACACGGGTCCCAATCCCCGGGCCATGAACTGGTGCCAGTCCATGTCCTGTTAGAAACTGGGCCGCACAGCAGGAGAGTGGCCGGTGAGCAGAAGTGTCATCCGTATTCCACTGTTCACATTCCCAGCTGAGCTCCGCCTCCTGTCACATCAGCAGCCGCATGAGATTCTCATAAGAGCGTAATCCCTATTGCACATGCAAGGATCTAGGCTGCATGCTCCTTATGAGAATCTAATGCCCGATCATCTGTCACTATCTCCTATAGTTTCAGGAGAACTAACTCAGTGTTTCCACGGATTCTACATTATAGTCAGTTGTATAATTATTTCATTATATATTTCAATGCAATAATAATAGAAATAAGCTGCACGATAAATGTGATGCGCTTGAATTATCCTGAAACCATCCCCGCTGCTGTCCATGCAAAAACTGTCTTCCACAAAACTGATGCCGAAGATGTTGGGGACCGCTGAGCTACATACGACACAAAAGGCACAGGCAACAAAAGAAAAGAGACAAAACTGACTTCATCAAAATTAAAAACTTTGGGAATCAAAGGACACAATTAACAGGGTTAAAAGGAAACCCACAAGAACGGGAGAAAATATCTGCAAAGCATGTATCTGATAAGAGATTAATATCCAGAATATATAAAGAACTCTTTAAAAAACTCAGCAACAAACAACATAACCCATTGAAAATGGGAAAACATCTTAAAACAGATGTTTCTTAAAAGATATACAGTCAATAAGCACATAAAAATATATTCAACATGACTGATCACTAGGAAAATGCAAATCAGAAGCACAATGAAATACTACCACCTCATACCATTAGGAGAGGCACTATCAAAAAACCAGAAAACGGCTATTAGTGATGATGTGGAGAAACCGAAACCCTTGTGCGCCGTTAGCAGGAATGTAAAATGGTACATCCATGATAGATACCAGTATGGCGGTTCCTCAAAAAATGAACAATAGCCTGGGCACAGTGGCTCACGCCTATAGTCCCAGCATTGGTAGGCTGAGGCAGGAGGACTGCTTGAGTCCCAGAGTTGGAGACCAGTGTGAGCAACATGGCAAGACCCTGTCTGTACAAAAAGCTAGGCCTGGTGATGTGTGTCTGCAGTCCTACCCCGGGGGCTGAGGTGGGAAGATCATTTGAGGCCAGGAGTTTCAAGCTGCAGAGAGCTGTGATCATGTCTCTGCACTCCAGCCTGGGCCACAAGACCCTGTCTCAAGAGAAAAAACAAAAAAAACGACAAAAAAAACCCTAAAAATTGTATGAAGCAGCAATTCTGCTTCTAGCTTATACACTTAAAGAAATTGAAAGCAAGGACTCGCAGAGATAGTTGTAAACTCATGTTCATTGCGGCATTATTCTCAACAGCCAAAAGGTAAAAGCAACCAAGTGTCACTGACAGATCAACATACAAACTGTGGTATATACATACAATATAATTTTTTTCTTTTTTTTGAGACAAAGTCTTGCTCTGTCGCCCAGGCTGGAGAGCAGTGGCATGATCCTGGCTCACTGCAACCTCTTCCTCCCAGGTTCAAACGATTCTCTTGCTTCAGCCTCCCGAGAAGCTGGGATTACGGGCATGTGCCACCACACCTGGCTAATTTTTGTATTTTTAGTAGAGACGGGGTTTTGCCATGTTGGCCAAGGTAGTCTCAAACTCCTGACCTCAAGTGATCAGCCTGCCTTGGCCTCCCAAAGTGCTGGGATTATAGGTGTGAGCCACCGTGCCCAGCCACAATGGAATATTATTCAGCCTTAAAGAGGAACGAAATTCTGACACATGCTGTAACATTGATGAACCTTGAAAACATTTTGCTAAGTGAAATATGCCAGACACAAAGAAATACTGTAAACTTATACGAGATACCGAGAATAGTCAAATTCACAGAGACAGAAAGCAGAACAATGACTACGAGGGGATGTAGAAAGGAGACAACAGGAAGCTGGTGATTAATGAGTAGAGTTTTGGTATGGGATAGTGAAAAGTTTGAGACATGGACGATGGTAATGGTTATACAATGGGAATGTACTTAAAACCACCGAACTGTACACTGAAAAAGCAACCTGAATCTAAACACTGCTCCACAGAATTTAAAAACAATCTTAGACTCTCAAATGTCATGAGCCCTAAATTAAAATTGCACAGATGAAGACTACTCAGAGAAAAATTATAGAACTCTTTCAAAACAAAAAATAGCTATTTGTTAATAACATACCTGGAATTCTTTTTCATAAATAAGCACATTTAGTTCTATTCGTCCATATTTATATATAGAAGTACAGGAATATAAGTTATGTATAAGTTTCCAAAGTATCTTCCTTTCACTCTTAATTGGCAATGTTCCAATTACTTTTAAAGGGATACCTGTTAGGAATACAAGCAAAAAGATCTGAATAAAGTTATTAGCATTTTGTCCTATGCCCAAATTTTATTGAGACAAACTAAGTTAACAAACTATATTAATTTCAAGTTTATTTCAATTGAAACTAAGCCTCCATATCTTTCCTTGGCATGGAACTTGGCTTTTGGGGGAAATAAACTGGTTATTTGTGTCCAGGCAAGGGAAATGCCATATTCAGAGTAAGAGCATTTGCTCATAAATTATACACAAATTCAGCCAGGCATGGTGGCTCAAGCCTAAATCCCAGCACTTTGGGAGGTCAAGGTGGGCAGATCACTTGAGGGCAGGAGTTCGAGACCAGCCTGGCCGACATGGTGAAACCCTGTCTCTACCAAAAATACAAAAAAATAACCAGGTGTGGTGACACACACTTAATCCCAGCCACTTGGGATGCTGAGGCAGGAGAATCTTATGAACCTGGGAGGAAGACGTCAGTGAGCCAAGATCTCGCCACTGCACTCTAGCCTGGGTGACGGAGTGAGACTCCATCACAGAAAATAAATAAATAATATACAAATTTCATCAGCAGATTAGGTATACTGCTGAAGAAACCTGGCAAATTACAGGCAATTGCTTTAGTAAATTCCAAAAATTACCTGCTTCCCAAGGAACCGCTTCTATTCCCAAATTCTGAAAAAGCTCCTGTGAAGCCGTAGCGGGTGGTTTTATTGCTCCACTACCTTTAGGATCCATTTTAAAAAAGTCACAGTGAATCACTCGTAGTTTTCCTTTCAGATTTTTTCCTAGAGACTAAAGAGAGACAAAGATGACACGTTTAACATTTTCAGCTTTAAGTCTACTTTGCAACAACACAAAATCTCTGCTTCAAAAAACCAGTAATAAAATGTAAAAATAAAAATAATTACCTTTTTATGAAAAATATTTCTACCTCCACAAAGATGTAAAGAAAATATTACTAACTACCAAAAACTTAACAGAGGAAATAAAAATCAATTAATACCTGAAAAGTGGCAAAAGTATAATAATATTACCAAGAAAAAGCCCCGTAAACAGAAACAACATATCATAAATTTTTATTTATGTGTTTACTTTTTTTTTTTGAGGCAAGCTATCACCCAGGCAGGAGTGCAGTGGCGCAAATTTATTAGATGACTGCAGCCTTGACCTCCTGGGCTAAAGTGATCCTCCTACCTCGGCCCCACAAGCAGCCAAGACTACAGGTGTATACCATCATGCCCCACCAATTTTTGGATTTTTTTGTAGTGACAGGATTTTGCCATGTTGCCCAGGCTGGTCTCAAACTCCTGAGCTCAATAGACCTGCCCACCTTGACCTCCCAAAGTGTTGAGATTACAGGTGTGAGCCACCGTACCCAGCCCCATTTACTTTTTTTATCAAAATGGCTTTAGCTATTCAAAAGCTTTTCATGCCACTCTATAATTGCTTAGTAGTAGCTATCTGAAGCACTGGGCAGACTCGGACACCATGGTTGGCTTCATATAGAGAACCGTGAGCCGTGCTTTGGTCATGGGAAGAAAAAATGAAAGATGTTTCACAGTAAAGAAAAACAGTTAAAATATTAAAGTGAAAGGCAGACAGATACAAGAGAGTGCTTTTCTTCTAGGGGAATCTAGACAGCAATCCACCAAATAAACTGAGCTCATCTCCAGAATTTTCAGGTACTTTTTCTAAACACAGAAGCAACTATATACCTTGTTTGCTGAAGAGGTCTAGTATACCTCAGTCTTCTCATTGCTCTGATTTGCTTATCTTGCAAATTTTGCAGTAGTACTAGAGACCTTAGTAGTCAGGGCAAGAATCAGTTACAGACTCCATAAATTTAATTTGAAGTAAAAAAAAAAAAAAAATCAGTAAGAAAGCAATATGCTTTTAATGTGTACATTGATGTTTCTGTGCATAAAAAATTCTGCTAATATTTATTAAGGTTGAAAATGATATAACTTTAAGTTATTAATTCAAACACCTAGTTTTTCTTAAGCATTTGAGTTCAACCTATGAATATTATCCTATTTCTAAATCTAGTAAAAAAATTTTCTTATTTTTTTTGAGATGAGTCTCACTATTTCCCTAGGCTGGTCTCAAACTCCTGGCCGTAAGTGATCCTCCTGTCTCAGCCTCCCAAGTGTCTGTCAAGGTGTGTGATACTGTGCCCAGCTCAAAATCTAGTAAATTTTGGCTGGGTGTGGTAGCTCACACCTGTAATCCCAGCACTTTGGAAGGCCAAGGCAGGCAGATCACCTGAGGTCCGCAGTTTGAGAACACCATGACCAACATGGTGAAACCCTGTCTCTACTAAAAATACAAAAGTTAGCCGGGCGTGGTGGTGTGCACCTGTAATTCCAGCTACTGGGGGAGGCTGAAGTGGGAGAAACTGCTTGAACTCAGGAGGCAGAGGTTGCAGTGAACAGAAATGACGCCACTGCACTCCAGCCAGGGTGACAGAGTGAGACTCCATCTCCAAAGTAAATAAAGAAAAGAAAAAAGAAAAAAATCTAGTAAATTTTAACAATCACTTTCAAGGGGAGGTTTTAAAAAGACTGGAGGAAGGGAAAGACTGGGGGTGGAAATCATATATATTTGGTGACATTAATTCTGAGATAGATGCCTACTACGTGACCTACATAGAGATGCCAGGTAGGAAGCTGCATACCTGAATAAGGTGCTCAGTGGAGTGGTCCAGGTTGAAGATACAAATGTGTGGGAATTTGGCCGGTTGAAAGTAATTTAAGAGAGGGGTCTACATTAGGGAGAAACAGAGGGTAGCCCTACGGTGGAGTACGCCCAAATCTGATGACAAGAAGCTAGAATACAAGTAAGGGGAAAATCAGAAGAGTGTGGTGTCACGGAAGCCAAAAGAAAGAGCACCCATATAATACATATGATTATCTTTAAACTCTCAAAACCAGTCAACATAGACAGCAAGGTTGTACAACCCATGGCCTGAGGGCCACATACAGCCCAGAACGGCTTTGAATGTGGCCCAACACAAATTCATCATCTTTCTTAAAGCATTATGAGATGTATGCATGGACCATTTGTTTTTTAAAGCTCATCAGCTATCGTTTGTATTACCGTATTTTATGTCTGTCTGGCCCACATAGTTGACGTGCCAATGTGGCCTAGGGAAACCAGAAGATTGAACACCCCCTGATGTAGCGTTGACATAACCTTACAAGTTACCAAAAGGCATTTTAATCTTTGTAATTAAGAAAAGCTAATGAATTTCCATTTGATGAAAACGTATAAACAGCGCAGGCATGGTGGCTCATGCTGGTAGTCCCAGGAGTTTGAGACCAGGCTGGGCAACATGGCAAAACCTGTCTCTCCTAAAAATATAAAACCTGAGCCAGGTGGTGGGCGTGTGCCTGTAATCCCAGCTGCTTGGGTGGCTGAGGTGGGAGCATCACCGGAGCCTGGGAAGCTGAGACTGCTGTGCGTTGTGATTGCGGCACCACACTCCAGCCTGGGCCACGGAAGTGAGACCCTGTCTCAAGAAAGAAAAACAAAATGTATGAACAATGAATGCTTCATGGCTTCATTACACTTGTATTCTGAGAGGACACCATACATTCTTGCTTAGCATTTGTCAGTTAACATTCAACAATTTAAATATGATAATAATCAAAGCTCCAGGATAAATAATTCAATTCATACATCAGAGAGATCACATTTGAAAAATCAACTAGATTGCATTAGGATTCAAAAACAGGAAGGAAAAAGAACAGAGAAAAGGCAAGTAACCCTTGAGTTTCTACTAGTCATTAAGTTAGGTGCTTTCCATTAAGTTCGTCTCATTTGCCGGGCGCGGTGGCTCAAGCCTACAATCCTAGCACGTAGGGAGGCTGAGGCAGGTGGATCACTTGAAGTCAGGAGTTCGAGACCAGTCTGGGCAACATAGGAAACCTCATCTCGACCAAAAATTCAAAATTAGTTGGGTATGGTGGTGGGCACCTGTAATCCCAGCTACTTGGGAGGCTGAGGCAGGAGAATTGCTTGAACCCCGGAGATGGAGGTTGCAGTGAGCCAAGATCACACCACTGTACTCCAGACTGGGCAACAAATCGAGACTCTCTCAAAAAAAAAAAAAGTCTGTCACTTTGAAACCTCATCAGAATCCTGCACGGGTGGGTATTCCCATCTCTTATTCTATATATAAGATAAACCAAGGCTCAGACAGTTCAAATCACTTACCTGCCCACGAGTCTGACAGCTGATAAGTGCTAGGGCTGGGATTTAGCCAGATTTGAAGACTTCCGATCTAGCCTTGCTAAAATAAGCCTGAGTTTACCACAAAAGCTGATGTCTCTTCAGCTGAACATAAACAGCTATTTCTGCAACAGTTTTCACAATTCAAATAGATATACTGAACCATGATTTATAATTAAGGAATACAATCTGCAACATGTATATCTGTAGCACATTCATATTCTGAAATAAACTGTTTCTGCCTGAAACACTGTCACTGTAGAGTCCTGGAAATTTCTTTTTCCCCAAGACGGGGTCTTGACACCTTGCCCAGGCTGCTCTAGAACTCCTGCGTTCAAGCCATTCTTCCCTCTTGGCCTCCCGCCCGAAGTGCTGGGATCACAGGCCTGAACCACAATGCCCTGCCAGAATCCTGGACGTTTTATGAGGGAAATGGGAGAGAGAAAATTCTAAATTTAGATTACAAAAAAAAAAAAAAAGTAAAATGTCACCAGTGAAAATCCTTTCAGTTTTCAGGAACAAACTTTAGGTTGCCAGAAGCATTATCCGCTAAGAACATCACTTGAAGTCCCCGACTTAGAGCCACAAGAGCTGTTTACCCATTGTTACTCTCTCTTTTTGTTCTGGCAAATAGATGAATTCACACAAAATTTTATTTGAATGGCTTTTCAATTTATCATAACAATGGTTACTAAAAAGTGAGAGAACAGGTAATAGGGGTTGAGTACAAGTTAGTGCTGGTAGAAATAAGAACCTTAATAGAGAAAAAACTAGTTCTAATCAAAGACTGGATTTAGTCAATGAAGTTTATATTTTTACCTTACATTTATAGCTTCAGAAACACTTTGTTATTGATATTCCTATCATAATTATTGTTTCAAAAATCTCTAGTCCTTGACTTTTCTTTTTTCATTAAAGTAATTGTTTTAAAATTAAACTGTTACCTTGAAGATCTTTTTATTTTATCTTTTGAGACTGAGTTTCGCTCTTGTTGCCCAGGCTGGAGTGCAGTGGCAAAATCTAAGCTCACTGCAACCTCCACCTCCTGGGTTCAAGCGATTCTCCTGCCTCAGCTTCCCAAGTAACTGGGATTATAGGCATGAGCCACCACGCCCGGCTAATTTTTTGTGTTTTTAGCAGAGATGGGGTTTCACCATGTTGGCCAGGCTGGTCTTGAACTCCTGACCTAAGTGATCTGCCTGCTTCAGCCTCCCAAAGTGCTGGGATTATAGGCATGAGCCTCTGTCTGCAGAAATAGCTGTGTATGTTCAGCTGAAGAGACATCAGCTTTTATGGTAAACCCAGTCTTATTTTAGCAAGGATAGATCGAAGTCTTCAAATCTGGCTAAATCTCAGCCCTAGCACTTATTAGCTTTTAGAGCCATGGGCAGATAAGTGATTTAACCTGAGTCTTTTATCGTAAACAAAGCCTCGGCCTTGAAGATCTTATAGGAAAAAGCAACCACTGTGTTACAGAGTAACAAACTTTACATAGAAACAAAGACATTTTAGTACACTCTTAATTACTTTGTGAACATGTAGATTAACCTTTAAATATGGGTTTATTTTTCTCAAACCAGGATAAAAGTTATCTTCTTGTTTTTAATTTCCAAGTTGAAACTACAGGTGATTATGTTTACTGAATCACATGTCAGGATTTTAAATCTTCAGACAATTTTGTGTTCTTTTTTTCCTTCACATTTTTGAAACTCCATCAGATTTAACATCAATTAAATAACCTAGCTAAAACCTTGAATTTTTTTCAAAACAATAAGTTGTAGAATAACACTAATTTAATGCTTACAGTGTTAAAAGAATTAAACAACTGGATCTGACAGACATTTTCACAATTTTTTGTTGCCATTATGCAATTTTGGATACAGCCATTCTGCATGGTTTCATGAAGTTGGCATAGGAAGTTTAAGTTTCCTAAAATGAATCTGAAGATTATAAAGAGGGAAAGAGGCTGGGGGTGGTGGCTCACGCCTGTAATCCCAGCACTTTGAGAGGCTGAGGTAGGAGGATCATGAGGTCAGGAGTTCCAGACCAGCCTGACCAACAAGGCAAAACCCCGATTCTATTAAAAATACAAAAAAGCCAGGCATGGTGGCATGCACCTGTAATCCCAGCTACTCAGGAGGCTAAGGCAGGAGAATCACTTTAACCTGGGAGGCGAAGGTTGCGGTGAGCCGAGATCGCACCACTACACTCCAGCCTGGGCGACAGAGTGAGACTCCCTCTCAAAAAAATAATAAATAAAAATAAATAATAAATAAAAGAGGGAAGGAGAATGAAAACAAAAGTCTGGCTAAAGATGCAAGGAATTTCCACTTCTTTACTGTTATGTGAATGTGTCTGATTTTTAAGAAGCGCAATCCCTAAAAATCGATTTGGACGCTGCCTTCATTCTAGGCAACCCCATCTGACTACAGGTTGAGCATCCCTAATCGGAAAATTCTGAAAATGTTCCAAAGTGTAAAACTTTTTGAGTGCCAACATGATGCCAAAAGTGGAAAAATTAACACCTGACCTTCTGTGACAGGCTGCAGTCAAAATGCGGGCATATAACACAAAGTTCAGGTCATAAAAATCAAAGGGAGTCATCTAAGACAAAAACCATTGTTAAGGAGGCAGATGACTCCATAGGGAGCATTTTCAAAAGCCAGCGCAGAATGTCTCCTTATCCTTAATGAACCCAGTTCCTGGTCCCTCAACTGCTTCTGATGTTTATTCTTGCCTAGGAAAAAAATAAAATGTGGTGTACAGTAACCTTTTAATCAAAACAAAGCTCACAGGAGACTGAAAGCCTGCCACTGCGTACTTCTGCTGTTCAACAGCTGACACATGTATTCTGCTGCTGCTGCCGTGCTGCTTAGTCTCTCTGAACACATTTTTTTCTTTTTTTATGAAAATCATACCTGTGCATGTCAAGGAACACATTTTGTTTTAACGGTACTAATGGTATGTCATATTTCTTACTGTTAAGCACTTATGTGTGAATAAGTGTAAGAAAATGATGGCTTATCAGGAACATATAAATTCAGTCAGGGGCTGAGCGTGGTGGCTCACACCTGTAATCCCAGCACTTTGGGAGACCCAGGTGGGCAGATCAGTTGAGGTCAGGAGTTTTAGACCAGCCTGGCCCACATGGTGAAACCCCATCTCTATTAAAAATACAAAAATTAGCAGGGTGTAGTGGCAGGCGCCTGTAATCCCAGCTGCTTGGGAGGCTGAGGCAGGAGAATTGCTTGAACCCGGGAGGCAGAGGTTGCAATGAGCTGAGATTGCACCATTGCACTCCAGCCTGCGTGACAAGCATGAAACTCTGTCTTTAAAAAAAAAAAAAAAGAAAGAAAGAAAGAAAGAAAATTAACAGTCAGGAATGACGATGATGTCAAACAAGCAGACTGTCCACATGGGTGGCTGACATAGTGACACCTTAGGTTTCTGATGGCCCAATGCATACAAATTTTGTTTAATGCAGAAAACTATTTAAAGTATTATACAGAATTGCCTTTAGGCCTTATGAATAAGATGTATATGAAACAAAAAAGGCATTTTTAGACTCAGGGTCCTATCCCCAAGACATGCAAATATTCCATAATATGAAAAAATTTCAAATCCAAAACACTTGTGCTCCCAAGCATTTCAGATAAAAGATACTTAATTTGTTTTACAAATGTCAATGAAAAAAAATAAAATAAAAAGAGAAAAAGGAAAAAAAAAAAGATACTTAATTTGTATGCCAACCTTTCTTGCCTTTGAAACCCTAAATCTAGAGGTTACATAGACCCAATAAGCTAATATTAGCACTTACTGCAATTAGACTCCAAGCTCACAGAAGATAGGAGCACAGCACAGCTTAGAAGAAATGAGGAAACAACTCTAGGGATACCAGTTATACACTTTGTTCAAAGTCACCCAACTAGGCTGTAGCTGACCTAGAACTAGCAAACAAGTCTCAGAACTCCTCATCTTTCAGCCATTCAACAAGCACTGAATATTAAGTGTATTCTAGTCACTGGGAATGAAGAAGATATTTAAGAGATGGCTCCCTAAAAGATATTCTATTCAGAAAACTGTGTGCTTAATTCCTTAAACCACTCATAGGTAGTTGACTCAACAATAACATACTTTTAGGAACTAAAAATATACCTCCAAATGTGGAATAAAAGTTTTGTCACTTTCAAGGGCAACCACCTTGGCACCAACTTCAAGTAATGCCTGAGTCAGGATTCCAGGACCTAGCACATTGACAGAATGAAAAGTTTATTTGCACAAGAAACAACATAATCTCTTTCAATATCAAACTTTTATCTGATTTTAAATCTGACAGCATTCCCAAAGTAGATGTCACTCTCCTTTTTACATATAAGGAAACAAGAGTTTAGATATAGTTATTTGACTCCAACATCAAAAGTGGTGCAGCTTGGCTTTGAAATCATTGTCAGTGACTGCAAAACTTGCACTCTTTTTTTTTTGAGAGGAAGTCTCGCTCTGTCACACAGGTTGGAGTGCAGTGGGGTAATCTTGGCTTACTGCACACTCCGCCTTCTGGGTTCAAGCGATTCTCTTGCCCAGCCGTCGGAGTCTCTGGAATTACAGGTGCGCGCCACCACACCTGGCTAATTTTTGTATTTTTAGTAGAGACGGGGTTTCATCATGTTGGCCAGGCTGGTCTCGAACTCCTGACCTCAACTGATCCACCCACCTTGGCCTCCCCAAGTGTTGGGATTTCAGGCATGAGCCACCGCTCCGGGCCAAAACTTGCACTCTTCATCACCATGATTCACTACCTCTTAGAAGAAAAAAAAAAAAATAGATTGCCTCTAGCCTATCACTTACTCATGGACCATATGGATGCTTTAAACATCAGAGATATTGTCAAGCTTAAACAGAACTGACTCCCCATAATATGAAATGGTGCTTTAAAAAATTATTATTCAGGCCGTGCGCGGTGGCTCACGCCTGTAATTCCAGCACTTTGGGAGGCCGAGGTGGGCGGATCATGAGGTCAGGCAATCGAGACCATCCTGGCTAACACAGTGAAACCTCGTCTCTACTAAAAATACAACAGTTAGCCGGGCGTGGTGGGAGGCGGAGGTTGTAGTGAGCAGAGCGAGATTGCACCATTGCACTCCACCCTGGGCGACAGAGCGAGACTTCGTCTCAAAGCCTATAAATCTTGCATTCTCAGCATCCTGCTATGGTCTATAGGGGATACACGGAAGAATAAGATAAAATCATTTTTTTTTAGTTGGCAGGGGCTTGCAGCTCTTCTGGGGATCGAGACCATTCTGGCCAACATGGTGAAACCCATAAAAATACAAAGGTTACCGGGGCGTTGTGGCGCGTGCCTGTAGTTCCAGCTACTCGGGAGGCTGAAGCAGGAGAATCGCTTGAATCCGGGATGGGGAGGTTGCAGTGAGCCGAGATCGCGCCACTGCACTCCAGCCTGGGCAACAGAGCGAGACTCCGTCTTAAAAAAAAAAAAAAAAAAAACAAAACCAAACCCCCCCCCCCCCAAAAACAGCATCTTAAATAGCACCCAAAGACGGTCAATAAGTTTGAATAAATAATGAACATCCAAGAAAATGCAATCCAACTGGACTTACCTGGATTGCACTCCAGAAATAAGTGTGAAGGTCTTTTTTGTTTTCCGCATACGATTTGCGCCAGGGTCTCAGCCAATCTCCGACTGGTTATGTAACGGTTAAAGTCTAGGGTGGACTTAGACTTCACCCGCGAGGGCGACTTCCTGAAATCGGGATTGGGACGCAGCTGCGGAGCGGAGTCAGACAGGCCACGGCGGTTCCTCGCCTGCAAAGGCTTTCGCGTCGCCGCTCCAGCCCCTAAAATGCAAAAGCGACCAGCGCCCACCAAGGAGGAGAGCGTCAGCCGCGGAGGAAGCCCGGCCACTGGGATCCACATGTTTTTGCCTCTCAGGCCCGTTCCGAGGATTACCCAGGGTCGCTACTACAGTGAACCCCATGCAGGGTATCCCACGTGGAACATTTCCTTGCGTCCAGGCCGGGTCAGGCGGAAGTAAACACTATATCCTGCGCATGCGAACAGCGGAGGCTTCGGGCTTTTTCCCTCACTTCCGCTTCCGTCCCGTCTCAGCCGCCCGAGGACTGTGAGTGGACCGATGAGGAGAGCGACAGACCATCCGGCTTGTGTCCGGACTCGTCTCTATGGTTGTCCGCGCTCTGCGCTTCCCCCTTAGCCACCAGTGCTCTATGCTCCGCGGTCTAGGGCCGCCAGCCGCCAGCCGGCCGGTCGCGAGGGGTGCGCAGAGGGAGGCGGGGCGGAAAGGCGAGCGGTGTTTTCTTCCACCGGAGCCACGGGAGACCCGAGCAAGCTCCGTGACAGCACGTCGGCCGCCATGTCAGCGAGTGGGGCTGGAAGCCGACCCGGCGCCCAGCGGTAGCCCTCCTTTCGCCTCCGATTTCCAGGTGAGGAGAGGAAGAGCGGGATGCAGGGGACCCGCCGGCTCGCGGCGGGCATGGAAAGCCTTTCCGAAGCCCCTCGCTCCTCCCCCTGCGCTGTCCTCCTCCAGCAGCGCCGCCTCTGCCCTCTCGGTGAGGTGTAGCCGGGTCCCTCGCCTCCGCCCCCTCTCAGGTCGCCTGTTTTCCTCTCCTTTCTCAGCTTCCGTGGGTCCGCTGTTGCTGCGCGTCGCGCCAATTTCTCCCTCCTAGGGAACTCGCGCCAGAAGTCGTTCCTCGCCCGGCTCCCAGAGGAGCCTACGGCTTCCACTGTCTCCATTCCTTTCTGCTCTGTGGCCCACAAGCCGGGTGTCCCCACCCTGTGGATGGTTTTCCTTTTCCCCCCACACCTGGTCCTCCCCGTCACCACCACCTTGGTTGTCGAGAACCGCCTGGTGTCTCCCTTCCATTCCTCTCTCTGGGCCAATAATGTTCCTTAATTTTTTATTTTCAATTTGTATGTTTGAAAGACTTAAAGTTAAGCTTAAAAATTAAGATTTAAAAGCTTACAATTCCTTTCAAAGCTTAAAAAGATTAAGACTTTAGAATGCTTATTTTATTCCTTGTGTAAACTTAGTCAAACACATCGTACTGCGGGATGCGATTTAAAAGACCTAATTTTGAAGACTAAAAATAGGATGCTGTAATGGAAGTTCTGGCAGTCTTTTTTACCTATTGGGCAATGTTAGAAGACACGATTCTTTGAGAGCGTTTCCGGTGTTTCAGGATCAAACTCAGAAAGAGCTTTTACCCTTTATCCTTACCACCAAGGCAAGAAACGGCAGCCAACCAACTCCTGTCTTAAAATATGTGCAATCCTTTCTGCTTACTCTGCTGAGAGCGTAATTGAGTTTGGCATTGAAATGCACAAGGCAAAGGTTCCTAAGGAATGTGTCACCTAGCAAAGTCTGAAGATTATACTCAGCTGATGAAGCTCAGAAGAATTGACAACCAAATATGACCTTTTGTGGATTAAAAATTTCTTAAGACGTCATAGAAAATATCTAACCAACTGTTGTACAAGCTCTGGAAACTCACTCATTGATCTTAATTTCCTTGAATTCTTTTATCATACAGTTTTCTCACTGACAGTTTTCTAGAAGTGACTTTGCATCCTCTGAACCTCCCTGCATTACTGAACTGCCTTACCTTCTCGCCTTAAAAAACATTTTCATAGATTCGGAAATATACTTTTTTCCCCCCTTCCAGGACCTGGAGTCCTAAATATTTTTAAATCAAATAAAATAGAATGCTGTCTCCATGGTTCACTCATAGAAAGGTGTCGTTGAATTTCTTACTTTTTCAATATACTTTCAAAAAACACATTGTGTTGGCTGGGTGAGGTGGCTTATGCCTGTCATCCTGGCACTTTGGCAGACTAAGGCAGGAGAATCACTTGCGGCCGGGAGTTCGAAGCCAGACTGGGCAACATACACTCTCTTTTTCTTTTCTTTTTCCTTTTTTCTTTTTCTTTTTTTTTCTTTTTTTCTTTTTCTTTTTTTTTTTTTTTGAGACAGCCTTGCTCTGTCACCTGGGCTGAAGTGCAATGGCAGCTCTCTGTAACCTCTGCCTCCTGGGTTCAAGCAGTTCTCCTGCCTTAGCCTCCCAAGTAGCTGGGATTGCAGGCATGCACCAACACACCTGGCTAATTTTTTGTGTATTTTTAGTAGAGATGGGGTTTTACCATATTGGCCAGGCTGGTCTCGAACTCCTGACTTTGTGATCTGCCTGCCTCAGCCTCCGAAAGTGCTGGAATTACAGGCGTGAGCCACTGTGCCTGGCCGCCTTTGTCTCTTTAAAAAAAAAAAAAAAAGAAAAGAAAAAAAGAAAAATAAGCACATTGTGGTTTAAAAAACACTGTTGGGAGCCGAGGTGGGTGGATCACCTGAGCTCTGGAGTTCGAGACCAGCCTGACCAACATGGAGAAACCCCATCTCTAGTAAAAATACAAAATTAGCCGGGCATGGTGGCACATGCCTGTAATCCCAGCTACTTGGAGACTGAGGCAGAAGAGTTGCTTGAACCTGGGAGGCAGAGGTCGCAGTAGTCGGAGGTTGCGGTGAGCCAAGATCCCGCCATTGCACTCCAGCCTGGGCAGCAAGAGCGAAACTCTGTCTCAAAAAGAAAAAACACATACTTTAAAATGCACTGTCTTATTTCATAATATTTGTGTACCAAAGTTAGCCCACTGAGTCCTAGAAAAACTGATGTCATTTTTTATTTTGCTTTTGAATGGTATTACTTTCTTTTGATTTTAGGATGGAGAATTACATTTTAATATTCCCTTTTTACAGCATTAATAGTTCACTTGTTTGTGATTGAAGGTACTTGAATAATAAAAAGACAGAATTTTGTGTATCTTATTTTTCTGGGGTCCCAGGTGCTGGGAATGTCCATTTCACCTTAAAGATGAACTTTATGATCAGCATTTAGACATACTTTATTAGAAAAATTTGATTAGTGTGCAGTATTTCTCATCTTTTTTTTAAGAATTGTGGTTTTGTATCCTGTGTTGTTGTTGCCTTTTTGAAGTAATCTTTTTTTTTTTTTTTGAGACAGAATCTCACTCTGTTGCCCAGGCTGGAATGCAGTGGTACGATCTTGGCTCTCTACAACTTCTGCCTTTCGATTTCAAGAACTTTCTCAGTCTCCTAAGTAGCTGGGATTACAGGCACCCACCGCCATGTCCGGCTAGTTTTTGTATTTTTAGTAGAGATGGGGTTTTGCCATGTTGGCCAGGCTGGTCTTCAACTACCAATCTCAGGTGATCTGCCCACCTCTGGCCTCCCAAAGTGCTGGGATGACAGGCGTGAGCTGCCGCGCCTTTA
This sequence comes from Ateles fusciceps, assembly GCA_036589455.1. Lineage (NCBI taxonomy): Eukaryota > Metazoa > Chordata > Mammalia > Primates > Atelidae > Ateles > Ateles fusciceps. The sequence continues at coordinate 2,189,717 of JAZHEH010003256.1, forward strand.
AAATGGTGCCAAGACAAAGTGATTCTGCTGATGATTTTTACAGTCTCAAATTATCTTGTTCTCTCAATTAAGTTGGTAGTGAAAAAATATATATTTTTTTGCTTTTTACATTTAAATTTATTTATTTATTTGTAAAGGTGGAGTTTTGCTATGTTGCCTGGGCTGGTCTCAAATTCCTGTCCTCAAGCAATCCTCCCACCTCAGCCTCCCAAAGCACTGGTATTACAGGTATGAGCCACCACACCCAGCCTCTTTTGGCTTTTAAATGACAGCTGTAATTGGGAAATGCCCAGTGATAGTTCTTGCTTGCTGTCAGAATTAAGGCTGTAGGTCTGTTGCAGGAGTTTTCAATAGAAATATAAGCTAAGCCGGTTGGGCGCTGTGGCTCACGCCTGTAATCCCAGCACTTTGGGAGGCCAAGGTGGATGGATCATGAGGTCAGGAGTTCGAGACCAGCCTGACCAATATGGTGAAGCCCTGTCTCTACTAAAAACACAAACATTAGCTGAGTGTGGTGGCATGTTCCTGTAGTCCCAGCTACTCAGGAGGCTGAGGCTGGAGAATCACTTGAACCTGGGAGGTGGAAGTTGTGGTGAGCCGAGATTGTGCCACTGCACTCCAGCCTGGACGACAGAGAGAGACTCTGTCTCAGAAAAAAAAAAATAAATAAATAAATAATAATAATAATGTAAGCCATATAAGTAATTTAAAATTTTCTAGTAGTGATATTAAGAAAGTAAAAAGCAGGTAAAATTAATTTTAGTAGTATATTTTATTTAATCCTGTATATGTTATTTTAACATGAAAACAATTTTAAAAGTTAATGAGATATTTTACATTATTTCATACTAAATCTATAAAATCTGGTGTGTATTTTATACTTACAGGGCATCTCAATTGGACAAGCCGCATTTCAAGTGCTCAGTAGTCACATGTAGTTAAATGTTACCTTACTGAGCAGCACATATGATAGGATTGTCACATATTTTTATTTTATTTTTTTGTTTTTGTTACGGAATCTTGCTCTGTAACCCAGGCTGGAGTGTAGCCCAGGCTCACTGCAACCTCTGCCTCCTGGGTCCCAGTTCAAGCACTTCTCCTGCCTCAGCCTCCCGAGTAGCTGGGGTTACAGGCACATGCCACCATGCCCAGCTAATTTTTGTATTTTTAGAAGAGATCATGTTGGCCAGGCTGGTCTTAAACTCCTTCATGATCCACCCGCCTTGGCTCCCAAAGTGCTAGGATTACAGGCGTGAGCCGCTGCACCCGGCCATTCTCACATGATGTTTAAGCTGTCTTCCTACATTGAGAGTCTGATTCTGTGGGGTAAATTAAAAACTCCTCTTCCTAAAGTGCTGAGATACTCAGAGAATTTTCTCTGCAGGAAGAGAATTCTAAGTCTCTCCCTCTTAGTGTTTTGGTTTTGTTTTGTTTGTTTTGAGGCAGATTCTCACTTTGTTACCCTGGCTAGAGTTCAGTGGCAGTCCCAGAGCCTTGAACTCCTGGGCTCAAATGATCCTCCCACCTCAGCCTCCCAAAGTGTTGAGATTATAGGCATAGCCACGATGCCCAGCCTCTTCCTCTTAGTGTTGACTGTGTTAACGCTGAGCCCATGCTTGTTTAGTGAGGATCATAAGATGAATAGTGTTCAGTCATTTCCTGGTGTGACTCCTGGCGTGTCATTGTTACTATTTACATCTGCCTGTCAACAGTGTATCAAGGCACAGTGTGAGTTCCTGTCTGCTAAGTGTATTGACATTAAGTAAGGAGAACTTGAGGACCTAAGAGAAGATTGAACTTTATTGTGAACAGGTGGAGTACCTGCTATTGTAGAGTTATTTTCTGAATCAGTTTCAGGTAAGGCTGAGTTTTATAAATGTGCTTCTTTATATCACGGTGTTTCTTATCAAGGGAAAGATCAAATCTTTTAGCAAAATTTAGAAAGGAAGAGAGTTAAGTTTTATGGCTGTAGAACACTGGGAGCCTGAGTAAAGTAAAAGATTAACTTGTGTATGGTGGTTTAGGGAAGTTTAAAAGGAAAGATGGCGGTTTTTATATAAACCAACTGGCGTACTGTCTACATACGTGCTTTAAGTTGTTTTTGCAACAACGGTGGTGATTTATATAGAACTGTCTCTGGTTCAGAGCTGCCTTAACACAGGTAACTCTAAGGCTGGTTAACCTCCATGGGAATTAGTCAGACCCATCACTGTTCCCGTCTTGATCTCTGTGCTCTAATAAACTTCCCTAAATACTACTTTAGCTGCAGCATGTTACTTCTACATTAACAGCAAAATTAGCCTGCAGGCCTAATTAATACTCAGTGTAATTTAATACAGGAAACAATGCCGTCTTCCCAACCTTTATGATATGAAGAAATTTTAAATTACCTGGTCAGTGAACAAACTCCTCTGTCAAATATAGTCATGATAGACCTGGCACAATGTAGGCACTGTGGGGGAGTATTAGAGGATCAAAGGCAGAGTTGGGGAAGGGGTATAGTTGTTGGATGTTGTTTGGTTTGTGAGAGATGTGTGCATGTTCTCTAAGAAAATAGTGTTTTCATTTGTATTTAAAACTAGGTAGCCATTAATTGGCACCTTTTAGTTGGACAAGAGAGAAAATACATTGTTTGGTTTCTACAAGTGACTCTTAGCAAATTTATTTTAGTTATTTTAGGAAGAGTAATTGATAGTGTGGTAATCTTCAGTTTCTCAAAAGCCCTGATAAAGTTTAAATGGGCTTTAAAAGCATTATATGTTTACTGAGATATTCTAACTTAATATGTGTATGTCTTGATACTGTCATGTAGCATTCTTTCCAGTTTAGGGCCTTCAAGAGTCAAATAAATACAGGCTTTCCTTTATGTAGGAATCATTCTCATGGGAGAAATTATATATCCTTTCAATTAGGGAATAATTTTGTTTTTTAAGCATTTGAAATGATTATTTGTAATACTCTTTGAAGAACTCATCATTAGCAGAATTCTGAAGTATTATAATAGCTTGCGATTTCTTAAATTGTATTTATTTATTTATTCATTTTGAGACAGAGTCTTGCTTTGTTACCCAGGGTGGAGTGTAGTGGTACGATCTTGGCTCACTGTAGCCTCCACCTACTGGATTCGAGTGATTCTCCTGCCTCAACCTCCCAAGTAGCTGGTATTACAGGCGTGTACCACCACACCTGGCTAATTTTTTGTGTTTTTAGTAGATACAGGGTTTCACCATGTTGGCCAGGCTGGTCTCAAACTCCTGACCTCAAGTGATCTGCCCTCCTCCACCTCCCAAAGTGCTGGGATTAAAGGCATGAGCCACCATGCCAGGCCAAATTATTTTTATCTTAGTTTTGAGGTTCTGCACTTTAATATTTTGAAGATAGAAACTTTCCGCCATTATCCCACTCCACCCTTCCATCTCTTAGGACTTCCTGTTTTTCATCATCATTAGCCATGGGAAAGGAAAGGCTGTGTGCCTATCAAAATACTGACAAATCAAGATTATTTTTCCTTTTAGATTAAGAAAAATTCTGAAACAGTAAATGGTAAATTTTGTCACATTTATTTATTTATTTTAGAGATGAAGTCTCACTTTGTTGCCCGGGCTAGCCTTGAACTCCTAGGCTCAAGTGATCCTCCTGCTATAGCCTCCTGAGCTGGGACTACAGGCATGTGCCACACTATCTGGTTAGTCACCCTTTATTGACATTTGGGCATTTGATATTTAAATTGACAGTATCTAGGCAATTATAGAAATTAACATTATTTTGTAATTGGCAAATCTATTAAATTCTCTTATGAGAATAGTTGCCCCGTTTTTTCCTGGAGAGCCATTACCTGATTAAATAATTACATATTTTTTCTATCTTAGCTGCATTTTGAAAACTCAGTGAATTAGGTGACTGTGGTTTTCTAATTTGAACGAAGGTAGAGTAATCTTTAAAAATGCTTTTTGGCCAGGCATAGCCATGCCTGAGACTTACGCCTGTGGTCTTAGCTACTCTGGAGGCTGAGGTGGGAGGATCACCTAAGCATAGGAGGTTGAGGCTGCAGTGAGGTATGATTGTATCACTGTGCTCTGCACTGCAGCCTGGGTAACAGAGTAAGACCCTGTCTCAAAAATAAATGAATTAAATAAAGTACTTTTTATATTATAGATTTTGAAATAAATAATTTATTAAACAATTTGTCAACTTCATAAGATCAGATACTGCTATCCTTGAGTATTTGATAGTATACTGCTTATATTTTGTTTTTATGTATGCATTGTCTTTGTTCATTGTTTTTCTCTTCTGAAGCTGTTATTACCAGTGTACAACTAAATTTTATTTATTTATTTTTATTTATTTTTATTTTAAAGACGGTGTTTCACCATGTTGGTCAGGCTGGTCTTGAACTCCCGACCTCAGGTGATCCACCCGCCTTGGCCTCCAAAGTGCTTGGATTACAGACGTGAGCCACCGTGCCCAGCACAACTAAATTTTAAAAATGATTTTTGGATGAACTGAAAAACATTGCCCAAGATTTTTCAATGAGGGTTTATTTTTGTGCAAATGTGTGAGGTTTGTTATTTAAACAGAGATGAGCGCTTGCTGTGTTGCCCAGGCTGGTCCTGAACTCCTGGGCTTAAGCTATCCTCCTGCCTTGGCCTCCCAGAGTGCTGGAATTATAGACATGAACCACTGCTCTCAACCAAAAATGTGTTTTATTTATTGAATAAGAAATAGTGGAGTTACTTGTTTGTGTGTGGTGGGTGGGGTTTTTTTAATTAATTTAAAAAAAAATAGAAGCAGGGTTTTGCCATGTTGCCCAGGCTGGTCTTGAACTCTTGAGCTCAAGCAGTCTGCCTGCTTTAGCCTCCCAAAGTTCTAGGATTACAGGTGTGAGCCCCCACGCCAGGCCTGAGTTATTTGTTTTTACCTCATGAAGCAACAAAGAACATTTTAGATTTTTTTTCCACTTGTGAAGCATGAAAAAGTTTACTTAAATTGGATAAGGATTCATGTAACCAACATGATTTCCTCCCTCAGAGTCAACTCTGATGAGAAGAGGGGTGGACGTCTGTGCAAATTATGCTGGTTTTAATATTGTGAAATTTCGTTTCCTGGAAAAGTCGTTATTGGTACTCATTTGTGACATCTTAATTTAAATTTAACCATCAGACTTTATTTTATACAATTTACACAGTAATCTCTAGATCCTTTTTGCTGCAAGTATTTTTAAAATTTTGTTGTGGAATTCTCAGCAATGCCAGTTAGAGTTATACCTGTAGCATTGGATAAGCACTGTAAAGAGCCAAAATTAGAAGTAATGCCATTTGTCTTCCCTGTTTTAATCATGTATGTTTTGTGACTGGGAAGAGAGAAGATAGTCTGTCTTATTGGTATTACATTTTAACTCTTCTTTTAAAATTAATTGAATAGATCATGTATTCACCAATGCTCATCTTTTCACTAGCCAGAGAAAGACGTATTTCACAATACCTAAAGTGAAATAGTATTTAATTCAGGAAGTTAGTTTTTATTATATCAGGCGGCCTCTTGGTTGATTATAGTTTCATGCATTCTGATGCCTACAGGCCTTTTCTCCTTCCTTTTTCCACTGTATAACTCGGGGAAACCTAGGGATTACCCAGTGAATGCCAACAGAGCTTTAACCTGTGTGTCCATGGCTTGCCTTCCCTGAAGCCTCAGAGAGTCCAGCTGTGAGTGCAAAAACCTTATGAGCAAAAATTCTGCTCCAGGAACACTTATCTAGGCTGAGGAAACATATTCTAAGAATATCTGTTTTGTGACTAAAGCTTCCATGTACTTGTGTAATGCTTTGTGTAAAACCACGTACTTTGTATAGCCTTTGCTGGAGAGTTTCCATTTTCCTCCAGCTCTTCAGTGTAAGTGAAAAAAATGTGCCAGAATGTCTCTATAGATTATTCTGCCTTCCCTCACCTTTTGGTTTTTTCCATGGAAAGGTGACAGGTCAGAACAGGTTATATTTTATTAGAAACTTGAAAGGTATGTGGGGTAGAAGCACAAATCTTATTCTTCCTCTCTTTTTTTCTTCATGATTACAAAAGTAATAATGCTCCAAAGACTTTTTTAAAAGGTAAATAAATTTTAACCTGAGGAAAACATGGTTATTCAAAAATTAGTGTTATTTTTTAAATTTTTTTTTTTAAAGAGACAGTGTCTTGCACTATCGCCCAGGTTGCCATATAGTAGCAATTATAGCTCAGTGCAGCCTCAAACTCCTGGGCTCAAGCAATCCTCCCTCTTCAGCCTCCCTAGTAGCTGGGACTGCAGGTGTGCACCACCATACGCAGCTAATTTTTTTTTTTTCTTACTTTTTGTAGAGATAGGGCCTCCCTGTGTTGGCCCTGGCTGGTCTAGAACTCCTGGCCTTCTCCAGGAGCAGTCCTCCTGCCTTGGCCTCCAAAAGCACAGTGCATGTATTTTTCAGAGGGAATTCCCAGCTTTCATCAGATTTTTCAAGGAGTGTGTGACTCAAAAAAGGACAAGAACCACAGAATCAATTTGACTTACTTGGTTATTGCATGTCCTTCCCAAATCTCTAATTCTTATAAGCAGCTATGATTTTATAAGGATTCCTATGTAAAAGCATCATTTTTGGTAGTAGTTTATTTAAAACAAAAATAATTTAATAGATTATGGAGAAAAGTCATAGTGAGTCAAAGAACAAATCTTCCTCAAGTATATTTTACCCTCTATCTTTTATACCTTTAGGAATTACTCTTTATACTTTTCTAGTACCTTGTGGGGTACTTTTTTTTTTATCATTTGTTTGTCCTCTGTGCATTTTATAGAAAAGTGAATAATCACTGTGGTTGAGTTTTTGCTGCAAGTCCAAAGAGTTATTCACAGACCTGGGATTAGGGTAAAGGAAACTGCTGTTTTGTGATGATGAGAAGAATGGGTTCATAGATAGCTTGATTGCACAGACATGCTCCCTGATGAACTGGGAGTGGGTGAGAAACTGGGTACAGGAAGAAAAATTATCTCTCAACAGTGGATAGAAACGTTCTTCTACTGAGATGGAGGTGGAGCTTCTGTTTACTTGTCCAGGTGAGACTGCTGCGCCGGAATAGGCAGGCAGGGGACTGGAGACTGGTGATGAAGGTTGAGCATAGCTCTGGAGGAATGTGGTCCCGTGAGCTCTGTGAGGAAGAGTATCTGGCCAGCATTCAGGTTCCGGCTGAGGTTTCGTGGATACTGCTTTTAGAGAGTTACTGATTTGGGAAGTTGTGATGCTCTTTAACGATAGACTGCAGATTGGCTGTAAGAGCAGAAGAAGTAGTTAAATTGATCAAGGCTGGGAGTTTATAGGGTGAGTGCAGTAGAAGCATAAGAAGACTAAAGAAGTAGCAGGAGATGATACATGGATTCGATACTAGATAGGAAAGGAAGTAATGCTAGGATGGGGCTGGCTAATGTAGCCAACAGACTGGCAGGAGTCCGGAGCGCTTGTGGTTGAACAGCTGGGGTAAGGGATTGAGAGCTATCAAGGAATAGGAGTTTAGAGCCAGGCAGAGGGATATTGACAGTGGGAGGTTGCTGAGACTCATCTGAAATGAACAGTTTTGTTCATTTTAATACTCAGTAACACCGGCTAAATGACCAGACCATAGGATGTTATTAAAGATTTTTGAGACATGAAAAATTGTTCATTCCACAAGCATATGAGGACATTGCTTTTATTATGCAAAACAGAAAGATGGTGCTTTCTGAAGATTAATCTGCCTCTGTTATGCAGGATGGATTGAAAGGGATATGTGAGAAAACAAAAGCTTTAATTAAAGGTAAACATCAGCCTAAACTCTTTTTGAAATTTTGCACCTTCTGAAATGATAGGATTAATGAGTTTCTGCTTTATGTTCAGAAGAAGAGTAGGATATAAGCTAGTGAACTCCTAGCTTAGGTTTTATAATTTTTAAAACTGTGTTTGCCATATGGATTTTATGTTCTTTATCCTACTTGAAATCATAAATTAATTTTAATTTTTTGATAGTCCGTGTTAACCTGCAAACTATGATATATATATGCAAGAAAATATGTCATTTTGGTGTATAATTTTGAAATATGGTTGATTTTGAATGACTGTTGAAACCCAGCATTAATTCCTGTTAGCTTAATGGCTGATGTCATGAATGGCTTTAGATAGATTTGTTTTAATTTTTTTGAGAAAGAAACAGGAAATATACGTGAAAACTGTTGGTTAGTATAATTTATAATTCATTCAGATATGTATAGAATTTTATTTCTTTATTTTACTAGAATTTTAGATGCCACCTTTTATTGACGTAGGGTTTAGTAAACCTATTGTGAAAAGTTGTGGAACAGTTTGGATGAGTTATTTTTTAAGATCTATACAGTTCCATTACAGAAGTCTCCACTTTGTGCCCTGGAGAACTGGTTTTGTAGGAATTCCTCTTTCTGTAGGTTCTTGGCAATTACAGCAGGTGTCTTGGTGGTACTCTAAAATAGAGTCCTAAGCAGTGGAAGTGGATATCTACTGAAATGGTTGATAAATACACTTTCTAAAAGAAAAAAAAAACCCACACATTTATTACATGAGATAACACACGTCACAGTGACTTTCCACAGTGTGTGGCACACAGACAGCACTTAGTAAATGGGGTGTTTTGTTCTTAATTTGCTAAACTTTTGTTATAACTTTGTATTTATTTGCTTATTTTTTTTCTAAAGAGGGAAACAATATTAATATTTAAATGACCTCTGAAACATTCTTAGTGATTAAAAATAAACTTTATGTCCTTGGTTCCATGCTTTTAAAAAAGTTTTTAAGTATAAAAATAATACATTTAAATATGCAAAAGACAGAAAAATGTAAAAATAAAAACTTCAGTTGTAGCTGGGTGCGATGGCTCACGCCTGTAATCCCAACACTTTGGGAGGCTGAGGTGGACGGATCACCTGAGGTCAGGAGTTCGAGACCAACCTGACCAACATGGAGAAACCCCGTCCCTACTAAAATTACAAAATTAGCCAGGCATAGTGGTGCATGCCTGTAATCCCAACTACTTGGGAGGCTAAGGCAAGAGAATCGTTTGAACCTGGAAGGCGGAGGTTTCGGTGAGCCGAGATGGTGCCATTGCACTCCAGCCTGGGCAGCAAGAGCAAAACTCCGTCTCAAAATAAATAAATAAACAAACAAATAAATAAATAAATAAAACACAAAATCTTCCATTGTATTCCTATCAACTAGAGCAAGAAGTGTTAACATTTTGGTGTATTTATTTTCAGTCTCTTTGGAATGTGTGTTTTACATAGTTGAGGTCATATTTACAATTTGTTTTAGATTCTTCTCTCTATAGACACATAATGTATATTTTGTGTGGCTTTGTAACATTTGTAACAAATGATAATAATTTCCCTATTATTGAACATTTGTTTTCAGTTTTTTCCTCACTGCCCCAGTTTTTTGTTTTTATTTTTTTGAGACAGAGTCTCACTCAGTCGCCCAGGCTGGAGCACAGTGGCCCAATCTGGGCTCACTGCAACCTCTACCTCCCAGGTTCAAGCCACTCTGCTGCCTCAGCCTACCGAGTAGCTGAGATTACAGGCATGCACCACCATGCCCAGCTAATTGTTGTATTTTTAATAGAGAGGCCTCAGCCTACCGAGTAGCTGAGGTTACAGGCATGCGCCACCACGCCCAGCTAATTGTTGTATTTTTAATAGAGAGGCCTCAGCCTATCAAGTAGCTGGGATTACAGGCATGTCCCACCACGCCCGGCTAATTTTTAATAGCGCTGGGGTTTCCCCATGTTGGCTGGGCTGGTCTCGAATTCCTGACCTCAGGTGATCTGCGCACCTCGCCTTCCAGAGTGTTGGGAATACAGGTGTGAGCCACCACGCCCGGCCACAGATTATACTTCTTAATTCTTCTTGTCCTATTACCCTTCCCCTGGGCACCACTCTCTACCCGCTACTCACAGCCACTGTGAAAGATAAAGGAGATTAATTTTGCCTTTAGGAATCCATGGAAACTTGGCCTTCAAACTTCAGGCAAGCACCAGAGTGGAAACATTGGAAGTCTTGTTCTAACATGTTTTTAACTTTAAAAATTGAATTAGGTTTTTGTTTTTAGAGCTATTTTGCCCTCCCTTTTCTAGCTTTTGATGGGACGTTGCCAAATCAATAGGTTTTTTTGAAGATGACTAATATGGGCATCTTTCATTTCAGTAAGGAAAAGAACATGGACTACGGGGATTATGCAGGTGAAAATGCATCATGTGTTAAAAATGAACTTCGGAACTGCTAATTCTCATGGAATACACGTAAACAGTACAACCAAACCGTTTTTCTGTTATGACTTTGTTGTTCTCGCCTCTCCTCAACACCTCCCCCACCACAGTGTCACTCCCTTTACAGCCTTTCCTGGTGTCGCCTCCTTACTCCAGTTCTCTTTCTAGACTCTCTGCTCTCCTCTGGCTTTGTTTTTGAACTGAACTTTGCATTGAAGTACCACCTTTTTGTAGCTGTTGTTCAAAGTTTTGTCCTATTACCATAACTTTCACTTGGAATTTGAGGGTACTCTACTGTTGTTCAGATTTTACCTTTAAAATTTCAGGAGCATCCTATTGGTAAAACAATGAATTTTAAACATTTCTGTAAAGGTGGTCATAATTCTTACAGGAACCAGTTTTATTCCATTTAGTTCCTAGATTTTCATTTTGCCTTTTTAATGAGCATAGAATTATGTTTCATGTTTTTCTGTAGTGGAGAAACCTAGTCAAGACTGTGAGAAGGTGAACCGTTGAAGTAAAATTATAGTTGAAGAAACAACAGTGGAAAGGCTAGGTTAAAGTGATTTTGAACCTGACCTAATTCCATTTATCTCATGTCTACTTTAGAAAAGAACTAAAACAGGGTGTGTATGGTGGCTCATACCTATAATTTCTTTGCATTTTTACTAATTCATGCTTCTTTTTTGGAATTTGCTGACTTGTTCCTATATTAATCTTTCACTGACAAAAATATCCTCTGTTCTCAAGTTTCCCCCCTTCTGTTTCCTACCACATAAAACTTGTGGTTTTTTTGTTGTTAAGTAAATTTTAAACATCACCTTTAGATGCAGGGACCTGACTGACCCTGTTGCCTGTCAGCGTGATGAGCAGCTGTGGATTTCATCTTGTTTCTTGGGCAGGGGGCATGTAGTTCTAGAAGTGGATGCTACCAGTTGGATTGGCTGGTTTAATACCTCATATTAATGCCTTTGTGAGTAGTTTGTGTCTTCTCTGGTCTCATGAATATTTGGTGGTTCTGAGTGCTTTCATTTCTTCCTGTGTTTAGCACACAGATGCCCTGTTTACTTCCTCTGTGTCTAGCTTCTCAAGCTGTTTGCTCTGTACTCATTTTCACCTCTCTTATTTGTATCTTTGATTTTCTGTAGTAGAATTGGATATTCTTAAATATTCATGCATTATACCTCTCCACAATAAAAATAACTCATTCCTCTGATTCTCAAAGAAATTGTCTGTCACTTATCACATTCTTCTTTGTAGCAAAGATTTTTTGGGAGAAGAGAGATGTCAGGGCAGGGTTTATAGACATAGAGTGTATAATTCATTACGTGTGAGAGTATCAGCTCTTTTATTTTTATTAGCCACTTTTCGAATATATAGTCCTAAGGGCATGCTGTGTCTCATCTGTCTCTCTCTTGCCCCGTTGTATTTAGTATATGTATCTTGTTTGTTGTAGACACTCAAAATGGATTACACTGACCGCTGGTTAAGTTTAGTTAAAGCACTCAACCTCTGAGGTCAGAGTTCAGTCTCCATGTGGAGACTTACCTGCTTTGTTTCATATCCTCATAGTAAACCTTGAATGCTAGCCAAATGGCTTTGGGTTACAAAGAGCACTGGGTAAGACAAAGAATTAGCAGTTGTATTGCATAAGCAGTTTAAGAACAGTATTCTTCCGAATGTGGGGCAGGAGCATTGTGTTTCCATTCAAAGGGCAACCTTATATCATTATTTTTCAAGAAAGAAAAAGTAGACAATGAGGATGGCAGAAGAAAATATATGTGAATTTGCCTGTAACTATATATTTTTTTTTTCTTTTTAAGAGGCAAGGTCTTGCTCTGTTTCCCGGGCTAGAGTGATGCCATCATAGCTCACTGCTGCCTTGAACTCCTGGGCTCAGGCAATCCTCCTGCTTCAGCTTCCTGAGTAGGAAGGACCACAGGCACACACCACCATGCTCAGCTAATTTTTTAAATTGCCTGTAGAGATGGGGTCTCACTTTAAGGCCCAGACTGGTCTCAAACCCCTGGCCTCAAGCGGTCCTCCCAAAGTGCTAAGATGACAGGCATGAGCCACCATGCCCAGCCGCACACGTTCGCTTTCTTGTATAGGTGTAAGGATTTAGTCATGTGTCTGTGTGAGGATAATCCTAAATTGCTAAGAAATAGTCTGAGATTTCAAATTAACTTACGTAAGTCAACATCTTAAGAATTTATTATCTTTAAATGAAATAAACCAGAGTTTTAAAACCGCATTCAGGCCAGGCGAGGTGGCTCATGCCTTAATCACAACACTTTGGGAGGCCAAGGCAGGCGGATCACGAGGTTAAGAGATAGAGACCATCCTGGTCAACATGGTGAAAAGCCATCTCTACTAAAAATACAAAAATTAGCCAAGCATGGTGGTGCGCGCCTGTTATCCCAGCTACTCGGGAGGCTGAGGCAGGAGAATCGCTTGGACCCAGGAGGTGGAGGTTGTGGTGAACCAAGATTGCGCCAGAGCACTCCAGCCTAGCAACAGAGTGAGACTCCATCTCAAAAAAAAAAAAAAAAAACTGCCTTTAGATGTCCACATAAAGAGGTGGGAAGAAGATTAGCAGCAATATGAACAATAAAGAAGGCATACAAATGAAAATTGGTGTTGAGATAGACTGAAGAAATCTGGTCTTTCCATTATTATGAAAATAATTCCAGTGTCAGTGTCAATCTTACTGATACTTTGTACTCAAGTAGAAGATTAAGGTATAGGATTATTTTAGCTAGATTGTGGTTTATTTGCATGATGAGATTGATTAAAGACAGTGTGTGAAACCCAGTAGCATGGAGGCTGAACATGTAGTGGGACTCATTTCAGTGGACCCTCCCCCAGCAGTTCTACAGGCTTCCACAGTTGCCAAGTCAGTTCCTGTTCCACTTTCCCACACTGGCTATTTCAAACCTTCTCTGTGTTTCCCAACTCCTTGCTCCCAACATACCACTCCCCCCCGCCTCCAATATATGGATCTTCTGTGAGTCTGTTTCTGCTGTTTTTTTTCTCCCAGTTTTCTTTTTTATATCAAAATTTAATCTCTTGTATGCCGGGTTGTTTTGGATTATATACTGGACATTATAGATGAAAACTTGTGGAAATAATTTGAGCCTTTGTTGGATTTTTCTTGCAGAGAGGATTGACTTTAGTTTCTGGCAGGCAACCAGGTTAGAGCAGATCACCTTAATTCAGCCAGAGATGAGGTGATTGATTGTGCTGGGCCTTAGTTCTTGTGAGCACTGATCTATTTCAGGCTTGCCTTTTCTTCTGGGGGAGTATCACTTGTAGGTCCCACCGGAAGGCCTGTGGTCCCTCTTCTTGGAAGACCTTGAACTCTGTGTTTGCCCCCAGCTCTGTGAGCCTATGCAACACTCAGCTTTTTCGGCTTCTAAACTGAAGCTTTCTACCAGCTTTTCTAGTTATCAGCAGGAGGGTTTTGTCTGAAACGAGCCAGTCTGCCCTTGCAGAAGTAGAACTCTTACATCCTTTCTTTTTCTTTTCTTTTTTTTTTTTTAAAGATGGGAGTTTCACCATGTTGGTCAGGCTGGTCTTGAACTCCCGACCTCAGGTGATCTGCCTGCCTTGGCCTCCAAAGTGCTTGGATTACAGGTGTGAGCCACCACGCCCGGCCCACATCCTTTCTTAATGTTTGTTTTCGCATGTGTCTAAAATGACGGGGCCGGACGGTGGCTCACGCCTGTAATCCCACTACTCTGGGAGTCCAAGGTGGGCAGATCAGTTGAGGTCAGGAGTTCAAGATCAGCCTGGCCAACATGGCAAAACCCTGCCTAGTAGAGGCAGGGTTTAAAATACAAAAATTAGCCAGACGTGGAGGTGCATGCCTGTAGTCCCAGCTACTCGGGTGGCTGAGGCAGGAGAATCGCTTGAATCGGGAGGTGGAGGTTGCAGTGAGCCAAGATCGTGTCACTGTACTCCAGCCTGGGTAACAGAGTGAGCTCTGTCTCAAAAAAAATATAAATAAAATGAATATATACATATATATGTATACAGCATATGTGCATATGATTTATGAACAGATATACCTACAGTGGGTATGTGCGTGATCGGTTTCTTTCCCTAGGCTGGGCGCGGGGGCTCACGCCTGTAATCTTAACACTTTGAGAGGCTGAGACAGGAGGATTACTTGAAGCCAGGAGTTTGAAACCAGCCTGGGCAACATAGTGAGACTCGTCTCTACAAAAAATTAAAAAATTAGCTGGACGTGATGGCACACACCTGTAGTCCCAGTTATCTGGGAGGCTAAGGTGGGTGGATTGCTTGAGCTCAGGAGTTCAGGGCTGCAGTGAGCTATGACCTTGCTACCGCACTCCAGCCTGGGGGACAAAGTGAGACCATGTCTCGGCCTGGGAGAGGGGGGATAATATATATATTATTTATATATATATCTATCTCCCTATATAATATATATTATAGATAGTGTGATTATATATTGATAGTGTGCTTATAATAAGCAAAGATATCTATATCAAAGATACATATGCATCTTTTATATGTATGTTTGCTGATAGATATATATCTTTTATCTTCTCTGATATGTAGCTTTGATGTATGTTTCTATAGATAAGATACATATACAATTATACCTTATATGTACCTCATCTACATCAACTGTATCTGAGATATATAAATAAGATATATAGATAATATATAAAAGATATCTACATCAAAGATGCATCAAATATATAACATATATCTTTTATATATATGATATATATGCAAGCTATATCTTATGTATCTCATATATCTTAGCTATATCTGAGATATATAAATAACCTATAAATATATAAATTAACATCTTATCATAAGTACACCACCAAAGTTGGTAGACTTTTGCATGTTAGTCCCTCTTCTTTAATATGGTGTTGGTTCAGTAAGTACCTGTGGCCTGCCTGGTAAACGTTTTTCTAAATGTACAAAGGTGAATGTTTGTCAGATATGATAATTTCTAATGGGGCGGTTATATAGCCCAATGTATAAACCTGAAGAAATGAACTCATAACATTTAATGAATGCTACAAATAGAGTCTTACTGGTGCATTTTATTTATTTGCTGTGTAACCTAGTTTTCTAAATTTTACATATTTGAAAAACATCGCAAGATACTGGAAATTGTTCATTTTGTTGTCTCCTTAAAGTAGCAATTTGGTATTTCCTACATATACACCTGACAATAGCTGGTTTTTAAACGTAATATAAAAATGATTTTAGTGGTTAGGGATACAGGCTTTGGAATCAGATTCTGAATTGAATCCTGACTTTGCCACATAATAGCAATGTGACCTAGGCCTATGTGTTTAATCTTTCTATTGCTGTTTACTTCTGTAAAAAATGGAAATAATTTTAGAACTACTTTATAGGACTTATGAGGATTAAATTATATATATGTAACAAACTTAAAACACTGATACTTAGTAAATCTTCAATAACTGTTAGAGAGATGGAGTCTTGCTATGTCGCCCAGGCTGGTCTCAAACTCCCAGGCTGAAGCAAGATTCTCACCTCAGCCTCCTGAGTAGCTGACACTACAGGCACACCACTGTGCTTGGCTAATATCAGCATTTTATTCAGATAATGCAAGCTATTTTGTCAGGCATCTTAAAGGAAAGTTCTAATAAATTACTTGCTTTTGCCATTATATTTTCAGGAATTGACATTTTAAAACAATGTGTAGTTTTATGTGCCTATTTAATGAGTAAAGTGTAAGACAGTTTCCATGAGGATAATATAGTAGATGCAGGCAGTAAACATGATTTTTGTTTTAAAAGAGGTGGCGATAGTCTGAACCAAAGTATTTTCAAGTCTTAGATTCTCTTAGTTGTGGCTTAAAAGTATGATTGCAGTACATTTTTACAACAAAGAGTTATTTAAAACAAAATAAGCACAATTTGCATGTGTTTACTTCTCTTGTTTCTTTAAGCAAAACTTGCATATATCTGTGTATAAGACAGGGAAAGAGAAGAGAGCTGACTCTATACTGCTTGGGTGTACCCACAATGAGGCTTTTGACTTGTCATTTCCATTTATGCAATGGATTTTGAACTCAAAAGCCCTATAAATAGATAAGCTACCTTGAACTAAGCCCCATTATGAAAGGCAGGATTGAGGAATATGAAACAGATTATGCTTCCTTTCATTCACTTTATCTGCCCCAAGGTTTTTTGGGATATGAGTCACATAGTTTCAGTTAATTTCTTCATATTTTTAACAGGACTTTCTCTTCATAACTAAAAATCTGTATTTGATTTTTTTCCCCTAAGCAGCATTAAATTCACATTTATTTTTGTTGTTCTTTTTATATCTTGCAACTTTGTCTCATTTTTCTCCTTCTTGCCTGCCTAATAACATAAATGTTGTCTTCGGTGTCCTTCTTTTTCCTAAATGAAGAACCAAATCTTTATGAAATTATATTTTTTATTCTTATTAAATAAATATTAAAACAATGTGATTTACTTTTTACTGTACTATTATGTAGAAATTTAAGTATTTAGAATGATTACTGAAAGTCTGTTTTACTAGTTTTAATTATAGTACTATTTAACTTTTATGAAGTGCCAGGGATATTTCGAATATGGGGAAGTACAAAAAAAGGAACAGCATGATCCAGTGATTTACATTCTGAATATGGGAAATAAGGAGATAAAAATTAATTTTAAATAGTATCTATTTCCTTTCAGTATTTGCATTTGTTTAACTATAGTAATAATAATATCTATAGCCAGGAAATGCCTATAGCATAACTTGTATTACCAAGAAAGAATCCAGCATGGAGTGATTCACCATGAGCCATGTTTGGCTGCTGTGACAGTATCAAGGCAATGTCGTAGGCAGCAGCATTGTCCAGTAGAAACATGTGACACCACACATGTATAATTTTGTTGTCTGGTAACCACATTAAAAAAAAGCTTTTTAAAGGGAGAAATTAATTTTAGTAATAGTTTATTCAATGTATCTAAAATATTTCAACATGTAATCAATATGTAGAATTATTAATACATTTTATATTCATTTTACTCTAAATCATTAAAATATGGTATGTATTTTATAAATATAGCACATCTTAATTTGAACACAATTTTCATTGAAAATGCTTGAACTACATTTCAGTTTCATAAAATGTGCAGGTAAAAACATTCACATACCCAAGTTATTCCAAACATACTTAAGTTTTTCAGTAACTGAATTGATGTGCATTTAAAAATTTAAATTCGTTAAAATTTTTAAAAATGTGAAGTTCAGTCTCTCAGTGTGTGTTCATATTTCAGGTAGTCAATAGCCACCTGTGCTTAGTGGCTACCATTTTGAATAGCATAGGTATAGAATTGAGATGACAGTTGAAGATGTCAGCTAAGGAACCCTGAATCAAGGGTTGTAGTTTAGCTACATTTTAAGGTGAGAGGAATGACATAGATTAGCAAGCATTATTATTATTTTCAGACACAGTCTTGCTCTGTTTCCCAGGTTAGAGTGCAGTGGTGAGATCATAGTTTGCTATAACCCAGGGTCAAGCGATCTTTTTGCTTCAGCCAAGTAGCAGGGACTTTAGGCATGCACCATCGCACCTGACTAATTTTTATTTTTAGTGGAGAAGCAGGGATCTCACTGTGTTGCCCAGGCTGGTCTTGAACAACCGAGCTCAAACAATCCACCCGCCTCGGCCTCTCAAAGTGCTGGAGTTACAGATGAGCCACCATGTCTGGCCTAGCAAACATTATTATACTGAAATTATGAGGACGACATTTTAAGTAAAGTTTGCATGTAAATTCCAAGTGTTCTGCATCATTTTCAGAAAACTGGTCCTCACTTGGGGGTCCTCAGGCTGAGATACTATTAATTCCTAGAAACGGCTTTATGGCAGGCTACTGTGGTCAATACTTGTCAATGGGATATGAAATCAACTCAGTGGATCTTGATCAGCATTTTGAAAATATATGAAATAGTATGGGATGGAATAAAGAACATATCGGAGTGTTTCACATGTGTTAAGTTTTAGTTGCATAGGTGTATGTATTTTGTGTGTTCAGGATCTCAGTGAAAAATGAAATTTTTATTGTGTGTCACAAAGTTTTTGACAGTCATCCCTCTGAGGGCTACTTTTGATTGCTGGTATGCTGAATATTGCCTAAGGTACATTTGTTTAAACGAAGAGTGTTAATCAGAGAAGAAAACTATAGATTTAGCAGTGAGATGTAAGTGAATGAGTGAAGTGGTAAAAGTAAATGTAAAGTGGTATGTAGTGTCCATAATACATAGAATAACATGGATGTGGTCACTTTCTTCCTCAATTCTGAATTGGCTAGGAATAAACAAATTTGAACTTGGTGTTAATAAACTACCTTATTGGTTTGGTGACTGTATTCCTCTAAGTGTTTGTTTGACTATAAATCTAATTTAAATTTGGCCTTGAATCTTCATTCTTCAGAAGGATCTTGACTTTAAAAGTAAAAGTATAGTATTTATCTGATCTGTATGAAATACAGAAAAATGGCACCCATAGTCTTCTTAAAGCATTTCAATTAAATATGTTTCATTATGTATTCCCATAAATTCTTACTTTTTTATTTAGAGATAGAGTGTTATTCCGTCAGCAGGCTGGAGTGCAGTGGCGTGATCTCGGCTCACTGCAACCTGCCCCTCCCCAGTTCAAGTGATTCCCCCTGCCTCATGTTCCCAAGTAGCTGGTACTACAGGCATGTGCCACCATGCCCAGCTAATTTTTGTATTTTTTTTTTTTTTTTTTTTTTAGTAGAGATGGGGTTTCACCATGTTGGCCAGGGTGGTCTCGATCTCTTGACCTCTTGATCCACCCACCTCGGCCTCCCAAAGTGCTGGGATTACAGACATGAGCCGCTGCACCCGGCCTCCTATAAATTATTTTTAAAAATATTAGTAACACCTAATATTTAATCTCATCAGGTAAGATGCATGAAAAATTAAGTCAAATTCTATCCAGGATTGAGATATGCTTTTGGTAAAATGGAATTTTTTTTTCTTAGCCTGTTACTTTAGATTATTCTTTAATGTTTCTTCCTCAAAGTTTTGGGGTTCTTATGTTTTGTATAAGCCTCACTTTAATATGTTTGCTTGAAATTCTTAAGCTATGGAGAGTCAATGCATCAAATGATTTTTATACAGTGTACATGTTTGGAATGCTTTTTTGTCGTAAGAGTCTGGAATGTTGGGCAGCACTCACTGTTGTGCTTTTAAAAGATGAAATATGCCACAATCAGTGCTGTAGCAGTGATCATAGCATCACACTGTTTATTTTGTGAGGATTTGTATAGACATAGGGATTACTACAAAATAGCTTTACTGTTTAGATACAGCAAATAAGTTTGAATGCAGTCTCAACTATGCTAATAACCCACAGGTCCCACGCACTATTAGCACATATTTTTAAATGCTGTGTATTAACTGGGCTTGTTTCTCCTTGTGATTTTTCTCTTACCCAAGTGCTTTGTAGTGAGATACTAGGTATACCAGAGGATCAGCCTGTTGAAATGGTATTCCTGTAGCATTAAGGGAGAAGAAAGAGGAAGAAGCAGCAACAGAAATAAACGTTTAATTTATAACTGTTTCAAAAGCAGTAAGACTATGCTGATTAGAAATCCTGTTAGGAAGTTTATCCTATTGCTTAAATTAAGGTATTTGTATTGAAATGTCTTAGGAATGCAGACAGAAGCCAAATGTTGTGCATAGGTCCCTTTGTCTCTCAGAGTAGGGGCAGGGATGCAGATAGGAGTCCATGTGTCTGACTTTCTCCCTTTCAGAGAGGAACAGTAGAAAATTGTTTCCTTACTCTTTCCTGAATCTAGTAAATACAAGACCCAGGGCTAAACATTGCGAAGAATGAAAATTATCTATGCCTGGGTTATGAGTATTCAAATGGCTTAAATCTAGTATGACGTATATACAGAAATACACAGTGCAGAGCAATATTTGGGAAGGACTATGAATGACGGCAGTGCTGTTGTACATTATGTGTGGGTCTTTGCGATGGAGAATTCAGGGAAGGCCAACCAGGGTAAGTGACTTTTGAGCCAGATCTTAATGCATTTATAGGGATCCGTCCCTCCCTCCCTCCCTCCCTTCTTCCCTTCCCTTTCTTTTTTCTTTATCTTTTTTTTTGGGGGGGGGGGGGAAACAAAGCCTTGCTCTGTCACCCAGGCTGGCATGCAATGGTGCGATCTCAGCTCACTGCAACCTCCACCCCCCAGGTTCAAGTGATTCTCCTGACTCCGCCTCCTTAGTAGCTGGGACTACAGGCATGTGCCACCACGCCTGGCTAATTTTCGTGTTTTTAGTAGAAATGGAGTTTCACCGTGTTGACCAGGCTGGTCTCAAACTCCTGACCCTCAAGCCATCCACCCTGCCCCCCCCATCCCAAAGTATTGGGATTATAGGCGTGAGCCACTGTGCCTAGCCAGGTATCTTATTTCTTAAATTATAGCATATTCATACCTTGGAAAGAGCATGAAAGTCATTATTAGAAAATTGTTTATAAAATTAGCTTATGAGTTAAATTATGTCATCACAAGAGGCAAAGTGTCTTAAGGCCCAAAGAAAGGGATAGTACTTGACTGGTAATGGCTCCTTTACTTAAATAGTGTATCTTCCCTGCACCCACCTGCTTAAGAAAGTTTCCAACAGAAGTTGAGCTATTAGGAAATGATGGAATGTGTGGATCCAGTACTTTCCAGGGAAAGAGAAGCACTTCCAGGAACTTGAACTTACTGGTCATTAGAGATGTGTCCTTTGCTGTAGGGCAGATCCCTAATTGGGGCATACCATAGCTGGTGTGAAATATTCTTCAAGTGATTCTCTCCCTATTATCCATAGAGTGGAATGATTAAGAGTATGGCATCAGGATTATAACTGGTCTAAATTCCATTTCTAAACTTACTAGCTGAGGGACTTGACGAGATAGGAGTCTTGGCTTCTTATCAGTAAAATAGAGCTAAAATTACCTATCTGCTAGGGTAACTGCGAGAATTGGAGTGTTAGTCTAAATAGTTTCAGTCAGGGCTTGGCACCTGACACTCAACAAAGCTGTAAATATTAGCTGCAACTTTATACTTACAAAGAATCTTTCGATTTTTGGTTTTTAGTTTTTCTTAAAGTGGCAGGATCTTGCTCTGTTACCCCAGGCTGGTCTTGAACTCCTGACCTCAGGCAGTCCTCCAGCCTCAGTCTCCCAAAGTGCTGGAATAACAGGCATGAGCCACCAAGCCCAGCCACACCACAAAGCCTTAATGACTAATTTCTAAGTTTCTCAGTCATCTGAAGCAGAGTACTGAGAATGGACACTTAAACATTCCAGGAACTGAATGAGATATTCCTGTCATAAATTAATACTTCAGCTTTCTCAAATGCTGCTGCTTAGTGTTAGTCTGTCATTAAGAACCTGATCATTTCTGGGATGTCTGGAAAAGCTGTTACTGAACCTGCAGTAAGCCTAAGGACTCAATTGAATAAACCTATCAGTGCTTTATATCAACCTGTGAGATTGGGGAAGTAATAACTTTTATTGAGCATTTACTATGCGCCAAATACTCCACAAAGTGCTTTGCCAGCAGTGTCTAAGCTTCAAAAATGACTCCTTGAGGTAGGTATTACAATTTTTCAGTTTTACAGATTAGAAAATTGAGGCTTGTGGATGCTAAGTAAGTTTACTAAAGTTGCAAAAACAGCTTGTTAAATGGCAGGGCCAAACTTGAACCCAGGTCTGCCTGCACTCTTACCCATGATGTTGTACCACTTGGGGGTCCAATGTAGGAGGAGCTAGTTCCAGATCCAGTTCCACCTCTTTACAGGAATATGATCTTATTTTGCCTCTTTGAGTTTCAGATTTTTCATCTAAAACCCCGTCAGTTCCCATGATGTAGGCTTGCTTTGAGTACTAGAAATAAGGTATAAGTTATGAGGTTCCTGGCACAGTTTCTGTTTTGTTTTGTTTTTTCTGAGACAGGGTCTGGCTCTGTCATCCAGGCTGGAGTGCAGTGGTGTGATCATAGCTCACTGCACCCTCTACCTCCTGAGCTCAATTGATCCTGCCACCTCAGCCTCCTGAGTAGCTGGGACTACAGGTGCGCATTACCACATCTGGCTAATTTTTAAAAATTTATATAGAGAGACACGGGGTCTCACTGTGTTGCTCAGGCTGGTCTCAAACTTCGGGGGCTCAAATTATCCTCCAAACTTGGTCTCCCAAAGTGTTGGAATGATAGGTGTGAGCCACTGTACCTGCTCTCTGGCATAGTTTCTGTTGCATGAAAGAGCCCCAGCAAGAGGTGATTGTTACTGTTTTGGGCTCTCTAAATAATGCTTTCTAGTTCCACCATACCCCTTGGCATGTGACCTCCATGTCTCTTGAAGGTAAAAGTAAAACCTTATTCTTTCAATTGCAAATACATGTAGAATACCTCTTAATTACATAAACTGGAAAATAGCTGAGGATGTTACCAGTTTCACAGACCAGTAGAGATATATAGTGTAGGTTTTAAGGAAAATAATACCAGCCAGGTTTAGATACTTTAACATTTGCCAAACAATACTTTTATCTTTAAATAAAATATTCCAGTGGCAAAATATTTTGAAAATATATGATGGTATAGGGTTAATATTTTATTTTGTACTTTTCTTGTTTTTAAAGACTGTACTTTATATACATATTTCTAAAGATTAAGTGTTTCTACTTACTAAATTGAAGAGTTTTTAGAAGTCCTCTCGCTGAGGTTTTTTTTTTTCCAGAATTACTGGAATATTTATTTTATACCTATCATTTTTCTTAAAATGTAATAAACTTTTAGATAATAAGAGGAGACAAAAGATGACTGATAAAGGGTTTGCAGTGTGTTTTGTAAATTTTAAAACTATTAGCAGTATCCTTTAAGCAGATTTAGATTTTTTTTCCGATTCTACACTAAGAGTAGCTTAGAGTTAACCATGGCCCTTTCTTTTTCTTTTCTTTTTTTTTTTAATTTCGTAAGTGTTCAAAAGGATTTTTACGATAATTGTAAGGTACCTTCCAGGGCTTATTCTTAACAAATAAAAGATATAACGGCAGTATAAATATATGCTACCCAAGCTTTCTCTCACATACTTTTTCTAGTTTATTTTTTTTAAATCTTGGCAGGGCGTGGTGGCTCATGCCTGTAATTCCAGCACTTTGGGAGGCCGAGGTGGGTGGATCACAAGGTCAGGGGTTCAAGACCAGCTTGGCCAAGATGGTGAAACCCCATCTCTGCTAAAAACTACAAAAATCAGCCAGGCACAGTGGCAGGCACCTGTAATCCCAGCTACTCGGGAGGCTGAGGCAGGAGAATCACTTGAACCTGGATGGCAGAGGTTGCAGTGAGCCGAGATTATGCCACTGCACTCCAGCCTGGGCAACAGAGTGAGAATCCGTCTCAAAAAAAAAAAAAAAATCTTTAAACATTTTCATTTCCAAATATTGCTGCTGTTTAGCCAGAGAAGAACTTACACAACTAGCTTTCAGTTGTCTGGTAAGTATCCAGGGATGAACATAAGTGACTAATTTCAGCACATAACCTATTTAGTCATTTCATTAAGGCAGCAGTCCCAACCTGATACACATTGGACTCACCTATAGAACTTACAAAATAACAGTGCCCAGGTTCCATCCTCAGAGATTCTGATTTAGTGGTCTAGAATAGGATTTGGGCAGCCTCCTCAGGTGATGATCATGAGGAGCTAGGGTTGACAGCTGTAGTATTCAAATGAAAATTAGCTGAGTTTGGGGTTGGGTTGCACATGGTGAAAGGGAATGAACTTAAACCATTTCCGTCTCTTCCCTATTTAAAGTGAAATGACCTAAGAGAAGGGGAAATTCGAAGATCACTGAAATCTGCAAAGGTTAGAAAATGAAGTAGCTTTTTTCTTTTTGTCATTGTAGACATGGAAGGTATTTAATGTAACTTTAAATGGTTCAGCAAAGGATGCGCTAATGGATGACAGCGATACTCCTACATATAATCTGCAAATAGAACCACAAGATGGATGTCATCCTGGTGACAGCATGGAAAGGAATGTGACATGCCTGCCTGCATCAGATGAAAATGAAAATCAGCTTGATGGGGTTGGGCATGAGCATCTGACCAGCAGTGACAGTGCAATGGGCAAACCCAAAGCATCTGAGCAGGACAGTCTCAACAACAATGAAAGCTGTGCATTGAGCTGTGAGGTGGCTGCAGGTGAGGACTCGGAAAACAGTCTTTGTGAAGGCTCCAGAGATGAACAGGCCTTCTTGGGAAAGGACAAAAAAATACCTGGAAAAAGAAGTGCAAGAAGCAAAAAAGGGACTGCTAAGAAGATACCACCAGGTATTTTTTAAAATAGTATTTATCCTATTCTTTAATTAATTAAAAATAAACCTTCTCATCCCATACTGTGTTTACTGTCCTACATCTTGCTGCTTTTCTTAATATATTCTGGAGCTAATTCCACAATGGCACAAGTAGATCCAACTGTGTGGTCTTCCATGCGTGTGATACGTCTCCACAGTGTTCCACTGTATGGGTGTAACGTAATTTATTTAATTACTTCCTTATGGCCCTTCCCAGTCTTTTACTATCATAAACAGTGCTGAGGCCGGATGCAGTAGCTCATGCCTGTAATCCTAGCACTTTGGGAGGCAGAGGCGGGCGGATCACCTGAGGTCAGGAGGTTTAAGACCAGCCTGGCCAACATGGTGAAACCCTGTCTCTAAAAATACAAAAAATCAGCTGGGTGCAGTGGCGCGCACCTATAATCCCAGCTACTCTGGAGGCTGAGGCAGGAAAATCACTTGAACTCAGGAGGCAGAGGTTGTGGTGAGCTGAGATCATGTCACTGCACTCCAGCCTGTGCTACAGAGTGAGACTTTATCTCAAAAACAAAACAAACAAAAAACAGTGCTGGAATTGACATCCTTTGTGCATGTTTTCACATTAGGTACTTTAAATATATGCAGTCTCCTTCCTTTATAAATTAGACCATTTTCTACCAATGACAAAAGGAAATAAAAATTTCCTTCTGTCATTCCTGTGGCTTTGATCTCTAACCTGTGAGTTTAGATGCTAGTATAACCTCTTTATAGACCTTTCCATCTCATTCAGCAGATAAATAAAATACATGAACATGTATTAATATACAATTTAATATGTAGTATTGAATAAGACATCTGGTTCTAATTATCTGTATCACTTTGGTTAAAAAGTAATTCAGAGTATTTCTCATTTGGTATGTAGTTTGGCAGTTAAAGTTTACAGCTATGGAATTTTTGCCCTGAATCACAGGGTTCCCTTGGGAAGAGGCAGCCTCTGGTTATTTTTGATCAGAAACACGTGGGACTAGAAAGTTTTGGTATGCCCTAGACAGGATTCCTTGGTGTGGTACAAGCCAACAGATTTTTACATCAGACTCTAGTGAACTAAGTGGAATGTCTCTTCATCTTCTGTTCTCTTCTACTTCTTTGGTTAATTAGAAATATGTCTGTCTATATCTTTTTGATTTATATTTTTAAACTTTGAAGTAAAATACAAAACTCTTCAGTTTCTACAAATTAATCCTTATTTATTCAATAAGGTAATTTGAAAACTTTTTAATATAATTCATAATCTGCCTTTCTGGTTAATGTAATTCATAATTTGGCTTTTCATGTCCCTGTATCTTTTTCTTAGTAGACTTAAAATAATTTTTAACAAGTGATATGAAAGTGTTTCTTAAAAGATCTAATAAGCAGAGGATATTTACAGTACTATGTATATATAAATCAATTTATTTTATAACTATCATTCAAGAGCAGATTCACCAGGCCTCTCAATCTGATTTTGTGATTTTATTTTCAAGACAGGATTTTACTGTGTCACCCAGGCTGAAGTGCAGTGGCGTCACCATGGCTCACTGCAGCATTGACCTCCCAGGCACAAGCAATTCTCCCACCTCAGCCTCTGGAGTAGCCAGAACAACAGGCATGTGCCACCATGCCTGACTAATTTTTCTTTTCTTTTTCTTCTTGTAGTTAAAGGATCTTGCCTTGTTGCCCAGGCTTGAATTCCTGGCTTCAAGCGATCCTCCTGCCTAGGCCTCCCAAAGTGTTGGGATTACAGGCGTCTTGTGATGTCTTTAAGAACTGATACTTAGTTGGATGTCTGTGAGTCAGTCATAGATTCAAGATTGTGAGTCCTTTTACTCCCTTCTGTGGCTTTATTCCACTTTCCTTAGGTGTGATTATATTATTGTCATTTTTATTACAGAGACAGGATCATGCTACCTTGCCCAGGTTAGTCTCAAACTCCTGGGCCCAAGTGATCCTTTTATCTCAGCTTCTGGAGTACCTGGGACTACAGGTGTACACCACTGGGCCCAGCTTATAATGAAAAGTTATTTAGTATTTGCAATACTGTGAGAAGATATGTGTCGAATCACTATCCCGTGATGCATTTGAAACATGTGATTTATAAAATCTAGGGATTGTCTTTATATAGCTTACTTTAAACATTATTTTCTATATCTTACATAAAGTGAGTTTAAGAGAGTGGGAAAAGCCAGGCATGGTGGCTCATGCCTGTAATCCCAGGACTTCGGGAGGCCATCATGGGTGGATCACTTGTGCTCAGGAGTTTGAGACCAGCCTCGCCAACATGGTGAAGCCCTGTCTCTAAAAAAATACAAAAATTAGCTGGGCCTGGTGGCACACACCTGTAGTCCCAGCTACTCGGGAAGCTCAGAGAATGGTTTGGGCCTGGGAGGCAGAGGTTGCAGTGAGCCACGATCCTGCCACCACACTCCAGTCTAGGTGATAGAGCCAGACCTTGTCTCAAAAAAAAAAAAAAAAAAAAAGTAAGAAAACAGAATCAGGAGTTATAAAACCCAAGTTCAGATCTTACGAATCTAGGTCACTTGGTGAGACTGAAGCAGTCTCTACTTCATTGTTTTCATCTGTATATGATGATGTTCATCTACATAAATTTATGAAATTCCTTTTTAATCTGTGAGTTTCTTAGATTTCGTAGTAGAGTTGGTATACTGTATACTGGAATAAAATTTGGTGATTCGCCTCTAGTGTATCTATAGAGTTTTTATATTTTAGGGATACATTTTTGTTTGTCTTTGAAATTTTGTTGATAAATTTAAAGAAAGGATATGTTTGAGTAAGCCAAGGAATTTTAAACTGAATAGGATTATTTTGGTTGTGGAAAGAATCCTTTCTAGATGTGGAAGGGACCTAGAATGTGAAGAAGCTTTAGTATTGCCTGGAAAGCTTCCCTCAGAGTTTAGTTGCTGGGACCCCACCCTGAGAACTCACTTCTGCCTGTCCTCTCTCAGTACATAGCCAGTCACCAGGTCTAAGTGATTTTATCTCCCTGTGATCTCTCTGATCAGTCTGCTTCTCTCCGTCTTCACTGCCATAGTTCACCATCATCTTCAGTTGGAGTACTGCAAAAGCCCCTAAATATGTTTCTCATCGTGCTTCTATCCTCCATGTCAAAAGTAACGCAACGAGTTTATGCATGGGAGCTTAGACAAGGATGTGTTTACTGTACTTTTTTCAGTTAAATTCTCAGATCCTAAGTAAATAAAGTTTCCAGTTTTTCAGACGAGTACTTTTCTAATAATTAAATAGCTTCTCAAATGTGAAATGACATATAAAACATGATATTCAGTTGTAAACCAGAAATGTGTTTTTTTTGCAGGTGTTATTGTAACACTTTTTTGAAAATGTAAAATGAAGTAAATTGATCTCACTCTTATGCTCCCTTACCTACTTTAATTTGTAGTAATTTTTCAATTACTACAGTCCAAAGGCTAGTACTGGAAAAAAGTGATAGTTGAGGCTTGTCACTGATAGTCACGTCACTCCTAATGGTCACGTCATTAGGAGACATGTCACTATTTATGGGTTTGCTGGAGGCAGAATTTGTGTCAATGGCTTAATCCTTGAACTTGCCCCAGGGGAGTCCAGTTGTCATTATACAATGAACTTTTTTTTTCTCATTAAGAGAATTGAATCCCCTTGATAGGTTTATCTAAGCAGGATTTCAAGCTGTGTTACATAGGGAGACCTCATCTCTACAAAAAGTAAAATAATTAGCTGGGCGTGGTGGCATGCACCTGTAGTCCCAGCTACTTGGGAGGCCGAGGTGGGAGGATCACTTGAGCCCAGGAGGTCACAGCTACAGTGAGCTGTGTGATCGCACTACTGCACCCTAACCTGAGAGACTGAGATGCTGTCTCAAAAAAAAAAAAAAAAAAGAAAAAAAGAAAAAAATTTTTCACTGTATTTAAAATGGCAAAGCTTTAGGTAAATATTATCCTAAAAACTAATGGCCACTACTTATTTATTAATATTTTTCACATTACTTCTACCTGGGGGAAAAAAGAATGGAAATTAGCTAATGTGTTTTTTTAACAGCTTTATTAAGATGTAATCCATATACCTACAATTCACCTATTTAAATATACAATTCACTGATTTTCAGTACACTTATAGGGCTATGTAACCATCAGTAGTCAATTTCAGTATGTTGTTTTCACCACACAAAGCAGCCCCTTACCTATTAGCACTCACTTCTTACTTCCACTTAGACATCCCAACCGGGGGCAACCATTAATCTACTTTCTTTATCTTTTTCTTTTTTTTTTAACTGAGACGGGGTTTCTCCATGTTGGTCAGGCTGGTCTTGAACTCCCGACCTTAGGTGATCCTCCCACCTCGGCCTCCCAAAGTGCTGGGATTACAGGCGTGAGCCACCGCGCCCGGCTCTACTTTCTTTTTCTATAGCTTTGTCTACTCTGAGCATTTTGTATCAGTGGAATCATATAATGCATGGTGTTTGGCTTCTTTCATTTAACGTGTTTTCATGGTTGACCCGTTTTGTAGCGTATATCAGTACTTTGTTCCTTTTTATGGTCAAATACTATTCTGTTGCATGGATATACCATATTTCATTTATACCTCAGTTGATGAATATTTGGGTTGTTTCCACTTTTTGGCTATTCTCCTATGGACACTGGTGTACAAGTTTTTGTAGAGACGTATGTTTTCATTTCTCTTTGTCATTTATTTCTAGGAGTAGAATTGCTGGATTATATGATAACTTTATGCCAAATGATTTTCCAAAGCAAGTGCACGGTTTGACAGTTCCCGTCAGCACTGTGAGAGTTACAGTTTGTCTGCATCTTCACCAACACTGGTTAATATCTCTATTTCATTATCACCGTAGAGTTTTAAAAAATTGTTTTGTGATTCATATACCATAAAACTCACCTTTTTAAAGGCACAATTTAGTGGTTTTAGTATATTCACAAAGTTGTACAGTCTAATTCCAGAATATTTTATCGTCCAGTAAGAAATGTACCCATTAGCAGCCACTCCTCATACTTCCCTTCCCAACTCCTGGCAACCACTGTCCCATACATTTTATATATTTGTATGAGACAAGTTTAGATTAAGTGTTTTATGGTTGCCATAACAACATTAGTTACTCAGTCCCAGTCACCATAGTATCTAAGCATTTGACAAAACAGTTCAGCAAATGGCAGGAAGCCAGAAATAGGCAGCACGTGGAAACTGAGAAAGGAAGGCCTTTCTAAATTGACTTGCCACTATTCAGTGCCCTGACTGGTTTCACTGGAGGCCTTTACAGTGTGGCCAACTGAAAGATGACAAGGAGGGCTGGAACCTTAGAAAGGATCGCAGAACCTTAGAAAGCCCGGAGTCAGGCTTGTGTAGTGAAAATGAAGACTTTGCACTTGAATCTTGGTTATTTGAATCTTGGTTCTACCTGTTCTTACCTGTATGATCTTAGAAAAGGAACTCATTTCCCTGAACCTCTTTCTCACCTGTAAGGAAAGCTGACCCTACATATCTTGCAGGATTGTCTTGGAATGAGTGACTCTGTATGGAAAGCACTTTGTAAAGTACCCAGCGTAAAACAGGTTCTTCTGAATGGTAGTTGTTGTGTTTATGTGTGTCACAAGATGATTTTATTTATTTATTTGAGACAGGGTTTTGTTCTGTCACCTAGGCTGGAGTGCAGTGGCATGATCATGGCTCAGAAACAGCCTCAAATTCCCAGGCTCATGTGATCCTTCCACCTCAGACTCCCAAGTAGCTGGGACTACAAGTGCATGCCACTATGCTCAGCTAAATTTTCTTTTTTTTAAAGAGACGGGTTTTCACCATATTGCCGAGACTGGTCCTGAATTCCTATGCTCAAGCCATCCACCAGCTGTGACCTCCTAAAGTACTAGCATTAGAGGCGTGAGCCACTGCACCAGGCCACACAAGATGATTTTTGAGTGGCATGATGGGAGTAAAATTAAGAAATTAATTTGATTTGACTTTAAGTCCATTTTACCCCTTTTGTCAATACTTTTATTTAAATTTCCTAGGAGCTTTTTAACACTCTCTCCTTTCAGGCTTACTTATCCCTGCTCCACTCCCCTAATGTATATTCCTAAAAATGTATTTCCAGTTCCATACTGGTTTAATGTTGATAGAACATGCTTTTTGGGATGTTAACTGATATGTAAAGTAATAACTTCTAATGCCATAAAATATAATCCCCAAAGGCATTTTTGCATTTGTATATATTGACTTCAACTATAGTAGAACATTGATAGCTGGCCTCTAAACTCAGCTTTATGGAGTCAGTTGGGTAATATCTGTACTGGCTAGAGGTGAGATCACTGGGATTGGTGGGGACTATGGTGAACAGGAATCTACATCAGGCCCTACCTAAGTGCATTCAAATTTTAAAGATGTAAGTGCCTGGCTAAGCCCCTGTAAGAGGAATGATAGGGGCTAGGGTTGATGTTTTATGATTGTAACCCATCTGCTCACTAGGTAGAGAAATGGACAGTTTAACTCCCTTACAGACTATATACCACATTTTCAGAATTCAGAAGTCCTGGTTTACCTTATTTCTTCTGCTCCTAGTAGATGTTCCACCTCTTAAATTAACATTTCTTTGGACAACGACATGCAGAAACAGTAGCCTCTCATGTTACTTTTCCTTCATTAAGGGATTGATCAGTGAAGGCAGGTCATACCTTTACTGAAGGTCAGCTGGTAAGAATAGAATAAAGAGTTCCTGATTTATATAGAGTCAAATAATTTCACAATCAGAAGAGACTTCAAGGTCACTAGCCAAAACTGTCTTGGGGGAAAAAAAATAGCCCTAATACTAAAAATGTATTAGTTTTCTATTGCTACCAAAACAAGTTACCACAAATTTAGTGGCTTTAAACACACACAACACAAATTTATTATCTTACAGTTCTGTAGGTCAAGAATCTGATGTTGGGTGCAGTGGCTCACGCCTTTGGGAGGCATGAGGCAGGCGGATCACCTGAGGTCAGGAGTTCAAAACCAGCCTGGCCAACATGGTGAAATCCCATCTCTACTAATGATACAAATAAATTAGCTGGGCGTGGTGGTGTACCCCTCTAATTCCAGCTACTCAGGAGGCTGAGGCACAAGAATCACTTGAACCTGGGAGACGGAGGTTGAGGTGAGCCGAGATCGTGCCATTGCACTCCAGCCTAGGCAACAACAGCAAAACTCTCCCCCCTCAAAAAAAAAAAGAAAGGAAGGAAGGAAGGTAGTAAGGTTCTTACTGGGCTAACATCAAGGTGTTAGCAGGGCTGTATCCCTTTCTGGATGCTACCTGGGAGAATCTGTTCCTCGCCTTTTCCAGATTTTAGAGGCTTTCTACATTCCCCAGCTTCTGTTACCCTTCCTCCATCTTCAGGGCCAGCAGTGGCTTTCAAGTGAGCCAAAGTCCTCACATCGCATCACTTAGACCAGCTGATGCTTCTGCCTCTCTCTTCCACGTTTAAGGTCCCTTGTGATTATGCTGGGTCCACCCAGATATTGCAGGATAATCTCCCTTTTAAAGATCAACTGGGCCCGGAGTGGTGGTTCACACCTGTAATCCCAGCACTTGGGGAGGCTGAGGCGGGAGGATCAGGAGGTCAAGAGATCAAGACCATCCTGGCCAACATGGTGAAACCCTGTCTCTACTAAAAATACAAAAATGAGCTGGGCACGGTGGTGCGCGCCTGTAGTCCTAGCTACTCGGGAGGCTGAGGAAGGAGAATTGCTTGAATCTGGGAGGCAGAGGTGGCAGTGAGCCGAGATTGCACCACTACACTCCAGCCTGGTGACAGAGTAAGACTCGGTCTCAAAAAAAAAAAAATCAACTGATTAGCAGCCTTTATTTCATCTTCAGCAATGCAATGTGATATAACATTTTTCTAAGTTCTGGGTATGGGGACATGGAAATCTTTGGGAGCTGTTACTCTGCCTACCACAAAAAGCGTATAATATAGACTAGATGATAACTTTACATAACGGAATAATTCTTCACTTTATAGAAGTTTGTATGACATTATTTTGTAGACCCATATAGGATCACTTAGTCAATAGATACTGATTGAGCACCGTATGCTGGTGCACCCACCTTTCAGTTTTGTAGGCTCAAGTGAGGGAGCCAACTAACAAGTGCAGTCTAACAAGATGGGAGGCAGAAGTAAGCATGCAGTCGCGGAAGTAACCTGTCCTGGGAGAGTTACAGAAGGTTGTCAGGAGGAGTTGATATCTAAGCTGAGTTAGGACAAATAGGTGCTACTCAAGTAAAAGCGATGGGGGCGGAGAGGAGAGGAAGGATATTAGAAAGGGCAGACGCGCCGGGGACTAGAGCTCACAAGACAAGAAGAGAGCATCCTGTGTTTCAGCACCTGCAGTATGACTTTGGCTTGAGCAGAATAAAAGGAAAGAGTTAATCAAGGGGAAATAGTAGAGAGTAGAGTAACAGAGAGATTGGGGCTTAGAAGATTAGCAAAGTCTAGAGTATAAATTGTTTTTAACATTACCAATTTGGGCCTTAACAACAGGTTTGAATGAGGGATGACATGATGTGAATTGCATTTTTAAAAAGATTCCTCAGTGTGGAGAATTGGTTGGAGCAGTACAAGATTAGAAGCAGTACACAGTTAAGGGGCTTTTACAATAATCTCTGCAAGAATGTAATGAGAGAACAGCTGTAGGGCTGGAGAGAAGTGAGTGAATTCAGAGATTCTAAGGAGGTGGAATTAACAGGACTGGACTGTTAATTAGATATGGAAAAAACAATCCAGGATAATCTAATTCCCAGTTATCTGGTTTAAGCACCAGGATGCTTGATAATGCCATGTATTGAGCATAGGAATATAGGGAGAGAAAGAGCAAATGTGGAGAGACAGTGTTGTGCTTTTGGGTCAGGTGTCTGGGGTCTTTTAGACATCTAAGTAGACATGTTAAACAGTGCTGGGATTACAGGTGTGAGCCACTGCACCCAGCCTTAGTTTTTACATATGAGGAAATTAAAAGTTTAATTGAGCTGGGTGTGGTGGCTCACGCCTATAATTCCAGCACTTTGGGAGGCTGAGGTGGGCAGATCACCTGAGGTCAGGAGTTGAGACCAGCCTGACCAACATGGAGAAACCCCATCTATATGAAAAAATACAAAAAATTAGCTAGTGCATGCCAGAAATCCCAGCTACTTGGGAGACTGAGGCAGGAGAATCGCTTGAACACTGGAGGCGGAGGTTGCAGTGAGCTGAGATTGAGCCATTGCGCTCCAGCCTGGGCAACAAGAGCAAAACTCTGTCTCAAAAAAAAAAAAAAGTTTGAAAGAATACATTATTTTTACAGGAGAGGGGCTAAAAATTAGGATGTGAATCTAGGGCTCCTAATGAACTAGAATGTGTTTTTTATACATCAGAGTCCTACATCTCCCAATAAACAATGAGAGACCAGGCATGGTGGCTCACACCTGTAATCCCAGCACTTTGGGAGGCCAAGGCAGGAGGACCGCTTGAGTCGAGGAGTTCAAGACCAGCCTGGGCAACACAGTGGGACCTTGTCTTTACAAAAAATAAAAAAATTAGCCGGGCGTGGTCACACACATCAGTAGTCCCAGCTACTCAGGAGACTGAGGCAGCAGGATCACTCAAGCCTGGGAGGTCAAGGTTGTAGTGAGCAGTGATCATGCCACTGCACTCTAACCTGTGACAGAATGAGACTCTCAAAATATTAAAAAACAAAACAGTGAGGTTCTGTTGGTAGGGTAAAAATGATAATAATGAGCCACCAACTGTTACTGATTTTTTTCTATTGTGGAAATATTTGCCAAGCATTGGGAATACAGTGAGGACAAAACAGATCTTGCGCTTACCCCCCTAGATCCCTGGTGGGGTCTAGTGGGGAGACAGGTATTCAATAAAATTATTGCGACTGGGTGTGGTGGCTCATGCCTATAATCCCAGCACTTTGGGAGGCTGAGGTGGGTGGATCACGAGGTCAGGAGATCAAGACCATCCTGACCAACATGGTGAAACCCCATCTCTACTAAAAATACAAAAATTAGCTGACTGTCGTGGCGCGCCTGTAATCCCAGCTATTTGGGAAGCTGAGGCAAAAAATCACTGGAACCAGGGAGGCAGAGCTTGCAGTGAGCCGAGATTGTGCCACTGCACTCTAGTCCGGGCAACAGAGTGAGACTCCATTTCAATAAATAAATAAATGAATGAATGAATGAATGAATGAATGAAATTATTGCACAGTTGTATGGTCTGCTTGCTTATAGAACTGACACATGTGGCCGGGCACGGTGGCTCACATCTGTAATCCCAGTACTTTCGGAGGCTGAGGTGGGCGGATCACAAGGTCAGGAGTCCGAGACCAGCCTGGCCAAAAGACCAGCCTGGCCAGTATGGTGAAACCCTATCTCTACCAAAAAAAAAAAAAAAAAATTAGCTGGGCATGGTGGTGGGTGCCTCTAATCCCAGCTACTCGGGAGGCTAAGGCAGGAGAATTGCTTGAACCCAGGAAGCAGAGGGTGCAGTGAGCCAAAAATCATGTCACTGCACTCCAGCCTGGGCGACAGAGCAAGAGTCTGACTCAAGAAAAAGCAAAAAAATGCTGACACACTGACTGTGTGTGGAATGGAATGGAGAGCAGTTTGGAGGTGAGTTTTGAAGTGTTACCTCTTGGGTAGTCTGAGTGCTAATGAGAATTTCCTTTAGTGGAAAGCTTAGTTAAGGGTTGGTAGTTGGGAGTAAGATACCACCTACTTATCAAGAGGACCCTAAACTGATGGTTAGAATGATAAAATTGCATTCCCTGCCATTTTCTAGCTCTCAACAGACTGCACCATTTCCAGGAGTGTTGGGAAAGGTGTTTGTTGAAACACCAGAGAAGGGAACAACAGGATATAATATAAAAGCAGAAAATCGAAGAGTTTCGCATGGTCTGCGTATTAGCTATCTCTTGCAGCGTAACAACTTAGCAGCTGAAAACAACAAACCTGTATCATCTCGTGGTTTTTGTAGGTCAGAATCTGTGTGTGGCTTAGCTTGGCGCTTCTGACTTAAGTCTCTTATGAGGTTGCAGTCAAGGTTTGGCCAGGGCTACAGTCATCTCAAGGTTTGATAGAGGTTGGATAATCTTCTTCCAAAGTCACATGGTTCTTGGCAGGCCTCAGACCCTTGCCGCGTGGCTTATTTCACAGGGCTGCCTTACGCCATGACAGCTAGTTTCCTCCAGGGCTAGCAGTCAGAGAGCTCAACCTGGGAGCCATACTTTTTTAATGACCTAATTTTGGAAGTGATATTCCATCATTTGTGCATATTCCTTTCATTAGAAGCAGTTTACTGGGTCCACTTGTACTTACTGGGAGGGGATTGTACAAGGGCATGAATACTAAGAGGCCGGCATCACGGGGGGCTCGTCTTAAAGGATGTCTGCTACAGTCTGCCAGGACAAAGTCGGTATCTCAGATTGTGCCAAGGGTCCCGTGAGAATGTAGTGGCAGTTCTATTCACACTTCTTTTTTTTAACTCTGAACAGCTTTCCTGAGATTGCTG
This sequence comes from Ateles fusciceps, assembly GCA_036589455.1. Lineage (NCBI taxonomy): Eukaryota > Metazoa > Chordata > Mammalia > Primates > Atelidae > Ateles > Ateles fusciceps. The sequence continues at coordinate 2,225,956 of JAZHEH010003256.1, forward strand.
GTGGAATCCAGGATATATCCTGGTACAGACAGGCCAGTTAGATAGTTTTCTTTTTGTCTAGTTTTTTTTTTTTTTTATGATTTCAGTCATGCTGTTAAAATGCAATATCTATGTAGAGAGAAGATGGAAAAGAAGAGAATTATAATCAATCAATCAAGCCTTTCAAATTGTATCCAAAAAAACAGCATTCTCAAAGTCTCAGTAATGAGATGAGTATTTTTTAAGTAATGTGATATTTTATGTGAAGAAAAATTAAGAAATTTACACCTCCTGATGCATGTATTTATGCAGTTACATGCATAGTAACCTAGGCAAATGAAGACTTAAAAAAATTTTTTTAGATAGAATATTTTATAGGCTATATTTAAGAGTATGGTATTGTATTATTGATTTTATCGGACTCAGGTTAGTGGACGCTTAATGGAAACATACGCTTAGGTGGGGGGTTAGGGACTTTGGCTTCTCAGTGCTTTACTAGGAAGGTCAAACTTTCCAATATTTAATAGTTTTTCTAAATAGTCTCCTTCTGTTTTTCTGTTTACTCCTTTGTTTCTACTGGATCATGATCCCTACAAAGAGTGAATGACTTATCTTCGTTTGTTTAAAATAATGGTTTCTAAGCATCACTGATAGGGTCAAAACTACCGTTAAGAGTTTTTTTGTTGTCTCGTTTTTTAAACAAAGTTGTATATGCCTGCCTCTCTAATTTGTAAAAGGCAGACAAGTGAACATTTGAAAACGTAGTGACACAAATCAAAAACAGGCAGAGGGTCTATGCATGCAATAAAGCATTATTTGGCAAGGAAAATACATGGACTCCTAATAAATGCTACAGCATGGATGAATCTTGAAAAGCTCTAAGTGAGAGAAGCCATATGTATGAAATGTCCAGAATGGGCAAATCCATACAAATAAAAAGTAGATTAGCCCCCGGCGGCCTCCGAGTGCGCGCGAGGCGCGAGTTGGGCGGGCAGATGGCGGACGCCCGTGGGCCCACCAGCTCCGAGCCGGGCTTCTTGGCCCCGCCAGCCGTTGCGGTGAGGAGAAGCTTTAGGGCGCGCGGGGTCTTCACCCTCTGCGGACCTCGCGTCCCGTGTTGCAGTCTCCGAGGTGGCGGGGGAGTTCCCCGGGATCGGGGCTTCACCTCTTAGAGGTGGGGACCGCGGCGGCGGGGGAGAGGGTTCTGGGCGAATCAATGGGCTGCTGATGGGCAGGATCCTGGATGCCCGTGGGCCGCCGTCCTGAGCCTGGGGGTTGGGGGATTCCCGTGGAGTATTTCCCACTTTAATGGCCTCAGGGGCCCGAGGGGGGGAGGGGGAGCGGCTTTCCCCTCAGTGCCAACGAACCCCTAATCCACAAAGACCATGTGGTTTCATGAAGTTGGAGGCACAGGAAGGAGCCAAGACTGAAAACAACGACCATATTAATTTGAAAGTGGTGGGGCAGGATGGTTCTGTGGTGCAGTTTAAGATTAAGAGGCATACACCACTTAGTAAACGAATGAAAGCCTACTGTGAACGACAGGGGTTGTCAGTGAGGCAGGTTAGATTCTGATTTGACAGGCAACCAATCAATGAAACAGACTCACCCGCACAGTTGGAAATGGAGGATGAATACAATTGATGTGTTCCAGCAGCACACGCGAGGTGTCCACTGAAAAGGGAACCTGCTGCTTTACTTCAGAACTCTGTTCTTTAAAGACCAAGATTACATTCTCAATTAGAAAACTGCAATTTGGTTACACCACATCCTGACTACTACAGTATAGTTTTCTCTATTTTTTCGTTTCCCTTTTTCCCATTTCTTTATTATAAAGTAACTGGTATATGTGCACAAGCCAGAAAAAAAAAAAAAGAAAGTAGGTTAGTGGCTGCACAGTAGGGGGACGGGGTGACAGCTAAAGAATACAGGATTTCTTTTTGGAGTAATAAAACATTCCAAAATATAGTGTGATGGTTATACAACACAATATACTAAAGCCATTGAATTTTATATTATGAGAATTATATCTCAGTAAAGCCATTTAAAAAAGGCTGGGCACGGTGGCCCTATAATCCCAACACTGGGAGGCTGAAGCAGGTGGATCACTTGAGGTCAGGAGTTTGATACCAGCCTGGCCAACATAGTGAAACCCCATCTCTACTAAAAATATAAAAATTAGCCCAGCATGGTGGCATGTGCCTGTAATCCCAGCTACTGGAGAGGCTGAGGCGGGAGAATTGCTTGTGACCCAGGAGGCAGAGGTTGCAGAGAGCCAAGATAGCGCCACTGCACTCCAGCCTGGGAGAAGAAGTGAGACTACCGTCTCGGAAAAAAAAAAAGCCGGGTTTGGTGGTAGTTGGTTCGGTGATAGGAAGAAACGATATAGTTATTCGTCTCTGCAAAATTTAAAAATTGCTGGTGTAATGGAAATTGATGTAACAATTTTCTGTAAACTATAATAAAATGCCGTTAAATGTGTTTCTCTGTGCCTTTCTTTTAACTTATTGAAAGTTCAGAGTTAACCCCTGGGCTTCTAATGCTTCTGTTCTTACATGATTTCATGAATTGCAAAGTGAATCTCTGATGTCAGTAGCTTTTGGAGAATTACGGAATATTAAGGGAGGCTTTTAAGGAAAAGTTCACTGGTTTGCTTTGGCAGTTAGGCTCTCCCTCTTCTCCCACAAATAGATACTATTTTTGTTTTGAATTTAAATATATGCCTTTATATTTGTTAGAGAAAATATGTTTATTTTCAGACATTAAGGAAATCATATACTTCTAAGAAAATCATATATTTCTTATGAAGTCATGTAAATTTTGAGAATTTTTCTTATAGAGAACCAAGGAATATTTTATATTTGATTGTTTATGAATTCATTGTGCTTGAAATGAATGGGGAAAATATGGTAAACGTTCACCATTTTGATGTTAGCAAAGGCAGTGTATTTCCAGTAGATAAACAGTGTATTTAATTGGATTTGAAACATTGGTGCTTGAGTTGTTTGTGGATCTGGATAAGTAGTTTTAAGAATTTGGCCAGGCACGGTGGCTTACACCTGTAATCCCAGCATTTTGGGAGGCCGAAGCAAGAGAGTCGCTTGAGGCCATGAGTTAAAGAACAGCCTGGACAACATAGAGAACCTGTCTCTACAAAAAAAAAAAAAGTTGTTTTTTAATTAGGTGGGCATGGTGGCATGTACCTGAGGTCCCAAGTACTCAAGAGGCTGAGGTAGGAGGATCATCACTAGACCCCAAGAGTTCGAGGTGGTATGATCCTGCCATTGTGCTGTAGCCTGGGCAACAGAGACCCTGTCTGAAATTTAATTTAAAAAAAAGGTTTAAGAATTAGCATGACAAATTGCCTGCTTGGGCAAATCTCTTACATATTTTTAGTTTTTAATAAAATGCATTAAAGTGTGGAATGTCTAATCAAACTTCTGAAAGGAAAAATACAGAATCCAAACATTGTTGGTAATTGACATGTTGTACATAATTTAGATTCTAAATCCCAGAAATATTTATGTGTACTAATTGTGCCTCGAATATGAATTGAAAGCCTAGAGCAAGCTCTAGAAAATGGTGAAACTTGGCCGGGCGCAGTGGCTCATGCCTGTAATCCCAGCACTTTGGGAAGCGGGTGGATCACGAGGTCAGGAGTTCAAGACCAGCCTGATTAACATGGTGAAAACCCATCTCTACTAAAAATACAAAAAATGCTCGACATGGTGGCTCACGCCTGTAATCCCAGCACTTTGGGAGACCTAGGTGGGCAGATCACAAGGTCAGGAATTCAAGACCAGCCTGGCCAACATGGTGAAACCCCGTCTCTACTAAAAATACAACAATTAGCCTGGCAAGGTGGCAGGCACCTATAATCCCAGCCACTCAGGAGGCTGAGGCAGGAGAATCACTGGAACCTGGGAGGCGGAGGTTGCAGTGATCCAAGACTGTGTCATTGCACTCCAGCCTGGGTGACAGAGCAAGACTCTGTCTCAAAAAAATAAAAATAAAAAAAACAATAAAGTTAGCCAGGCGAGTGGCAGGTGCCTGTGGTTCCAGCTCCTTGGGAGGCTGAGGCAGGAGAATCGATTGAACCCCGGAGGCAGAAGTTGCAGTGAGCTGAGATTGCGCTGCTACGTTCCAGCCTGGGAGACAGGGAGACTCTGTCTCAAAAAAGAAAAGAAAATGGTGAAACTTGAGGGAATAACTGTAAATGTTGTGATAAACGGTATAAGCCCATGGGTTACCTGCTTTTACAACCTAAGGATCACAGGAGGGAGAGATGTGGGCCTGAAACAGCCTAAGAGAGCTCTCATTGTCATGCATTTGTAAAATTCCATTTGAGTTTCATGAAGTTCATCTTCCCATCCCTGTATTGACATTGAAACCACTTACCCAACACTCAAGTTCGAGAGTAGTGCTGCTACTTTGTGTGCCTAGTAAATTCTGGCTGTACTTTGTATGTTACCTTGTTTAATCCTCTGCCATTAGTTCATGAGAAATTTATGAGAAGATGGGTTGAGAGAGTCAGGTCACTTACCTTAGGTTAACAGGGCGGCAGGACTGCAGCCTAAGCTCTTAATCACAGCCCTGCATCACTCCGTCTGAAGTCAGAGGACGCAGCCAGAGGGTATGGGAGGGGAATAGAGCAAATGGTAATTATGTCATAATTACATAATACATTCTTTTGGCCTGAGGTCAGATCAGAAGGAAGTTGACTAATTTTCAGATTTATTTCAGTCATAATACCAGTCTCTAGTGTTGAGGAAAAGGAAGGGATGTTTCCTTTTTGCTACTTCAATATGGTTAGCCAATGACTGAAGATATTTAAAAGGTGACCACTGCTGGAGTGCGATGGCTCACGCCTGTAATCCCACCACTTTGGGAGGCTGAAGCAGGAGAATCTTGAACCCTGGGGTGGGAGGAAGCTGTAGTGAGCCGAGATCACGCCATTGCACTCCAGCCAGGGCAACAAGAGCGAAACTCCATCTCAAAAAAAAAAAAAATGGTGAGCACTCTTTTTTCCATTTTCATGGCATTGATCAGAAACTTACAGAATGAAATGTGTCAGAAAAATGGAGCAGGACACAGAGATTCTCTTAGGAACTACATAAACCATGTGTTAAAATTTATTTCTGATCTGCCTTCCAAAATTATGGCCAAGATATGCATCAGCATTAATGGGTAAGGCGGTTTGAGGAATGTGGTTATGTAGTGACTCAAAGACTCATAACAAAATCACAAAACTGAAGGCATTTTTTCTATACATACATTTGCCATTTTAACCATTTCACTGTACAGTTGAGCGGCATCAATTACATTCATAATGTTGTACAACCATCACTTGTATCTATTTCTAATAATCTCCCCAAACAGAATCTCTGTGCCCATTAAACATCCTTTTTTATAATTTCTGTCTCTTTATTAATATGACAACATATTGAAATGACAGCATTTTTTTCCTAGATTGTCCTCCTGATTTCCTTTAGTTCTTCATCTCTGGTTTCTTTTAAGACAGTTGATTTATATTCTTTGCCCAGGAAAGTCAGTGTCTAGGCTTCTTCTGGGATGTTTTCTGTCCATTTCCTACTTTCCTCTCAGTGGGCCACATTACTGCTTTTTTGGTATGCTTGGTGATTTCTTGGTGTTGAAAACTGGACATTTGTGTGTTATAATATGGTAACTCTGGAAGTTGGGGGTTTCCCCTTTGCTCAGCGTTGGCTGTTCTTGATTGCTGAAACCTTAGCCTGTGTTTCTTCTCCAGTCTTTCGGATTGGCTCTGTGCTCAGGTACTCCTTTAACACTTAGCTGGATCATGTATAATTCTGCCCCAGCCTTCACTTCTGCTTGCATTGAGTTTATAGATCGTCCAATGGTGAAAACTTAGGGTCTTCTCAGGCCTTTTCTTAGCATGTGTCATGTCCTGAGCTGTCGCCTGTAGCTTTCTGAATTCTACAGTACACACAAACATTTTTGAATGCCCTAATTTCCCAAGGAAGCGATCTTCCTGGGTTTTTCCCCCTGGCTTTAGATTTTCTAGTTTATGTCTCAACCGTAATTTTTTTGCCCCCCAGTTGGCTGTGGGGTTTCGATCACCTGACAGTATTTTCCAGCAACACCTGCTGCTTTTCCGCTCTGAACGTGTTCTGAGTTTTGCAACAGAGAGGCAAGTGCCTTGTTTCAGTCTTTAGATAGCCCCAGACAGATTAGAACAAACACAGTGATTTTCAGGTAAGATCTGCTGTGCTCCCTTCAAAAGCAAGTACTGGGGTTCCACTCTGGGAACCAGGGCTGCTGTCTTCAAGGATGCTGTCGAGGTGGGGAAAGGGGTGAGGCAAGGGCAAGTAAAAACACCCCAAAGCTTTGCTGCTCTTTTGACATCGCCTCTCTCTTGATTCAGCGGTCACTTTCTTGTTCAGGTTTACCTTTGTTTTCCAGAGTTCCAAGAATGTTACTTCTTACAGTTCTAGATGTTGTTGTTGTTTTTTTAAATATTTCTGTGAAGGCCTCAGAGTTTGAAACTGCCCGTTCTGCGATTTTGCGTATGACACTCAAGGCCTTTTCATTTTCGGGCTTCCAGTAGCAATAACTATGCCCAGAGGGATGGAATTAGATCACACTGCTCTGAAAGAGTACTACTAGTTCATATTCTTATACAAAAGCCTATTTTAGATAAGGATGTCATTGATTTAGAAACTCAAACCATTTAGTCTTTGGGAAGTAATATTATCTCTGTTTTAGAGATGGAAAAACCAGCACAGATATTGAAGTCTCAAGACAGTGGTTGAGATAGAGTTAAAATAATAGAGCTCTAGGAAAATAGTTCAACGTAGAGTTACCATTTAATCTAGCCATTAACTACTAGGTACATACCAAAAGAATAGAGAACGAGAACCCCAGCAGACGCTTGTCACTAAGGTTCACAGCAGCGCTATTCACAATCGCAAAGAGTAGAAACAATCCCAACGTCCATCACCTGATGAATGATAAACAAGATGTAGTATATACATCTAGTGAGATGTTCGGATTCAAAAAGGAGTGATGATCTGATAAATGCTGCAGATGGATGGGTAGATGCCACAGCATAGATGAACCTTGAAGACACTATGCTGAGTGAAAGAAACCAGACACAAAAGGACAAATACTGTATGATTCCACCTATATAAGGTACATAGAATAGGCATATTCATAGAGACAGAAAGTAGAATAGGGGTTTCTAGAGCTGGAGCGAAGGGGAATGAAGAATTTGTGTTTTATGGGCACTGAGTTTCTGTTTGGGATGTTGAAAAGTTTTGGAAATGGATAGTGGTGATGATTGAACAACACTGTGAATGTATTTAATGCCACTGAATCATATACCTTAAAATGCTTAAAATGTTAAATTTTGTGTTATATTTTTAAAAAAATAGCCCCCCAAATCATAACAGGTCAGACACAGTGGTTTGAGCCAATAATCCTAGCACTTTAGGAGCCCAAGGCAGGCAGATTGCTTAAGCCCAGGAATTCGAGAGCAGCGTGGGTAACATGGTGAAACCCCATGTCTACAAAAAATACAAAAATTAGCCAGGTGGTATGCCCTTGTTGTCCCAGCTACTTCAGAGGCTGAGGTGGGAGGATCACTTGAGCTGGGGAGATCGAGGCTGCAGTGAGCCATGATTGCACCACTGCACTCCAGCCTGGGTGACAGAGTGAGAACCCGTCTCAAAAAAAAAAAAAAATTCCAAATTCAGTGTAGGGGCATACAAAGCTTAACTGATTGAAATTTGCTGACTTTTAAAACATAGTTCTTGAGCATTTATTGAGTATTTACTATATGCCAGCCACTGTGGTACATGCTTTATGTGTATTAACGCATTTACTCCTCACCCAACCTTATTAAGCATAATACAGTTAGCACCAATTTATAGAGGAGGGATCTGAAGCACAGAGAGTTTAAGTAACTTGCCCAATATCATTGCTAAAATGTGTATCCCTGGGATGAAGTACATCCCAGAACTTCATCCCGGATAATCTGACTTCAGACTTCGTGTCTAATTGATCAACTACACTATCTCACTTTTGCTGAATTTTCAAAGTGTGCTTAAAGCAATACATGACACAATTTTCCACAGAACGATTATTGACATTCCTTTCCTCTGGGTGTGTTGGTGGCTATGATTCCTGCCTGCCAGCATCAGCAAGACAAAACATGGTCAGAGAAAAGGTGGATGGTTCACTCTTAAGGGAAGTGGTAGATTTGGATTTGTTTCAGTAATTTTCTCTCAATAATGGTATAACCTTCTCTGAGATTTTTAATTTGATCTAGTTTCATTGCAGTGAAAGGAAGCTTTAACATTTAGATCAAAGAAAATATTTTTCTAAAAGCAGTAAATGTAGTTTTGAATGATAGGGTACTTGTACTGTGAATAGTAGTATGCAGTATTTGAACTGTATAAGGCCTTAACTTTTATTATTATTATTATTATTATTATTTTTGAGAAGGAGTCTGGCTTTGTCACCCAGGCTGAAGTGCAGTGGTGTGATCTTGGCTCACTGCAACCTCCGCCTCCAAGGTTCAAGCAATTCTCCTGCCTCAGCCTCCTAAGTAGCTGGGACTACAGGTGTGCACCACCACACCCAGCGAATTTTTTGTATTTTTAGTAGAGACAGTTTTCACCATGTTGGCCAGGCTGGTCTTGAACTCCTGACCTCCCAAAGTGCTGGGCTTACAGGCGTAAGCCACTACACCCAGCCTGTATGAAGCCTTTAAATAACCCTTGCCCATCCTCAAACATGCCTTTCAGCTTAGTTTATGTTACCAGTATCACTACAGGTTGAATATCCCTTATCCAAAATGCTTGAGATTGGAAGTGTTTCAGATTTCAGATTTTTTTTTTTTTGGATTTTGGAATGTTTGCCTATGTATAATGAGATATCTTGAGGACAGGACCCAAGTCTAAAGACAACTTTATGTTTCATATACCCGCCCTATATACAGAGACTGAAGGTCATTTTATACAATGGTTTAAAATAGTTTTATACATGAAATAAAACCTTGACTTCAACCTCTCACATGAAGTTAGGTATAGCATTTTCTCCTTGTGGCATCATGTCAGCATTAGAAAAGTTTCAGGTTTTGGAGCATTTCGGATTTCAGAATTTCAGATAAGGGATGCTTAACCTACATCATCATAAATACAATAATTGCCACTCTTCACCTAGGCCTTGCTGTTTTCTGTGTGACATCTTTCCATTCCCCATTTTGACTGCAGTAACTTTTGATTCTCTTAATTACTAACTAGAGTACCAGCTGTGAGATTTTGTCCTTAAACATCCGGTCACATCCTTTTCCCTATCATGCAGAGAAGTGGTTATATCCCTTAGTTACATTCATAGGTGGCAGATCAATGCTGGGTTATTAAAAGGAACATGAATGTCAGAGTATATTCCTAGTGTTTTAAGGTAAAATTCATTAAAGGATACTACTATATTGTTTCACAAAATGCCTCTTGACCACTATCAGAGATAGATTCTAAGCTAACTGGAGCAGCTGTATGTTAGAACTGATACAGAATCCAGGTGGTGTGATAAATAGAATAAAATTTCTCAAGGTAATTTCCTCAATCTTTGGCCCATGGTTATTACAAATAATTAAAAAAAAAAAAATCTCTTCACAGCTGCTCATGAGGCTGAGGCAGGAGGATCATTTGAGTCCATGAGTTCAAATCCAGTCTGGGGAACATAATGAAACCCCATCCCTGAAAACCTCAGTAGGTACATGTAAACTGTCATCTCCATTTTAGAGCTTAATGAAGTTGACAGGTCTTAAATTAGGTCTCAAGAATGTGCCTGCTACTATCTTTAAATACTTATAAAATAGCATCACTGAGTTGTTTAATGGGTAGTTTTAACTGTAAGTCACTTGGCTTTCACAGGTGACAATGGCAAATATAATTTTTTGTTCTTGTCTAGCTGTATGGATTCGTATGTGGCAACAGAAAGCTTCATTTATAGCGAGTGAGATTTTATAGGGAATTGAGAAATTATACAGGGCAGTATGTTTTGATTTGGCTTTTCTCCTTAACTATAAATATATTTTGAAAACTTTTTGTGAATTAGAAGGAATTTTAGGTCGGACATGGTGACTGGCCCCTATAATCCCAGCACTTTGGGAGGCCAAGGTGGGAGGATCACTTGAGGCCAGAAGTTCAAGACAAGCCTGGGCAACATAGCAAGACACCCCCTCCTCTCCAAGAAGATCTAAAAATCATCCAGGCATGGTGTTGTGTGCCTATGGTTCCAGCTTCTTGGGAGGCTGAAGTGGGAGGATTGCTTGAGCCTGGGAGGTTGAGGCTGTAGTGAGTCATGATTATGCCACTGCACTCCAGCTTGAGCAACAGAATGAGACTTATTTTTTTCAAGCAAAACTTTGTAAGACTCATGTGACATCGAATGTAACAACACACACAAAAAAATTTTTTTTTTTGAAATTCACATGGAAAAATAAAATTTCCATGTTGCATCATGAATGCTTTATTAATATTTAAAAATCTTCGTATATTATAAAGATACACGATTCACAATTGTCAACTCACAACACGTCAGTCTCTCTAAGTACTCCTGATTATGCTAATGTTTATTTTCTTTATTGTTTTTGTTACATATAAGCTCATAGAATATTATCCCATGCTAAAAAGAAATGAACTATCAAGCATTAAAGGACATAGAGGAAAATGTAATGCATGTTATTAAGTGAGAGAAGGCAATCTGAAAAGACTACCTATTGTATGATAAAGTGTGAAAAAATATATACAAGCTCAGTCATGTTCAGACCTACAGTAGTGGTGAATAATAACCTAAGCAATTTAATACTCCAACCTAGTTCTTATAATTCCTATTATTCACTGTAACATGAGAAATATAAACTTTATTAGCTTTAACTACCCTTTCCTCTGAATATTTGTCTTCAAATAAAATTGGACTGTCTCAGAACTGCTTTACCAATCTGTGACCTTTCTCATTCAAGTGACAGTAAAGCTAATTTTCAGGCTGAGAGTTAGGAGGACACCTGCTTTTTGCATGCACTGTCTCATTTAATCCTCACATTAATATTATCGGGTAGATGTTAGAGGCCCCGTGTTAAAGAGTAAACAAATAGAGGATCAAAAAGATTAAGTAACTTGCCAAAAGTGCAGCTAATAAGTAGCTGAAGCGTGCTGGGAGCTAAGGGCTGCCTTAATATCCATGTCATCCTTCCAGCTCTGGCAACAGTTTGCTAATACGAGTTCCTTACTCAATTAATGTTGTGAAACTAAGAACATGGTATTTAAGTGGCTTAAAACTCCATGTAATCAGAGTATGGCTAAATGTTACTTTCCTATTTTATATGTGCCTAAAGTATACCCTTGGTCATTTCATAACGTGTGTAACAATTGATATGATTAAGCCACAGTAGAATTCTATTCTAAAGGCTCGGCAAAGCTGGAAACAAAAGCCTCGTCTTTGGTAGGGAGTATAGCAGCATTCTTCTTGCAAGGACATTCACTTTTCTTGCCTGAAACGCAAATGCACCGCTGTCTATATAGTCTACAGTCTAGGCAAGGGCGGAACAGTGGTTTTAAAAATATATCGAGAAAGGAACTTAGAAAATACTTGCACGAGGTGGGCAACCGTACCTTCCATTTTCATAAATAATTGCTCAAGCTTCTTCGCGGTGATAGTCTGCATTTCTTATATAGCAAAATCTCTGGAGATTTTGAATGTTTTCAATGGTCAGAACTAGGAGACATGGACCTGAGAACTTCTCTAGCCAGTCTGTTCATTTTAGATAAGGAAACGATATAGCTCAGAGAGTAAAATGTCTAATCTAAGGAAACAGTGTAGCTCAGAGTAAAATGTCTAATCCAAGGTCTTTGGAAAAATGAGAGCAAACTAAAGTCTCTTGCTCCTTTTCCAGTGCTCTCTGATTTTATGTTACTCTGTCCCAGCAAGGAATGTTATCTCGAGGTAAGATGGTTTTGTATAATAGTTATCTCTGAAGCTCATGTTGTTTAAGGCCTGACAGATAATCCTTTTGTAGTATGAGTCTTGCAAGTTTTGCTAATGTCTTCGACAACCTAGTGTCACTCATCTGCGCCTAGGTCATATTTTCCTTCCCCTCCCTACATGGTGACTAATGTACCCACATTCTTTCTAATTGCCCATTAGACCCCTGCTGCTCTTGAAATCCTTAGACTTCTGTGGGCTTTTGGAACTTCTGCTGTTGTGTTTTATGCATAATAGTCCCCTTTCTGTTGAAATTTTTCTGGTTACATTATTTTATATACCAATGTATTGCTTTTTAACAAATTGTACATATCAGCAACATTGCATATTAAAGTAGTTAAGTGATAAAATGGATCAAGCAGTAAACTTGACCGTTACAAATCTATGCTGACGAAATAACTGAGATAATCACATTGCAGGTTGCCATTTTCATTATTCGGGACCCTTTTTTGACCTCTTTTAGGAAAGGGAGTCATCAGGTCTGTCCTTTTTCCTTACCTTTATTTTAAAAGTCCATCCTTCTTTGGCAGTAATCCTTAAGGGTTTTATTTAACTCCCTTTTACTAAAAACGAGCATTAGGAAATCTGATCAGTTTTTCACACAGAAGCATGGAATCATACCTTGATAACTATATGGGAATAATGTAATCAACAGAAGAATAGAATTTGGGAAGCTGACCTTACCACAGTCTGTATGAGATGAAGTGTCTTAAGCATAGTAGTGTGGCTGGAGGAAAGGGAAAGAAAACACTAATTCTCTTAGTTTCTTTGTAGTTCTCCATGGAAAACTCGTTTACCCACATTGGGACCCTTTTGGTCTTGCTACTATTGTGGTTAGAAAATTAGAAAGCAGAAGAATCACCTGTGTTTTTAGAAATACTCTAAAAAAGTGGCAGGCCATCACTGGGCCTTGTACTTCTACTGGCCAAAATGTACAGTGACATAAAAGGTCTACAAGAGAATTCTCTAAAATACAAGTAATCACTGTAGGTGATTTTTTTTAAGAAGCACAGCAGTTGGAATTTTAGTGCTGAAGACACCATGCTGGATATAATTGGAATACCGTGGTATGTAAATTAACCCCTGTACTGCCAGAGTTGATCTGAAATAAAAGATGAGATCTTATACAAATTACTATATTGCAGTGTAGTATACCAGGTTCAGAGGAAAGCAACGTGACTTCAAGCTCATGTTATAGGGAAGGATGTGGATTTTATTAGGTTAGAACATAAATGGGCTTAAACAGGAGGAAAATATTCTACCTGTTAGGATCTGTAATTGCTCAGAAAGATAGGGAGTATTTTACTCTGGGAGATAAAGAATGGGCCAGTGTGGCCAGGGCAGTGAGTTTCACACTGAAATCAAAAGATTGGAACTGGAAGACAGTAGAAGGTAGGCTTCTGGGCACATTCTAGGAGGACAGCTTCAGTCGTGGTGCCTACACACAGTGTTACTGAGGAAGATCCTTCTGAGGCAAACTAGCGAAGGGTATGCATATAGGAAGATCGTCTATTAAATTTGAACATGAAAATTAGAACTGAACTACGATTTTAGTGAAGGGTGAAGTTATAATTTATAACAATGTTTATGATTTGGTGTATTTCAGTAGCTGTTAGTTAAGCACTTATTTATTAGTGATTTTTGAGATGTTTGTGTTACTTCTTTTTATTAAGAAAAACACTTCACTAGTCGTTAGCTCTGGCATCTGGAAGTATTTCTGACGTTATCAGACAGAGTTTAATCGGAAAGGCTCAGCTTCCTTAGTCGCTTCATATGATTCACACATTTATCTTCCTGTTCAGGTCTGTTTTAGTTTGGGCAAGCCAGGGCATCAAACTGTTTGTAATTGTTTTAATATGTTGCACCATGATGGGAGTTGTTCCTAACACAGGCATTTTCTTTACTTCTTAAAGGACTTTTTTCAGGAGATACTGCACCTTTAATGCAAGAAAAAATATTAAGTGCAGTCACACATGCTGTTGGTGATGAAGAAGCTGCTGAAGTAAATGCTAATGAGCAGCCAGAAGCACCGAAGCTCGTTCTGCAGTCTTTGTTTTCACTTATCCGAGGTGAAGTTGAGCAGCTGGACTCAAGAGCACTTCCCCTTTGCCTTCATCAGGTACTGCGGCAAACTTCACTTCCAGCCCCACTAAAGTTCTCACAGCAGTGTTGGGAATGATCTAAAATGCTGTCTTGGCTGGACGCAGTGCCTCATGCCTATAATCCCAGCACTTTGGGAGCCCAAGGCGGGTGGATTGCTTGAGCATGGGAGTTTGAGACCAGCCTGGGCAACATGGTGAAACCCCATTTCTACAAAAAATACAAAAATTAACTGTGCATGGTCACACACACCTGTAGTCCCAGCCACTTGGGAGGCCAAGGTGGGATGATCACTCGAGCCTGGGAGGTGGAGGTTGCATTGAGCTGACATTGTACCACTGCACTCCAGCCTGGGTGACAGAGTGAGAGAACCTGTCTCTAAATAAATAAATATAAAATATAAAATAAAATGCAATCTCTGTAATGGATTCTGTCCCACTCATCATTGGTAAGCCCAGGGGATGGTGATCCTGGTAGGATATTGGGCGTATTACTAACTGATCACCACATCTTGGCCTTGCGTAATCTATAGTTTAAACAACGGCTAACTTTTAAAATCAGTGATTAAGCTGTGTACAGATAAGAGTCAATATAGCAAGAGTTTGAAAAGCATCTTCCAGAGAGGATTACTTAACAGAATATGCCCTTAAGAGAGCCACTGTGGAACAGGAGCAGCAGTCATATAGATAAGTCATTGTAGAATTTTGTATTAAGTGTTAGAGTAATCATATGTTAAAGGTTCAGCAGCACAAAATGAGTGAGTGATTAATTCTGCCCTGTGGACACTTGTTCTGGGTTTTACAGGCTCATTAGGCACTCAGTGGATTAACAGAATAAGCTGCTTCAGGAAGAAAGATCAGCCTGTGAAAGGCATGAGTGGGATATTATTGGAGGTTAAGATGGAAAAAGAAGAGGTGGGATTGGATAGCTGGTGACATTAAGGCTTTGTTTTTAGAGACTGGGAATTTTTAATCACAAGAGTGCCATAATCAAATTTGAATTTTAGAAGAAAAACTCTGTGGAGGATTAGGAGGGTATATATATTAGAAGGTAGAGAGTATGGAGACTGGGGAGCCTTTAGTCCAGTGATGAGGAAACTTTTTTTTTTACGTAAGAGCTAATTCAGAAGAAATTAAGATATTTGAGCTACATTTTATTTATCTGTTTTTTTATTTTTTTTATTTTTTGTTGCCCAGCCTGGGCAACACAGAGTCTTGCTGTGTTGCCCAGGCTGGAGTGCAGTGACACATCTTAGCTCACTGCAACCTCCACCTCTTGGGTTCAAGCAGTTCTCCTGCCTCAGCCTCCCAAGTAGCTGGGATTACAGGCATGTGCCACCATGCCTGGCTAGTTTTTGTGTTTTAATAGAGACGAGTTTTCACCATGTTGGCCAGGCTGGTCTCGAACTCCTGACCTCAAGTGATCTACCCCCTCGGCCTCCCAAAGTGCTGGGATTGCAGGCATGAGCCACTGTGCCCAGTCTGCAATTTATTTTTACATAAAATGAAAATAACTGGTACATAGGAATGAGAAAGTTCCACTTTTTATTCCATTTACTTTTGTAATGAGAAGTGAATAATGTTTAATTTTTATCCCATTTAGAAAAAAAAGTGCACCTGGCTGCAAGTGCTCAATTTTACATAAACACGCTCTTTGAGGCTGAGTCAATTTTGAATAATTGTCTATGTGAAAATAAAATAGAAAAACTGTTATTATTTCTTTTTCTTTTTTTTTTCTTTTTTTCTCTCTGAGACAAAGTCTTACTCTATTGCTGAGGTTGGAGTGCAGTGGCATGGTCTCAGCTCACTGCAGCCTCTGCCTCCTGGGTTCAAGCAATTCTCTTGCCTCAGCCTCCTGAATAGCTAAGATTACAGGCATGTGCCACCACACCTGGCTAATTTTTTTTTTTTTTTTTTTGTATTTTTAGTAGAGACAGGGTTTCACCATGTTGGCCAGGATGGTCTTGAACTCCTGATCTCAAGGTTATCTGCCCACCTAGGCCTCCCAAAGTGCTGGGATTACAGGCATGAGCCACCGTGCCTGGACTGTTGGAGTTATTTCTAAACAGAATTTGCCTCTAATCCTAATTTAACAAAAATGATATGATGTTACATTAGGATTGGAGACAAGAATATCCTCAGGCAAACGGGAAAGGGGGTAAAAATAGGTTGGGCGCGGTGGTTCATGCCTGTAATCCCAGCACTTTGTGAGGCCTAGGTGGGCAGATAACCTTGAGATCAGGAGTTCAAGACCAGCCTGGCTAACATAGTGAAACCTCATCTCTACTAAAAATACACACACACAAAAATTAGTCGGGCCATGGTGGCATGCCCCTGTAGTCCCACCTGCTCGGGAGGCTGAGGCAGGAGAATCACTTGAACCCCAGAGGAAGAGGTTGCAGTGAGCCGAGATCACACCACTGCACTCCAGTCTGGGTGAAAGAGTGAGATTCTGTCTCAAAAAAAAAAAAAAAAAAAAAGGTAAAATAGGGCCAAGCGCAGTGGCTCATACCTGTAATTGCAGCACTCTGGTAGGCCAAGGCAGGTGGATTGCTTGAGCCCAGGAGTTCAAGACTAGCTTAGGCAACATGGTGAAACTTTGTCTCTACAAAACAATATTAAAAAATTAACGAGGGATGGTGGTATGTGCCTGTAATCCCAGCTACTCAGGAGGCTGAGGTGGGAGGATTGCTTGAGCCCAGGAGTTTGAGGCTGCAGTGAGCAATGATTGTGCCACTGCACTCCAGCCTAGGTGACAGTAAGACTCTGTCTAAAAAAAAAAAAAAAAAAAAAAAGTAAAATAGATTTTGTCCCAGTTCAGGAAAAGATATATTTTTACAAATGTATACTACCTCCTTTACAAACTTGAAAAATGCCTTTGAAGAAATGTGTACTCCTTCTGGCCTCTAAGGTGTCACCAACCCACCATAGTTGAGTAGCACCAACACCAAGGCAGCTTTCTAATCACTCAGCTTTCATTGCGTTGGAGCAGTGGGTTGCACAGCAATGCCTTCTCTCCTGGGAAAGAAGGTTAGAGAATATAGTTATGGTTTAAAAGTATGGGCTGTGACTCTTCCACCAGCTAAGTGGCTTTTGGTTTCGTCTGTTGTAGAATAATAGAGGATTAAATTAGATAATGCATGTAAAAGCACTTAGCATATGTTTGACGTACAATAAAAGCCAAAGAAATATTAAACATTTAAACTCTATTCCTACTGTCACTAATTCAGAGATTGCTCATTGGAAATCAAGGCTGGGGGTCAGCAAAGAAATACTGATGCCTTTAGAAAGCTGAGTCATCAGGGTGACAAGACTCAGTTGATGGCTGCCTCCTCAGCCCAAGAATATAGAATATGCTGTCACCTCCCAAGGGACACACAACTTAGGGAGGGGTGGAGGTATATTTTATTCATTTTAGTAATTCCCAGCACATCACATGGTATATTTCACCTAGATTTGCCAGGCGGTGACGTTTTATCAAATTTTTGCTCTTTTTCATGTGTGCTCTTGCTCTCTCTGTCATGCACACACACACACTTTTTCCACTGAAACACTTGAGAGTAATTTGCATTATGACACTTTGCCCCTAAATATTTGTACATAAATCTCCCAAGAAGAACTTACAAGGCCATTATCAACCCCAAGAAATTAGTCACTGATGCAATCAAATTATTTAATATACAACCCATATTCAAATTTCCCCAAAGTAGTTCCGCAAATGTTCTGTGTAACTATTACCCCCCAACCCAGGATTCAGTGCAGGATGACATATTGCATTCGACTGTCAACATTCTTTAGTCTTCTATCATCCAGAATGCTCCTGCTTTTCTATCCGTCTTTCTTTCTCCCTCCTTTCTTTCTTTCACACTGACATTTATGAAGAGTCTAAGAATTCATGTAGAATGTCCCATAATCAGGATTTTTCTAGTTATTTCTTTAAGATTTTATTCAGATTAAACATTCTGGGCAAGAATTCTGCTCAGGTAATATTCCATACCCAGTTCTCTTGAACTCATTCCAATCTGGCTTTTGTTCCCACCATTCCCCCAAAATTTTACTGTAGAAGTCACCAGTGATCTCCATGTTGTTAAATTCAGTGATCAGACCTCAGTTTTCATCTTGCTGGAGCTACTGGAAACATCAGGTTGATCACAGACTCTGTTTTGAAGCGTTTTCTTTTTTTGAGACAGAGTCTGTCTTGCTCTTGCCCAGGCTGGAGTACAGTGGTGCCATCTCGGCTCACTACAACCTCCGCCTCCCAGGTTCAAGCGATTCTTCTGCTTCAGCCTCCTGAGTAGCTGGGACTACAGGCACACACCACCATGCCCGGCTAATTTTTGTATTTTTAGTAGAGAAATAGAGACGAGGTTTTACTGTGTTAGCCAGGGTGATCTGTATCTCCTGACCTCCTGATCTGCCTGCCTTGGCCTCCCAAAGTGCTGGAATTATAGGCATGAGCCACTGTGCTCGGCCAGAGCTTTTCTTTATTTGCCTTTGGGACCTCTCTTCTTGGCTTTTGCCTCTTACGTCCCTAGCCATGCCTTCTCCAGCTCACTTGCTGAGTTCCCATATTTTCCTTTTTTTTTTTTACCACTCCGTCACCAGGCTGGAGTGCAGTGGCATCATCACAGCCCACTGTAGCCTCCACCTCCTGGGTTCAAGCAGTCTTCCTGCTTCAGCTTCCCAAGTGGCTGGGACTACAGGCACATGCCACCACGCCCAGCTAATTTTTAAAAATTTTTTGTAGAGACAGGTTCACCATGTTGCCCAGGCTGGTCTCAAATTCCTGGCCTCAAGTGATCCTCCTATAACCGGGGGACAGGAGCTGGACTGTGGGGGTCCCAAAGATGCTTACTGTTCCCCAATTGGATGTATTTTCCCAGGTCCTTGGGCCTTACTCACCCAAGAATGGGAGAGGGCCCTGGTGGCGCAGTGAGCTCATTTAAGTAAATATCAGACCCAAAGATAAATTGCAGAAAAGTGATTTATTAGGTGGAGAGAGAGAAAGAGAAATAGAGAGAGAGAGCTCCCACACTGTCATGGGAGGGAATCCAGAGATGGAGTCCACACAGGTAAAAGAGAGAGAGAGAGAGAGAGAGAGAGAAGGCTCCTGCGCTGGGGGGATCCCAGAGAGGGAAATCCATATAGGTAAGGGAGCAGGGGGGAATTTAACCCTGGAGTTACTCCTTCCCCATTCAAGTTCTCGTCCAGTGAGAGGAGCTTTTCCAAACTTCGACTCTGATGCTGGATTGGCTGCCGGGCTCGCAATAAAGCCCATCCTTCCAAGGCTTTTGGCAGTCTTTTTAAACAAAGAAAGCTCACCTGGGCTGTCTACCTTCCTGAGAGCCAGAAAGTTAGACAAAGAAGTCTAGGCTCCCAGATAGAAGAGGGTGGATAGAGGTATGGCCCTGGGAAGTTCTTGCCTTTGAAACCACACCCCTTCTGGACCCCACCTTGGCCTCCCAAAATGCTGGGATTACAGGCATGAGCCACTGCACCCATCCCTAATTTTTAAACACTGGGATGCATCAGAGTTCAGTTCTTGAATCTCTTCTCATTCTGAACTCACTTCCTGGGTGATTTCATCCAGTCCTGTATTTCTTTTCTTTCTGAACTCCAGACTTAACTATCCAGCTACCCAAAATGTCTAATGGGCATTTCAAACTTAAGATGTACAAAATCAAACTTTGATATTCTCCCAGATCTACTGCCTTCCTAGTCTTACCCCTCTTGTTAAATGCCAGCTTTATCCCTCTAGCTGCTGAGACCAGATGCCTTGAAGTCATCCTTTATTTGCTTTTCCCTGCATCCAAATCCAATCCAACAGCAAGTCCTGCAGATCTACTTCAAAATACACCCAGAACCTCTTCTTACCTCTTTCATTGCTGCCATTTCAGTGCAGGACACCATCAAATCTCACCCAGATTCTTCCAAGTAAATGTGTCACTATAGAAACTTTTCTGCTTTCACTCTTCCTTCCATTTAGTGTTTTCTCTCTACCTGGCAGTCACTGTGATCCAGATAAAACAAGTCAGATCTTGTCACTCCACTGTGCAAAGCCCTCCGATGACTTCCCTTCTCATTTAGAGTAAAAGTCAAAATCCTTACCATGGCCTAGAAGGCCCTACATGATCTGGTCCTGTTACCCTCTGAGATCGCCATTCCTAAAATTCTCCTTACTCACTCCTTTCCAGGTTCACTGGCCTACTGACAGCTCCTCAAATATGCCAAGGATGTTCCTACTTCAGGTCCTCTGGTATTTCCTATCTGCTCTTTCTTAGGAAGCCACTAGATGATGTGCTCCAGCAAAACAAGGGAGTAAACCAAGAAACAGGAAGGTGTGAGACATAGGAAACTGGAAATCCTGCTCAGGAAAGAGGTGAAGGAAATCTAAGTGAAGGGAGATTTTAAGATGGCAGCTATATGCCAGGAAAGAGAGGGTAACCAGTTCAGTTTAGAGTGGATCACAGAATCTGGGGGAGAGACTGTTCTATCATTTTCCTGTTTATAGAACTATTTGTTTGACTCCTTAAAGCATAGACATATAAAATGTGGATGAAAATAAGAACTAAAAGAAGACTTAATTCAGTCATAAGGTAATAAAAGCATCTAGGCTAAAGGGGTGACAGTGGAATTGGAGAGGGGATGAATTTGAGATCTTTGGAAGGAAGAATAGCTAGGACTTGGTGTAGACTGTTATATTAGTCAGAGTTCTCTTAGAAGGACAGAACTAATATGATATACATATCTCCTGTATATGTTTATATAAAGGCTCCCCTTTATTAAGTATTAAGTTGCACGATCACAGAATCCCACAATAGGCCATCTGCAAGCCGAGGAGCACAGAGAGCCAGTCCAAGTCCCAAAACTGAAGAAGTTGGAGTCCAATGTTCAAGGGCAGGAAGCATCCAGCATGGGAGGAGGATGTAGCCTGGCAGAGTAGGCCTGTTTCTCTTTCTTACATTTTTCTGCCTGCTTTATATTCCCTGGCAGCTGATTAGATTGTGCCCATCAGATCTGCCCTCCCCCAGCCCACTGAATCAAATGTTAATCTCTTTTGGCAACGCCCTCTCAGACACACCCAGGATCAATACTTTGTATCTTTCAATCCAATCAAGTTGACACTGAGTATTAACCATCACACTTGTAAAAAGGGGACAAAGGAGAAATCAGAGATGACTGTAGGATATCCAGTTTGGGGGGGAATAGTAGTACCATTAACAGAAATAAGGTATTTGAGTGTGAAAACTAATTTTAGGAAAATTATGATTTAAAAAGTGATATATATAAAATAATATGTGCCAAAAGTCAATGGAAATATGACGACATATACTTGTTTTGTTTTGAGACGGAGTTTTGCTCTTGTTGCCCAGACTGGACTGCAATGGCGAGATTTTGGCTCACCGCAACCTCTGCCTCTGGGGTTCAAGCGATTCTCTTGCATCAGCCTCCCAAGTAGCTGGGATTACAGGCATGTGCCACCATGCCTGGCTAATATTGTATTTTTAGTAGAACTGTGGTTTCTTCATGTTGGTCAGGCTGGTCTCAAACTCCTGATCGAAGGTGGTCTGCCTGCCTCCCAAAGTGCTGGCATTACAGGCATGAGCCACCACACCTGGCCAACGACATATACTTCTATTTTGAGCTGGTGAACTCTTAAAGATTCTGTTTTAAAGTTCTTGTTCTTAGGTATGAGTGGTCTTTTATACACTAACTGAGTTAATATGACTACAGATTAGCTGTAAATGTTTAAGTAAAGTCATGTGCTTGGGAAGTTTTCATGTAGAAAAGCCCTCCGTTGGGCCTCTTTTATAAGGGCGCTAATCCCATTCTTGAGGACAGAGCCTTCATGCCCTAACCACCTCCCAGAGACTCCCCCTCTTCATCCTGTCCCCCCTGGGAATTAGGTTTCAACATATGAATTTGTGAGGGGGGACACAAACATTTAGACCATGGCCCTTCACAATTTTTTTTTTTGAGATGGAATCTCGCTCTGTCACCCAGGCTGGAGTGCAGTGGCACGATCTCGGCTCACTGCAACCTCTGCCTCCCAGGTTCAAGCGATTCTCCTGCCTCAGCCTCCCACATAGCTGGGATTACAGGTGTCTGCCACCATGCCTGGCTAATTTTTGCATTTTTAATGGAGACAGGGTTTCACCATGTTGGCCAGGATGGTCTGGATCTCCTGACTTTGTGATCCACCCACCTCGCCCTCCCAAAGTGCTGGGATTACAGGTGTGAGCCACTGCACCCAGCCACAGTTTCATTTTTTTTTTAGAGGGTTCCTGATAGGTAAAAGAAGGATAACCAAGATAACCCTACAACTGTTGTCCTCCCAGCAGTTTTCAACTTTTTCACGTGATTCTACTCTACATCTTGCAATTCATTAAGAATCAGACTCAAAAACCATTTCAAGCACTTATTAGAGTGTGTTGGACATTATGCTAGATATATGTTCTCTCTCTCTTTTAATTTGTTTATTTATTTATTTATTTCAATGTGCTTCCTGTACCTAGGCAGCAAACACATTCTTTCAATCCTTATGGCAGCCTTGTTTTATACAGATGCAGGTATTACTGTCCCTGTTTTAAGATAAGAAAGTTGAGGCTTGAGATGCGAAATGACACATCCAGGGTCACACAGCTGGTAAGTGGCAGGGCTTGGACTAAAACACAGGTCGTTCACCTCCAGCCCCATGTTCTTTCTGCTCTGCTGGGCTAGCTTTCAGATTTAGAAATATTCATCAAAGAAAGTCACATCTTCTCTTCCTGCTAGACTTGTAAGGGGGAGGTTTTTAAAAGGGAAACACTCGTATATTTATGTCTCAAGCTGACTTTTTACCTGGAAACGTCTTTTACTTTTGAGGCACTGGGTTTCATAACCTTTTGTGTATGGTTACTTTATGGTATTAGAACTGCTACAGAAACCTGCAAGCTAATTGAAAATTACATTTCTATAGTGCCAGGAAATCTGGTTACATAATAGTTATGGACCCCATCAAAATTCCTCAAATGAGAGCTGCTTATAAGTAACCATGTGCCAATCGCGCACAAATGCAAAAAGGCAAGAAAAACGGCTTTGAAGAGCCAGATGTTATATTTTAATGGGCAACCTGAAACTGTATCTCATCATGTATAGAAAGGAAACTGTGCAGTAACATAGATGTTTTCACTGGAAGTTTGTAGTTGAATTTTTTTTCCTTTGTTTTTTTTTTGTGACAGAGTCTCACTCACTCTGTCACCCAGGTTGGAGTGCATTGGTGAAATTTCAGCTCACTGCAACCTCCACCTCCCAGGTTCAAGCAATTCTTCTGCCTCAGCGTCCCAGCTAGCTGGGATTACAGGTGCATGCCACTATACTCAGCTAATTTTTATATTTGTAGAAGAGATGGGGTTTCACCATGTTGGCCAATCTGGTGTCGAACTCCCGGGTTCAAGTGATTCTCCTGCCTCGGCTTCCAGAGTAACTGGGATTACAGGAGTGAACCACCAAGCCCAGCTAATTTTTATATTTTTAGTAGAGACGGGGTTTCATCATGTTGGTCAGGCTGGTCTTGAACTCCTAACCTCAGGTGATCCACCCGCCTTGGCCTCCCAAAGTGCTTGAATTACAACTATGAGCCACCGTGCCTGGGAAGAAACTGTGTTTTAAAAATAAAAAGTTTATGTAATATTTCAGTGAATATTTTTAGTTTTAGTGATCCGTTCATAAATGTCATATCTAAAGAAAGATCTAAAAATATCCAAAGTTTTTAGAGTCTTTAAGTGTAAAGATGTCTTAGAATGAATCTGATAACGGACAAGCCTGAACTGAGACCAGCTCCTGAGTCTTGGAACTCTAGATAAGTGTTCTTTACCATGCGTAGCACTTTGTACGTATTCTAAACAACATTACCCAACTCTTGGCACTTGGCCTGGCCTTTTCTTAAATCTCAAACCAGACCAGAAAGTCAGTGTCCTGTGAGGTCTTCAGCCAGTAGTTTGTGAAATAGGAGTGAAATAAATAGGATGTTGAGATCTTACGTGACGTGACATATTTCTACTTTTTATTTTTATTTGTTTATTTACTTTTGCTTCATAGCATTTGAAAGCAATATTTCTGCTTTTATTTACAATAAACAACCATTTTTAATCTGTGTTATATTTTTGTAAGTCTCTACCATTTTTCTCATTCTTTAGGTCTAAACTCTAATGAATCAGGGAAATTTGCTTTGACTTGAAAGAGTAGGAAGAATGATGTGTAAACACCAAAGAGCGTCTCTGCTTTGCCTGAGATGAGTGACTTATGAATTGCATCCTGGGCCGGGCATGGTGGCTCACGCCTGTAATCCAAGCACTTTGGAGGCCAAGGTGGGCGGATCACCTGAGGTCGGGAGTTCAAGTGACCAACATGGTGAAACCCCGTCTTTACAAAAAAAAAAAGAATTGTATCCTGGGCCTACGGTCAAATTTCTTCTGAACTGATGAATGTATTTTAAAAAAAGAGTTTTCTTAATTTGATATTAATAACATTTGGAATTTCAAGATCTTAATTTGTTCCAAATTTGTCTTCTCACCCAAGTGTCAATTTAATTTTCTCTGTTTTTTGTTTGTTTTCAACAGATAGCGGAGTCCTATTTCCAGGAGGAGGACTGTATCCTTTTCTTAATTACAGGAAGAACTTTTTAGAACCCTTAGAGAACCATTTGTTTTTTTTTTAATTGAAGTATATTTTACGTTTAATAAAATGTGCAGATCATACAGATTCAATGGGTTTTGACAGTTGTATGTACTCACGTAACCACCTCAGAAAGCAACGCGTAGGACATTTCTGTCACTCCACAAAATTTCCTAGAACCTTCCAAAGTTCACCTTCATAAATAGGCCTTAATTTTACTAAAAGAAGTGTTTGTATTTAAGAGGGAGAAGAAAGCACATGTTGCTGAAAAATAAAATTTAAAACTCTATTGGATTTTCTTTCTTTTGAACTAAACAGACATACAAGTTGAGTTCTATTCATATTGTGGAGCAAGTCAGCTACATTACAGATAGTAGATCTCGTGACTGTCTTACAGCCATATAATTACAAAGGTAAGATTAACTCCTCACTAACAGTAAACAGAATAAATGTTGTCAAGTGAGATTGTATACTAACTTTTGTATAGGAAAGATTTTCCTTTTTAAAAATTGCTTTTCTTTTGCGGGTATGACCCCATATGTAGTCTCTAGAAAGAATATGTCATAAGCATCTGTTTTTCTCCATTAGTGTCATTTGCTTTTTCTCCTAATTTTGCTAAGTTTCCCTACATTTCTGACCAGAGTGAGGAATAAACAGTCACCATCACGAACCCTGTCACACAAGCTGCAACTTCACACAATGGCAGTTTATTATGGAGTGTGTTGGAAATCTAATTCTGGTGGAAATGAAGATGGAACTCTCTTTTTTGTCACCAAATAATGAATATATGAGGTAGTGCAGTGTAGACCGACAGCGTTAGAATTCATGGGAGCTTCTTAGAAATGCATATCCATAAACCTCAGAATCAGAGCTTTTAGGGATCAGACGCATGAATCTGTACTTAAATGTTTTTCAGTTAATTTTTATGTTAATAAAGTTTGACACAACTGGTATTCTTTAAATCATGGGCAGAAGGAAAAACAGGAATTATTCCTGCTTCTTGCCCTAATCTATATGACCACTGGGATATCTTTCAGACTACAGATGAGACTGGATGCAATGATTCATGCCTGTAATCCCAGCACTTTGGGAGGCTGAGACGGGAGGATCATTTGAGGCCAGGAGTTCAAGACCAATCTGGGCAACATGGTGAGACTCTATCTCTGCAAAAAATTTTCTGGGCTTGGTGGCACATGCCTGTAGTCCCAGCTACTAGGGAGGCTGAGGTGGGAAGATGGCTTGGGCACAGGAGTTTGAGGCTGCAGTGAGCTATGATCATGTTACTGCACTCTAACCTGGGCAACAGAAGGAGACCTTGTCTCAAAAGAAAGAGAGGGAGAGAGAGAGAACTGAATTTCTGAGTGATCATGGAAAGGACAAAAAGCTGAACAGTGAGTTTTTCTCTTCCTTTTTTCCTGGGTCAGCATTTAGAGCATTGCCCAGAGGAAGGTAGGCAATTGGACAATATATCTTAATCTCATAAGATGCTGATCTGTGTGATACAGATGAGAAGGCAGAATCTCACAAGATCATCTACATAGAAGTAGAATCAAGTGATAATGGAAATCACTGTGGCAAGTTAATTGAGTTTTTGCTCTGTCATTGTTTAGGCATGTGATCCTCTGGTCTTGTGGGAGAAAAGCATTCAGTGGGAAATAATGAGGATCAAGGTGAGTTGAAGCAGAAACACTTGACCAGAGAGTCACATAGTTGCTTGACAGGAAGTAAGGAGAGAAATAAAAAAAGGAAACATGTAGATTCCAGGATTCCATGTGGGTTCTGTTTCCTTAAATTACTTTTAGTTGCCTCTGCTAGAAATATAGCAGACATTTCTTGAGCCTTAAAAACCTTCTTTTAGTTTCTGTTTGCTGATAGTGTGGAATCCAAGTAGCTATTGCATAATATGCTACATTAAAATGTGCCTACTTCAAAACTAAGAAACATTACTAGGCTGGGCGCAGTGGCTCATGCCTATAATCCCAGCACTTTGGGAGGTGGAGGCAGGCGGATTGCTTGAGATCAGGAGTTGGAAACCAGCGTGGCCAGCATGGTGAAACCCTGTCTCTACTAAAAATACAAAAATTAGCCGGGCATGATGGTGCACACCTGTAATCCCAGCTACTCAGAAGGCTGAGGCAAGAGAATCACTTGAATCCAGGAGGTGGAGATTGCAGTGAACTGAGATTGCACCACTGTACTTCAGCCTGGGTAACAGAGGAAGACTCCATCTCAAAAAAAAAAAGGCCAGACGCAGTGGCTTACACTTGTAATTCCAGCACTTTGGGAGGCCAAGACAGGTGGATAACGAGGTCAAGAGTTCAAGACCAGCCTGGCTAACACGGTGAAACCCCATCTCTACTAGAAATTTTAAAAAATTAGCCGGGTGCAGTGGCAGGCGTCTGTAATCCCAGCTACTCAGGAAGCTGAGGCAGGAGAATCACTTGAACCCAGGAGGCAGAGGTTGCAGTGAGCTGAGATTGCACCACTGTACTCCATCCTGGGCGACAGAGCAAGACTTCCTCTCGGGGGGGGGAAAAAAACTCCAAACTGAGAAACAGTATTTTAGATATGTTTAAATTTTAAAATATTTAGAGTCCTCTCATGTTTTAGTAAGCTGCAAATTTCTCAACATATTTAGGACATTTTTCTTCAAATATGGGAATAATGTAAATAGTCTGGATTTCTGTTTTCCTTAAATGTTCCATTCAGATGAGAAAGCGATGAAATTCATTCAGCTAGAACGACTGTATCATGAGCAATTGCTCGCAAATCTTTCCGCCATTCAGGAACAGTGGGGTAAGTACAGACTAACATGGAACGTGGAATTAGCAGTAATCCAACAAGTCAGTATCTACAAAATTAATATATCTGACCTGGTTTTATAAATCAGAAAATAGATGTTTCCATGGTCAAGTTAATGTTGCAAAGAAAGTAACATTTTTACCACAAGTCTGTTCTACTGTGAGAAGACTTTTTCCTTTGTATTTTGCTCTTCATATCAATGCCAAGAAAAGAATGTTTGCAACTATTTGCATTTCTTCTTATCACGTTTCATGCCTTACTGGCTCATTTAATCTCTAGGATGATATTTGCTTATGTTGAAAAGTACTAAGTTAGCTATTTCTAACTGTTGGGTTGTTTGAGAAGATAATTTTGCATGCAGATCTTTACAAGTGGTGCTAGTTAACAGTTTTGTTTTTGGTTGTTTTTTTTTTTTTGACTCCTAAATATG
The DNA here is from genome assembly GCA_036589455.1 of Ateles fusciceps. NCBI lineage: Eukaryota > Metazoa > Chordata > Mammalia > Primates > Atelidae > Ateles > Ateles fusciceps. The sequence continues at coordinate 2,253,949 of JAZHEH010003256.1, forward strand.
TTTTGTAAGAGCCAGTGACTAACAAATACTTTAAATTTAGAAACAAAATGGAAAACTGTGCAACCACATACAGTTACGCATCTAAGGAATTCAGAAAAGGGATTTAATGGTGAAGATTTTGAACGGCTGACTAAAATTTGTGCAACACATCGAGAGTAAGTACATCAGAATTTCGTTAGAATGAGTTGGAGTAGAGTATTGAAGAAGCATTATAGCATTGAGTATCCATTTCTTTTTTTAGTTAATGTTTTCAGCTGGAGAAATTGAGATGGGTATAATACAATTGTTGGGTTCCTTTCTCAGTTTTTACTGAGTTTCTTACACTGAACTCAATAAAAGGTCAACTTCATATAGGTTCAAAAGATTCTTCTGATTAGAAATTTAAAAATGTAACTTCTGATTTTGATCTGTTTTTGGTTAAGAGACTGGCAGTGCAGATGGACTGAACTGTACATTAGGGCTTTTTATTCTAGTTGTTAATGTTTGTGTTTTGTAGTAAAAACATAACTTTTTTTTTTTTTTTTTTTTTTTGAGACAGAGTCTTGCTCTGTAGCCAGGCGCCAGGCTGGAGTGCAGTGGCACGATCTCGGCTCACTGCAACCTCCGCCTCCCGGGTTCAAGCAATTCTCCTGCCTCAGCCTCCCGGGTAGCTGGGACTACAGGCACACACCACCATGCCCAGCTAATTGTTTTTTGTATTTTTTAGTAGAGACGGGGTTTCACCATGTTGGCCAGGATGGTCTCGATCTCTTGACCTTGTGATCCGCCCGCCTCGGCCTCCCAAATTGCTGGGATTACAGGCTTGAGCCACCGCGCCCGCCCAAACAACATTTTTAAGAGTAGTCTGATGTTGGAAAGAAAATAGAATACAGTATCTAACCAAAACACTGCAGAAGAAAAACTGCATTTACCAGGTAATTTTTAGTAGCTTAAATTGTATCACGGAGTTGGATTTTTATTTATTTATTTATTTTTTTATTTTTATTTTTTTTTTTTTGAGACAGAGTCTCGCTCTGTCGGCCAGGCTGGAGTGCAGTGGCACGCTCTCCACTCACTCCTGGACTCAAGCAGTTGTCCTGCCTCAGCCTTCTGAGTAGCTGGGATTACAGGCATGTGCCACCACGCCCGGCTAATTTTTGTATTTTTAATAAAGACAAGGTTTCACCATGTTGGCCAGGCTGGTCTCAAGCTCCTGACCTCAGGTAATCCACCCACCTGAGCCTCCCAAAGGGCTGGAATTGCAGGCATGAGCCACCATGCCTGCCCCAGAGTTGGATTTTTAAAACTAAATAATAATAATAATAAGGCACTTAGTTTAAAAAAAAAATGTCCTTATTCGAAGATCCAGATTTCTGAGGATAAAGGGACACAATAGTGTTTAAACTAGTACAGATTTCTGAAATTTAGAACATGAGTTCTCAGTACAAAGGCTAAAAGACTTTCCAACTATGGATCACTTTTTTTTTCTCTCTGAATCATGGAGAGTAAACCAAAACTCTGTTTGTTAATACTGAAACGGTGCCAGGTAATTGTTGCATAGCTCATGCAGCAGGTAAAGGACTTGCTAACAAATATTTCTTGAATGTGATATGAGCATGGTGTCTTTATGCTTTAAAATTTGGAGAATTCCCCCCATATTACTGTTAAATTTTTTAATATTTAAAAATATTTTCAACTTATACATAAAGTATACAAGCTTGATGAATTTTTACATAAACACGTATGTCTATGTGACTACCACTCTGAGCAAGGTATAAGATATAGAACATTCCAGCCCCTCAGAAGGCTTCCTCATACACCTGCCAACTTTGTACCCACCCCCAATAGTAACCACTGTCCGGACTGTACAACAATGTATTTGCCTGACCTGTAGTTTCATATTAACTGGATCACACAGAGTACAGATTCTGATGTCTGGCTTCTTGCACCCGTCAGTAAGTCTCGTTCCACGTTGTTGCCTGTCACTGTGGTTTGCTCTGCTTTATTGCAGTGCAGATTTACTGGATGACTATGCAGCAACTTACTCATTCTGCTATTGGTAGACATTTGGGATGTTTCTTGTTTTTTTGAATATTATGAATAAAGTGGCGATCAGCATTTTTGTGCAAGCCTTTAATGGATATGTACATTCTGTTATTTTTGGTACTCCCTAAAATTTAATATTTAAAAGTTACTTTTTGTTAGCTGTTTCCATGGAGAATTCCAACAAAATTATCTTCAACCATAATCTATTTTAGACTAAAATGACATAAACTGAAATTTTAAAAATATGTGTATGTGAAATTGTCTTTATTAGCAAAAGGTTAGCATTCTTTTTTTTCCTTCTGGAGTTCAGCATTTGTAGCTTCTTTGGGGGTTTTCAATAGTAGTTGGCCATCTAAGGAGATTAACACATGATATAGCTGCACTTTGAACTATGTGAGCCAGTGGTAATGTTTCAGCCGTGGAAATGTTCTGTGCTAATATTAGAACCCAGAGAAGCTGTATTTTTTTTTATAGCCATTTCAGTGACATTTGTTTGGAAGCGTATTGCTGCTGTAATTTTTTTTTAATTCTTTTTTCTTTCTTTTTTTCTACAGTCCTCTTTTATCCAAACATAAGGTAAGAGATTGTTTCTTTTGAAAATATTTCTAGGAAAAATGTTTGTGTCATATGTCTGTTGTATGGACTATTTTGGAAAATAAAGAAACCTTTCCTAAGTTATTTTCAGCTTCCTAGTTTAATGCAATAGTTTTCCCAAAAGTTGGGTTTTCTTGTTTTAAACTCTTTAGATAGCAGCTGTGGAGAAGTCCCCCAGAAAGGAAATGCTCTACGCAGCTAATAGTGTCTGAAGATCCAAAGGAAACAGGAGCTACCACCAAAGAGTCAGGTATGTTTTTAACTTAAGCTGGGGAGCAGCGTAAAAGATACCTACCTCCTCTGATATTTTACAAGTGTTATATCTGAATTGCTGTGAAGGATTTTTTTTTTTTTTGCGTTTACGTTTTTGTACGTATACCTCTCCTAGAAAAATAGCAAAACAAGACTTTTTATATTGTGTAGCTCTACTTTTTAGACATGTAGTAGTAGATACTATAAAATCTAAGTTCTTATAAAAAACATAAGATTATTATGTTTCAGTAGGTGGTTATATGTATCTAACAGAATAAGGAGAGATTGTACAAAATGCTCTAAATAGGATTGGTTTTGGTATATTCATACATTGTTTTCTGTTTAAAATTCAACAGTTACTATATGCACTTTATCAGAAATTTGTTCTGTAAATTTATATATTTAAAACTCTATATTTTGATAACCTAGCAATTTAATTTCTTCCCTTTCCTGTTTACTAACATATGATATACTTTAGTTTGTATATATACATTTCTAAAGCATTTATGATGTATTTCATACCACCTTGTGCCTATGTCAAAAGATTTTAAGAGGCTTTTTTCTAAATGTTTGTCATGTTCATTATAAAAGCTTTAGAAAGTAAAAACAAATAAATATGTTTTAGGGTTTATTTCCCCCTTGATATCTGATTTTACTATTAATATATATTTCTAGGCTTTGTGTTCCTGGGCCTCAGGGTCCTGATACTGAAGAGGAAGTATCAGGTGTTTTGGATGAGTTGCCCTGAAGTGATGTGATGATGATGATGATGATGGTGGTGGTGATATTGTCATAATTAGCCCTTTTCCCTCCCCCCACCTTTTTTTTTTGAGACAGGGTCTCACACTGTTGCCCAGGCTGGAATGCAGTGGCACCATCACGGCTCACTGCAGCGGCCTCCCAGGCTCAAGCAATCCTCCTGCCTCAGCCTCCCCAGTAGCTGAAATTATAGGCACACACCATGGCGCTAATTTTTAAAATTTTTGCAGATATGGGGTTCTCACTGTGTTGCTCAGGCTGGTCTGGAAGTCCTGACCTCAAGCAATCCTCTCACCTCGGCCCCACAAAGTCCCGGGATTACAGGCATAAGCCACCGTGCCCGGCCACCCTTTTACTCTTTACAAAGTATATTTTTATTCTTTCAAATCTTAATCTCCTTTTTACTTCTGAGACAAGCTAGGGATATTGCCTTGGGTCAGTCCTGCTATCCTCTGTTCTTCCTGGCTTTTCTTTTCCAGTCATTTTTATATCAGAAATGACAGTAAAATGAACTTCATAACAATTTTAAAGGAGGAAAAATATCACAAAACCTGCCTAGTTTGGGTGTGAACATGTCTCCATGTTGAGCACATTGGAAAAAGTGTGATTATAGGCTGTGTGTTTGAGTTTGAGACTTACTTAGCATGGCTGCTGCCCAGCACCTCCTCCAACTTGGCCTCTGCTTTGATTCATGAGGTACAGATGAGGAAACCGAGGCACCACGTTTGAGTCACTTGCTTGGTGCTCTGATTCACAAGTAGAACCTGGATTTTCCCATTTCTAACTGAATGCAGCCTGCTTCTGCTAGGTACATTGTATGGATTATCAAAGGCTTTGACAATCCAGATACACCATGAATAACCTTATTATGAGGGAGTATGGACTAAATTCTGGGGAAAGAAATGTTGCCCAAGTTTCACCAAACAGTGTTTTAAAGAGCAGTGTCAACAACATGGGCTACTCTCCAAATGTAGTTTGGAACTGTTACCTTTTCCAGAATTGTGATGGGCTTTTTTTCCCATAATTTTCTGTAGTCTTTCTAAATAATGGGATGAAGCCACCATTTGCAGGCTGTTTTGTAAATAATTCACTGTACCTATAGATAGTCTTTATTACTCATCACTCCGTTCATTAGATATGGTACTTTTTTATCTGGTTGTATTTTGTGGCATAGCTGCAGTCCACTACCTCACTTCCTACTCATAGAATGGCACCTCAGATGGATTCTGTAACTTTTAGTCACTCACAAGCTGTTAAATAGTCCCATTTCAATTCTTTAGAACTTACCCATATTCAATCCTGAACTTCATTTTCACACTTAAATCTCACTGTACCCAGATGTCTTCCCTGCCCTCCAGTAGCCAGGGCTGGGAACATAGTGTGCTCATGGTTGGAGTTAGCTGTGTTGGTGCTTATGGCTGAACCAGGTTGTTCTGTGGGGGATGTGGTTGCTCCAGCAGGAGCAGCTACAGAGGAGTTTACTCCTAGGCGGCTCCCCTAGGTACTTGCAGCCTTTAGGTAATTGACCTTCAGCTGGAAGCAACACACCCCATTCCTCTGGGATGTGGGGTGGGGGGGTGTCTCTCTACCCTGTGCTTTCACAGTACCTATGGGACTGTGGTCCCCAATCTTAGTCTCTGAATCCTGTGGACATGTTTCGAGGGACATCTTCTGAACCTTTGGGTACTGGAATTCGTGGAGGAGTGGCTTGGCCCCCTTTCCCCTTGGCTGTGGCCCTCATTGCTCTAACCTTCCCCCATTTTAATAGAGGGAGAGGCAGCCCAGCAAGCCCAGTGGCAAAGCAGCAACTGAAAGGAAATGAAATGCGCCTGTGTTTTCTTGCAGTCTCACAAAGTTTGAGGTATTCTTTGGGGTGGGGAGAGAGAAGGAATGCTGTGTTCTCCTGAAGGTGACCCTTCTTCCTTCTGCTGATCCTCATTTGATACTGGAGTCAGGGTGTCAGGGGAGGAACTATGAACTCTACTGAATAGCTACCTCTCAGCAGCCCGGAGTTGAGGTGGTAGCCTCAGTACCAGATTCTCTGAAATCTGAAGCCAGTGTTTCAGTAATGCCTTTTGTTTGAAATGGCATGGGCCTCAATTGTCAGTTGGTAATTAGTATTAAAGTATCACTATGCTTTTGGAGTCCAGGGTGAAAAGGAAAAAAAAAACAAGAAAAATAAAGTGCCACTAAATGAAAAAACAAATGGAATAAAATTATGATCATATTTTCTCTTTATTTTCCCCTTTGGCTCATTATTTATGTAAGTTAAACAAACATGTTAGTATTAAAAAGTTAAAACTTCTGAAACAGTTGTGCATGCTAAGTGTACCAATAAAGTGCGGGTGAGCAAGCTCCTCTGTTATCCACCAGTCTGTGCACTTCTCATTCGTTATTCACACAAAGGTTTTTAACTGTTTCATTTTAAAGTGGAAGAAAAATAAGTTGATTATATTTAAAGTAGAAATTGAAAGAGATGTCAAAATTCAAACCCATTTCTACTTGTTGCAAAAACTTATTCTTTTTCTTGCTGCCTTTTGCTACCTCCCTTTAAGAAGTTGCAAGTAATTTGCAAACATATGTATTAGTGGTATTATGGTCAAATTATAAATCTCAACAGAACCGAGATTAGTCTTTAGTCATAGTAACCCAGACCACGATTACTTTTCTTACATTTAAAGTGATGAATGTGTTACCGAGGTTCCTCATGTAAAAGTATTTACTTAATATATCATGTCTTAAATGTGCTGAAAATAATCTTTCTAACTTCATTTTAATGTAAAAGGCTAATAAAGTTCAGAATATGTTTTAAACCTTCGAAAATGACTTTTTGATTATAATGAGGACTAAGTGATTTATTCATATTCACATGCTTTTCAATAATCCCTGTCATGTATAAGGACTATTTACTAAATATTTTAGGTACTTCTTCTACCTAAAGACACTGTTATGCAACAGACAGAATTTCCATTTGAGAGGGTTAGAATATTGTTCTTACACATACTCATATACAAATTGTTGTTTTGAATTTTAAACGATTTATTTTTCTTCATCTTTAGAGAGTAAAACTTGTCTTCGCACAGAACCAAATAAAGAAAGCCAACATAAAGAAGAGCCCCCGGAGAGCTGTCCCTGCCGTAGTCAGATGGACGGGCAGGCCAATTCCCCAAGCCTTTCGGTAACTGCAGGAAAAGACCACATGGAGGAGCCGCTCTGCAGCGCTGAAGCCACGTTAGGGCTCCACACCCAGTCCTCGGAGACAGCAGGGAGCCTGTCTGGGCCAGACGCTTCTGAGAATGCTTGTAAAGATGACAGTCCCTTGCAGCTGGCTCAAACAGAGGCCTGCCAGGATGTGGCCAAAATAGAGGGCACTGCTGAACACCCTAAGGTGTTACCAATAGAGCCATTGATTTTACCAGGCTGTGACCATATACTTCCTTCGTTGATTTCTGAGGGTAAATATACACAGGCTCAAAGAAAAGAACTCCGTTTGCCACTTCGGGATGCTTCTGAGGCATTGCCCACAGACCAACTTGAGAACAATAAATTAAATGAGCCGCTGCAGGCTGGTCTCACGGACAGTGATGGAAAATCACCACAGGGCCAGGCTGACTCAGAGGGCTCCGAGAATGTGCACTGTGGAAATAATAAAATATCTGACTTAGGTACACCGCTTGCAGTGGTGTATATGGCCCCAGAGGAAAAGGGAGATAAAGATGACCATCTCAACAAAGAAACAGAAGACTATTTGAACAGCCTTTTAGAGGAATGTTTAAAAGATACTGAAGATTCGCTTTCATATGAAGATAACCAAGACGAAGACTCTGATCTCCTGCAAGATCTCTCTCCTGAAGAAGCATCCTATAGTCTTCAGGAGAATCTGCCTTCCGATGAAAGCTGTCTTTCTCTCGATGATCTTGCCAAAAGGATAGAGATTGCAGAGGTAAATCAGAGATGAAGTGCAATTAAAAGTAAAACGGCATTTAACAAATATATATATGTATTCAATATTGCTTTGTTTTTGTAAGTTTTCCTTTGTCTCAAACGTGAGGGAAAATTTTAGTTAACATGAGCTTTTAATTATAAGTAGTTTTATATTTGTTTGTATTGCATAAAATGACTTTTAATCATGATAATGTTCATACTCCTAGACGTTCTGTTGCATGCCTTCAGCTAGAGTGAGTGTTATTGTATATGTTCATTTACAATAGTCCTGACTGTTATGTGGCAGTTCCAGAAATTAGAATCAAAACAAGAGTAGTCACATTCTATTAAGGAAGTCTCATTTTTCTTCTCCTACATCTAGCAGATAAAATATAATATGTAATTACTGTTTCTTCCTTTTGTTAATATGTTTTTAAAATCTTTTAAAACAGTCTAAATGGTGGAAACATTTTAAAATATAAGAGGTACTGGATTAATTTTCAACCTTATATTAAGGTGAAAAAAAAGAGATCAAGGAGAAATGACCATTTTCCATTGTTTGATGATATAAAAAAAGTTTGGAAAAGAAAAGATAAAAGCCATACCCAAACTACAGCAGCCTCACCAGGGTGGCCTGTGTGGTAGAGCAGAATTCGATTACCTTAGTGCCAGCACGATCTCACAAGTTAGTTAAGAACCTTGTGGAGTTACTTTTTACCTCTGTATGCCTGTTTGCTTCTCTGAAAATTAGGATACTAGCTGCCTTTCCTTTTCTTCACCATTTTTCTCCCCCAAGTTCACTTTTAAGTCCCATTTGTACTCATTGTATTCTAAATCGGCATTATCATTAAAAAAATAAATAAAGGGGAAATGAAAAAGTAACAAAACCGAAGTAGACAATGAAATATATGTAAAAATAGAAGACTGAAAAGCTTTCTAAGGTAATTATAACTGCTGTATTACTAGCTCCCTTTATTGCCATTTATAGTCAATTCTCTATAAACTATGACTTTTCTCCTTACTTTTTTTTCTGCCAAAATTAGATAGAATAGTAAAGCACTTGGTGTACTACTCATTCTCTTGTTTATTTTAACCAGACAGCTTGATTGCCATTTGCAGTTAATTCTCTACAGACTATTGTTTTTCTTCTTAGTTTTTGCTTAACAAAATTATTTAATGTTGCTTAGTGGGCACGGAGTTTCCATTTGGGGCAGTGGCAAATTTTGAGCATAGATAGTGGTGATGGTGCACATTTTTATTGTAATTAATGCTATTGAATTGTATACCTAACAAAGAGTTAAAATGGCAGTTTCATGTTTTATATATTTTTCCACAATGTTAAAAATAGTTTTTTAAATTATTGGAGCTCGTGGTAAAGCACTTAATCCAGTATTCATTCTCTTATATATTTTAACTAAATCTCTGGTACAGGAAGTTAACAAAACAAAGCTTATACCCAAATTCAAATCTTAGCTATAACACCAAAAAAGTTACCATTATCGGACTGCCTTTTATTCATGCCAGTAATCAAGTTGGCCTTAGAGGGAAGAGTCATGTGGTCTAATTTTACCTTTTTAGGTATAACTTGGGAAGAAGGATCAGAGTGCTCCTGTTGTGTTGCCCACCTTATAAAACGTTTTCCTCCATTTCAGCAGTGCGCTAGTTACACACTGATAATCATATGGTGTGCCTTCTAGAACTATCTTTTCCCAGTAACTCATGAGAGTGATTTCAGGGGATAATATGAACTTTGGGAATTTCAGTTTTTGCCTCTGCCTGAAAGCTGTTCGGCTGGATAAATTTCTGTCATCTGGTTTGCCAGATGTCTCCTCCAGATGGATTCTTTGAGTTTCGGTAACCTTTGTCTTTAGGGTCCTCCCTACTCTGCTGTGTTGGAGATGCCCGGAGGTCTTGTCATGGATGTAGCAAAGGCCTGTAGCATTTCTCCTGTGTATTTCAATCATCTATTGACATGTACATACAAAGCCTACAATTAACATCCCTTTCCCAAATTATTTTTCCCCACATCACTAAATTTAAAACTGTACTCACCTGAGTCGTCCTGTTTCTAAGAAATAAAATAATTGTTTAAATTGGGGGAAAAAATACTTTAATGTGGCAGATTAATTATTAATGTTTTGTATTAGAACTAATGGAGTATTCCCTCCTCAGACTGAAAACGCAATGTCACTTCTACTGGATAGCAACTAACAGTGGAAATTATATGTGTGTAAAGTTGTCTTTTCTATTAAGTTAATACATAATGGTCTCCTTTCCTAAGATTATATTGGTCTATTAGGTTAAGCTATTTTAAGAAACCCAAAAGATACATATATATGACTTTAAAAACTAATTACTTTCGTATGACAATGCTAAGCAGATTGTTAAACATTTGCTTTCTGAATACATCTCCCCCTCTCCATTCTGAGAAGCATAGTTTAACAAAGTCTGCCTAACTCTGTCAGGAAAGGAGTTTTTAAAGTTCCGATGCTAAAAATCACTAATGCTTAATATTTTCTAATACCTTAAGAATGAGGTTTTGGACTAAGTGAAATATCCAGGCAATTGTGGGTCTCCTTATAAGTGCAAACTTAGGATTTTTATTTTAAAAATGTCTTTTAATTTTAGATTTGAACATGAAACATTTTAATTGAAACCTTCTTTTTTTTTTAAGATGGAGTCTCACTCTGTCATCCAGGCTGGAGTGAAGTGATGCACTCTTAGCTCACTGCAACCTCCAACTCCCGGGCTCAAGCGATTCTCATGCCTCAGCCTCCCAAGCAGCTGGGACTATAGGCATGCTCCACCATGCCCTGGTAATTTTTGTGTATTTTTAGTAGAGGCAGGGTTTCACCATGTTGCCCAGGCTGGTCTTCAACTCCTGGCCTCAAGTGATCCACCTGCCTCAGTCTCCCAAAGTGCTAGAATTACAGGCGTGAACCACCGTGCCTGGCCTTCAAACATTTTTTGTGTTTGTGCTTTCAGTAAAATTTTATTAATAGTCTTCCCTGTGTTTGGTGCTGAGGATACAGTGAGAAATCAGATGATGATCTTGGCCTTTTGGGGCTCTCCGCTGTCACACTTGGCTAATTTTACTGGAATAGTTTCTGAAATATTTTTTATGCTTCCTTCCTTTTGTGATTAGAGGATATCGAAAATGGTCTCTTAATAACCAAGTAATTATGAACAGCATTTTTCATGCACTTAGGAACCCCGAGGCACATGCGTCTCCCCCGCCACCCCCCATTGCTGTGCTATTGCAGGTGGTCCTTTCCTGTTCTCTTTCCCGGATCTCCCCTCTCAGGTTCTCTTTCTGCCCCTGTGTTTATGGCAGGGCATGCTGGCTTGTTCTTTCTTTGCCGGCTTTCCCCGTTCTCTTGCCTGGCTGCTCTCATTTGCTTGCACTTCCGCCTCGCCCAGCCTTGGCTCCAGTGGGACTTGGTTTTAACCATCGCTGCCAGCCCAGTGCAAGCACTCGCTTTGTTGTGTTGCTTTGAACAGTTGGATTCATCACATCAAATGAAGTAATTTACACAAAATGTCATAGAGAACTAAAGGTGTCTACACTATTTATGTAGAGACATGTATAAAGGGAACTTGTCTAGGTTTGGAAGGCTTTTTCAAACCCCGTAATTTGCTATGTAAAGTGATAGTTTAATATCTGAAGTATTGCTTTCTTATGTAAAAAGTAGCATGATACGTTATCATCAGAAGTATAGTCTATACTGTATACTGTTTTTAAAAAGCATCAAAAATGTTATCCTCCTTTCATAGATTTTTAAGGAAAAAAGGTATCACATGTGCAGTGTCAGACAACACATTGGAAAGATTTACTTGTTGACTCCCTCATTCAGTAATTTTTATTGAGTAACTTCTCTCGAGTGCTGCATTACAGATGCAGTGACTAAAAATACAGGTGAGGGTTTTTGTGCATATGAAGCCTGCAGTCTAACAGTTGTCTGGCACCAAGTGTGTTGTCTTTTTGCTGAGTTTGAGTATCCTGTAGTTTTTGGCAAAGGATGAAGTTTTATTGTAATACCCATAATACACTGACATGATTATTTTAATGTCAGAACCCAAACCCCCTTTACTCAGGAACCTGGTAATGCAAATAAATCATATACTTGCTTGGTTCTGCAACCTTGGAAGAGTTACATTATCTTCTCTTTAAACTCTTCAGCTGTTCCTCCTGTAGCCTAGGACTCAGAGGGAGCTCCTAGCATCAAAACTTGAAAGAAATGTGCCATACAAACTCACAGTGGCAGGACGACCCACCAGGTGCACTCAGCTTCTAGCAGACTGTTAACACGTGCAGAGATGAGGTAGCTGTTTCCTGAACAAGTGAGGTTCAGATTGAATATTGGAGATATTTTACAAAAGTGAATCTATTTTTGAATATTGAAAACAATCATATATTTCAGAAGTCCCCTTGTGAGCAGATTTTAGCAACATGATATGCTGTGTAAAGATAAACCATTCATTTCTCTTCATTAACATATACATTTATAATCTGCAGAGATTTCATGTTTAAAAAACTATATTAAGTGTTTCAGATTCAAGTGATTGTTGTTTTTAGACGTAATTTCATTATTTGTAAAATCTGAGGAGGAAGCGCTTTGTTACCGCATGGGCTTTAGGAAGCACATATTCTGGGAGACAGCAACTCAGGTTCCTTGCCCTCTGTCTGGATTAGCAACATTTCCTTCAGTGCTTTCAAATCTGTGTCACATGAAACAAAATACAGGGGAGCGCATCAGGTCACACTGTCTAGTGGGGGAGAAAAATGACAACCAGATCGCTTCTGGGTTTGCCTTTAGAGAAGCTGTCTAATCAAAGCTGTGAGTGTTCACCCCTGTCGCCTGTTAAGTGAGGCAGCTACTTCTTGGCTAGATCCCTGGGATCAGGGGAAGTCCCTCTACCACTAGCTGCTGTGGGCTTTTCTTGCCAAGTTCAGACGGGAGGCTAGTGCTAAGCAGCAGTGGGTTACGAAATCATTGGTAGCTGCTCTGTGGATCTAGAACAAACGAGGGTCTTAGAAACAGCAGTCATGGGTGTTCTGCCCAGAATGGCTTTTTTTGAGGGGGAGCAGGGGAAGTCCAGCCTCCTTACAGTAGAAGAAATGCAGTCCTCCAATAATGTAAGAGGGTTTAGGAACATTGGTTGGCCCAGAATTTATGTAGATACCTAAAGAGCCCCCAGAGGAAAACCCAGGAATTACCTGTTTTCCAAATGGTCTCATCCTTGCCTTTTGTTTTTATTATGACCTCTAAATTTTCCAATTACTTAATGCTTCTCTTGATTGCCATGTCTCTTGCGCAAAGCTCCTTTTCTTTTCCGTTTTAACCACTCTTTTAATTTATATTTTGACTGCCTCTTCTTGGACTTTTGCAACAGTTACCTAATAAGTTTCCCCCGTCCCTTGTTTCATCTTCCTCCCCCCCAAATGGGTCTTAGGTTAGCCCTATATAAACTTGGGGTCTCAAACTGGTACCCAAGGAGCCAGTCAGGTATTAGAAGTAAATGAAATGAGTTAGCTGTAGAGCGAAAGGAAGAAGGTTTCCATGCCTTGTCCAGAAGTCTTCAGCTTTTTAAAACTCTACAGATTAAACCAGACGCACCTGAGGGTTCTTGATCTAACACACAGACTGTGAAGTGAAACTCCTTCTAGAAAACGTTTTCACATTATCATTCCTTTCCCGTGGCTTTCTTTAGCTGCAAGATAAAGGCTGTGCTACCTGACTTGCCATTCAGGACTCTTGTAATCTGGTCCACTCCACCTTCCCAGAGGTCTTCTGTCCTTTGGTGTCAGACTGGCCCCGTTGCCACCTCCCAGGGACACCTTGCACATTGTCACCTTTGCTCTTTTCCCTCTGTGTATGTCAGCTTCTCCCTGAAGTGAGCAACCTTCTTTCCATGTATCTATTTCTTCCTAGCCCTCAACATCAAGGTCATGACTTTTTAGCATGGAGAGTACCAAGCAGTGCCTAGCTCATGGCCAGTAGTCGGTAAGTACTAGCTGATGCCATTAGTCCCACATCACTGGAGTCCATGGGTTCGTTTCTTTCAAACAATTCCTCTGAACTTCAAATGAGGTAGACACGGGAACACCATTCCTCCTGAAGTCCTGTCTAGCTGTAATCTCTGTCTGTTATTGTAAGACATACACATACTGTCTTCTACAACAAACTGCAAACTCCTTAAAGATAGGGATTCTGTTAAATAGATCTTTATATTCTCTGCAAAGTTAATACAGGCTGTTGTAAATAACAGCCACTATCCACAGTAAGGCTTTTATTTTTTTTTAATTCTCTTGTAAAAATAAATATTCTCTAAGAACAGATTTGGATTTATTTTCAATGAAAAGGCTACATTACTCAAACAAGTATATCCTAGGTGCAATTTGTATGTAAATTGCTCATCTGTATGTTTATTTATTCTCTGGTATATTTTTTTTAATAGTACCTATACCTGTCAAGGAATCTCTGGCATATTTATTGAGCACCTACTATATTATAGAAACTAGGAAGACAGTGCTGAACACAGATCAAGTCCCTGCTCTCATAAAGCTTTCTTTCTAGAGGGAGAGACACATAATAAGTTAACATAAAAACAAAAATACAGTTTTGTATATTGGAAGAACTATTAAAAAATTTCGGCAAGGTGAAGGGATTTAAAGTAACCGAACTGGCAGCTATTTAAACAATTTTCTGGGACTTAAAAATGGGATCGTATCTTGACATTCTTACTTCTTTTTCTATTTTGTACCTGTTAAATCGTCCCTTTAAGCAAGCAAAACAAGTTACAAAAACATGAGGTAGTGCCTAACCTAGAAACTTAGATACATTATAAAACTCCTGTTATTTTTTGGAAAGCCTTTTCCTTTTTAAATGAATCTTTTAAAGATTCAGCATTGATGTACTTCATGATAATATGTTTTTTTCCCTAGTTTGCCTTCTATGGCAAAGTGATAAAACATGTCACAGCTGGGCCAAGGAGTGCCAGCTGTAATAAGCAAGCCATTTTCCAGAAAGAACACGTGGGTCATCTCAGACCCACAGCAATACATCTTAGAACACTGCAATATGAGGAGAATGCACTGTTCGACTTCTAGATTAATTAAATGACAAAGATCTTTCATCTAATTGCCTCTTCCCTCATGTCTCTAGTTAGACAAATTGGTTTTTAAGTATCTCTTAAATGAGGTGATGTGTAAGTTAAGCATTTTTGCTAGAGTCTTATTTGAAAATTCTGTTAATCTCGTTTTAATTGTGATATATATTATAATATATGGCATAGAGCAAAATTTTAATAGTCGCAGAAAATAACATCTTGGCCAGACGCGGTGGCTCACGCCTGTAATCCCAGCACTTTGGGAGGCCACGGCGGGTGGATCATGAGGTTAGGAGTTCAAGACCAGCCTAGCCAACATAGTGAAACCCCATTTCTACTTAAAATATAAAAATTAGCCGGGTGTCGTGGTGGGTGCCTGTAATCCTAGCTACTCGGGAGGCTGAGGCAGGAGAATCACTTGAACCTGGGAGGCGGAGGTTGCAGTGAGCCGAGATTGCACCACTGCACTCCAGCCTGGGCGACAGAGTAAGACTCTGTCTCAAAAAAAAAAAAAAGAAAGAAAAGAAATTAAGGAACTAAAAGAGAGTTGTGAAATTTAAATGTGATATATTATGTAAGTGTCTTTACATAAAATATACACATTTACTAAATTATTCTTATTATGGAACCCAACGCTATAGGGAGTATGCAGGGAGTATCTCCTGTTTCTTTAGTTAGGAATAGTGGTGGTAAATTTGACATATGCCACTACATGAAATTGCTGGCACTTCGGGTATTTATGATATAATAATATGATTTATAAACGTTAATTCTCAAATCAGTTGGAAGCCAACTGTGTGTTCTTGTTCAGAATTCACCATCCTAGAGATTCTGAATTGAGTAAAACCTTTATCATTAAAATAATGCTATTTGGTATCTATTTTTTCTTTAATTTGGTGAGGAGGCACTTCCAACAGCAGTGTGTCTCTGGATGTTTGCCTTGTCATGTTGGGATTTACTATTCCAGAAGAGTTGCAGGATAATTTTGTTTTCACAACTAGTTTATTCTGAAAATGCTATTTTAGATGTTCACTGATATTTGAGGGAAAGTGTGGGAAGAACTATTTATTTGCAAATACAGAAGACTAGGCCAGATGGAGTTTTTTGAAATCTGCATTTATTCATAGAGCACCAGCAGTAACAATTACATTAATTATAGCTCAGACATTCTTTTTGGTCTCAATAGAAGTGCTTGGTATATTTGTTTGGGTAATAATTTGGCAGTCGAAGTGGGAAACTAAATTTAGTTTTAAAGCTTTATTTTTTGAGATTTAAAAACTCTTCACCTTTTAATACTGACATTATAGTTTTAAAAATATATGGAAATATTTTTAAGAACAGCTCATATTTCAGGTCCCATACCTGTAATCCTGGCACTCTGGGAGGCTGAGGCAGGTGGATTGCTTGATCCCAGGAGTTTGAGACAAGCTTGGGCAAAATGGCAAAACCCTGTCTCTACAAAAAAATACCAAAAAAATTAGCCAGGCATGGTGGTGTGTGCCTATAGTCCCAGCTACAGGAGGCTGAGGTGGGAGGATTGCTTGAGCCCAGGAGGTTGAGGCTACAGTGAACTCTCAGCATGCCACTGTACTCCAGCTTGGACAAGGTTAGGAGACCCTGTCTCCAACAAACAAAAAACAAAACAGAATAATAGTTTGGA
Source organism: Ateles fusciceps (assembly GCA_036589455.1). Lineage (NCBI taxonomy): Eukaryota > Metazoa > Chordata > Mammalia > Primates > Atelidae > Ateles > Ateles fusciceps. The sequence goes on from JAZHEH010003256.1 coordinate 2,270,273, forward strand.
GGGAACGTATTGCTCTGTGCCCTAAATGAGCAGCCCAATCTATTTTAGAAACCCTTGTCAATCATTTTGAGTGAGACCCCAAACCAAGACCGTGACTTTATTTTGTCTTACTTGCCCATCAAGCATGAAATGAAGGCAAACCCCGCCAAACTTGTTTCTTAAGATTTTTATGTTAGACTGCCCTGATGTGGTAAGAAAAAATTCTGTGTTTTTAGGTCTGACCTGTGCCCAAAACTCTTGCAGAAATCGAAAGGATAGCTTCTGCCTGCCACGCCCACCTAGGAGTTTCTGCTTGGCCTGTATCTCCTGTGCCTGAGCTCGGCCCCGCTGTCCCTTGTTCTCCATCTGTAGGCTGTAGAACCAGAAGACAGTTACAACAGAAAGGTCTGGAGAAGATCTCTGAGCAAGACTGAAAGGAAATAATGGAAGAGAGCACACTCATTCACTTCAGACACTGGGGCAGGCCCTGCTCAGACAAAAGGGTTTTAGTGGCAGAAAAAAAAAGGCGTGGTTAGATTTTTAGCAACAATTAAGGTCTTGTGAGGAGAGGGTGTCAGAATGTTAGCCCATCCCACGCAATCGTCATTTCTCATACTCTGCCTCTCCCACGAGTTTGGAAAAAGTTGCCTGAGTTCATTGCCACCCATAGTAAATACGGTGGGGCTACATGACAAGGCTCAGATCCCTTAGCAGCATGACTTCCAGAGCCAAACAGCACCCTGATGAGGCCGAGCAGGAGCCAAGGGGGGGACCTCACCGCCGCTGCTCCAGGACCAGATCTAGGTTCGAGTGGCGCATTCTGGGCCTTTCCACGTGACTTCAGGAGCCTCTCTTCATCTGTCAACATGTTTGTTCAGATTTGCAGTGTCTTTTGATTTATGGCTTGTATCTGTTTCTTGAATTCATAGATGAAGAGTTCTTTTTTTTTTTGACATGAAGTTTTGCTCTTGTTGCCCAGGCTGGAGTGCAGTGGCGCTAGCTGGGATCACAGGCATGCGCCACCATGCTAATTTTTTGTATTTTTAGTAGAGATGGAGTTTCTCCATTTTTGTCAGGCTGGTCTCAAACTCCTGACTTCAGGTGATCCGCCCTCCTCGACCTCCCAAAGTGCTGGGATTACAGGCGTGAGCCACCGCGCCCGGCCAGATGCAGAATTCTTACAAAGATATACAATTAACAGTAACACAACTCGGGGGCTCATCTTTAAAACTGTTCTTAATAGGATTGCTTTTCTGAGTAGTTATAACGGCACCTTGAAAACCCCCATGGTGGGTGAATTCACCATTGGTAAGTGGGTGACAATATTTTATGGAGGAAATAGACAATGAAGGAATCAATAAACCTCTTCCTCCCCCTTTTTAAAATTTTGAAAAAATTTTAGAACAGCCAGATTCAAGATTCTCTCCTTCTTTTTTTACATGTGCTATAAATTAAAAATATCAGTGATACATCTATGTAGTAATGTATTCATTAAAATTAATTTTTGTTTTCCATCTTTTGCTCTTTGGAAACTTATTCATACTGCTTTCCCTCTGAGTTTCAGCAAGCAGTTTGGAAAATGTATTTTCTTTGTTCTGTGAAGTTCTTTACTGATGATGTTGCTTTCTTTACATATTTGTGCTTACCATTTCAAGGCCACTAAAGTACTTTTGTTTTCTCAGAGCAAGGACTTCTGAAATACATATTTTCTATAAAAAGAAAAGACTATATTGTTGGCTTATTGATTTTTTTTTTTTTTTTTTTGAGATAATTGTTTCTACAGACCCGCATTCGGGGAAGCATAGTTGAAGACCATCTTGAGTTATTTGGCCCTAAAAGTCCTAAGATATAAAAAGAACTAATAGAATCTGCAATATTTATGCATAGCACATTATCAAAGATTGCTGACTGGAGCTGCAAATCATGTTTAGTGTTTTATGTTATTGATTAGATAAATGACATTGCAGACAGTCGTCAACTTAGAGTTACCTGATAACAGCAAGTCACTGACATCCTCAGTGTTAGGCCCACAATGCTTGCCTGTGTCATCACCTACAGCTTGTAGCAATCAGGCAACTAACAAGTTAACTTCTGTGCCCGGCCCTCCTGTTCAGAGGCCTTTGGCTTTCCAGCCTGGCTCTTCCACCTCATCCTCTCCTTTCTCCCTACGCCTTGGAGTCTTTTAACTCTTAAATGGTGAGGGTTTTGGTTTTGTTTGTGAATAAGGGGTGGAACATAGGCAGGAGAGAGGCAGCCCAAGTGGAAGGTAGAAGGCAGCATATAAAGGGGGTGGGTGTCTGAAGAGATACTGGACAGCAGACTTTTTCCATGAAAGGCCAAGTTATTAACATGTTAGGCTTTATGATCTCTTACAACCACACAGTGCCAGTGTAACCCCAAAGCAGCCACGGGCAATATGTAAATGAATGGGCTTGGCTGTGTTCCCATTACATTTTATTCACAAAATTAGGCAGCACAGGCGTTGACCGGGTTATAGTTTGCCAACCTCTGCATTCTGGAAAGTAATATGTCCCTAGTAAACTGGCTCTGAGAGAAATTCTAGAAGTCCTTAAAATATTTTGAGCAGCAGAGCATTATTTAGTAAATGCACAGTTTCTCGGAGAAACTGAGGACGACACTTTGATGTTAAAAGCTTGGTATCCAGATATATTTTAAGTTTCATATGTTCATTTGTTTAAAATGGCTGATGAATGAAAAAGCAGTGGTGGATTACAAGCATGCATTGTAAAGCAAAATCCAGTCCTGATGACTCAGCAAAGAGGCGACTGTCAGTGATCATTTTACCAACAACAGGGAAGTCAAGCTACAAAGGAAGGTGTTCTGATTTCCAGTCACCCGAACGCCTCACACTGCCGGTCCCCGGAACCAGTTCAGGGGTTGAAAAAAGGAATCAGCGTCTTAGACTTTTGTGTTTCTCAGTCATCTGCACAGAAGTGCAAGGTTTATTCTGTTTGATTTTGATGATGGTTATTTTTTTCTATGGGAATTGGATACTCCTATAAAAATTCAAATATCTGTTGAATTAGCCTTTGTATAGCTGCATGTAGAATATAATTGAGATGTCCTGCTTTAATAGAACAAATGATTCTTATCATTTCTGACAGGTTGTTCCTGCTGAAGGATTGGTCTCAATATTAAAGAAGAGGAATGATTCTGTAGGAGATCATCCTGCCCAAATGCAGCAGAAACCGTCTAAGCGAAGAGTGAGGTTCCAAGAAATAGACGATAACTTGGATCAAGGTAAATTGCCTGGCACCGTTTGCTGAAAGGATAAGTTAGTGTACAATGTGACGTTACTAACGGGATTTGTAAAAGAATGTGTCAGCCAGGCACAGTGGCTCACGCCTGTAATCCCAGCACTGTAGGAGGCTGAGGCAGTCAGATCACTTGAGGTCAGGAGTTCGAGACCAGCCTGGCCAACATGGTGAAACCCTATCTCAACTAAAAATACAAAAATTAGCCAGTGTGGTGGTTCGCGCCTCTGGTCCCAGCTACTCAGGAGACTGAAGCAGAACAATCACTTGAACCCGGGAGGTGAAGATTACAGTGAGCCGAGAGCATGCCACGGCACTTCAGCCTGGGCAACAGAGTGAGACTCCGTCTCAAAAAATAAATATAAATAAATAAAAGAATATGGCAACTTAGTTGCTTTACCTTCTAAGGAGGAAACTTACAAAATCAAACTACCATCTTAAATCATTTCTGAATCTTTACGTGCTTAAATAAGTGATCAAGTTGCAGAATTCAACCTGTGGCCTCCCTATTCCATAGATAGTCAATGTTGAGAGCTTATTTCAGTTCCCTTCTTTAGCAATTTTTGTGTGAGTCTGCTATTTTTGTCTTTTTTTTAAAAATAATTTATTTATTTTACTTTAGGTGCATACTATATCTGGCATTTCTCCCCATGTTATCCCTCCCTCCCCGCCCCCATTGTCTCTCCCCTACCCCCCCCCCCAACTGTCCCCTGTGTGTGATGCTCCTCTCCCTGAGTCCACGTGTTCTCGTTGTTCAACACCCACCTATGAGTGAGAACATACGGTGGTTGGCTTTCTGTTCTTGGGTCAGTTTTCTGAGAGTGATGGTTTCCATTCTCCTGTTGCTCAACAGGAGGAAGCCTGGATTTGGAACTCACAGTCTCTAGCTCACTGTGTAGCCACCTCATCTTAAACCAAGTCACTTAACTTGTAGGAGACTCAGTTCCATCATCTTTAAAATAAGGAGCATAGCATCTGCCCGTCTGTCCCTACTGGAAGGCATGTCGGATAATGTATAGAAATTCATTTTGAGAATTATAAAACTAGATGTAAATGCTGATTGTGTTGGTTTGTTCCTAAGCTCTGTGGCTTACAGGATGTCTTCAAAAACCTCACCTTCTGCCAAAATCTTCCTAAAAGGGCTGGTTCTTCCTCCTCTAAACCATTGCTATCCACTGGAAATACAATGTGAGGCACATACATGATTTTCAGTTTTGCGGTAGCCGTGTTAAAGTGAAAGGAAACAGGTGAAGTGAATTTTATTTGATTTTATTCTTTATTTTATTTTATTTGAGATGGAGTCTCATTCTGTCACCCAGGCTGGAGTGCAGTGGTGTAATCTTGGCTTGCTACAACCTCTGCCTCCTGGGTTCAAGCAATTCTTGTGTCTCAGCCTCCTGAGTAGCTGGGATTACAGGCATTCACCACCACGTCTGGCTAATTTTTATATTTTTAGTAGAGATGGGGTTTCACCATGTTGGCCAGGCTGGTCTCAAACTCCTGACCTTAAGTGATCCACCCACTTAAGCCTCCCAGCCTCCCAAAGTGCTGGGATTACAGGCGTGAGCCACCTCACTTGGTCAGAATTTTAAGAATATGTTTTATTTAACCCAGGACATCAAAAATATCATTTTAAAATGTGATCTATATGAAATTATTGCTAATGAACTATTTTACACCCTTTTTTCACACTGAGTCTTCAAAATCTGTGTGTGTCATCGTGAGTTTGGACCAGCTGCATGTTAAGTGCCCAGCAGCCACCTGCGGCTCACATTGGACATTGCATTGAGACAGTTCTAGTACATGCAGATAAAACAAACAGAATCAATGTTTTAAAATATTTACGCTATTTTTAAATGTTTGGATTTGAATATATGATAATGAAGAAAAATAATTTAGATTGTTAACATAGATAAGGTGGGGGAAGGAATCATGTTAAGAAAAGCAGGTAAGGCTGGATGTGGTGGCTCACACCTGTAATCCCAGCACTTTAGGAAGCCTCCTCCCAAGTTTTCCTCCTGGATCACTTGAGGCCGGGGAGAAGGACACCAGTCCGGGCCACATGGTGAGACCCCTTCTCTACAAAAAATACAAAAATTAGCAGGCCATGGTGGTGTGTGTGCCTGTGGTCCCAGCTACTTGGGAGGCTGAGGTAGGAGGATTGCTTGAACCCGGGAACTTGAGGCTGCAGTGAGTGTGGTTTGGTGACAGAGCACAACCCTATCTCAAAAAAAAAAAAAAAAAAAAAAAAGGCGAAAAGATTGAACTGTCCAAAACAAAAAAATACAGCCTGAATAGTATCCTATTTCTTCATTATGAAAGACATATTTTCATATATAGGTGTAGACTATTTTAGACCAGGTGCAGTGGCTCATGCCTGTAATCCCAGCACTGTGGGAGGCCAAGGCAGCTGGATCACCTGAGGTCAGTAGTTCAAGACCAGCCTGGCCAACACGGTGAAACCCCATCTCTACAACAAAACAAAAATTAGCTGGGCATGATGGTGGGTGCCTGTAATCCCAGCTACTCAGGAGGCTAAGGTGAGAGAATTGCTTGAACCCAGGGGGTAGAGGTTGCAGTGAGCCGAGATCATGCCATTGCACTCCAGCCTGGGCAATAAGAGCAAGATTCTGTCTCAAAAAAAAAAAAAAAAAAAAGATTTTAAAATGTAAATTTCAGAGTAAACAATCATATATGTTTGATCTAGAAGGTCACACACCAAATTTAACAGTGTTTACCTCTGGGATGGGAAAGGACTGTCATTGGGCAGTCCTTAGACAGATAGCCCTTAGACTCTAAGATACTTTTGGGTTTGCATTTTTACGGGGAGAATATATTCATGTATTACTTTACAATGTTCTAAATAAAGTATTTGGTATGTATTAGGTTCTATAAAATTTGTTTCTTATAAAAATGTATGCTAATTATGAAAAAATCAGTTTGATAAAGCAAAAAATCATGAGTCTTAGACATCCTTCAATGAAAGAACATTAAATTTACTTCATTCTATTAAATACTTATATCATATTCCATTATGTAAATGTGCCATGATTGTTTGACTGTTCCATTGTAACTGGAACAGCTAAGTTATTCCCAGTCTTTTGTTACAGCAAACTCTGCGGCAGTGAACGAGCTTGTGTGTGTGGTATTTGTTGTGCACATCTGTGGCCTGATTCTTAAAGGTGGATTTGCTGGGATATGTTGAAACTGGATGTCCCAGTTGGCCTGAGGCAGTCCTGGTTTACACCTGTTGTCCCAGAATTGCATTCAGTTAACACTATCTTTCACTCTCAAAATTGTCCAGTCTGAGGATGAATTAATTTTAAATTTGAATAGATACTGCCAAATCACCTTCCGAGAAGGCATCCCTGCACCTTCATCACGCTGCAGATCAGAAGACTTTTTGGTCTTTTTTAATTTAAAAAAAATTAATTATGAATAGTTGTTAAGATTTTTTTCAACCAAAGAATAATTGTTTTCCTAAATGTAGAAAGATGCAAAAGAAATCCCACCCAAAGACATTTTATTGTTTAATATTAAGTTGCCTTTGCTCTAAGGTAGTCCCACAATGTGAACTCCAGAAGTATTAGAATAGCAAGGCTGTAATGTGTACTATAAAATAATGCTATTAGGGTGGGCACGGTGGCTCACACCTGTAATCTTAGCTCTTTGAGAGGCCGAGACGTGAAGATTACTTGGGGCCAGGAGTTGTAGCATAGTGAGACCCCCTGCATCTCTACCAAAAGATAAAAAATAAATAGCCAGGTGTGATGGTATAGGCCTGTAGTCCTAGCTACTCAGGAGGCTGAGGCAGGAGGACTACTTGAACCCAGGAGGTCGAGGCTGCAGTGAGCCAAGGTTTTGCCACTGCACTTCAGCCTGGGTGACAAAGTCAGACCCTGTCTCTAAAAAAAAAAAAAAAATTAATTAATTAATTAATTAGTTAATTAATTGATGCATGCTATGAGCACATCAGCTGGTTTTCTTCTTTTCGTGGAGTCATTCTATTCATTGTATAAATGAGCTTCAGCTAGTTTTAATTGTAGCACTTACAAGCTCTACAAGTATGAATCTTTTTGGCAATTAATAGGTAGGTCTTTGTAGAGTCATTAGGAGCATGAGTTTTCTGTCAATACATCCTATCCCTAGAGGACCAACATTAGAAATGTCTAGTTATCTTAACTGGTGAAAAGACAGCAGGTGCTGAGATTTCCATTGTGGTGACAGCGTAACCTCACTCTGTTCTGTGTTTGCAGATGAAGTTGGAGGTGGCTCCTGTATTTTGCTGATACTGCTGTGCATAGCAACGGTTTTCCTTAGTGTTGGAGGAACTGCATTATACTGCGCTTTTGGTGACATGGAGTCACCTGTTTGTACAGACTTTGCAGACAACGTGGACTTCTATTACACTAAGTTACTGCAGGGAATGGCGGAACTGAAACACTGGATCTACCTCTCCTAGCAGCATTCCAGAGACAGACATGCTGGCAGTGAGAATGAAAGATGTGAAACTTTCTCAACAGTTTTTATTTCAGGAGTTCTGTAACATTCCCCCTTCCCCTCTGTTAGAAACCAAGGACATCAGAAATAGCAACTTTAAGTGGCAATCCAGAGGAACTCTGTTAGAATCATCCACGTAATGAGGCCAATATCCATCTAAGCATTGTGGATGGAAGGAATGACCTTGGGAGAGCATACCCATCTCCTCCTCACTGCCTCCCAATGTAATGAGGTACCCTGAGCAGAATTCAACAGGGTAGTCTGGGAACCACACTATTTTTAGCTGCCTTGTCAAGCTAATGGTTAAAGAACACTTTTGGTTTACACTTGTTCGTTCATAGAAATTGCTTTCTGCCATCACGCAATCAGCTTGTGTGTAATCAAAGGGAGTTACCTTATAGTTTCAGTGTCATTTTTAGTTAACCTTGGGAGCTGTGTAATTTAGGCTTTGCGCATTACTTCAATTGCGTTCTCCACTTATGAAATGATCGCGTGTGTGTTCACGTGTGTGCATGTGTGCACAAGTGGTTCAGGCAGTTATCATAAGCAAATACCCAGCATAGAATAGCAGAGATGATCTTTATTCTTTTAACTTGTTGAAGATGTGCAGGCACAAGGCTTTGAAGAAGGCTCAACTGTGGAATAGATGAATTGTAGAAATCTTGACCCTGAAATGAGAAACTGTGACAGATCTGTGTCAATTAACTTGATTACCCAGAAATTAATCACAGGCCTAGAGACAAAATAAAAAGCTCCCCCTGAGTCTCAGGGAACAGTTTTGTCAAGGATTCAAAGCTTCCTGAAATGATAAATGCTGGACTCAATTCAGCAAACGCTTATACCTATTATGTTCTGAGATCCTAAGAAGCAGAATGCAAACATAAGTAAGATATAGTTCCTGCTGTAGATGTTTTAATCCTGATCTTCTGTAAAATAAACCAATACTTTGGTGAGTGAAATCACCATATAGAATTCAGTATTAACAGATCATGCATTCAGATGCTTGAACGTGCATTCTTACTGTGGGCTTGATCTAGATCCTGTTGTAGGGTCTGTACACAAAAATTCAGTCATACCTTCCATAGACAAATGTCTGATTTTTATTTAAAGCTGTCTGTTAGGTGGCCTTTCCTTACCTGAGGTATAGTGGTTTAACATTTAGGAAGCCTTGCTTTGACTTTATTAGGCAGCATTAAAAACAAAAAACAAACAAAAAAAAAACCATGAATTATAGTTTTTTAGCAAGTGATCATTATTTCCTGTTTTTCTGTTAGGATCATTTGAAAGAAAAAGGGAGAACTTACTTTCTAGCTGTTACTGGCTGGCACAGTACCTGCCTTTGTGTTTCTGCCTATTTATTTAGATTATGTGAATTTTAAAGGGCTTTTTATGTAAGTTGAAAATGTGTTACTGCGCATGCATTTGGTTTTCCCAATGCTAGATATTTAATTACTGTGTACTTAGTGTTTTGATTTTCTATAATTTCAGTTCAGCGTGTTTTTACACTTGCTTATTTTAAATTGATGTTTCATTTTCACTTATAATACTGTTTGACTTGTCTCTATCATGTCACCATAAACGGTAATATTTTCAAGGGTTATAGATCAAAGATATTTATTTAGAAATGTACAAGATACTGAAATTTAGATTCCTTATACTTAAGGCTGATTTTATTAGAAGATTATTTTAATGTTCTATTATAAATTTTAAGAATTTGTATTCAAATTGTATGTAAACTATGTAAAATGTTGACGTTACTATATTAAGTGGTTCTATAAAAGCTGTTCACAAGTTCTACTGTGACGGACATTCTCATCATAGACAAATCTCTTCTGTTTATCCTCAATTTCTAGTTACAGATATTTGGTGATGCTTATTTTTGCCAATTTTATGTCAAAATAAGTTGAAACTTCCTTCCTGTCCACCTCTTGGGTCACTATCCTGTATAGCTTCTGCTGTGACATTTGCCCAGGGGCGGCCGGAGCCACTTCTGAAACCCAGGATCTCCTGGGGCCTCCACACCACTGAGATGAAAGCGTTGAGATCATACTTCGCTAATCAGGGACCCAGCTGTGTCTCAGAGAAACCATAGTTGTCCTCACCACTTCCCAGGGAGGGGGAGGTGAGCTCAGGAGCATAGTGATGTTTTGACTTAAAATAGGCATGAAATTGCAACTAGAAAAATTAGAGCAATTTAAAAAAAAATGTAATAGTCACTTATTGCATGAACTGGAGTAACTCTACCTGATGGTGAAAGGATTGTTATTTCACACATAAAACATTCATCCAGTTTTACTAAAATGTAATTTCTTCTGTCATTTGAAAGTACGGACAACTATTTGTAACTAATCTTCCTCAAGAACTGTGTTTGAGGGTATCAAATCAAGCTTGTAACTTAAAATCTGTACCAACAAAGTGTCTCAGAGAGTTTATTTGAACCCCTAGGTGCTTTAAAATGAAAGTATAATTTGAGAAGTTGGTCTGGCCCTGCAAGTAGACAGTCATCTATTTGGGGAGACCAGTAGGTCCTTAAGTAAATATTCTTCTGCTTTAAAATACCTCCCCCGTCTGCCTGACACAGTAGCTGAAAATCATTCTACAAATTCATTCTTTTAGATTTCAAAATAAAAATATTCTGGAAGATTTGAAGGGGGCCTTATTTTTTTGTTTGTTTTTTGTTTTTTTGAGACAGAGTCTCGCACTGTCACCCAGGCTGGAGTGCAGTGGCATGGTCTCTGCTCACTGCAACCTCCGCCTTGCAGGTTCAAGCAATTCTCGTGCCTCAGCCTCCCAAGTAGCCAGGATTACAGACGTGTGCCACCATGCCCGGCTAGTTTTTGTACTTTTAGTAGAAATGGGGTTTCACCATGTTGATCAGGCTAGTCTCAACTCCCAACCTCAGGTGATCCGCCCGCCTTGGCCTCCCAAAGTGCTAGGATTACAGGCATGAGCCACTGCGCCTGGCCCAAGGGCCTTATTTTGAAGGACATGTGTGAACTGGGTTTTGCTGGAGTGGCAGGAGGATATGGAGTAGGAGTGGCAGGGATGGAGAAAGGTGGGAAAGGATGAAGGAAACCCTGTATTAACCTGCTTTGCTAAAGGTGGCCTTGTGTCATTTACTCCCAATCCAGAGACAGGCTGAATTGTTAACCTTTCTGCTCACGTGACCTGCATAACTGTCCATTTCTTTGGGCTCTAGTTATATACGATTTTGTGCAGGGTGTGTCGTGTTTTTGCATTTTTTTCATTTGATGCTGAGGTTAGTAAACACACGTCCCTCAAGTGCAGATCTTACAGCTCCCAAATCCAGTCTAGTGTGTACTCTTGTCATGTTGCCTCCATCTTCAAAAGAGGAGGAGTGATTCTAGCATTCATGGTACAAATTCTAGTGCCATCTGCTGTTTTAACAGCTCCAAAGAGAAACACTGATTGAGCCTCATGTCCTAACCCTATATAAGCTACAATGAGTTAAAAATGTCCTTAAGGAATTCTGTCACTATTTAAATCTCCCTGGGTTTAGGCTGAGAGAAAAGGTATGGCAACCTACAGGCACCTCTTCTCTTCTCCCTGGTCAAACAAGAGCCCCTCCTAAACTCACCTTTTTGTCTGTTACCCTGAGATCAGTGCAGAACCATAAGCAACAGTGTTGATCACTGTCTTTACCTTGGCAAACATTTGAATGCCTGCAGTGTGCCCAGCACTGAGCTGGGTGCTGGGGCTTCAGAAACAAGAAATGGTACCAGCTTCAGGAATTAGCATCTGCTGAGGGAAACGTATTTGTGCAGAGGGAATAAGAATGAAGAACCTGGGAACATGCTACTCACGGGGGTGGAAACTTGAGCTTTCCTGGTGTGTGTCAAGCACTATTAGAAATCAAAGTGAAATTCTATCTAGGCCACCTGCATAGCAACTCAATAGGAATCTTTTCTCACAGCCAACATCTAGTAATTATTATCTAGTACTTGTTGCTTTTCACTTCTAGTTAGCACATGTGACCTGAATGGCTGGCAGGTTTTCCGGCAGTGGAAAGCTGCTCTGCAAGAGCCTTCCCCAAAATCGAAAAGCTGAATTTCCCTGAATTGAAAACCTTCTCACAAGGAAAACTCCGGTCCCAGAAGGCATCACTAGTAAATTCTGTCAGTCATTTAAGTAAGAAATAATACCAATCCTACAGAATATTCTTTTAGAAAGAGAGAATATTTGCAGTCACTTTATGAGACTGGTATTACCCTAATACCAAAATCCAATGAAGACAGTAAGAGAAAGGCTAACACCAGTATCATGCATGAACTTAAACACAAAGGTCCTTACCAAAATAGTACATCAAGCCTAAAAGTATATAAAAAGGAAAATGCACTGTCATGACCGAGTGACATCTAACCCAGGGATACAATGTTGGTTTAACATTAAAAAATCACTCTAGGTAATTTATTCACCATCTCAACAAACTAAAAGAAAAACCATATGATCACATCAAAAAGTACATTAAATCTATACGCCATTTATGATGAAAAACTCAGCAAAGTAGAACTCGGTGAACTTCCTCAGTTTGATGACGGGCATTTGTGAAAACTCACAGCTAATATTAAATACTTAATGGAGAAAGACCAAACACTCTTCTTTCTATGATCGGAAACAAGGGCACTTTTTTTTTTTTTTTTTTTTGAGACAGAGTCTCACTCTGTTGCCCAGGCTGGAGTGCAATGGTGCAATCTTGGCTCACTGCAACCTCCACCTCCCGGGTTCAAGCGATTCTCCTGCCTCAGCCTCCCAAGCAGCTGGTACTACAGGCGCCCGCCACCACGCCTGGCTAATTTTTGTATTTTTAGTAGAGATGGGGTTTCACTATGTTGGCCAGGCTGGTCTTGAACCCCTGACTGTGATCCACCAGCCTCAGCCTCCCAAAGTGCTGGGATTACAGGTGTGAGCCACTGAGCCCGGTGGAAAGGGCACTTCTATTCAGCATTGTACTGGGGGTCCTACAGCAAGAAAAAGAAGTAAAAGCCACTCCAATTAGAAAAAAATAAAACTTCTTGCAAATGACTTGTTTATAAAAAAAAGAATTTGAAGGAATCTACAAAATGCTACTAGAATTAGCGAATTTAGCAAGGTCGCAGGATATAAGGTCAATATACAAAAAACAGATTTGTGAAAACTAGCAATGGATAATTGGAAAATGAAATTTAAAATTCATGAATAAATGAAATTTATGTCACTCATAATACCTTACGAATTGGAATGCTTATACAGTTAACACTGAAGTCTATAAAATATTAAGAAAGAAATGGAAAACAAATTAACTGAGAGATATAGTCTGTTCATGGGTTGGAAGATGGAATATTGTTAAGATGTTAGTTCTCCCCTAATTGATCCATAGATCTAACACAATTCCAATCATAATTTCAGTACTTTTTTAAAGAAATTGACAGGTTCTGTTCCCAGCTACTCTGGAGGCTAAGGCAAGAGGATCGCTTGAGCTCAGGCGTTCAAAACTGGTCTACACTACATAGCGAGATTCTGTCTGAAAAACACAGAAATGAATTAACAGGTTAAAAATTTTAAATTTGTGTGGAGATGCAAGTGACCTAGAAGGTAGCCAATGAGATTGTTAGAACAAAACTGGAGGACTTACACTTCTGATTTTAAGACTGAATTAGTGTCACAGGCCAAGTGCAGTGGATTATGCCTGTAATCCCAGCACTTTGGGAGGCTGTGTGGCAGGAAGATCACTTGAGCCCAGGAGTTCAAGGTTACAATGAGCTATGATTGTGCTGCTGCACTCCAGCCTGGGTGACAGAAAGAGATCCTGTCTCAAACAAAAGGAGACGTTGAATCACCAATAATTAGTTGAGACACTGAAATGTTTCTAAATTTTCAATAAAAACAAATTTGAGTCAGCCATGTTAGAGGAATTATCTTTTCATTATCCCAGTAGAAAGTGATACTGTGTAATCATTGTCTTATGAAAAGGTGATCAAGAGAAGGCAGCCAAAAAATGTGTCATAGAGCTCTATAACTATTGATAATAATAAGTAATATTTCTAGAATTTTGTGATATTTATGGGTTTTTTTCAGCTTTTAGAAAATTGTAATTTGAGGCTGGGTGTGATGGCTCACACTTGTAATTCTAGCACCTTGGGAGGCTGAGGCAGGAAGATCACTTGAGTCCACAAATCCAGTAAGCTGTGATCATACCACACACTCCAGCCTGTAACAATGAGACCCAGTCTCTCTTTTTTTTTTTCTGAAATGTAGTTTCACTCTTGTTGCACAGGTTGGAGTACAATGGTACAATTTTGGCTCACCACGCCCTCCGCCTCCTGGGTTCAAGCAGTTCTCCTGCCTCATCTTCCCAAGTAGCTGGCATTACTGACATGCGCCACCACGCCCGTCTAATTTTGTATTTTTAGTAGAGACAGGGTTTCTCCATGTTGGTCAGGCTGGTCTTGAACCCCGACCTCAGGTGATCTGCCCACCTTGGCCTCCCAAAGTGCTGGGATTACAGGCGTGAGCTACTGAGACCGGCAAGAACCTGTCTCAAAAGAAAATGAAAGAAAAAAGAGAAGAAATAACATGATTATCTTAATAGAAACAGAAAAGGCCTTTAACATCCTTTAGTGATTAAAAACAAAACTCTCAATAAACTAGCAAAGGAGAATTTCCTCAACATAATAAAAGGCATTTATGACAAACCTGCAGCTAACATCATAGTGGTAAAAAACTAAAAGCTTCACCCTTAAATTAGGAACAAGACAAGGACACTTACCTTCCCACTGCTATTCAATATAGTACTGGAAATTCTAACCAGAGAAATTAGACAAGAAAAACATAAAAGGCATCTGCTGTCATTTTAATGTGTCCCCCATAAAGCTTGTGTTAGAAATTTAATCTCCAATGCAGTAGTGTTGGGAGGTGTTTAGGTCTTAAGGGCTCCACCTTCATGAATGAATTAATGCCAATTATAAAAGGTCTTGAGTCTGCAAAATTGAGCTCTTGCTCTCTCTGAGCTTTTCTTTGCCCTTCTACCGTGGATGATGCAGCAGGAAGCCAGACACCAGCCGCTCAAGTCTTGGACTTCTCGGGCTCCAGAACTATCAGCCAATAAATTTGTGTTCATTATAAAATGCCCAGTTTGTGGTATTCTGTGACAGCAGCACAAAACAGCCTAAGACGGCATCCAAATTGGAGAGAAAGAAGTAACGCTATTCATAGACGACATGTTCCTACATAGAGAAAGACCCAAAAATTCACATGAAAGCTACTCTAGCTGGTAAACAAATTCAGCAAAGCGGCAGGGTACAAGATAAATACACAAAAACCAGTTGTTTCTATATACCAGCAATTAACAATTCAAAAAGGACATTAAGAAGTCAGTTCCAATTACCATAGCATCTAGAAGAATAAAATACCTAGCAATAGATGTAGCCAAGGAGGTGAAAGACTTGTACATTAAAAACTATAAAACTTTACCTTGAAGATCTTATTGCAAAAAGAAAAACAAAACAAAAAAAAACCTACAAAACTTTTGTCGACAACTGATGTGATATCTTTGTTCTTGTCTTCTTGGTTTACAAGAATTTAGGCCAGGCTCAATTGCTCACACCTGTAATCCCAACACTTTGTGAGGCCAAGGTGGGCGGATAACGAGGTCAGGAGTTCAAGACCAGCCTGACCAAAGAGACCAGCCTGGCCAACATGGTGAAACCCTGGTTCTACTAAAAATACAAAAATTAGCCCGGCGTGGTGGCAGGTACCTGTAATCCCAGCTATTCAGGAGGTTGAGGCAGGAGAATTGCTAGAACCCAGGAGGCAGAGGTTGCAGTGAGCTGAGATTGTGCCATTGCACTCCAGCCTGGGCAACAGAACAAGATTCCAACTCAAAAAAAAAAGAAAAAATTTAAACAAGAGACACACAGCAAAAGAACTGCAGCACAGAGCAATGTATTGCCAAAAAATAATAATAATAATAATATTTTGAAAGTTAGGTGCAGAATAGACAGTAAACCCTGGAGAGAGAAAATTCAGGGCAGGCTGCTCCTAGGGCAAGACAGCAAAGCCTGGCACTAGGGAGGCTCCCTTTGTGGGAGTGTTACGTGATTGTTCATAAGGAGATGGGCAGGTGTTGCTAGTAACCACGTTCTGGGTGGCATTCTGGGTGCGTGGGCACAGCTGCACAAGCTTGTTCAAACATTGCATGTCTCATTAGCATCTTAAATCTCTACTCAGGGGTGTGTATTTTCCTATTACAATGGGCAAAGGGTCAGTTTGAGGACAGGCAAAATCAAAACGCACTTGCCCTCTAGAAGGGAAAGTCCCTACTGAAGATAGCTTTGCTTGAATGAGCTCAGTTGCAAGGTGAATGGTGAGGCTTATTGTATTGATTGTGCGGTCGCCAGGGTTGCTGCGTCCCAAGAACATGGTCACTTCCTTGACTACCTATCCTGCCTCACGTGATGAAAGAAGACTTGAATAAACAGAAAGCTAACCCATGTTTATGTACAGAAAGACAATATTGTTAAGATGTCAGTACCATCCAAAGCAATCTATAGATTTAATCCCTGTCAAAATTCCAAAAACCTTTTACTGCAAGAATGGAAAAGTCAATTTTCAAATGTATAGGGCGTTACAAGAGGGCCCAAATAGCCAAAACCACCTTGAAAAAGTTGGAGGGCTCACACTTCCCAATTTCAAAACTTTCTGCAGAGACACAGTAGCCAAATCAGTGTGGTTCTGATACCAGGATAGACATGTAGAACAAGGGAATAGAATTGACACTCCAGAAATAAACCCACACAGCTTTGGCTAGTTTATTTTTTGTGGATGTGTCAAGTCTGATCGATGACCTAAATATAGGCTAAATCCATAAAACTCTGAAGAAAATATAAAAACAAATCTCCATAAATGTGGATTTGGCAGTGGGTTCTTAGATATGACACCGAAAGTATAAATAATAACACATAGGTAAATTACATGTCATCACAATTTTTTAAAATGGTGCATTAAAGAACATTATCAAGAAAACGAAAAGAAAGCCAAAGAATAGGAAGAGGTATTTGCAAATTACATAATAAGGGTTATGAAGAACCTACTCAACAAAAAGACAAACATACACAGAGTCATGCAGAGTATATGAAGAGCTCACTCATTAAAAAAGAAACAATGAGAAAGCACTTAAATACACGTTTATTCCAAGAAGATACACAATGACCAGTAACACTTGAAGAGATGGTCAGCATCGTTGGTCATCAGGAAAATACAAATCAAAACCACAATGAGAATAATGAAATGATACATGTTACAGCATGAGTGAATCTTGAAAACATGTTATGCTAACTGAAATAAGCCAGATACAAATATGGTATGATTTAACTTACAGGAAATAGCTATACTAGGCAAAATCAAAGAAACA
This sequence comes from Ateles fusciceps, assembly GCA_036589455.1. Taxonomy (NCBI): domain Eukaryota; kingdom Metazoa; phylum Chordata; class Mammalia; order Primates; family Atelidae; genus Ateles; species Ateles fusciceps. The sequence continues at coordinate 2,287,436 of JAZHEH010003256.1, forward strand.
AAATGTAAATTAAAGGTCACCAGAGGCTGGAGGAACAGGAAATGGAGACTTATCACTTGTTACAGTGTTTCAGTTTGGGATGATAAAACATTTTAGAAAATATGGCTGGACGTGGTGGCTCATTCCTATAATCCCAGCACTTTGGGAGGCCGAGGCGGGCGGATCACCTGAGGTTGGGAGTTGGAGACCAGCGTGACCAACATGGAGAAACCCTGTCTCTACTAAAAACACAAAATTAGCCGGGCGTGGTGGCGCATACCTGTAATCCCAGTTATTCGGGAGGCTGAGGCAGGAGAATCACTTGAACCCAGGAGGCAGAGGTTGCAGTGAGCCGATATCGCGCCATTGAACTCCAGCCTGCCAGAGGGAAACTCCATCTCAAAAAAAGATTTAGAAAATAGATGGTGGTGATTGAAGGTTGCACAATATTGAATATACTTAATGCCACTGAGTTGTACACTTAAAAATGGTTAAAATGGCAAATTTTAACACACACAGAGACTGACACTACCAAGTATTGGTGAGGATATGCAGCAATCGAATTATCATAGACAACTAGCGGGAATATGAAATTATACGCCCACTTTGGAAAATAATTTGGCAATTTCTTTTTTTTTAAGACAGAGTCTCACTCTGTCACCCAGGCTGGAGTGCAGTGGCACTGTTTCAGCTATTTTTTTTTTTTCTTTTTTAAAATTTTTATTCGGTGTTAACTCCACAAGAAAACAAAAAAAAATCGGTTACTCTGGTGTACGTGAAATCAGAACAATACAACCACGGGGAAAAATCTCAGCCCAGGAATGGAAACTGATACTTCAGTGCTATGGATATGCAATGCGCTTCATACCATAGTGCGTTTCAGCGTTTGCCAACTTTTTAAAGATGCTTTTCTTTGTGATCATCCATTCACAAACTAAAAAAAACCACACTCTCATCTTTATTGCTGAAAGCCTCTGAGCTTCAGCTACTTAACTATGAAAACAAATAAATACACAATTTGTGAATCCCTTTGCTCACTTCGAATCCGTCCCATTGCCCTGTGGAAGGTGCTGCCTCTCCTCACCCGTGTCTGAGGAGGCACTGTTTCAGCTTACTGCAACTTCCACCTCCTAGGTTCAAGTGATTCTTCCTGCCTCAGTCTCCTGGGTGGCTGGGATTACAGGTGCCCGCCACCAGGCCTGGCTAATTTTTTGTATTTTTAGTAGAGATGGCGTTTTGCCATGTTGGCCAGACTGGTCTCAAACTCCCAGTCTCAGGTGATCTGCCTGCCTTGGCCTCCTAAAGTGCTGGGATTACAGGCATGAACCACCGCGTCCAGCCTACAGTTTCCTATAAAGCTAAATATGCATCTATTGCATGACCCAGCAATTCCACAGCTAGGTTTTTACCTAAGAGAGATGACAATGTGTCCACACAAATGTTCATAGCAGCTTTATATCCACAATAGCCAAAACATGGAAACACTCCAATATCCATCACCAATACAACAGACTACTTACTCTTCAGCAGTAAAAAAAGAACAATCTATGGATACATAAGTGACATAGAGGGATTTCAAAGTGATGATTCTGAGTGAAAGAAGCCACAAACAACAGAGGACACATCACATGTGTCCATTTATCTCAAGTTTCAGGAAATGCAAACTCATCCATAGCAACAGAAACAGATCAGTGTTTCTCTGAGGGGAGAAAGATGGAGGGAGGATGAATATACATCTTTCAAAACTCATTGAGTTACACACTTTATTTTTTCTTCTTTTTCACAGTCACTTGGATTTGGAGATTTGGATACTTTAAATGAATGCAGTTGTATACGTAAGTCATACCTCAATAAAGTTGTTAAGAATATGTTCGGACCGGGCGCAGTGGCTCACACCTGTAATCCCAGCACTTTGGGAGGCCAAGGCAGGTGGATCATCTGAGGTCAGGAGTTCAAGACCAGCCTGACCAATACGGTGAAACCCTGTCTTTACTAAAAATACAAAAAAAATTAACTGGGCATGGTGGTGCATGCCGGTAATCCCAGTTACTTGGGAGGCTGAGGCAGGAGAATCACTTAAACCCAGGAGGCAAAGGTTGCAGTGAGTTGACATCATGCCATTACACTCCAGCCTGGGCAACAAGAGCAAAACTCTCTCACTCTCTTTCTCTTTCTAATATATAACATATAAATATATTATATATTATATATAAATGTATAAAATATAATATATAATATATTTATATATTATATGTAAATATATATTATATATAATATATGTATTTATAATAAATTTATAAATATATAATAAATTTATTATAAATTATTTATAATAAATTATATAAATATATATTATATATGCATATAAAATATATATTATGTAATCTATAAATATATAATATATAAATATATACATTTATATATGTATAATCTTATATATATAAGATTATATATATAAAATCTCTCTCCCCATTATTAGATATATATATCATATATAATCTAGTATATTATATATATATATATATAATCAGTCTCCAAAGTACATATATATATATATTTGGAATATATATATGTTCAGTTTGTAGCCTTATGGGATCTCAAAGTAATATGATGGACAAGGGAACCTCAAGTATACGACAGAATACCTTATTTCCTTTCACTGTGTTTGCTTGGTTGGGTTAGAAAAATATTCTGGTGACCTCCAAGTACCAGCCCTCCTTTGTGGGAGTTAACTAACTACTCAGCTAGCTCCTTGCACAGTGTCGTGATCATCTTATTTTTACGTATTTCAGTCTTCATTCTCTTCACTGCTTGTAGATCCCTCTAGTTTCTTCTGAGATGCTGAGATGGCGATTTAAAACTATGCTTTTTTTCTACTTGATGTGGCTGTCCAAATTCCAAATCCAATCTAATTACAGAGTCTGTAAGGACAGCCTGATCTCCCTCTGGCCGGAATGCATTGATCAAAAGTGAGGTTTCATGATTTTATTGCTTTTCTTAATTGCCTTAGAGCAAGGGTCAGGAAGGACATAGGCACTTAGGGAGCAGAGGTAGCTGACATCATTCATCAGAATGACGACAGCCCATAAATGGCTCCTTCTTATTTTCCAAGTGCAAGGTTGGGGGTTGGCAAAATCTGTACTAAACAAAGAAGAAGAAAATCTTTACGTAAGCTTCCAAGTCTGCATAAGAACTTGGTCCTAAAGAGACTGTAAATGTAAATAATCTTCCCCCTACCTCTCCTCCCCACCTTCACTCCTACCATTTATCTATTTATTTATTTATTTATTTGATTCTTAAGCGGGAAAACCTAAATGACTGGGATAGGAATAGCAGTTTAGTCAACTCTGGAGAGGAGACTTTTGGCATACGTGATAGTTTTGTGGTCCGTGAGAGCCGGAGCGGGGAAGCGGTCCATGGGGTTGGGGTCTTGACGTGTCAGATCACATTGAGTAGGGGTGTAGCCTCCTCTGTGGACTCCAGTTTCCTCGTCTGTACAATTTCTAAGATAACTTCAAGCTTGAAAATCCTCTTATTCTTTGAATATCCAGAAGTATTCTACTTTCCACCACTGAGAAAGACAGCTTGAACGTCTACACTTGCTGGGTGCGTGTGATCACTGGAGTGGGTAGGACAGGAATTCTTTGAAGCTGTACATGAGGTCGGAGGTGGAATATGAAATGATCTGTAGAGTTCGAAGCACTCACTGTGCCCACCGCCCCCTTCTAAAGAGCCTGCCACAGATAGCGCCTTCTCAGTAAGGTGTGATGCTTTTTATTGCATCATCCTGCAAACCTAGCGCCTTCGCCGGATGCTCGCCTTGAAGCTTGAACCTGAAGAAGGACAGTGACTTGGATGAGAATGGGTTCTTCGCGGAGGGTTTGTCTCCAGAACATAGAATCAAGAAGTTTTGTGGAGAGTGTCTGCCCAAGCCAGTCATTTCTCAGATGATTTCAGTTTGGGGCCCGGAGTCTGTATCCAGCCCCGTTAGTCAGAGGAGCAGACGCTCGAGCTGTTGTCAGGGAAACAGCATAACGCTGAAGAGTCCAGAAGCAGCAGAACCCCTAGACGGCCAGAAAGGCTTGCTCTTGAGAGTCACCAGGAGCTATGACCCAAAGAACGTTCCCGCTCTGGAAGACCTGGCCCTGGGAGAATGACACCCCTTATTATAAGCACTCCTTACACAGGGATCTGGGAAAGTCTGTTCCCTGGCAACTGAGACCAGCAGCAGTACAGATCTTGTGTGGCAGCCTCGTCCGGCTCTTTAAAATTGTGTTATTTGGGAATTACTAGGCGGTGTTATTGCTCTGTTGTATCAGAGATGAAGCTGGGCTCTGAGGAGTTTCAGTGACTTAGTGAGAGCAACGCAGCTAATGACGGATTCTCCACGTCTAATTTGAGGAGTTGAACATCGCCATAGGGCATTCCTCCTGGGGCTACCGCTGCATCCTTCTCCTCTTCTATCGCTCGTTTGTGAACTAGAACTTTGTACCTTGGATCACTGTTTGGTTTTTTTCTTTTGTTCTTGTTGCTCAGGCTGGAGTGCAGTGTCTCGATCTCGGCTCACCGCAACCTCTGCCTCCTGGGTTCAAGCGATTATCCTGCCTCAGCCTCCTGAGTAGCTGGGATTACAGGCATGCTCCACCACGCCCAGGGACAGGATTCCTCCATGTTTGTCAGGCTGGTCTTGAACTCCTGATCTCAGGTGATCCTCCCGTCTCAGCCTCCCAAAGTGCTGGGATTATAGGTGTGAGCCACCGCGCCTGGCCTGGATCACTGTTACTCTGGGTCTTACGAATGGAAAAACACAACAGAGGCAGTTCCTCCGTATCTGCAAGCCACGGGCAGTGAGGCAGTTACCTTGGAGCTCTCCTGTCTTTGTGTGAGTTTCTCCAGGGGCGTCCTAGTAAGAAGGCAGAGGGCTTCCCTGGCAGACCTGTGTCTGTGCTGTGCCCAGGGCTGCCAGATAAAATCCAGGATGCTCAGCTATTGCACGAGACATGCTTGCACTGAAAATCATTTGTTTATCTTAAATTCAAACTTAATTGGGCATCCTATATTTTTGTCTGCTACATCTGGCAATTCTATCAGTGCCACACTGTATTATAGACACTGAAGACCACGGGAGACAGGGTCACCAGGGCCAGAGGAGCAGAGGGGGATCAGTCCCCAGAAGCAGCTTTCAGCCCCTATCGTCGCATTTCCTAAGCATCCCAGGATCTTGAGTCTGCAAACAGACGACATGGCGTCAGCACACTGTGAGAGCAGTGTGTCTGCAAAGCGGCAGAATGTGATCGCAGTGTGTTGGCATTTGTCGAATTAAAAACTCTGAGTCTGTAGAATTTAAACTGCTTTTAATCTTTCACAAAAGTGGGAATGTAATCATAGCTTAGAATGTGATGGGGAAAAAAGCAGTCCTCAACCTGAAGTCAGAAGTCTTCCAAATGTGGTTGTGTGTGCTGTTTGTCCGATCGTGTCAGCCACAGTGGTCCAAATTCACAGAACTGTGTGTCACGCCTGTTTTCAGATAGCACCGGGTCAAAACACAGTGATGAGACACGGCCTGTCATCGCCATTTTGTTTTGGCTCTTAGATCATCTCGTTTTTATTCTGGTCTTGTTCCAGATATGATGAGATTGCTGGCTTCACCTAGCCGACACTGGGAAAAGAGGTGGCACTTCCATTTGCCGTATTCCTAGGCTGAGCCTTCCATTGCCTCTGCTTTCCCCAGAAGCTGTTGGCCCCTCTGCCCTCTGCGGGACCAGCTCCTCTGCATGAGCGCTTTCGTCTTTGTTTGACCCTCTCCTCAGGACAGCAACTCCCACTTTGTGCTAAATGTCCTCACTCATAAACAGAAGTGCATTAGGGTTAGCCGTGGCCAAGATCCATCTGGTCTCTTCCCTTCTGTGTCGAGTGATGAATTGGCTGAAGGACAAGAGGGGAAGGGCCAGGCAGCCAGCGAGGAGGCCAGCACAGAACCACAGCCTCGTGTGTGTGCAATGCAGGAAGTGACCCAAGGCTCCTTGTGCAGAATGAGCTTCAGGGACCTGGGAAGCACCCTCCCCCTGCAGTCCCTTGGTCATCGAGGGAGGGAAAAGCAGGTTCTCACACAGGACACAACAAACATCATGTTTGCCTTCATGTTGGCAAAACATGCTGGATTTGTCCAAAGAACAAGCAAGTAGAATAGAGAAAAAGGACATGAGCACTCATTTTAGAAATAACGCTTTCTTATTTTTTGAGAAGGGTCTCTCTCTCTTGCCCAGGTTGGAGTGCAGCAGCGTGACCACGGCTCACTGCAGTCTCAACCTCCCAATGCACGCAGTGAGATAATGGCTTTTTTTTTTCTTTCAGACAGAGCCTCGCTCTGTTGCCCAGGCTGGAGTGCAGTGGCGCGATCTTGGCTCACTGCAACCTCCGCCAACCGGGTTCAAGCGATTCTTGTGTCTCAGCCTCCCAAGTAGCTAGGATTACAGGCATGTGCCACCATGCCCAGCTAATGTTTGTATTTTTAGTAGAGACGGGGTTTCACCATGTCGGCCAGGCTGGTCTCAAACTCTTAACTTCAAGTGATCTGCCCACCTGGACTTCCCAAAGTGCTGGGATTACCAGTGTGAGCCACCATGCCTGGCAGAGATAATGCATATTGATGAGTGTGTACACATATGTGTGTGTGTGTGTGTGTGTGTGTGTTTAGCTAGTTACTAGTCTGGCAGGCCATAAACACTTAAGAGATCAATAATTTAATAATAAACACAAATGGAAATGTTGCAAGCATAAAAGAACAAAAATCCGCAAATGGAGGCCTGGGAGAGGGCAGGTCTGGGGGAGATGGGCGCTCTCTGTCAGAAAAGCCTTCGCCAGCAGCCCCAAGGGGGATCTCCAGGGACCCTTCCACAGCAACCCTTCTGTGACCTCATGCGCTGATGGCTGTCTCAGCTCCAGGAGTGGAAGGCACAGCCGGCAGCCACTGTTATTTCTGCACTGCGTGTGGGGGTGGGGTCCCTCCTGTCCTCCTCTCCTACGCTAGTCCCGGTTGATTTCTAACGGTGTTGTATTTTCTCCCTACATCATTTTTCAATAGTGTTTTTGTTCTTCTGTGGGATACAGAAGACTTTTTTTTTTCTTATTCCAATAAGGGCAAGTAAACAAGTCAGAAGCCTCAGAAGACCTCAAGAGAGAAACCTAAGCCTTCAATTCCCGGTGCCTTTCTGAGACCCCAGCTTTTCTCGAGACTGAGTCTCTCTCTGTCACCAGGCTGGAGTGCAGTGGCACAATCTCGGCTCACTGCAACCTCTGCCTCCTGGGTTCCAGTGATTCTCCTTCCTCAGCCGCCCGAGTAGCTGGGATTACAGGAGTGCACCACCATGCCCAGCTAATTTTTTTTTTGTTGTTGTATTTTTAGTAGAGAAGGGTTTCAACATGTTGGCCAGGATGGTCTTGGTCTCCTGATCTCCTGATCCACCCGCCTCGGCCTCCCAAAGTGCTGGGATTACAGGTGGGAGCCACTGCCCTCAACCAGACCTCAGCTCTTGATTCACTTAATTTCAAGGAAGATTGGTTTATGACTATACCAATCTGAGTCAAAGACCCCTGGGAAGCACGTGGTCCACCAGAGGGGAGGGCTGGGCCCTGGGGCTGGAAAGGGCACAGAACCTGTCTTCAACAATTCCGTCTACATTTTCCAAAAGATTAAGCCGATTGGAAGCCAGTCATTGGAGAAGAGAGCTTTTGTCTTCCTTGGAGACATTTCTGAAATCTACAGAGAGTGATGAGGAAGTGAGGCACATTATTTTTCATCAGTTCCCACGAATTGCCCACGGAATGGTTGCCATGCCATCTTAGTGTACTCCTCTCTCCTGTGCTCTCTGAGTTGCCTGGGGCAGGCTGTGGCTGATCACTGAGGGTCAGCTGGGCCCTGCCCTTGAATATGGCACAAGGCGGGTGTGATGGAGCTGGCCTTCCTCACACTTATGAACCCTAGCAGCCTCCCCTTGTCCCTTGCCTGGGGACACTAATGCCATTGCAGGCAAAGTCTCAGCAGGGACCCCATAGACAGATGATAGATTGGTACCCAGGCGTCTTACAGGGTGGACCCCATGCTGGTGGGGTGGGGAGCCAGAGATAAGAGGCTTGAAAGAAGCAAAGGGAACTCTCAAAGCGATGCAGAGACGAGCCTGGCTTGCACCTGGAGAACTCCCAGCCAATCTGAGCTTGACTCCCCTCTCCTCTCCACCAATCAGATTGCACTACCACCTCCTCCTAATTTCCCCACCAGTCAGAACCAGGTTCCCCTACCCTCTCCACCAATCAGCGCTGTACACAAAAAATCTTATCAAACCCCACATGGGTTCACACCCCTCTGGTATCTCTGTGGTTGGTAAGTCTCTGCAAGGCAAGCTGGGTCTCCAAGTCTTTATTGTTACGTTTCCATTGTTTGGAGGCAGAAGGGGAGCCGGGAGAGCCCAGAATCCAGGCCCCTTTCTTCTCTGAAAACCTTGAAAATTGTTTCTGCATATGTAAAAACTAAGAAGTTTAGTAGACAGGCGTCGTAAGCCAGCGGTGATATGTGGGTCGCCACGCTAATCACATGGCTAGGCTGCACTGATACAAATGTACCAAACCAATAAATTGCCAACAGAATGGCTGACGTGCCATTTTAATGTATGTCACCTCTGTATTCGGTGAGCACAGTGACGTGCAGCCAGAGCCCCCCTCGAGGAAGGACTTGTCGCCTCAGCTGCTGGGGTGCCATGGGCGCTGCCCTGACTGTGGTGAGATTAGTGGGTGACCTAGCACCAGGTGTAGCAGTTGGGCTGTAATGATCCCTAGAGACAGTCGCTCAAGCTACCTCTGCGAATTTGTTTCATAAATAAGCTCCACGGCAAATTCGCACTGTTTTTCCCCAAATAAGCAATTCCAAAGGCGGGGCCCTGACTGAGAGCTTGCGCCTCTGCATGCCGCCTCTAGGCTTTGGGAACTGCCTTAGCTTCCCAGGGCTGCTCTTCAAGACCACATTCCTCCCCGGAGTAGCCCTGTCAACATCCAGTAATGGATGAAAGCGGAGTATGCACACCTGGCTGTAGCTGTCTCAGCCCAGTCGGGAAACTCTGAAGAGCATTCTAGCTCCAAAGATTCCCGCGGGTTGGCTGGGGCTGTCCTTGGGCCTGTTCTACAGCCCAGCCCATCCGCCTGCCCACACCTGCTCCTGCCTCCTCTCTTACACAGGTGTGGATCTGAGGGCACTCCTGCACGCTAAACTCGGAGTCAGCTTCCCAGGGAAACCAGCCTGCAAGGAAACCATGCCAGTTCTCTGCTCTGCGCTAGTTTTATCTCCCTTGCAGAGCTGCCTTCAGAATCTGGACAAAGATGTTGGTCTGTTTATAAAATTTCTTTCTTTTCTTTTCTTTCTTTCTTCTTTCTCTTTCTTTCTGCTTTCTTTCTTTCTTTCTTTTTTTTTTTTTGAGACAAAGTTGCACTCTGTCACCCAGGCCAGAGTGCAGAGACATGATCTCGGCTCTCTGTAGCCTCTGCCTCCTAGGTTCAAGTGATTCTCGTGCCTCAGCCTCCCAGTAGCTGGGACTACAGGCACGTGCCACCACACCCGGCTATTTTTTTCTTTTTTTTTTTTTTATATTTTTAGTAGGGACAGGCTTTCACCATGTTGGCCAGGCTGGTCTTGAACTCCTGACCTCAAGTGACCCGCCTGCTTCAGCCTCCCAAAGTGCTGGGATTACAGACATAAGCCACCGTGCCCAGCCTAATTTGTAAAGTTTCTGTTGGTCAAAGCTGGCTGAAATGTGATAGACATCCTCAGAAGGCAAGGTCATCTTCTAAGAAAGACGTTCAAAGAAACACTGACTATTGGAAAGATAAAGAATGGGTGAAGGGGTGGAATCAGGAATCCTGAGGGTAGACGGACTGGATGTCCTCCAGGGTCCAATCCTACATCAAGATCTTAATATCACAGGATTTATTGTATCCCAGATAGCTAGTACCCTTCAGCATACATCCAGCCCAGAGTTATTAGAAAAGAGCACATTTATAATTTAACTGCATACAGGGTTGGCCAACTCTTTTTTTTTTGGAGACAGGGTCTACAAAGCAGAGTATGAAGACCTGGCCATCTCAGCCCAAACCAGGAAACTCTGAAGTCACCCAGGCTGGAGTCTGGTGGTGCTGTCATGGTTCACTGCAGCCTCAACCTCCTGGGCTCCAGCAATCCTCCTGCCTCAGCCTCCTGAGCATCAATCACCATGCCTGGTTAATTTTCATATTTTTTGTAGAGGCAGGGTTTCACCATGTTGCCCAGGCTGGTCTTGAAGTCCTGGGCTCAAGAGATCCACCCACCTCAGCCTCCCAAAGTGCTGGGATTATAGGCATGAGCCACCACCCCAGCCAGCAAGGTTAAATTTAAAGGAGCAATGAAGCTGGGGGCCGTGGTATGCAACTGTTACCCCCAGGTACTTGGGGGGCTAAGGCAGAGGATCATTTGAGGCCAGCCTGGGCAACATAGCAAGACCCCATCTCTTTAAAAAGAAAAAAAAAGGTATGGGGGGGTGCCAGGCATGGGGGCTCATGTCTGTAATCCCAGTACTTTGGGAGGCTGAGGCAGGTGGATCACTTGAGGTCTACAGGAGTTCAAGACCAGCCTGACCAACATGGCAAAACCTGTCTCTACTAAAAATACAAAAATTAGCCAGGCATGGTGGTGAGTGCCTGTAATCCCGGCTACTTGAGAGAGAGTCACCTGAACCTGGGAGGTGGAGGTTGCAGTAAGCAGAAATCATACCACTGCACTCCAACCTGGGCAACAGAGCAAGACTCCATCTCTAAACAAATAAATAAATGGAGTAATCATACAGTTATAGAATTGTAACTGCTAAGGAAGCAAGGTAGTGGCCTGTTAAAATAATACTGCCTTCCTAAATCTAGCAGCTATGAAAATATCCATTCTATTATATTCGCTGTACTTAATCTAGGTAACCTTAACATTGGCCGGAAGTAGACAGAGTACACACACATGTGTATATTCACACATGATGTATGTTCACATACCCAAGAGACAAGGAGAGTTACCAGAATGAATAGGATAACTGTATTTTCTGGGGACAGTATTTAAGTAGCTCCATGGATCACCCTGGGCAACATAGGGAGATCCTGTCTCTACAAAAGTTTTTTTCTTTTTTTCTTGTCTATAAAGAAAATTGCTTCTTCTGAGTCTCTACAAAAATTTTAAAAAATTAGCCAGGGATGGGGGCATGCAGCTATGGTCCCAGCTACTTGGGAGGCTGAGGTGGGAGAATCACTTGAGTCCAGGAGTTTGAGGCTGCAGTGAGCTATGATCACGCCACTGCCCTCCAACCTGGGCAACAGAACAAGACTCTGTGTCTAAAATAAGCACAATAATAGTTCAAAATAAAGGTCTAGCTGTACAATAATATTTACAGCAGTATCTATTTGTTATGGAGAGAAAGGTGGAAAACCCAAGTGTCTAATGAATAAAGAAAGGTTACAGCCAGGCTCAGTGGCTCACGTCTGTGATCCCAGCACTTCGGCATCACCATGTATTAGCTTCTGGTGGCTCTTATCAGCATGTTCATAACTGTTACCAGCATCTCGAGGTTAAGTCTTTGTTTTTATTCAGCAGGCTGGAAACACTCTTTGTAGAATCTACGAAGGGACATTTCGAAGCCCATTGAGGCATATAGTGAAAAAATCAATTATCCTGCGACAAAAACTAGAAACAAGCTGTCTCTGAAAACTCTGATAGTATGTAAGTATCCCCAGAAAATAGTTTTGTTTTTTTTTTCAAAAAAGACTACTATGATGGCTTTGCCTCTTTTATATACTTGACATTCATTTTTTCATCCATTCAAACAATATTCACTGGTTTCCAATTACAGGAAAAGTGTTAAGTGTTGTGCTCATTGATTTGGGAAGAATGTATCAAACAAGCCACAACCCCGCCCCCTAAAGAGGAAACATTTGGGTTAGACATGTAAGCTGTGCTGTGGCCACTTCGATGTCACAAAGCCTGCTACATCATCCCAAGGATTCAGCTCATGCCCAGCTCCATCTCGGGCCAGCTACGTGACCATGGACAAGTCAGTCAACTCTCTAAGCTCCTGTTTCCTCATTATGACATGCGGATAATACTAATGACATTTACCTTATTCGGTTGGCATCACCATGTGTTAGCTTGTGGAAGCGTTTGCCTTATTTTCATAACTGTTATCAGCATTCTCCAAAGCCACCTTGAATTGGTATGCAATCTAAGTCACAGGATCATGTTTTCCTGGCACCTGCATTGCCGCCTTCCAATCAGATGGCAGCCTTAAGCCATTCTGTGTAGAACTCTGACTGCTGAGTTCCCAGTGTGGTGGCTGAGGCTGCACACGTGTGAATTCCAGGCTCTGCACTGCCCCTGATGGACAGTCCCCGGAAGGAAATGATCCCTTAGCCAAGCGTGGTAGTGTGTGCCTGTAGTCTCAGCTACTCAGGAGGCTGAGGTGATGGATGGCTTGAGCCCGGGAGGCGGAGGTTACAGCGAGCCGTGATCATGCCACTGCACTCCAGCCTGGGCAAGAGAGCAGCAGTGTGATGGACTCCAAGATGAGAGATGGCACAACAGAAAGACACTCCTAATGCCATCGCACACCCGTTTTTTGGGACAGGGTCTGCCTCTGTCACCCAGGCTGGAGTGCAGTGGCACAGTCACAGCTCACTACAGCCTCGACCCCCAGGGCTCAAAAGATCCTCCTGCCTCAGCCTCCCAAGTAGCTGGGACTACCAGCACATGCCAGCTAATTTTGTTTAGTTTTTGTAGAGGTGGGGTCTCACTCTGTCACTCAGACTGGAGTGCGGTGGTATGATCGTAGTTTACTGCAATCTCAGCTTCCTGGGCTCAGGTGATCCTCCCGCCTTAGCCTCCTGAGTAGCTGGGACTACAGGCGTGTGCTGCCGCATCTGGCTTATTTTTTTTTTTTTAATTTTTGGTGCAGCTGGAGTCTCCCTTTGCTACCCAGGCTGGTCTCCAACTCCTGGGCTCAAGTGATCCTCCTGACTCAGCCTCCCAAAGTGCTGGGAGTAGGGCATGAGCCACCACGCCCGGCTCAAGGCCATGTTTGAGTTTCCAAATATTTTCAGACCAGTTTTCATCCTTCCACCTGTATTGTGGAAGAAAGTTTTAAAACATGAAAAAATAAATTTAAAAATTAGAATTAAATAGGAAATTTAAAAAGTAAAAAAAAGGTATTTAATATCGCTTTGATAATTGACTCAATAATGAATCTTTTTTTCCCCTTACCTAACCCAGGTCGATTTAGGCCTCTGTCTCTGGCAACTGAAAGAGACTTAACAAAACGTCTCACAGAGCCCCAAAGCCGATGCTTGAGGCACTGCCAGATCCTGTGTAGCCGGAAAACAGAACCAGAAACATGTCCAAGCCAGGCAGAGGAAAACCTCAGGCCTGCTTATCCAGGTTCAAGACACTTTCCTTAAAAAAAAAAAAAGTGCTCCTATCAGAACAAGTCCAGATTCTCCTCTGAGTGTCAGAGCTAAGATCGGATGCCTCTGCTGGTTTCCATGACAACCGCCAGCAGCTACAGTCATGCTGAACCAAGAACCAGAGGATTCGGCGATTTTACCTCGATTCTGTGGTCGGATTATTGCCAATTTTAAAAGGAAATGCGCGGTCAGCCCCTGCCTGTCTTGTGTCCTCAGTTTTCCCTTGAAAGGCGGTGGCTTCAGGGGCGGCCGCGCAGGGCTCCCGTCTCGGCCTCCTAAGCTGCTGTTCTTCTCAGATGACCTTCTTCTGGCCCTGGTGGGATCACCTGCGACCTCGTTCCAGCTCCGCAGGTCGTGCTGCGGTGATTCCTGGGGGTAACTGCTAAAATAGCTCTCTGATTTGCTTCAGAAACAGGCTCCGTGGCAGGCTCATGTCATTTTTTTTTCCCAAAGAGGAGTCCAGAGACCAGGCCTTCACGGGGCGCTCGCTCCTCTGCCTCTAGGGTCAAAGGCTGTGGGTTTAGGGGTTGGGACAGGGGACACAGAGACATCTGTCTCTCGGGGAACACCAAGTTTAGCCCCCAGACCCGCTAGGGACTCTCACATTCTCCTCGCCCCGCTGTGTCCTCCCTGGGAAACCCCTTCCAGGAGGGCTGCACGCAGTGGTGGCGCCGCTGCATGAGGCGCAGCCGTGCCTGGACACAGACCTGCAGATGCGCAGGCTGGAGAACCACGAGCTTTCCAGCACATTAGAACCTGTGACAGGAGAGTGTCTACCGCCTGAGGGCCAGGCGTGAGGTTTCTACCCACCGTATTCACCTGCTTAGGTGGGGTGGTGCCCACTTCATCCTAGAGGCCCTTCTTTCTCCTCCCTCCCTCCCCTCCCTCCCTCCCTCCTTCCCTTCTCTCCCCTCCCTCCCTCCTTCCTCCCTCCCTTCCCTCACTTCTTTCCTTCCTTCCTTCCCTCCCCCCCCCCTCCCTTCCTTCCTTCCTTTCTTCCTTCTCTTCCCTCCCTCCCTTCCTCCCTCTCTTCTTTCCTTCCTTCGCTTCTTTCCTTCCTTCCTTCCCTCCCCTCCTTCCTTCCCTCCCTCCCTTCCTTCCTTCCTTTCTTCCTTCTCTTCCCTCCCTCCCTTCCTCCCTCTCTTCTTTCCTTCCTTTGCTTCTTTCCTTCCTTCCTTCCCTCCCCCTCCTTCCTTCCCTCCCTCCCTTCCTTCCTTCCTTTCTTCCTTCTCTTCCCCCTCCCTTCCTCCCTCTCTTCTTTCCTTCCTTTGCTTCTTTCCTTCCTTCCTTCCCTCCCCCTCCTTCCTTCCCCCTTCCTTCCTTTCTTCCTTCTCTTCCCTCCCTCCCTTCCTCCCTCTCTTCTTTCCTTCCTTCCTTCCCTCCCCTCCTTCCTCCCTCCCTCCCTCCCTCCCTCCCTCCCTTCTGGTGCTTCCTTCCTTCCCTCCCCTCCCCTCCCTTCCTTCCCTCCCTCCGTCCCTCCTTCACTCTTTTCCTTCCTTCCTTCCCTCCCCCTCCCTCCCTTCCTTCCTTTCTTCCTTCTCTTCCCTCCCTCTCTTCTTCCTTCCTTCACTTCTTTCCTTCCTTCCTTCCCTCCCCTCCCTCCCTCCCTCCCTCCCTTCCTTCCTTCCTTCCTTCCAACAAATGTAGTCACCATCTGTATAAACACGAGACGGATTTGGGGTTTAGATCCTCTACACCACCTGGCTATCTCAGAGGACAGAGACCTCGAGTGTGCAGGGTGAGCCCTTCCCCAGTCCCCCTCGCACAACTGCTGTGGGCTGCTGTCTCCCTCAGGACCCAGGAGGTCCCGCCTCACACAGGCGCAGGCACCTGTTCCCAGCCGAGGCAATCAGAACCCACCCCGGGATTTTTTTCATCCTTGAAAAATTAGCCAGGTGTGGTGGCGGGCGCCTGCAGTCTCAGCTACTCGGGAGGCTGAGGCAGGAGGATCTCTTGAACCCGGGAGGTGGAGGTTGTAATGAGCTGAGATCGCACCACTGCCCTCCAGCCTGGGCGACAGAGTGAGACTCCGTCTCAAAAAAAAAAAGGAAGAAAAATAGAAGGCGACACAGTCCGAGTGAAGCGGCCCTGGTGCTCGGCATGGAGACTGTGCATTCCAGGCTTGCTGTGCGCTGGGCATGGTGCCAGGCAACAGGATCCGTGACCCTGTGAAACTTGAACTCTTGCTGTGGAGACAAGGCAACAAGCCTAACATTAGTAAGCAAATCAAGGCAGGACACACGGCTGGACTGTTCTGGTAGCAAGTGTAATTCAGCCCCCATCACGCTGTAGCTCCTGGATTGAAAACACCACCTTATTTAAGTTTTCATTAATTTTATAAGATAGACAGTGTATACTTATGTAAGGCAGGCAGAAACTCTGACTCAGGGAGATCCAGTGACTCCCAGGGACACACAATTAGTAAGTGGGTGGGCCAGAACTTCAGCACAGCCTCCTGGCTCTTAAACCCTGCCAGAACACGTTCTCCCAAATAAAAGCAAGCAGCATCAATTTCATTTCATTTCTTTCTTTCTTTCTTTTTTTGAGACAGGATCTCTCTCTGTTGCCCAGACTGGAGTGCAGTGGTACAATTATAGCTCACTGCAGCCTTGAACTCCTGGGCTTAAGTGAACCTCCCACCTCAGCCTCCCAAGTATTTGGGACGACACGTGTGTGCCACCATGCCTGGCTAATTTAAAAAAATTTTTTTGTAGAGATGGGGTCTCACTGTGTTGCCCAGGCTGGTCTCAGACTCCTGGCCTCAAGGGATTTTCCTGCCTCAGCATCTCAAAGTGCTGGGATGATGGGCATAAGTCACCATGCCCAGCCCATCAGTCTCATTTTCTACAAGAGGAAGCAGGAGGTCAGAGAGGTCAAGGGACTTGTCAGGGGCACTGGATATAGCTGGCAGAGCTGGGAGTTAGGAGCAGGCCTGTCCATCTCACGATCTCAGGCATCCTCCATGCCTCTTACAGCCTGTGCTGGGCACCTTTCCTTCCACCAGGCGAGGGAGCACGCTCGTGGCATGAAGTGGGCATCTTAGCTGCTGCGTTCAATTTGGTGAAGGAGTTGGGATTGGCCGCACCTGTGGCAGAGGTCCTTGCAGAGCTGCCCTGGGCCCCTGGAGCTTATTTTACAGATAAAGAAGCTGAGACCCCCAGGGACGCTCTTTCTAGTCCAGCCTCCTCACTGTCAGTCACACCCGTCTGCCTCGGCCTGGTTGCCCCGCACCTGCAGACCCCCTCTGCTCCCCCGTCCCTATAGTCAGGCTCTCCTAGGCGACCCACCTACTCCCCAAGACCTAGGCTGCTCAGTGGAGCCTCTCCAGCTCCACGTGGGGGCCTGGGAGCTACTGAGAGCGGCTTTTCTTGATTTTGTTTTTGTCTTGTTTTGTTTTGAGACAGAGTCTTGCTCTGTCGCCAGGCTGGAGTGCAGTGCCGCCATCTCACTGCAGCCTCCACCTCCTGGGTTCAGTCTGTTTTTCCTGCCTCAGCCTCCCAAGTAGCTGGGATTATAGGTGTGCGTCACTGGCCTGGCCAGGAGAGTGTTTTGTTCTTGCTGCCCAGGCTGGAGGGCAGTGGAGTGATCTCAGCTCACTGCAACCTCCACCCCCCCAGGTTCAAGCAATTCTCCTACCTCAGCCTCCCAAGTAGCTGGGATTACAGGCACCTGCCACTGCGCCGGCTAATTCTTGTATTTTTAGTAGAGACAGGGTTTCACCACCTTGGTCAGGCTGGTCTTGAACTCCTGACCTCGTGATCCACCCACCCCGGTCTCCCAAAGCGCTGGGATCACAGGCATGAGCCATCGCGCCCGGCCAGGAGAGTGTTTTTAAGTGTTCAGGTACTATACCAGCGAACATGTGTCATTTTCCATTTCTTGGCTCCCGGTGGCACTCAGTCGATGTTTGCTGTAGCGATGGGAGAATCAGTGAATAAGCCAGAGCGCTGGCAGCCGGGAGAGGATCCTGCTGAGGACTCGAACCAGCGGCGCGCCTCTTGTCCGCAGCGTGGAGGAACGAGCCTCGGCTTTGGCCTTAGCTCAGCAGCGCCGCCTCGTGGTTTCCATAAGGAACAGCACCATGCAGGGCTCGGGAGCCCCGGCCTGAGGTGAGTAAAAGGCGTGTGGGTGGCGAGGGCTCAGCAGCGCCGCCTCGTGGTTTCCACAGGGAACAGCACCATGCAGGGCTCGGGAGCCCCGGCCTGAGGTGAGTAAAAGGCGTGTGGGTGGCGAGGGGCTCAGCAGCGCCGCCTCGTGGTTTCCACAGGGAACAGCACCATGCGGGGCTCCGGGCCCTGGCCTGGGGTAAGGCGTGTGGGTGGCGAGGGGCTCAGCAGCGCCGCCCCGTGGTCTTCCACAGGGAACAGCACCATGCGGGGCTCCGGGGCCCTGGCCTGGGGGAAAGGCGTGTGGGTGGCGAGGGGCTCAGCAGCGCCGCCTCGTGGTTTCCACAGGGAACAGCACCATGTGGGGCTCCGGGCCCTGGCCTGGGGTAAAGGCGTGTGGGTGGCGAGGGGCTCAGCAGCGCCGCCTCGTGGTTTCCACAGGGAACAGCACCATGTGGGGCTCCGGGGCCCTGGCCTGGGGTAAAGGCGTGTGGGTGGCGAGGGGCTCAGCAGCGCCGCCTCGTGGTTTCCACAGGGAACAGCACCATGCGGGGCTCCGGGGCCCTGGCCTAGGGGTAAAGGCGTGTGGGTGGCGAGGGGCTCAGCAGCGCCGCCTCGTGGTTTCCATTCCAGGGGAACAGCACCATGTGGGGGCTCCGGGCCCTGGCCTGGGGTAAAGGCGTGTGGGTGGCGAGGGGCTCAGCAGCGCCGCCTCGTGGTTTCCACAGGGAACAGCACCATGCGGGGCTCGGGGGCCCCTGGCCTGGGGTGAGTAAAAGGCGTGTGGGTGGCGAGGGGCTCAGCAGCGCCGCCTCGTGGTTTCCACAGGGAACAGCACCATGCGGGGCTCGGGGGCCCCTGGCCTGGGGTGAGTAAAAGGCGTGTGGGTGGCGAGGGGGCGCCTGCGGGGGAGGAGTCCCAGTATCTTGCCTGTCAGCTTTATGGAGGGGCCCAAACTCGCTGGAGGAAAATAATGCTGACAGATGGCCCAAAAGATTTTCCCCACATCCGGTGGGAATGGGAAGGATCCTGTCAAAAATCCAAATGGAAATGATACGACCAGGAAGCCTTGCTGTCCCTATAGACTGATGAGACCCTTTCCCATCTGGCATGAGTAACGCTCACCGCTGCGGTCCCACACCGGGAGCCCTGCCTGGCTTCACCTGCCCGACACCCCTCGGAGTCAGCAGAGGCGCAGGGGAGGGCTCCGGCCCACAGAGTGTGACCCTGCAGCTGCAGGGGAAGGGAGAGAAATAAGCCACCTTCTCTCCAGAAAGCTGAGCAGCCCAGGACGCCGCTCGGGAAAGCACCTTTCTGATCCAGCCGGGAAGTCAGTGCCTTCTTTCTGCCCCTGCGAATCAAGCTGTCTCAGCCACACCCGAATCCAATCGGTATTCACAGTCCAACTATCACATGTTTATTAGGGGCATTTTGTTGTTGGTTTTGGGGTTTCTCTCTCTTTAAGAGATGAGGTCTCGCTCTGCGATCCTCCCACCTCAGCCTCCTGAGTACCTGGGACCACAGGCACGTGCCACCATGCCTGGCTCTCTTATCCTTATTTAATTCCTGTATACAAATAGGTATTAGCAGTGTAATTCGGATGGCTTAGGTCTCAAGAGAGCTAGTAAATGCATTGCACAGGGCTTACCTAGATACTGCCACTGAACGTCAGTTTCCCTGCCTTGGTTCTAACGTGCATCCCAGGGTAGACAGAGGATTTTGCAGTAAACGGGTCTGGTAGAATTGTGCGAGCTGAGGAGAATGGCAGACGCCCTCATTACTGTGCCTACCCATAGGATGCTTCTGCTGGCTGTTCAGAACTCATCTTACCCAAAGGGCTAGATGATGGTGCAAATATTTCTTTTTTGTTTTTTTTGAGATGGAGTCTCGCTCTGTCACCCAAGCTGGAGTGCAGTGGCACAATCTCCGTTCAGTGCAACCTCTGCCTCCCGGGTTCAGGCAAGTCTCCTGCCTCAGCTTCCCGAGTAGCTGGAATTACAAGCACGTGCCACCACGCCCAGCTAAGTTTTGTATTTTTAGTAGAGATGGGGTTTCACCATGTTGGCCAGGCTGGTCTCGAACCCCTCGCCCACCTCAGCCTCCCAATATGCTGGGATTACAGGCATGAGACACCGTGCCTGGCTGCAATATTTCTTTACCGATCCCTTAGGTAACCCTTCACCTGTGTTTAGACCACCAAGGGTGGGCACCAGGAAGCCCCCTCTTCCTTTCCTACTCATTCGCTCTCCACTCTCCCAGCTTCCCTCCCACAGCCTTCTGCGTTCCATTTGCCCTGGACCCACAGATGCCTTGGAGGGGGAGCACCACGAAGGCAAACAATCCTCTTTCACACCAACATCCATTGTTCACGCCTGTAATCCTAGTACTTTGGGAGGCCGAGGCGGGTGGATCATGAGGTCAGGAGTTCGAGTCCAGCCTGGCCAAGATGGTGAAACCCTCTCTGTAGGGTTTTGATATACAAAAAAAAAAAAAAATTAGCCGGGTGTGGTGGCGGGCACCTGTAGTCTCAGCTACTTGGGAGGCTGAGACAGGAGAATTGCTTGAACCTGGGAGGCAGAGTTTGCGGTGAGCTGAGATTGCGCCATTGCACTCCAGCCTGGGCAACAAGAGTGAAACTCTGTCTCAGAAAAAAAAAAAAGGTAGAGTCCCTCTTTATCTTTTTTCACCTGCCTGGTTATGAGCATGGGTGGCTCTTCTGCCCCAAAGTGACCCCTAGCTCACTCAGAGGTCTTACTACGCTCTGCAAGCTCCTACACTCTCCCACCCTTCACCTGTCTGACCGCGTCTCCTCCTCTGTCCCTTCACCAATCTGCCTGACCTGCATGGCCTCCTCACCGTTCTCCAAATCATCGACACCACCTGAGGGCCTTTTATTAGCCTTATTGCATTCCTTTTTCTGGAGTGTTCTCCAAGATATCTACATAGGCAGTGGTCTCTCTCCCTCAGGGCTTCTCTTAAAGCCACCTTCTAGATGAGGCTGTTCCTGGCCATTCCACCTAAAAATTCACACGGAACCCCACCCTGACTACTCACATTGCCTCTGAAGAAAAAACCAGCTTTTCTTCTCTTTAGTACCACAGCCACTCAACACCAAAACCCCTCACCGCTAGATAGGGTGGGGGCTTTCCCCTGCACATCAGACCAGTTCTCCAGTGGACACCAACTGGATGTCACGAATTCAGTTTAGTGTGCCGTGATCTACCTGGAGATAGCATCAGGTTCCACAGGTTAGGGGATTGAGTCTCCCACTCCCTGTCCTATCCCTCCTCACTCTGCCTCTCACTTCAGATGTTAATTGCAAGCCCTAGGTTGTGCTCTGTGCTTCCGAACGACTGGCTGTAATTTGGGGTTCCCATACCCCCTCCCCGGGGTTGGGGAATTCGCTAGAGCAGCTCATAGAACATGTTACTTACACATGGATTACCCACTGATTGCTGATATGGTTTGGCTATGTCCCCACCCAAATCTCATCTTGAATTGTATACTCCCATAATTCCCACGTATTGTGGGAGCTACCTGGTGGGAGATAGTTAGATCATGGTGCAGTTTCTCCCTTACTGTTGTTGTGGTAGTGAATACTTCTCACGAGATCTGATGGTTTGATAAGGGGAAACCTGTTTTGCTTGGCTCTCTTGCCACCACCGTGTGAGAAGTGCCTTTCACCTTCCGCCATGATCGCGAGGCCTCCCTAGCCATGTGGAACTGTAAGTCCATTAAAGTCCTCCTCCTTTTGAAAATTGCCAGTCTCAGCAGCATGAAAAAAGACTAATACAGTACACTGGAACCAGAGGAGCGGGCACTGCTGAAAAGATACCCAAAAATGTGGAAGCAACTTAGGAACTGGGTAACAGGCAGGGTTGGCACAGTTTGGAGGACTCAGAAGTCAGGAAAATGTGGGAAAGTTGGGAACTCCCTAGAGATTTGTTGCATTATAAGCTTTGACCAAAATGCTGATAGTGACATGGACAGTTAAATCCAGGCTGAAGTGGTCTCAGATGGAGATGAGGAACTTGTTGGGAATCGGGGCGAAGGTGACTTCTATGTTTTAGCAAAGATACGGGCTGCATTTTGCCCTGCCCTAGAGATCTGTGGAACTTTGAACTTCAGAGAGAGATAATTTAGGATATTTGGTGGAAGAAATTTCTAAGCAGCGAAGCATTCAAGAGGTGGCTTGAGTGTTGTTAAATAAATTCAGTTTTATAAGGGAAACAGCATAAAGATTAGGAAAGCCTGCAGTCTGGCAATGCTATAGAAAAGAAAATCCCTTTTTCTGAGGAGACATTCAAGCCAGCTGTAGAAATTTGCATAAGTCACAAAGAACTGAATGTTAATCACCAGGACAATGGGGAAGATGTCTCCAGGATGCCTCAGAGGTCTTCACAGCAGCCCCTCCCATCACAGTCCTGGAGGCCCAGGAGGAAAAAGTACTCTCGTTTCAGGGCCCAGGGTCCCTGTCCATGTGCAGCCTAGGGACGTGACGCCCTGCATCCCAGTCACTCCAGCTGTGACTAAAAGGGGCCGAAGTACAGCTTCAGAGGAT
The DNA here is from genome assembly GCA_036589455.1 of Ateles fusciceps. Taxonomy (NCBI): domain Eukaryota; kingdom Metazoa; phylum Chordata; class Mammalia; order Primates; family Atelidae; genus Ateles; species Ateles fusciceps. Next base: position 2,309,591 of record JAZHEH010003256.1, read on the forward strand.
GCAAGCCCCAAGCCTTGGCAGCTTCTGTGTGGTGTTCAGCCTGTGGGTACATAGAAGTCAAGAATTGGGGTTTGAGACCCTCTGCCTAGATTTCAGAAGATGTACGGATACACCTGGATGTGCGGGCAGAAGTTTTGCTGCAGGGCAGGGCTCTCATGGAGAACCTCTGCTAAGGCACTGCAGAAGGGAAATGTGGGGTTGGAGCCCCCACGGAGTCCCCACTGGGGCACCACCTGGTGGAGCTGTGAGAGAGGGCCACCGTCCTCCAGACCCCAGAATGGTGGATCCACCAACAGCTTGCACCGTGTGCCTGGGAATGTTGCAGACACTCAATACCAGCCCATGAAAGCACCTGCAAAGCCACAGGCAGAGCTGCCCAGGACCATGGGAACCCACCTCCTGCAGCAGCGTGACCTGGATATGAGACATGGAGTCACAGGAGATCATTTTGGAGCTTTAAGATTTGATTGCCTGGTGGATTTTGGACTTACATGGGGCCTGTAGCCCCTTTTGGGGCCAATTTCTCCCATTTGGAATGACTATATTTACCTAATGCCTGCACCCCCACTGTATCTAGGAAGTCACTAACCTGCTTTTGGTTTTGCAGGCTCATAGGCAGAAGAGACTTGCCTTGTCTCAGATGAGACTTTGGACTGTGGACTTTAGACTTAATGCTGAAATGAGTTAAGACTTTGGGGGACTGTTGAGATGGCATGATTGTTTTTGAAAGGTGAGGCCATAAGATTTGAGAGGGGCCAGGGGCGGAATGAGATGGTTTGGCTGTGTCCGCACCCAAATCTCATCTTGAATTGTACTCCCGTAATTCCCGTGTGTTGTGGGAGATAATTGAATATGGGGGGCGGTTCCTCCCATACTGTCCTCGTGGGGGGTAAGTCGTGGGTGATCTGACGGTTTGATAAGGGGAAACCCATTGTTCTTGGCTCTCATTCTCTCTCGTGATGCCCCCATGTGAGAAGTGCCTTTTGCCTCTACCACAGTTGTGTGGCCTCCATAGCCACGTGGAACTGTAAATCCATTCAACCTCTTTTGTAAATTGCTGCGCAAGCTGACTCCTTCCCTCCCCTCTGATTGCTCTGCAGCTGCATTCCTGAGCCCCTACCTAGGTGCCACATCAAGGCTGCCAGGCGTGATTACAGCCATCCTGGCAGCTCGAGGGAGGACAGGGAAACAAATGTTGGTTATCCACACTTGTAAATTCCTATTTGACACATATCTGTAAAAAGATCCTGGTTTCTCTCTTTTTAAAAAAAGACTGCCACCACAAAAGTCACAGGATGATGTATTGTAGGTCTGTTGCAAGTTAACAAACTATCTCTGTGCCTGTTGCCAGCGGATAGACGATGTCAGTCCTGAAACTCCCTTATGCCCCTTTCACCCCATATAAACGCCTCGTTTTGTAAGCTGGGGGCTGCCTCCGCCGATGGTTACAGAGCAGCCGGGGGTTAATAAAACCTGCTTGCCTGACTTTGGGTCTGTTCTCCCTTTGTCTCAGCCACCCTTGCAAAAATCCCAAGAGACGTGGTTTCCAATCCTTACTCAGTGTAAATCTCATGAATTTGGGCTTGGTGGAGTTGGTTAAGTCCTTTAACCTTCATTTCTAATGTGACATTGAAATGTGTAACTGGAAGAGCTGTAAATATTTGTAAAGTGTCTGGCACATAGTTGGTGCAAAGTAAATATTGTTACTGTGAGTCCACTGGAAATGCAGAATGAATATTGTGTCTAACTGCCCATTCTGCCAGGAGACCGGTTGTGTGGTGTGGTTTCGAGTTTCCTAACAGGCAAGTGTTTCAAAATGTGGTCTTCGTAATACAGGCGCAAAGGTTGACTGAAGAGCTTGCTTTCACCAGAGCTTAATAAAATGAAGCCTCTACCTCTGGCCGAAACAGCAGTGTCTAGAATGAACTAATTTGCTTCCTAACATAGCAGGCACTGAGTTTCACACAAGGTTAATTTGTGTGTGTGTGTGTTTTAAAAGTATCATGCTCATTGAAAATTAAAGATAGCGGTATAAAAACAATACAGGGCTCTGTGGATGTGTGCTGGCCTCTTTTGGGCCTTGGCAGGAAGGTCACATTGTTTGGTGAAGACAAAGTCTTTTGAGACATTTCTGGTAAGACATTTTGCGCCTATTGGAAGATTAAATTATGTCTTGCTTCATAGGATAATGTCCTTACGTCTTTTTTTAATTTAGAAAGAGGTAAACTGGGAAAGATGATTCATGATTCTTCAGGTCACTATTTGAGGATGGTATAGCCTGACCAATTATACCACTTATATGATGATGTACATTAATTTCACAAGTGAATGTTATCACTGCTTAAATATATGTGTACGCTTTGCTAGATGTTTATAAAACATGGTCTTGTCATCAGGTCCTATTCTCTTTTTACCCACAAGAAAACCAAGAAATCAGAAGTTGAGTAACTTGCCTGTACCAAAGTGAATCATTGATGGGGGGAGTCAGGAAGAATACATTCCCTACTCTATTAAATCAATTTTTAATTTTTTGAAAGAGATTTTTGGCGGAGAGTGGTGGCTCATGCCTGAAATCCCAGCACTTTGGGAGGTTCAGGCCGGTGGATCACTTGAAGTCAGGAGTTCGAGACCAGCCTGGTCAACATGGTGAAACCCCGTCTCTACTAAAAATACAAAACTTAGCTGGGTGTGGTGGTGTGCACCTGGAATCCCAGCTAGTCGGGAGGCAGGAGAATTGCTTGAACCTGGGAGGCGGCAGTTGCAGTGAGCTGAGATTTCACCACGGCACTCCAGTCTGGGCAACAGAGAGACACTCCATCTCAAAAAATAAAAATGAAAAATAAAAATAAAAGAGATTGGCCAGGCATGGTGGCTCATGCCTGTAATCCCAGCACTTTGGGAGGCTGAGGCGGGCAGATCATTGGGGTCAGGAGATCAAGACCATCCTGGCTAACACAGTGAAACCCTGTCTCTACTAAAAATACAAAAAATTAGCTGGGAATGGTGGCATGCACCTGTAGTCCCAGCTACTCGGGAGGCTGAGGCATGAGAATCGCTTGAACTCAGGAAGTGGAGGTTGCAGTGAGCCGAGATAAGCCACTGCACTCCACCTGACAGAGAAGACTCCATCTAAAAAAAAAAAAAAAAGAGGGGTTTCATTTTGTTCCCCTCCCCCTTCCTTTTTTTTTTTTTCCTTTTCCTTTCCTCCTTTCCTTCCCCTCTTTCCCTTCTTTTTTCTTTTCTTTTTTTTTTTCCCCTTTCCTTTTTTTTCCCCCTTCCCTCTCCTTTTTCCTCTCTTTCTCCCCCCGACGGGGAGGGTAGGGCCGGGCGCCCCGGGGGGGTTAGGGGGGGGGGGTATGGGGTGAGGGGCTGGTGATAACTGGAGGCCTAATTGTGGATGGTTAGGAAAGAGAAGGGGCCGCGGCCGCTGCGTGGGCGGGGGGGGCGGAGGGGGAGCGAGCTGGGGGGGGGGGGGGGCCGCGGGGCGGGGGCTGGGGGGGGGGTGCCCCCTGGGCCCTATGGGGGCCTGGGTGGGGGGGCTTGCCCCCCCGGCTGGGCCAGGGGGAGGCCGGCGGGGCGGGGGGGGGGATGAGTGGGGAGGGGTAGGTGTTGGCTAGTCTGATGGTTGCTTTTGGGGTGGGTTGTTGGGAGGGCTATTTGGACGCCAGCTTGGGTGACACACTGAGACCCTGTCTCAAAAAATAGTGATAATAATAAAATAGACTGGAAAGAGCAGAGCGAGGCGGCTTAAGGTTGGTAAGTCAGAGCCGCGATGTTCCGGATTGAGGGCCTCGCGCCGAAGCTGGACACGGAGGAGATGAAACGGAAGATGCGCGAGGATGTGATCTCTTCCATACGGAACTTTCTCATCTACGTGGCCCTGCTGCGAGTCACTCCATTTATCTTAAAGAAATTGGACAGCATATGAAGATGGGAGATCACATATGAATGCATGATATGAAGAGCCTGGTTACAGTTTCTACTCTTCTCTGCAAGTGAATAGGCCCAGAAAGGTGTAAGAGACTCTTTGAATGGACATAAAATTTCTGCTTGTTAAGAACAAGTTCGGATCTGGTAACTCGACCTTCAAAGCTAAAATATAAAACTATCTGGGAAGTATGAAATCATGTCTCATGATCCTGGTATACCCTTATCCCTGTGACATTTGGCCTCTGACAATACTGGTATAATTGTAAATAATACCAAACTCCGTTTTTTAGCAAGTATTAAGGGAGCTATGTCTGAAATGGCACTGTCTTGTCAGTCATTTCTGTTTACCTTTTTCTTGTCCGGAATGTATTTGTGACGAATCCCTTAAAATTAGTTATGTTTTATGGAAATCAGCACACAACCACAATGACATTTAAGCACAGGATCATTAGTCTGTTTTTAATAAACTTATGGATTAAGAAAAAAAATAATATTAATAATAATAAAATAAAACGTGGCCGTACATGATGGAATTTCTGAATTGGATTAGCGACTTTCCCTGCTTTTTGTTTCTTTTTAGGGGCATTGTATTATCCACCAGAGATCAGCAAATAATTCAGGTTATCCAAAGTTGCAAACAAAACAAAACTCATGATTTTCATAGGCAAGCCCCGCACGACTTCTTCCCTTTACACGTAGCCATAGCTGCCGCACTGCTTCCTGAGCGTGACACTTTATCCCGTCTCATTTTCAGCTTTAAATGGACTTTTGGACTACCTGGCTCTTCCTTTACTTGTCTCTTTCTGATTTCCTCTGTGAAAGATAAACAAGGTGGAAGGACGGATGTAATCAGTAATTACTATTGCAATAGGACGAGTAGTCTAGCGTGACCTGAAGTCTACTTCTGAACTCAGTCTGTACAGAGGCGACTAGGCATTTGTTTTTCTTGGAGACAGTCTCCCTCTGTCACCCAGGCTGGAGTGCAGTGGTGCGATCTCAGCTCACTGCAACCTCTGTATCCTGGGTTCAAGCGATTCTCCTGCCTCAGGCTCCCGAGTAGCTGAGATTACAGGTTTGTGCCACCATGCCCGGCTAATTTTTGTATTTTTAGTAGAGACAGGGTTTCACCATGTTGGTCAGGCTGGTCTCGAACTCCTGACCTCAAGTGATCCGCCCGCCTCAGCCTCCCAAAGTGCTGGGATTACAAGCTTGAGCCACCGCATCTGGCCTAAATGAGTCCATTCTGTGTTGGTATAGAGGAAAACCTGAGACAGGTAATTTATGAAGAAAAGAGGTTTATTTGACGCATGGTTCTGCAGGCTATACGAGAAGCATGGGGCCAGCATCTGCTTCTGGTGAGGACCTCAGGAAGCTTACAATCAGGGCAGAAGGCGAAGAGGCAGCAAGCATGTCACATGGTGAGAGTTGGGGCAAGAGAGAGGAGGCAGTACCCGGCTGTTTGAAACAAGTAGCTCTCACATGAACTAACAGAGTGAGAACTCAAGAACTCACTTATTACTGCGGGGAGGGCACCAAGCCATGAGCCAACTGCCTCCCACTGGGCCCCACCTCCAACCCTGGGGATCACATTTCAGCATGAGGTTTGGAGGAGACAGACATTCAAACTATACTGGCGGAGGTGATCCACGGGAAACTCATCTGGGTTTGCTAACTAACTGGTGCTTATGGAAGTTAGGCACCTAGCCTCCCACAGAGGCTGGGAGACAGGGGCTCTGTCTTTAGCTGTTGGCTGGAAAAAGCAGTCAATCCTCGGGGCAGCTTTGAGCTTTCTCTCAGGCAGCTACGTTAAGAGTGGAGGTAGGGTCATGCTGGGGAAGGGGCCCTGAGCTGTTAGAAACCGTGTTAGTGTTTGTTCAAGTCTTTACAGGCCAAGGATGAGACTAGTGGATAACCGGGCTCAGAGGAGCCTGGCTAGAGTTTGGTCAAGGAGAGGATCTTGGTCACCTGGGAAACATTCACAGCTGATGTTGCAGGCATTCTTCTCTCTTCTCATGCTCCCAGTCTACCCTTCACCCTCCAGCTGCAGAAGACCCAGCTTTTGACTTTGCGAGGTGGTGGCTAACAGCCTGTCTATCAACCTTGTCTTCTTTTGGAGGAAGAGGGGGTTTTTCCTTTTTCTTGCCACTAACCCTGGTGCAGAAATCAAGCTGTCTGCTGGCCCCTTGGGAAAATGAATTCCTTGGAAAGCCTTTAGATGAAGAATTACTTCAAGAGGGCCAGACCTGGGGCTGCTCTACACAAAAGCAAATAGAAATCTGAGATTCCTGTCACCGTAAGTTGGTTTTGTCTGCTTTTGAGCTGTAGAGGAAAGGAATCACACAGATGTTCTCTGTTTGGCTTTCTGCTCAGATGAGTGTTTGCGGGATTCATTCATATTGTTGTGTGTTGTAATAGATAAAAAAGTTCCCTGCTAGCAGCAGGAACATGGCCTCAGTGTCAGGGCTCTCAACATGCAGATGGTATGGTGGGACCCCCACAGCTGCCCCTCAGGCCCTTCTGCAAGATCAGCCCCTGCTCCTTTAAAACATTTTATTATTAGAAAGGTAACAGTTACTGTAAAAAAAAAAAGTTTGAACAGTATAGGAAGGTAAAAAGTAGGAACCCCTTTCTCTTGTGTAAATTATACAAACCTACTTTCCAGTAATAATCTCCGTTATACTATTAACATTTATTGAGTAGTTACCATGCGTAAGGCATGTTTCTAAGCATTTTACAGTTAAGATTTATCATGTGTTAACATTTTGTGTGCATAAACATACATCCTTTTTGTCTTAAATATGCTCTTGTAATGCTAGGCAATTTATTTTCACTTACAATGTATCTTGGACAGTTTCCCATGCCACTAGACACATTGCTTTTGGAGACATAGCTCTGCTCTGTTGCCCAGGCTGCAGTGCAGTAATGTGCTCGTGATTTACTGTAACCTTTAACTCCTGCGCTCAAGCAATCTTCCCACCTCAGTCTCCCAAGTGGCTAGGACTACAGACGCACATCACCACAATGGATAATTAAAAAACAATTTTTTTTAAGAAATGGGGTCTTGCTACATAGCCCAGGTTGGTCTCAAACTTCTGATCTCAAGTGATCCTCCTGCCTTGGCCTCCCAAAGTGCTGAGATTGCAGGTGTGAGCCACTGTGCCTGGCCTACTTCCTTCTTTTGTTTTTACCAAGAACTACCTGAGAATAGTCATGCTTCATTCTTTATAGCTGTATAGTTTCTATTGAATGAATGAGATACCATGATTTATTTAATAATTCCTCTGATAAAGGACACTTCAGTCGTTGCTACTTTTTGTTATTACAAGCAATGCTGCAACGGCCATTATGTTAGTCCGTGTTTACAATGCTATAAAGGAATACCTGAGGCTGGTTAATTTATAAAGAAAAAAGGTTTGATTTTGCTCATGGCTCTACAGGAAGTACATAAAGCATAGCGCAGCATCTGCTTCCGGTGAGGCCTCAGGGGGCTTCCAGTCGCGGCAGAAGGTGAAGTGGAGCTGGCGTATCACATGTGAGACAGGGGAGCAACAGAGAAGATGAGTCAGGCTCTTTCAGCTACCAGCTCTTGTGTGAACTCATACAGAGAGAACTCACTCATTACCCTGCGGATGGCGTCAAGCCATTCACGAGGGATCCACCCCCATGACCCAAACATCTCCCGCCAGGCCCCACCTCCAACACTGGGGGTCACATTTCAACATGTGATTTGGAGGGGGCAAACATCCAAACCATAGCATTGACTATATAGACTATATATTAAAATATATATATATAATCTGTTTTTCTCACTCTGTCACCCAGGCTGGAGTGTAGTGGTGTGATCATAGCTCACTGTAACCTCCGTCTCCTAGGTTCAAGCAATCCTCCTGCCTCAGCCTCCCAAGTAGCTGGGAGTAAAGGTGCATGCTACTGTACCTGGCTGTGTGACACTATTTTTTGGTATTGTTTACTCCACTAGAATGTAAACTTCATGAGAGCAGGGGCTTTATTTGTTACCGTATCCCCCAGTACTTTATTCCTAGTGCCTAGTATATAGTCAAGTATTTAATAAATACTTGAATGCTTACTACTTTACACCCACCAGATGGACGAGAATGAAGTCTCAGAACAGCAAGTGCTGATGAGGATGTAAAGCAAGAGGATTCCTGTATCCTGCTGGGAGTGAAAATTAGTACATTTGCTTTAAAGAGCAATGAGATAACTCGAATGGGGACATTCTAGCACCAACCATTTTCATTCCTGACATACATTAGATATACTTTTGCACACGTGCTTTAGGAGAAATGAACAAGAATTTTATTGTAGCATTCTTTGTATTTTGTACAAAAGCATTATACAAAATTGTACAAAAGCATCGTAGAACTCGGCATATTTTCTCTCTCTCTCTCTCCACACACATATCACAGACATTATTTTTTTATTCTGAATCATTTGGGAATAAGTTTACAGCAACATGACCAAATAAGTTGCAGGATTAACATTTGCAAAATACTCAAAATATGCAAAACAGTACTATAATATTTACAAACACATACATATATAACAAGCAGAAAAGTAGGGACAGGAATGATAAACACTAACTCAGGCAAGTGGCCGCCGTGGGGACAGGAGAGGAAATGGGTTTAGGGAGGAATACCTGGAAGCCTCACTATCTGGAATATTTTTCTTACGCTGTGTTGAGGGTACATATTTGTTACTGGAAGCACCGTTTTTGCAAGACTAATATATTTTATAATTTTTAAAAGCATCCATCTGTTTTAAAAAATCAGGAATGGGCCGGGTGCAGTGGCTCGTAACTGTAATCCCAGCGCTTCGGGAGGCCGAGGTGGGTGGATCACCTGAGGTCAGGAGTTTGAGACCAGCCTAGCCAACATGGTGAATCTCTGTCTCTACTAAAAATACAAAAATTAACCGGGAGTTGGGGGTGCACGCCTGTGATCCCAGCTACTTGGGAGGCTGAGGCAGGAAAATGGCATGAACCCAAGAGGTGGGGCAGTGAGCTGAGATCTCGCCACTGCACTGCAGCCTGGGTGACAGAGTGAGACTCCGTCTCAAAAAATAATAAATAAAACAAATCAGGAATGGATGTTGCTTGATCAAATGTCTTCCTGGTGTTTATGAAAATAAAATGTATATAGAATAAATACCTGTTCCTCTCTCAGTTCTTCTATATCTAAGCCTTGTTAATTTATGTCAAGGCCAAATTCCTCTCTGAAGGCTTTTTCTTCACTTTCTGTACCAACTGCCCCACTCCCAGGGGTCCCTGGCATAGGCTGTTCACCGCTAGCCGGGTACACCACCAGGACAAGTGTCTTCTCTCGTTTCTTCTGCTCCACAGTCAGTTCTGCCCATGTGCTGCACACACGTACCGCAATTAAACAACTGATCCCAGTGAGGGAGGGCAAGGCGCTTGCTTACTAGCCCCTGCAATCCCAGGATCTGTCAGAGCCGGCCCGTCACAGGCTCTGGAAATGCTTGCTGCACAGCATTAAATGACACATTTGCACGTATCTGGGTCTAGAATTGCATGTTTTCCGATGGCCTCGTCTAACCTGCCATAAGACATGGCGGGGTTTTCTTTCTTGTATAACTTCCCTGACCTTGTACTTTGCAGCCTTGTTTATTCCTCTTTATTCCTCCAAGGGAGTGCCTCAAACTCCACCTGTTCACTTTCACAGGGACGTTATATTTCAGTTAAGGTCAGTGGTGGGCACTGTCTGGCCCCGCTGATTGCCCTGGGGATTTCGGGCAGGCATGCCCTCTGTCTCACAGCAGGCAGCCTCATTCTTTCCTTTTCCATAGGGGGTGCACCAGGTTGCCAAAACTGGACACCTCTGATATAACAAAAGCCAGGGCCAAGGATTGGAACCCATCAAGACTTGCCAGGGTCACCAGAACTTCCACAACTTCTTAGTGCCAGGGGGAGCTGCTGAGTAGGGTGTTCCACTCAGTGCTGGGCTTCGTGTAATTGATTACTCTGCCCTCGAATGGTTGGAGCACTTGGCAAGCAGTTACTTGCCAAGTTCTCTCTGTTTAATCTGCTTTCATACCATGTCCTGCTCAGAGTGCTTCTGCTCTGGGTAAATACGGAAGACACCACGTAGGCTAGATTCTCCTGCAGCTTTTGGTGCTGACACTACCAACACACAATTTTGACGAAAGAGCTTTTTGGACTTTATTTTTCTAGGAGAAGTAATTTCACCATTACTCCGCCTCAAATATACGCAACGTTATTAAAGTAAAATGTTAACTTTAGAACAGTTTTAGATCTGCAAAAAACACTAAAAGACAGTACAAAGCATTCCCCTGCACCCGTCATGAGTTTTCCCCCTCGTGAGCCCGCGTTCACCGTCCACGTCCCCCGGGCCTCGCAGACACCCCCTGGCGAATGTTCTCGGCGTGGGCCACCCCCCGGGTCATCCGCAGGTTTTGTCGCTCTCTCTTTGCGCAAGCCCCTCGTGCAACCAGAACAACCGCCTCCGCCTCCGGCTTCCAGCGGGGCTAGAGATGCAGCGCCAGGGGCGGCCAGAGCAGTGCGGGCCCCACGGCGGGACGGAGCCCTGGACCGCCGTCCGCGTCTGCCAGGCTTGGAAGGGGACTCGCAGCCAGAGCCACCGCCCGAGGCCGCCTCCCGGCCGCAGCCCGGGGAGAAAGCGGCTGCCGGGCGGCGATGGCGGCTCCCGCGCGAGGCGGCGTGGGCGTGGCGTGGGCGTGACGTGGCGTGGGCGTGGCGTGGGCGTGGCCCTGGCGTGGCCCTGGCGTGGCGGCGCGCGCGTCGTGAAGGGAGCGCGGCGCGCTGGCTGCGGCGACCGCGGCTCCCGCGCGAGGCGGCGTGGGCGTGGCCCTGCGTGGCGTGGGCGTGGCCTGGCGTGGCGGCGCGCGCGGCGTGAAGGGAGCGCGGCGCGCTGGCTGCGGCGACAGCGGCGGCCTTGACGGCGGCGGTTGCTGCGCCCGGTACTGCGGTCGCTGCCTGAGGCGCAGGCGCCGTGGACTCGGCCCGCCCCGGGCCTGGGCTCGCTGTGGACTCGTCATGGCGACCGGGGAGAGGCCTTTCCACCTGGTGGTGTTCGGCGCCTCTGGCTTCACCGGCCAGTTCGTGACCGAGGAGGTGGCCCGGGAGCAGGTGGACCCGGAGCGGAGCTCCCGCCTGCCCTGGGCCGTGGCGGGCCGCTCCCGGGAGAAGCTGCAGCGAGTGCTGGAGAAGGCGGCCCTGAAGCTGGGTAAAGGCGCGGCGTGGGACGGGGCTGCGGCCGGGACCCCGCCGCGCCCAAACCAGCGTGTCTCCCGCAGGGGGGCGCCCTCCGCGTCCCCGAGCCCTGCTGGAGGACAGGAAGAGGAGAGCGAGGGCTGTTTCAAGTCCTCCATGGCTTTGTTCCACCTCCTTAACAGAAAACAGTGTGTGTCTGTGTGTGTCGGCGCGGGCCGCCCCTGGGTCATCCGCAGCTTTTTCTCGCACTCTCTGCGCAACCCCTTCGTGCAACCAGAACAACTGGCTTCCGCCTCCGCCTCCGCCTCCAGCAGGGCCAGCAGATGCGGCGCCTGGGGCGGCCACAGCTACACACACACACACACATACATATACACGTATATATTGTGTGTGTGTGTGTATATATATATATATAATTTTTTAATATATACATTTTTTCCTCCTCTTTCCCGGTTTTGAATTTCTGCCTCAGTTTGGGGAGTTCCCCCTGGCGAAATGGTCAGAAACTTGAGTTGTCCCTCTCTTTGCTCCATCCTGCCCCGCAGCAGGGGCACCTGTTGAGTCTGGGGGTCGGGGGGTGGTTCTCCATATGTGGTCGCAGAGGAGAGGAGGATTTTGGTTTCTTGGAGATGGGAGTCTCCCCTTTGCCTTGTGTTTGGAGGATGGGATGGCAAGCTTAAGAGTTGTATGTACTGACAGTGGCTTTTGTGGCTCTCCTGCTTTAGTTTAGTTTTAGTTTATTGTTTTGTGTGTAGGAATACTCTAGGCAGTCTTCCTCTTCATAAAATAAAATAAAAATTTTGTCTTTCTGGTTTAGACGCTTGCTTATTCTCTAAGCATTCAGGTCGCATATATTTGTTGAGTGACCTGGTCCATGCTAGGTCCTGTCCTGAGTTTGGGGTTGCAGATGGGACAGAGAGGAGACAGACACACGGACCCTGTTGCCTTCAGGGCTGGGGAGACATCTAACTTAGGAGTCTGTAGCCTTTAGATTTGGCTATTAACTCCCCGCCCTAGATTTCCCTTGTACAAACACCTGCTAGCGTTCTGGAACTAATCCGTTCTCTCTGTTTAATCTGCTTTCATACCATGTCCTGCTCAGAGTGCTTCTGTTCTGGGTAAATACGGAAGACACCACGTAGGCTAGATTCTCCTGCAGCTTTTGGTGCTGACACTACCAACACATAATTTTGATGAAAGAGCTTTTTGGACTTTATTTTTCTAGGAGAAGTAATTTCAGCATTAAAATACATGCTTCCATTTCTTTTTCTGGCTCAGCTTGTCACTTACCGTATATAATGCCCAAATCAAGTTTTATTGTGGGGGATATACCTTGAGCTATTGAAACCTGTGTCACTTAGTTGAGCCAGTTAATTCTAACTATTTTATTATATGAGCCTGTGTGTGTGTTTATATAGCATGTAATTTTCACTTCAGAACTCTAATGGATTTGATGTTAACAGTCAGTCTCTCTCCATCACTTACAGCTGGATCACAGTAACTGTTGAATAGTTGATGAGGGACTTTTTAATTTTTTTAAAGGTCTCATTCTGCCACCCAGGCTAGAGTGCAGTGGCATTGACCTCTCCATGTCTAAGCGATTCTGCCACCTCAGCCTCCTGAGTAGCTGGGACTACAAGTGTGTGCCGCCATGTCCAGATTTTTTTTTTTGTTTTTTTGTTTTTTAGTAGAGACAAGGTTTTGTTATGTTGCCCAACCTGGTCTTGAACTGCTGAGCTCAAGAGATCCTTCCGCCTTGACCTCCCAAAGTGCCGCTGCTGCTCCTGGCCAAGAAACTATTTTTATGATATAAATTCCTTGCTGGAGAGGAAGTCTGGGTAGTCATCTGCTCAGTATTTAAACTTGATTGTGAAATTGTCATGTTACACAGGGTTGTTATTTACACAACGATTTTATTAGATTTTTTTTAACAGGTCAGTTTTTTAGTAACCCTTAGTGTCAATTCAGTTTTCCTCATTGCCTTTTCCTTTTTTATTACCTGATTAAAAAGTTTTATTCAAGACGGAGAGCTAGCTTTCAGTTTATCAGTGTATTTAGTAATTTGCTGTCACTGATTGCTGTAAAAAGTTATGGAAGATTTAATCCTCCACCGAGATTTGTGTTACTTCATTTGTTTCTTATTTTAGGAAGACCAACACTGTCATCTGAAGTTGGAATCATCATATGTGATATCACTAATCCAGCCTCACTTGAAGAAATGGCTAAACAGGCAACAGTTGTCCTCAGTTGCGTAGGACCAGTAAGTAATCAGCCCCTCTTTGTATCAGAACAAACAATCCATTCATTTCTAGCAAAATATTCCAGAGGAACATAAGGGTAGAGGACAGAATTGTTGGTTGAAGGCCTTAACCCCATCTGGGGAGTTTTTTCTTCTTGTGAGGAGCAAATGGACATGACCAAAGCCTCCTGAGAAGGAGTGTGACAGGCACTCTATGCCACTGTCCTTAGGGAATGTGTGCTGCTTTGTTGATTGGTTACATCTGTGATTGTCAGCATTTTCTTTACTTTTTACTGTATGCCCTTTCAGTAAAAATGTTTGGGTGTGTATCCCCAGTATATTATTTATAAATTATATTCTTGTATTACTGTATAAATATATATATATTATTTGTTAATTGTTTATCAAGAGAAACTGTTTCTTAGCCCTCATATTCAGATGTCTTAGTTCATGAACCCACGTCAGTGACAGACTTCTAGGTAATTCAACCTGAAGAAATTCTTTCTATTCCAGGATCACTTTACAAAAGATACCAGCCTTCTTCATCTCTCAAAATCTTTCTCGGGATCGTGATTTCTGTAGAAATCTGCATATGCCTTCTTTCTTGGTTCAGCCACACCAAACTTATAGAGAGCTGCAACCCCCAGGGATACCAGGAATGCTCCAACCATATGAAATCGCAGACGCCTGGCCAGAAGGCCACGCCTCTGAGGTTTTGGCAAAACTTCGGAAGCCATGGTAGTTACTGTTCTTGATATGTGTGCCAACCTCAGCCCCAGCGTCCTTCCAGACTGATGGACATAAATATATTTTTAAATGCACAAAAAGAAGACTAAAAAAGAACTCATTATTGAATAAATAAATATTGATACTTTATGTAAAATGCACTATTGTAGGCACCTGGGACACGGTGACAGAAACAGAAAGTCCCTCATGGAGATTACATTCTTGTGGGGAAGACAGAAAAATAGGATTGTAATAGGAGGTAATAAGTGCTTTGAAGAAAAGTGAAACAGAGAAAGGAGAAAAGGTATTGGCATATCAGTGTTTTCAGGTGGATGGTCAGGGAAGGTTTCTGTGAGGAATTGACATTAGAGCAGAGATCTGAATGAAGTGAGAGCAAATCGGATGAATCTTTTGAGGAGACACTGTTCCTGGGAGAGCAGGTACAAAGTTCCTGAGATTCGAGTGTGCTCGCCAGGACTGAAGAATCTCACAGAGGCCTGTGACTGGACAGGGCAGAAAGGTGGAAGGTGGATGGGAGAGATACCCAGGAGCTGGGTCATGTAGGATATTATAGGCCGTGGTCAGGATTTGGATTTTATTTTTTCCGGGTGTGACCAAGAGGCATTGAATGGTTGAAAGTAAGGGCTTCATCTGATTTAAATGTGAAGTTCTTTGGCTTCTGAGTGGAAAAAATAGATAATAAAGGACATGCATCCCCATGTGTGGGACAAAGAAAAAAAAAGGACACGCAATGGAATTGTCCAGGCATAAGCAGCCCCACAGTAGTAGTGGTAGAGGTGCTGAGGAGGAGTTAGGTTGGTAGAGGTGCTGAGAAGGAGTTGGGTTTGGGGTGTATTTTCAAAGGAGAACAGCTTTTGCTGTTGTACCGGGTATGAGAAAAGTCATCAAGTCACAGGCCATCAGACTTTTGGCCTGTGTAACAAGGTGAATGTTGGTGACATTTAGTGATCTGAAGAAGCCATCACAGTTGACAAGATATTTAAAAATTAAATTATTAACAATTTTTAATTGAGAGCAAAAGGTTTTTGAATTGCTGTTACAAAAAAATGTTGTTTATTTGGATTTATCTCATTCTTATCTAGCTTAGATTCCATCCATCAGGTCCATTGCTCCACTCTATAGTGTACACCCTTAACTGTCTCCCTTGCCTTTTTCTCCTGAATACTCTGGAAAAGTCTCAGCCCTGGTTATTCTCTGCCTACTCTTCACCTGAATCTGAGTAACCCATTGTGGCTGGAGAAAAATGTATCCCCATGCTAACTGGTCACACTTCAAATATGTTTCCAAACCTCGTGTGGGGCTCAGCACCTCCAGCAGTTCTGCTCTGTTTCCCTCAGGAATTGTCTCTCCTGTTCTCTAAAGCAGCTTCACAACCTTGTTTTCCTTGCACTTTTAATATCCCATCTCTCTTTCCTTGTTCTTATCTGATGATTTTTTTTTAACTATGAAAGTAGAAGCTGGTTAATAACAATTTCTTTCTTCATTTTCCTACCACCAGCTCTATCTACCTGTCTGCCAATCTGCACTGTACCTGTAGTCTGCCATATGTCTTGTCACAAGACAAAACTGCTCCTGTTTCTATTGGGCACAGTGTTCAAAGACTTTATGTTTACAGTTACACGTTATCTTGTTATCAAATTTCCTCTCTTTACTGGATTATTTCTTTTTTGTGTGTGCTTTCTATAAGGTTATTGTCTTTATCTGGAAAATCCTCATAGAAAATCGTTTGGCTTAGCTCTCAGCAGCCCGCCCCTGAGCTCTGAGGAAGCTTGCCTTCTTTTAAGCTACCCGATCTTTCTTCTGAGCAAGGGACATTTTGGGATGGTTCCACCTCTTCTTTTTAACTTCTTTCTTGGGCTTCTTTTCATAAACTGGATTCTCTCGTATAGCAGCATGAACTTTCTTATACATCTTCTCCGTCATGTCTGGAGTTATGCTGTTCTTTATGTATTGAGAGAGCTGTTCCTTGTAAGCATCTTCATCTTCTTCATTAAGTGGCACCAGTAATCTGCAACATTCTGGCCCATGGTGTGCTTCCAGTGTCCTTCTGCATTAAATTCCTTGCTTTCAGAATCATAACCAGGAAATTGTTTGGTACTGTGAGGGATAGACAAGTCTCTGTCCACAGCTCCCTTCACGGCACCAAAAACTTTATTGTCAGTGGTAGTTCTGGCAAGGCCTGCATCTAAATAGCAGGTAAAGGCACCTGGCTGACCATCAGTGCTTTCCACGTGTATTCTTCACCAGTTACCTCCACTTGGCCTTCATAGACCTTGTCCATGCCAAACCTATTGAGAAGCCTGTGGGCCAGCAGCAGGCCAGTACAATACGCTGTAGCGTAATTTGTCAGGCCAACCTTCACACCGTGTTTTGGCAGTTCATGTGCATATGCTGCACAGACTATCATATTCCCCTTTATACGGGCATCAGCAATCTGACAAATGATATCTCTGTTGTATGAACTATCATCCTGTGTTTGGGTGTGTTGTATTTATTTTTATCCTGTATCGTCAAGTGTTTTCGAGCATAGTGATCAGTTTTACCCTCTCGTTGTCTTCTAAATTTCACTTGGTATCTCTTAAAGTAGGTCTTATTCTTAACAACTATGACAAACCCCATCCTGTGGAACAGAGACCCGCATCCACGGCTCGACAGAGACCTGCAGGCCCAGCAGCGCTTGGGGGTGGGGAAAGGTGGGTTATTTCTATCAGCATTTAAATATGTGATATCTCTCATGTTTAAAAGTTGCTTGATTCCACATCCCTTCCAACTACTCCATTTTTTGTGCCCCCTTTTAGCAGCCTCCTTGAAAGGATTCTCATGACTCACTATCTCTACTTCCTCGCCTGCTACTCTATCTTAAACCATCCTTAGCGAACTTTTGTTTTCCTCCCTACTCCAGTGAAAGCACTCTGCCAAAGTCCCTTCCTGTGAAATCCAGTCTTCATCCGAAAGCTTTCAGCATTGCATCCAGTTGACCACTTCCTTCTTTCTTCACTTGGCTTCTACACTGTCATCCTCTTGTGATTTTCCTCTTGTCCACCAGCTTCACCCTGGAAGTCCTAGTCTCTTCCATGGCATCTTTTTTATCGTCCCGGCTTTAAATGCCTGAGGCCTCAGTGTTCAAGCTTTAGAAACTCAATAACCTTATTGAGGCATTAGGCTGCAGTATAACAAAGATGACTGACTGAAGAGGGGTAGTGGCCCTCTGTGTTATGAAACTCTCCCACAGCCCTCAGGATACCTGTTGGGCCCTGTCTTCAACACATGACCCCTTAACATGGCCCACAGAATATCTTATTGTCGGTCCACACATTAACTGTTAATTTTATGTTTTTCTTTGTGTTTTCAACACATGACCACTTAACATTGTCCAGGGAATGTCTTATAGTCAGTCCGTATGTTAACTGTTAATTTTATGTTTTTCTTTGGGTTTTTTATAAAAATTAACGTGAATGAAAGTTCTAATATTTACTTCCACCCCCCAGTGGATCATTCTGTGCTTCCCTTGGGGGAGGTACACCTACTTGGGAGACCACTGGGCTAGAAGATGGAGCACTGAGGGCCAGGCATGGTGACTCACACCTGTAATCCCAGCACTTTGGGAGGCTGAGGTGGATCACTTGAGGTCAGGAGTTTGAGACCAGTCTGGCCAACATGGAGAAACCCCATCTCTACTAAAAATAGAAAAAATTAGCCGGGCGTGATGTCAGGTGCCTGTAATCCCAGCTTCTCGGGAGGCTGAGGCAGGAGAATTGCTTGAACCGAGCAGGCAGAGGTTGCAGTGAACTGAGATTGCGCCACTGCCCTCCAGCCTGGGCAACAAGAGTGAAACTCTGTCTACCAAAAAAAAAAAGAAAGTGGAGCATTGAGAGCAGGATTGTAGTTTTAACCTCTAAGCTAACTGGCCTCACAGGGGAGAGTTGTCTTCCTTGAGATGAAGGATTGCTACTCTATGTTCACCTATCGCAGACCAGCACAGGGTACTAATGGAGAAAAATCTAACAACTTCATAAAATGGGAATAAGTTAGTGAGAAGTCTCAACTCCAGATGACTCAAAGAAGTGGGCCAGATGTGACAAAATGCAGTAAAAGTGAGGAATGTGCAGACTGTGGCAAATAGGAAATGTGTTTTCTTTCCATAAGGAACTACTGTTATTTTAATAAGCTCATTAATACTTCACTGCAGCTTGCCAGTACTTGTAGATGAACTGCCTAGCTGATGGGCTCACTAGCCAGACAAGAGAAGTGAGCCTGAGGCTGTAAGGCAGAGCCTGGAGGAGCTGGGAGATGGCCAGGCAGAATGGAGGGAAGATGTTCCAGGTAGTGGAAGCAAGCACACTCGGTGTGAAGCAGCGTGCTTGGGGCATTACAGGGAATTCAGAACTGCTGGGACATGAGAATTAAGCGACTGTGGTATGATATGATGCTAAGGACTTTTTGTGACATGCTGAGAAGTTTGGACTTTGTACTGTATCCTGAAGGGTTTTAAGAGTGGATATTTTATAGGAGTGGGCCAGGAGAAAAGGTGACATCAGATTTTAGAATAACAATTTGTTATTTATTTGGAGATGGGGCTAGCTGGCTGCCATGTAACCAGTTAGGACCTATTTGCAGTAAATTAGATGAGTGTTGACAGGGTCTGAACTAAGATACAATTGTGTAGGGGAGAGGAGACTGGATAAAACTTTGTGACTTCCAGTATAGGTAGTGTGAAAGACCGCTTCCAGATTTTTTTGTTGTTGTTGTTGAGGCGGGATCTTGCTCCGCACCCAGGCTGGAGTGCAGCAGCGCGGTCTCTTCTCACTGCAACCTCTGTCTCCTGGGTTCAAGCAATTCTCCTGTCAGTCTCCTGAGTAGCTGGAACTACAGGCGCATATCACCACCCCCAGCTAATTTTTGTATTTTTAGTAGAGATGAGGTTTCACCATATTGGTCAGGCTGGTCTTGAACTCTTGACCTCAGGTGACCCACCTGTCTTGGCCTCCCAAAGTGCTGGGATTACAGGCATGAGCCACTACACCCAACCTGCTTCCAGGTTTTAACCTGAGAATTACGTGGGGGAGTAATGCCATTAATAATAACAAAAAAGAGTAAATCTGAACCCCATGTGCCTGGTACAGTGCTAAGTTCTCTGCATTATCTTATTTCATCCTCACAACTGCCGAGGGAAGTCGGTGTTGTTATATCACTTCTTTGATTGAAGAGGTCGATGCTTAGAGAGATAAAGTGACTTGCCCAAGGTCACACAGCTAGTGGCTACAGAGCCTGGATGTAAGTCTGGCCTGACTTTAAAGCCCATGCTCTAGACCACTCTGCTCTTCAGCCATTTGCACAGTTTCGTCTCAGAGTCTTCCCTTATTTGAGCACATCAGGAAGATGTTAGAAGTGGGACCTGGGCAGGCTGAACTAGAGGCTATCCTTTGTTTTTTCTTTTTATTTTTTTGAGATGGGGGTCTCACTTTGTTGCCCAGGCTAGAGTACAGTGGCACGAACACAGCTGACTGCAGCCTCAACCTCCTGGGCTCAAGTGATCTTCCCTCCTCAGCCCTGCAAGTTGCTGGGACTATAGGCACACGCCACCACATCTGGCTAATTTTTATATTTTTTGTAGAGACAGGGTTTTACCCTGTTGCCCAGGGTGGTCTCTAGTTCCTAAGCTCAAGTGATTCATTCACCTTAGTCTCCCAGAGTGTTGCAATTATAGACATGAGCCACTGTGCCTGGCCATGTTTGTGTGTGTGTGTGTGTGTGTGTATGTACATCTGTGTGTGTGTGTGTGTATATATTTCTTACGGAGACAGGGTCTCAAAGTGATCCTTCTGCCTCAGCCTCCCAAAGTGCTGGGATTACAGGTTTGAGCCACCACACCAGCCTGCAGGCTACGTGTTGAAGCATGTGCTAGGAAGTAGAGGAGGAGGAGAAATAGCTTTGGAGAGAGATGATGAATTCAGTTTTAGACTTGTTGAAATTGAGGTATCTGCTAGATACTTTGCATCAAGACAAAAATACAAATAATACATTGTATATGATGTTTTATAAGTGAGAAAAGCAGGGGGAAGAGAAAATGAAAATGTAGGCAAAGTGAAATTAGTTTTATGTGTGACTCATGCCACATGTCCTGTGCTGTCCGTGCTCCTGACCTTTCTAACAAAAACCACAAATAGGGAAACCTTATTAGTGAGCAACTCTAGACATAGAGGTTGGAAGTCACAGCTCAGATTTTATTGAAGTTGGGAGAGTAGGTGAGATTTCCTGGGAGAATGTCCAGGGCAGTGATTCTCCATCTTTGAAGTACCCAGGAATCACCTGTGAGGATTATTTAAAATGCAGCTTACTGGAGTCTATACCTCAGAAAGCCTGATTCTGGGGGTCTGGAGTGGGACTGAGTAAACAGCATGTGATCCAGGAGATTCCAAAGCAGGTGGACTAATGGCCAATTTCAGAAATTTTGGGGTAAAATAACCCCAAGGGGCACACCCTTTCCTCATTTGACTGCTCATCCTTTTGCTCTATAATTTCTGTACATATTTCATCACACTCCTTCTCCTCTCCAGAGTCTTCTGACTCCTTGTCCTCATCGTCTGTCTGAAACGGCTCCAGGGCAGAAGGCAGCGAAGCCCAAACAGACCACACCGGAATAGAAATGTCCTTTACTCCTTCTCTTTGTACCTTCCTTAAAGGAGTACCCACTGTTTCCCATTTTTCCATGGTCAGTGCTCCCTGCTCAGGAAACTACATCAAAAATTCTTCAGCCACATCAGAAAACTGTTAAACTGTCAGCACCAGCTTCAGTTCCCCCTCTTTTAAGCAGCTGTTGAAGGAGACCAGAACAAGCCTCTCACTTGCTTGATCTTTGTCCCATGTTGCCCTAATAATGCTGAGCTCCCCCAGCTCACGCTGGGAAATTTTTTCAAGAGTTTTTGGTCTCCCCCAACTAACCTTGGGAGCTCCCCCAACTAACCCTGGGAGATTTTTTCAAGAGTTCTCGGTCTACTTCTGGGTTCTCCCTAACTCACCTGGGAGAGTCTTTCAAAATTTCCTGGGTCCCTTCCAAGCTCCCCAACTTACCCCAGGGATTTTTTCCAAGAGTACTTGGGGTACATTCAGCTTAGCCTCTCGTCTCTCCTTTGCTCAGGCAACTCTTCATCCCGGGTTCGAGTCCCCACACTTGGGCACCACTTACCGAGTACCAGCTTGGCGGGGGAGACCCCACCCAGGCAGCGCTGAAGGCAATGAGAGGCAGACACACAGATAGAACAGCAAAGTGGATCTATCTGGAGGGAGCAGCCTACCAAGCTGAGAGCCTCAGAGGCGGACAGCATTCCTGGCTGAAGGCCCTGAGTGGATTCTCATCCACATATTTATTCTCTCTTAACAGGTGACCATTATTAATAAACAGGTGTCCTGCAGTCACTCATAACGCATAAATATTCCAAATAGGCAGCTGTTATCTGCCTACCACTAATTACAGACTAAAAGGTATTCACAAGGAAGCCACGGGGCCAGGGTAAACTTAATGTTTCTCAATACTGCCTGCCTTGGCCTCCCAAAGTGTTGGGATTACAGACATGAGCCACCACACCTGGTCATTTTCTCAGTTTATCTTTAGGCTATTTTATTAACATTTGATTTCTTGATAACTAGGACTGTTCAATTCCAGGATTAGATGGCATTTTATTCATTTAAACTTATCAAGAATAACCTGTTTGTTCTTTTTATTTCCCTAGTACCGATTTTATGGAGAACCTGTAATAAAAGCGTGTATAGAAAATGGAGCCAGTTGTATCGACATCAGTGGAGAACCTCAGGTATATAAGACAAAAAGGAAAAAAAATATTTAGTGCAATTTTGCAGACATATTTAGAAGCCAGCAACTCCTTTCTAGTGTTTAGAGACGGTATTTATACGGTATTCCATTGATAGCTCAAAGGAGAGCACTGATGGTAAGGTCTTAGCTTCGGCTTTCTTGAATTTTATTCTTTACAGCATCATTTATTTTAGGTCCATGCTTATTATAGCCACTTCATGCTTTAAGCTGAATTAATTAAAATAACAGACTATACATAATTCTTAGAATCTCACTTTTGTAACGTTTTCATTTTGAATTCCCTTTTAAAAATCAGGTACCTTTATAACATTACAGAAAAATAAAGGTAAAAGAGATTGCACCACTGCACTCCAGCCTGGGCAGCAGAGTGAGACCCTGTCTGAAAACAACAACAATAAACCTAATAAAGAACCAGAGGCCTGGTGCTGTGGCTCGTGCCTGTAATCCCAGCACTTTGGGAGGCCGAGGCAAGCAGATCACGAGGTCAAGAGATTGAGACCATCCTGGCCAACACAGTGAAACCCCATCTCTACTAAAAATAAAAAAATTAGCTGGGCATGGTGGCATGTGCCTATAGTTCTAGCTACTCAGGAAGCTGAGGCAGGAGAATCGCTTGAACCCGGGAGGCGGAGGTTGCAGTGAGCCGAGATTGCACCACTGTGCTCCAGCCTGACGACAGAGTGAGACTCTGTCTCAAAAAAGAAAAAAGGAACCAGAATATATAAGAACTTTTACAAGTCAATAATAGAAATAAAGATAACTTATTTTAAAAATGGGCAGGGGATGAGAAGAGACAAATCTGTGTGGAAGAATTCCAAATAATTTATGTAGCTTTTCCACATTTATGCGAAAGCAGCTGTGTGCATGACTAAGTGTGTTAGTGTGTTTGTGTATGTGTGTGACTGTTAATGTGTTTGTGTCTGTTTGCATGAGCAAGTGTGTGTGTATGTGTGACTGTGTGTATGTGCATGAGAGTGTATGTGCATGTATGTGTGTGGTGTGTGTGTGTCTGTGTATGTGCTTGAACAGGTATGATTGTGTATGTGTGTCACCCTCAGGGAGAGGAAGCATAAGTTGACAGTGGAGAAACCTGGCAGACACTACCTCAGCCAGGTGTTCAAGTCAGTATCAACACTGGTAAGTCATGTGACAGTGTGTAGCCTTGATGTGATGTGATAAGAATAACACTTTACCCCTGTGGTCTCTTTCCAAAACCCATAACCTTAGTTTAATAATGAGAAAAACATGAGAGAAATTCCAGTAGAGGGACACTGTACAAAATGCCTGACCAGTACTCCTCAAAACTGTCAGGATTATCAGAAACGAGGAAAGTGTGAGAAACTGTCAGCCAAAAGAAGCCTATAGAGATATGATGACTGAATGTAAAGTGGTGTCCTGGTTGGGATCCTGGAACAGAAAAAAGGTGTTAAGTAAAAACTAAGGGAATCAGAATGAACTGTGAACTTCAGTTAATTAATAATATGTCAGCATTAGTTCATTAATTATAACAACTGTTAATATAAAAGATGTTAAAAATAGAGAAAACTGCGTTTTAAGGTACTTGGGAACTCTCTACTATTCAGTTTCTCTGTAAATCTTTAACTATTTTTAAAAAATAATTTTAGAAAACAGGCAGAAAAGCAGAACAGACATTATTCCTCTGTGCCCTGTCATCCTCTCCTTCCTGTTCTCTGTACGTAGGCAGAGCTCTTATGTCTGTGATGATGTTCACCTGGGTAATGCTATTTGGGGTAATTTTTTTTTGCTTTTTTTGTCTTTTTTTATATTTTACTTAATTTTTTATAATAGGTAATACTTTTACATTTAAAAGCCATTCTACAAAAATTGAATGTCATTAAGTAGATCAGCATATCTTCCATACCTTGGTGCACGGTAGGCGCTGCTATTTGCTGAATAAGTGAAAAAATATTTTGACAGTTAATATTTTACTGCAGAGCCACACTGGTTAAAAAAGTTTAATTGCTTTGTTTTTAAAGATAAATTATTTATAATATTGGTCTGCGTCTTTCTACATAGCTCTGATTAAAATTCTTGTCCTGGATTTTGTAGTTTCTGGAGCTAATGCAGTGGAAATATCATGAGAAAGCTGCAGAAAAAGGGGTTTATATCATTGGAAGCAGCGGCTTTGACTCCATTCCGGCAGATCTGGGAGTAATATATACCAGAAATAAAATGAATGGTAATTACTGATCAATAAGCAGTAATGGAATTTAACAGTACAAGGGCTTCATGTTTGTAGCTGGTGAACTAAAATCTAGTTGAAAAAAGAAATGTAGCCTTAATTGGGTAATATAAAAACACATGTTTTTGGTATAGCTACACTTTTAATAAAATGCTCTTGAGACTATTGTTGAGACATGGATAATACTGCATTTTACAATGAGAAATTATTGTCTCTATATATTTGGTTTGAGCTGTAAAATTTCTGGGAAAAAAAACTAAAAATGTTCGCAACTATTATAAATTCAAACTTGCTTTGTTTAGGAATCAGCACATTTTAAAGTATAATTTGTATATTATAATTAAAAGGTTTAAATTTTTTTTTTTTTTTTTTGAAACAGAGTCTCACTCTGTTGCCCAGGCTGGAGTGCAGTGGCATGATCTCAATTCACTGCAACTTCTACCTCCTGGGTTCAAGCGATTCTTCTGCCTCAGCCTCCTGAGTAGCTGGGACTGCAAGCATGTACCACCACACCCGGCTAATTTTTGTATTTTTTTTTTTTTACAGCCTATTGTGGGATTTTTTTTTTTTTTTTTTTAGAGACAGGGTTTCACCATGTTGGTCAGGCTGGTCTTGAACTCCTAACCTTGTGATCTGCCCACCTCAGCCTCCCAAAGTGCTGGGATTACAGGCATGAGTCACCGTGCCTGGCCTAATTTTTGTATTTTTTATTAGGGATGGGGTTTCACCATATTGGCCATGCTGGTCTTGAACTCCTTACTTTGTGATCTGCCTGCCTTGGCCTCTCAAAGTGCTGGGATTACAGGCATGAGCCACCGTGCCCAGCCAACAGGTTTTAAATTTTTAACCATCAAAGCTAGAAAATACTGAACACAGAAGTGGAGACAGTTATTTAAGAATGGAGAAAATAATGTTACAGTAAAACATTTGAAGTTACTAATGTTTTACATATTTAAGAGTGTCTGTTTAGAAACTTACCTGAGCAGGGCGTGGTGGTGTGCACCCATTATCTTAGCTACTTGGGAGGTTGAAGCAGCAGGATGTCTGGAGGCCAAGAGTTCAAGACCAGCCTGGGTAACATAGCAAGACTTGTCTCTAAAAAAAAAAAAAAAAAAAATTAGCCAAGTGTGGTGGTGTGCACTTGTAATAAGTCCCAGCTCCTCGGGAGCCTGAAGCAGGAGGATCACTTGAGCCCTGGAGTTTGAGGCTATAGTAAGCTATGATTGCACCACTGCGCTCTAGCCTGGGTTACAGAGTGAGACCTTATCTCTTGAAAAACAAAACAAGACCAAAAAAACTTAGTAGCTGAAACAGATAACTCCAGTGCCATATAAAGTGTTCTAGAACTTGAAAAAATTGAAAAATGTTTCAGTATATATTAAAAAGTTAGCAAAACTATGAAACCGAAGTCCAACAAAGATAAGCACACACACACAAACTACGAATTTTGCTCATGAAATTAGAAGTAAAAAGAAGATACTATATAAAATTTTAACAAATCCAGTGCCATTTTAAAAAGTTGTTTTTAGAGACAGGATCTTGCTCTGTCATAGCTCACTGTAATGAACTCCTGGGCTCAGGCAATACTCCCTCCACAACCTCCTAAGTAGCTAGGACTGCAGGCTCATGCCACCATACCCAGCTAATTTTATAACATTTTTGTAGAGATGGGGTCTCACTCTGTTACCTAAGCTGGTCTTGAACTCCTGGCCTTAGGTGATCCTCCCACCTTGGCCTCGTAGAGTATTGAGATTACAGACATGAGCTACTATGCCCAGCTCATCCAGTGGCATTTTAAAAGAATGATATATTGAGACCAAGGTTTAACATTAGGAAGTTATATAATCATGTAAGATCAGAGGTGAACAGCTAGCTATATGCCCATCTCAAAAAATGATTTGCAAATTCAAAACACACCATTTACTGATTTTACATTTTTTGAAATTTAGGAATAGAATAGTTTCTTACGTAATAAATGTAAGAAGGCAGTAGCCAGTATTGTACTTGATGGTGAAACACTAGACCTACTCCAATTAAAAAGTGAAATGTGAATTGAAATATGAAATTCAATTGAAATGTGAAATTCAAAATATTCAGTGTTCCAGTCCTTAGACCTAGTATGTCCCCATTTATTAAAATAATTCTTTGACGCTTACAGGTTTTTTCCATGATAATCCTGTTTCCTGAGGTTGCTCTGTTTTTATTTTGAATAAGACTTTTTTCCTTCTTAAGGGAGAATTATTAGTTTAGGATTTGTTTAAAAATTTTTTTTCAGATGCTGAAACCTGGAAGTCAGCATCTTAACAAGCAGCGCAGCTGACTTTGGTGCAGCTGGTCCACATTTATTAGGTTACTGCTTTAGATGTTTTGTGTTCTTTCTGTGGATAGGGTTAGATCACAGAGCCGCATACCTAGGCCACATTCTTTTAGTAACCATCAGTATCATCTCCAGTGAGTTATACTTTAATAATGTGTTTTTTATTTTTGTCTTTGGTCAGACTAATGACATTTATGTGGCTGTAGTCCCCTCTGCTGAAACAGCTTTGTTGATGATGTGGTTGTTACTTTGCTTGGTGTCAACTTTGTAAGGCCCCATGTTTTCATTCTCTCTAGAATTAAAACATTATCAGCTCGGTGCAGTGGCTCACACCTATAGTCCCAGCACTTTGAGAGGCTGAGACAGGTGGTTCACGAAGTCAGGAGTTCAAGACCAGCCTGGGCAACATGGTGAAACCCCCATCTCTACTAAAATTACCAAAAAAAAAAAAAAAAAAAATTAGCCTGGTGGAATGGCGCATGCCTGTAATCTCAGCTACTCCGAAGGCTGAGGCAGGAGAATCACTTGAACCTGTAGGCGGAGGTTGTAGTGAGCCAAGATCGCACCATTGCACTCCAGCCTGGGTGACAGAGCGAGACTCCATCTCAAAAAAGAATTAAAACATTGTCACTTAAGGAATGAATATAATTCATTTATCAGATTTGAGAATTAGCCAGCCCATCATTTTTTTCTTTTGCCTTATTGTTCTTGAGAAACTCAATAGGTAAATACTTAACCGCTATGCCTTTCTATTAGTCTTCATGGTTAATATACTTGATTTCTCCTTTTTCTTGGCTTGGTTTTCAATTTTTATTTTATACTTATTTTTATTTCATTTTAATAGTCTTGGTTTAAAAGCTATCACAAAGGGTGTTTTGATAGTTTTTTGTGAACATTCATTTTAAGTCACTGTTAATAAGCCTCTTGAAAGCTATTATATTTTAAAACAGAATAATTCCCACGAATCTTTCTTATTTATTTATTTTATTTATTTATTGAGACAAGGTCTTGTTCTGTCACCCAGGCTGTAGTGCAGAGGTGTGATCATGGCTCACTGCAGCCTTGAACTCCTGAGCTCAAGCCGTTCTCTTACCCCAGCCTCCCTAGTAGCTAGAACTACAGATGCATGCCACTGCAGCTGGCTAATAAAAAAAAAAACCTGCAGATAGGTGGAGTCTTGCTGTGTTGCCCAGGCTGGTCTTCAACTCCTGGCCTCAGGTGACCCTCCTGCCTTGTCTTCCCATAATGTTGGGATTACAGGCATGAGCCACCATGCCCAGTCCTGTAGATCTATTTGGTAACTCTGTCCTAAAGAGCCTTCCAGAATTCGAGTGTGTGCAATTGTTGCCTTATTGGGGGGAGATTCTTAATGTCGTTAGATTTTAAATACTAGAGAAGATTTTGTCAGTGCTAGCAGATAGAGTTTATGCTAGACTACTCTTTCTGATTGTTTACCTGGTCAGAGCTACTTCTTAAATCTATGTACAAAAACATAATAAAACTATTATCTATACAGATTTTCTGTGTGAACTGTAGGCTTAGAAAAGGTAGTCCCTGAGTGAATAGGCATTGTTTATTATTACTTGTCCTAAATACTTTACATCTTATTTTACTTTTTACCATTCTCCTATTCTCTAGGTACTTTGACTGCTGTGGAAAGTTTCCTGACTATACATTCAGGGCCTGAGGTTGGTTCTTCTGTTTGTCTTGTGTTGTTTCAAGTTAATATTAAAAATATTTTGGAAATGATACATGCGTCTTAAAACATATTTAGACTGGTTTTTTATGTATTTATAATTTTTAATGTGTGAAAGTCACCATGTTTAATTTTTAAAAAGATACCGAATTAACAAAATTACTTTGACTTAAAATGTAATTTATTTTATTTGTAAGAAGTACATTGGTTCAATCTGGAAAAACGGGGCAACTTGAAGCGAAGGCAGGAAGACTCCAAGAGGGGAGGGAGCTTCCAGGTCACAGACAGGTGATACACAACTGTTACGTTCAGAAACAAGAATGAGAAAAGCACGCTTGGGACCTTTGGTAGCATGTGTTAGAAACCCAGCTCAACGCAGTTTAAACCAGCAAAAACAAAAAAGAGTCTATTGATTGATGTAACCAAATGTCTGCAAGTAAATAATACGGCTGGATCTAGATGTTCAAATATTGTCTGAACTCTTTTTTTCCCCCTCATTTCTCTCTTTTTATCCCTTTTGTTTTTTCTACTTTTATGTAGGCTCTGGACAGAGCAGGAAAGTTACTGGCAGCTCCAAATATTCTTTGTCATAAAGGTTCATGATTTCTTGGGAAGAGCTGTCAGAGTTACATGTCAAACGATAGAGAAGATTAGTCATTTTGCTCATTGTTAAGCCAGCTGATGTGACCTGGGGTAATAGAGTATGAACCCGGAAAATCTGAGACAAGTTTCAGTTAATTGAGAAAGTTAGGCTGGGCTCGGTGGCTCACGCCTTTAATCCAGCACTTTCAAAGGCCAAGGCAGGTGGATCACCTGAGGTCAGGAGTTTGAGACCAGCCTGGCCAACATGGTGAAATCCCATCTCTACTAAAAATACTAAAAATTAGCCAGGCGTGGTGGCAACGCCTGTAATCCCAGCTACTCCGGAGGCTGAGGCAGGAGAATCGCTTGAACCTGGGAGGTGGAGGCTGCAGTGAGCTGAGATTGCACCACTGCACTCTAGGCTGGATGGCAGAGTGAGACTCCATCTCAAAAAAAAAAAAAAACAAAGTTTATTTTGCCAAGGTTGAGGATGCACCCTTCCTGTGACACAGCCTCAGGAAGTCTTGATGACATGTGCCTGAGGTGGTAGTGAGGGGCACAGCTTGGTTTTATACGTTTTAGGGAAACATGAGACATTAATCAATATATGTAAGAAGTACATTGGTTCAATCTGGAAAAGTGGGGTAACTTGAAGCAAAGGCAGGAAGACTCCAAGTGGGGAGGGAGCTTCCAGGTCACAGACAGGTGATGTACAATATTACATTCTTTTGAGTTTCAGATTAGCCTGTCCAAAGGAGGCAATTAGATATGCATCTATCTCAGTGAGCAGAGGGGTGACTTTGAATAGAATGGGAGGCAGGTTCGCCCTACGCAGTTTCTAGCTAGAGTTTTCCTAGTGATTTTGGGGGCCCAAGATATTTTCCTTTCACAAGAGTAATCAGAATCAGTCTATGAATCATTTTTTTTTTTTTTTTTTTTGAGATGGGGTCTCGCTCTGTTGCTCAGGTGGGAGTGCAGTGGCATGATCTTGGCTCACTGCAGCCTCTGCATCCCGAGTTCTCCTGCCTCAGCGTCCTGGGTAGCTGAGATTACAGGTGCACACCACCACTCCTGGGTACAATTTTTAAAGTATAAGTAAAGAAGCTTAAGAGAAAAGGATAAGGAGTAGCTGCAGAACAACAGTCTAGTGCCACACCTGGGCAACCTGTCAGGAAATTTGTTGACACTGCCTTAAAATATGTAGAATCCGATCATTTTTTAACCACTTTCCTTGTTACCACCCTATTCTTGCTACCACCTGTTGTACAGTCTGTAGCCAACATAACAGTCACTGTGATCCTTTTCAGACATAACCTAGACCATGCCACTCCTCAGCTCAGAATTCTTTCTTTAGTGGCTCCTTGTTGCGTGTAGTGGCATGGTTGTAATGATCCCCAGTTACCTCTCCAGCCTTCTGTCCCGCATTTTGCCCGTGTGTGTTCTCCATTGACACTGACTTCTGCTCCGCTCCTTGAACACACCTGTGCACTTCTGCCTTAGCGCTTTTTTACTGGCTATTTCCTTTGCCTGCAAACAGTTCTCCCAGATATTTGCATGACTCACTCCCTCACCGCCTTCAAGTCTTTTCTGAAATGTCACTTTCCTAATTGAAGCTTACCCTGACCATCCTGTTTAAAATTGCAAACCAACTCCCTTGCCTAGCACCACCAGTTCATTTTATCTGCTGCCTTTTTCTTTTTTGCTATAGTACTTCCCACCTTCTAAATTCTGTATATTTTCTGTTGGCTTTATCACTCTCTCTAAATATGAGCACCACAAAAGGAGGGATCTTTCTCTATTTAATTCACTGAACACCTAGAACAGTGTTGGTCGCATAATAGCATCTCAGTAATTGTTGAATGAATTCAATGGACAAGGCTAGCATGACTTTGATTTCAAAACTTTGCAAGAACAATTCCGTAATGGAAAAGTTTGGTCTAGTCTCATAGGAACAGAGGTGTAAAAATCCTAAACAAAATTTAGTAAATTAAAACTAGTGATGGGCCGGGCGTGCTGTTCACACCTGTAATCCCAGCATTTTGGGAGGCCGAGATGGGTGGATCACCTGAGGTCAGGAGTTCGAGACCAGCCTGGCCAACATGGTGACACCCCATCTCTGAAAAAAAAAATAAAAGAAAAAAAACTAGTGATATATACACAGAATAATATTTTTTGACTAAATTGGTTTTAGAGCAGGAATACCAGGTTTAACACTATAATCTCTATAATTCACCTGATTATCAGGCTAAAGTTAAAAAAGTATATGATCATGTCAGTAGATAGAGCAAAGGCTTTTGATAAAATGTATCTATTCATGATTAAATTTTACAGCAAACTAACAATAGAAGGGAAGATTCTTTTTTTAAAAAAAGCTGTAGCAACCTGGGTGTGGTGATGTGCACCAGTAGTCTCACTACTTGGAAGGTGAGGCAGGGATAGCTTGAGCCCAGGAGTTCAAGGCTGCAGTAAGCTATGATCACATCACTATATTCTAGCTTGGGTGTCAGAGCAAGAGACCCCATCTCTTTAAAACAAACAAAAACTGTAAGAAATGTGACACCCAGTGTTTAACATTAAAATGTTGTGCTCTGACATCAGAAATAAGACACAGATGCCCACTGTCATTACTTCAGCCAGATCCTAGCCAGAGGAGTAAGGCAGGAAAACAGAAATGAACTGCAAATAGATTAGAAAAGAAGAAACAAAACTATTTTCTATAGATGATATAACTGTGAATGTAGAAAATAAAAAGAATCTACAGATAACATTAGAATTAATAGAAGAGTTTTGTGAATTGCTGAAAAAACTCATTTCCAAACAAGGTCACATTCTGAGGTGCTGGGGGTCAGGACTTCAACATACCAAGTTCTGATTTTGGGTGGGGATGCGATTCATCTCGTAGCGGTGTCTGTCTGGGAATGTGTCCGGCTCACCTGGGTTGTCTAATTTGTTGGCATACACTTGTTCATAGTGTTCCTTTATGCTCCTTTTTGTTTCTGTAAGGTTGGTAATAATGTTCCCTCTTTTATTCCTGATTTTAGTAGTTTGGATTTTCTTTCTTTTTTTTGGTCTGTCTAGCTAAAATTTGTCAGTTTTGTTGACCTCTTCAAAGAACCAACTTTTGGTTTTGTTGATCTTTCTATCCTGTTTCATTTATTTCCACAATAGTTTTTATTTTTCCTGGATATAAAATTAACATAAAAATCAACTGTATTTCTGTATGCCCGCTACAGTTAGAAGGTGATTATTTTTGTAAAAAAGACCATTTATGATAGCATTAAGTAAATCAAGTACCTAAGAATGAGTAATAGAAAATGTACCAGTTTTCTGTGAAGAAAACTTGTAACCCTTTATTGAGGGACCAGAAAGAAGACGGAAATTGAAGGATCCACCATATTCATGGATTAAAATATGAATCCATTTTGTAGTTGTAAATTTTCTTCAGAGTTGTTGATAATCTCATACAGTTCCCATCAAAATATCACAGACAAGGTTTGTTTTGTTTTGATTTGTTTTGGTGTGCATCTTGACAAGCTGTTTCTAAAATGTGCATAGAAACTCAAAGGGCTGAGAATAGGCAAGCTATTTCTGAAAGAGAACAAGGCAGAAAGACACACTTGGGTATCAAGACCTGTTATTAAGTCAATGTAAACCCTTGATTTATGGTTAAGGGCTTTTCCTACCATTTTTATTTTCTTGTTACAAATCCACTTTTGTTTGTATTTATTTACTTTTCATTAGTTACAATCCTTGTGGAGTACAGCATCACAGGGCTTCTGTGTCTAGTGACCTCAGCGGGAAGGTTGCTTTAGAATTAGGCACAAATCGTGCCAGTGTTTCTGTGGGCACACGTTACCTTTCCCCACATTACTCTGGTTTTGTTTTGTTTGCTGCTGAGAGTCAGTATTATTCTTGGTACACATAAGCACATCTCTTGCCCAAATCAAATCTCATTTTATCTCAGCCATACATACCTTCAATTTTAAGAAGAGCTGTGTCCTCTCTTTGGTTCTGGAGACCCCACTGATAGCAAAAATAGCCTTGGACCACAGCTTTTCAGACATACTTGTCTTTTAGAACTCCTCCTCCCAGCAGGCCTCCAAAAGCTTCAAGATGGCAGAAATAGCAAGGGGGCTTTTCAGTAGATGATGCTGGGACAATTGAGTATCTACATGGAGAAAAAAATGAAATTGGGTTCATACTTTGCACCCTGTACAAAAATCAAGTTTAGATGGATTCTGGATGCCCTCACCGTTGGTAATGACTTCTACAAAAAGACAAAGAGTCATTAAATATAATGAAAAAGTGTTACATTTGTGTACATTTAAAATTGCGAATATTTCTCAAAAGACATGGTTAAGAAAGTCAAAAGGCTAGCTGCAGCGTAGGAGTTATTTACAACACATGATAAATCCCAGCGTCATAATTTTGAGCATAAGAAGCCAAATGCTAAATAATAAATCTCGTTTGATTGCGTTTCTGTAAAGTTTAGAAACAGGCAAAATGAATTGTATTGTTTAGGGATGAATGCTTAGGTGGTTAAACGCTACTCAGATTGAGTAGATTAACAAATTGAACCTTCACAACTTTTAGTTCTATTATAGTTTTAATAAAATTGAAGAAATAAATCTGTACCAAAATGAAAGTTAGATTTGGTATCTCTGCTTTTCAGTATCATCAAAGCTAAGATAGGAAAACCTGAATCTTTGGATAGTTTTATTTTTTCTCTTACTTTGTTTATTAACAATGAAAGATTCCTTTATGTTTGCCTCACGGATATCCCTCCTTGAAAATCTTGTGACAGAATTAGTTTTGAATCTTTCTAAATTACTCTGTTCACCTAAATAATGTAAACAACATAGAGGGAAGGATATAATACAATTATGTACAATCAAAATAATAAATGAAGTTTAAATATTCGTGAAAGAAAATTAAAAGGCCCACCTAGAAGTTAGATGAAGAAAGGTCAGTGCTAGGCCAGGTGCAGTGGCTCCCACGTGTAATCCCAGTACTTTGAGAGGCTGAGGCGGGCGGATCACCAGAGGTCAGGAGTTCAAGACCAGCCTGGCCAACATGGTGAAACCCCATTTCTACTAAAAATACAAAAATTAGCCGAGCTTGGTGGCAGTTGCCTGTAATCCCAGCTACTTGGGAGGCTGAGGCAGGAGAATCACTTGAACCCGAGAGGCAGAGGTTGCAGTGAGCCAAGATGGTGCCATTGAACTCCAGCCTGGGCGACAAGAGTGAGACTGTCTCAAAAAAAAAAAAAAGGTCAGCGCTGTGGCAGTAGGTTCAGAGGTCATTCCTCTCCTGGGCTCTCCTCTCAGCCACTCGTTTCTCAGTGGTGTTAGAGGTAAGGGTTGAGGAAGTTGTGAAGAG
Source organism: Ateles fusciceps (assembly GCA_036589455.1). NCBI lineage: Eukaryota > Metazoa > Chordata > Mammalia > Primates > Atelidae > Ateles > Ateles fusciceps. The sequence continues at coordinate 2,343,743 of JAZHEH010003256.1, forward strand.
TATTGGGAGAATAGAAAGCCTGAGAGCTCAAAATCTCGTGAAAGGATAAAAAGTAAGTGAGTAAATGAGAGTCTGGGTCTGATCAAGCAAATACTAAGGACTGTGTACTGGCTGTGATACCAAAAAGAAATCAAGGGATTGAGGAAAGAAAATATAAATCATATTAGTGAACTTTAAATTTTTTAAAAAATTATTTTACCAAGACTTCTGTAGGAAGACAGATCTATAACTTGGGGCTAGAAGAAGAGGTTTTGGAGGAAGATGGGGGAGCCAGGTGTAACAGGATGGAGATGGGCAGTGCACAGTGTATGCACGCATAAATGTGCACATGGACATATCCTGAAATGACGAGGAATTTGTGTAGGACAGAGGATTAGGGTGGCTATTCCTGCAGATCATATGGGGCAGAAAAAAAAGGATTAGCATGGCTGATCTTGAAGGAATATGGTCAATTTGGTGAGTAAAATTGATGAAGTAAAACTAAATAACTTAGAGTATAAAGAATTTTAGGAGGGGGAGAAGAAAGGGCTTCTCTCGGTATAAATATTGAATATGATCAAGCTAATGAATGTTACTGCTGCCTAGCTGGTCATGAAAATTCACCTCAAGATGATTAAATAAGGGATTGTGTCTTGTCCAAATATAAGTGAAATGTTGTTTGTAACAATTATAAGATACTTGGCTTCACATTTTAGTAACTACCCCTTAAGACATGTTTCTTTAACTCTTGAAATATTTTATTAGGGGTTGAGCATTCATGATGGTACCTGGAAGTCAGCAGTTTATGGTTTTGGAGATCAGAGGAGTTTGAAAAAACTACGAAATGCATCAAATCTGAAACCTGTCCCACTCGTTGGTCCAAAATTGAAGAGAAGGTATATTAACTTAAAATCCATTTTTTAATATGTCTAATCTAAGTATATTGTTCAGTTGGCTATTAATAAAGTACGTTACTAAGAAAAGCTTGGAAACTATTTTGTAGTAAGTTCAGAATTGTTTTCAAAGATAAATAAGATATAATATATTACCATAAGCTCAAGTATTTAATATATAATTTGAATCCTAAGAAATAAGTGAATTTTATGACTTTTCATTATCAATGTAGAAATTAACTGTCAACTAAATTTTATGTGATAACTTTTTTTCTCTTTTAAAAATTTATTTTAGTTTAGTTTTACACTACAGGATATATGTGAGAACTTCAGAGATTTGAATTTAGGGGTGGGCTGTTAAAGTTAGCATTCTTTTTTTTTTTTTTTTTTCATTTGAGACAGAGTCTCTCTTTGTTGCCCAGGCTGGTCTCAAACTCTTGGCCTTAAGTGATCCTCCTGCCTTGGCCTCCCAAAGTGATGGAATTACAGGCCTGAGCCACCATAATCTGCCACTGATTTGCTTATTCAGACATTTGCCAGCTAAAGTTGTGGTCACCATAATTGCATGAAATGCAAAATATTCATAGATCTGTCTTGCAGGTGGCCAATTTCTTACTGTCGGGAACTCAAAAGTTATTCCATTCCTTTTATGGGATCTGATGTGTCTGTTGTAAGGAGGACTCAACATTACTTGTATGAAAATTTAGAGGAATCACCAGTAAGTATATATGGTTTATTTATCAATAAAGAATATTTTGTGTTTGTTACAGTTCCCCTATCTGTTCAATGTAGGATATTTTTGTTTATAAGGCAGAAAAAGGAAGAGCTAAATAATACATGTTTCATGCTCTGGAAGTATACAGAATCATTAGGGTAGAACATTTTGTATTTTATAGCCTTGCCCTGTGATTCAGACCTGGCTGCTGAATGACTTTTTAATGTAACACAATAGCAGCAAATTCAATACAGGGAAATCCTGGTGTCATAAGCACCCCAACATCCCTGTTTAGCATTTCAGTTGCTAGAAACTCTTGCTTATGGAGATGTCTGGAACCTTCTCTGTCTCTTCTTTCCTTGCCATGTCTGGAGTGCCGTCCTGCTTCTTTTGGTGAGGAAAGTAATTGCTTTCATTGCCGAGACTTCAAGAGGAAACTGTATTTCAAGTTAAAAGGTGGAGGGCATTTTCTCATAGAAGGGGTTGTAAGTGGAGTCTGCATTCTGTAGTGTATGATTGCTAAACTCAGATATATTATGGGTGACATAGATTTTTGTGTCCAAGTAGGGGAAGGTAATTACCATTTGTAAACAATTTCTTTAAAAAGTAGGGTACCAAATAAAAAAAAGTAGGCTACCATACTTCCTGTTCATCGGGTCTGACAAACAAAACAAACAGAACTTGGCTCCCAATGTCTGGTTTCTGAACAAGGTTTCAGAACATGATGCATTTGTAAAGTGGAAGAGAAAGGTACAGTAGCTAACATTCTTGTATTACTTGGTCTGAAATGTGGAGAGTAATGTTCTAACTTTGTATTCTGAGTCCAGGTCCAATACGCTGCTTATGTAACTGTGGGAGGCATCACCTCTGTTATTAAGCTGATGTTTGCAGGACTTTTCTTTTTATTCTTTGTGAGGTTTGGAATTGGAAGGCAACTTCTCATAAAAGTAAGTAAGATTTTATGAAATTAGATCTTTAGAAGTATTTTCCATGCGTTTTTAAAAAAGTCACTGAAGGTGTTTTTGTTATTGTTTTTCCTTTAGTTCCCATGGTTCTTCTCCTTTGGCTATTTTTCAAAACAAGGCCCAACACAAAAACAGGTAATCCTTTCTTTGTGTTCAGATCACTGAAATAATATTTTTCTTTTGTTTTTACTTTTCCTTACTGCAGTGACAGTACCATCGAAGACTTGACAGGGCACTGTGTTTCAGACACTCTTTTAAGTTCTTTATGTAAATTAGATTATTGCTCCGTGCTTAAATTATGACAGGATATTCTGACAGATAAAATAATGTTTTGGTCTATTGAAAATGTCTCATTTGGGATAGAATAGTCGGTTTCACTGTGTTCCAGGAGGAAATAACGTATTTATTCAATGCACCCTTTGCTTTCTTTCACAGATGGATGACGCATCATTTACATTGACATTCTTTGGTCAAGGATACGGTCAAGGCATTGGTACTGAAAAGAACAAACCAAATATCAAAATTTGTACTCAGGTGAAAGGACCAGGTATTTCACATATCACTTAAGAATGCTGAGAAAAAAGAAAGAAAAAAAAAGAATGCTTTGGGAGTTTTATACTCTTAAGCTATAAAGTAGAATGCCGTTACAATATATTCTTTTTAAAGCTTAATTGTTTTAGAAATACATTTATACAAATTTAAAATTATTCTGTCGAAGACTGAAATTATTGATATAATCCAATTTTATTAGTGCGTCCTTCCCTCTGGCTTTTTTTGAATATGATTCAATAATTCAGAATGGCAAATTTTAATTAGTATTAGTAAGAAAAGAGATTGGTTGATACTAACCTGTTTGAGTCTCATATGCAAGTAGTATAATTATAACATCAGTCAAATCTGTGGTCTAGGATTTCCTCTTTTTTTAGATGGAGCCTTGCTCTGTAGCCCAGGCTGGAGTGCAGTGGCGTGATCTCGGCTCACTGCAACCTCCGCCTCCCTGGACCCGGTTCAAGCAATTCTCCTACCTCAGCCTCCCAGGTAGCTGGGATTTCAGGCACCAGCCACCATGCTCAGCTAATTTTTGTATTTTTTAGTAGTGATGGGGTTTCACCATGCTGGCCAGTCTGGTCTTGAACTCCTGACCTCGTGATCCACGTGCCTCAGCCTCCCAAAGTGCTGGGATTACAGGTGTGAGCCATCGTCCCAAGCCTAGGATTTCTTTAGCGTCTCTGAATACCCTGACATTGTTTGGAAAATGTATGCACTCGTGCACTTTTAAGGGATGGGAATGGCTTCTGATAGGTTGTTAAAAATAAGAATGTTGCCCAAAAACGTTCAAGAATTTGTGCTATAAGTTTTAGAGAACGATGCAGAGACAGACAGGTCCGCTTGTGAATTATAGTATGATTACTGTCATCCCTGATAGGTCGCAGGTTCTTATTTTTTATTTTTTATTGAGACGGGGGTCTCACTATGTTGCTTAGGCTGCGCTCAAGCAGTCCTCCTGACTCAGCCTTCTGAAGTGTTGGGGTTACAGGCATGAACTGCCATGCCTGGCCCACGGGGGATTTTAATCAAGCCAGATGACTGTGTTTCCATCTTGCCCTTTTTTCAAATTCCCACCTGGCTTTTGAAGGTAAGTTGACTGTATTTTCATTCTTTGACAGGATTATAAATGCTAATGTTCCATTTGTTTAGAAACTTTTTCTAAACTTATGTTTAGTTGTTTTCTTTAAGAAAAACTTGAGAGGGTTTTTGTGTGTGTTGTTTTTAAGTGAAGTGTGTGAATGCAGATAGGGATTGGCTCAGTGTAGTGGTAGAGAAACAGAAAGCCGGGCTTCATTGGCTTCTTACCAGTTATTATCAAGCAGTGCAGTGCAGTGGGTGAGAGCGTGAACTCGAACCAGATGCCTGGGTGTGATTCTGACTTAATCACTACATGTTAGTTTGGACAAGTCACTTAACCTCTCTCTGTGGGGATAAAAAGAGTATTGACCTTATATAATTGTTATATGAAAATTAAGTGAGTTTAATAGATTTAAAGCACTTAGTGCAGTTCCTAACACTTAATAAATACTATAGAAATGTTATTTTTGTTAAGTGACCAGAGTATCTATTGAAAAAAATTTGTACACCTAGAGTTAGATATAAAATCTACCATTTGATGTTTGATGTTGTTGAACGGATACTTCATGAATGCTTTCTTTTTCCTTGATCAACTGTTTCTGCAGAGGCTGGCTATGTGGCTACCCCCATAGCCATGGTTCAAGCAGCCATGACTCTTCTGAACGATGCTTCTGATCTGCCTAAGGCGTGAGTTTGGTTTTCTTTTAATTAGAAGATACCTTTTTTATCTGTGTTATATTTTAGCTTATTTTGATATGATTTTCAGGCTTTGGGTCTGCACATAAGCATTTATAGTTCAGTTCTTTTGATCCAAAATATAGTTAAATTAAAACTGTGAGAAGGAGAGCTTCTTACCAGCCCAGAGCTGGTCCCAGAGGAACAACTGAGGAGGTAAATGCGAGGAGACAGAAAAGTTTGAGAGCTGTAAGTTAACTTTAGCTATTTATAAAAATAGCTCAAGTGCAGAGTCAGCCCCTGTTGTTAGATCGTATAACTAGGAGCCTCCAATCAGTGCTGAACTATACCCTAGCTGGCAGTGGCATCCCCGATTGACACTGGTGTAAATGGAATCATGGGATCCTGGCTAGATGATTATCAGACCTACTGTCTTACTGGAGCATTTAGCTGTCACCCTAAAACTAGGCCAGCTTTTCAAATGAGCATAGGCCTGCTCCTGAGAAGTAAATCAGGCATGACCTAAAACAGAATTAGTAATAAAAGAAACTGTATATAGTGAAACCTATTTAAATTTTTTAAATACTTACATCCCCTTTGAAAATATTTAGAATTTACAAATGTTAGCCATTATATTTTTAAGAACTTATTTTTCATCCAATTTAAGTTCTGTTTAGACTTTAATAATAATTGACTACCTAAGTTTATTCCATTCAGGTCTTTCTTTAATCCCCAAGTCTGAGGACTGTCTTTAGAAATAGCAGCAGTTCTTCAGGGTGATGACACCTAGTGTGCCCCTTGAACACACACATAGAATGGAAACAGCATTGCCAGGAACGGAACCCATCTAGACAGGGTTGGCTGTGGTGCTAGTTTCTCCTGACTAATATTGATTGGGCTGATTTTAGGAATGGAATCAAAGGTAGCCATGATTAGCATGAAGACTTGGTTTTTCATGAATTCTGTAGCAATTTGATAGCGAGGCCGATCAAATAGGAGAAGACTGGAGAGGAGCTGTGTGCACTGTTTTCTCTTGTTATTGTTTTACAGGGGCGGGGTCTTCACACCTGGAGCAGCTTTCTCCAAAACAAAGTTGATTGACAGACTCAACAAACATGGTATTGAGTTTAGTGTCATTAGCAGCTCTGAAGTCTAAACATTTGAAGAATTAACTGAAGTCATAAAGTCCACGAATTAACAGCTTCTCTATTTGATATTTGAAATTATTCTATAAGCTTCTCTAACTGTATGTGGAAACGTTTGTCAAATCTAAAATATTAAAAGCAGGAAATTGTCCTAGCTTACGCTAAATTTCAAATCTCAGCTGATTCTGTGATTTTATTGCTTATGAGGGGAGAACTCACGTTTGACTTATTTTTTTCATTGTGTTCCTGGTAGACTTCTATGAATGAGCTGGCAGGTCTAAGGAGGGAGGAGGTGTCCCAGGCTGTGTTGCCAGCAGCATTGCTCACTGTGGGTGCGCAGACCAGCGTTAGTGCAGGGCGGTAACTGCTGCTCGCCTCGCTGCAGGGTGAAGGAAATCTCACCTTCCGTGAGTTTCTCTACGTGCTGTCTTGAGCCTTTGCTAAATGAAACTACACTTTTTGCTGTTTTGCCTCGTTTTTCACCTGTCTGCAGTGATTTTGCACAGTTACCTAAGTTGGAAAATAGAGGGTTGTCAGTTGAACGGTGTTTTGGACCTGCCTGTGTATTTGTAAGTGGTAGAACGTGCTGCTTAAGTGGTCTAACCTGTTTCTTGCCAATAAGTGGACTTACCAGTTTATCTTTACCTAATTCATATCTGTGATTAGGTTTAAGGATACAGCTTATAAGTTGCTATCTATTTTCACTGCCTAAGCAGAATTTTTCTCTAATTGACTTTTATATTTTAACTAGGTTTTACATTGAAAGCCCTAAAATAAGGCAAAGGACTTTTTCCTTGTGTGATAAGCATATAATAAACATACATACATACTGATCGTGTTGTTCATTGCCTAAACAAGACAGCCACTCGTTTATGGAATTTCTGCTAAAAAGGGAGGAACATAAACTATGTAGGAATATGATTCGTGTTGGGAGACCCTTCTTTTCTGCCTGTACAGAGAAGGGGAGGATATCTGACTTGAAGAGGGGGGATTCTTGGTGGCAGTACTACCCACCCTAACCCTGCTTCCTCTGTCCTGGCCTGGTTTTCACAAGATACAGATTTTGGTCTCAGCTCTTCCCTAACTTGTGGGACCTTAGAAAAGGTTTTATCAGCTTTAAAATTAGAAAGCAGTCAAGGAGCAATAGAGCCCACGAGTAGCTGCACATCTGAATCATAAAACAATAATAGGTTCCTCAGTGCCTCCAGGAGTTTGCATTCAGGAGGTCTGGAGGTCGGAGCCTCTGTGTTCTGGATATGCATTTGGGAACCACTAGGTGAAGCTACATATTCTGTCCCCTGTTTCTAGCTTTGCAACGTATGCTCGAGCATTGACTCTGATTCTGAAGGTCGCAGTGTGCCCCATCCTCTGGCTTGAGGTGCAAGTGTGTCTCATCCTGATTTTCCTTTTAATCCCCCAAGGTTCTGCCTGCTCTCATTTGCTGAAAGTATAAGACTCATCTCAGGCCAGTAGACTGCAAATTGTCCAAAACTTTGAGGCTCAGTTAAACAGATAGAAGCCATTCCTGCTCCCAGTGGCCAGGCAGAGAGAACTGGAGTCCGCTTCTGCTGTTACTGTTGTCTCACTGACAGTCTTCCCAGGATTCGGTGATGCCTTTGCTGACGCTGTCCTGGCTGTCACCATGAGATGCTCCACACTTGGGCTCCAGGGTTGTAGCAATGTTCTCAGTTCACCTGTGTGTGTTGTCAGGACCTGAGCTGTAAACAAAACCCATACCTCCCTTATGAATCCTTGAACACTAGTATGAAGCTGAAGTCACTAGCCCAGATTCCCTTGTCTTTCTAGAGAGGTTCCTTTTCGGAGCCCGTGACAGTCTCTCCTGCCAGTACAGCTTCCTTGTCATCACACTTGACCTTCCTTAACTTCAGATTTTAGGGAGTAAGGATTGAGGTTGTCACATCTTATTTTCTTCTTCCTGATTTTTTACACAAATCAGCCAGGACTCGCAGGGACAGTCCTGCACCGTAAGGCAGCAGGCCATCACGGTTAGGAATGCAGGCTGTAACATCAGCCTCCCTGCTTACATGGCCTGGGCAAGTTACTCAACCTCATAGAATTATTGTGAGAATTAAATGAGCTAACACATTTAGCACTTAGATTAGTGCCTGGCACATGGTGTATGCACTTACTAAGTTTCAGCATAATCACTAGAATCATTAGAAATCTGTCTTTGGACCTGGTATGGTGGCTCACGCCTGTAATCCCAGCACTTTGAGAGGCTGAGGCAGGTGGATCATCTGAGGTTAGGAGTTTGAGACAAGCCTGGCCAACATGGTGAAATGCCATCTCTACTAAAAATACAAAAATTAGCTGGGCGTGGTGTCTTTGAGGCTGAGGCAGAAGAATTGCTTGAATCTCGGGGGTCAGAGGTTACAGTGAGCTGAGATCGTGCCATTGCACTCCAGCCTGGGTGACAGAGCAAGACTCCATCTCAAAAAAAAAAAAAAAAAAAGTCTGTCTTTGGCCACCAAAGTTTTCTTTTTTTCTTTTTAACTTTTTAAGTTCAGGGGTACATGTGCAGGTTTGTTATATAGATAAAGTGTCATGGGGGCTTGTTGTATAGATTATTTTGTCTCCCAGGTATTAAGCCTAGTTCTCATTAGTTAGTTTTTCTGACCCTCTCCCTCCTCCCACTCTCCACCCTCTGAGAGGACCCAGTGTGTGTGGTTCCCCCTCTGTGTATCCATGTGTTCCCATAACTTAGCTCCCACTTAGAAGTAAGGACATGTGGTATTTGGTTTTCTGTCCCTGTGTTAGTTTGCTGAGGATAATGGCCTCCAGCTCTATCTGTTCCTGCAAAGGACATGATCTCATTTTTTTTATGGCTGCATAGTATTGCATGGTGTATATGTACCACATTTTCATGATCCCGTCTACTATTGATGGACTTTTAGGTTGATTCCATGTTTTTGCTATTGTGAATAGTGCTGCAGTGAACATACACATGTGTGCGTCTTTATAATAGAACGATTTATATGCCTTTGGGTATATACCCAGCATTGGGATTGCTGGGTCAGAAAGTATTTGTTTTTAGGTCTTTGAGGAATAACCACACAGTTTTCCACAATGGTTGAACTAATTTACACTTTCACCAACAGTGTATAAGCATTTCTTTTTCTTTGCAACCTTGCCAGCATGGTTTTTTTTGTTTGTTTTGAGACGGGGTTTTGCTCTTGTCGCCCAGGCTGGAATGCAATGGCATGATCTTGACTCACTGCAATGTCCACCTCCTGGGTTCAAGTGATTCTCCTGCCTCAGCCTCCGAGTAGCTGGGATTACAGGCATGAGCCATCACGCCTGGCTGATTTTGTATTGTTAGTAAAGACAAGGTGCTCCATGTTGGTAAGGCTGGTCTTGAACTCCCGACCTCAGATGATCTGCCTGCCTTGGCCTGCCAAAGTGCTGGGATTACAGGCGGGAGCCACTGTGCTCGGGCTAGCATCTGTTATTTTTTGACTTTTTAGTAATAGCCATTCTGACTGGTATGAGATAGTATCTCGTGGTTTGGGTTTGCATTTCTCTAATGGTCAGTGATGTTGAGCTGTTTTTCATCATATGATTGTTGGCTGCATGTACGTTGTCTTTTGAAAAGTGCCTGCCATGTCCTTTGCCTACTCACAAAAGATTTCTTTACAGCCTCTCCAAGAGTACTCAGTGTCTGTCAATCCTTGACTAAGACCCATCAATCAATTTGTAGAATCAAGATTGGCTTCAAGATAGACTAATTGCTAGTAGATTTTCTCACTAACAATTGTAATCCCCGATCCATGGGCCCTGCACTGAAAAGGTCCCATCATATGGACACTCCTGCTGCTTAAAAAATTGAACATAACAGTATTTCAAATAAACCTATGAGAAGAGAAAAATAAGTAGAGGTAGAATTCAAATTTGTTCAGAGCAAGATACAAAATGAGGGACATGAAATAACCATTGTCTGTAGGTCTGACAGCAAGAAAATAGAATAGTTTCATTTGCACTTTTGAACTGTTTACCATAAAAATACTAATGGCAAATGCTTATCACTCACCTCTGTGTGTCAGGCACTGTTCTACATGCTTTATGTTCATTAACCGTTTGCAGTAAATAGTGTTATCCTTCCCATGAAACAAATGAGGAAGAAGCGGCTTAGAGAGGGGAAGTCAGTTGCCCCTGGTCATGCAGTTGATAAGTGATGGACTTCAGCAGGATCTAACCCAAGGCAGTCTGATCCCAGAGCTGCAGGCGCTCATCATTCATTCTGTCCCTCCTCCCACCTTCCAACCGCAAATAGACCCCAGTGTGTGTTGTCCTCTCTATGTGCCAGGAACATAGGCCACTCAAGCAGCCGTTAGGTTATAGAGATGATGGACAATCACACCGAAGGAGAGTTTTGCTTAAAAGTGGTAGAAGAAATAGGTTAAGTAAGTGGGAAATGAGGTAGGCTCATTAGCTACACAGATAATCTTCCCAACTGAAAGCTCGAACATTGTCAGTTTTCAGTTGGTGTGTCCTCACTGTTTCATATGCAGTAAATATTCTCTCTTCTTTTTCACTGTAAGAGCAACGTCATTTTTCAGTTTCCACAAGCTGGATTCAGGTAGATCCCCCAAATCCTTAAACATCTGTGACTGTTGGCATGCAAATGGTCGAAGTCGTTGATCGTCTTCCTAAAAGAAAAAGTGAAAAAATGATAGTGATAGACTTTGTGTCATGAGAGTGAGAAGTCTTGTGTGTGTGAGTGGGTACCCAGCAGGCTTTCCTCTGGGATTGCGAGCAGAGGCACTGAGTCACCTAGGAGCAGCTTTGTTTCAGAAAGACTTCCCAAATGACCCTTAGCTACTGCCAGTAGGGAAAACTGGCGAGATCATTCAGATCTTTTCAATGGGAATGTTACATATGTCTTTTAATACTGTAGAAGGAGTATTAAAGGAGGATTAAGGAGCCAGTGGGTGTCAGGTTCTCCCATGGGCAGGGTTTTGCCAATGCTTCCCCTAACCTGTGGAGGCAAGTCCGCCTGAGAACTGGGGTGCTCTGGGGCACAGTGCTGGAGAAATGGTGGAGGTGGTGGTAACACACTCACTGAAAAGGAGAATGGCAGAGAGCAGGCAGAGTGACATGACAGTGTGTTTTAGTTTGTATTTCCCTGAGTATTAGTGAAATCCTGTTCAGATCCTTTGGCGATTTTTTCTAATGTGTTTTCCAACATATTTTCTCTTTTTTTTTTATCTTAAACGTAATTGTAGTCCAGGCGCAGTGGCTCACGCCTGTGATCCCAGCTCTTTGGGAGTCCAGGACAGATGGATCACAAGGTCAGGAGTTTGAGACCAGCCTGGCCAATATGGTGAAACCCCGTCTCTACTAAAAATACAAAAATTAGCCGGGCATGGTGGTACATGCCTGTAGTCCCAGCTACTCAGGAGACTGAGGCAGAAGAATTGCTTGAACCTGGGAGGCGGGGGTTGCGGTGAGCCGAGATCGTGCCACTATACTCCAGCCTGGGCAACAGAGCGAGACTCTGTCTCAAAGAAAAAAATGATAATTATTTAATTTGAACACTAATGGTTGCTAAATAATACTAATATATTTTCCAGGCTGTGGTTTGTTTGAGACTTTGTTTATGGTGTCTTTAACTGGTTATTCTTTCTTTTTTATTGGGAGATACAGAGGCCTAGTTAAAGTGAACACACCTGCTCTGGAGAGCCCACTGCCTCAAGCTCCTTCTGTCATACCTTCTCCCCCTATCCCAGAAGCAACCGCTAGGCTGACTTGTGTGGTAATCATTTTCTTGCCTTTCTGAATAGTTTTGCCACCTGGACTATATCCCTGAACAGTATATTTTACCTGTCTTTGAATGTTTATAGACTCATATTGGATGTCATCTTTTGTAACTCGGTTTCCATCACTGTGGGAACACTATTCTTGTTGCCTGTGACTGTTGTTCATTTTCATGGCAATGTAGTGTTATGCAGTGCAGAGGGGGCCAAAACTGACCCGTCTTCTGGGAACATACATTAGGGATGATTCCAGTTTGGGGCTATTAGGGAAGAGGGTCTTATGAACAGCAGTGCACATAAACTAAGATTTCTGTAGTCTTTTTCAGCTGACCCCTCATCTGAACCACAGAACTGATTTGAGTAACTCTCAATTCTTTCAGGAATGGTGTGTCACTAGTATCATCCTAGATATGTATGACAGAGTGAGCTTATTTCATGTCAGATGCCTTAGTGCGGTAGGTTCTCAAACTTTAAGGCAGAATCATGGAGAGGGTTTGTTGAAATGCATGTTACTAGGCATCACATCCAGAGATTCTGATTCAGTAGGTCTGGGGAGGGTCCTGGAATTTTGTATTTCTAACTGGCTCCTGGATGCTGCTGAAGCTGCTAGGCCATACAGCACACTTTGAGAACCTCTCTGCCTGGGGGAGGGCATTAGGGCTTAATTCTCAGCAGAACCAGTTCACCTCATGAAGGAAGGAAGAGTTGAATTGCGTGCTTCTAGGTTATAGTATCTTCAGCTTTTAATAGGTAAATGCAAAGTAATGTTAAATGGTTGTACCAGTTTATACTCCTTTCAGCCATATATGAGAGTTTCTGTTATTTCATATCTTCACCAAAACTTGATATTATCAGGCTTTTTAATTTTTTTGCCAGTATGGAAGGTTAATAATGGTATCTCATTGTGGTATCAGTTAGTATGTATGCAGTTAAGCACTTTTCTGTATATTTATTGGTATTTTTAATTTCCTCTTTTGTAAAGTTCCTGTTCAAATCTTTTGACCATTTTTTTTCCTATTGGGTTGTCTGTTTTTTGTTTTGGTTAGTAGTAGTTCTTTATTTTGTATATAGTTCATTATATGTTAAATGTGTTGCAAAGAACTTTTCCCATTTTTTTTGGCTGTTTCATTTTGGACCAAAGTTCACGATTTTAATTTGGATGAATTTATCAGCCTCCCTCTTTAAAGCTAGGGGTGTGTGTGTGTGTGTGTGTGTGTGTGTGTGTGTGTGTGTGTATGTGTGTGTAATGCATAAGAAATCCTTTTCTGCTGTGAGGTCGTACAGACAGAGTCTCCTAAAATCTCTTCTGATGGCGTTAGAGGCAGGGCATGGTGGTTTATGGCTGTAATCCCAGCACTTTGGGAGGCTGGGGCCAGAGAATCACTTGAAGCTAGGGGTTCAAGACCAAGCTGGGCAACATAAGATACCATCTCTATTTTTAAAATATTTAAATAAATAAAAGCAGTAGGGTTGTGCCTTCTACATTTAGCTCTTTAATTCTCACCTGAAATTGACTTCTGGGATAGCTTCAGATGGGAATCCAGGTTTCATTTTTCCCCCTTACATATTTCTAATTCTCCTAGCACTGTGTATTGAAAAGTCCATCCTTGCCACATTGATTCGCAGTTCCACTTGGTTGTATATCAAGTCTGTAGTCCTGAACAAATCTGTTTCTGAGCCTTCTGTTCTTTTTCTTGGGTTATCTTGTCTACCTTTGGGCCAACTCTCTGTTACAGTCATTCAAATGAAGTGCTGATATCAGGTAGGGCAAGTCTTTCTGCCTTGTTCTTGGATCTTGGCCTCATCTTGGCTAGTTTTTGCTTTTGCAGTTCCATACAAATTATAAAATTATCTTGTTAGGTTCTGTTAGATTTGGTTGGAATTACGCTGACTTTGGGGGAGAACTGACAGATTTACAGTAACAAATCTTCCCAACTGTGGAGACACAGCAGTTTCTCTCTTTATATTCTTTTAAACATCTCTCAAGCAAGTTTTAAAATTTTCTCCATATAAGCCTTACATATTTTATGTCAGCTATAGGCCTAAGTATTTCATATATTTGATGCAATTATAAATGGTATCTTTTATTTTAAAAATAATTTTCTGCTTGCTGCTGTTACATTCAAATACAGTTAATTTTTAAGTCTTGATTTTGTATCCAGCAATTTTGCAATTTATTTATAAATTCTTGAGGATTTCCTGTCTATACAAGCACGTCATCTGGGGATAATACTAGAGGCAGCATATGTTGGGGGAGAGTATAGACTGGGGAACAGCACTGGCGGGGTCTAGACCTCTGCCCTGCCACTCATGAGTTGTGTGTCCTTGGACACATTATGTAACCTCTCTTGTATCTTGGATTCATGAACTGTAAACTAAGGCTAATAATAGTACCTGCCTCATAGGGTTGTTGTGGGGAATTGAGTCAGTAAAAGCACTTAGTGTTACATAAGTGTACGCTATTATTGTAATTACTTTTCTTTCCCTTTTCAATCCTTATACTTTTTATTTCTTGCCTTACTGCACTGGCCAGAAGCTAAAGGACAGAGGTAAAGAAAGCTGGTTTCCCTGGCCTCCTGATCTGAAAGGAAGAGCTTTCAGTCGTTCACCACTAAGCATTTTATCCAGTGTATGTGTAAGATTGCCTTTACCAGATTAAGGAATGTGCATTTTATTCCTAGTTTGCCAAGAATTTTTCTTGCCACAGGATGTTTAATTTTGTCACATGCTTTTTCTGCATCTGTCAAAGTAATCAAATTATTTTCTCATAATCTCTTAATATGGTGAATTGCATTTGGTTTTATAATGATAAATGGGGTAGTCTGTATATTAGATTGTAAAGTGAATGGAACCAGCCAGATGTGCACTAAAATAAAAAGGTCAGAGCAAAGTCGGATGGCGGCCTGAGAATTGCTTTTGCAATTCCGTGTAATTGCCGTGGATCCACGCCCACAGAGCAAGTCAAGCTCGGCCGCCTCCACTTGCTCTTCTGCTGCAGGATACACATCTCCAAGCTCAGGAAATACATCAAATGCCTCAATTTGATGGGAAGAAATTCTGTTTGCTCCCAGGACTCCGGTTGCTTACAGGAGGTTCGTACGGCCTGAGTCTGAAAAGCTGCCCCTCTTGCCGCGCTCCTGCTTTGGTAGAACACCTTGAGAGCGGCGGCAGATCTCGGTCATAGCTGGCTTGCTGTGCACACATTCGGCTCATCTCTCTGGCCGATGGCAGCTGTGCTGTCATCCCGGTTATCTTCGGAGTGTTGGAGGGCTTATGGGCTGAGGTGGAAAGAAAAGGTAACATTTATTTATGCATCTATTTCTTGGGGCATCTCTGTATTTCTTTATTTTGGTAGCATTCTGTGACATCAGCAGTGATCAGGCACCAATGTGGGATCCATCCAAAGGAGATCTCACAGGGCGGAAGAAAAAAATGTCCTGCATGTTTTGTTTATGAAACAAGTTATGAATTAACTCATTTAAAAGTTTGTTTCTTACAAGACAAAGACACATCCCCAATGTAGGCGTCCAGGGATAAGCTACACAGCCAAGACTTGAGCAGTCTCTCACCTTGACCAGAAGCAATTTTCGCAAGTGATTCTTTGAGAAGCACGTTCTCCTCTGGGAGGGCTCTGTTAATGTTTCTGAGCAGTTCTGTCTCGTGCTCTAACTTGAACAGCTTCAGATAAAGTTCTGGTGTGTGGTTTGACGCAGCCTACGAAAAAGCTTGTCAGTCCAGTCTTTTTTGTATCATCTGCACATCCTTTGAGACTGGCAGTGTTCACTACCATGGGAAAATCAAATGGGATGGGGGCATGTGTATGGTGAGCAGAGTTTATGCCTCTCAGGTTACACAGGAGTCAATAAAGAAAACGACTGTTAAGGAACGTCAAGCAGCTGTCATTAGAGATTTTCCAGCCACCTGTGATGCCCGTTTTAACGTCATATGTACACACCTGGCTTGTATCCTTCACAGTGGAAATTTTCTTGGTGTCTACCAGGATGTGGCCTTTACCTGTGACCATGAGGCCCAGCTGATTGCAGCTCAGCTCGGTGCAGCCTGCTGTAGTGGGGGAGAGACACAGTCAAAGAAAGAAATGTCTCAGTTGCCCAGCTGCAGTGTTATGTGAGAAGCTGTTAAAGCATGTGATCACCCTGCAGGACGAGAACCCAGGGGCCCAGGGGAAAAGATGGCTGTGGCCCTCTGCTGTTAGGACCCTGACCACCCCTGTCCTCTACCTCTTCTGCAGCCCTAAATGTATGGCATTATGTCTGATGGAAGAATGCACCATGTGAGAGAATAGGTAAGCAAGGTACCTTGAAGGCCCCATAGGTCAACAGTAAGGGCATTTGTCCAAATAATTCAGAAACTCCTGAGATGCATTTAAGGCTGTAAGTTGGACGATCTCTTCAATTTGTGGATTCACACTTTTCCATACAGGTTTGGTATAGATGGTGTTTGGAAGGTCATAAATTCTGTACCTGAGAAGAATATAAAACAGTTTAAAACCAGAGGGACACATTTGTAAAGAAAAGGGACAGATGAGCCAGAGATTTACAGCCCATGTGTCAGATAAAAGATGACCTATAATTGATTCTCATGTTTACATATCCAACGTCTTATTTATTCAACATGGATATCATCACTATATAGACAATAATTTTTTTAAAAAGTCCAGGCTGGGCACAATGGCTCACCATTTTGGAAGGTTGTAATCTCACCATTTTGGAAGGTTGAGGCAGGCAGATTGCTTGAGCCCAGGAGTTCAAGACCAGCCTGGGCAACATGGCAAAACACCATCTCTAAAAAATAGAAAAATTAGGTGCGTGTGGTGGTGCATGCCTATAGTCCCAGCTGCTCAGGAGGCTAAGCCCAGGAGGCGGAGGCTGCAGTAAGCTGAGATCGCTCCACTCCACTGCAGTCCAGCCTGGACGACAGAGCGAGACTGTCTCAAAAAACAAGAACGGATTTCAATACAGCCCTTCTACTTAGATTATCAAAAATTGTTAATTTTCCATGTGAGGAGGTAGTTTGGTTTTTGTTCTTCAAAGTCTCCCTTTATTGTCTTTTTTTTTTTTTTTTGAGACGGAGTCTTGCTCTGTTGCCCAGGTTGGAGTGCATTTGCATGATCTCAGCTCACTACAACTTCTGCCTCACAGGTTCAAGCGATTCTCCTGCCTTAGCCTCCTGAGTAGCTGGGATTATAGGCCCATGTCACTGCACCCGGCTAATTTTTGTATTTTTAGTAGAGATAGGTTTTCACCATGTTGGCCAGGCTGGTCTCAAACTCCTGATCTCAAGTGATCTGCCAGCCTAGGCCTCCCAAAGTGCTGGAATTACAGGCGTGAGCCCCCGCACCTGCTCTGCCTCGTCTGTTAATATCCTTTTAGCCTATAGTTAAGCAGTCCGGTGCTTCTGCCATATCATACAGTCCTTTTGTTTCCAACTACAACTCAGACTGTTGCTTAGATAATACAGTTTTACGAGATTCTTTCTGATAATTAGAATTTCTACTTCAGTTCTGTAAAAGTTCAGCACACACTGACCCTAGGCCAGAGACCTGGAGGGACATGTGGCTCCTCTATTAAATAGATGGGGGAAAATAGTCATCTTGGAGTTAGACAGAGAAACTTCAGAAAATGTTGTGAAAAGCTCATTTTTAAAACCTGAAGAAAGACTGCACTGCCTCCCCCAGGAGCCACAGGGCAGGTGGTGTGTGTGGCTGGGCTCCTCGGCGCAGGCGGGTACCCTATCTGAATGCCCCGCTTTGCATCTTCCTTCATCCACTTGATGCCAAGGCAGCGGACAGTGTGAGTCTGGAAATCCATCCTCTTGCCCAGCAGCTCCAAAGGGTCGATAACCACATCCTCCTCACCTTGTGTTCTGCAAACAGAAGAGGGGGAAGTTGACCTTGGGTTAGGCTGGGTTAAGATTGGCGGGTTAAGATTGTGGTGTTAAGGGAATTAAATAGAATCCTGAAGAGAGAGCTGATTTCACTGAAGACAGGTTAGGTAGTATCGCCAACAATGGAGTTCAAAGACATTAGACAAGAGCCCATTACCCTGGCACGTCAAGGTTTAAGATCAGGACCTTCTCAAGGATCTCCCTGCCTGGAGGAAAGAGGAAAATAAACAACCTCCTGTGATAGATGTACACAGATGTGGATGCCAAACTCGCACTGAAGATTTAGGTAGGGCCCAGTGGGACAGAGTGGGAAAGGCAGCTGACTGCCCAGATGCAGCCTCTCAAGTTGTCATCTTCCTTTTCCTTGGTTTCTTTGTAATCCAGAGACAACCCCAGGCCTATCAGCTCAGAAACTGACTTGGGCAGCTTTCCAACAAGGGACCACTGTCATATCAACCAGGCTCTTGAAGTCTGAAACCTATAAACCAGACTGCTACTTTATTAATTTCAACAGGAAATACAACTTGCTGGGCAGCCTGGAAGCTCCAGGTAGCCAAATGACCAGAGAGATGCTTGGAGTGAAGACAGTGAATTGTTGGTCAGCTTGGTTTCTTGGTCATGGAACCTTGAGGTTCTCTTCTTGAGCTGATTTCTTCAGGAAGATAAAAAGGTTGCACTGAGTGCCTGTAGTGTGTGTGAGGGCCCTGGCACCCAGACCAGGCGCCTGCCAGCCTCTTGACTTAGGATTGCTAAAAGACTTGAGCTTTTGTAAAAACAGTGGTCTAAAGAAGAAAAACAGATGTGTATTCAGAGAGGACAGTAAAGGGTAATGAGGCAATGTTTACGACAGCTGACAGCTCAAAACAAAGCCTCTGCCCACAGAAAGGTCCGGCGACAGCACAAAATGAGGTCAGGCATCGCAATCCCTACCTCGAGAAAAGGGGGGAGCTGGAAAATCAGCTGCTACTTCTGGCTCTTGAAGCAGGTGGGGCCTTCGGCCTGGGAAGCATCCTGCGTGGCAGATGCCAGGCTCACAGGCCAGGAGGGAGTGTGGTTGGGGAGGCCCTGCAGCTGGCGTGGCTTCTCTCCTGAGGGCCCATTGTTTGGAGCCCCCCCCAGCTCTTACTTTGTCCAGGGCTCCTTCTACTACACCTCCCTCTTTGCTAGATGTCTCCCTCATTCCTTCAGTCCCCCCCCGGTGGTGTTGGGCTGTCTTGGATGTGGTTGGGCATTCCAGGCCAGCCGATTTGGTTGCCGTAGCAAAAATCAAATTTGTTGCGGCCAAATGGTGAATGAATGAGCTCATTCATTTGTCTTAGGAATGACCCGTTCAGGGTCCCATGTTGACCACCCCATCAGGAGAGCTCAGGCTTGCTCTGGAGTTTCTATGTGTGACTGACCCAGAACTAAGCAAGGAGGAGAAGGAGACACTCACTGTCCTGTGGGGGGAACAAGGTGCTATGCAGATGTGAGCCCATCACAGTTCAGAAACTCCGCCTGCTCCTCCAGCTCCATGCAGTAGGCCAGCGACGAGCCAGATGTGAGCTGAGCCCAAGTGGACGACCTCGACAGGATCCCAGAAAGGGTCGTCTTCTTGAGCCACAGGGCTGTCGTCTCCATCTAGAAAGCACTGGTAAAGTTCCTCCATTAGGAATTTCCTATTGATGAACTTGGCTTTTGACCATATCCACACCTAGAAACACAGAGGTAAGTCACCAGTGTTTGAGTTCATCTGCTGCTCTAACAATTCATCGCTCTGATTTTTCCCAGCACGCTCCCTCCATTGACTGGGTTTGGGGTACTCATGACCATACACCACTCTCTCCAAACTTAGCTTTATGAGGTCAAGAATACCATATTCATTCCTGGACCTGCTACTTCAGCATTGCCTGGGCCTAGGAAGTGACTTAGAGGAGATGACGGAGGAGTTAGAAAGAGGCCGTCTCAGGAGAAACGAAGACTTGGGGATTGTGGTGTGCAGAATGGTCCTCAAAGATGCCCGTGTCCTAATCCCCAGAACCTGTGAATATATTATGTTACATGGCAAACGGAAATGAAGATTTATCATCAGCTGACCTTAAAATACGGAGATTAGCCTAGATTATCCAGGTGGCCCTAATGAAATCACAGGGGCCTTCAGTGTGGCAGAGGAAGGCAGAGAGAGAGGGTCCGAAAGAGCTGTGACAATGCCTGTGGGGTCAGAGAGCAGCCATGTGGTGGCTTTGAAGGTGAGAGGGAGGTGGCCCCTGAAAGCTGGAAAGGGCTGGGAAACAGCTGCTCTTCCTCAGGCCCAGAAAGCAGTACAGCCCTGTGGACACCTTGCTTTTAGCCCAGCGAGACCCAATTTGGACTTCTCATCTGTAGAACTAGAAGGTAGTAAATTTGTGTCATTTAATGAGCCTGGTAACTCATTAACAGCAGCCATGGAAGATGATGCAGGGGTAGTTAGTCTGGAGAAGAGCTGAGAAGTGGCTCCTCCGCCATGATTGGAGTGCACACACGTCCACACGCAAAGGAGACACTCCTCACAGCCCTGCCGCCGAGCGCAGCAGGCATTCTGAGCTCCCTTCTGCAGAGACCCCGGCAGGTCTCTCATTGTTCAGGGGTTCACGCCCAGTGGGCAGCAAATCCAGGACAAGAGCCTCCTGCTGTCTTCCTCTTCACTGGGTGAGGACAGGGCCGCTGTCAACACTGGCTCTGGAGAGGGACGAAACCTGAAGCCACAGGATTCTAGTTAGGTAGTTTTTAGACCATAAATTTTTAGACCATAAATGTCAGGTAGAACTAGCAACTCCTTTTCTGGGCAACTTGAAAAGCAAAAGCAGAAATCAACAGATAAATCATTTTCTGTACGTATGATGTATCTTCATAAAAAGGACACTCAGGACTCTGGAAACAGATTGCAGCCTTTTCTGCTGGCCTCAAAGTGAAGAACCATAGTTCTCTCCTAGGGGCAGCACCACAGTGAAATAAGAATGTGGGGCGGCAGGGAACAGCAGGAGCTCTAGTCATTGTAGTTTTTCTGTTTATGTGTTTTTCTTTTCTTTTTAGGACATGTGATCTCCCCCTGTCACCCAGGCTGGAGTGCAGTGGCCCAATCATAGCTCACTGCAGCCTCGAACTCCTGGGCTCAGTCGGCCCTCCTGCTTCAGCCTCTGAGTAGCTGGACTGCAGGCTTGCGCCACTGCACTGGCTTATTCTGGTTTTTCTTAAAGACTTTAGGCTAGGGAACTAAGATCATGGGAATCTAGATAACACATGAATTCACTGCCTCATTACCTGTGGATATCGGACCACAGGCCTGGTGTCAGTTAAAACTGCATGTCATCCTTGGGCTGCGGAGGAAACAGGTCAGCGGTGCTCCAGGACAGGCTGGGAGCCCAGGCTGACTCCCTCCTGCTCCCAGGTGGACTCTGCAGGCTCCGAGGTCCCTGGCGGGATGTGCTGCTCACCCGAGCCAACAGCTCTTGGGTGAATTCTGCTGAAAAGTAACCGCAAGCTGGCAGCATTTCAAGGTGGGAAAGCCCTCCCAACCCTCCCACAGAGCCCCGGTTTCCTCCTGAGTTTGTCCATGATGTGAGACTCCAGCAGTTGCACAAAACTGCATGTGGACACTGCGTCCTCCCTGACTGCTGCAGCGGCAGCCACGTCCACACGGTGGGCGGGGAGGGCAGGTGAGCACTTACGAGGTCAACCAACAAAGTGCCACTCGTGTCTAGCTGGGACCCACAGCTGTCTGCTGGCCATCTAGTCTTCAGAGGTGCCTGTCCTGCATGCACTGCACACATCTCTGCACCATGTCACAGAGACCCCCAGATTACAGCCTTTCTGAGGCCTCCTGAGGAGGGCAGGGCTTCATCTGAGGAAAGGTCACTGGTACTAAGCTTACTTGTTTTTTTGAGAGAGGGTCTTGCTCTGTCGCCCAGGCTGGAGTGCAGTGGCATGATCACAGCTCACTGCAACCTCAACCTTGTCAGGCTCAGGTCATTCTCCTACCTCAGCCTCCCCAGCAGCTGGGACTACAGGTGCTCACCATCATACCCAGCTAATTTTGTATTTTTTGCAGAGATGGGGTTTCACCATGTTGCCCTGAATGCAAACTCCTGAGCTCAAGTCATCCACCCACCTTGGCCTCCGCAAATCCTGGGATTACAGGTGTGCCGGGCCTACTCTTACTTGTTTCAATGTAAAAATGGACAGTCTTGAGGATGACAGATTGGTAAGGTTCATCTCTTCATGAGAAAAACAAAAACAAAAACCCAGACTGTACAACCCCTTTAAAAGAGAACCTGCTGTGTAAGCAGAAGCCACCCTATCAAACAGCTACTGTGCTGGTGACAGGATGCTGGGTTGAGGGAAAATGACATTGCAGAATAAATCCAGGCCCTCAGCTCTCCCATGCAGTTCTCCCAGTGATAATGTGAAAACACCATCTTCTGCCCCGTTTCTGGAAATGACAGGCAGGCCGTCATGAGCGCCTTCGTGTGCACTCAGTAACCCTTCTGCTAGCAACGGTTTAAAAGGCGATTTTTCCAATTGCCTTAGAGTATAATACAAAATAGAGTAGCATGGAAAAGGGATTTTTAGAATTACAGTTTTTCTTAGGAAACTGCCAAGCCAAATTCTGGGGGAAAGCCTGGCCCGAGAGAGGCACATGGACTATTGGGGCACCAGAGCCAGTTTGCCCCAGTGGCTTTTGCTGGAAAAGAGAAAAATGAAAAGCATCAACACACTGAGGGGTCCCTCGCAAGGCCTCATGGAACATGGAGAAGTCCAGTCTGACTCCCCCACACAGACCTGCATGAAAGGGGCCGGTCTCTGAGGAGCTGGGTTCCAGGAGGATCCTGGCTCAGTTTCCTCCTCGGGGCAGGATTGGCAGCCCCAGCACCTAGAGCATGAAACCCTGTGGACAAGGTGGTGGGCACACAGGTGCTGACCACATCGCATCACATACATGCTTATCATCATCTTTCATTTCACAATTTTTAAAAGCTTTAAAAAAAACTGATCTTGACCCAAAACATTCTGGCAATTTTCAGGCAACGAGCAGATGAGCAGAAAAGTGAAACTCCGAGAAGCCCCAGTTGCTGAGTAGAGAGGGCGCTTCCCGGGGTGGGGGCCGGAGGTGCAGCCTGAGTGCTGCTCCAGATGCCTGCCGTGTGCACAGGGCACTGTAAGATGGGCCTGCATTTTCTGTTTCCTCCTTTGAGGGCAGAGATGGGGAAGCAGGGTCTTAAGTTCCTAAAATGGACCTTCCTGATAGCAATGTCAAGTGCGTCAGCCAGTGGAGTTGGTGAAACAGCCTTTTCTGGAGTCCCTGGAAGCGTGGCTTTTCTCATCACTGCAGAAAGGCAGCCTGTGCGTTCATGTGCACATACACACACACACGCACGCTTGCACATACATGCACATATGTACATGGACAGACACCACTACCACTTGGATAAACTCCCAGGCTCCCTCCTGGTACAAAAGCCTTTGAGTCATATTCAGCATGACCAGATGCTCAGTGCAGGCAGTTAGGAAAGCTCCCAGGAGCTGCTTCTGTGAGGGAAAGGACCCAGGACAGGGAGCAGGAAGAGGGTCCTCCTGTCCCCCCAGAACTCCAGCTCATACTTGGAATACGTTTTGCCCTTTCCTGGGTCTCCAGGGCTGCAGCTGATAAAGGTAGCCTGTGTCCTGTGGAGCCTCACCTCGTGAGTCCTGTGGCTGGTCACCTCCACCATCACCTCCTTCTTTATGTCATAGCCCCTGGAATCTGACGACGCTAAATTCTTCACCTTCAATTCCATGTTAAGTCCCTGGTAAAAGAAACACTTCTCACTAAATAATCCTACATTCAGCCGGGCACAGTGGCTCACACCTGTCACCCCAGCACTTTGGGAGGCTGAGGTGGGTGGATCGCTTGAGCCCAGGAGTTCAAGACTAGTTTCAGCAACATAGCAGAACCCTGTCTCTATAAAAATATAAAAATTAGCCAAGCATGGTAGTGCACGCCTGTAGTCCCAGCTACTTGGGAGGCTGAGGTGGGAGGATCACTGAACCTGGCAAGTGGAGGTTGCAGTGAGCCGAGACTGCCCTACTGTACTCCAGCCTGGGTGGCAGAATGAGACCTTGTTCAAACAAACAAACCCTATATTCACAGCTTATACCACCTTTGCAATTTCTTTTTCATCCTCTCACCCTCAGGCTTCCAAAATGATGAGTGAATAAGACTTTCTCCTCGCCACCTGTTTTTTTTTGAGACGGAGTTTCGCTCTTGTTGCCCAGGCTGGAGTAGAATGGCTCAATCTCAGCTCACCACAATGTCTGCCTCCCAGGTTCAAGTGATTCTCCTGCCTCAGCCTCCTGAGTAGCTGGGATTACAGGCATGTGCCACCACACCCAGCTAATTTTTTTTTTTTTTTTTTTTAGTAGAGACAGGGGTTTCTCTGTGTTGGTCAGGCTGGTCTTGAACTCCCAACCTCAGGTAATCCACTCACCTCAGCCTCCCAAAG
Source organism: Ateles fusciceps (assembly GCA_036589455.1). Classification (NCBI taxonomy): domain Eukaryota; kingdom Metazoa; phylum Chordata; class Mammalia; order Primates; family Atelidae; genus Ateles; species Ateles fusciceps. The sequence goes on from JAZHEH010003256.1 coordinate 2,367,916, forward strand.
TGCTGGGATTACAGGCATGAGCCATCGTGCGTGGCAAGACTTTCTCTAAGAAGGTGTCCCACCCTTGCCCCTTGGATTTCCCAGTAAGAGGAAAGACAGACCACCAGATTTTCTCCATCATATCCTGGAACTAACACTTGTAGTCTCTACCAAATTGATTAAATCTCTGACAACGTTCCTGCTGATGCGATCGCATGTCCTCAGGGAGCTGTCTGCAGCCCAGGTCTTCTCTGTGGCACAGCAGCCATCAGGGTGCCTAGACCTGAGGAGGCCCCAGGACAATCTGGGATGGCCTGGTCATGGCCAGCAAGAGTTGGTCTGGGATCCTGGTGGCCCTGGTAGGCTGTTGGTGAAAGAAACCTGGGACTGGGCTGGGTAGTCTGGCTTCTGTTGCTAGTTCCCCGAGAGTCCTTGGGAAAGCACCCCCGCCCCCACAAGGCCTTGAGGTGCTTTCTGCAGCTGACATACCAGCTCCCGGCTCTAGATAAATTACCTTCTTCAGCTCTTCACACATTTGATTGGCTTCTGCAACCAGCGGCATGAGTTTGATGTAGTCCTGGAACACAGCCAGGACACTGGGGTCTGCCTTGCCATCTCCACCGCCCGCAGCACCTGGCAACAATCACAATGGAGGTGACAGTCAGTCACTTGTTCTACTATGAAGGCTCACTGCAGCCTCCGCCTCCCAGGTTCAAGCGATTCTCTCACCTCAGCCTCCCCAGAAGCTAGGATTACAGGTGTATACCACCACGCCTGGCTAATTTTTGTATTTTTAGTAGAGATGAGGTTTTGCCATGTTGGCCAGGCTGGTCTCGATCTCCTGATCTCAGGTGATCCGCCCACCTCAGCCTCCCAAAGTGCTGGGATTACAGGCATAAGCCATCATGCCAGGCCCATTTTTTTTTTTGAGACCTCTGTCTCACTCCGTTGTCCAGGCTGGTGTCCAGTGGCATGATCTCTGCTCATTGCAGCCTCTACCTCCCGGACTCAAGCAATCCTCCCACCTCAGCCTCCTGAGTAGCTGGGACTACAGGTGTGAGCCACCATCTCTGGCTAAGTTTTAAATTTTTTGTAGAGATGAGGTCTCACTTTGTTTCCCAGGCTGGGTCTTGAACTCCTGGGTTCAAGCGATTGTCCTGCCTTGGCCCCCCCAAAGTGCTAGGATTCCAGGCGTGAGACGCCATCCCCAGGGACCATGTAGACATTTGTATCTTATTCATTCATTCGTTCATTCAGCTGCTCATCAAATATCTACATTTGAAAATTACAAGCATGTCATTAAATAAAAAAAAAGGAAAACGACACTGTCTGGCTTCTCCTTACGTAGCTGCTTCTCTCAAGCCTTGAATCCTGGCCACATGCCGGAGGCCCTGTGCCCCCAGTTCTTATTCTTGGTCTCAGAGTCCTTGACCCAAGGTGGCTGCAGACTGAGAAGGGTGTGGTGAGGTGAGATCTGGTCGGCTAGACAGAAGGCCTGGGACGTGTCCTCAAGCTGTGGCTGGCACAGAAGGCGACCTGTTCTTCTCTTATACTTGGAGTGGCTTGAAGGAAGGGCTCGTGGGAGATCATGGGAGGACCAATCTCCCTCCCAAACCCAGGCTAGTACTGCCTCTAATCAGGACCTCTTAACTCTTTAGGGACCCCTGTCCTGTGGGTGCACACAGTGCCCTTGTCCCTGGGGTCTGACCCCAAACTGCCCATACAGCTGCTGCCTTGCTGAGGACATAGGTCTTCACTAGGGTCTGAGCCAGGGTCTGGGGCTGGTTCAGCTTCATGGTACCACCAGCCCTGCCAGGCATACAAGGGCAGTGGCGCAGTCAGCCTGGGACCACAGGGTCTTGCTGGTTTGTTTTTAGAAGTCGAGAACCAGTCGGGTGCGGTGGCTATGCCTGTAATCCCAGCACTTTGGGAGGCTGAGGTGGGTGGATCATGAGGTGAGGAGTTCAAGACCAGCCTGACCAAAATGGTGAAGCCCTGTCTCTACTAAAATTACAAAAAAATTAGCCAGGTGTGGTGGTGGGCACCTGTAGTCCCAGCTACTCGGGAGGCTGAGGCAGAAGAATCGCTTGAACCCGGGAGGCAGAGGTTGCAGTGAGCCAAGATCGTGCCACTGCACTCCAGCCTGGGCAACAAGAGTGAAAAAGAAAGAAAGAAAGAAAGAAAGATAAAAGTCAATAACTTCAGCAGAAGAAGAGCAAGGAGGTGAATTTCAAATCCATTTATTTTGCTAAAATGCTGAGCGAAACACTGAGGTATGGGAAACAGGGAGGAACTCTTTGCATACACGCAGGTGGATCTGGCCGCTTTCCACCAGCGTTTTCATTACGGTGAGTTCAGGCAGAGTGCCGGTGCTGAGCGAAGCGTGGGGCCCCTTCAGGAAGCCCGCGCACCACTGAGATCTCAGCCGGGTCCAGCCTCACCTGGATTCTGGGGGGAGCCGCCCTGAGCGCGGTGAACCGGGGCCTGAGGCAGGAGCCGGGGAGGGTGTGCAAAAGCCCTACCTGAGACAGGAAGAGGTGGCCGGCCAGCATCAGCGCTTCTGAAGGCTCTCACCTGGGAGGATCCAGATTATTGCTGGGGGCTGAGTTCAGGGGAGCAGGGGAGCTTCTGTCTCAGAAGCCCAGGGCTGTGCGTGCTTCTGGGCCACGCATTTGCAGACCAGAGCAGGTCCCCAGCCGGCTCCTCTTGTGCTGAGCCGCTGGTTCTGCCGGCCCAGCAGACCTCTGGGGCGACCATAGGCCACTCACTGGCTTCTCCAGCTCAGCATTCTTCCCTTATTTCCCACTCTCTTATCTACCCTTTGAACCATCTTTACCCTCATTCGTCAGGGAAAGTTTAATGAGTTTCTTTAACGTGTACTCACTCTATGTGGAAATCATAATTCAGTTTCGTCAGCATTAGACTTTGACAAAACAAATGATTTTCTTAAGGAAAGCAGAGAGACAGAGTGTGAAATCGCTGCTCTCAGATCACCACGGGAGAGGCCAGAGTCAGGCGGGGCCTCACCGAGCCTGTCCGCGCTCACTCCCTCCGCGGCCGCCCTCTCCAGCTGGAAGAAGTCGTAATCCAACCTGCTGAGGTCCTCACTGCCCCGCTCTGAAGGAAACCCCACATACAGGTAGGCACTGTTGGATCCCAAAATAAGGCAGTCCTGGGGGAGGAGACAGTGGGCTCAGGAGGGCCTTGAGGCCAAGGAGGGTGAGGTGAACCTCACGGTGAGAAGGATCTGAGGCATGTCCTTCCCTCGGGAATCCCCTAGACAGGGAGAAACGCAGACGCAATGAGGGTGGGTGGCAGCTGGCTCCTGCGTTCACCTTCATCGCACACATTGAGGGTGCAGCTCCCTTGGCCCTGGGGGTCTGTGGAGACCACACAGAGTCAGGCCCTGCCTCCACCCGTTTCCAGGCTGGCCTGGGCAAGTACAGCCTCGGCTGCAGGGGACACCAGGGCCTAACTCAGATGGCGGGTTAGAGACAGCCGCTTCTGAGGGCTGATGCTCAAACTGAGCCCTCCTGTGTGGTTAAGTCTTGATGAGGCAGAGACAGCTGCTGCAAACCACAGGAAGGGCAGTGTGGCCAGAAAAGGAGGCCGAGGAGGTCACTGAGGGGGCTTTCCAGAAGGGGAGTGGCCAATCCCAATCTGCCTGTCCCGTCTGAAAGGCTCTGGCCACCAGGGAGCGGGGGAGGGCTGCAGGGGAGCTGGGAGGAGCCCAGGGTTGGCAGAGTGGGGGAGGAAGAGGCACTGATGTTGGTGAGATGCGTGTGGCCCCACTCAGTGACAGGCTCTTAGAAAAGCAGAAAATGTCACAAAACGTTAGAGCTGGAAGGGACCTTGGAGGACACCTAGTTCAGCCCACCTTGTTTTCCAGGTGAGGGCAGAGAAGGGAAGTGACTTCCCAGGAGCAACTAGCGTCAAGAGCAAGCCTCCCCCTCCAGCAGCTGTGCCTTGAGGCCACGGTAGCAGGCCCGCCCCGGTGTGAACGCCTGCCCTGCCACGCCTGTGATTCGGGCACCTCACATGGCTGTCCCCCTCCCAGCTGTGAGCCAAATGCTGCAGCTTTGTCCTGGTGGTGATGGGCACCCCGTTAACGGCAACCTTGCATTTGCTGTGTGGAGTGACTGTCACTCTACCGTCAGAATTTGTGAAGGAAATGTGTTTGTCTGAAATTCTAAGAAGACAAGAGTCCGTCTAAGACACGCGACTAATGGCGTTGTTGGTGAGCAGGGCAAGCTGATCTTTCCCATTTGCACAGGAAGTTAGACGGGCAGCTGCCGAAGATGGCAGGCGGCATCTGGGGCCTCCTGTGTGCGTGGGGGACAGCAGCGGGCGCAGAAAGACTCCGCCGTTGGGGAGCACAGGGAGTTGGGAGCCAGCAGGCAGTGGCTTCACTCACAGGACGACACCCGCTGAGGACCTAGCGCCTGGGGGAGCCGGCCAAGGCCGCACTGCAGTCCTCGAACTCGGGGTGGGGGTGGTGGGGGGGGAAGTGGCAGCAAGCCAGCTTCAGAAGAGACTCGGGAGGGAGGGGCTGCGTCACAAGCCCCGCCCGCTCCGTGTAAGTTTCTATCTGTCTCTGCGTCCTTGCCATAGAAATTCAGACCTTATGTTATAAGATTTGGGGCTGGATGTGGGGGGTCTCCAATTGGCTTTCCCCGCTCCCCGCCCCGCTCCCCCCACAATGGATGTCATCTGTGTGCCCTGAGTGACCGGCTTCCTGTCTTTTTTTTTTTTTTTTTTTTTTGAGACGGAGTTTCACTCTTGGGTGACCCCTGTGTCAGCACCACTCACGCCATGAGGGCCCGTGGGCTTTCATATGGGGGAGGGTGGTCTGTCTGAAGGAGGTGATGGTGTTTCCCACCCGGAGAGCTGGAAGCAGGAGGAGAACCAGCGGCCTCAGGCAGGGAAGCCACAGAGTGGGGGGACAGCTCTTGACTGCCTGACACCCGTCACAGGATTTCCCAGGGGCTCCTGCAGGACACTCCTGAGGGGTGGTCACTCCGCAGGGGGGCTTGCTGTTAGTCCAGGTGGTGAGGGCTCCACACACCAAGACAGATCCGAGGGCGTGTTTGTGTTCGGGCCGCCCGGTGGCTTGCGCTTTCAGCCTTCTCTACTGACATGTTTGTGAAGAATCATGGCACAGAATCTAGAAACCAGCTTGCCCTTTCCTCCCAGGGCTGGAGACCAGGAAGCAAACCAGCGCCTCACCCTGGATTTCAGCCAGAGGACAGAGGGCTCGGCCTCCGCTTTCTTAGACCAGCCCTGGAGTAGGTGGCCTAGGAAGGTCTGAGAAGTGTCCCTGCCTGTCCTGCTGGCTGTGCGGCTTTGCAGAACTCTAGATGGAGAGGTCGTAATTCTCCATTGCTGGACAAGGACACTGATTCCTAGAAACTCACCCTAGACCTTGAATTGTGATAGCATTTGAAGCAGCCTGGCCAGCGTCATATTCCTGCATGTGACCCTACTTGACTCTTGAAGCTAAGAGTCCCACCTCCCTAAGCCCTAACCGTCTGGCTTCCTGATGCCACAGACGCCACTGTGCTCCACCCCCAGGCCCCAAGGCTGTGGTTAGGCAGTGAGCTTCCGGGATCCCCAGCCCAGTCCCCCAAGTACTTTAGGTCTGATCCTCGACTTCGGAATTTTCCCAGGGCCTCGTGCCATGGGGGAGCAGAGTGGGGTGGAAGCTGGGGTGGCGAGGGGCAGCAGTCATGGCGGAAATTCACATCACAGCCTGTTTAGGGTGTGATATGAGCAGCGAATGCCAGGATCAATACCGTAGCTCGGGTCACACCATGCAGTCCACAGAAGACGACTGACATCTCTCAGATTCTCCCCCGGATTCTCATTACTGACAACCCTGATGCCAGGCCCGGCCTCAGGCATCGCCAGGCACCGAGGCCTCCCTGGCTCCCTCACTTTCATGCCCTGCGGTTCTCTCCCTAGCTCTGCCAATAGCGCTATTACCAGTCACACGTTACACATTCACCGAAAAAGCCTCGCCACAGCCGGGCCTGGACGGCCGGACAAGATAGCAGCCTGTGCGGGAGCCCTGCCCTGTGCTCAGCCTCCACAGGTGCGGGGAGTGGAGCTCACCTGGGCCTGCTCCAGCAGGTGCGCCCAGCTCAGCGGATCAGCACGAGTCCCCAGCTGGTGCTCCACCTGGAGACCGGCCGATGGCTCTGGAAGGAGGGAGGTATTTTAAGCAGTGGGTCCGCAGGGCCAGGGGGAGGTGTGGGATAAATAGGGCGTCTCCACTTGATTCTCAAAGCTTGGGATCCCGGCAGGAGCAGGAAACTGCATCGCACTTGCAGGTGAAGACATCTTTCGGTAAGTCTTACAAAGAGGACTTCCAATTCCGCTCCTAATTCATAAGACGTTAGCGCAAGAAGGTCCTTTAAACGGGAGGTCTGAGTTCAGTGCTCCGTCTCTTATTTTGGTACTTGTTTAGGCTTTCATGTAATTAATCGCTACAGGGAATTTCCTTGAGGTCGGGGGATTTGGGGAGCATCACAGCTTACGTTGTTTTCCACATAGTCCGTACCTGTGCTTGTGAGCAGTGAGAATTGTTTGCTATGTGCAGGTCAGCACCTGGCATGTCCAGTTTTTGATGGGATGGAGATTTGTGACAGGCAGAGCCAGGCCCGGGCCAGCCATGTTTACTGACTCTAATTTAGGGAGTGCTTTGTTGAGGTTGACGCCTCGTTGAGTCGTGTCGTGTGCCTGGGAATGGGCCAGGTGGGGCTCAGAGCTGGCCCTCCCTCTGTCTGAGCCAGAGGTCCTTTGAGTAGCCGGGCATGGAGGTAGGGGTGCGGGAGGTCCTGCCACTACCTGAGATCCCCAGGAGGGAGGGAGCCCTTTCAATATTGCTGCTTCGATACCGGACACTCGTGCCAATTTGACCTCAATAGTTTTATTTTACCCTTTTATTCATCTCATTTTAAATCATTAATGAGCATAAAATGATATGTATGTTTATGCTGCCAAGCTGAAATCTAGGGCCTTTACCTATCACAGGGGTTCTCGATAATTGTGCACGTTGGAACCACCTGGGGTGCTTTGGCGCCGACTGTGCCCGTGATTCTGGTTTCTGTGGCTGGGCGGAGCCGTGTCACCAGGTGGCTGTGATGCACAGCCGGGCGGGGGGCCCTGCCTGGGAGGGGGCGGGGGGCCCTGCCTGGGAGGGGGGGGAGGGGCGGGGGCCCTGCCTGGGAGGGGGCGGGGGTCCTGCCTGGGAGGGGGGGGGCCCTGCCTGGGAGTGGGTGAGGGGTCCTGCCTGGGGGGGGTGGGGGGCCAACCCTCCACCGGCTTCCAGCACCATCTCACCGCAGGAAGCCCTCAGGACAGACATCAGGTGGCCACTGTCCAAATTCGGTAAGGAAAAACGTCCTGGGAGAAACTGACCTCAAAATGAGAATGAGGCTGGGCGCAGTGGCTCAGCCTGTAACCCCAGCACTCTGGGAAGCTGAGGCGGGAGGATCGCTTGAGCCCAGGAGATCTGAGGCTCTCATGAGCGGTGATTACACCTCCGCACTGCTGCCCAGGTGACAGAGCGGACCTTGATCAAATACTAAATAAATACAATGGCAATGAAAATGAGAGGAAAATGACCATCTGAAAATACAGGGCTATTATTTCTCACAACTGCAAGTGAGTCTACATTTATTTCAAAGTAAAATTTTTTTTAAAGGATAGAACCACAATATCCTGGACATAGCCCAGTGCCCCACCCCTACACCCCAGCTACTCCCTCAGATTCTAATCCAGGTGCTCCCCCGCAGCCCCAGGCTTCGGCCAGGTCATGCCCCCGCCTCTCCGCCCAGCGCTCAGGGCATTGGCCCCTGACTCGGTTTACCTGCCACTGTGGAGTTCTGCATCTGGGCAGTAGCTCGCCGTTCCCTGACCTTGCCTCTCTCATTAGTGCCCAGGTGTTGACCCCTGCTTTGTTCTGGATCTTTTTAGCCCTTTCATGAGCAAAGTTGGACACACTCTTAGGCCTGGAGCCCCTTGCCCGAGCAGCTGCACCCCCCAGGGCACACTCAGGTCTCCCCCCCCCCCGCCCCAGGTGACTTGAGATTTCACACCAGGTCTGGTTCCATTAAACCATTAAGACCAAAGTGGCTTTAGTCACCTGCATAGTTCAAACAATCACGTGCAGCTCAGCCAGGCCAGGACTCAGCCCCTGACCTGTCCTGGGACCTGAACACACGCAGCCAGTGGGGCTGACTTGGTTAACCTAAGAACCTGCTCAATCCCTGTTGCTGCTGAAATAACCCATGGCCTGGAGGCTGTGGGGGACTGCTTTGCCCTGTGCACCAGGCTGGCCAGAATCTCAGAGGCCTTCTAGGTCACTCCCTTCTGAGGTCGTCAGAGAAAACATGAGATGCCCCCAAATACTGCATGGGACATACAGTAAAACATTACTTGCACTCTGAAATTTAAATGTAACTGAACACCTTGTATTTTTATTTGCTAAATCTGGCAGCTCAACGCCTTTCGTTTTCCACAGGGGGAGTTGGAACTGGGGTTTAATAAGGGGAACCCCAAGTCGCACAGGCTGTGGATACCATTTTTTCTTTATCACGTGGTCTCTCCTGTAAAAACTGGAAGCAACAGATTTGCATCTGATAAGCAGGGAGAAAACATTCTGGATACTGCTTAAGCCTAAAGATCTGAGCTTAGGCTGGGCACGGTGGCTCATACCTATAATCCCAGCACTTTGGGAGGATCACTTAAGGCCAGGAGTTTAAGACCAGGCTGGGCAATATATCAAGGCCCCATCTCTACAAAATTAAAAAATTAGGCAGGCATGGTGGCTCATGCCTGTAGTCCTAGCTACTCCAGGAAGGCTGAGGTGGGAGGATCACTTGAATTTGGGAGGTTGAGGATGCCATGAGCCATTATCGTGCCACTGCACTCCAGGCTGAGTGACAGGGTGACACCTTATCTCAAAAAAATGAAAACCTGAGCTCATGTCAGAGATGCTGGAAAAAAATGCCTTGGGGTTGACACAATATTGAGGCCGAGCAGTGAAGAATGAGGAGGAAGACATTTGTCACCAACACACAAGTGCTCCTGCACTGAGAAGAGGCCAGAAGGGGAGGCAGTCCCTGGGTGGCATTATCATAACCACAGTTCCTGAGCCTCACTCACACACCAGGCAGAACTCTGCCAGGCACGGTTCACACACGACCTCCCGTGGTCCCCTCCCCAGCACTGTGAGTGAGGAATGCCTCCCTCAGTGTAAGAGGCAACGGGGGAGATGTTCTGTTTCTCATCCACGGTCACAGCTGCTAGGTCCAGGCTCTGTCTGACCTGTAAGCCCATAGACCTGGCGAATGACATATCAGGGCTGGCAAGTAAGTTTCACCTCCCACACCAACTCCAGCTGCCCAGAACCAGGCCTGGCAGTCCCAAGCGCCTGCCCGGACTCGGCTGGGCTGGAGGATTCCCAAGGCTGCCCTTCGCTTGGGGAGGGGCAGGGCAGAGCGTGGGGAGGGTCCTGCCGTGGTCACAGACTCCCCCTCTCCCCACGGCTCCCTTTCTTAGAAGGTTTAGGAGAGCAGGCTTGGAAGGAGCTGCAGAGGCTGGCATGGAGGAGCAGGAGCTCGGCTCGGGGGCAGCCTCCCATAGTGCTGACCAAGGGGGCCTGCTTCCCGGCCAGGTGGATGGGGGAGGAACCGGGCAGTGACAGCCCTGCCCTTCCTGGGGAAGAGACTCCTGAAGAGAGGTCAGGTCACCTCCACAGGCTGTGGTCTGTGGTGCGGGCCACGGGGCAGTGAGGTCACTGAGTGTGGGGGAGCTGGGGCCGCCCGGCTTACAGAGCTCACCTTCATTTGTCATTAGCACAAAAATCCCCTGCCTGGCATGACTCTCTACTCATGCCCTGTGTGCCAAAGAAGAAAACTCTGAACAGCTGTGCTATTTGGCAGGAAAATACAGGGACAGATAAAACCAATCACATCAGGACGGGCATCCGTGCCGCCCCATCCCTGAGCCCTTGGCTCTGCTCCCGTCCAGGACCGAGTACGGAGCCCTGCCCTGAGCCTCCAGGTCTCTGTGCTTTCCCCTCTTGTTTCAGTTCCTTTCATTCCTCTCTCTCAGATCATTTTGTTTTCCTCCTGGACCCCCTTCCCAAATGCCAACCCCTGAAGTCTGAGTACTCGGAGAGTTTGCTAGATTTAGGACTTAGAACCACCATGGATAATAAATACTCACAGACGCACCTTTCAGCGTATCTTAGTGTTGATAAAGTTTCCTCACAGCAGATGTCAGCTGGACTTAGGGCCTCGATCTGTGAAAACACCCCTTTCAGACTTTGTTAGAGAGGAGTGTATTGTCACGAAAGCCGCTCATATTCACAGAGCAGTTTTGCATCTTGTGATTTACGATATTGTTCCAACTTTACAGTTTAGAAAAGTAGCCTTGGAGAAACACCTGAGATCACTTGCTGAGCTGGGGCTTGAACCCACCCCTGCCTAACTCACACCTGTGCTGCCAGCCACAGGACTGGCCGCTGTCGGGACTGAGTCCTCCGTGGACGTCCTCAGGGGTTTGAGTGACAGTTGAATGCTCATCTCCTGACAGCCACTCGTATGGTCTCAAGTCTGGCTGTTGACCATATTATTTTGAGACAGGGTCTCACTCTGTTACCCTGGCTGGAGGATAGTGGAGCAATCAAGCTCTCTGCAGCCTCGACTTCTCGGGTTCAGGTGGTCCTCTGCCTCAGCCTCCAGAGTAGCTGGGACTACAGGTGTGCTCCACCACACTTGGCTAATTTTTGCGGGTTTTTTGGTAGATACAGGTCTTTAACATTCAGCAATTAGACAAAAATGTCAAGGCACAGAAATCAGTCAAAGCATTTCCTGCTACAAACAATAACATCACAATATAGCCACACTAATTTTAGTCCTCTGCTGGTGAGTGTTCTTCTTTTTCTACTTTTTCCAGTGGTATTGGAACACACACACACACACACACACACACACACACACCCCTCTTTTTTTTTTTTTTTGAGACAGAATCTCTGTCACCAGGCTGAAGTGCAATGGCGCGATCTCGGCTCACTGCAACCTCCGCCTCCCTGATTCAAGTGATTCTCCTGCCTCAGCCTCCCAAGTAGCTGGGACTACAGGCACATGCCACCATGCCCAGCTAATGTTTTTGTATTTTTAGTAGAGACGGGGTTTCACCATGTTGATCAGGATGGTCTCGATCTCCTGACCTCGTGATCCGCCCACCTCAGCCTCCCAAAGTGCTGGGATTACAGGCGTGAGCCACAGCACCTGGCTACACCCTCCCTTTTTTTTTTTTTTACATTTGAGTTGAGTGTCAGTGGACAAGTAAGGGGCTTGTGAGGAGAAATGGAAAGGTTGTACCAGCCAGAAGAAGTGGCATCGGCAAAACCATGGAAACGTGAAGTGCGAGTGTGGTGTATTGAGGGGGGACCTACAGGGAGTGGTAGTAAGTTGCCAGATGCCTCCTGGAGAGTTCCTGACACATGGTAGAATCTTAAATGTCAGTTCAATAAATGGAGTTGGAGGATAAGGTATAGAGGATAAGGGTCCGAAGCCATTCATGGGTGTCAGTAGTAATGCACACCTGGAATTTATTATTTGGTTACTACATGTCAGGCACATATGGTGAGTGCTTTTCTTTTAACTTAGTTCATCCTCACGTGAGCCCTATGAAGTAGATATTGTCGTCTGTTTTTTGTGAGGGAAGGGAGGTCCAGACAGGTTAAGTCATTTGTCCAAAGTCACACAGCTAGTAAATGGCAGAGCTGGAATTTGAAACTAGTTGCCAGTCCTGTCTTTTTTTTTTTTTTTCTTAAAGGGTTACACTGTGTTGTCCAGGTTAGTCTCGTGCTCCTGGCCTCAAGCAGTCCTCTTGTCTCAGCCTCCCAAAGTGTTGGGATTACCTGCATGAGCCACTGTGTCCAGGCGGTCCTGTCTTTTTAACCATTGCCCTGTGTTGCCTTTCTGAAGGCTGTAAGAGTGATGACATGGTCAAATCTGCTTTTTAAATAGACAACACTGGCTGGCATGCAGCGGGTGGATTTGAGGGGGAAAGAGGCCGAAAGGCCCACCAGGCTGTAAGTCAGATGCTTACCTTAGGGCTGTTGAGAGCATGGCCATTGAGGAAGCACCTCTTACAAGGACCTCGATACTAACACATGCCTGTTAGTATCTAGATTTGGGGTGATGACCCAGTGGTACCATCTCATATAGATGCTTGAAGACAAGTTAAAGGATCCTAATGGAAGGAGCAGGCTGGAGTTTGGCTACACACAGGCATCAGGTTCAACATAAATGGGAAAGAGAAAAAATAGGATGTTCCCAAAGGACCCCCGAACTCCATGTCTGTCTGTACTCTCAGGTCTTCTTTGTCTTTCTCTTTTTTTTTTTTTTAAAGCAGCAGTGTCTGTTTTCTTCCCCCCATTGGCCATCAGAAATAATAGATAAAATTCTGGTGTGTATCGTGCACTAGCTCTGTGTAAGCACTGAGATCATCTCACTTAACGCCTAGAACCCCTGAGGAGATTGGTCTTATTAGAGATGGGGAAGCTGAGGGTCAGAGTGGTTTCACAACTTGCCAGACGTCACGCAGCTAGAAAGGAGTAGAACTGGTTTTTGTGAGTCCAGAGCCTACTTCTTGTCCAGTCTTCACCTCCTCTCAGACACTCCATGGAAACAACAACACAGAGGCATGCCTTGGGGACAGCCTTGTCCTGTGTCTGGAGGGAATTCCTTCCTGTAGAGAGTCCCACTCCACAGGTCAGTTTCCCACGGCTCGGTATGTGGTGGTCCAGCCTTGCTTCCACATCGTTCCTCACGTTCCTTTGTGGCTTAATGAAAGCATCCCGCCCCCGCCCCCCCATCCTGGTGGCACTCAGAAGGTTCTGTTTTGAGTTCCAGCCGCAATTACTCCCTTGTGGGAAAGGCCTGTCGGGTGGGCTGGCCAGGTTGGTGTGTGCTCCCTGTGCTCTTTTTTTTTTTTTTCCAGATGGTTCTAACAAGCTCCCAGGTGATACTTAGGTGGACCTTTTTGGAGTCACACTTTTTTTTTTTAAAGAGAAAAGAGAAAGAAGGAAGAAAAAAAGAATGAAATAAAGAGAAAAAGAAGAAGAAAAGAAAAAGGAAGAGAGAACGGGAATCTTGCTCTATTGCCCAGGCTAGAATGCAGTCTACAAATGGATATTAAAAGCTTTTTTATACTAATAATTGTGTTATACAATGGAGACAGGAAGGAATAAGGGAGGAAAATAACAAACAAACAGCCAACCAATATTTCATTTAAACCTATGAAATGCTATGCAATTGCTGGGGAGTGATTTACTCCCAACCATGTGGTCACTTTTAGAATAAATGTGATGTGTTACTGAAAAAAAAAATGTATCTTTTGTGGATATGGAGTAGAGAGTTCTGTAAATGTTTATTGAGTTTACTTGTTTGAGGTTTAAGTTCAAGTACCAAGTATCCTTCTTAACCTTCTGTCTCATTAATTTGTCCAATATTGACAAGGTAATGTTAAAGTCTCCCACTATTATTGTGTGGGAGTCCAGGTCTCTTTGTAAGTCACCAAGAAGTTGCCCTGTGTATCTGGGTGCTCCTATATTGGGTGCGCATAGGCTTAGGGTCGTTAGCTCTTCCCGTTACACTGATCCCTCTACCGTTATACAATGTCCTTCTTATCTCTTTCGGTTTCTATTACTTTAAAGTCTATTTTATCAGAGATGAGAATTGCAACTACTGCTTTTTTTTTTTTTTGGCTCTCCATTTGGTTGGCAAATCTTCCTCCATCCCTTTGTTTTGAGTCTCTGTATATCCTTGCATGTAAGATGGATCTGGATGCAGCTTACTGATGGGTCCTTGAAGTGGCTGATACTGGTTGTTCCCCCTCTATACATAGTGCCTCCTTCAGAAGCTCTTGTAAAGTAGGCCTGGTGGTAATGAAATCTCTGAGTACTTGCTTGTTGGTAAAAAATTTTATTTTTCCTTCACTTATGAAACTTAGTTTGGCTGGATATGAAATTCTGGGTTGAAAGTTCTTTTCTTTAAGGATGTTGAATATTGGCCCCCACTCTTCTGGCTTGTAGGGTTTCTGCTGAGAGATCAGCTGTGAGTCTGATAGGCTTCCCCTTGTGGGGTAACCTGACCTTTCTCTCTGGCTGCCCGTAGTATTTTCTCCTTCGTTTCAACCCTGATGAATGTAATGATTATGTGCCTTGGGGTTGCTCTTTTTGAGGAATATCTTTGTGGTGTTCTCTGGATTTCCTGGACTTGAATATTAGTCTGCCTTGCTAGGTTAGGAAAGTTTTCCTGGATAATATCCTAAAAATATTTTCCAGCTTGGATTCATTCTCTTCGTCACATTCAGGTACACCTATCAAACGTAGATTAGGTCTTTTCACATAGTCCCATATTTCTTGGAGACTTTGCTCATCCTTTTTACCCTTTTTTCTCTAATCTTGTCTTCTCGTTTTATTTCGTTAAGTTGGTCTTCGACCTCTGAAATCCTTTCTTCTGCTTGATCAATTCGACTGTTAAAACTTGTGCATACTTCTCGAAGTTCTCGTATTGTGTTTTTCAGCTCCATTAATTCACTTATATTCCTCTTTAAATTGTCCATTCTCATGAACATTTCGTGAAACCTTTTTCAAGGTTCTTAGTTTCCTTGCATTGGGCTAGAACATGTTCTTTTAGCTCACAGAAGTTTCTCATTATCCACCTTCTGAAGCCTGTTTCTGTTGATTCCTCACATTCATTCTAGATCAGGCCTTGTTCAATTGGTGATGAGGCACTGCAATCCTCTGTAGGAGGAGAGGCATTCTGATTTCAGGCGTTTTCAGCCTTTTTGCGCTGGTTTCTTCCCATCTTTGTGGATTTATCCACCTGTCGTCTGTGTAATTGCTCGACTTTCAGATTAGGTCTCTGAGTGGACGTCCAGCTTGTTGGTTATAAAGTTTTTTCTATTTCTTAATTTTCCTTCGGCAGATGCCCCTCCCCCCACAGAGCTGGACCTTCCCGGGTTCAGCTGTACTTGGTGTGAAACGCTTAATCCTCAGCAGTTCCAACTGCTGTTTTTTCTGTTATTGTTGTTGGGGGGACCAGCCTTCCCCTGCGGCGACCCCACTACGCCGGCTGAAACAGCGGCGTTAAGATTCGTGGCGCTTTTCTACGCGGGAATCTCCCGGTTTGGTTCCCCCACTTCAGTCCGCTTTTTAATCAGCTGAATGGGAGATATTTTCCCCGGAGCTCCAAACGCCAACCAAAAGGGCACTCAGTCCCATATACTCCGGACTGAGAACCGCCGTCGGGGCGCCTGCAAAACGGCCGCGCCCCCTCCAAAAGGGTCGCGCTGGCGACCCGTGGGGCTCCTCCGCCAAGAATCTCTTGGTCCGTGGGCAATAAAAATTCGTCTGAAAGTGTGGCGTCCACTCACTCTCTGCGCTTTCAGTGGGAGCTACAATCCTGAGCTGCTGCTAATCGGCCATCTTGGATCTCTCACACCCCCCTTTTTTAAGTGGAAAATAGAAATGTTTGCGCCCACAGTTGCTGAAAGGGAGGGGGATGTGGTCTGGCTCCTTTTATCATCTGGGCCGTGGCCAGAGACAGCAATAATTCTCTTATTAGAGGCTGTTTCAAAGGGTCTATTTCTTCCCACTCTCTAATAGAACCAGTTAAACACTAAGCATTATATATTCCATTTGTTACAATATATACATGTGTATAACATTTCATTTTAGTTTCTGGGGAAAATGCACATACCAACTTAGAGTGATTTACATGAGGGCAGTAGAAAACTAATTTTCATGTCATGTTTGTCTCTTGAGAAAGGGATAACAATTGTTCCACTAAAAGGGTTAGGGGAGCTCCAGACTGAGATGTGGAGTTTGACCAATCGTTTCCCAGAACACTGTGACCACACTTTTACTGGAAAAATATATTTGTATGACAGATGCTGACTCTACCCTGGAAGCTACGTGCTAACCCTAAGGCATGTCTGCTAAGTAAAGCAACTAGTTTTGTTTTCTCAGTGCTATTGGAGATTTGGGAAAACTTTTTTGCGTGTGTTTAATTTTTATGGATTGAAAGCAAAGCTTTAAACAAGTAATACAGACTAGGCATGGTGGCTCACGCCTGTAATTCCAGCACTTTTGGAGGCCGAGGCAGGTGGATCACCTGAGGTTAGGAGTTTGAGACCAGCCTCGCCAACATGGTGAAACCCTATCTCTACTAAAAATATAAAACATAGTTTCATAATCAACTTAAAAATTAAATAATAAAAAATTAAATAATTAAAAAAAATTAGTGAGATGTGGTGACAGGCACCTGTAATCCCAGCTGCTTGGGAGGCTGAGGCTGGAGAATCACTTGAACTCAGGAGGCGGAGGTTGCAGTGAGCCGAGATCGCCTAGGGAACCCAGTGAGACTCTGTCTCAAATAAACAAAAAACAAGTAATACAGAATTATATTAAATGCAAATTTTTTCATTTATTTTTTTCCTTCAAGATCTGTTTGTGGAAAATACATGAAATCTCAGGTCTGTAGCGGAACCATTGTTTTTTGGTAAGAGAGGGTCTTGCTGTCACCCAGGCTGCAGTGCGGTGGTGCTATCTCTACTCACTGCAATCTCTGCCTCCTGGGCTCAAGCAGTCCTCCCACCTCAGCCTCCCAAGTAACTGGGACCATAGGTGCATCCCACTGGGCCTGGCTAATCTTTTTTTGAGACAGGGTCTCTGTCACCTAGGCTGGAGTGCAGTGGCATAATCTTGGCTCACTGCAACTTCTGTCTCCTGGGTGCAAGTGATTTTCCTGTCTCAGCCTCCCAAGTAGCTGGGTCTACAGCTGCCCACCACCATACCTGGCAAATTTTTGTATTTTAGTGGAGATAGAGGTTTCACCATGTTGGCCAGGCTGGTCTTGAACTCCTGACCTCAGGTGATCTGCCTACCTCAGCCTCACAAAGTGCTGGGATTACAGGTGTGAGCCCCCGTGCCCTGCCTCAAGTTAATTTTTTATACAACAAAAAGAAAGGACCAAGGTTCTTTTTTTCCTCCCCTGTGAATATCCAATATCTTCAGCGTCACTTGTTGAAAAGGTTTTCATTTGAAAATAACTTGTCACCTGTTAATTTACTAGGGCGTCCATAAGAAATTACAGCAAACCAGGTGGCTACAAACAACAGCAATGGATTTTCTCAGTTTTGGAAACTAGACGCTAACAACCCAGGTGTTGGCATGGCCATGCTTCCTCTGAGGCCTCCGGAGCCTCCCTCGCCTCTCCCTAGCTTCCAGCGGCTTCTGGCAGGCAGGGCTCCTTTGCTTATTCCTGCCTGGCTCCACTCTGTGTCCGTTGCCACATGGTTCCCTGTGTCTGAGTATCCAAATCTCCCCTCTCCTTATAAGGACTGGATTTAGGGCTCACTCCATCCCGTATGGCCTCATCTGCCAAGACCCTATTTGTACGTAGGGTCCAATTCTGAAGTTCTAGGTGGACATGAATTTTGGGGGTCACTGTTCAACCCATTATTGCACTTTTGTAGAGAATCAGTTGATGATGTTTATAAGGGTCTATTTCTGGACACTCTGTTCTGTTCCATTGATCCATATGTCTGTCTTTAAACCAATACCAGGCCACGTGCGGTGGCTCCTGCCTGTTCCCAGCACTTTGGGAGGCTGAGGTGGGCAGATCACCTGAGGTCAGGAGTTCAAGACCAGCCTGGCCAACATGGGGAAACCCCATCTCTACTAAAAATACAAAATTAGTCAAGTGTGGTGGCTCGTGCCTGTAGTCCCAGCTACTTGGGAGGCTGAGGCGGGAGAATCGCTTGAACACAGGAAGTAGAGGTTGCAATGAGCTGAGATCATGCCATTGCACTCCAGTTTGGGCAACAAGAGTGAAACTCCATCTCAAAATAAATAAATTAAATAAATAAAAAATAACCAAATAAATCAATATCACACTATCTCAATTACTGTAGCTTTGTGGTGGGTTTTACATTCTCCGGCTTTATTCTCTGTCAAAATTTTGGCCATTCTGAGTCCTTTTTACAATTCTACATAAATTATTGAAATAGTGTATCAATTTCTACCAAAAAATGCCTGCTGGGATTTTGATAGGGGTTGCTTGAATCTGTTGATCAATTTAACTTCTTAATAATATTGTCTTCTAATTTATTTAAATCTTCCTTTCAGTAATGTTTTATAGTGTTCAACGTACGTTTTTTGCACATATTTTGCTAAATTTATCCTTAAAGTATTGTATGTTTTTGATACTATTGTAAATATTTTAAAATTTTATTTTCCAGTTGTTCATTGTTATTATAGGTTAGAGAAGCACTTCTGCTTTCTGTATAGCGACTCTTCTGAATACACTTCTCAACTGCAGTAGCTACTTCATTTTGTAGATCACTCGGGATTTTTATGTTTTATTTTACTTTTTAGAGATAAGGCCTCACTACGTTGCCTAAGCCGGAGTGCAGTGGCTATTCACAGGTGTGATTATAGCTCACTGGAGTCTTGAACTCCTGGCCTCAAGTGATCTTTCTGCCTCAGCAGGATTTTTTACATAATCACGGTCATCTGCAAATAGTTTTACTTCTTTTTCTTTCTTCTTCTTTTTTTTTTTTTTGTTTGTTTTTTGAGATGGAATCTCCCTCTGTCGCCCAGGCTGGAGTGCAGTGGCATGATCTCAGCTCACTGCAACCTCCACTTCCTGGGCTCAAGTGATTCTCTTGCCTCAGCCTCCTGAGTAGCTGGGATTACAGGAACCCACCACCATGCCTGGCTAATATATATATATATATATATATATTTGTATTTTTAGTGGAGATGGGCTTTCACTATGTTGGCCAGGCTGGTCTTGGAATTCCTGAGCTCAGGTGATCTGCCCACGTCGGCCTCCCACAGTGCTGGGATTACAGGCATGAGCCATTGTGCCCACCCTTCTTTTTGTTTTCTGAGACAGAGTCTCACTCTGTCACTCAGGCTGGAGTGCAATGGCGTGATCTCAGCTCATTGCAGCCTCCACTTCCCCAGTTCAAGTGATTCTCCCATCTCAGCCTCCCAAATAGCTGGGATTACAGGCGTCCGCCACCACACCTGGCTAATTTTTGTATTTTTTGGTAGAGACAGGGTTTCACCATGTTGGCCAGGCCGGTTTCGAACTCCTGACGTCAGGTGATCCTCCCACCTTGGCCTCCCAAAGTGCTGGGATTACAGGTGTGAGCCACCCACCCAGCCTGCTTCTTTTTCAATCTGCATATTTCTTATTTCTTCCCAACTGCCTTTTTGCCCTGGCTAGAACTGGTAGTAAATGTTGCATAGATGTGATGAGAATAGACGTTGCCTTGCTTGCAATCCAATGGAGAACACATTGTTTCACTGTCAGACGTGATGGAAGGTGCTTTTCAGGGAAGTTCTGTCTCTAGCAAACTTCCTCTCATTTCGGGTTTGTTGAGAATTTTATGATTGAGTGTTGAATTTTGTCACATCCTCTTTTTACATTGGATCATATTTTTTTCCCCTATGTCCTATTCTATATGATGAACTTTAAATGTTAAATGAATTTTACATCCCTAGGAAAGGCCCCATTGGTTAGTGATTGGGCTTGATAGTGATATTACCTGACAGTGACAGTCATACATTAAGGCCCACTTAATGTATGATTAGATTTTGTTTGCTGAAGCTTGGTTACTAATTGTCGTGTCTGTGTCTGTGAAAGATCATGGTCTACAGTGTTTTTGTGCTGCCTTTGGCTGCCCTTGGTGTAGTGCTGGTGTCATAAAATGAGATGGGAAATGTTTTCTATCACCTGCATTTCTTTTCTTTGCTTTTTTTTTCTTTTTCTTTCTTTCTTTTTTTTTTTTAGAATTATCATTATTTCTTTCTTTGGTGGAATTCACCAGCAAAGATACCTGGGACTGAAGTTTCTTTGTAAGATTTTTAGTTACAAATTCAGTTTATTTAATAGATACAGGACTACTTGGGTTATCTGTTTCTTTGAGTGAACCTCAGTAGCCTGTGTGTATTTGTTGTTGAATGTATTGGCATTAAGTTGTTCATGATATTTTTAATCATCCTGTTTAAAAAAAATAGAGACGGGATCTTGCTGTGTTGCCCAGGCTGGTCTCAAGCTCCTGGCCTCAAGCAGTCTCCAGCCTCAGCCTCCCAAAGTGCTGGGATTACAGTTGTGGCCCACCTGGCCGCCTTATCATTCTCTTCATGTCCGTGGGATCATTTATGCTCTTGGTACTTGGTTTATCAATTTTATTGATGTTTTCAAAAATCCAGCTTTAGGTTTCAGTGGTTTTTCCCTATTGTTTTACTGTTTTCCATTTCATTAATTACCACTTTTATCTTTTTTCTTCCTCTGCTTGTTTTATGTTTAATTTGCTCTCTTTCTAAATTCTTCGTTGGAAGATTACAATGCCAATTTCAGATGATTATTCTCTAATGTAAGCTTTACTGCTATAAAACCTTCTCTCAGCTCCACTGTAGATACACATCACATATGAACATATATATATAGCTTTGCACAGTGGCAGTATCGTAGCCAATGAGGTTTATTTGAGGCGCAGTTATTGCTAATTGAAAACTCTTCCCAATCCCCACTGTGATGACTTGCAATACAGTGGGCACTGGCAATTTTTGACAGTCTCTACGGAGACTGATTTAAAAAAAGAAAAAAGAAAATGTATATATATATGTGTGTGTATTTGTCTCTCCTGACTCCCTGCTTGGTCCACACATTTTGATAGATGTCTTGATTTTCTTTTTCTTTTTCTTTTGTCTTTTAAACATTTTTTAATTTTTTTTTTTTTTTTGTAATACTGTTTCTCTGACCTTTTCCATGTAAGTAGTGTTTTGATTTCCATTCAGTTAAAAAAAAAATTTCTAATTTCCCTAGAGGTTTCTTCTTTGACCAATGGATTATTTAGAAATTTGTTATTTTCCAAATGCTTGTGAATTTCCCACATGTATTTCTTTCTAGTTTAATTCGTGTAGTCAGAGAACATACTTTGTATGATTTCAGTCTTTTTTTTTTTTTTTTTTTTTTTTTTTTGAGAGAAGAGGACCTCACTCTCGTTGCCCAGGCTGGAGTTCAGTGGTGCGGTCATAACTTACTGCATCCTTGACTTCCTGGGCTCAAGTGATCCTCCCACCTCGGCTTCCCAAGTATCTGGGACTACAGGTGCACACCTCCATGCCCAGCTAATGTTTTGTATTTTTAGTAGCATATTATTCAGGCTGGTCTCAAACTCCTGGGCTCCAGCGATCCACCTGTCTTGGCCTCCTGAGGTGCTAGGATTATAGGCATGCGCCACCATGCTCAGCTAACTTTAGTCCACTTATACTTACATTTATTGAGACTGGCTTTATGATGTGAAATACAGTCTGTCATGATGAATGTTCTGTGTGTACTTAAAAAGAATGTGTAGTGCTGTGGCTGGGTGGGAAGTGGGTGACATGTTTTATGATATAATTGTCGATTAGATTGGTTGATATTGTTCTGATCTTCTATACTATTACAGATTTTTATCAAGGAGATAGGAGTGTTTAAATCACTGAATCCAGTTATAGATTTGTCTGTTTTTCTATTTCTATTAATTTTTGCTTTCTGTACTTTAAAGCTCATCTATTAGGTACATACCCATTCAGGCTGGTTATGTCTCCTTAATGAATTTTCTCATTATGAAATATTTCTTGTTCTGAAGTCTGTATAATGTGATGTCAGTGCAGCCTCTCTAGTTTTTCTTCTTAGTGTTTGCATGATCTTTTTTTCTTTATATTTAAACCAGGTTTTAAAAAATCCTCTGATACAGAAGCTGTTAAACCACCCCCCACCCACACACACATTTTGTAGACAGATATAATTGGATCCTGCTTTCTCTACTTATCTGAGCTTTGCTTTTTAATTGGCCATGTTTAGCCCTGTTGGCTAGTTAAAAAGCATTTATATGTTATATAATAATTGACATAGTTGGCATTAAATCTGTCTTGCTATTTATATTCTACTTATCCCATCTCCTCTTTGCTTCTGAATCCCAAATGTGGCAGGATAAGGGGGTTAAAATCATATTTTATAATTCTGTTTCCCACACTGGACTCATGAGTTGTTATACTGGTTTTATTTATTTTGTATTGATTGCTTTAGGGGACTGGTTCTCACAATGCATTCCAGGCTCTGTGAGATCTTTTCAGGGTGTTTGTAAAGGGACACTTCTTTTTTTTTTCTTTTCTTTTTTTTTTAGAATAAGAGAGAAAGAAGGAATAAAAGAGAATGAAAGAAAGAGAAAAGAAGAAGAAAAGAGGGAGAGAGAACGGGAATCTTGCTCTATTGCCCAGGCTAGAATGCAGTCTAGGAATGGATATTAAAAAGCTCTTTTATGCTAATAATTGTGTTACACAATGGAGACAGGAAGGAATAAGGGAGGAAAATAACAAACAAACAGCCAACCAATATTTCATTTAAACCTATAAATGCTATGCAATTGCTGGGGAGTGATTTACTCCCAACCCTGTGGTCACTTTTAGAATAAATGTGATGTGTTACTGAAAAAAAAATGTATCTTTTGTGGATATGGAGTAGAGAGTTCTGTAAATGTTTATTAAGTTTACTTGTTCGAGGTCTAAGTTCAAGTCCCGGGTATCCTTGTTAACCTTCTGTCTTATTAATCTGTCCAATATTGACAATGTAATGTTAAAGTCTCCCACTATTATTGTGTGGGAGTCCAAGTCTCTTTGTAAGTCACCAAGAAGTTGCCCTATGTATCTGGGTGCTCCTATATTGGGTGCGCATAGACTTAGGATTGTTAGCTCTTCCCGTTACATTGATCCCTCTACCATTATACAATGTCCTTCTTATCTCTTTTGGTTTCTATTACTTTAAAGTCTATTTTATCAGAGATGAGAATTTCAACTCCTGCTTTTTTTTTTTTTTTTTTTTTTTTTTGCTCTCCATTTGGTTGGCAAATCTTCTCCCATCCCTTTGTTTTGAGTCTCTGTATATCCTTGCATGTGAGCTGGGTCTGTGTGCAGCTTACCGATGGGTTTTTTGGAATGGCCGATACTGGTTTTTCCCCTCTATACATAGTGCCTCTTTCAGAAGCTCTTGTAAAGCAGGCCTGGTGGTAATGAAATCTGAGTACTTGCTTGTTGGTAAAAAATTTTATTTTTCCTTCACTTACGAAACTTAGTTTGGCTGGATATGAAATTCTGGGTTGAAAGTTCTTTTCTTTAAGGATGTTGAATATTGGTCCCCACTCTCTTCTGGCTTGTAGGGTTTCTGCTGAGAGATCTGCTGTGAGTCTGATAGGCTTCCCCTTGTGGGTAACCTGACCTTTCTCTGACTGCCCGTAGTATTTTCTCCTTTGTTTCAACCCTGATGAATCTAATGATTATGTGCCTTGGGGTTGCTCTTTTTGAGGAATATCTTTGTGGTGTTCTCTGTATTACCTGGAGTTGGGTATTGTCTTGCCTTGCTAGGTTAGGAAAGTTTTCCTGGATAATATCCTGAAAAATATTTTCCAACTTGGATTCATTCTCTTCGTCACATTCAGGCACACCTATCAAACGTAGATTAGGTCTTTTCACATAGTCCCACATTTCTTGGAGATTTTGCTCATTCCTTTTTACCCTTTTTTCTCTAATCTTGTCTTCTCGTTTTATTTCGTTAAGTTGGTCTTCGACCTCTGAAATCCTTTCTTCTGCTTGATCAATTCGACTGTTAAAACTTGTGCATACTTCGCGAAGTTCTCGTATTGTGTTTTTGAGCTCCATTAGTTCACTTATATTCCTTTCTAAATTGTCCATTCTCGTTAACATTTTGTCAAACCTTTTTTCAAGGTTCTTAGTCTCCTTGCATTGGGCTAGAACATGTTCTTTTAGCTCACAGAAGTTTCTCATTACCCACCTTCTGAAGCCTGATTCTGTTGATTCCTCACATTCATTCTCAATCAGGCCTTGTTCAATTGGTGATGAGGCACTGCAATCCTCTGTAGGAGGAGAGGCATTCTGATTTTGGGTGTTTTCAGCCTTTTTGCGCTGGTTTCTTCCCATCTTTGTGGATTTATCCACCTGTCGTCTGTGTAATTGTTGACTTTCAGATTAGGTCTCTGAGTGGACGTCCAGCTTGTTGGTGGTAAAGTTTTTTCTGTTTCTTGGTTTTCTTTCAGTGGACGCCCCTCCCCCACAGAGCTGGACCTTCCCGGGTTCAGCTGTACTTGCTGTGAAACTCTCAGTCCTCAGCAGGGCCAACTGCTGTTTTTTTTGTGTGTGTGTAGGGGGGGACCAGCCTTCCCCTGCGGCGACCCACTCCGCCGGCTGAAACAGCGGCGTTAAGATTCGTGGTGCTTTTCTGCCCGGGAATCTCCCGGTCTGGTTCCCCACTTCAGTCCGTTTTTCAATCAGCTGAATGGGAGACTCTGCCCTCCCGGAGCTCCAACGCCAACCAAAGGGCACTCAGTCCCGTATACTCCGGACTGAGAACCGCTGTGCCGGGGCGCCTGCAAAACGGCCGCACCGGCCAAAAGAGTCGCGCTGGCGACCCGTGGGGCTCCTCTGCCAAGAATCTCTTGGTCCGTGGGCTATGAAAATTCGTCTGAAAGTGTGGCGTCCACTCACTCTCTGCGCTTTCAGTGGGAGCTGCAATCCTGAGCTGCTGCTAATCGGCCATCTTGGATCTCTCTCGGGACACTTCTTTTGTGATAATACTAATGTCTACTTTTTCATTGTCATCCTCTCCTGAGCATAGACTGAAGCGTGCAGGGGTTTTGCCAGAGGCCATATGACATGTGATTCTCTGTCTTTTATCAAGCCAGACATTACAGAGATTTTGAAAATGGCAAGCAGTGCCATTCTCTTCACTATTGGCTTAAGAACTATGTTTTGGCCTGGGATGGTGTTTCACACTTATGATCCCAACACTTTGGGAGGCAGAGGCAGAAGGATTATTTCAGCCCAGGAGTTCGAGACCAGGCTGGGCAACAGAGCAATAACTCGTCTCTAAAGAAAAATTAAAAAAGAAAATTACTTCTCATAAAAATATTTTTATGTTGTGTATGTTTCCTGGTAATGGATTTTTATACATTTTAAAATTTACTCAGTATATTACTGTGCTGGGGCTGCCCTCACAAAATTCCACAAATTGGGGGCTGAAAACGAGAGAAATTTGTTTCCTTAAGTTCTGGAGACTACAAGTCTGAAATCCAGGTGGGTTTTTTTTCTGTGAGACAGAATCTCGCTCTGTTGCCCAGGCTGGAATGAATGCAGTGGCGCCATCGTGGCTCACAGCCTCCGTCTCCCGGGTTCAAGTGATTCTCCTGTTTCAGCCTCCCAAGCAGCTGGGACTACAGGCACGTGCCACCACGCCTGGCTAAGTTTTTGTATTTTTAGTAGAGACGGGGTTTCACTGTGTTGGCCAGGATGGGCTCGATCTCCTGACCTCGTGATCTGCCCACTTCGGCCTCCCAAAGTGCTGGAATGACAGGCGTGAGCCGCCGTGCCCAGCCCTTCCGGAGGTTCTTAGGGAGAATCTGCGTCGTGCCTCTCTGGGCTTTGGTGGCTGCAGGCAATCTCTGACATTCTCGGGCATGCAAGTGCATCACCGCAGTCTCTGCCTGTCCTCACATGCCACTGTGCGTGTATGTTTCTGTGTTACTTTTTAACAGACACCAGTCATACTGTGCTGACGGCCCACCCCGCTCTTGTACGTTCTTAACTGAGCACATCTGTAATGACCCTATTTCCAAATAAGGCCACATTGTGAGGTTCTGGGAAGGACAAGAATTTCGGGGGATGATATCTGACTCATTATACTCAGTTTTAATTTCAAACACAGTAAATACTGATAGATATAACCCACACAACCAAAAGCTCTTTTGGGGTCCTCAAATATTTTTAAATTGTATAAAGGAGTCCTGGACCAAAAAGTTTGAGGACCTGTACTTTAGGGTTACAATATATTTCTTTAATTTAAAATATTTTATTTTCAAATATTATATCACTTTCTATGTAATGCACAACCTTAAAACACTTTATTTCTAGTACGTCTCTTATTTTTTTGTTGTCATACTTTATATTTGTTTTGAACACGAACAGAATTTATTATTTTCGCTTTGACAATCAATGCTCTTTCTGAAAAATTCAAAATTAGGAAAAATTTTTCTTGGGCACAGTGTTCTAGGTTGAAAATTTCTTTCTTTTTCTTTCTTTTGATGGAGTCTTTCTCTGTCACCCAGACTGGAGTGCAGTGGTGCAATCTTGACTCACTGCCACCTCTATCTCCCGGGTTCAAGCAACTCTCCTGCCTCAGCCTCCCCAGTAGCTGGGACTACAGGCGTGCGCCACCATGCTCTGCTAGTTTTGTTTTGTATTTTTAGTAGAGATGGGGTTTCCCCATGTTGGCCAGGCTGGTTTTGAACTCCTGACTCCAAATGATCCACCTGCCTCGGCCTCTCAAAGTGCTGAGATGACAGGCGTGAGCCACCGCTCCTGGCCAACGCTGAGCATTTCTTTCAGCTCTCAAGTCTCTCCATTGCCTTCTAGCTTGCATAGTTCTTTTTTTTAATTTTTAAAATATATATATATGATTGCACTTTAGGTTCTGGGGTACATGTGCAGATCATGCAGGATTGTTGCATAGGTACATACATGGCAATGTGGTTTGCTGCCTCCATCCCCCCCGTCACCTATATCTGGCATTTCTCCCCATGTTACCCCTCCCCAACCTCCCTACCCCCTGCTGTCCCTCCCCTACTCCCCCACAACAGACCCCAGTGTGTGATGCTCCCCTCCCTGTGTCCCTGTGTTCTCATTGTTCAACGCCCGCTTATGAGTGAGAACATGAGGTATTTAGTTTTCTGTTCTTGTGTCAGTTTGCTGAGAACGATGGTTTCAAGATTCATCCGTGTGCCTACAAAGGACACGAACTCATCGTTTTTGATGGCTGCATAGAATTCCATGGTGTATATGTGCCACAAATTCCTTGTCCAGTCTATCATCGATGGGCATCTGGGTTGGTTCCAGGTCTTTGCTATTGTAAACAGTGCCGCAGTGAACATATTTGTGCAGGTGTCTTTAAAATAGAATGATTTATAATCCTTTGGATATATACCCAGTAATGGGATTGCTGGGTCAAATGGAATTTCTATTTCTAGGTCCTTGAGGAATCGCCACACTGTCTTCCACAATGCTTGAACTAATTTACACTCCCACCAACAGTGTAAAAGTGTTCCTGTTTCTCCACATCCTCTCCAGCATCTGTTGTCTCCATATTTTTTAATGATCGCCATTCTAACTGGCATGAGATGGCATCTCACTGTGGTTTTGATTTGCATTTCTCTAATGACCAGTGATGATGAGCATTTTTTCATATGTTTGTTGGCCTCATAAATGTCTTCTTTTGTCAAGTACCTGTTCATATCCTTTGCCCACTTTTGAATGGGTTTATTTGTGTTTTTCTTGTAAATCTGTTTTAGTTCTTTGTAGATTCTGGATATTAGCCTTTTGTCAGATGGGTAGATTGCAAAAAATTTTTCCCATTCTGTTGGTTGCCGATTCACTCTAATGACGTTTCTTTTGCCGTGCAGAGGCTGTGGAGTTTGATTAGGTCCCATTTGTCTATTTTGGCTTTTGTTGCCAATGCTTTTGGTGTTTTGGTCATGAAGTCCTTGCCTACGCCTATGTCCTGAATGGTTTTGCCTAGTTTTTCTTCTAGGGTTTTTATGGTGTTAGCTCTTATGTTTAAGTCTTTAATCCATCTGGAGTTAACTTTAGTGTAAGGTGTCAGGAAGGGGTCCAGTTTCTGCTTTCTGCACATGGCTAGCCAGTTTTCCCAACACCATTTATTAAACAGGGAATCCTTTCCCCATTGCTTGTTTTTGTCAGGTTTGTCAAAGATCGGATGGTTGTAGATGTGTTGTGTTGTCTCCAAGGCCTCTGTTCTGTTCCATTGGTCTATATCTCTGTTTTGGTACCAGTACCATGCTGTTTTGATTACTGCAGACTTGTAGTATAGTTTAAAGTCAGGAACATGATGCCTCCAGCTTTGTTCTTTTTCTTTAGGATTGTCTTGGCTATGTGGGCTCTCTTTTGGTTCCACATGAAGTTTAAGGTGGTTTTTTCCAGTTCTGTGAAGAGGGTCATAGGATGCTTGATGGGGATAGCGTTCTATCTATAAATTACTTTTCACAATATTGATTCTTCCTAGCCATGAGCATGGAATGTTTTTCCATCTGTTTGTGTCCTCTCTTATTTCCTTGAGCAGTGGTTTGTAGTTCTCCTTGAAGAGGTTCTTTACATCCTTTGTTAGTTATATTCCTAGGTATTTTATTCTCTTTGTAGCAATTGTGAATGGGAGTTCACTCATGATTTGGCTGTTTGTTATTGGTATGTAGGAATGCTTATGATTTCTGCACATTGATTTTGTATCCTGAGACTTTGCTGAAGTTGCTTATCAGTTTAAAGAGATTTTGTGCTGAGACGATGGGGTCTTCTAAATATACAATCATGTTGTCTGCAAATAGAGACAATTTGACTTCCTCCTTTCCTAATTGAATACCCTTTATTTCTTTTCTTGCCTGATTGCTCTGGTTAGAACTTTCAATACTATATTGAATAGGAATGGTGAGGAGGACACCCTTGTCTAGTGCCAGATTTCAAATGGAATGCTTCCAGTTTTTGCCCATTCAGTATGATATTGGCTGTGGGTTTGTCATAAATAGCTTTTATTATTTTGAGATAAGTTCCATCAATATCTATTTTATTGGGAGTTTTTAGCATAAAGGGCTGTTGAATTTTGTTGAAGGCATTCTCTGCATCTATTGAGATAATCATGTGGTTTTTGTCTTTGGTTCTGTTTATGTGGTGGATTACGTTTATAGACTTGCGTATGTTGAACCAGCCTTGCATCCCCAGGATGAAGCCTACTGATCATGATGGATGAGCTTTTTGATGTGCTGTTGCAATCAGTGTGCCAGTATTTTACTGAAGATTTTTGCATCTGTGTTCATCATGGACATTCGCCTGAAGTTTTCTTTTCTTTTCTTTTTCTTTCTTTTTTTTTTGAGACAGAGTCTCGCTCTTCACCAGGTGCCAGGATGGAGTGCAGTGGCATGATCTTGGCTCACTGCAACCTCTGCCTCCCACCTTCAAGCAATTCTCCTGCCTCAGCCTCCCGAGTAGCTGAGACTACAGGAGTGCGCCACCATACCCAGTTAATTTTTGTATTTTAGTAAAAACAGGGTTTCACTATGTTGGCCAGGATGGTCTTGATCTCTTGACCTCGTGATCCACCCACCTCGGCCTCACAAAGTGCTGGGATTACAGGGGTGAGCCACCGCGCTCGGCCTGAAGTTTTTTTTTGTTGAGTCTCCGCTAGGTTTTGATATCAGGATGATGTTGGTCTCATAAAATGATTTGGGAAGGATTCCCTCTTTTGGATTGTTTGGAATAGTTTCAGAAGGAGTGGTACCAGCTCCTCTTTGTATGTCTGGTAGAATTCGGCTGTGAACCCATCTGGACCTGGGCTTTTTTTGGTTGGTAGGCTATTAATTGCTGCCTCAACTTCAGCCCTTGTTATTAGTCTATTCAGGGTTTTGAATTCTTCCTGATTTGGGCTTGGGAGGATGCAAGTGTCCAGGAATTTATCCATTTCTTCCAGGTTTACTGGTTTATGTGCATAGAGTTGTTTGTAGTAATCTCTGATGGTAGTTTGTATTTCTGTGGAATCGTTGGTGATCTCCCCTTTATCATTTTTTATTGCATCTGTTTGATTCTTCTCTCTTTTCTTTTTTTATCAATTTAGCTAGTGGTCTGCCTATTTTGTTGATCTTTTCAAAAAACCAGCTCCTGGATTTATTGATTTTTTGAAGGGTTTTTTGTGTCTCTATCTCCTTCAGTTCTGCTCTGATCTTAGTTATTTCTTGTCTTCTGCTAGGTTTTGAGTTTTTTTGATCTTGCTCCTCTAGCTCTTTCAATTTTGACAACAGGGTGTCAATTTTAGATCTATCCTTGCCTCTCATGTGGGCATTTGTTGCTATAAATTTTCCTCTAGACACTGCTTTAAATGTGTCCCGGAGATTCTGGTACATTGTGTCTTCATTCTCATTGGGTTTGAAGAACATCTTTATTTCTGCCTTCATTTCATTGTTTATCCAGTCAACATTCAAGAGCTAGTTGTTCAGTTTCCATGGAGTCATGCGGTTCTGTGTTAGTTTCTTAATCCTCAGTTCTAATTTGATTGCACTGTGGTCTGAGAGACTATTTGTTATGATTTCCATTCTTTTGCATTTGCTGAGGAGTGATTTACTTCCAATTATGTGGCCAGTTTTAGAGTAGGTGTGATGTGGTGCTGAGAAGAATGTATATTCTGTGGATTTGGGGTAGAGTTCTGTATATGTCCATTAGGTTTGCTTGGTCCAGGTCTGAGTTCAAGTCCTGGATATCCATGTTGATTTTCTGTCTTGTTGATCTGTCTAATATTGACAGTGGAGTGTTAAAGTCTCCCACTATTATTGTGTGGGAGTCTAAGTCTCTTTGTAGGTCATTAAGAACTTGCTTTATGTATCTGGGTGCTCCTGTATTGGGTGCATATATATTTAGGATCGTTAGCTCTTCTTGTTGCATTGATCCTTTTACCATTATGTAATGTCCTTCTTTGTCTCTTTTGATCTTTGTTGGTTTAAAATCTGTTTTATCAGAGACTAGGATTGCAACTCCTGTTTTTTTTTTTTTTTGCTCTCCATTTGCTTGATAAATCTTCCTCCATCCCTTTATTTTGAGCCTATGTGTGTCCTTGAATGGGAGATGGGTTTCCTGGATACAGCACATTGATGGTTTTTGACTTTTTATCCAATTTGCCAGTCTGTGTCTTTTGATTGGGGCGTTTAGCCCATTTACATTTAAGGTTAATATTGTTATGTGTGAATTTGATCCTGCCATTTTGATGCTAGCTGGTTGTTTTGCCCATTAGTTGACACAGTTTCTTCATTGTGTCGATGCTTTTTACCATTTGGTACATTTTGGAGTGGCTGGTACTGGTTGTTCCTTTCCATGTTTAGTGCTTCTTTCAGGAGCTCTTGTAAGGCAGGCCTGGTGGTGATGAAATCTCTCAGCAATTGCTTGTTCATAAAGGATTTTATTTCTCCTTTGCTTATGAAGCTTAGTTTGCTGGATATGAAATTCTAGGTTGAAAGTTCTTTTCTTTAAGGATGTTGAATATTGGCCCCCACTCTCTTCTGGCTTGTAGGGTTTCTGCTGAGAGATACGCTGTGAGTCAGATGGGCTTCCCTTTGTGGGTAATCCAACCTTTCTCTCTGGCTGCTCTTAACATTTTTTCCTTCATTTCAACCCTGGTGAATCTGAGGATTATGTGCCTTGGAGTTGCTCTTCTTGAGGAATATCTTTTTGGTGTTCTCTGTATTTCCTGAACTTGAATATTGGCCTGCCTTGCTAGGTTAAGGAAGTTCTTCTGGATAATATCCTGAAGAGTGTTTTCCAGCTCAGATTCATTCTCTCCATCAAATATGGGATTATATGAGAAGACTTAATCTACGTTTGATAGATTTGTTGATCAAACGTAGATTAAGTCTTCTCACATAATCCCATATTTCTTGGAGGCTTTGTTCATTTCTTTTCATTCTTTTTTTCTCTGATCTTGCCTTCTCGTTTTATTTCATTGAGTTGATCTCCAATCTCTGATATCCTTTCTTCTATTTGTTCAATTCGGCTATTGAAACTTGTGTATGCTTCGTGAAGTTCTCATGTTGTGTTTTTCAGCTCCATTAAGTCATTTATATTATTCTCTAAGCTGTTTATTCTTGTTAGCATTTCATCAAACCTTTTTTCAAGGTTCTTAGTTTCTTTCCTTTGGGTTAGAACATGTTCTTTTAGCTCAGAGACGTTTGTTATTACCCACCTTCTGAAGCCTTTTTCTGTCAATTCATCAGACTCATTCTCCATCCAGCTTTGTTCCTTTGCTGGTGATGAGTTGTGATCCCTTGGAGGAGGAGAGGTATTCTGATTTTGGGTGTTTTCATCCTTTTTGCTCTGGTTTCCTCCCATCTTTGTGGATTTATCTACCTGTGGTCTTTGTAGTTGGTGACTTTCAGATGGGGTCTCTGAATGGATGTCCTTTTTGTTGATGATGAGGTTATTTCTTTCTGTTTTAGTTTTCATTCTAACAGTCAGGCCCCTCTGCTGTAGGACTGCTGGAGGTCCACTCCAGACCCTGCTTGCCTGGGGATCACCAGCGGTAGCTGCAGAACAGTAAGGGTTGCTGCCAGTTTCTTCTGTTATCTTCATCCCAGAAGGATACCTGCCACATGTCAGCCTGAGCTCTCCTTTATATCTTTGGATATACGGGGGTCAGGGAGCTGCTTGAGGAGATAGTCTGTCCCTTATAGGAGCTCGAGTGCTGAACTGTGAGCTCTGTTGTTCTGTTCAGAGCTGCTGGGCAGGTTTGTTTAAGTCCGCTGTAGTGGAACTCATAACCAACTTTTTTCCTAGGTACTCTGTCCTGGGAGAGTGGGGCTTTATTTATAAGTTCTGACATGCTGCTGCCTTTTTTCAGAGCTGCCCTGCCCAGCGAGGAGGCAGCCTAGTCATAGTCTGCCAGCAGAAGCATTGTTGAGCTGCCGTGGGCTCTGCCCAGCTGCTGTGTGAAATTCCTTGCGGTTTTGTTTACAGAGGTATAGTTAGAACTACCTCGGTAATGGCAGTCTGCCTCAGTAATGGTGGATTGCCTCGGTAATGGCGGACTGCCTCGGTAATGGCGGACTGCCTCAGTAACGGTGGACTGCCTTGGTGATGGCAGACGCCCTTCTCCCAACAGAGCTGGATCATCCCGGGTCCAGCTGCGCTTACTGCAAAATTCTGAATCCACAGCATTTCAGTTTGCTGGTCTTTGTGGGGGGTGGAGACCCTCCGAGCCAGATCACCTGGCTCCCTGTTTCAACCCCCTCTTTCTTCAGTTGAATGGGTGGTTCTGTCTCCCAGGCATTCCAGGTGCCAGTTGAAATGGCCACCTAGATTTCTGTGAGTTTTTGTGCGGAGACCCACTGTGCTGGCTAAAACAGCCATGCTGGAAAAGCGTGGCACTTTTCAGCCTGGGAATCTTCTGGTCTGTGGGCAGTAATAACTCATTTGGAAATGCGGTGTTCACTCACCCTCTACGTTGTCTCTCTGGGAACTGTACTCCAGAGCTGTTCCTATTCAGCCATCTTGGATCCACCCTTGACCTAGCTTACATAGTTCTAACAGTATATCTGCTGTCATTCTTGTTCCTCCAACTTTTCTTATTTGTTTTTAAGATTTTATCACTAGATTATAGCAATTTAATTAAAATGGGGCTGTGTGATTTTCCTTATGTTTATTCTTAGGACTCATTGCTCTTCTTAGACCTGTGGTTTTATGGTTTCTATCAAATTTGGGATAATGTCAGCCATCATTACTTCAAGTATTTTCTACACACACCTCCCTCCTATTCTTTTTGTGACTCCAATGACATGTACAGCTAAGATTGTCTCACAGGTCACTGAGGCTCTGTTCATTTCCTCCCCATAACTTTTTCTGATTGTTCCTCTTGTCTGTCAAAACTCAGCCTAAATATCATAGCCCTTATTAAACCATTCTCTAGATGCTGTCAGATTAAATGACTCCCTCACCTTTGTACCCCGCTGTATCCCATACATCTTATCACACAACCTGTACCATTTCAGTGCACTCTTTTGCTCTCTCCCTAAACCAAATTGTGAGCAACTTTAAGGCAGAACAGTGCATGGCACATAATAAATTCTCATTAAGGCACTGAAATGCTAAGTGCCTCACCAAATTTGCTCATTTTGCTTATCTCAAAGAGGCAAAATATAATTGACTTGATTGCCAAGCTTTTCTCAAAGTATGTCAGTACATTGGCGAGCAAACTGATTTGAGTATCTAAAAATTACTTCGGCAATAGCTGTATTTTTGGACCTGATGTTCAGCATAGAAAAGGAATACATTTAAAGTCAAATTCTCATATGGAGGCATATATTTATGCTTGTATAAAATTATTGTACTTTCACACTGTGAACACTTCATCAAAAACAATAAAACAATAATAAAACTGGCATGGAAACCGTGTTTTAAAGCAGCTTCCCTGGCCTGCAAATGTACCTAGGATCAGCTGAAACAAGGACACCATCTTTATCCTTTTGAAATCGTCGTGAGAGCAATATGCCAGGTCAAAAGTAAATGTCTTCACATGCTCTGGATTCTTAGGGTCCTGTATCGTGGTGGTCCTGGAATGCATGGAAATCACACATTTGCTCCCAGAATTCTTCTCTCTCTACAGTCAAATTACAAATTCAGAGTCAATCATTCTCGTTTCTCTTTGTCATCAAGTTCATTGTTTTGCTAGTCTTTATACCTAGTGAGAAATTAGGTTCTCTGATTGTGTTACTTTTAGCAGCTGTTATGACAAGCAGTTGTTCCTGTACTCCCTCAAAATTCTTGAAAGGCTTGTCTCTAGTCATATTAACTTTCTGAGAAGACCTGGCTCTCTAACACCCAACTATACTCATAAATCTATTAGTGGAGAGACTGACTTCTGGCTTAATTGCTGAACTCCCCAGTAAAATGAGTGAAAAAATTATCAATTAAAAAATGAAAATTTAGAAAACCACCTTTTAAAGTCTCTAGAAATGGTCCTAAAGACACACAGCGAGTGAAGAAACATCTATTTATGGCCGGGCGCGGTGGTTCACACCTGCAATCCCAGCACTTTGGGAGGCTGAGGAGGGTGGATCACTTGAGATCAGGAGTTTGAGACCAGTTTGGTTAACGTGGTGAAACCCCATCTCTACTAAAAATACAAAAATTAGCTGGGTGTGGTGGTGTGCGCCTCTCATCCCAGGTACTCAGGAGGCTATGGCATAAGAATCACTTGAACTTGGGAAGTGGAGGCCATAGTGAGCCGAGATCATACCTCTGTACTCCAGCCTGGGTGACAGAGCAAGACTGCCTCAAAAAGAAAGAAAAAAGAAAGAAAAGAACCACGTATTCAAAAAATATACTAAAATTTGGCAAGAAATGAGTTTGTGGCGTTTGAAGCAAGATCATTCCTTCTCTTCCCCTGCCAACTCGGCAAGGTGGAGACTCCACTCCGGGCTGCTGGAGCCGATAACACAGGGCTCCCTCTCTGCTTCAGATCCCAGTTGGATAACTTTCTTCCCAGGAAGATCAAGATAATAGCATTTCTAATTCTGCCTCTATCTACCTCTTACTGAGGCTAAATGTCAGGCTAACTGGGGGTCTTCCTCTTTCACCCACTTCCCACTGGAGGAATGGAGGCACTATTTTGATTGCAGCATACTGAGCTTACTGGAGTACTGACCACTTTTGCCCTGGCTGCTGAGACGGTGGTTCAACACTAGGAGAGACCAGCTGAGAGGACCTTAGGCTGGGACCCCCTCCTCCACTGAGTGCTCAGCTCCTAGAGCAGGAGCGTCATCCAAAGAGCAGTTTGCTATTCTTCACACATCCAAGTCCAGAGCCCGGGCTTAGAGATTTTGCCTCGGGGGATAAATAGGCCATACAACCCACGGTGCCTAACATCTCTTCCTAACGGAACTGACTTCATTTGTAACAGCCTAAAGATGCGTTCAAGATGGGGGAAGTTGTGATGAAAGACAACTGAGAAGAGAGTTACAGGAAAAAGTGTGTGCAGTGTAATGTGCAGGGACGAAGGGGAAAAGTGTGTACACTCTCACGGGCAGGGACAAAGGGGAAAAGTGTGTGCACT
The DNA here is from genome assembly GCA_036589455.1 of Ateles fusciceps. Taxonomy (NCBI): domain Eukaryota; kingdom Metazoa; phylum Chordata; class Mammalia; order Primates; family Atelidae; genus Ateles; species Ateles fusciceps. Next base: position 2,403,696 of record JAZHEH010003256.1, read on the forward strand.
CTCACGGGCAGGGACGAAGGGGAAAAGTGTGTGCACTCTCACGTGCAGGGACGAAGTGGAGAAAGTGTGTGCACTCTCACGTGCAGGGACGAAGTGGAGAAAGTGTGTGCACTCTCACGTGCAGGGACGAAGTGGAGAAAGTGTGTGCACTCTCACATGCAGGGACGAAGTGGAGAAAGTGTGTGCACTCTCACGTGCAGGGATGAAGTGGAGAAACTGTGTGCACTCTCATGTGCAGGGACGAAGGGGAAAAGTGTGTGCACTCTCACGGGCAGGGACGAAGTGGAGAAAGTGTGCACTCTCATGTGCAGGGACGAAGGAGAAAAGTGTGTGCACTCGTGCAGGGACGAAGGGGAAAAGTGTGTGCACTCTCATGTGCAGGGACGAAGTGGAGAAAGTGTGTGCACTCATGTGCAAGGACGAAGTGGAGAGAGTGTGTGCACTCTCACGTGCAGGGACGAAGTGGAGAAACTGTGTGCACTCTCATGTGCAGGGACGAAGTGGAGAAAGTGTGTGCACTCTCATGTGCAGGGACGAAGTGGAGAAAGTGTGTGCACTCTCACGTGCAGGGACGAACTGGAGAAAGTGTGTGCACTCTCATGCAGGGACAAAGTGGAGAAACTGTGTACACTCTCATGTGCAGGGACGAAGTGGAGAGAGTGTGTGCACTCTCATGTGCAGTGATGAAGTGGAGAGAGTATGTGCACTCTCACATGCAGGGACAAAGTGGAGAAAGTGTGTGCAGTGTAATGTGCAGGGACGAAGTGGAGAGAGTGTGTGCACTCTCATGTGCACTGGAGAATAAGAAGTTTAAAAATATCAGACACTGGTCTGAGAAACGATTCCTTCAAAGGAAGCAGAATTTGATTGGATTCATCTGCAAAGCAACTTGTGCCCCAGGAAGTTGTTGAAAACAATAATCAGACAGCAGATAGTGTAGATTAACAGGTGGGCTTGGTCAAGGACGGAGAGGAAGGGAGCCCCACCACAACCATTGTTCTCCCAGGGTGACTGGGGCAGACCCGGAACTCTGCTTCCCTGAGGAGCAATGGTGGGGGTGGGGGACGTAACAGACTTCACTAAAATAATCCAGCCAGTCACTAAATAAACCGGCAAATAAAAGTAGCAAGCCACAGAGGAGAGGCAGAGCCAATAGCCAGAGTTGCTACAATGTATCTACAATGTCCAGTTTCTAAGAAAAAATGAGGAGGCTCGCAAAGTAACTGGAAAGCATGATGCATACACTGGGGGAGGAAACATTGAACAGAAACGGAGGGAGCAGATGCAGGATTCATCAGAGAAAGACGTTTAAAGTAGTCACTATAAACATATTCACAGAATGAAAGAAAATTATGATTAAAGAAAGGATTATAAAGGAATACTTCGAGCAAGTTAACACCAACAAATTAGATAACTTAGATGAAATGGACAAATTCCTGCAAAGGCAGAAATGACAGAAATCTACTCAAGAAGAAAAAAGACTCTAAATCGACCTAGAACAATGGAAGACCTGGAAGTAGAAATGCAAAGAACAGCTACCCACAGTGAAAAGTCCAGTCTGAGGTGGCTTAACTACCAAATTCTATTAAACATTTTGCAAACCTTCATACCAATTCTTCACAAACTGTTCAGAAGACAGAAAAGAGAATACTACTCAGCTCACTTTATGAAATCAGTATCACTCTGATACTGAATCCAGACAAAGACATCATTAGAAAACAAAACTGTGAACCATTATCTCTTATGAATATGAATGCAAAAATCCTCAACAAAATACTATGAAACTAAATCCAGCAACATATACAAAGAATTGCACACCATGACCAAATGGAATTTATCCTAGGGCTTCAAGATTGGTTCAACAATGGAAATTATGGTATTAATCATATTTTAAAACTTTGTATATATGAAAAAATACATATACACATGTATACAAACTTTGAGACATTTATTTACTTTCCCACATTACCAATCACGATGTCATGATTATGAGTGGCTAAGTCTTGTATCTCCTCTAGGAAAACATGGCATATTCATTATGGCATCCTGTGGAGACCTACAGTTTTTGATGGTTTGACATCCTGCAGCTCACCAAGCCTATCAGATTCCTAGGGATAGCACGCAATTTCCCTTTCACGTGCAAACCAACCAATCCAAAGCCCATATCCCCAACTACCTGCTTCGTCTAACTCCTATACACCAAGCCAGTACTCCCCCTGCTCGAAATCACCCCCAAGGCCAGGTACTGGACAACTAAAGACCACCCTTATAGGTTAGAGCCCACCAAAATTATTTATATTATCCAATCCTAAACTTGCTCAAATTTGTGTCCTCTGCCGTGCACATTCCTTCCTGCAGAAACCACAACAAAGGCTCTAAGACATACTTTCTCCTGTACTCTGTTCCGCATGAGGCTCTGCATGGTGTGGCAGTTACATAGTTAATTTTTGTGGGTACATACAAAATTTTGTGGGTACCCACAAAAATTAAAAATAAGGCCAGGCATGGTGGCTCACACCTGTATCCCAGCACTTCAGGAGGCTGAGGTGGGTAGATCACTTGAGGTCAGGAGTTTGAGACCAGCCTGGCCAACAGGGTAAAAACCTGTCTCTATTAAAAATACAAAAAAAAAAAAAAAAATGCTGGTGTGGTGACGGACATTTGTAATCCCAGCTACCCAGGAGGCTGAGGCAGGAGAGTCACTTGAACCTGGGAGGCAGAAGTTGCAGTGAGCAGAGATCATGCCACTGCACTCCAGCCTGGGCAACAAGAACAAAACATTGTCTCAAAAAAATAATAATTAATTAAAAAAAATAAAGTAGGAATATATTTAATGAAAGAAGTACAAACCATACTCTGGAAGCTATATGACTTTGTTGAAAGAAACTAAGAAACCAAAGATTGGAAAAACATCCTATGTTCATGGATCAGGAGACCTAAGGTCGTTTAGAAGGCAGTATTCACCAAACTAATATACAGATCCAGTGTAACCCCTATGAGAACCCACCTGACTTCTTCACAGAAAATGATGAGCTGATTTTTTTTTTTTTGGAGACAGTTTTGCTCTTGTTGCCCAGGCTGGAGTGCAATGGTGCAATCCTGACTCACTGAAACCTCCGCCTCCCGGGTTCACGTGATTCTTCTGCCTCAGCCTCCTAAGTAGCTGGGATTATAGGCATGTGCCACCATGCCCAGCTAATGTTTTTATTTTTAGGAGAGACGGGGTTTTACCATGTTGGTCACGCTGCCCTCGAACTCCTGACCTCAGGTGATCCACCCATCTTGGCCTCCCAAAGTGCTGGGATTACAGGCATGAGCACCACGCCCAGCCATGATGAGCTGATTCTAAAATTCATATGGATTGCAAGGGACCCACACTACCTAAAACAATCTTGAAAATGAAGAAAAAAGTAGAATGCACACTTCCTGATTTGACAACTTAATACAAACCAACAGTAATGAAGGCAGTGTGGTACTAACAAGTACAGACATGCTAATTAATAGAACTGAGTCCAAAAAATAAACCCTGGCATTCACGGTCAGTTGATTTCCAACAAGGCTGCTCGAACCACCCAATGGGGAAAAGAATAGCCTTTTAAGAAACGATACTGGGAGAACTGGATAGCTATGTGAGAAAGAATGAACATGGCTGGATGCAGTGGCTCATGCCTGTAACCCCAATTCAGGAGGACAGCTTGAGGCCAGGAGTTTGAGACCAGCCTGGCAACACAGTGAGACGCTGTCTCTATTAAAAAAAAAAAATGAAAGAAAAAATTAAATTAGTTGGGTACAGTGGCACATACCTATAGTCCTAGCTATTTTGTAGGCTGAGGTGGGGGAGTGCCTGAGCTTGGGAGTTTGAGGTTAGGGTGAAGTGTGATCATACCACTGCACTCCAGCCTGGGTGACAGAGTAAGACCCTGTCTCTTAAAAAAAAAAAAATTAACTTGAACTCTTACTGTATACAAGATTATCTTGAATCAAAAGCCTAAATGCAAGAGCCAAAACTATAAAACACTTAGAAGAAAACAGGAGGAAATCACGATGATTTGGACAAAGGATTCTTAGTTATGACATCTGAAGCAAAGCAATAAAATTGCCAAAATTTAAAATGTTTCTGCTTCAAAGAACATTGAGAATGTGAAAAATACAATCCACAGAATGGGAGGAAAATTTGCAAATTATCTGATAAGGATTCATATTTGTAATCTATAAGGATCAGCTTATAATAAAGACAATCCAGTTTAAAAAATGATCAAAGAGCCAGGTGCGGTGGCTCACGTCTGTAATCCTAGCCCTTTGGGAGGCCGAGGCGTGCAGATCACTTGAGGTTGGGAGTTCGAGACCAGCCTGACCAACATGGAGACCCATCTCTATTAAAAATACAAAAATTAGCCAGGCATGGTGGCGCATGCCTGTAATCCCAGCTACTCGGGAGGCTGAGGCAGGAGAATTGCTTGAACTTGGGAAGTGGAGATTGTGGTGAACTGAGATCGCGCCATTGCACTCCAGCCTGGGCAACAAGAGCAAAACTTCGTCTCAACAACAGCAGCAGCAACAACACCACCAAAAAAAAGAACAAAGAATCTGAATTGATACTTCTCCGGGAAAATATACAAATAAATACACATAAAAAGATGCTCGGTATCATTGGCCACAAGATGCCACTCACATGAGCGAGGATGACTGTAACTGGAAAGTCAGGTAACAGCTGCTGGCCAGGACGTGACAATCTGTAACCTTTACATACTGCTGTGGGGAATATACACTGGGATAGCTGCTTTGGAAGACAATCTGGCAATATCTCAAATTATTAAACATAGTTACCTATGGCTCAGCAATGCCATGCTTAGGTATGTAACCAAGAGAGATGAAAATATGCCCCCACAAAAACTTGTACACGAATGTGTGTAGCAGTCATTAACAACAGGCAAAAGGCAGACTCAACTGAAATGTCCAACCACTGATGAACAAAACTTTGTGTATCCACAAAATGGAATACTGAATATTCAGCAGCCATCGAGAATGACATTTTGATATACGCTACAACAGGGACAGACCTTGAAAACCTGCTGTGTGAAAGAAGTGTCACAAAAGACTATACATTATCCCATTCATAGGAAATGTCCAGAAAGGGAAATCTGCGGGAGCACAGTAGTGGTTGCTTAGGGTGGGAAATAGGATAGCTAAAAGGTATAGAAATTTTCTGAGGTGATGAAATGTTGTGAAATTGACTGTGGTGATTGTTGCACATATCTGAACATATTTAAAACCATTTAATCGTATACTTTGAATTGTATTACCTCAAAGTTCTTTAAAAGATATTGTGGTAGAAAACAGGCAGCTAAAATAGTTGTCAGGCACTGTGCTCAATAACACACATTTCCTCTGTTCCTTCCGACGGCAATCTTGTCAAGTGGCAACAGCCAATTTCAGATAAACTGAGGCCCAGAGAATACACTAAGAATATGTTGCTTTTTTTTTTTTTTTTTTGAGATGAGATAAGAGTCTCACTCTGCAGCCCAGGCTGGAGTGCAGTGGTGTGATTTTGGCTTCCTGCAGCCTCTGCCTCAGGGGTTCAAGCAATTCTTGTCTCAGCCTCCCAAGTAGCTGGGGTTACAAGCATGCGTGGACTACACTAGCTAGTTTTTGTAGTTTTGGTAGAGACAGAATTTCACGTTGGCCAGGCTGGTCTTGAGCTCGGCCTCCCGAAGTGCTGGGATTACAGGTATGAGCCACTGTGCCCAACAATATATTGCTTCTTATAACAAAGGTGTCATAAAGCAAGTTCTCTGTTCCCACAATGAACTTAAGGACTGGACAGGGAGTTAGAAAGTTAGGCAGTGTCCAGGTCACCTAGGACCTGTCAAGTTTTATTTTCAATTAACTGGAAGGTTTTGAGCAGAAAGTTCCATGATGCTAATTTTTTCTTGTTGCTAGGTATATAATGGACTGGGGCAGCACGTTCGTGTAGCAGGTACTGTAGTTGTCTGGGCAGGATGGTCTGTGACTGTCTCCAGTAGTGCCCCGTTGTCTGCAGTTTCACTTTCTGTGGTTTGCTACCAGCAGTCAACCAGAGTCTGAAAAGATTAAATGGAGAATCCCAGAAATAAACAACTTGTATGTTTTAAATTGTGCCACCAACCTGAGCCGTGTGTGAAAATCTCACACCATCCCATCGTCCTGCCTGGACTGAACACTCCTTGTCCAGCATATCCATGCATGGTGGCTTAGTAGCCATCTTGGTCACCAGATGAACACGGTGGCACTCGAGTGCTTGAGCCTTTGTTACTTAATCATGGCCCCAAAGTACAGGAGTCCTGTGACTAACTTATAAACTATCACAGGTATGTATCCAGAGGAAAAAATTTAGTGTATATAGGGCTGGGGACTCTCTGTGGTTTCAGGAATCCACTGGGGGTCTTAGAACATAGCCCCTATGGATACAGAGCATGCAATGTACCTTCAAGTTACCTCCCGAATCTGTCGTCTTTCCTTTGCGACTCTTCTAGTCTAAGCCAGTGAACTTTGGTGGTCAGCCTGAATACAATGCACTCTTTTCGTGACGGGAACCTAAAGGTCGTGGAAGTAATGACTATTTCAGCGCCTAATCCGACAAATCATTTGCTGTTTAAAACTTGCAGTTACTCATCTTGACAATACTAGAGGTCAGCGAAAATGACTGCAGGAATAACCATTTTCAGTGTTGCTGAAGGTCTGGTTGGGCCAAAGCCGTTAACATACTGGTCACAAATTCATTCTTGGGCATTTTTTGATCAGTTGCCTAAGAAGGCTAAGAAGCCATGCTATTTTAGAAGCCTTAAATAGTGGCTACACTTAAAAGTTACTTAGTTATACATTAAACTAAAGTTACATAATTATACAGCTGTGCCCAGCTGTTGCAGTATTTTCCACAATACAGATGAATACACAGAGGCACAGGACAGAACTGACACCAACTGAAGATACACAAAGCAACACTGATAATGGTGAAAGCAGCAAGCTGGAGTGTGGGGGCAGACCTCCGGCAAGGTCGTTAGATTGTAGCCCATTCCGGACCGGTTACTATCAAACAGGCCTCCGCGTATTGTTGTGTTGACCAAATCTTCGCCGACATTTTACAGAGCCTTTATTCCTCTCAAACACTTCTATCTAGGAAGCCTTCAACATCTGTCCAGGCAGAATTACCTACACCTGATCTGAGTACGTTACTAACCTTACTACCACGACACTGAGTATCTTTTTGAGTATATTGTTTACCTTACTACTATGACACTAAGTACCTTGTTTAACCAATGCATTGATAGTCACAGACATGTGGTTGCTACGAGGTCCAAGAATGACTATCATTCATGTGCCATCCTAAAATGCTGTAGCAACACATTTTATTCCAGCTATATAAAGACATTTATATGTAAGTACATACATTCATTTAAAATATAAAGTTCATTTAGAACAGGCAGTTTTCTTGCTTATGATGTACATTCACAGAGGGGAAAAAAAGTACATCTATTAAAAACAGGTACCACACATCTACATTCCCCAAATTGCACTGGTTTAAAAAAGTATTAACTTGACACACATTTCACGCATGGTTTTCACTGTGCTACTTGCGCAAAACGAATGAATTTACTGAATTGTTTAAACTATTCATTTAACAAGTTCATTTAAATAAGTTCAACATTCCATAAATGACAAGCAGCTTAAATACACATTTGGTAACTATCACTAAACACCAATAAAATCAAAGTCAGTAAATTTCTCAGCAAGGCAGTGTAGCATCCATCGCTAACTAAACGGCCGCACTCGCACTGCGACTTTCAGAGTCAATACTTGGCGTAGGCGTTTTCATCCATTTCTCATTATCCATACTTACGTGGTAGAAAAATAATGCAGAAAGCACACTGCTTATGCTTCACATTAAAAGCTTAGCCAACAAAAGCAGTTCATTTCTAGATGATCAATTAACAACAGACCATTCATTACACACTATCAATTACCTGTTATAAATTATTTTACAACACTGATTTATTGATGAATTTGAGAGCCAACATCAAGTATCACTGCTTAATTGCAGTTGTACTGCAGAGAACGGGGTGTTTTCCGCTTTTCCTTTTCTACATCTACTCACGCTCTCCCCAACCTCAACAATCTGTGCCTGAGGTCCTGTGGAATTTGCCCGTTCTAAAACCTGAATATTAAGGGATTTCTGTGGTTCAGTAGCAAGCTCTTTCACAGCAATATTATAAAAATTTGTTCAGACGTTTCATCCTATCAATATTAGGCACACACAAGATGCACTGAATGGCCATAGATTTATTTTACATTTCCCTTTGTCAAACCCTTTGATAAGGTTGCCAGTGAGCAGTGAACCGGTCAATCTAACCTGGATTAGTCTTTGAATAATTAAGACTTTAAAGATAAAGAGCCTTAAGCCTGCTGAGTAAGAGAGGCCACCGGTATAGCTAACCAATGCATTACTTGGATTATCCATTTGAGGTAGGTCACGCAAAATTTGTGAAATTACAAAGATGGCAAAATTACATGCCCATAGTTCAGTTTTAACATAGTAACAGCCAAAAACAGTAAAATACATTTTATGATTAGAAATCTTAATCACAGAATCAAAGTGCATAAATTATAAAATAGTAACTGTAAAAAGAAGTATCAATAGTTCAATCATCCCCATTTTAAGACTGGTCTAATATTTTAATTACAGAGAAAATGAGACCAATGAGTATATAAAATGATTGAAACAGATGCCCCCTCCCTTTCAAAAATCTAACAGACACAAACTACTGTGAAGTATATACTTTATTTAACATTCCAATAATCCATATTTACATATTATATAAATGTATGAAGTCTTAATATAAAATAGAAAAATTGCCTGTACTAAAACAATCACTCCATATGGAGTTACTTTACTTATTGAAGACCTTATGTTTACATAAAAATTTACAATAATTTATATAAATTATTTTCTTCCAAACTAGATATTTAGTAATCCACAATATCCTGACTTTACAAACAGTGTACATTAAAAACTTGCCAGGAAATTACAGCATTTTTCTGCGTAAAATCGGCTTTGGAAAGGAAGACAGTTTCTTTCTGCTCCTTCCAAGACCTTTTCCCGTCACTTCCGCGGCTTTTCTTGGTTTGCTCTTGACCCCATCGACTGGGCTTGCCAAGGGAGAAATCAGCTTAATTTCTACGGGAGGAGGTGACCAAGCACTTTCTTTTTCTGTGTTTCTGAGAAAAAAGATACGATCAAGTAAGAATAAACACACGATCCTATAAAACTGGCTTCCCAACATGTTGAAAGAAACCTTAGGGGCCGCTTAGTGCTTTCATTTTATTAAACATGTAATGGTTTTAAGAAACCACTGAAGTGAAGCTTTAAGCTTCACTTACAAGCTAATGAGAAGCAGAGTTAAGGTTTCATTAAGCGGAATTTTTCTTTCTTTTTTGATAGAATATTTACAAACAATTCAATTATTGAATTTCCCCCTAAATGTTTCAAACGTATTAAAAAAAAATGCTGCTGGATTCCGAGGATGGGCCAAGTACCAGCAGCCAGCCCAGGGGATGAGAGCCCAGCAAGGCCCAGGTGGCGTATCAGAAATGTCAACCATCAAACACCAGCAATTAGCAAATATGTATAGAATTTCACAAACATGAGTTTCTCAAATATACACAATACCAATTTATATGTAAACAGTGATATCAGTCAATAGTGTATCAAATCCGTTTTTAGATAAAATGCATCAACTTGTGCTTTTATTAAATTCAACCATGCCTACCTAACCACAGCATGAACAAGATACTGTGTAACAAATGTATCGGACATGGAGTGGATACAGTTTTATTGCTTTTTGTAAAATAACTGCAGAATTTAAAAGTGTATAGTTATTTTTTACTAATAGTTACCTAACTTTACTGACAAAGAGGTAAACCATCCCATTTCCCTCCCTCACTTGCTGCTTTTCTGAAAAAACCAGAAGGATCCACTGGGAGCTAAACTGCTCCCATCCTACCATCCTCCTTTTAAAAGGATCGGGCTTTCATGCTTTTAATATGTAGAGAAATCTACCTTCAGCAGTAAAATCCAATCCTTGTAAATGCCCCTGAAAATTACTCTTTTCTTGATGAGCTTATCCTTTTTAAAATTAAGTCTTCTCAAATCTAATTTTGAGAAAAAAATGGATAAAAATTACAGAACAAGGCTGGCGTGATGGCTCACACCTGTAATCCCAGCACAGGAGGATCACCTGAGGCCAGGAGTTCAAGACCAGTCTGGCCAACGTGACAAAAACCTCGTCTCTACTAAAAATACAAAAATTAGCCAGGTGTGGTGGTAGACGCCTGTAGTCCCAGCTACTCGGGAGGCGGAGGCATGAGAATCGCCTGAACCTGGGAGGCAAGAGGTTGCAGTGAGCCGAGATCGATCGCACCACTGCACTCCAGCCTGGGCGACACAGTGAAACTCTGTCTCAATCTATCAGTAACAACAGAAAGTCATACTTGCTCGCTTGTTTTGTTTTTGAAGTCCTGATTCGTTTGGCTTTTGGCTTTCCCACAGTTTCTACTGATTGTGCATCATCTTCCTACGGGTTAAAAATTTTAAAAAGTTAAATATTGAAACACGAATCTAATTTTAAAACTTCTATCCTGAGACAAGGAATACCAGAGCCCAAACACTGCTGATGAATTCAAATTCACCAAGTCCAATCCTTTCCTCACACTTTTTAGTAAAAACCTTAGTTATATAGGACTGTTCTTTATTCCTTGTTCCCACAATTCAACTCATCTCCAAGTTATCAGTTTTATTTTTGAATTGTCCTCTGCCCTTCTGTACCCATTCCCTTTGTCCATATCCAGGCTCTCGCTTTTAAGAAGGAGACAACCAGAGACTATTCTTTCCTACCCACATTTCATCTTTCATAGAAACTGCTTATATACACACATGGCTATTTGCTGGTTCATGAACACTCCTCATCTGCCTGCCATTGCCACGCTCTGAGTCTTTGCATCTGCTGTTTACTCTGCCAGGAGGAATGTCTGTCTTCTCTAACCTCTGTCTATAGAGTATTTGGGTATAAATGATTATTATCATGCCATAAAATAATTATTTTTGTCTCTTCAATGAAACTGTGTATCTCAATTGAACTGTAGGTGCCTAAAAGATGAGGAGTTTGCCTGATTTTTGTGTGACTTGGCCTTGCAGAGTAAGGGACTCATGGCAGATAATTCAGTAAATACTTATGAATTAACATTTATAAACATAAGGGACTCACACGTACAACTATTTCTTAAAAAAACACACCAGGTAATTCTGATGGGCACTAGAATTTAAAAACCTTTCCACTAACAGGTAATTTAAACTAGCTACCAGTAAAATATCATCAGTAACAAACCACAGATCTGTCTTAAAGGCAGGGTCTCCAAAGGGGTAGAAAGACCATTTTGGGCTTTCAGTATACATGACTGTTTAAGACATTTACTTAACAAAATTTAAAATCATTAAAATTTATATTAAAATTTTATTGAAACATTTATTTTTTTAAAAAAACTGTTTTAACAAACATACAAATAAATTCATGCATTTCTTACCAGTTCATCTTCAAGCTTTTTCTTACTGGACGTGTTTTTTGTCTGCTTCTTAAAGCAGGAGGTGAGATGACAAATTGAGAAGATAAATCTGAAACTAATTCTTTAGCTGTGCAGGAACCTCTATTTTTTTAGCTAAAAAAAAGTTGAAAAAACTGTTATTTGTATCTATATCTGTATCTATCTATCTGTGTGTGCATATTATATACATAAAAAAAACCAATAAAAACTGGAACAAATGATGTACTTTAGAAAGATACAAACATCCCCAAACCTGGAAACCATTAGTACTGTAACCTAACTTTCCATGTTAGGAGAGAAATGACAGGAAAAATTCCACCATCATTTGGGTAAGCCCTATGTTTAGGACTATGTAATGCTTTTAACTAGAAAGTGCTACAATATAAAGACAGGCCATGAAAGCAGGTACTCAACTGTTTGAGGCTTTTCCTTTTAATCCTTACTGCTCCTCAAGCATTCTAAGCAGGGAAAGCATTAATCCTAAATATAACCTGAGCTTGCCTGTGCCCTAACTCCTGCTTTTCCAGAGACAATGTTATTTACAAAGTAGATTTTTTATTTTCAAAGACGTGAAACTCTTTCCAGCCAGCTCATTCTGAACTACTTGTTCCAGTCAAAGGGAACAGAAAAGTTTATGTACACAAAAGGAGAAAGTGCCAGGCGCAGTGGTTCACAACTGTAATCCCAGCACTTTCGGAAAGTGAGGCAGGAGGATGGCTTGAGGCCAGAAGTTCAAGACTAGCCTGATTGATAAAGTGAGACCCGTCTCTACAAAAAAAAAAAAAAAAAAATCAGTCGATGTGGTGGTGTACGCCTGTGGTCCCAGCTACTTGGGTGGGTGAGGCAGGAGGACTGCCTGGGCTTGGGAAGTTGAGGCTGCAGTCGGCCATGATCGGTGCCACCGCACTGCACCCTGGGTAACAGAGTAAAAGGCTAATAGGAAGATATTCCATAGATAAACAACAATTGGTTTAAACATTTACCACATACTTTTTTTTTTTTAACTGTAGGGCCCCCATTTGAAAAGCAATTATCAATATAATTACAGAGGAGCACAGTGCGGTTTAACCAGTCTGCCAGAGTAAATCCCAGCTTCTGGACTTTCTGTGAGACCAGAATCAAGTCACTTAAAGCTCTCTGTGCATCAGTTTCTATAAAGTAGGGTTAATAATACCATCTACCTCAAAGCTGTTCTGAGGATTAAGAACCGGAACAGTGTGTGGCATGGCAGGTGGTAAGTGCTTTACAGATGTTTGCATTTGTTATTTCAAGAATATAATTTACAAACCCTTGAAATCAAATTATAGTTCAATGTTATTCGAGCTACTGGGGCAGTCAGGAGTCTACCAGGTATCAAATCCTGCTTTTAAAGCATAGGATTCTTCAAAACAATTTTTTTTGTGGGCACATAGTAGGTATATATATTTATAAGCATATGATTCTTTTTTTTTTTTTTTTTTTGAGACAGAGTTTTGCTCTTGTTGCCCAGACTGGGGTACAATAGTGTGATCTGGGCTCACTGCAACCTCCACCTCCCAGGTTCACCCAATTCTCCTGCCTGAGCCTCCCAAGTAGCTGGGACTACAGGCACGCGCCACTACGCCCAGCTAATTTTTGTATTTTAGTAAAGATGGGGTTTCACCATCTTGGCCAGGAGGATGGTCTCGATCTCCTGACCTCATGATCCACCTGCCTCAACCTCCCAAAGTGCTAAGATTACAGGCGTGAGCCATCACGTCCAGCCAAGCATGTGATTATTAAAAAAAGAAAAAAATTAGAAGTGATATCAGAAATAAGTCATCTCTGCTCCCAGCTTGTAAATGGCAGAAATGGCAATGGCTAAGTCAATGGTGGTGCCTCTTTTGGCTTCAAAAAACAGATGAACAAAAATATTCCTACAAAAATTATATATTCTATAACTCTCTTCTAGGCTATTTGGAAAAACAACTACTTTTGCTTTTCGTAAGCTTAACCTAAGCTTTCCTACTCCATTTTGAAGGAATAAGGAAATACAAAAATATACTATCACTTGTGAAAATGTTTAGCCTCCACCATTTTCCCCCATATGCTTCTATTATAGCACAGATGAGACTTTCTTGTGTGTATGTAAATTCCTTACCCATCTCTGTTTTGAGTGCTACTTAAGGACTAAGGAGTTCAGAAGACCTAGGTTCAAACCCAACTGTGTGCTAGTAAATGATTCTGAAAATTCAAAGAGAGCTCTGATTTACAGCATTTGCTGATTTCTAAGGTATAAATGTGCCTACTGTAGCCAATGCAAACCACGGCTAGGTTCCAGTTCTTGGATATTTAACAACAAGTGCTTCTTAGCAGCCAGCAGTAGCAGCTCCAGGACAACTCTTACTACCTGGGTGATGTGGAGTGCTCAGTCTCACTGCACTTCAATTTCCTCAATGTGGACAGAAGGAAGTAAAAGTGCCTATACTTGACTGGGTTGCAGTGGGAATCAGTATGAATGTCATGTATCTAGTGTGGCCTCAGGCATATAGCAGGCCCTTCTTAATAAGTATGTGCTGTATGAAATGTGAAGCTTCATATACATTCAGCTAGTAAAACACAAAATTCTAAGATAATCTCTTTGCTATGTTTCAATAAAATAAAGGACCACCTCTAGCCTTTCAATCACACAGTATTTCTGTACCCAGTCTTCTCTGCACCTCCACCCCCTATGTAAAAACAAAGTTTAAAATATAGGCCTTCTCTTCCAGTTCTTCCCGGAGATGGGAAAAGCTGGGTTGAGAGGGTGAAAAATAAAATAAAAGGAAGATAGGAAGCTACATCCTAGGGTGGCAACTGCTCTGTTGAAGTAGTGAATACTAACAAACAAGAACCCCTGTAAGGTATGCACTACCTACCACCTTCATGCTAAGGATGAGGAAACAAGGCTCAGGAAGGTTAAATGATTTTCTGCCCAGCTAACAAGTGGCAGAAATGGAGAGATCCCAATCTTATCCCCCTCCAATCCCACCATTGCATTCTAAAAGGTGCCTCTTTTTAATATTAAAATATCTGAAAGCAATTCAAATACCCAACAGAAGAGACTTTAAACAATCTGTGGCACATTTGTGAGATGAAATGCCAGTATAAAAAAATATGTATTACATTTAAGATTTTGAATTTTTTTTTTTTGGTGACAGGGTCTCATTCCATCACCCAGGCTGGAGCACAGTGGTGTGATGGCTCATTGCAGCCTCCATCTCCTGGACTCAAGCCATCCTCACACCTCAGCCTCCACAGTAGCTAGGACTACAGGTACCAGCCACCATGCCCAAATCATTGAAAAAACATTTTTTGTAGAGATGGGGGTCCCACTAAGTTGCCCAAACTGGTTGGATTTTGAAGAACATTTAGGAGTAACTGAAGGCCGGGTGCAGTGGCTCACGCCTGTAATCCCAGCACTTGGGAGGCTGAGGAAGGCGGATCATCTGAGGTTAGGAGTTTGAGACCAGCCTGGTCAACATGGTGAAACTGTGTCTCTACTAAAAATACAAAAAAAATTAGCTGGGCATCATGGTAATCCCAGCTACTGGTGAGGCTGAGGAAGGAGAATCACTGGAGCCCAGGAGAAGGGGGTTGCAGTGAGCCAAGACTGCACCATTGCACTCCAGCCTGGGCAACAAGAGCAAAATTCTGTCTCAAAATCAATCAATAAATAAGAGTAACTGAAAATGCCATGACATAAGTAGGGGGAGAAAGAGAATATATGCATATACATAAACTGCAGGCTTTTAAACCAACCATACATATGTATCTGGAAGGAAAATGTGAAGAGTGATTCTTTTGATGGCTGGATTATATACTTCTATTTTCTAGTTTTCAGTAAGTAGACATGCACTGTTTTTGTCTTTATTTTTATTTTGAAACAGGGTCTTGTTTTGTTGCCCAGTCTAGAGTGCAGTGGCACACAATCATGGCTCACTGCAGCCTCAAACTCTCAGGTTCAAGTGATCCTCCTGCCTCAGCCTCCCAAGTAGCTGGGACCACTGGCTAATTTTTGTAGAGATTTTTTTTTTTCTGCCATACTGCTGCATGTATTTTTAGTTTAACTGAAAAAAGTTAAAATTAGTAGGTACAGAAATGAAAAATATGTAAAGATGACAAAAATGAGTTACTGAGATGTTTGCTATGCTCTAACAAACCACCGTCACTTTTGATGTTTACTACACTTCTCCAGGTCCTGACGAGTGTTAAGTTATGTGAGTAAGTTCCTGCCCCTCCCTGCCAATGTTTCCCGTTTTAACTTTTTAATATCGCCTTAATAAAATCAAACTTTAAAATACTGTCATTCATTCTCCTCCATGCAAAGCATAGGTATAACCACACTTTTCTCACACTATGAAGAAATTAAGCTTTACTACCAAAACCGAAGATGGGATCAAACTTCTTTGAGTGGGGAGGGGAGAGGAGGGGCCCCTATAGCTACGAATCACTTTGAGTGGGGGAGGGAGAGGAGGGGCCCCTTAGCTACAAATCACATTGAGTGGGGAGGGGAGAGGAGGGGCCCCTATAGCTACAAATCACTTTTAGGACAAATGATCAACTGCTATGCGGAGGGTCATTTTCCTAGGCTCAAGCTACAACAATATAACAAATCAGTCATCTACTTTATTTACAAGGCCCTGAACTGCTTTGCGGAAATTCAAATAGTAAACTGTAACTTAAACAATCAACTACATGGCACGGTGCCGTGGCTCATGCCTGTAACCCCAGCACTTTGGGAGGCCAGGACAGGCAGATCACTTGAGGTCAGGAGTTCAAGACAAGCCTAGCCAACATAGTGAAAACCCATCTCTATAAATTAAAAAAATTAGCTGTAATCCCAGCTACTATGGAGGCTGAGGTAGGAGAATCGCTTGAACCTGGGAGGCAGAGGTTGCAGTGAGCTGAGATCTTGCCACTGCACTCCAGCCTGGGCGACAGAGCAAGACTCAACCTCAAAAAACAAAAACAAAGACTCTACCTCAAAAAACAAAAACAAAAAAACCTACCTTTTGTTTACCTAACCATAAACACTTTTACAGGGAGTTACTCTAATGGGATCTATCCAGCCACTCCAGTATCTTTTTAGACATGTTTAAAGCACCCGCTATTGAAATTTTATTACTGCAGATATATTGTATATCTGTATACTTAATGTATATTGTATGCGCTCCCTTTGGGGGAGAGGTCACCCCCTGCTGAGAAGGTCTGACCTACAACACCAACCAAACACAGTCCTTAGCTCACCAGTGACAACAAAGGATGGCCTCACTGAAGATGAAGGCACGTAGATGTGCCAGTTGATGAGCAATAGTGAGTATGAATTGAAACTATTTATGTATCTTAACAAAAAGTTACCCGTGTTTCCCCTCAAAACAATTTGGGGTTGTGGGTATCCCTGGGGCATGAGTCAAATGCAGCCGTACTTAGGAGATTAAAAATGCTCGCTCTATTTTGGGAGAAACTAAAATTCAAAGTCACACTATTTATAAAAGTCAAATAAAGAAGAGAAATTACACTATTCTAAAAAATAAATCTGTTAAGTGAGTTACAGCATTTAAAAACTTACGTTAACCATACTGAAGAACTGAATCTCAAAATAAACTTTAACATGAAAACTTTAAATTTCACTACTACAAGATCAATTTTGGTTTGAGAGGGGAGGGGGGAGAAAATCCTCTACAGCTACACGTCATTTTTAGGACAGATAATTAACCAAGTGTTAAGCTGAAGACTGAATGAGATAAAAACTCTTTTGCAGAGAAAGAAAAGTACCTTTTGCTTTCCTTGGAACTTCTAACACTGGAGAAAATAAAGGCTCATTGTTTGGTTCAGGCAACAAGATGGCTTTGCTAGCTCTAGTCCTGGTGCTACGGGAGGATTTAGTAGAGGAAGCTGCGGCACGCAACCTTTCTCCTCGGTCCTTTGTTTCTTTGTGTGTCATTTCATCGATGCGTTCTCTGATACTGAGTGTAATGAACGTTTTTGGCTTTGATTTTCAGTCCTTTTTGTAAGCTGCTTCTTAGAGCTCATCATCATTGAAGGTTCCTCATTTGGTACTAAAATGGATTTTCCTAAAGCTGGTTTTCCAACATCAGTATTTTCATTTTTAGCTGGGGTATTTCTCGTAGATCGCCTTTTAATGCCGGAAGCTTCTCTCTTCTTGGGACTTCTCTCTTCCTTTACAGGCTTAGCTCCTACATCTTCAGATGGTTTTTTTCTTTGTCTACCATGTTTCCTAGGTATGGCAGACACATCCAATTCTGCTTGCAGAGTCAACTGAGAGGAGTCAAGGCTGGAGTCTTCTCTCACATCTGATGGTTTAACCTCTCTCCCTCTGACCCTTCTAATACCACGAATAGGCAGCTGCTCAACACTGGATTTCTCATCTTGCTTATTTCCTGTATTTTCAGAAGCATCTAAATTAGCACTTCTCAATTTTCTGACAGTTCTGCTGGGAGTTGCTACTTCACTAACTTTTAGATCATTTATAATTTCAACACTTTCCTGATTTTCTAAGGATCTTTTAATTCTTCTAGGAGTCCTTTTTGTAATCGATGAAAGCTTAACTTCTTTAAACATTTCTTCAACTGCTGGTTCCAAGAGCTGGGATGATTTTAACCTCTTTGATTCCCTGCCTGCAGTAACCTGTGATCCTTGCTCCACAGAACTGGGCTTTTCTAGCATGCCTTCACTAACTTCTTTCTTTCTCCGTCCTCTCCCAGGAGTAACAGAATGTTGAGGTATTTGCTCGTTCTGAGATATTTCTTTAACATCAGAATAAGTGTTTTCAGAAGCTTCAGAAATTTCTTCTGCCTTCCTAGTTTTCTTCCTGACTCACTGCCCTGACCTCTTAGGAGTAGCAACGCCTGCTGACGCTTCCTGTTGTGCTGACTGGGTATTCGTGTTTCGGATCCGCTGTCCTCTCGTACGAGTTTTGGAGGAAACCATGTCATCAACCTGGCTGACATTTATAGTCACTGTGCTTGTTTCCTGAGCAGTCTTCAATGCAGACCTGACTGCCTTCGTGGGACACATTACCTTCTGGCTTCCTAAAGGTATCGTTTCATGAATGGACTGTTCCACTGTATCTGAAGTAATTTCTTTACTTCTTGTGTCTTTAATTACATCTAGTAAATTTTCTGCAATTGCTACTTTAATTGGTTCAGGCACATATGGTAAAGTCTCTACTTTCTGGTCACTAGTCATGACAGATGGCAAATCTGCACCTTGTCCACGATGATCATTTTCCCCACTGTATACAGGCTTGTTGTCCTCAGTTGCGGTGTTAGCTGCTTTAGGTAACCCATCAGATGATGCAAAATCACCTGGCTCAACTTCTCCTTCTTCACCTTCCAATATCAAGGTAAAGTTGCTTTGAGCCACAAAAAGTTCCCCATCTACTTCGGCAATGTCACACTCAGCAGTGTCTTTATTATCAGCTAAGTCACAAAACTGTTGGTCAATAGTATCAAAATTATACTGAAGCTTAAATGTTCCAGAGGGATATAACTCATTAAATGGAAGATTCCTAGCCTCTTCTCCTGAATCTTGAGCTTCAAGCTTTTCTTGTTCAATCACCTAAATGAATTAAAGATAAGAGACTGGGTAAATAATTTTAATATGTATTTTCACTTGAAGCACACAGGTTTTTGATGACCCTTGGCTGTGTGCCTTTTAAAACATAAATTATATTTAATATGGCATATGCTTATGGGTTTACTTTACAAAACATCCCTTTAAGCAATCAGTTTCTCATTTAGTCAAAATAACTAGATAGAAAGATTTTGAAATTATGACTGAAATTTAACTAGAAATTCCACATTTCCCTGGCTAAAAAGACAGTCAACAAAACCTTGAAAATTATGACACTAACAGTTCTGAGAACATTTAAGGACTTATTCTACTCTCACCCAAGAAAAAAAATTAACCAGAGAAAAAGAAACAACCCCCAAACTGTGTTTTAATGATATCCCCAAATTACCTAACTATCCACACTTTTCTAAACAGCACGATCCCCATAAGGTTGAAGAACAATTCACATACATAAGCTCCCTTGGGCTAGACTCAATCCTCTTCCCTTTGCTGGGGCTGCATAAACCATGAAATTCCTAAGGCTTTCAAGTTCAGTACCTCTCCTGCAAGGGTTTGGTGGAAGAGGAATGGTCCTTGCATTTACCTTTTGGTAAGGGAAGGGGAGAAAAAGGAGGAGGTAGAAAGTAACAGCGAGATCTCCTGACCAAGAAGGTAGAACATCACCACCCGCCTGACAATGACATTTTCCCACTCCCCAAACAATCAGTGAGATGACAGACTAGAAATAACCTAGAAATCAGAACTCCCACTTACTCCACACCCACAATTTTTATTAGCCTCCCAACTAAAGGAATTGGAACTTGACTCATCTACTTGGCAGTGGGAATACTCATTAGGATGACTATGGATAACTGTGACATTTTTATGAGTTAAGAAACTTCTCAAATTCTAAACTATCAAATTTCTATAAATAATTAGAAGAGTTTTTTTTAAATCTTAAAATTTATTACATAAAAGTTGCCTGCTGATAATAAAAGATTTGGTATAATAGAATTTTCAAAAAACTCTAAGTCACATTAAGCAGCAAAAAATCCTTTCCAGAGTGTACAGATGGTTCAACAGCAGCCAGCTGACTACCATTCTCCCAATAAGGATGCATGGAGGAAAATCCTGTTTAACTATGTCCATGTATTTACACGGTCTTGACTAAAAAACCTTTCATTTCAACCAGATTAGCAAAAATTAAATTGGCGAAAGTATGGCTTCTTTAACACATCCTTTTGGTTTTCATAAAAACCAATTTTTTTTTTTTTTTTTGAGACAAGATTTTGCTATGTTGCCCAGGCTGGTCTCGAACTCCCAGGCTCAAAGGTCCTCCCTTCTCAAACTCCTGAGTAGCTGGGACTACAAGCACCTGCCACAGCACCCACCTTGAAGGCCAGTTTCTTAAAGGATGTGTTTTTATATTCCACAAAATATTTATACACTTATTTTTTTAACCCAGATTTTTAGAAAGAGTTTTTGTATAGCAGGCAAACGAACGAATGTGTTAGGTTTGAACCACTGTGTCTTCAAACAACTAAAGCAAAACTGAAAGACTGACAAAGAAGTAAAAAATTAAATTTTTTACATGAATTTCTTGAGTATCAGGAGGGCTGTCAGAAATTGGAAGCTTTTCTTCTGGGGAAGTCAACACTTTCTTCCAGTCCATCAACTTCTACTTCATGATCTGCCTTTAAGTTCAACGCTACTTCCTGGTTAAGCCTAGGCTCAGAGATAACAGGACCTTCAGAGCTGCCACTATCACCAAGGACATCAGCCACAGCTGCAAGAAAAGTGAAAGTGAATCTTTTACATTTAAACTGAAGAATAAATCTACACACAATTAAGGGAACCATCAGAACGGAAAAGGCGACAATGAACTTGAACATTATATTAATAAACTCTCACACTGCCAGAAAGTCTGCAACTTCTTAAACAATACATACCTTTCCACAGAGATAAAAGAGAAAAAAGATACATTTCACATTTTAAAATGATAACACTGGTTTTTCTCAACTGGAAGAGAATTCCCGCCCTTATCAGGAAACTTTTCATATGATGATGAACTGCTTCCAGGAAGTTCAGGCACTTGTGCCTTATAAATGTGAAAACTGTATTCACCAGGTGACCACCAGCTATCCTCTTAATTACAGGATTACATGAGGAACATGCAATCTGGGCTTCGATATGACTAGGAAAAAGAATGAATCACTTTCTGTTGGCAGAAAACACTTAAATGAGTATAAACGTACTCCACCACTTCAAAAAAAATAATTTTTGGGCTCACTTAAAAAGAAATTCCTTCTTTCGTCTTCCCCCTTTGCCAAAGCTTAATATGTCATTAGCAATCATAGGTGATATAAGTATTTGGGTATAGAGTTTGCAAATGACACAAAATACCGCAAGGCGGGGAAGGGAAGATGACAACTAAAAATGCTTTAGTGTTTAACAACAAATAATCAATAAAAAAGCACAAAAATAAAAGATGAACTAGGAAAAACTCCTTCTACACTTTTAATGGATAATGGGGGTGTTATCGCTAACATGTGAATACTAATCAAACTGAAAGGAAAGCAAGCATTTTACCTTTTCATCAAATACATGAAGTATACAAACGTTACTGGATACAAAAATAAAATATTAAAAATCTGTATATACTCCTTGACCCAACAAGTCCATAGTTAAAAAACTGACAGAGAATGTAACGTGCAAAGACACAGGCATATTCACTGCAGAAACAGCAGAACGAACCCCAAAATGGTGATCGGCCCAAATGTTCAGCAATAAGCAATTAGTTAGGCATAGAACATCTATACTGTGGAACACTGTTAGAGCTGTTAAAAAGAACAGAATTAATCTGTATTACTGACAGAAAAATGTCTTAAGTGAGAAAAGAAAGTGGCTTTTTAAATAATAAATGTACTAATAATGATTACTTCTGACAGCTAACATGTATTAAAGTTCAGGTATGAAGCACTACACGAAACACTTTACATGCAAATGGCTTAATCCTGACAACTCTATGAAATGGGTGTTATTAATATTCCCATTTAGAACTATTAATGTTTTACCAACAACAAAATAGAAGTACAGCCCCTAAGTGCAGAACTGGGCTATGAACGCAAACGTTCCGGTTCAGGGCCCCGCACTCTTTAGCGACCATAGCAACACACGGGGGGGAAATAAGCACAGACAACAATTCAGGAAAGACGCTTTAAATTGTTAATTACGGACCCTTAAAATGGGTGATCAGCTTTTTATTTTACATGTAGACAATTCTCTGTGTATTACTCTATAATCATGTATTCCCTGCTGAAGCCTGTCCTAAGCCCCATTCATAATGTTCGAGGAACAAAGGCCTAACAGTTAAGAGCATGGGCTCTAGAGTCAGATGACAGCTATGTCACAGTGAGATGACAGCTATGTCACAGTGTAGTGCTGTGAGGGTTAAATGGGTTGATATGCACATGATTAGACAAATTCTGGGCATAAACATTCAAGGTGTCTGCTTCCCCTAAATCCAACGTAAGCTCCTTTGAGAAAAACACATCTTCCTCATCTCTGTACAGCCAGAATAGGCCCTCACAAAAATGCTCATTGAATTAAAAAAAGTAAATTCCATATATTTAATTTCCCTGGAGTATGTCGAGTCATTTGTGATTTTCTAATAATGAAAAGTCAACTTTGGCCTTAAGTTATCACAAACACAAAATAAAAACTCTTCAGAGTCCAAGAAGATCAAACAGCAGGGATGCGGCTGGCTGTGGACTAGTAATTTACTTGTTCTTTTTTCATACTTCTTGTGGAAAATATGTCCACAAAAACCATTCTAAGACTTTCAACATTAGAGCCACAGAATGCCTTCCAAGAAACCCACTGTCTGAGAGCTGACACATCTCCTCAGAATACTTTTATGCCAGGAAAGCTGACCAAAGAGGGAGGAATAATTGAGGGGGAAAAATATGAATAACAGAATAGACTCTTTTGTTCTAAGAATAGAAAACTCTTTACTCAAAACACAAAAATGGAATAATCCTAAAGTCAAAATAATACCTACATTTATCGTCATTTGCTCTAACTGCAGAGGCACAGGTTTCAACAGGTGTTAATCCTTCATCCAACACTGGTGCCTTGGACTTCTGGGTGAAGATTTTCCTTTAGAAAAAGAAACACACACCTTAGTGTGTAAGAAGATCCCATCTGCTTTAACCTGCTTTATAGTCCTACCCCTAACCTGCCATTTGAGTGATGTACAACTGAGGTTCAGAGAATACAACTCAAATTCATTCTGAACAACAATATAAAATTCACAAGTGAATTTAGAAACAACACTGTACTTGTTTTTCCTATTTTCTAATGTTTTAACTCTTTTGTCAGCAATGGCATGGCCTTAAAGTAGAAATGACATGATTTAAAAATGCCTGTCAGTATACATTATATTTAAGCCAAGTTTTAATACTCTGTGGCCAGTTTTCAAGTAAGTCTGTCAAGTATTATGGAATACTTCCTATGAACTCAGCAGAAGCAAGGTTCAGTATTGTAATGCTACCTGGAAAGAGTATGATAAATGACTCAGAATAGAGACCAATAAACCTGTATCAATCCCTATGATGAAAATACACCCTGGAATATGATGACAGTGCTCCTG
This sequence comes from Ateles fusciceps, assembly GCA_036589455.1. Taxonomy (NCBI): domain Eukaryota; kingdom Metazoa; phylum Chordata; class Mammalia; order Primates; family Atelidae; genus Ateles; species Ateles fusciceps. Next base: position 2,427,553 of record JAZHEH010003256.1, read on the forward strand.
GAATATTCTAATCTGGCCTTTCTCAAAACCCAATTAAAGGACGCTAGTTTTAAAAGTTAGGACACATAGCATTTTAAGTCAAATTCAAGAAAAAGCAGGTATTTAAAACATGTATACATTTTACAGTAAGAATAACTTAACAGTGACACATCCCCACAAAATATCGAGTTAGTTTCTATTTTAAAAGGAACTGATTAGCTAAGATAGTGAACATGCACCTAGGTCCTCACTGGTAATTCTCACGTGATTCCTTTTCATGTGATTGTTCTTTGCTTTGCAATTGTTGCAATTTCCATCAAAGCCATTGCAATAAATAACACTAAGTTTTCATTCAAATTCAAAAAACATTAGAATGATAAAATAATTTGGATAACCCTTTTATATTGGCTTCTTTTACTTTTTCCATGCAGGCCTGGCAAAGATTCCAGCTAATAATCTAGATGTCTCAGGAGTAAAGCATGTGATTTAGTTCAATGTACAAGGGGTGACTATCATGATACTGAATTGTACAGGTGGTCTGGAAAGTCCCTTTCATTACTTATAAATTAATGAACCATTTATAATGTAAATTATGTTTTATGTGGGTTAGTTTCACTAAATTACCTTCACTATTACTTGATAATTGAAGCTGTCCCTTCTCTGTATCCTCTACAGCGGTGCTACTCAAAGTATGCAATCTGTGTCAGTCTTACAATGAGGCAAGGTGCTCTTGCCAGAAGGCGAATCAATTACTTCACTAACCATACTGATTAGTACAGCTGACCTTCCGTAAAGGAAGCAGAGCACTGATTTACATTCCAAGGCTGTTTATCTTGTTGCAGAACATAAACTAAAACTCACCAATCTGCTTGACCACGCTTTGAATACGTCATCTAGTAAGGTGTCAATGAAAATTATTTGGGAGTATAATGCGTCAACTGGTCGTTAAAAAACACAAACTTAAGAGTCATGTATTGAACAAATGGAAGGAAATAAAACTGTCACCTCCCCTGTCCTCTACTTTGGGCTACCTGTAAGAGTCTTGGGCCTGATCATCCTGAAACCACTGGAAAGCAGAGGGCAAGGAGGAATGCACAGCCGGGAGTGAAACTTTTGGTCTTCAACAAAAACAGAATCACCGAAGAATATTAAGAGTTCACCAAAGAATACTAAGAGTTTCTGCCTCAATTTATCATGTCTCTGTACATTTCCGAAATGTCTAGTAGCACTGCAAAAATGTCACAGTAACAACTAAGTAACATACAACTGTACAACTGAACTTCTTTTAAAACAGCCAACATTACCAAAATGGAAATGTTAAAGGTGTCAATGAAATCTAACATGCGCACAGTATTTTACTTCTGGTTCACAATTTCATTCAACTTCTTTTAAAAAGTATTTGAATTTTCTCCGTAAACTTACCCTTCATGGATTGACGGTACACAACCTTGAACGGGGCTTAAGTGATTCAATTCTGAAAATGCCTCCTCTGCGACTAAGAGATCTTTTGTTTCCGCACCTTCTAAATTGCCTGTAAGTCATACAGACAAGAACATTATTTATGCTAAAGTGTTTAGTGATTACTGATATCTTGTGTGGGTAACCCCCCCCCTTCTGGGCACCAAGGAAGGAAAGTTAAGCAGACCCCCAGCACAACTGGTGCCTCAAGAATATCTTAGTTTATAATGTTACTACTCAGTTATTTCTCCTTTTACGTAGTCCTTTATATATAATCATATTAGTTTATAATTGGAACAATTAGTGCCTGAAGAATATCTTACTACTCAGTTATTTCCTTTATATAAATATATATATATATATATATATATATGCTATATAATGATATCTTAGTTCATAATTGGAGGAATGTCTAGAGCAGACACGGTACAGAGCATGAATTAATGGAAAAAGTTATACCAGGACAAAAATCTATGGCCCAGGTGGTAGTGCCCCTGCCTGAAAGGGCATTTGCTACATGGCAGGCCGGCCCAGGGCAACATTCAGTATTATAAAGATACCTGCTGCATGGCAGACTTGGAACAAGAGTCACTCCTCCTGTAAGGGAGTTGCAGTATCTTGCGTCCAGTTCTTATGGAAAGCTGACCTCTGGCCGGCAATCCCGCAAACATCCAAGGGCTTAAAACCCCTCCTGTATAATCGTGCCTTGGTGGCTGTATAACCTGTCAGCTCTCTAGCTACTGTGCGGACTCAAAGCATCCTCCTACAGAAATCACGGGAAGCTGCCAGCAGGTGGCGGCAGACCCTGTCAGCTCTGTTGCCGCTGCACTGACTCAAAGCATCCTCCTGTAGAAATTCTTAGAAGTTGCCTGCCACTAGATAAGAGATGTTGCACACCACACCCTCCTTACTGCACACTGCCCACCTGCTTGGTGACCTAATGGGGGTGGGCCCCTTGCTTATTGCTCATGTGAATGTCTTAACCCTATCACTCTCCTTAAAATGACCCCACTCACTACCCTGCCCCCGAACATACCCAATAAATACAGACGCTTCTGGACACTCGGGGCCTCACCTGTCTCCGCTCAAGTGGCACTGGCCCTCTGAGCCCAGCTGCGCTTTCTCTGTCCTTCTGCGTCTTGCCTCTTTATTTCCTGGATCCTGCGCCTCTGCACAGCAATAAGGACACCCCACCATCCTATATGGCTTGATCCTACAATCTTGCATTATTATTTCTTTGTTGGGTTTGCTTTTTGTTCTTTTAGGTTTACTGCTGTGTTATCAGACTGCTAACACTTCTTCTTCTGATCCTCAGAGCCTAGCTCAGGAGCCCCCCTTAACCTCTCGCTTCTCACTTTTTGATGAACAGGCACTAATGCAACTGTTTTACATATATTAACTCACTTAATCCTCACCATCCAAAAAGCAGAGAAGAAAACTGAAGCCTGGGGTTATACTGCCTGCCCCAGCTCATGATGTGTCCTCAGTAAGTAGCTGAGCTAGGATTTGAATCTAGCCTGCGTCACTCTAGAGTCTGTGCTACAGGAAGCCCCTTACCAAAAAAAATACAGATTTCTATTTGAGACTGCCTAATATTGTTAGGAATAATCTGTGAAGATAATGGTACGGACATTCTTTTAATAGCTACCATTTAAACATTTTAGTAGAACAAGGCACATCAAAAGAGGAGTGGAGGTCGGGAGCGGTGGCACATGCCTAAACTCCAGCTACTTGGGAGGCTGAGTCAAGAGAACTGAGTCAAGAGAACAGGAGGCAGTGAGATGAGAGACCCCACTGCACTCCAGCCTGGGTGACACAGCAAGACTCTGTCTTTATAAAAAAAAAAAAAAAAAAGGCAATATAAATTTCTAGACATTTATGAGCATAGTCCTTAAAGTTCTTAGAGCAAGCAATTAACAGTGCCCACGCTTACTAAGGTATCATAGTCCAAACTTTACTGGGCTCGCCTCTTAAACTACCTAAGACGCAGATTTTTATGTAAGTGTGTGTTTTTACAACTTTAGAGTTATCAGTTACCTTTAAATAACCTTGTTAAAACTGTATATAGGGTAAGAAACATAGAAATAGGCTAAGTTTTCTGATCCACCAATTCTAGGTCAAGTCTTCTCTTCCCTTCACTAGTGTTCCCCTGGCCCCCCATCCCTCCAACATAACATGAACCAAACTGGACTGTAAGAGTTTGTCAATATAGTCCACCATGCTCTACGTGACATGGAAGCAGGTGCCGTTTCTACTTTACTCACTGTCTGATCTTCAACACCCAGAATAAACATAGTAGGAGCTAACTGGCATACATTACAGACTCAAAAAAAATTTTTGAAAACGAAGATAATATAAATGCACTAGCCACTGAACTAGTTATTTTTTTTCTTCTTTTTTTTTGAGACAGAGTCACATTCTGCTGCCCGCTCGGGAGTGCAATGGTGCAATCATGGCTCACTGCATCCCCCAACCTCGACCTCCTGGGCCCAAGTGATCCTCCCCTCTCAGTGTCCTCAGTAGCTAGGACTACAGGTGCATGCCACCATGCTCAGCTAATTTTTTTTTTTTTTTTGGGGGGGGGTACAGACGGAGTCTCCCTATATTGTCTAGGCTGGTCTTGAACTCCTGGGCTCAAGCAATCTTCTCACCTTGGCCTCCCAAAGTGCTGGTATTATAGGTGTGAGCCACTGTACCCAGCCTGAACATTTAATTGTCCAGTGATTATTCTGGAGGTGAGGATGGAGAGTAGAATGAAATTCCTCATTTATGAGAATTCTAGAAGCTTAAGACTGCTGGATAAGTTAAAAATTGCAATACTTTGTTCTGTAAAGTTACTTCTCATAGCTACTGGAAGGACTTTCAAGACTTCTTTCTAAATTTCATGGCCAAATAAAGAAGTACATACATAAGTCCTCCTCCTCTGAAATCTCATACCTACTCATGAAACAACATAAGCCATACTTTCTAAGCCGAAAGAGTAAGATCTGTGTGTTATGTCTAGGAACCAGTACACTGTGAGCATACAATAATTTAATCCTAGCTTTCTTTTTGAGACAAGTCTTGCTCTGTCGCACCGGCTAAAGTACGCAGGAGCAATCATGGCTCACTGAGGTTTCAAACTTCTGAACTCTCCCACTTCAGCCTCCAGGGTAGCTGGGACTTTTAGGCGCATACCACCATGCCTGGCTAATTTTTTAATTTTTATTTTGTAAAGACAGAGCCTTGCTATGTTGACCAGGCTGTCTTAAGCTCCTGGGCTCAAGCAATCCTCCAGCCTCAGCCTCCTATAAGTGCTCAGATTGTAAGCATGTGCCACAGTGCCTGGCTGTGATGCTTTTTCTTACGGTGGGGAAAACTCTATTATAAACTTTATCGGGGAACATTAATAACAATTTTGAGTATTCAGAAGCGCTTTCTTACCCGTTTGGCTCTCCAGGTCTGAAGGAGTTACTTCTGACTCAACTACACCTTCACCTCCATCCTTTTCAATTTGTTCAGTTACCTGAGTAACTAGTTCAGGGGAAGAGCTTTTTGGCTTAGAGCCCATGAAAACAGTATGTTCCAGGTCTTCTGGTGCTGGTGCATCCTCATACTCTAAGGTCGTCTCAACACTGCTGTTTTCTTTGCTCACATCCAGTTTCTCTAAACTTTGTGACCCCACATCCGTTTCTTGATGGTCCTTTTCAGGGCTGTTCAGGAGAAAAGATGTCGTCCTATCTTTGCTCTTCAGCCATTCAGTTTCTGCTTTGCTATCATCTGCAGCCTATTAAGTAAGATTTTGAAAAGAAAAAGAATTAGTAAACATCACAGTTAAGTCTGGTCCTAAGCTACCCATCCCAATCACACCCACACTTTCTATGCTGTTTTTACCCAAACTCTCTCCTTAATAAAAATTCACTTACTCTAAATCCATTCTCTTCTGGTACATAAAAGCTAATGTGGCTAATGCTTCCCTAATTGGTAATATACCAGTATTTTCAGAAGACTAAAACACAGAACAGGCTAGATGACCAATAATCGTCAAAAGGTTCCTAATACCCTACAGTGGATCTAGAGACACAGCCTCCTAACTACACCACCAGTCAGAAACTTACAAGTAACAAAATAGAACGTAAAAGAAGGACTAAGAATTAGGAAATCTGGATCCTAGTTCCAATTCTCCCGCCATATACCTAGATGACTACAACCAACTTACTTGGTGCTTCCAAGCCCTTTTATCTGTAAGATGATGGGTTTGGCTGAGCCAATGGCCCCAGTGTTTCTTTTCAGAACTAATACTTTCTGATTTCATTACTATCTGCAAGCTTATATACAAAAATCTAGGCTGGGTGCGGTGGCTCACACCTGTAATCCCAGCACTTTGGGAGACCAAGGTGGGCACATCACAAGGTCAAAAGATCAAGACCATCATGGCCAACATGGTGAAACCCCATCTCTACCAAAAATACAAAAATCAGCTGGGCGTGGCGGCATGCACCTGTAGTCCCAGCTACTCAGGAGGCTGAGGCAAGAGAATCACTTGAACCCAGGAGGCAGAGGTTGCAGTGAGCCAAGATCGTACCACCGCACTCCAGCCTGGCAACAGAGTGAGACTGTCTCAAAAAAAATTAAAAAAAAAAAAATCTATAGTGGTATTTTAAAAATTGATTTATGTAACTTTTTACTTGTAGGAGCTGATATATTCTTATTAAGTATCTTTTCTCCCAATTATCAAACTTACTCCAGGAATCCATTTTGGGTTCACGTCTTCCTCCACAAATGAAATTCTAGTTTCTTTTAAGTCGTTGAGGAGACCTTCCAGGTGAGGGGAGAGGGAGATACCAAAGGTGTTGATCGAAGAGCAGATCTCAGGATGGACTGAGGAGTGAACTCAGAAAATCCAGAAGAAGTAACTGACATGGCCAAACTTTTAGCTTTCTAGGATGAAGAGCAAATGGAATTACACCACTAAAAGGTGCTTATATAAGAACAGACTGGGTCAACCGAGTCACACTAATGGTTATAGTCTAATCTCCAATAAGCATGTAAAGAGAAATATTTAGTCCAGATTTCTGCAAAGAAAATACAAAATTCTTCCAGAGCTTTTTATATGTAAGCCTATGAAACCTAAAACTGCATTCATAATCTCTCTAAAAGCATTATTTCCAGCTTAAATTCAACTAAAAAATAAAGTGCCAATTAGGAAGATAAATTACTTAACATTATAGAATTACAGAAATCTAATAATTACAGAAAGCTACAGTAAGACTGTAGTATACTATAGAAAAAAGTTCATCACACAAATCCAGTAATACCCAAATTATGTATTAGAATCCTCTGAAGATTTAGTACAATGAATACAAATAATCTGAAATTAGCATGTATGTTATTTAGTACAGATAATTCCTTCACTTAACTTGGCCTCTAAAGGCCTAGTAAACAAATTACTGAATCTTGTTAGATTATAATGAGTTCGTTAGACATGTTCTCCGTAACAATTCTTTTTTCTAGGCTATTCTGGCAGCAGGTATAAAATTATTCCAATTTTATTTCATTTGAACTTAGCTATAGAGAATATAAAATGTAAATTTTTTTAATAAATGAAAAAAACTATACTGAACATTAAATTAGAGAGACCTTATTTTCCAACTTATTTTAATAACTATTTTAGGAATAGCATTTATGAGGTATCCTTTATTCAACTTGAAAAATAAGGATTCCCTAGCTTGGCTATAAATGCTGGATATCCAAACAGAGAACCCAGGGACAATGGGGAGGGATGAGGGAGAAAGAAAGCTTTTGGGTTTCAATCCATAACACTGGTCAAGGGGCTAGGGAGATAATATGTAAAGGAACTTTAAAAATGGAAAGGTAAAAGACTACCACTAGGAGATAACACAAGTTCAGTGTTGTGATTTCTGAGCTAATAACACCTTTGAGGGATGAGAAAAGGCAATTTAAAGAGGGATAAACCAAAGCAGGAAGGAGTGACAGTTTATAGCTTCATCAGGAGTCAAAAAAGTGAATAAATAAAAATAAACCTAAGAACGAAAATAGCATTTGATAGAAGAAATAACAGCATAATGGTATCAGCAATGGAGTTTATATAAAAATAAAATAAAAACAAACTCAAGAACCTGAAAGTATTACAAAGGACAAAGGCAAATTTATAATAACCACACCTTGCATTACATTTAAGAAAATAATGTGTAATTGTTAACTTTCAACAGGAAAGGATAAATTTACTCAACTGTTTAAAAAGATGTGAAAAATGCAAAAAGAATGCTTAAAGCATTTCCCAGCACTCCCCCAAACCTATCAGTTATAAATTGCTTATTTTTCCTCCTTGCTGCTTGGAAAGGAAGAACTATCTAGTTTCCTTGTGAATGCCAGATGTGTAAATACTAACCTTAACAACAAGAGGAGTTTCAAGCAAATGTAATTCTGAAGCTCTGGAGATGGTCCGAGGTGATCCTTTTAACTGCGAACTTGAAGGCAGTGAACGGGATACGAGGTACAAAGGAGATCTCTTGGAGCTTTGCTGAATAAACTCTGAACACTGAGAAGGCTGGGGGACAGGTTGAACAACCAAATCCAGCAGTCTGGAATGAGAATATGCATTTATTGAGTTATACTGAAAAACCAAAAGAATTTAGTACCCATTTAATCAGACTTCCACTTTCACTGGTAACTATGATAAACACATGCAAATACAAATTCAGTCAAGAATATTAATGTAATCCAAAGTGCCACCATGCATTTAAAAAGTCAGAAAATTATTTCATAGCAAAACAAAAAATTAAGAATTGCATGTAGCAACTGATTTTTCAAAAGAGTTCAAGTCGTCCTCCTTACCTTTACCTATATTTTCTGAGTTCTCACTATGTGCCCGGCATTTATTTTCAAATAAGGATGAACTGGCAATGATGTAACATACTAAAGCCCACAGGACAAGACTTCCCTGGCAATCCATTCACTAAAATTCATTAACATGTAAAACATCCATTCACCTGCATGTAATATATATAATGAATATTGGTTCCTTTTGCCTTTATGGTTCTCACTGCCATGAAGACTACAATGACCACCCCCTCCAAAAGTTAACTTCTTCAAATTAATGAGTTTGGTGACAAAGCGCAATCTTAAGATTCCACTACAAGGTTTTCCGTGACGCCCTAGTCCCAGTGATAAAACCGATCCCACTGATTGCTTGTACGAACATGTGTAATACAAGTAAGTTTTAAAGCTGAATTTATAAACACATAATTTAAACTCAAAGGTAGAGTTTTCAGGTAATAATTTTTGGTGGACCATTTGCACAGGTCACTCCTTTCTCAATTTCCTAATAAACAGTCTATTTTATGGTTCTATATTCTAGTGGTAAAAACAATCCCTTTTTATTTCCCCAAAGTGTCAACGTGGCTCACCTGAGAATAACCAGGAAAGTACAGGATGCTTTGGAGGCCAGAAATAAAAGCTGCTAGTTGCTGTGCCCTCCTTATCATTCTATCTATCGATGAGCATTTTGCTATCAGGGGTGGCAGAACAACACAGGTGATAGTGGGGAAATATTTAAAGGTCTTCCCACTTGTTATTCTGTATCAAACACAGCTTTTAGATTTCTACCAAACCAAGATTATCCAATCAGGTTGCTAGGTATTTCTTTTTTTCTGATTCTCTTCTCTATTTATTTGCATTTAAATTCTGTACTTGGAAAACAGTTTGCTCACTTTTATACTGAGCTATCCCAAAGGAACATTTTGTTAAATGTTTTGCATGTGTTAATATTTATGTTGAAGGGACTTACTTATGAATGACTGCTTCTTAAAAGCAAGGCCTGTGCAACCTACTGAGTCAAAGCAAAACTCCTACATCAGCAAAACTGATTTTGTTTCTTTTGAAACAAAGTCTTCCTCATGGCCGAGGGTGGAGTGCAACGGCACGGTCCCGGCTCACTGCAACCTCTGCCTCCCGGGTTCAAGTGATTCTCCTCCCTCAGCCTCTCGAGTAGCTGGGATTACAGGCATGCACCACTAAGCCTGGCTAATTTTGTATTTTTAGTAGAGACAGGGTTTCTCCATGTCGGTCAGGCTGGTCTCGAACTCCCAACCTCAGGTGATCCGTCCACCTCGGCCTCCCAAAGTGCTAGGATTACAGACGTGAGCCACTGGACCCAGCCAAAAAAAAGGTTTTAAGAGAACTATTTTTAAGATATTTTCTAAATGAAATGTTAAATATTGCACTAGGTCTCAGGACTTCAACAAATGTTTTTTTACCATAATCCAAATAAAGAATGCATCTTACATCACATACAAATAAAACATCAATTACATATATTAGCACTTCAGGCTTGCTATATGATTTTCCCTCAGATGTCATCTATTCTACCCTATTTCATTGAAAGATATAACGTCTACCCAGTAATGCAAACTCAGTATGAAAAACACAGAATCAGGGAATAAAATTATTTTTATAGAAGGAAATATTCTTAACTCAATTAGCTCTCTTACATCTGAGTTAATACTGGCTTTGAAAAATTCTCACAATACTTTAAGGACCTGAGGCCATTAATCAAAGGTCTTTTAACTTCTATTATTGACCCCCTGGCTAAACCTCAGAGCTATTAAAGTACAAAAAGATCAAGAAAGGGGAACTTGCAGAAAAAAAAAATCAGAACTATTGGTAGAAAAAACAATGTTGGTGATAATGACTTTCATTTAAAATATCTTCTTTCCATTTAAATACCGTCTTTCCATCTTATGAGAATAAGTAAAGGGAAACAACTAAATTTAGTCCAAAAAAATGAAAAATCCTTCTAAGCTTTAAAATATGTCCATTATTGCACTCTATAAATACCTCTGGCCTCAGCTGTTTACACATCCTTACCTCAAATAGCTTCCTTCTAGTATAAAAAATTCAGATAATGTTGTAATGAACATCTATAATCATCATAAATACTGTCAACAATGTAATTTTGTCTTTGATAAAACAATCAAAAATTTGCAATGATCCTGGGCATATTAAGGACAAAGAATCAATACATCAAGAGACATACTGTGTTCTCTGTGATGGATAATTATGACAACTTTTCAACTAACCAATGCTCATAAGTAAATACTTGCAATCACAATTTCATCTTGGATATAAAACTTCAACTTAACTATTTTTGTACCACCACAGCTAAGATGTGAAAGTACTGCACCTGAAGCAACACAGGACATTTTAGTAGGCACTGTGGGGCAGGAGGCAGCTTCAATGAGCCGCCCAAGGTTAATTTGTAATTACGTATAAAAACAACCTTCATTTAGAGTTCTGTTAACAAGGGAATAATATCAAGAAAAATAAGTTAATCATTTGCTCATGAGACAAACTTCACTCCTGTTCCCTAAGCACTCTGGAATTATTTAACAAAAACGTTCAAGTATACTCCTACCTGATGTTAAACTTCCTAAAATTACTATACTGCTGCCCAAATTACAATAAAAAGCTAGCATTAAAATAGTCCTTTAATTTAAAAGTCTATAAAATATTAAATATAATTAAAGATTACAATTGTAATTATCATCTAAATCTAACATTGTGTCTCTAAGAATGATTTAATAAATTCTTACCTAGAAATTTTCTGTGACGCTTTTGAAATTGGTGTTCCAAAAAATGCCTCAGGCAGCCCTGGAGCTGGGAGTGAATACACTATAGGAGATGGTTCTTCTTCTTAGAACTACAAAAATAAAAATTTAACTTCTAATGTATCACAAGGAGCACTGATATAAAGTGGATGAGATGGGAGAACAAAGGATTTTTATGTTTTTACTTTCCATATTTCTGCATCGTTTACATTAACAATGAACATGTCACTGTTAAAGGTTTTAAAAAATTCTTCTAAGAAACATAGCCAACATAGTTTTTCTTTTTAACGTACATTAATAAAACGTAGGCAATGAGAATGGATTGTTGATGAATGCTGTTGATTGTCCAGTAAAGATTAACAAGCAGAATGACTATAAAAGGTGTAAGAAAAACATACCTAACAGAAGGTGTGATGCTATTTGTAAGTTCTTTGCTTGCCCAAACTTCTCCAATTTTAGATAACACATTGTTGATGAAAACAGATCTTGTCAACACAGTTCCTGTGACAACTTGCTTTGGAACTGCTGATAATGGTTTGGGTCTAGAAACTGTAAAATGAAGAATAGAAGAATGACTGCATCTCTAACAAGACTTTAATACAAGCATATGAAAGAATGATTAGAAAAAAAACACATTACATGGTAAGAGTAGCTAAAATTATATTTGGTTTCTTTCTTTCTTTTTTTTTTTTCTTTGAGAGTCTTGCTCTGTCACTCAAGCTGGAGTGCAATGGTGCGATCTCGGCTCACTGCAACCTCTGCCTCCCAGGTTCAAGCCATTCTCCTGCCTCAGCCTCCCAAGGAGCTGGGATTACAGGTGCCTGCCACCACCTCGCCTGGCTAATTTTTGCATTTTTAGTAGAGATGGGGTTTCACCACGTTGGCCAGGCTGGTCCTGAACTCCTGACTTCAGGTGATCCGCCTGCCTCGGCTTCCCAAAGTGCTGGGATTACAGGCGTGAGCCACCGTGCTCTGCCTGATGCCACTACTGTAATTGTATTGAGAAGCCACAAAAATGCACCCATGTAAGACAGCAAACTTAATAAATGTGTGTGTTCCGACTGCTTCATCAACTGGCCAGTCCCACTGATGAGCTGTTACCCCGTGTCTCTCCCTTTCCTGGAGGACCTCCCTTATTCCCTGAGACCGACAATATCCAAACTAGGTCAACTAACAATCCTACGAAGACCTCAAGTGTTCATGTGAAAGGAAGAGTCACATGTATATGACTTTAAATCAAAAGCCAGACCTCTCATGCCAGTTAGCCAAGTTGTAAATGCAAAAAGAGCCTGAAGGAAATTAAATAGTGCTACTTTGGTGGTGAACAAACGAATGGTAAGAAAGCAAAACAGCCTTACTGCTGAAATGGAGAAAGTTGTAGTGGTCTGGACTGAAGATCAAACCAGGCTGGGTGCAGTGGTGTATGCCTATAGTCCCAGCTACTCAGGAGGCTGAGGCAAGAGGATCACTTGAGACTAGGAGTTTGAGAGCAGCCCAGGCAACATAGTGAGATCAAACCAGCTACAACATTCCCTTCAGCCAAGATTTAATCTAGGCCAGACATGGTGGCTCATGCCTGTTATCCCAGCACTTCGGGAGGCCAAGGCCAGTGATCACTGAGCCCACGAGTTCAAGACCACGGTGGCAGGGGGAAAACAAAAAACCTGGTGCTGCGGCCCATGCCTGCAGTACCAGACAGTTGGGAGACTGAGGCAGGAGGATCACTTGAACCCAGGAGTTTGAGGCTGCAGTGAGCAATGATTATCACTGCACTCCAACCTCGGCCACAGAGGGAGACCCTGTCCTAAAAACAAAACCTAAACCAAAGCAAAGTCTTAATGGTCTTCAGTTCGATGAAAGCTGAGAGAGGTGAGGAAGCAACAGAAGAAAAGTTTGAAGTTAGCAGAGTCTGGCTCAGGGAGTTCAGGGAAAGAAGTCTCTAACATAAAAGCACAAGGCGAAGCAGCAGGTGCTGATGGAGAGGCTGCAGGAAGTGACCCAGAAGATCCAGCTGAGATGACTGGTGAAGGTGGCTGCGCTACTCAACAGATTTGCAGTGTGGATGAAACAGCCTTCTATTGGAGTAAGATGCCATCTAGGATTTTCAGAGTTAGGGTGGAGAAGTCAATGCCTGGCTTCGAAGGACAGGGTGAATCTGTTGTTAGGGGTTAATGTAGTCGATGACTTTAAATTGAAGACTATTTACCATTCCAAAAATCCTAAGGCCCTTAAGAATTATGTGAAATCTATGCCTGTCCTCTATCAAAGGAAAAAGTCTAGATGACAACGCATCTGTTGACAGCATAGTTTACTGAACATTTGAAGCCTATTGTTGAGAACTGCTTAGGAAAAAAAGTCTTTTCAAATATTACTGCTCACTGCACAATGCACCTGGTCACCCAGGAGCTCTAATGACAGGGAGATGAATGCTGTTTTCATGCCTGCTAACACAACATCCATTCTGCAACCCATGGATCACAGAGTATCTCAATTTTCAAGACATAATTTAAGAAATATACTTCAAAAAGCTATAGCTGTCACAGACAGTGATTCCTGTGAGAGATCTAAGCAAAGTCCTCTGAAAACCTGGAAAGGATCCACCATTTTAGATGCCATTCAGAAAATTCATAATTCATAGAAGGAGGTAAAACTATACACATTAAGAGGAGTTTGGAAAAGGTGATTCCATCTCTCATGAGTAACTTTGAGGGCTTTAAGACTTCAGTGGAGACAACAAGTACAGGTATGATGGACACAGCACGAGAACTAGAATGAGAAGCAGAGCCTGGGTCAGGCACTGACGGCTCATGCCTGTAATCCCAGTACTTTTGGAGGCCAAGGTGGGAGGATCACTTGAGGCCATGAGTTTGAGAACAGCCTGGGCAACAAGAGGCCATCTCTACAAAAAATAATTAGCCAGGCATGGTGGCACAGACCTGTAGTCTCAGCCACTCGGAAGGCTGAGGTAGGAGGATCTCTTGAGCTCAGGAAGGCCAAGGCTACAATGACCTATGATCATGCCATTGTACTAGAACATGGGGGACAGACCAAGATCTTGTCTCTTAAAAAACAAAAACAAAAAACAGAATAGAGATGCGATGAACTGCTGTAATCTCATGATAAAACATGGATAAATGAGGAATTGCTTCTTATGGATAGGCAAACAAGTGGTTTCTTGAGATGGAATCTACAGTGTTGAAATAAGATGAAAACAGGGAGGGAGGGTCTCCAGGGATTGTAGGAATTTTATTTTAAAAGAGAAAAGTATAATATGTAAGTGATATTTTAATTACTAGCCCCTCTAAGGAGGAATCTAGTAAAAATACTGTACCCTAAACTTTCTAGCTGAAAGTGGGTAGAAGATCTCAAAAAAAAAAAAAAAGGCCTTAGGCTATTTAATTTCTCGGGGACAGAGGTTTCTTTCCCAGGACAGGAAAATGGCTATATATCAAATACCTCCTCCTCAGAACCAAAAAAAGTTACATAAATTCTTGAAAATGGCAGGATTCTGTCATATATAAATTCCCAATTTGGGTATTTTAACAAAGCTGTTTTATAAAAAACTGTAAGAGGCAGAGTCAGACCCTTTTAAATAAGAGAAACAATACAACTGGGACTTCAAAAAACTAAAAACAACTAACCAAGCAAACAAAAAGTGACTGCTGCTCCCCACTGCAGCCCTGCTTAACTTGGCTAAGGCTTTTGACTTATTTATCCCAAAAAAGGCAGGGACTAGCCAGGGGAGTACTTACCCAAATACTAGGACCACTAAAAGAGGTGGTGGCTCCATTTTCTTAACCAACTTGACATGGTGGCCAGAAACGGCCCCCGTGCTTAGGATAGACAAGTTACAACTTGCCTATTAATGAGAAAAGCTTAAAAGCGAACCATGAGTCAGACATTAATGGTCTAGGTCCTCAATCAGTTATCCAGACTGCTAAAAACAGAGATATCATTGGCTTCCTGATAGGAGGATGTTACAATATAAAGTAAAACTAAGAGACAGCCGAAGTATCCATATCAAAGTGTGCCAGACCCTAGCCCTGCCATGTTCCTGCCGACCTCCCACACAAATACTTAAACCACTACTGATAAAATATACTCTAGTCAGAAGGACCTAAAAAACTCTTTCAGAAGTCTGAAGTTAATAAAGCCTTTGTTCATAGATTAGAGTAACATCACAGAAAGGGGCCAGAGAAACAAGCTATATAAACAAGCTCACTTGGAGCTGAGGATCCTCCAACATGATACGACACAAATGTGAACTTTACAAATGACCCTGACCCCAGACTTCCTACTCCACAAGTACCAGCCTCAGTATTCACCTCAGGAATTAAAGCCAGATGGGAAGGGTATTTTCCAAATTTGGATTCAGAAGGATGAACTATTAATGCCAAAAAAAAAAAAAAAAGAGAAAAGAATCTAGATTCCCAAAAACCTAGGGCGGGCTATAACTAAATATGGCCACACATCATCACATTATGGTAAAAAACAAAACAAAAAAACCTTATGCAATTAATTAAGGTAATAAAGATACCAGATCTAGAGAGAAAACAGACCAAGGGTCTGACAGGTGTCTCCAATTTGTATAAAATAATACTCAGATCGGGCTCCCTTATGACTCCACTAACCCAAGCTGTCCAGCTGGGGTGGCATGCCACGAAAGACAGACAAAAAGACTTTGCAGTGATGCCCCAGGCATCCAAACACTTCAACCTGCTAGTTGCCTTGGCATGCTCAAACCCCTGACATGCACTGCTATTGGGACTGAGAGGGTAGTAAAACCTTGTAGATTTTAAAAAGGCAACACAAACTCTCAAAATATGTGAAACCACAATCTTCTAGTTCCCACCGAGATTAAGCTTCACCCATATTAACCTAGAAACTGGGTTTATCCTGAGACTCAAAAATCCAAATTACCTCCAGACCAACAAAACCCTGTTTGGACCATGTACCATTAACCACTCGCTCTTAAATTTCAGGGGGCTCAGACCCTAAAAGGCATCATTCCTGAGTGAAGCCTGCACCACAGCCCTCAGACCAGGATCTACTGGGTTCGACCTATTCCTATAACCCAGTCTCTGATGTCAAGCTTCTCTTCTGGGGAAGGGATATCACACGTAAGGAAAGTGTGCCCTTGCCACACTCTCTTGATATAGTCAAACTTTCTTCCTTACAGAACTCTCTATACTCATTATTCTTCTGTCAAAGAAAAAAATCTTAACTGGTAATAAATCACCATATAAAAAATAAACTCCTTCTCCCTTTACCGTCTAGTCCTTTTTATGACTGTGGCTGGCGGGCTCTGGAGAGACAGCACTAGTCTTTGCTTTGGAGACGCCTCCCAGTGTTGTCCTCCTAACTCAGAAGCCAAATAATAAAAGTCTGACTCACCCAAAGCTGCCTTCTTGTAGAGCAGTTTGTTACTCACCAGGCATTTAAAATATTACATAAACTTAAGATGACAAGGCAGAGGCAGGGTTTGAGAGGACTGACTCCTTTTAAAAGCAAGTTCTACTACAGGTAAAACGCTATCAGACAGTATCACATGCTACAGAAAAACTTGAGTGAAAGGAAGAGTAAATTGATGTGGCAAACTTCATTGTGTCATCGTAAGAAACTGTCACAGCCGACTCAACCTTCAGTAATCACCATCCTGATCAGTCAGCACCCATCAACATTGAGACAAGACCCTCCGTTGGCAAAAAGATTACCACTCACGAAGGCTCAGATGATCGTTAGCATTTTTTAGCAATAACGCATTTCAAAATTATGTATGTCCACTTGTTTTTAGGAATAATGCTAGCATACTTAAAAGTACAGTGTAAATATTATGCAATGGAAAACCACGACTTCAGAAGACGAGCTTTATCATGATACTCACTTTACTGCAGGGTCTGGAAGCACAGCAGCAATCTCCAAGGCGCACCTTGGCTACGTATTAGCAAAAGTGAGCTGGATTTAAGGTGCTTTCAGAAAAGTAATCATTCAATAACTTCTTTGGTCCAACAGATTATAATATTCTCCAATGAAATTCTTACCTAATCGAAAAACTGATGATGTTGACAGATGATAAGGCTTAGCTCGTTCAATGGCTAATTTTCGATGGACTCTAGGAAGGATTTTTCCATACTGGTCTAATATAGAATTTCGAGCCAGTGATCTCTCCCGCAAACGAGGATCACGATCATTCTATTAAACATATCAAAATTGGTAAAAAAAAAAATTTAACCTTCAAAATGTTAGGTGCTGTAATTCTTGTATTTACCATTTAAAATTAAATTATGACTATCCAAAAATATCTTCCTCCTACCTGCATATCCACTTTTCCAAACTAATAACTTCATCCACATATCTGATTGTTTTATCAATCCTTACCCATCAATAAATTCCAAATCTCTGCTACCAAGCCTTGATTCTTCACAACGAATAAAAACAATGGTTCTCGTGTATGAAGCATCCACACTTGCCAGGCATTCGACTTCACACACATCTCTGTGGATCCTCAAAACAACCCCACAAGGAGATTTTATCATTTTACCGCTGATGAAACCAAGATTTAAAGTGCGTCCCAAGCACAGAGTAAATGAAGAATGAGTCTGACCCGTGAAGTCGATGATCTTTGCACTGTGTAAGTCCCACTGCTGACCTCTACGTCCTCCTCTCCTACACGAGCATCTTTACTATATATTCCTACTGCTGGCCTCTACATCTTCATTTTCCCTGAGTGAAACGGCAATATTGCAGGCAGACATCAGAACATAAATGGCATTTATAAAAGAATTAGGTAGTAATACCCTGTTCCCAAGTCTGCTACAGAGATGAGCAGAGGATTCTCCAAGTTCAAGGTAATGTAAGGCACAGTGATTACCAAACCAACAGTAAGCTCTTATGTAACAAACCAAAAAAGTCTCCAGTTTTCCTTATTCTCTTATCCCCCATAATAAGACAACTTTAATCATACCATAACATTAATCTTCAGAGTTTGGTTCAGCTTCAAGGCAGGCACATAATTGGCACGCTGCAAATGGTGAACTAAAAGGAATTCATGATTCTGAACACTGGCACTGGACTGCAAAAATTTCACTAAACATTCCTAAAAAGAACAGAATAGATTGTAAACTACCAGTTCATCCTAATTTCTGACAAGTTTACATTGTGAAGTAATTACCTGCTCAGTGTCTGTAAATGGTAACTTCAGTAAATCCTCCATTAAGCCCATTTCCTGGCAGACTTCATACATGTGCCTCAGTAACTCCTCTACATTCAACCTATTGCAATGCTGCCGCAAAAAACTCCAGGCCTCAACCATGCACCTGAAAGCAATATTTATTGAAGTTTAGTTTTAGAAAAGTTATTTAAATGTTCAAAACAAGTAATCTACATGTAGAATCTTAAAGATACTTTATGAAGTATCTTTACAAATAATTTAAAAGAACTTTAAAAATTTGTTGAAACTGCATAATGAAATCTTGCCAATAATAATAATGTCAGTAAGATGACTTGTTTAAAGAATTTATGCTGCTCTTTAGATATTAAACAACAAAAAAGCAAAGAAAGTACACACAAATTCAAAGACAAAAAACTAATGTGGTCTGGATAGAGATGAATGATTGGTATGGTGTGACAGAGGAACGTCAGGCTTTTAAAGAAGTGACACTAGTGAGAAGCACGTGGATGAGACTGACCTACAGGCGGAAACAGGCACACTGTGTTCAAGAGGAAGTGAAGAGTATAGCTTAGTAGTAGAAGACGTTTTTTGGTTGATCTGTGGCAAGATTTGATTGGAGGACTTGGGGCAGATTTGGCAGTCTTAGGCACCAGGCCTTTTGTGGGCAGTTAGATCATTTAAATGAAGGAGTATTTCTTACACAGATGTCTCCCAGAATCAGGTAGGAGCTTTTTTTTTTCCTTTTTTTTTAAATGCCAGTGTTCAACTCATACCCCACCGATAGGATTGTTTTGAAGGTTCACTTGAGCGTATCTATGAAAATTATAATTACATATAAGCCATGGCCCAACAATCCCAATACAAAGAATATAATCTACAGAAATACCGGCAAAATTGCATAAAGTATAAGAATATACAGTGAGGGCCAGGCATGGTGGCTTATGCCTGTAATCTCAACACTTTGGGAGGCCAGGGCAGGCAGATCACACGAGCCTAGGAGTTCAAGACCAGCCTGGGCAACAAGGCGAGACCCTGACTACAAAAAAATACGAGAAGCGTAGAAAGGACTGAGACCTACAGGTGGAAACAAGCATATCGTGCCGGGCATGGTGGTGTGTGCCTGCACTCCCCGCTGTTCAGGAGGTTGAGGTGGGGGAATTGCTTGATCCTAGGAGGTCAAGGCTGTAGTGAGCTATGATCATGCCATTGCACTTCAGCCTGGGTGAGACAGCCAGATTCTGTCTCAAAAAAAAAAAAAAAAAAAAGAATATGCAGTGAAACAATGAGCTATGATGTAGCCCTATACGAGGAAAATATGTATTAACTTGAAAAATTATATATAAAGGTTTTTAAAAAGCAAGTTAAAAACAGTATGAAAGTGACATTTTAAAAAATTAACCAATAAAATTTGTTTATATATTTATTTAAATAGAAAAGAAAGAGTTCTGAAGATATACACTAAGAATGGTAATGATCAATCTGGCAGTTAAAATTTTTTGGAGAGGCTGACAACTTCCAAGGCAGAATAAACAACAGCAAGATTGCACTGCCCTAGACTTTCTGTGAATACAAAGATACTCAGGGAAGCAATGGCACCCACTGTCGGGAGGTCAGGGCCATCTGTTAATTTTGTTTTGGGACTAGAGTATTTTCACATATTCCACAGGTCTTATACAGGCCAACAACTCAAGTACAATGTATAGCGGTATTCCCTAAAAATTTACATCTGAAATTGCCTTGTACTTCTCTTTGCACCAGAACAAGCCTGACGGTGGAATCACTGTAACTTGAGTGTAGAAGAGTGTTCACCTGTGTTCACACGCACAGAAACAGTGTTCACCTGTGTGTTCACACGCACAGAAAGTGTTCACCTGTGTTCACACGCAAACAGTGTTCACCTGTGTGTTCACACGCACAGAAAGTGTTCACCTGTGTTCACACGCACAGAAACAGTGTTCACCTGTGTGTTCACATGCACAGAAAGTGTTCACCTGTGTTCACACGCACAGAAACAGTGTTCACCTGTGTGCTCACACGCACAGAAACAGTGTTAACCTGTGTTCACACGCACAGAAAGTGTTCACCTGTGTTCACACGCAAACAGTGTTCACCTGTGTGCTCACACGCACAGATAGTGTTCACCTGTGTGCTCACACGCACAGAAACAGTGTTCACCTGTGTGCTCACACGCACAGAAACAGTGTTCACCTGTGTTCACACGCACAGAAAGTGTTCACCTGTGTGCTCACACGCACAGAAACAGTGTTCACCTGTGTGCTCACACGCACAGAAACAGTGTTAACCTGTGTGTTCACACGCACAGAAAGTGTTCACCTGTGTGCTCCCACGCACAGAAACAGTGTTCACCTGTGTGCTCCCACGCACAGAAACAGTGTTCACCTGTGTGCTCACACGCACAGAAACAGTGTTCACCTGTGTGCTCACACGCACAGAAAGAGTGTTCACCTGTGTGCTCACACGCACAGAAAGTGTTAACCTGTGTTCACACGCACAGAAAGTGTTCACCTGTGTGCTCACACGCACAGAAACAGTGTTCACCTGTGTGCTCACACGCACAGAAACAGTGTTAACCTGTGTGCTCCCACGCACAGAAAGTGTTCACCTGTGTGCTCCCACGCACAGAAACAGTGTTAACCTGTGTGTTCCCACGCACAAAAGTGTTCACCTGTGTGTTCACACGCACAGAAACAGTGTTCACCTGTGTGCTCACATGCACAGAAATACAGTAACTGTTTCCTAAACCAAAATCTAGAAACAATAAAAGCGGAACATTTTTGTATAAAGAAAAACAAAGAGGATAAGATGAACATTTCATCATTAGATCCCACAAGGTTCATCTCCCTAATGTACACAAAGCTCTATAAATCAGTAAGAGGAATCCTAACACAGAAAAAAAAGAAGTCAAAGATTTGAATGGGCAGGTCACAAAAGAGACAGTTAAGAAAGATACATTCTATTATTATAGTGAGATCAAACATATTAAAACTACCATTTTCACCTATGAGATGAAGAGACGAAAAATATCTGGTATACTGTGTCGATAAAAGACATAGCATATGGTAATTGAGAGGAAATTATGTTGGCATAACCCTGATGGAGGGCAATTTGCCCTATCTGTCAAAATTATAACACCAAAATTACAAGGGCAAATATCCTTTACCCTAGGAGTTTATTCTACAAATTGGCACATGTGCAATATGTGTGGTGACTCATCATAGCACTGTTTAAAATGGCAAAAGTTTGAAACAAACTAAATGTTCATTAAAGAGAACTATTAATAATTAGGGCCAGGTGTGGTGGCTCAAGCTTGTCATCTCAGCACGTTGGGAGGCCGAGGCAGGTGGATCACCTGAGGTCAGGGATTCAAAACCAGCCTGGCCAACGTGGCGAAACCTCATCTCTACTAAAAATACAAAAATGAGCCAGGCATGGTGGCAGGTGCCTGTAATCCCAGCTACTTGGGAGGCTGAGGCAGGAGAATCGCTTGAACCTGGAAGGCAGAGGCTGCAGTGAGCTGAAATCACTCCACTACACTCCAGCCTGGGTGGCAAAGTGAGACTCTTTTCCCCAACCCTGCCGAAAAAAAAAAATAATTTAAAACATAATGGTACATCCATCCGAATAATAAACTACTACGTGATAGTTAAAAAGCAAATACTTTATGTATAAATTCTAAAATTAGTGCCAAACTAAATTAAGTGAAAAAGTATATTGCAGCAGGTTATACAGTCAGAAGGGTATACAGTATGCTGTTTTTATTTTTTTTTAAAGGGTGTAGGGGGAGAGAAACAACATATAGGCAGGCATTTGTTAACATTTGTTTAGAAGATCTTAGGAAGAATACACTAGAAATTATTCACACTATTGGGCACCAGGAGGAAACGTAAGAAGTTGGGAGTATTACCATTCTTACCTCTTAAACATTGAAGCGTATCACGTTCTTATCAAAAACAAATAATATTCCATGTCTCTCCCTGAGCCCATAGACATATATTTTTAAAATTTTCCGCTTTAAACTGTGATAGCTACTCCCAGCTGATTAGACATAGTAGCAGGAGTAAGATAAACTTACTTTATGATTTACCAAATATTAATTTGATAATAGTATAGCAAGTATTTTTAACAACAAATGACAAATGATAGTGTTCTTTCCCAGTTTCCCCCATAGCAGGAAAACACTTTAAACTTCAAGAAATCCATTTCTAGCACTTACAAAAGTTTAAAACAAAGTCTCCAAACTCTCACTACTCTCAGGCTTCCTACAGAAGAAAATAATGACGCTAGGAAGAACAGTAAGAAAATTATTTCAATGACAGGCTAGGCTAGCGTGTTGGCAGTGAGATACAGACATTTTAATAAGGAACGCATCAGGGTTCCTGGCAATACAGCAAAGACAGACAGAAAAACCATCCTGTGACAACGCTGTAGACATGCTAGACCACATACAAACCTGCATTAAGAAACGCAGGGTGGAGACCATGATAAAAAAGGGAAATTTAAGCGCGGTAAAGCAGCAGCCACTGATTTCTAGTGACTGGAGTAAAGTAAAAAGATGGGGAAAAGATATACACCAGATATAAATAACAACATTGTTTGTGTAGCTACATTAACAATTATTCATGATAAAGAAGGTTATCATATAGTAATTTTAAAGGTCATTTAAAAAAAAAAACAATTTAAAACACTTATGTACCTAATATTCAAAATACAAAAAGCTGGGAATACTGTGAGGAACTGACACATCCACCATCAGTGTCAGTGACTTCGCATACTTTCCTTAGTACCTTACAAAATAGACCAGGAAAAAAATTATTAAGGACACAGAAAGATTAAAATCATGCAACGAACAAACCTGATCGCTGGGACAAATACATCTGACATTTCACCTATTAAATGGAGAATACACTGAGTACTTATCAGTGGGTAAAGCAGGTCTTACCAAAAAAAAATTTTTTTTTTAAATAGAGGCAGGGTCTCCCTATGTTGCCCAGCCTGGTCCTGAACTCCTGGGCTTAAGTGATCCTTCTACCCAGGCCTCCCAAAGTGCTGGGATTATAGCTATGAGTCACTGTGCCTGGCCATTTTTTATTATAACTTTTAAATAGATCAAGTCTTAGCAAATTTTAAAGGTCAAGTACCACACGGATCACATTATGGGATTATAATACAACTTAGAAGCCATCAACACAATAATTTTTAAAACCCATTATTTGTAAATTAAAACTTCTAAATCATACACAGGGAAAATAAATAACCGTAACAAAAATTTAAAAATATTTAGAACAGAATCGTAATTAAAATTGTGGGATGCTGCTGAGGTGCTATGCAAGACATTCAGATTTATATTTTTATGTTACTAAAGAAAAAAGGCTGAAAATGAAGCAATCGTCCAACTTGAGTGAAAAGTACAGCAAAATAAACCCACATACCATAGAAAGAGGAAAAATAATTATGCCTATACAAATATTTTTCAGCTTTCTTATACATTTATGATCCTAAGACTTGAACAGTCAATGCCAGTAGCTGAATTATCTACAGCCTTTATTTGTAAGTCGGTCACTGTACAGTGCATTGTGGTTAAATTTCAAGCAAAACAGCCATGCCAGTTGTGATAGTATGTCCATACATATAGCTCATGAAATTGAAAAGCTACCAGTAGGAAGTTTTAGAGAAATGCAAAGATGCTCTTAATGGGAAACTCAGGCTCAGAGAGGATAACTGAACTGCTTTTGCTCATATTTCAGAAAGTGGCATAATTTAAATTCAAATCTATTTGAGTCCAAACATTTTGCTCTTAACATCTTTGCTACAATAAGTGGCTGTTTCAGTAACATTATTTGTAAGGGTGCAAATTAATCAACAATTTGACTAACATAAATCAATAGTTCAAAAACAGGGCAAAACCTCACTAGCACAGGGTGAGTCAGGACAGTGTTACCGTTTGACGGTTCAAATATTAAAACTTTTTAGCCATTTCAACTGTATGCAATCAAATCATTTTGGTGTTAGACTATTACGTAGCCTAACCTCTCTTTTAGTTCAAATTTCCCAAATGTAGCCTCTATCCATGGTTTGAGGACATACTCATTAACACTGCTGGACTAGAGACGTGGGCATCTGAACAGACTAGGTCATCACGTATGACAACAGGACATACTCAGAAACTGTGTTTTCTGGAAATCAGCTTGTTTTCTTATTTGCTTCCTTCTGATACAAGTGAAGTTTAAAGGATGTTGTTACATAATCTCCTGGGCGATAAACATGGCTGCCTTTTGCAAAACTATCAGTTCAAATATTAAAGCAGCTTTCTCCTAAGATGTTTCAATAAAAACTGGCACCTTCACTTTCAACAGTATTCTCTGACTTCTTAGTCAATTCTCTCTTTACAGGACTTGTAATTATTTTTAGACATTTCTTAAATCTGAATACAAGCTATCTCACAAATAGCATTCTGAGTGGTTTTTATTTCTGTATTTAATGTATAGGAGCCGTAATGTTCTAGTTTTCTGGGGACTGGATAATTGAGACTTTTTCCAACTTGAGAGAAATAAGGTTTAGAAATTAAACTATTTATTAGTGCTTGTTAACTAAATGGCTAAGGTAAAGGAAATGAGAACCCAGCATATCAGGGAAACATGCTCTGGTAATTAAAGGAGGACACCTGGAATCAAAAGAAGAAAAAAATCAGCAACCTTCCAAAGATGTTTCTTGCAAAGTCCCAACACCTGCCTTCCTACGTAAGTGTCAGAGATGAAGAGCCAACTCTCTGACGCCACTAGGAGTGTGAGGTGCGTGCGACTCAAAACATGTACATGTTGCTTTCCAACACAGTACTAGAACTCTTAACCCCTGCTGAATACAACAGTTAACACATTCAGCTTCTTTACATTATTTTGTTCTTAGAGTAAATCTTACCGAAACTACCGTTTTGATCTCATAAAAAAATTTCTGTAATGATTCTAGATTAAGCTAGCTAAACATTTTTGCTAAGCCACATTATTTCAACAAGTACTTCCTAATTCATTACTGTTAAGTTTTTATATGTCTAATCAATCTATTATTAAACTTCAAAACTTTTCTTCTGCCTGAAATTTGTAGATCTTACCCTCTCCCTCTTATCCTTAGAAGTACATGCTATTTAACCAAAGAGAACAAAGAAAACGTAACTTTCAGCATGCTGTCACAGAAGTGGTAATTGGTTCAAATATAACAGTGAGGTAAAGTGACTAATTTCTAAAAATATAAAAAGATCAACAGGGTTGAATAAAACCAATAAAAGTAGTACAAAATAAATCGAGTAAGGAATTTCAGCTCCAAGCAATTTCTGCAGCTTAGTTCATAAGAAAACCCAACAACCATACCACTGTACTTCCAATCACGCCATTTAGCTTTGTCAGTTACTATGTGGCTGAGACTATAATACTCATTATGTAAATGGCAAATATACTTATTAGAGAACATTAAAATACTGCAAAAGGAAGAAACAAAGATATCACTTGCTAAAATCTGGTTGAAGTATTAAGACACGAAACCAGACACTTCCTTAAATCAAGATTTAAGATTTTCTTTCTGTGAGGATGCAATGGGGCAAATGCAGTGACAAAATTCAAATACAAACAATTCCAATACTCAAGCAACCAATATTAACAGAAATATCAGAGTACCATTACTCAACGCCAACTCTCCATTTGCCACATCTACATAGCTTCATTCTCCTCTATTCTTGACTCCTTTTCTACACACTAACCCCTCAGCTGTCCGCGAAGGACAACCATCAGTGCTGTCAATTAGCAACACATAGAACCATAAATCTCAATGTGGCACCCCTACCTTTCACTCAAGGTACTTATCTTATTCTAGATAAAAGGTGTTGTATGTTTCTCTTAACACTGAAAGACCAATAAACATACGAATATTAAGTAACACAATGAAAGTAAAATATTCTACAAGTTGTCCTCAGTATCCTTGAGGGGACTGGTTCCAGGACCCCCATGGATACCAAAATCCTCACATACTCAAGTTTCAAAGTTGGTCTTGCAGAGTCCATGTATATGAAAAGCTGGCCTTCCATATATGCAGGTTTTACATCCCATGAATACTGTATTTTCAATCTGCATTTGATGCAGAACCCACCAATACAAAGTACTGACTTTACTGACTTAAGGGCCAATGGTATATTGTCTATTTCATCAATTCCATTTTATTAACAGATATGATAAAGAGTTTATACTTTCAAAAGATGTACTTACCTATTAAAAGCAGAACAGTGAGGTGAAGGGTAATATCACTACCACTGGACACCGCTGGCTTCACTGTCTGAATGTACCTGAGGGCTCGTCTGTGCTCGCCCTGACTCATGAAGGCCTGAATGATCTTTGAGTGTTGCCATGACAAAGGCTTCGCAGTAGCTGGATGAAACAAAAGGTCCAAGGCGCTCTGGAAGTAACAAGAAAGTGTTCAAGGCAAACACAATCCCACACATTTAGACAAAGCAGCTAAACCCAACACTAAAAACCACAAAAATCAAGGTAAGACCAGTTTAAACAGAAGCTAAAAAATCTACTTTCATCTGTGGTATACAGAGTTGGCCCTCAGAATCTGCAGGATCCATATCTGCAGACTGAGCTAAATGCAGAGAGAAAATATTTGAAAAAGTTAGGCTGGGCATGGTGGCTCATGCCTGTAATCCCTGCACTTTGGGAGGCCAAGACAGGCAGATTGCTTGAGCTCAGGAGTTCAAAATCAGCGTGGGCAATGTGGCAAAACCCCATCTTTAAAATGAACAAAAAAAGTTTTTAGAAAAATTTAGAAGGCCAGGTGTGGTGGCTCATGCCTATAATCCCAGCACTGTGGGAGGCTGAGGTGAGCAGACTGCTTGAGGCCAGTTCAAGACCAGCCTGGCCAACATGGTGAAACCCAACTCTAGTAAAAATAGAAAAATTAGGCAGGCATGGTGGTACATACCTCTAGTCCCAGCTACTCGGGAGGCTGAGGCAGGAGAATCACTTGAACCCAGGAGGCAGAGGCTGCAGTGAGCCAAGATTGCACCACTGCAGTCCAGCCTGGGAGACACAGCGAGACTCCATCTCAAAATTAATAAATAAAAATGAAAAAGATTACTTAAAATATCCAATGAAATGTAAATACCATGTAAATAATTGTTATATTATAATGTCTAGGAACTAATGTCAAGAAAAATGTCTGTACCTGTTGAGTACAGACACAGTATTTTCCCCTCAGTATTTCTGATCTGTGGTTGACTGAATCCACGGATGCAGACTCCATGAACACAGAGGGCCGATAGTATACAAGAGACGTGCACAGGACAGAAGCAAATACTACGCCATGCATTACAAGAGGCACGAGCCTCTGTGAATTTTGGTATGTTTCTGGATCCTGGGACCACTCCACACAGATACTGAGTGATAACTGTATTTTATTTTAAAAAATAAAAGCCTTATCAAAAACCTGATACCTTTGAGACCCTATTACACTATTTTATAAGATCTTCCCATCACCAGTTTCATACATCAAAGCCAAATCTTGCCTTCTACGGTTCACTCAACACCCCAAACATCTCTCCAATATAACAAGCACTGTATCTATACTATCAAGATTATGTACTTGTTAGTTTCCTTCTTTAAACAGTAGAGAAACCCGGGGGTTCTCAACTGTTAGCTTTATATTCTTGGCTTAAAAATAGTGCTTGGTGAAGGTACTGTTTAAACTGTCTTTCTTCAACTACCTCTAGAAGTAGACTGTATCATATCTTTTAATATCTAATTTAAATTACGTGTATTGTCTACAATTCTAGTAATTTATGAAAGTTTATGCTGTAAGTGGACAGACTTACCTCATAGTCATTATGATCTATTAACCAAAACCCCTGAATAAGTTTAACTTGGCCCCAAGAAACGGCAAATACAGTTGGGAAAGATTCAATTGAAGTATCCGTTTTGTTGGGAAAGGAATACATAATATCGAGTAGAAAATAAATGGTCTTTTAAAAAGTGGATTAAGGACAGTAAACAACAACAACAAAAACCTCCTACATATATATTTAGAATAGGTAGCAATAAATGTAGCATTAAAGAGACTCGAAAGACCTCCTTTTAGTGTTTAGAAAGTCATCATGGACAGCCAGCAATGAGAAGTTTTAGTAAATGTGGGTACAAGCAGTCCCACGCCAACTCCTAATTCATTCTTAGTATTTTATTACCCGCATCACAAAGGACATAAAGCATATTTTTATGAAGTCAGTAGCTTAGTAAATACAAGAAACAAAGATACATGCAAAATTCTAGTGATGCGGCAGAAGATGGTGGCCGCCGCAAACGTCGCCCAGCTCATCAACTGTGAATGCAATTATACATTCCTAGACGACGTAAGTAACACTAGCACAAAAACATTACCACAAAGACCGCAGGACTCAAACAATGCCTGAGGCACTAATACACTAACTGATAATGTATTCATTTCCAGCACATGGGTAATACCACTGAGAATGATCACTTGGTAGCAGTATTTTAGAGCAACTGTTGTTACTTTTTGAGTGTCTTAGATGCATTTAAGAAGCTGATAAAAGCCAAGTACCCTATCCCTAGAAAAACAAATCTAAACAAAATTGTGCATATAGTTCTAGGTTAATCAGAGGCCATCTGGGCCCAAACAACAGATCCTGGGTTAACATCTCCTAAAAAAACAAAACCAAAATTCAACCTTGAAATTGAGATTAGATGTCAGGCTTCTACTACTGTGAAATTTGTAATTTTAATAATACATAAACACTGGATAAAATTTAAAAGGATACAACAGAATGTTTGGCTGCTTCAATAACGCCATCTAACAGGTACATATCAAGTAGTGCCTGTAAAACAAAGGGATAAAACCTTCGGTGCATTTTATACAGTCATTCATTCATTCATGTTCCTTGTTCTCCCAGGTCTGTGCCAGACACACAGCTAAGCATGTCCGCCCTCCCCCAACTCTACAGACTCTAAGTGACAGCACATTACTGCAAACCTACATGCAGACTAGGAGGAGGGTATCTCCCTGTGCCTCCTTCACCGCGTTTCCACAACTTCTCAATTCGCTCTCCTAACTGAGACACCAGTCCATCGATCATCAAGCAATCGGGGTTCCACTTCCCTCTGCAACCAGGGAAAAGTTAAGACTTATTTAACATTACCGTTAATTAATATCCAAACAACCAGCACAACTATCAAAGAGTGAAGAGGCCAGGCATGGTGGCTCATGCCTGCAATTCCAGTGAGTTGAGAGGCCGGGGCAGGAGGATTGCTCAAGGTCAGGAGTTTGAGACCATCCTGGGGAACACAGCAAGGCCCACTTTCTTAAAAAAATACAAAAGTTAGCTGGGCATGGTGGTGTGCACCTGTAGTCCTAGCTGCTCTGGAGAATGAGGAAGGAGGATTGCTTGAACCCAGGAGTTCGAAGTTAAAGTGAGCTATACACATGTCACGGCACTCCATCCCTGGGCGAGAGAATGAGACCCTATCTCTAAAAACAGAGAGACAGAGAGAGAAAGAGAGAAGAGAATTGGGAATTGGACCCTAGTTAGCATGATGAGAACTACAGACATCAAGAGTTAGTCAGAGAAACCCTTAAGCTGCCTCAAGTTCAGTCATCAGCAAGCCAGGAACAGTAAGCCAGTCAGTTAAGGTGAGGTCCCAGGGGAGAATGTGGTCCAGCTAGCCAGTGATCATTCTATTTTTCACCATATTAAGCAAACTACCACAGGTATAAAGCCCGGTGCAGTGAAAATACTGAAGTTCAAAGTCAAAGAGTTATAGTTTGTTTCATCACTTGGGTTAGCCTTTTATCCTCAGTGATTCCTTCACTCAAAAATATACTACTGAGTGCCTATGATGTGATATGCAGATACTGTCCCTATGTCCTTTCCTTTCTCTCTTCTCTCCCCTGTATTTCCTTTTCTAATCGTGAAAAGCAGTAGCACTTACTAGCTTTTGAGGTTGTCCAATGAGTCACGCACTATACTAAGTGCCCTGCACCTATTATTTTATTTAGCTTTATGCTGACTTTGTAGCTTATGTAACAAACAGGATTAGAAAGCATAACAAAGCTACCAAGGATACACACTCAGGAAATAACAGGTCTTCAATTTTAAACTATGCCTAATCAATCTCCCAAGCCAGTGTTCACTGTTACTCTACAGCACTGGTTTCCACAGTTGCCCTGCATCAGAATTAGAGCTGGTACAGACTTTAAAGTGCTTGGTGATTCAGGTGTAAGAAACCTGGAATCAGTGTTTGCGAATCGCTGCTCTAATGTTATATGCTCTGTAACTTTGTCATTGCAACCTGAGGAAGAAGACTATTTCCAGAAGTGTGGTCAAGACTCAGCACCACTCTTTCTTCGTCTATTACTTTTACTTCTTTATTTTAAAGGAACTAAATAGCCCATTCATGTGTTCTTTTTTAAACAAGAAAGAAAGAAAATAGTAATGGTAGTATCAAATTCTGATACTTTACTGAGAATTCTACCCATTCGATCACTTTGTAACATGATGAACACTGTTCTGAGAAAGTCTGACTTCTTACAGACGTAACTTGTAAAACGCGTTTTACTATACCTCGATAAACGCTCAAACTTCTGTCGACGACTGGTGTAGTAGTTCTGAATGACAGGGTAGTTGTAGCATAACCTTGACAACTGCACAGCATCATCTAGATTTTTAAGAGTTGGGAAAAAAAAGCTGGTAATATTTCCAAAATATCTCAACAATACATATTAATATTTTACTGTAATTTTATAGTTATAGCAATCCCCAGTTAACCCACAGGGTTGTTATATTTAATAAAAGATTATTACATATCTTTTTATTTACAGATGCACAAGCGAGAAAATGATCTGTCATGAAAGTCTGTCACAACAAGGATGCTGGCTTAAAATCCTGGAAACTGTTGTAAATAATTTTACTCCTTAGGCACAAATAATAATTTGAAACCAAGAAATGTTCACTACAAATCAAAATCTAAGAGAATTATGAAAAAATAAGATTAATAATTATGTACAGTGGCAGAGGCACTTCTAAATAAAATCTAATGGCTTCCTGGAAATCCAAGAAGCTGAAGGCTTTAGAAGTTATATTCTAAACAAATACAGCACAGGTCAAACACCAAGATTCTCTAATTCTTGGTACTGGCATAAATTATTAGATAAAACAGGTTATTTAATTGAAGAAATATTAGTAACCATATTAAAAAGACCATTACCAGGACACAGGCAAATTGTGTTACAGAAACTATAGTTCCATGGATCTATCATAGCTAGTAATATTGCTGAACTCATTTTCAGGAGCCATGTTCTCAAATATGCCTTCCTTCTAAATGTTATTCAATCCAGTAAGTGTGTGTGAGTCCTGTGTATCAGGCATGCGATGAAGATAAAAAGTAAGGAAGAACGTAAGAAAAGAAGGAAGCACAGGAGAAAAAACTAAGTGAGGTGGAAGAAATGAAATCCAAAGCATTAGAATACAATAACAAAATCATAAAGACTCAGAATGTTTCCATTTATACACACAGATTAAGTAAACATTTTACCTGTGCCTTCGGGTAAAAGCCCAGAATGGGAGAACCACAGCAGCACTTGTGCATACTGACAGATGAGCTGGGAAACCACAAATTTATTGCTTAAGTCTATCAGTCCTGTAAAAAAGAGTTCACATCAGTTGCTCAGCTACAAAAAAACATCAAGATGCTCCAGTGTTCAAAATTAATCACCTGCTAATTTACAAATGTATATTATATATGGAATATATATGTGTTCAAGATATATCTAGTTTATTTTGGTCCAAAATAATGTCAAGCAAATCTTCAAAATGCTAAAATAAGTAAGTCACTTCCTAAAATAGACATTTTAGGTAAATACGCTTCAACCTCAGCTACACTTCCACTTAGCTAATTCTAGAACTCAAATTTACTATACAAAGTAGCATAATATCACTCATACACACTGTTCAAAACAGGCCTTTACATGAAATTGGCTTGTTTTGGTTTTGAAATTGCAACACAGAAAAAAATTATAATGACTTATTTGAATAAAAACCATACATGATTTAACAATCTGAAACTTCACTGGAAATACATTAACTTTAATAATCATTCACTTCAGAATTTCTCAAGCTCATTTAAGCATGGGCTCATGGCACGTCTAACAACATTCCATAGCTTTTCATTAAAACAAAGAAACAAACAAAAACCCTAGCACTGGAGAAATAACGTCCCCTTTACATAACGATCCATCTAAGTCACGGGAAATGTATTTGTTTCCGTAAGTAAAGAAGTAATATTTAATAAAACACTCATTTGATAAAACAGCATACCTCTCTCCGTGATCTCTCGGGCTTCTGATGCAAAACAGTTCAAGACTATGTTAAGATTGCTAAGAAGCAAGTAACATTGCTGGATAGACTGTATGGTTTGTGGATCCATGAAATGACACGAACCATCAAATAATGGCACACCTTTCAAGAATAAAATATAAGTTTCCAGACAATAAATCTAAGCAAATTAGAATCATAATGCAAAATTTCTCAAACTCCTAACACTCAAAAGAATTATTCTATTCATTATGAGATTTATAAAGACAAGCCAGAAATGGCAAAAACCTCCAATGAACCTAAAAAGTGCTTTTAATATTAAACCAGCAAAAATCAAGAATGAGAATATGAACTCAAATAACCTAGATCTAAAAACAACCGTCTTAATTCTAAAATCCTTCTTTAAATCAAATTCTATTTTGCTTTACTTTTTTTTTTTTTTTTTTTTGGGAGATAGTGTCTTGCTCTGTTGCCCAGGCTAGAGTGGAGTGGTGTGATCTTGGCTCACTGCAACTTCTCCCTACCAGGTTCTAGTGATTCTCCTACCTCAGGCTACCAAGTAGCTGGGATTAAAGGTGTGCATACCCAGCTAATTTTTGTATTTTTGGTAGAGATGAGGGTTCACCATGTTGGCCAGGCTGGTCTCGAACTCCTGACCTCAGGTGATCCACCGGCCTCAGCCTCTCAAAGTGCTGGGATTACAGGTGTGAGCCACCGCACCTGACTTTATTTGCTTTACTTCTAATACTTTTTTTTTTTTGAGACAGGGTCTCTGTCACCTAGGCTGGAGTGCAATGGTACGATTACAGCTCACTGCACTCAAAACTCCTGAGCTCAAGTGTTCCTCCTAGCTCACTGCAGCTGGGACTACAGGCATGTGCCACCACACCCAGCTAATTAAAACAACAACAACACTTTTTTTTTTTGAAGAGATGGTTGGGGGTGGTCTTGCTATGTTGCTCAGGCTGGTCTTGAACTCCTGGCCTCAAGCAATCCTCTCATCTTAGCCTCCTAAAGTGCAGGGATTACAGGCCTGCGCCACCACGCCTCATCTCTAATACATTGAGAGCACTTACTATACTTTTCATTTTAATTATTCTTAGAAGTTTTTCTTTAAAAAAAAAAAAGAAAACATACCAGGAATAAAGCTCAAAGCAGCTTAAACAGCTGAACTACCCCAAAGCACTGCATTATGCTCAGAGAATAACAACAGCCATACAATTTATTGAGCTGAATTTCTTTTTACAAAACATATAATGAGCTCTGATAAACATTTTCCTCTTAAAAAAAAAAGACATTTTTACTCTGATCCTAAATTATCAAGTGTTCTTCCAGACTTCAATTGTACTGATTACTGAAATACTTAAATTATTTCATGGCAATAATTTCGTAAGTATAGCCTAAAAATACTAGAAAGCTCCATGTCTTCCTATCAAACTTGATTGGTTTAAAACTCCTCTACTAAGAATAACTTACATTGTGAAAAGCTATCTATAGTCAAATGATTTCAAAAGTCCATTTGCTTATTCATCATGACACAATAGGAATGACTAAACATATATCTAAATAAACTTACATTTTACTTTCACTTACAGTGCAACTGTCTAATTACTAGTACTTTTAGCATTATTTTTGCACTAACTGGACATGATATTCACGACAGACTGCAAGATTCAATCAAAATATACACCAGACTAACAAAACTGTCGAGAAGAAAAAGGATGTGCCATGATGATGATGACATCTGTCCGTGGAGGACAGCGGTAACATACTTTTACCCTGCCATTCAACCTCATCATTTCTATCCGTATTTTAAATAGAAAGTGAGTACAGAAACTTCTGAGGGTTACCTAGCACCTTCCCCTTACTCCATCATCAGTATATTTAATAAATTAAACTCCCAAGACCAAAAGAC
The DNA here is from genome assembly GCA_036589455.1 of Ateles fusciceps. NCBI lineage: Eukaryota > Metazoa > Chordata > Mammalia > Primates > Atelidae > Ateles > Ateles fusciceps. The sequence continues at coordinate 2,462,064 of JAZHEH010003256.1, forward strand.
AAGTAAGTTATAACCCTAAAACCTGTTACTGTAGGCATGCATATCAGCATGTTGCCAGTTTAACAACCTGCTGCAAAATCTTGGTCAAAAATTACTTTGGGCTGGATGCAGTGGCTCATGCCTTGTAATGCCAACACTCTGAAAGGCCCAGGCAGGAGGATCACTTGAGGCCAGGAGTTCAAGCCTGGCCTGGGCAATAAAGCGAAACTATGTCTTCTACAAAAAATACAGCAATCGGCCGGGCGTGGTGGCTCACGCCTGTAATCCAAGCACTTTGGAGGCCAAGGCGGGCGGATCACCTGAGGTCGGGAGTTCAAGAGCAGCCTGACCAACAAGGTGAAATCCTGTCTTTAAAAAAAAAAAAAAAAAAAAAAAAAGAATAAAAAAAAAAATACAACAGTCAGCTGGGTGTGGCAGCACATGCTTGTGGTCCAAGCTACTCAGGAGGCTGAAGCAGGAGGCTGACTTGGGCTCAAAAGGTCAAGGCTGCAGTAAGCCATGAACTCACCACTGTACTCCTGCCTGGGCAATAAATGAGACGATGTCTCAAAAAAAAGAAAGAAAGAAAAATTACTTACTTTTCTCATTTTAATGTAAAAGAAATCATTTTCTTGTGGGACATCTTCAAATTTTAAGAGTTTACAACTTCAAAATGATTAAAAATTATGTATTTAAAACATAAACCAAGATTAGTGTTTTAATATTAAATTCTACCCTATATCTAGAATTATAATACTTACATAGTCTGTCAAACTCCTCTTTTGTGAGAACCACCTTATTCCACGTCCATTCAAGAACAAAGCGCAAATTAGTAGCAGAGTTTGGTTGTTCTTATTTGTAAATATAAAAGGAAAAAATAAAGATTACTGATTACAGACAGAATTCCAAATTTTCAGTGGAAAAGCATGGCACACAGCACCCTAACCAAGTGAACATCAACACTTAATGGAGGCGAATTGATCCAATGTACCCTTTAGTGCATCACATCAGGGAGCACGTCATTTTAGGTACTACTGACATCAAAAATGGAAAAACTATAATTTCATCAAGAGGAGAGACTGGTACAAACTAAACGGCTTAAAATTTAAATTTATTTTATAGACTGATTTCTTTAAAAAAAAAAAAGCCAATTTTTTGAAAGACAAAGTGACAAAATGTAGAAGATCAGCGGAAATTATAAAAACAAAGCATTCTGGATCTCTTTTCCAAAATCCTAAATACAAGCATGATTCTGAACTCTCTCTCCGCTCTAAATTGCTATAAAGCACATTATTGGGATTTCAATAAGGTCTCTAGATTAGATGAAGTCTTGATTTTCTTGAGTTTTTTAATGATCACAAAGTGGTTTTGTAAGTGAATGTCCTTATTCTTAGAAGAAAGCAAAACCAAAATATTTATGGGTTGAAAAAGCTTGGTATCTTATAATCAAATGGTTCAGAACAAAACTATCCTCGAATGGCTGTGAACAGAAGCCGGTATGCGTTTGGGGTGTGTGTGACAGTGATGCAGACAAACATTTGGATGAATTCCTAGAGAAGTCTGCTTATTAAAAAAGGTAATCCCAAAAGGTTACACACTGCATAATTCCATTTATGAGTATGTTTAAAATGACAAAATTATAGAAAGAAAATAGATGCATGGTTGCCAGTGGTTAAGGATGGGACAGAGGGGGAGGCAGGTATGGCTGTGAAAGGGCAACATGAGGGACCCTGATTGTGATTACTGTACTAAAAAGGTTTGTCAGATCATACCACTGTGGGAAAATGTGCTAAAGGGTACAGGATCTCTCCATTACATCTTACAACCGTGTGTGGATCTACAGTTATATCCAAATAAAAATAACTAAGAAAAACATACAACAAATTGTGAATTGATAATTCAAAAAATACCAAACATTTTAATCGTTAAAAATCAGAATCTTACCTTCTGTTATCCATCTTTTGATATAACCAGTCAAAAGTCCCAGGGGAACTAGTCTGAATTGCTGCTGACAATATAGCTTCTAACTGTTCTTCCTAAACCATGCATTATAAAAACAAAAGAAATGGAAAGAAAGAGGGTGTGAGATCACAGGCAAGTTCTGGTTCAGAATAAAAAAATCTTAAGGCCAAAAAAAATCAGTATAACCCATAAGAATGGCTGTAATCAAAACAATAACCAGCACTGGTAAGGATGTGTTAAACTGGAACTCTCATACGCTGCTGGTGGGAATGTAAAATGGTACAGCCACTTTGCACAACAGTTTGGCAGTTTCTCAATATGCTAAACGTAGAGTTACCATATGACCCACCAATTCCACACCTAGGTATATACCGAAAAGAAAGAAAAATACGCGCCCCAACAAAAATTTCACACGAAGGATCACAGCACTATTATTAATTAATAGCCATAAAGTGGAAACAACCCAACTGCCCATTAATTGTAGATAAACAAATTATGGCATACTCATACAATAGAATATTATATAGCAATAAAAGGGGGTGATGTTCTGATATTTGCTGTAACACAGATGAACCAAGAAGACAGTCACAAAAGACTACGTATTATTTGACCCATTTATATGAAATGTCTAGAGTAGGTCAATCTATAAAGACAGAAAGTACATTAGTAGTTATTTAAAGCTGGGTGGGATGGGGCAGGCAGGAAGACAAGGAAAAGAAGTGACTATTTATAGGTACAGAATTTTCTTTAGAAGTAATAAAAATGTCCTAAAATGGCATGTGATGACAGCTGCAGAATTCCACAAATTGAAACCACCAAACTGTACACTTTAAAGCTAATAATTTAAAAAGCACTGAGTCTGGTTTATATCAAAGGTATCTATTAATTTCATTCATTACAGGAGCAAATTAAAAGATTTTTCAAAAAGGACTCACATGAATATAAATTAAATAGGTACACAGGGAATTACAGCATGATAATGGTCCACAAAACCTAAGAGGGCATGATTCTAAATGGAGACTCACTGAAGCCATTTACATTAATACCAGGGACAAAACAGAAACGTAACATTATGATCCTACAGTTTACAGAAGTTCTACAACATGCAATGAGTAAAGTAACTGGCCAGGCACAGTGGCTCACATCTGTAACCCCAGCACTTTGGGAGGCCAAGGCAGGCAGATCACTTGAGGTCAGGAGTTTGAGACCAGCCTGACCAACATGCGGAAACTTCGTCTCTATTAAAAATAAAAAATTAGCCGGGTGTGGTGGCAGACACCTGCAGTTCCAGCTACTTAGGAGACTGAGGCAGGAAAATCGCTTGAACCCAGGAGGTTGGAGGTTGCAGTGAGCCAAGACTGCACCATTACCCTGCCACTGCATTCCAGCCTGATGCAGCCATGATATGTTTCCTGTCCTATATCCTTCTACACAGCTAAGTGAACCTGCTACCAAGTTATGGCCTATTAGGCATTAAGAGTAGGAATTTTAAGCCAAATCCAAGACCCCAACTACTGATCACCCAGTCAGCATTACACTTCTTCATCTACTTGTGCAGAAATTCTCTAACACATTTTTATTATAATAGAAAGCTAATTAACATGATCCAAGAGAAAGAAAACAGTAGAGTTAAAAATCATCTCACTTGGCTTAAATTGGAAGGCTGAATATCAACCAATCTTGGGGAAAGAAGACCAGCTACAAGACATCGATTATAACCATCAGGAATGACTTCATTGAGAGATGGTCCTGATTTCTTTAAAAAAGTCAAAGTCTGTAACAAATTAGCAAGATATCAATCAATCAATCCTCAATCTGAATCATCAAATTTAAGATTCATAAATTACACATAAAATTTAAAGATAGCAAATGGAAATTATAAAAGACTGCATTTCCTTGCAAGGAGCAGAGTTTATAGGTTCTCAGGCTTAACTAATGCTTACTAGTTGTGAATGATAATACTATTAGCAAAAGATAGCTTATATATTTTTATGAACTATATAACCCTGTTATCTTCTCTAAAGCTGACAGATTTGGTGACATCTCGACTAAACTGATACACACAGAGAAAATACTCCTGCAGTCTATTCCTCTTTACCTAAAGTAAATGAGATTTTATACGAAGTATAAATCTAGCATTCATCCACATCCGGCTGATTATGAAAGAAAAGGTCTGCCACACCATGCTTCCCTAGAAAAGTATTTTTCAGGACAGGCGCTGTGGCTCACGCTTGTAATCCCAACACTTTGAGAGGCTGAGGCAGGTGGATCACCTGAGGTCAGCAGTTTGAAACCAGCCTGGCCAACATGGTGAAACCCTATCTCTACTAAAAATACAAAAAATTAGCCGGGTGTGGTGGCAGGCGCCTGTAATTCCAGCTACTCAGGAGGCAGAGACAAGAGAATCGCTTGAACCTGGGAGGTGGAGGTTGTAGTGAGCCAAGATCTGCCACTGCACTCCAGCGTGGTCAACAAGAGCGAAACTCCACATCAAAAAACAAACAAACAAACAAAAAAAACACCATTTTTCAACATCCTTTTGTTTTTTTTCCCTGTGCCAGGCACTGTACCACTGTGCTAGGTACCTTCTTTGTATTACTTAATTTCCTCATAAGCTTTCTAAGGAGACAGAAAGCTTGAGGTTCAAGTAGTTAAATTACCATCCACATAAATTACCTGCCAAAAACATTCAACACATCTTCTGGCAGGTTGTCATTAGTAACTGATACTACTCATTGCTAATCTCATAAACCTAGCAGAAGCTCCCATTTAAGCTGAAACAATTGTCAGTATAACTAACACTGACTAAAACTTAACTCCATAAATCAACTATACTCCAAGATCTGACCGGTGCAATTAAGAAATCGCTATTTGTTACCTACCTCCTTCTGAAAGCCAGTACAAGTTACATGAAGAACTCCTGAGTTTAACAAACAAGTGGCATCTAAAAAAAAAAAAAAAAAAAAAGATTTAAAAAATAATCCACTTACATATATTTAAAATGGCATTAATAGAACAAAATTTATCCAAATGACAGACTGCAAGACAAGGTGTCAATTACATGTAATAAATCTTTAAATAAACTTTTCTAGGTATTTTCATCCTAAGAATGGATAACAAGCCTATTACACAGCAAAACAACCATAATAAAGCAAAAAACAAAACCCCAAAACTCCAAGCACAGCTGAGAAACACAGCAAAAAAATAAAAACTATTATAAAATGCACCAGATGTGAAACAGTTAATCTTTCCGAGCAAGCTCAAAATAAGTCATAATTCATTTATAAAACATATAGATACAAATTTCTCGTGCGCATGTATTAGTTTCCTAAGTTATTCATATGTTAACTAACAGTGAGACATAAACAGATAACACTAAATGTATAAACTACAAAATGTATATAATTATGTACTTTTGTGCATACATTTTGCGCATAATTAAGGAAATACATACCAAAATTATAAGTACTTGGATTAAAAAACTGCTCAGGAGGTGGATGTGAAGGAGGGACTCCTCGATTTAAACTCCTCTCATGTACTAATATATCCAAGATGTCATGTGGAGAAGTCCGACTTACAACAGACTCCAATGACCACAGTGCAAGGTAAGAGCAATTACGCAGATGTTCTCCCGGCCTAGAAGAAAAACTTACACGTTACCAAGTCACTGATCAGCTGTATACACAAACACCAGGGAGAGGAGAGAGGGAAAAAAAGAAGAATCATACCTTAACGAGTCTGGCATTTGTGCGTGATACCAACGATTTATATCGAAAAGCCCCAAATATATAGAAGGCTTTCCCTGTCCATATATATTCACCTGCCAGGTAAAGACTGAAACACTAGTGTCAGGAGATAGAGCTGGAAGAAAAAAAGGTAATTTTAAAAGATAGAATAAAGAATCTCAAAGTAAAATCACTCAACAGAATTGTAGCGAGATTTTCTCATAAATTAAGAGGTTTAATTCATATTTCATTTGATTTCACCAAAATGCATTTCTATCATTTGTATATAAGACTACATTCATTCACTTGCATCTGGACTGTTTCTCAATTTTAAGATTGTATTAGAAAGTACTCACTCATCAGAAGTTATATCCTTGTTTTCAGTTAATACTTGAGCAATGTTGAGGTATTAGAGGCAGAAAGTCGAAAATGATTTGAATGAATAGTCTCTCTGCCAAGGATGATACAGAGCTAGTGCTAGAGAAGTTAATTCACTACCTAAAGTGGAAGCCTTGGGACATTAAGGCTTTAATTATTTAGATGAACCTTAGTTGAGAAGGACTTATCTAGTTATATGGCAAAGGGGGAAAAGACAAGTGCTTGGATAGTGCCTGCGGAATGGAAAGACAGGAATAGAGTTAAGAGACATCAACAGGAGAAGAAAGTAAAAACCTGAAACACTACTATAAGAGAAAGAATGGGGAATAAGAGAGAGCATGGCCAGGTACAGTGGCTCATGCTTGTAATCCCAGCAATTTGGAAGGCCAAGGTGGGCAGATTGACTGAGCCCAGAAATTTGGGACCAGCCCTGGCAACACAGCAAAACCTCATGTCTACCAAACAAAAACAAAAACAAAAATTAGCCGGGCATGGTGGCATGCACCTGTAATCCCAGGTACTCAGGAGGCTGAGGTGGGAGGATCACTTGAACCTGGGAGGCAGAGGTTGCAGTGAGCCAAGATCACGCCACTGCACTCCAGCCTGGGTGACAGTTGAGACCCTGTCTCTAAAACAAAAACAAAAACACCCTGTCACTACAAAAAATACAAAAATTAGCAAGGTGTGGTGGGGTGTGTCTTTAGTCCCAGTTACTTGGGAGGCTGAGATGAGAGAATTGCCTGAGCCCAGAAGGTCAAGGCTGTAGCGAGCCAAGATCGTGCCACCACACTCTGGCCTAGACTGGCCTGGGCAAGAGTGAGACCCTGTCTCTAAATAAATAAATAAAAATTTTAAAAAGACGTGAGCTCATGACAAGTTGTTTTTCACATGTTTAACTGGATATGAAAACTGAATGAGAAGTACAGATACAGACCCAGCAAAGAGGACATTTGCAGGTATGGCCACTGTAACAGTGGATTCCAATAAGAACGCAAATACAACCAGGGCCCTGGTGAGCACTGACGGAATGGAATGAGCCTATCATGCTATTTCATTTAATCCTCACAACCACCCTTTGCCAAAGGCCTAACTGCATTATCCCCCCTTACAGATGCAGAAACAGGGCTCTGAAATGTCAAAGGTCATGGCTAGTGACAGGGCTGCTAGATGATAATGCCGGCTTAAAAAACAGACGCAAATGTTACTATGCTGGAAAAAGCGATGACACTAAAGGTAACAGAAAACATTCAAGACGACCAAGGCCCGAGCGCCACAAACGCCTCAAAAAATACGCAGGTAAGCATTATTCAAAGACTAGTCACACGAGCTCAGACTAGGGATCACCTTTGCCTGTCTGTTTTGAGAACTAGATTAAATAAAAGGGTCCTTCATTACCCTATTTATTTTTTAATTCTCCACTGCAATCTGGGGAGCAAGAAATATCTAGTATCTCATACAGACCTGAATGAATTCTGTAATTACTAATTTTCTTAACTGCCAGGAGTATGAAATCTAGAAAAAATACCTGTCATAAATCTTAAATGAAGCCTTCACATGACAAAATTAAGAGTACTTTAACTAACCTTCATTCATGCCTTCCTCCCTGTCACCGTGAGATCGAAATTTCTCTATACTCTGGCATCCCAACAGTTTGGTATTGCTCGTCTGCCCCCTCAAAGGAAACACGCCACCTGTCAGGTCCAGAGTGTACCTCTCTTCACAGTACTCTAGCCCCTATAACATGAAATGCACATAAATATTAATGATTTTTTTGCCTGATTCTAGGCAAAAGGCCATTCTAAAATTACATATTCTCCAAATTTAAAGATTGTTCACACAATACAAAGAAAACAATTTTAGACTGAAGAGAACAAATCACAGGAAAAGCCTCTAAAATTTTACATACTTTAAAATAAAAAGTGAGATTTAGTCTCTCAAAAATAATTACTAACAAGTCTTCTAAAGTTGTTATTAAACAAAGAAGCTCTCATGCACTACTGGTTGATATATAAACTGGAATAACTATCTAAATTATATACGCATACACCCCAGACCAGCAATCCTATAGCTGTGTTCTCACAGAAATTCTTACAACAGTTCTTAGACCTTTTTTTTTTTAGCTTATTGATACTTTTAGAAATCTGACAAAAGGCTATGAGACTTCCCATAAAGATGCATCATCATAAAAATGCCATACATAATTCAGGGAGTTTATGGATTCTCTGAAACCAATTCATATACCCCTCAAACATTAGGTTAAGAAAAGTCAGTTCTAGAGACAGGTATAACAGGGTGTACAAAATATGGCTATTAGCAGCACCCCCACTACTTCCTCAGGAATTCAGCCAGAAAAACAGGTAGCCATCTGAAAGTCTAGATGCATATACCCTCTTATAAAAATCACCCCATGGCTTAATACTTGGTATGTTAGAGCACTGAAGTTGAATTATTTTTCCTGGGCTATGAATTAAGCCACAAGCCTGATTCTATTCCAGTCCCCTCACTGTAGGGGAAAATGATACATGAGAAGGTAATAGTGCTACCTTGGTAAACAGGTAAAACAGATCTCTAATCTATTGGATATTCTGACCTAGAGATAAAAGAAGATCTCTAACTTAATATTATACTTCTACTATATTATGAATACAATATTAACTTGGGTATCAGAATAGCTTTTCAGTATCTCTGAAACAAAGACAACACATTTAAAATAGAAAAACAACCAAATGGTAATATCAACCCATAGTACAACGACCATTTACCTCATATAAGATTTGTCCTGATGCCAAACACTTTCTATCACCAAAGGCCAGTTGCAGCAGATGCAAACTCAAAACATCCCCTTCACTGAAACAGAAATTAACCAAAACACACTAAATAAAATACATTAAACATCTCTCACTGTCCAAGTGAGTTTAGTTTGCTTACAATGTTGAGTGCATGTGACAAAACTAAGATCACTGTGAAGAATTTAGTATTATTTGGTTGTTTTCATAAAATGTAATCCTTTGAAATAACTGATTTTTATTTTTTATTGATTCTAATCAACTAAATTGATGCTGTTTGCATACTGTAGGTGATATCTTAAGTGGCAAAGACTGATTACTCAAATATTCTTTCTCAAATATTCCTTCCTCAATGGGCATACTCTAGACACATGGCTGCCTGAAGTTCCACGACATTTCCCAGCTTCCTTTGCAGCTAGGTGCAGTAGCCCTGCAGTAAAGTTGTGGCCAGATGTAAATAATTATCCCACGGTAACCTCAGAGAACCTTTCTTAATGGACAAAATGTCCTCTGTGCCTCTGTCCTGGTCTCTCTCCTCCATCTTGGTATTCTTTTACTTAAAAATGTAGATGTTCAAAGCATGGTGGGGGAGTGTAGGGAGGAGAAAAGGCGGTTGGGGGGAAGGCTGGGGAAAAAAATTTTTTTAAACGTGTATGTCGCTCAGGACCATGAAGATGAGGCCTATACAATAAAGACACAAAGTGAAGATACTAAATCAACCCTGCAGTACTCAAGCATGAAGCATGCAGTCAATGTTGAGAGCACAGATTCCAGAGCCACATCATCTGAATTTGAATCTTACTACTAGTTGATCCCTTTTAATAACTCCTATTACTAGTTCTTAATGCTTTTACTTGGCTTCTAGCATACCACACCTTCCTAAAGTTCCTCACACCACACCATTCACTCCTCAGTCCTTTGCTGAGTACCTAGCTCTCTTGTTCTCAATCTCCAAGTATACTTAAAAGAATAAGAGAGCAGGGTACTGAGACTCAGAACAAGAGAGCAGCGTACTTGGAGGGTTCTCTTGTTCTGTGAAATACATGCAGGTAAGTTAAGCATAATTTCTTCTGATATCTCAGAATTATTCAAGCATGCAGAAACAACCTTTTACCTTTTAAAACAACTTCAACTACAACTCACTAATTCACTGAAAGAATTGTCTTCACTAAAAAAGACTACGTAAGTGCAAAGCTTTCCAAGAGAAATTAAAACCTGTTCTATTTTTGACTAATTTTTAAAAATCATATATATCAGATCTACCTATCTTGTGTAGACTGAACAGCCCACAAATAACAGCAATTACGAGGATCATTCTCAGGTTCCTGAAAAGTGACGGCATATACAGGAACTCTTCCACTTTCCAACTGTATGTAGTATCTGAAACAGACAAATTAGTACATTTCATATTTTTAAGTTACTTTATAGAAAGGAAAAAGGTACATCAAGTAAGAATTTGGGTTAAGCAGCCAACTGTTCATACAATCCCCCAAAATAAGTGATCTGTGAGGCATGGCCAAGTCATCTTATCTGCAAAAACACACAGGGGACAAGACACCAAGACTACAGTCATGGCACCCATCCCCAGAGACAACCGGGGAGAGTCAGAATCACTAAGTGTATGCATTTAGGTACGCGTAAGCTGGTCCTAAGACACATATTCAATGTACACCACTACATACTGCTCACCCACAAAAGGTACCCTACAGAGAGATGAGATACTGCCATACTACTTTTCAGCTGCTTGGGTTTAGCGAGTTTCCCCACTACTACAATGGAAGATGAGTGAGAAACTGAAGAGTTCCCATAAACTTCTAAGAAAGCAAAAACTGACCAAGAGATGACAGCATTAAAGAAAGCACTGCTGGAGAAGCCAGGTACTCCAGGTATTTCTTTAAAAGCAAATTCAAAGGCAAGAGCTGGTAAACGGTAACAGCAAAGAGAGCTGAGATGTACTTCCCATAAAATAAATTACTCAAGAAAGCATACCATTATGCCTCGGGAAAAATGGAGAAACAAATAAACTGGCAACTTAAGTGCCAAACAGGCATCTACTTCACTCTTAACAAAAATTAACTCAGCTACAAAGTATCAATATAATTACATTTTTGGGACTTTTTGAAAGCATAAAAAATTGGAAATGCAAGCATTTTGTAATTTTGATTTTTAAAAATCTTTTTTTTTCTCTCAGCAGAGAATACTTTTTTAAGCTATTACTTTCCATAGACAATTATTGGGAAGGTACTTCTGAAAGAACTCATGCTATACAAACACAGTCATGTGTCACTTAACAACAGGGGATCTGTTCTGAGAAATGCTCGTTAGGGATTGTCATTGTGCGAACATCATACGGTCTGATAACACAAACCTAGATGGTACTGCCTACTACATACCTAGGCTAGATGGTATAGCCTGTTGCTTCTAGTCTACTAACCTGTAGAGCATGTTACTGTATTGAATACTGCAGACAACTATAACACAATGGTAAGTATTTATGTATCTAAATATTTAAAGGGCATTATCAAAATACAGTATAACTTTATGAGCCATCCTTCTTATAGTAGGTCTGTTGTTTCCCAAAACATTGTAAAGTTACAAGGTCATGCTTTACTAGCATGTTATTAAAACACAATGACTGTAATGCCTTTTAAGTAAACACTGAAAAAAAAATCAAGCTAAATTAATGTGCTAAGTCACTCCTTTATGGTATTTAAATTGATTTAATGCCATGAAAAATTAGTCATACTCAATAATTCAATCATTAATCTACCCACCCTTTTCTCACTATGCTAATTTTCAAATATTAGTAACTGAACACAAGCTATATACAAAAGAAACTACCTATAATCAAATAAGGGAAAAAGTTACACTTACTCTCTTTTCATGCTTTTCATGTTCCAGAGTGCTAGATAGCCATCAGAGAAACCTACAGCGAGCTGGTTTGTCCTGCTGATGTAACTAAGAGTCGAAATGGCTGTTCCTGTCGGACTTACTAACTGGAAACACAGATGGCGCCCTTCTCTCATCACACTGTCTCTAATGTGCGGTACTTCAGCTGGGACGCCAGTTAGAACTTCAAGATCTAAAAACACAAATTAGACAAATGCGGTTAAAAAACTATAAACAGCATTAAAAACAAATGTGTCGCCCATTATTCAAGCTACAAATGAAGTCAACTGAGTTAAATGAAGTTAACTGAAATTAAAAGTTTAGTGATGCCAAAAGTATGTTAAACTAGAAAACTGCCATCCTTAACTATTTAAATGCAAAAATTTTAAAAATACATTTAATTATATATTTAAAAAAATTCTCTAGCCAGGTGCAGTGGCTCACGTCTGTTATCCCAGCACTTTGGGAGGCTGTCAGGTGGATCATGAGGTCAAGAGATCAAGACCATCCTGGCCAACATGGTGAAACCCCATCTCTACTAAAAATACAAAAAATTAGCAGGGCGTGGTGGCGCATGCCTGTAGTCCCAGCTGCTCAGGAGGCTGAGGCAGGAAAATCGCCTGAACCCAGGAGGCGGAGGTGGCAGTGAGCCAAGACTGCACTACTGCACCCCAGCCTGGCGACAGAGTGAGACACTGTCTCAAAAAAAAAAAAAATTCTCTCAGTACATCTCAAACATTATCAAAGGTAGAATTTTTTTATGGTTAACAATAAATAAAACTGATTATTTCTTCATTGAAATTTAGAACTACTACTTTAATACTTTCCTTGGAGCAATGGCTGACTCCAGCTTAGGGGGAAGAAAATACATAAAATGAGCCTGGTACATCTTATGCCAGTAATCTAGAAAGCTATCACAGAGGAAAGGGAATGTATCGACAACATGAAGGGGCTCTCATTACCAAAGACAGGACATTTTGGGCATCAAAAACAATAAATTAATGAAACACATTAAATATGCTAACCCTCAAAAAGGGGTGTGGGGTGAGGGAGAACCCTACCCTCCCCACCTACAAAAGACCTTATATTGAACCGCTGGAAGTAACTTGGTATCACCCACTTACTCTGAAAATTAGTACTTACAAAATAGTAAACATTTATCCTGCCTGTTCTGTACACATTGTTTCAGAGTGACCAAAAAGCCCTACTTAATGAGAAGATTATTCTTTACATTGACAGAACATAAAATCATCATTTCGCAGCCCTTAATGAAGTAAGTGACTTATCCAAGAATCTTAATTAAGGAAACAATTAGTTGAAAGTATTTGCAATTTTGGCATTACAGTACTCCCTCCCATAATCTGTAGTTTTGCTATCCAGTTTCAGTTACCTATAGTAAACCACAGTCCAAAAATATTAAACAGAAAACTCTATAAATAAAAAAAATTCCTAAGTTTTAATATGCATGCTGCTCTGAGTGGTGTGATGAACTCTGCTACCATCAAAGGGACATAAATCCCTCTGTCCAGTGTATCCACACTGTATATGCCACCCTTAGTAGCCATCTGGGTTATCACATCAACTGTCAACAGTACTGCAGCGCTTGTGTTCAAGTAACCCTCATCTGACTTAACAATGGCCGCAAAGCACAAGAGTAGTCATGCTGGCAATTCATATACACCAAAGAGAAGCTGCAAAGTGCTTCCTTTAAACAAAAAGGTGAAAGTTCTTGACTTAAGGAAAAATCATAATGTGTACAGGGTTCAGTACTATCTGTGGTTCAGGCATCCACTGGGGGTCTCAAGCGTATCCCTCACAGGTAAGGGGGGGACTACCCTGAGGGCTATCCTGTATACTACAGGACACTAAGCCGTATCATTAGTCTCTTAACTACTAGTAGCAAGTAGCACCATCTCCCTCCAGCAGTAACAATCAAAAATGTCTTCTAACATTGCCAAACATCTCCGGGAGGACAAAATGCACCCCCACCCACCACTCGTTGAGAACCACTAGTTTAAAGGTTGATGAGAGACTTTAAAAAGGATGAATCATGCATGCTGTCATCACATCAATCCACTGATCACTAATTGAAACAACGAGACACTATGTCTCCTGATGTGATACAATATGAAGTACTCAGCACTTCCAAAGTACCTTGACAAAATGTTAAACCTTAGTCTATAATCAGAGCTAATTTACATTTGCAGAAGATAGAAAATATAAATGATATCACATGAAACCACGGTTAATTCCAAAATGTGGAACATTCTATGAGATAACTTCTTCGGCAAGTTAATGCTACTAAAAATAAAAACAGAGAGGACAGAAAGAGGATTGCTGTATATTGTACATTCAAGGAGACTTGAGACATAAAACTGTCAAATGTAATTAATGTGTGGACTGTTTTGATTTCCAATGCAAACAATCCAAATGTAAAAAGATGCTTTGAATAATCACATCAATTTGATTATAGACTAGATATCAGACTATACCAAAGAAGTGTTATTAATGTTAGGAATTAATGGCATTATGACTATGTAATAAAATATCCCTATTTGCTTTAAACTAACAGGAAAAGAGGTAAAGGAGGAAGAGGAATGAATGAAATAGACACACGTATGGAAATGTTGAAATTAACTTGAATTTGGGTGATGGGAATATAGGAACTCTTGTGTTCTTCCCTCTGAAGATGTCTAAAATCTTCAACAAAAAAGAAAAAAATCCAGACCCATATATTAATATAACCACTGTGCAAGAGCAGATTTTCTCAGTTATAAAGAGGGAAAACATATCACACTGTCCTAGAGCAGACACCCCACCCCCAAATCACTGCTGCTTCTGATGTCTTTTTCAGAGAACAAGTGATCAGATTTTGCCGCAATCCACAGTTCACACAATGGGACACTACAAACTTACTCAAAAGAAATGGGCAGACCCTATGTGTTCTGATGTGGAAAGACGTAAGAAACAGGTTGCGTTTGGGGAAGTTGCAGAATTATTTATACTGTATGTTTGGAACTTCGTTTCCTAACTTGGTGTATTTCAGTGAAGCCTCAACGGTTGTAATCATAAATTACTTTTGTAAATAAAAGCTTAATTTTTTGTGCTATAAATTCAACTGCTTCCTAACTGTCAAAATTGAGAAATGGTTCCGATCACAATCCAGAGACTTTCGTTACATAATTATCCTTGTGCACCTACTAACTACCAACCTCCGAAATGTTTTAATGCTACCATATTGTCTTGAAGGGAATTTTCGTTGTGAATATAAGCATTTAATTAGCCTTACACCTAAACTATCCACAAAATACACTCTGAAACAAAAGCCCAGCAAGCCTACTTAATTCTTTGATCGATCTTCTATAAAGAGCAGTCAAACCATTTCTAACAGTCTACAAATTCATTTTTATCGTTTTTGCTAATCAATTTTTTTCATTTAAACATCATGCAAAAATTTTATTAATCAATCAGGTTTGTATACATATCAAATTTTAAGGTGTATCTTCTATCTATGAAGATTTTTTTAAAGTGCATGTATGACCATTATTTCTGCCAAATTAATTTTTTCAGGTTTGATTTTGCATATTTTTGTTCAGATGATTTTGGCCCTTCCATTTCTTGTTAGGTATAGTTTTTTTTTTTTCTGAGATTGAGTATCGCTTGGTTGCCCAGGCTGGGTAGAGTGGTGTAATCTCAGCTCACTGCAACTTCCACCTCCCGGTTCAAGAGATTCTCCTGTGCCTCAGCCTCCCGAGTAGCTGGGATGGGCAACACCACCATGCCTGGCTAATTTTTGTATTTTTAGTAAAGACAGGGTTTCACCATGTTGGCCACGCTGGTCTCGAACTCCTGACCTCAAGTGATCTGCCCGCCTTGGCCTCCCAAAGTGCTGGGGTTATAGACATGAGCCACCATACCCAGCCACTAATAGTAGTTTTAATCAATTTTTTAATACACTGACAATTTTTATTAGTTATGTACATTATAAACTAGATAAAATATTGACAGTTTGTATCTATTTCTGAGGTGATCAATAAATAAAAAGAGCTACACTGATATTCCAGCCTTAAAAACCAAGAATGTCCTCACAAAGTCAAAATTTTTGCAGGGTCAAATAGTCCTTTTCTAAAAATTAAGAGTAAAATACACATTTTTAGGTTAGCTCTTCCTTTCTACATAAACCAGAGTCTCATAATTTTCAAAAACCGAAAGCTCTTGAAAAAACGTAATTTTATAAATATAAGCATTTAAAGGAGAAAAATTGTTTCATTTTCTTTGAATCTGAATAGCATTACTTCTATTTTAGGTGTTATTTTGTGAGAAAGACTTTCAATCACTCTGCTATTTCCTATTATTTTATTTCTATCTTGGTGTTACCATAGAAACATAAATATGTCAAAAACACTGTATTAGATCCTACATTGCAGGATAATTTCATACTAGCTGATAAGAATGAAGATTTCTCATATTTAGCCCTTATTCCAGCATCTACTTAAGAATAGATCTTATTCAGGTATATACATGGAACTAAATGAAATCAGTTATCACTACCTTTCTCAAGGCTTAGCTGAGAACATATGAACACTTGATCAACAAAACAGTATCTTATGCAAGAAGTATCCACTGTGCTCAGATTCAAACAACAGAAGAAAAAAGATTTTAAAATACCTTTTTTCAATAGACAGGAAGGTATCTTTTATTTTACTCCAGCTGCTATAAAAAATTTTGGCTACTTTAAAAAATACTGCATCAGAATATCCAGGTGCTCAATTTTTGGTTTCAAGTAAAGAACTGATTACCTGATGCATCGACTTTCATTTTGATTGTATGACAAGTCATCCAAACACAGGTCAATGAGAAGGATCTGTCCGACGTCAGTTACCACAGCTGCCACTCCAAAAAGCCATCGCAGACTTGGATGCAAATGCTGAGTGCTTGCACTGGCTCCTCCATGATTGATTATAGGTTCAATAGCCGTTACCTAGAAAACATAAAACATAACCTGCTTTTCTTCTGCAAAGTGAGAAAATACCATCAACAGCACAATAAACTTCAGTTAAAGCAGGTTATCAGCTGTAATGGATTTAAGCATTATTAAATACAGACTAAATTTGCATTTAATACTTGTGATCTGAATAAAGGAATCTTCAGATACAACAGGAATTATAACACTATTCAGTACATAAGAAGTACGCAGTTGGACTAACAAGTGATGTTCACTGAGAGTTTCTATGTGCCAGGCATTGTGGTAACTGGCTCGTTTAACGTTCATGACAATGCTTTGATAGCAGACTATGTGTGATTATCTCTCTAAAGATGAAATAACCCGAGGCTTAGAAAGTTAAGTCTAGTTATTCAAGCCATAAAATCATTAAGCATAAAACCCAGACCTAAATTGTCTCACTTTAAAGCTCTTAAACAGCTACTCTAGGATTATATAGCCTCTTCTCCTAAGAGTAAAAACTAATCATTCCAGAAAAATTTACTGCTTACTCTTTAAAAAACAAATAAACAAAAAGATGATTTTTTAAAAAAATTATTTTTTTTATTATACTTTAAGTTCTGGGGTACACAAGCAGAACATGCAGGTCTGTTACATAGGTACACGTGTGCCATGGTGGTTTGCTGCACCCCATCAACCCGTCATCTACAAAAAAGGTGTTTTAAGTCCTCTTTATACCTTAAAGACTGAAGAGGTCTAACTTTTATTTAAAAGAGTGATGCTGACTGCGCGTGGTGGCTCATGCCTGTAATGCCAGCACTTTGGGAGGCTGAGGTGGGCGAATCACAAGGTCAGGAGTTCAAGACCAGCCTGGCCAACATGGTGAAACCCTGTCTCTGCTAAAAATACAAAAAATTCACTAGACATAGTGATGGGCACCTGTAATCCCAGCTACTTGGGAGGCTGAAGCAGGAGAATCACTTGAACCTGGGAGGCAGAGGCTGCAGTGAGCCGAGACTGCAACACTGTACTACTCTCTAGCTCGGGCAGCAAAGGTGAGACTCCGTATCAAAAAAAAAAAAAAGAGAGAAAAAAGAAAGTTACTTTACCATTGACTTGCAAAGGAGTCCCTAAGTATAAACAAGGCCATTCACAATTTGAATCCTCACTGTTTCTGCCCCCCACTTTTTCCTTCCCCTCACTCCTCTTCAGCCATTCTAAATTAAGCCCAGTTTCCCAAATGCTCCATATACTACTATTTTTCCACGCCAGGCTCTTTATCTAAAATGGCCAACTCTTTAGAAATTATCCATTCTACATGTTTCAAGTGCTTACATTTATCAAAGTATTCATTCTATTTATGCTATAATCTTATTCATTCATCTTCTCTCACTAGACTATAAGCTCTTTAAAAGCACAGGCCAAGTTCATTTATCTTGAGAATCTAGCATATATTTTCCATAATGCTCCCAGATTATAGTCTCAAAAGGAAAAAAACATTTTAAAAATTGCATAGTAATGAATACATTCTTATAAACTTTGAGTGTCCTCACTGAACACAACTGGAGATAAGAACAAGATTTAGATGATACTTGTCACAAAAAAACAGTATCAGAACATTAGATGTCATTGCTATTTTTACTCTGGAACGTTTTAACCAATAAGTAAGTTGCATTTTAAATGTTAGGTTCCTTGAATAACGTATCATTTTTAGCCTCATTTTTATTCTAAACACTTTACCTATGATTAACACATTTACATAAAAGTACACAAGTTATAAACGTTGTGGGTCAATGAAATTTCACAAAGTAAACACATATGTATAACCAGCAGGAGTTCAGTTTTGAAAGAGAATGTCCAGATATCTTAAACAGTACCTACCCTTCCAGGAAGAACAACTGCTTTAACTACTTTTGATATTCCAAGGTCGTAAAGACAGAGAACACTCCCTTCTGTTTCTTCCAATCCTATTAAAAATCCAGTTCTCTTCTGCCAAGAGAATTCTTTCACAGCTAAAACTACAGGAGGCTGTTCATTAACTCCACTGAATCTGTAGGCAGACAACCGCTCTCCTGTCATAGAGTTTACTACCTCAAGTTGTGGACCACAAGCCAAGCAAGCAAGTCCATTTTTCCCTAGATGGAAAAAAAATTGCTTATTTTAATATTGTATATATACGACAAATAGCAGTTAGCTCATTTACATCTAAATATATGTTCATTATGAAATACAAGCATTTATATAACAGTGATCCTCAACTTAGTAAAACAAATCAAGCACTATCATTGCAATACTAATAGTCATTCAGTAAAAGCCACCACGGTATATGCTTGAATACATTATTTCATCTATTCCTTATCACACCTCAATATAGCAGTAAGGCAGCTAAACCTTAATACAGTTTAACCTGTCCAAAGTCAAAAAGCAGCACAGCCAGAAGTACATCTCAAGTCTGTTTAACTCCAAAACTCAGGCTTTAACTACTATATTATATCTTAAACGATTCAAACTAGGAGCTATGGCAGTTATAAAATATAACACATTATTCTAGCCCTAAAGAGTTCACAGTCCAATTGAGAAATTAAGATATAACTAGCACAACAATAAGAACTATCAGAACCTCTTTTCTGCCTACCAGTCATGTTTGGATTTTACTCTGCCTGCAATGTATAAAGTCACTGGAGGGTTTAAATCAAGTCAGTGACTGTGTGATTTGGGTGTGTTTTTAAATGTTACTCCAGCTGCTAAGCAAAGAATGGACAAGGAAAAGCATGGAGTAGCAGCAGGCAAAAAGACGACACCTGCCTAGCGACTAGACAGAGCAAAGAGGGTTGGCTGGAGATTCATCTTAGGGGTAGAACTGGATTTGCTTGCTGATGAATTACACACAGGAAGGTGAGTAAAACGAGAAACAAGAACAGACCCCAAATTTCTGCTTGAACAACCAGATGAATGATAACTTTTATTTCTAAATTTGAGATATCCATCAAGCATCCAAGTTGGATATGTAAGTTTATAGCTAAGGGAGGCCACAGTTTAAGAAAGTAGCATGGCAGTGTGGGGTTTGAGAATGCCAGGGTTCCAAGCTCCTTTCTGATACTTATCTGTGTAACTGGGATCAAATAAACTATTTCATTCTCAGTTACACAGAACAGTGGCTATTTAGAAAAGTTTTATACCTACTCCAATGAAGTCATTATACAATGCCTGGCATCTAGAAAGTACTATCGCTCCTTTTAACATTCAGGAGAATAGCACTGTAAATAGAAAATGACTGACACATATGCTTTACTGTCTGCCTGCTGGGAAGATGGCTATGAAACTTATTTTCAGCAGTCTTCTGCAGTATCCTTCATTAGACCAAGATCTATAAGAGAAGGCTTCTCTAATATGGTCTGATGTATTACACAATCTAAGTTACATATTAAGATCTTGTTCAGGTGAATTAAATTAGAAAATGAGATTTTCTGAAAATTTTTTACTACCAAGGGCCCTAGATTTTTCTACTTATGACACTATTCAGGTTCTAATCCAAATTCATCAACAATGAAACTTCCTAATTATCAAGAAACACTAGTGGCACGTCATTTTGTACTTCCCAAACACAGATAATACTAAGATACGACATATATGGGATTTTCAACAAGGAAAAATTAACTATAACCCCCAATCAGAGGTTCACTGATAACGTGTTCAAGAGCTTATAGATGTTATATATGTAACTGTAGATCTCAGGTTTTGCTTTTCTTCTTCCGCATAAAGAAAATACAATATATACTTATTATTTATCTTACAAATCAATTGTATTAGTGTATGTTTGGCAACATTATTTTTACCTGCAGCAAACTTGCCACGAAGCACAGATTCTAATGTTATTTCGTCTTCGCCAAGCGCTTGAACAGTCACTTCTGGAAACGGCAGGAGACCACTAGTCACTTGAGCTCTAGGTCTTGCATACTTCCACTGCAAATATTTTTAAAAGAAAACATTATGATACATTTGTACACAGTATACTTGATTAAATCCAGAAATCTGGTTACAAAATACATATTGGCCCAGATGTCGGGGCTTGCCCTGTAAGTCCCAGCTACTTGGGAGGCTGATGGAGGAGGATAAATTGATTCCAGAAGTTCCAGGCTGTGCCCCAGAGAGCTATGATTGTACCACTGCACTCCAGCATGAACAACAAAGCAAAATCCAGTCTCAAAAAAAAAGACATGCCTCTGTGACTAAGGTATTCTCTTCTAAGAAAATATTTCCCAAACAGCTTTAGGCAAGTAAACATTCATTAAGCAAGAAGTCCTAAGGATATACATTATTCAATAGAGTATTTGAACACGAGTTCAGTGCAATCCATCTCACTGTCTAACCTACTTGCAAAGAACACTTCACCACCACCATCCCCGCCCCCGAAAAAAAAAAAGTGGTTGGTATATTTTAGAAAAATTATTTCTTCAGTAAAGGGGTAGAAAAATATGTAAATTCACAGAAACCTCAGAAATTGAGTTTGGTACATATCTTTTGCTAGATAGAAAATATATAAATTGTCTTTCATTTAGAAGCTCAGATTCCCAGAATGACCACTCCCATCATAAACAACGAAAAGTACTAGTTAAAATACAGAATAATCTTTCTGAATGACTGAGTTGGTTAGCTATCAAATCCAGTCCTGGGAACCCTGATCTTATTTTAGGCACTCTAAGATCCAGGGGCAAAAGATAAAGTCTAGGGCAAAGAGAACTAGTAAGAGCCTTCCCTTAACGCCATTAAACCTCACCAGGCTATATCGGCCTAAAGGTGAGCAAGAAAAATACTCATTGTACAGGATGGGAAATAATAAAGCTGTCCACATTGACCATGGCGCTGAGTCTCTTACTCAGAAAAAGAACATTTTCTTTCACACAAATGTGTGGCCAGAATTCAAACTATATTATATGAAATCCTCAAGAGAAGATTTATTATCAAGTATTTTCAAGTTGGTAATGCTCCAAGCAACCTACAGAAACAACCACATATCCTGTGGAATCTCAAAAGAATTCTCAGAGTTAAAGCAATGAAGAAAATAAGCTCACAGTCCAAATAACAAAAACACACAAGGATACCAATAGCCAGCAGAATCAGATTATCAAAGACTTCAGAGACTAGAAAGTAAATTACTAATATACTCGTGTAAATCAGTGCTTTAGCTTGATAAGGAAGACTGTAAATGTTATAAAAGAAAAATCAAGTCGATTTGAAAAAATTTTCTAAAAATGAAAAATTAAATAAAAATGAAAATTCTGAGTGAAAAAATTCAACGGAGTGATGAGAATGAATCACAGCTACATGCAACAATATGAATGAATGTCAGAATATACTATTAAACAAAAAAAGCAGCCAGGCACAGTGGCTCACGTCTATAATCCCAGCACTTTGGGAGGCCGAAGCAGGTGGATCACCTGAGGTCAGGAGTTCGAGACTAGCCTGGCCAATCATGGTGAAACCCTGTCTCTACTAAAAATACAAAAAAAATTAGCTGGGCCTGGTGTGGCACGCCTGTAATCTCAGCTACTCGGGAGGGTGAGGCAGGAGAATTGCTTGAACCCAGGAGGTGGAGGTTGCAGTGAGCCAATACCAACCTGGGCCATTGCACTCCAGCCTGGGCAACAAGAGGGAAACTCCGTCTCAAACAAAACAACACAAAACAATAAAAGCAGCAAAAATACATGCACAATGACATTTATATAAGGTTAAAAAGGCATGCGGACAGAAGGTCTGAGAGGCAGTAGAACGACTGTGTCAAAGTACTGGCACATACAGTGCACAGGAAAAAATCTAAACGCTGACTACACAGCAGTGATAACGGCTGCTGTCTGGGGTTTAAATAAACCATACAGTCCTCTTACTGCCTGTGAGAGTAAAGATACATTGGTATACTTTAGGCATTATTACATATACCATAGAAATGCTGGGCAGGGCCAGGCACGATGGCTCACGCCTGTAATCCCAGCACTTTGGGAGGCCCAGGTGGGTGGATCATCTGCGTTCAGGAATTTGAGACCAGCCCAACCAGTATGGTGAAACTCCATCTCTACTGAAAATACAAAAATTAGCTGGGTGTGGTGGTGTGTGCCTGCAGTCCCAGCTACTTAGGAGGGTGAGACAGCAGAACTGCTTGAACCTGGGAGGTGGAGGATGCAGTGAGCAGAGACTGCACCAACACACTCCAGTGTGGGCAACAGAGCGAGACTCCGTCTCAAAAAAAAAAAAAAAAAAAAAAAAGGGGAAAAGACATGTGCAAGAATGTACACTGTCTATCAACAGTATTGTGTTTGTTTGTTTTTTGAGACAGGGTCTCACTCTGTCGCCCAGGCTGGAGTGCAGTGGTATTATCACAGCTCACTGCAGCCTCAATCTCCCGGGCTCTAAGCAATCCTCTCGTCTCAGCCTCCTTAGTAGCTGGGACTACAGGCACATGCCACCACGCCTGGCTAATTTTTTTTTTTAGTAGAGACAAGGTCTCACTATATTGCCCATGATGGTCTCAAACTCCTCGGTTCAAGCAATTCTGCCTCTGCCTCCCAAAGTGATGGGATTACACGTGTGAGACGCCAGCCTATCAATAATATTCTTAATAGCAAAATACTAAATACAAAGGAGAGAATGAAGAAGAACTTACTTTATCAGATAGTAAAAAGAAATTATAGTAACTCAAACAATGTGATATAAGCTAGTAATGGACAAACAGGTCAATGAAACAGATAAAATAATCTAGACACAGAATCACAAAAGTTTAGCAGATGATAAAAGCTATTTGCATATTTCGATTCAGAGGGGACATGTGGACTATTCAATGAACACTTCTGGGCCAGGCGCAGTGGCTCATGCCTGTAACCGGATCATGCATGGGGTCAGGAGTTCAAGACAAGCCTGGCCAACATGGTGAAACCACGTCTCTACTGAAAATACAAACACTAGCATCCTTCAATGTGTGTGGAGAGAGGTAAAATGAAGGGGGAAAATAGATAACCCTGGGAAAACTCCGTGTCTGGAAGTCCCTAATTACGTACTATGCTGCGGGACCTCAGCAGAGGGCCATGTTTCAGGAACTGTGCTGCTTTCTTGGGAGAAAGGTTAAGGCCCAAAGGAGAAGAATATGAATCTGGCAAAGAGGGATGTGAGGTACAAGTAATTCCCGTTTCCCAGCGTTCGCTTTCCTTTCTATTGAGTGCGGAAAGGACTACATTCAATTCCAACACTCAGCCCAAGCCATTTTCATAGAAGAGAATCAATACCATCAAACCGAAACACGCAGTAAAACAACAGGATAACAGCCACTTCTGACAGATGTGTTTCTTAACTTTAAAAAATTTATAAATATTTATGTTAAAAAAACTATTATAAATTTAACAATTCCTTTCCTTTCAGTTTACTTCTTTTTTCTTTTTGTTTTTTTGAGATGGAATCTTGCTCGGTCACCAGGCACAATCTCAGCTCACTACAACCTTTGCCTCCTGGTTCAAGCGATTCTCCTGCCTCAGCCTCCCGAGTAGCTGGGACTACAGGCACGCCCCCCCAGGCCAGGTTAATTTTTGTATTTTTAGTAGAGATGGGGTTTCACCATGTTGGCCAGGCTGGTCTGGATTTCTTGACCTTGTTGTGATCCACCCACTTCGGCTTCCCAAAGTGCTGGGATTACAGATGTGTGCCACCGTGCCCAGCCTATTTCTTATAAAATTAACTTTTTCTAAAAAATAGCATTTCATACAATAGTCTCTGAATTCTTCCATCTGTTTATCTTCAAACAGAGATGTCTGAAATAGTCACAAAATATTAGTACCGCTTATTTTTGTGTGATGCAAATTTGTGACTTGTTCATTTCAGTATGGCTTGGATTTTTAAAAACATTTCTTTTTTTATAAAATAAGTAATTACTTAAAGAATGTTTAATATATATGTATGTATGTAATAAAAATGCAACGTTAAAATATAGAAGATATTTATGCAGCCTCAGGATGGGAGTAAGGCACAAATCAACCTGATGTTCTTTCCTGTCATTCTTCTTCTCTGCAGCTTAGTCCCCTCCCCCTCAAAAAAATTTATGTGAAAAACACCTTTCAAAGATTCACTCAAAAAATTAAAATACTTGAGTTATAATTTTCTGTTCAGGCTATAAATGCTATCTCCTAGACAAAAACTTTAGATAGACTGCCTCAAAAAACTTATCACATATGTCACCATTAAGTCACAAAACCTAAAAAGTTATGTTTGAGATTTCCAAGTCACTAAACACAGAAGTTTGTTTTTAGTATCCAAAACAGATCCAAAAGTCTGACCTAATGTAAAGGGTACATGCATCAATAGGAAGCTATGACCATTAGCCTCCAACACAAAACCCTCTTACATTACATGAGGGTCCTGTACTCAAGCCTTAGTTGCTGTTATAGTTACACAAATTGATCCTATTCATCTCCTCCTCAGTAGCTTAGTGCCAAAAAAATTTTTAGGGAAACAGACGCAGAAGGCCAGAATCACACTGTCATGATGTTTTCCACTCTGACAGCCTTTTATATAGCTTGATAAATCCAGTTTAATGATGAACTGAAGTTAACATGTTTTTCCTACTAAACTTAAAACCAAAGTAATTCAAGCAGAACCAAAACCTCCGGAATTCCATACAGCTTTTTCCAAAGTGTATTCAAAGCCGTGTTAATGGATAATAAGCAAAAGAGTTCCACGATCACACTAATTCAACCAAAATCATCCCAATAGAATTTTGAAAAGATTTTCACAAAATCCAAAGTTCATTTTAAATAATACACAGTAAGCATTTTTTTGAACATGAAATACAGTAAATGTTCTATTTCTTGGGCTGGGTGGGTTTGTTATGTTGTTTGAATGCTAAACGAAGACAATATAGAGGTACTAGCTCAAAGAGAATAAAATAAAGCCACAGTATTTAAAGGAGAACTGTGGCCAGACATGGTGGCTCAGGCCTGTACGCCCAGCACTCTGGGACGCTCAGGCAAGGGGATCATTTAAGATGAGGAGTTCGAGGTTGAGGTAAGCTATGATCGGGCCACTGCACTCCAGCTTGGGCAACAGAACAAGATTCTGTTTCTAAAAATATAAAATATATTGTGACTGACTGATATTGTTAGTGGCAAAAAAAGAAAAAAATAAATAAAAATAAAAATATAAAATATAAACCTAATGTGGTTTGTGTAACTGTCCCCTCCAAATGTTCTATTGAAATGTGATCCCCAATGTTGGAGGTGGGGCCTGGTGGGAGGTGTTTGGGTCTTGGGAGAGGACCCCTCATGAATGGGTTGGTGCCCTCTCCACAGTAAGGAATTCACATGAGATCTGGTTGTTTAAAGCTAGGCGTGGTGGCTCCCAGCACTTTGGGAGGGTGAGGCAGGCAGATTGAGCCCAGGAGTTCAACAAAAGCCTGGGCAACATGGTGAAATCTCTACAAAAAATTATTAGCCCGGTGTGACTGGCGCACGCCTGTAGTCCCACCTACATTGCTTGAGCCTGGGAGGTCGAGGTTGCAGTGGGCCATACCTGTACCACTGCATTCCAGCCTAGGCGACAGAGTGAGACCCTGTGTTTAAAAAAAAAAAAAAAAAAAGCCTGGTACCTCCTCACTCCCTTCACGTGAATATCCTGCTCCCACTTTGCCTTCCGACATGACTGCAAGTTTCCTGAGACCCTCAACCAGAAGCAGTCAGTTGCTGGTGCCACACCTGCAAAGCCTGCAGAGCCATGAGGCAAAATCAACTTCTCTTCTTCATAAATTCGGCAGTTTCATGTACTTCGTTATTGCCACACAGACTAACACATGTCTAACGTATTTCTAACGAAAAGTTTGAATCCAGGTTCTAGCACTTAATAACACATGTAATGTTGTACTTTACTATATTCTATCTTCCTTCCTTTCACATCCAAGCTTTTAAAAGAGAGGAATACTTATTTCTCCAGACTTTATCATGGTGCCTAGCACAAAGGAGCTCAGAAAAATGCTTAATAAATCAAAGTTTTTCAAATTTAACAGCCTTTGAATCTATACGGCAAAACAGGTTTAAAGACTTTTCCAATTTAAGCAAATAAAGAGAACATCTAAACAGTCTATTGTTAGAAATAGACCAGGCACTCTGGCTCACACCTATCACTGCAACATTTTCGGAGGCCAAGGTGGGAGGATAGCTTGAGGTCAGGAGTTTGAGATCAGCATGGCCAACATGGTGAAACTCTGTCTCTACTAAAAACATGAAACTTAGCCAGCATGGTGGCATGCACTTGTAATCCCAGTTACTTGGGAGGCTGAGGCATGACCATCGCTTGAACCCAGGAGGTAGAGGCTGCTGTGAGCTGAGATGGTGCCACTGCACTCCAGCCTCAGTGACATGGCCAGACTGTCTCAAAAACCAAACAAACAAAAACTACATTATTAGAAAGCATGTCTCACATAAAGGCATATGAAAACACAAACACACATGACACATCTATGTTCAGTACTGTACAAAACTTAGAGTCCCAGCCTTTTATGACATGCCAGCATTGGCCACCTATAAAACGTTAATTTACAAAGTTTCAACTCCTTTCCAACATCTAGATAGGCAGAGTAGGAACATTCTACTGGCTTTGAATGAAAATACTGTTCATCTTGTACAGATGGATCATGGATCATGTCGCTCTCCTTCGCAAAAACCTTCAAAAACTCCCTACCATATATCGTTAAGAACTGACACCTTAGTCATAGGTAATCAAGGCTCTCCACAATCTCAGAGTCCCAGGCTACCTTTACAGCCTCGTCTCCCAAAACCACTTCCTTCACCAGCTTGTTACTGCCTAGCACTTTAATTCTTTTTTTATGCTGTTCCCTCATCCATCTGCCAACATCACCTACCTATCACTGAAGGACTAACTTCTTGGTATGTGATCTCATCTGTAAGCTCACCCCTTCCCCCTACTTTTACCTATTCTAAATATGATTTTTAAAAAATCATTACTTCTGCTTGCCGGTCTTCTCCACTACACTATGAATTCCTACAAGGCAAAAATCACCAAATCTTATTCCTGGGCATTTGACAAGGTCACAGTACCTTGCAACTAATAGGTCTTAAATGCAATAAATTAGGATAACAGAAAACTGTAGAGTAGAATATTATTAGGATACCAGCAGGGACAAGGAATAGGCATGTTAAACAATAAAATCAATTTTTTAAAACTCAAGATTGGGCCCAATTAAAGCATACGCTGTTTCAGTATTAAGCAAAACAAAATTCTTAAAATTACTAGGCCAGATATTCAAAATAGAATACTATAAATCAGTTTTGTGTGAAATACACAAATTCCTGAAGTAAATGAATTCCACCAGAGAAAATGAAACTCAAATCTAGTTCAACAATTATATTGCAACATGTACCAAGCAAACACTTCTATAAACCACTCTGTATGCAATTTTACCTTTTTCTTTTTGACTAACAAAAAAGAGAATTGTCATTTAAATGTAAACTACCAGTGGACCCAGAAACTTCAAGCCTTTCAGCAATGTTCTTTCCAACTTAATTCAAACATTTTAAAATCACAAACTACTTTTAAAACACTGTTAGTAAAGCAATGCAAGAGCGAGAAAATAACCTACTTCCTGACCTTAAGGAGTTGACAGTCTAGAAAAGGAGATACATAAGCAATCGTTAGAATATCAGACGCAAAGAATCAACGCTACAACAGAGGTACGTGTGCTATGAGCGCTCAGTAAAAAAGTGGGATAAAGGGAAATCAAAAGAGTACAGTGAAACATGGGAGTTAGAAGGAGGATCTGAAATTTGAGAATTTAAAAAAGGAAAGATGGCACGCCAGGATGACAGACGTGAGCAAAGAAACATCAGAGTGAAACAAACATCTCTTCCCCATAATGGGCCTGCGATTGGTGATGATTCTGGAACGGCAGAAGCATAAAATCTGTGAACATATGAAGATTGATAGTAGCATATACTTATAGTAGAGCCCTTTGAGCTAACCTAGGGAAGTTACACTTAATTCTGGGAAGAAAGAATAAAGAGTCCCTGAAAATATTAAAGGTAGGAGTGAAAGACACAATGTTTACTTCCCCTTAAGATGTGTCTGTACTGGGCCAGGTGCGATGGCTCACGCCTGTAACCAATCCTAGCATTCTGGGAGGCAGAGGTGGGCGGATCACGGGATCAGGAGTTCGAGACCAGTCTGGTCAACATGGCGAAACCCTATGTCTACTAAAAATACAAAAATGAGCTGGGCGTGGTGGCGGGCGCCTGTAATCCGAGCTACTCCGGAGGCTGGGCCGGGAGAATCGTTTGAACCCGGGAGGCGGAGGTTGCAGTCAGTCGAGAACTCGCCATTGCACTCCAGCCTGGGCGACAGAGCGAAACTCCGTCTCAAAAAAAAAAAAAAAAAAAAAAGAAAAAAGATGTCTGTACCTATGAAAAAGGATAAGCATTAAAAGAAAAAAAAAAGTCTCAAAACTGCTGTATAACGATCTTTTTTTTTTTTTGAGACACAGTCTCGCTCTATCGCCAGGCTGGAGTGCAGTGGCGCGATCCCAGGCTCACTGCAACTTCTGTTTTTCGGTTTCAAGCAATTCTCCTGCCTCAGCCTCCCGAGTGGCTGGGACTACAGGCGAGCACCACCACGCCCGGCTAATTTTTTGTACTTTTTAGTAGAGACGGGGTTTCACCATGTTGGCCAGGATGGTCTCGATCTCTTGACCTCGTGATCCACCGGCCTCAGCCTCCCAAAGTGCTGGGATTACAGGCGTGAGCCACCGCGCCCGCCCGTAAAACGATCTTTTAATTTTTTTTTTTTTTTTTTTTTTAAGATGGGGTTTCACCATGATGGCCAGGCTGGTCTTGAACTCCTGACCTCAGGTGATCCACCCACCTAGACCTCCCAAAGTGCTAGGATTACAGGCGTTAGCCACCGCGCCTGGCCTTTTTTTTTTTTTTTTTTTAAAGCAACAGTCTCAGCCTCCCTCTGTCACCCAGGCTGGAGTGCAGTGGCACGAACCTAGCTCACCGTAACCGTCGAACCGAACCATCGAATTCCCAGTTTGAGGCTGAGACTCAAACGTCTCCTCCCGCTTCCACCTTCCAAGCAGCCGCGACTAGAAGCGCCATCAACGGACATGATGTTTCGAATTTTTTTAAAAGATAATTATTGTTGTTTGCTAACTTGTAACAGTTTGGTATTATCTTACTGAAATATCAGCAACCACAGTAGAGAAACAATGTAGACTTCCCACAGCGCTCTGCACACTTAAGGCATCCCTGCAAGTATTAACTTTAACTGGGCTTGTCGCCCCTGGTCAAATCCTCTGAACTAACTAAACCACTCTGATTTCTTCCTCCTCAGAGACTCCATCAGTGAAAGCTCACCGAATACAGTTCTTTTTTTAAAAACAAAACAAAACATGGGCGTCTCACCATGTTGCGTAGACTGGTCTCCAACTCCTGGGTTCAATCGATCCTCACACCTCAGCCTCCCAAAGGGCTGAGATTACAAGCATGAGCCATCGCACCCAGCCAAAGACAGTTCTGTCTCTCTCTCTCTCTCTCTCTGGGGGTGTGTGTGTGTGTGTGTGTGTGTGTGTGTGTGTGTGTGTGTGTTTTGAGACGGAGTTTTGCTATGTCGCCCAGGCTGGAGTGCAGTGGCGCTATCTTGGCTCACTGCAACCTCCGCTTTCTGGGTTCAAGCGATTCTCCTGCCTCAGCCTCCAGAACGGGATTTCAGGCGCCTGCCACCGCGCCCAACTAATTTTTGTATTTTTAGTAGAGACGGGGTTTCACCATATTGGCCAGGCTGGTCTCGAACTCCTGACCTCGTGATCCACCCGCCTCGGCCTCCCAAAGTGCTGGGATTACAGGCGTGAGCCACCGCTCCTGGCCCCAAAGATAGCTCTTAAAATCTACAGGCTCTTTAGGGTATTCTGAGAATGAAACGACGTTTAGGATTTCCAAAAGCTCTGTTTTGTTCTACGAAGAACCCAGTTCTTCCAAAAATTTCTACAACTGGCGATTTAAAAATAAAAACAACGCTCATCTCATAACACTGTGCACACAGATAGTGTGAACCTCGTAAGCTTCGGGAACAAAATGTACCGTCTCTCAAAACAAAAAATCCAAACCCAAGCGGTCGACCAGTGGCAAAAGTAATCGTCCTCAGCTTCCCAGGTGGCGACAAGGCAGGCAAATTAATAAGTACCCCAAGATGTGTCCTTTTAAGTCTCCTGTATCTGACCAATCGGCTGAACTGGAGCCTCTCGTTTGAGCCCCGAGTCCAACTTCTTCCCCGGCCGGACTACTCACCGCGGCCAGGCCCAGGCGCACGCGGAACGCACAGCCACCCCGGACAGGCGCAGCGCGCCGGCCACTTCCCCCGGGGAGAGGCCCGCCAACGCGTCCATGGCGTGGGAGAACCACAGAGCAGGGTCGCGGCGCCGGCCGGCCCGGGAGCGAACCCGGCTGCCGGCGCAGGAGGCGAACCCGCCCGCGTCGCTCCGCCGCCATGTGCCGCCGCGCCTCGGGTCCGCGGCTTATATAACCAAGCCCGGCGCCCGCGAGCCTGCCGTACCCGCCGCCACCGCCGCCCGCGCTCGCAACCTCGAGCTCCGGCCGTTGGCCCCGCGCACGCCCGGCCTAGGCCCCGCGCTCGCCGAGAAGCCCCGCCGAAGCCGCCGCCGGCCCAGGCCGCGCCACTCGCCCGCCGCCGCGCGGGCCCAACCCCCTCCCTCCCTTCCCCCTACCTGGGAAGGGCGGTGACCGCGCCGCAGCGGGCCGAGTCCGCCGGGTCGCCAGGCCAGGCGCGAGCTCCTCCCGCGCGGGTCCGTCACAGCATCTCCCGGGAGACGCGGCCGCCACGGGCCGCGCTCACACACCGCCGTCCGGCGAGGCCGCTGCTCCGCGCGCCGGCCCCGCCTGCGACCTCCCGGGCCCGCTCAGAGCCACGCGCCCCCGAGACCGCCTTCGCCAGCTGCAGGCCTGCCGACCGCTCAGCGGCCGCGACGCAGTCGCTGCCCCGCCGCGGTTCTGGGTCCTTCCTCTGGCAACTCCGCCCGCTCCCTCGGACAGCGCCGCCCCGGCTCTGCGCTTTACCCTGGGCCGACAGACCGAGTCCCACACGCCCCGGAGGGGGAGGGAGCGGAGGAAGAGGGCGCAGAGGGAGGGGACAAGTAGAGGAGATCGCGGCTGCAGGGACCAGAGTTATCGCGATGGTTCCGCGCTCGAGCGCCGGCTCCGCGGGAATTTTCAAACTCTCGGTGAAACAAGGAGGTGGGAGGGAAAGGGAGGAAAGGGAAGCAGGGTCGGGAAGGGCGGATCGTTTAGAAAAAATCGGGTCTCTCCGCCTCCGAGGAGCCGGTGGGCAAAAAGACTACGAGTCCCAGAGTGCCTTGCGCGTGAAGTCGCTCTGGCGGCCCCGGAGGCGCGCCCCGTGCGCAGTCGGGAGTGGTAGTCTTCGCTGGAGGTCGCGCCGGGTTCTAACCAGCCGCCTGCTGCGATTGCAGGTGGACTCACTTGTCACGTTACCGTGTGGCCCTGCCAGCTGGGGGGCCGAGTGATAATCTTTCTCCCATAATTGGCAGCTTGCCTTCTGTTTTTCCTGTTCTGTGCTCCCACTTTTCATGCCAAAGGCAGGCTCCTAGACTTCTGGGGAAACGCTTTTTCCACCGTCCTATGTTTTTCTGGCACCTTCCTGTGCTTTCGTGGCCAAAAATGCTCGCGCAGCCTAGCCTAATCTTTCGTTGAGTCAAAATTTTAGGCCGAGCGCGGTGACTCACTTCTGTAATCCCAGCACTTTGGGAGGCTGAGGTGGGCGATCAAGAGGTCAGGAGTTCGAGACCATCCTGGCCAACATGGTGAAACCCTGTCTCTACTAAAAATACAAAAATTAGCTGGGCGTGGTGGCAGGCACTTATAATCCCAGCTACTCAGGAGGCTGAGGCAAGAGAATCGCTTGAACCCGGGAGGCGGAGGTTGCAGTGAGCCGAGATCGCTCCACTGCACTCCAGCCTGGTGACAAAGCGAGACTCCGTCTCAAAAAAAAAAAAAAAAAAAAAAAAAAAAAAAAAGTTACCCCAAATCAGTGTTACCTTTTTGGTCACCCCAGGTTTTCATTGTGGAATTTCTTATTTCTTGTTGGTATCTTTTTGAAGCGAATCCCCAGCACCAAACATGTTTCAAACAGATATGGAAGGTGTCCTTAATACTAAGTAGTAAATGAAAGGATTATAGCATGAAGTAGACTGGGTATTCTAACAAGATGCTCTTCTACCAGGAAAGTTTCTATTTTTCTGTTACCTTTCTTATATGCTTTTGAATTTATTTATTGTTATTTTATTTTATTTTTGAGACAGTGGTCTTGCTCTGTCACCCAGGCTGAGTGCAGTGGTGTGATCAAGGCTCACGACAGTCTCAAACTTGTGGGCTCAAATGATCCTCCCAACCTCAGCCTCCCAAGTAGCTGGGACTATGGCGTGTACCACCATGCCTCACTATGCCCCATTAATTTTTTTTTTTTTTTTTTTTTTTAGAGATGGTCTCATTGTGTTACCCAGGCTGGTCTCTACTCCTGGGCTCAGGGGATCCTCCTGCCTCAGCCTCCCAAAGTGCTGGGATTGCAGACGTGAGCCACCATGCCTAGCCTATGTTTATTTTTGTAGAGACCGTGTCTTGCTGTGTTGTTCACACTGGGCTGCATGGCTATTCGCAGGCACTGTGACCTCATCAGTGCCACTGCTGCCTCCAACTTCTAGGCTCAAGCTATCCTCCCACCTCGGCTTCCGGAGCAGCTGGGACTACATGCCTCGTACATATGCTTTCGGAGATAATGCTGCCTATTGGAAACATAATTTTTTTTTTCTATAATTTTTGTTTCTTCGTAACAGCAACCCCCATACATGTCATGTTTGTTTGCACAGAGTATTGGACCAAGTTGTGATAGAAACAGTTAAGAGAGTATGCTTTTGCAGTAGGAGGTTTAGGGTTCATTGTCTTAATTATTTTAAAGAGACCTCTTCAAACAGAAACCATCCTCTGTCCAATATGCTGATTTATGTCCTGACCTTGCTCCACATTCTACACTTCCTTTGGCACTATTTTATGCTCGGTTCCTGAGGACTGTACCTCTTGGAGGTCAGAAGACATGAATTATCAACTCAGGTGTGCTACTAGTGAGCTGTGTGACCTTAGGAAAATCAAGCGGCCTCTGTGGGCTTCAGTTATCAGCTGTGTGGAGCAAGGGATTGATTGATTAGACAGACATTTATTAACTTCAATCTAAGAGCCCTTCCAGTTGTGAAATTCAAAAATGTATCTCAATTGCACGTATTATCCGGATTAATTGGCTGTCTTTCAGATTTTAATCCTTCTTTCCATCATTATCAACAGAATAGTTTCTGTATGATTTATTTTTATTATTTATTTATTTATTTTGAGACAGGGTCTCGCTCTGTTGCCCAGGCTGGAGTTCAGTGGCGCAATCTTGGCTCACTGCAGCCTTAAACTCCCGAGCTCAAGCAGTCCTCCTACCTCAGCCTCCCAAGTAGCTGGGACTACAGTTGCATACCACAACTCCTAGCTAATTTTTGCATTTTTTTTTTTTTTTAGAGACAGGGTTTCATGATGTTACCCAGGTTGGTCTCAAACTCCTGGGCTCAAGTGACCTGCTGGCCTCAGCCTCCCGAAGTGCTGGAATTACAAGCATGAGCCCCTGGCCTGGCCTGTGTAATTGTCTATAATCTAGACCAACTCTACCTGTCCTATTTTATTTTCCTATATAGTTCCTGAGAATTGTTTTTTGTTTGTTTGTTTGTTTGTTTAACTGTCCAAATATGTTTTCCCTTTCAGTGTCTCTCAGCCTCTTCTCTCCCTAAGTGAATCTTATCCCAGGGGGCCAGCTCAAGCCTCTTTTCTCTTCCCAATCTTCCCTTCGGCTTCAGCGCACATGAATCACTAAAAACTTGTGTGAAAATATGCTGTCTGAACTATTTCGCGTCTGTTTCCCTTTTTGCCTCTGACTCTCTCCATCCACCCACCATCTCCATCTCCCAGCTCCACTGAGAGCACAGACTGTATCTTTTTAAAATGCTTCCCCCCATACCTGCTAGTTTTTTATTTTAGTTGCTTTGCAAACTGAATTTCCAATATAAAGCTCCATTCAACCCTTTTTCCTCTTTCTTTCAGTCATTTAAGCAAATGCCAGATTATTTTAATTTGGCATTGGTTTCAAGAGATGTTAATAAGTGTTAAATGAAGAAAAATCTAGATTTAGTAATCAAATAAGTTTGGGGGAAAAGCTGATTAAGTAAAAATAAAAATTTATTTTATGTAAGAGTTTGCTGACTTTAATATGCTTGGCATTTCCCAGAGTCACTTGCCATGGCATCTGTTTACACCTGTGTGACATCTTACCGCCTTAGTGTTCCACAGGACCGACTTTGGTAAACACAGCTTCAAAGCTTTCTCTTACCGGTAGAAGTATGGGGCAGTGAACAGAATGAAATCATCTGGAGACAAACTTGGGTTTTAATGCATTTCACTACTTTCTAGCAACATGACTTTAATCAAATTCCTTCACTCTCTGAGCCTATTTTCTCATCTAAAAAGAAAAGATAATGTCACTGTCTTTGCTGAATTTTTGTGAAGATGAAAGGGAAGGATGTACCTTCCTTAGGACCTCATTCCTTTTCACCTATACAGTCCTGAATTATGTTGGTAACAGGCCTAGAAATGGATAATAACTAGTACGAATCCTCATGCTTTCAACTGGAATGTTTGATTCAAGAGGCTTTTTTTTTTTTTTTTTTTTAAAGATGGGGTTTCACCATGTTGGTCAGGCTGGTCTTGAACTCCCGACCTCAGATGATCTGCCCGCCTTGGCCTCCAAAGTGCTTGGATTACAGCCGTGAGCCACCACGCCCAGCCTCAAGAGGCATTTTTAAAAATTGTATTTATTGATTGATTTTTGAGATGGAGTCTCACTCTATCACCCTGGCTGGAGTGCAGTGGCACGATCTCAGCTCACAGCAGCCTCTGCCTCCCAGGTTCAAGAGATTCTCCTACCTTCGTCTCCCCCTGGGATTACATGCCCACACCACCACTCCTGGCTAATTTTGTATTTCTAGTAGAGACGGGGTTTCACCATATTGCCCAGGCTGGTCTTGAGCTCCTGACCTCAAGTGATCCACGCACCTTGGCCTCCCAAAGTGCTGGGATTACAGCATGAGCCACCACACCTGCCCAAGAGGCAACATTTTAATACCATTCCAGCATCCTGGGGGTGACTAGCAGCCATCTGATTTCAGGGAATTCAGAACCTCACTGAGGCGTTCTGAATTAGATCTCCATTTGTTTTGCAAAGTAACAGGAAAAGCTTTATTCCTTTAACAACAACAAAGAAGGAGCTTATCTGTCTCACACAGGCACATTTGTCCTAACAGGCACGTGTTCATCGTTTTGTAGAGAAGATTGGTTGTAGCAAGCAGTGTCCACCCTTGATTTCGCCAACTGACAGTAAACTAGGTGAATGAATCATATTTTTCCTGTTTCCTACTGTATTTCCAGTGATGGCATAATGGCCAGAGCATAAATACATACCAAAATAATTGTTTAGTGACTGAGTAAATAAGAATTCATTTCATCATTCAAAGTAAAATATGCAAAAAAACCCCACCAAAGCAAAATATGCAATATTAGATTAAAAGGAACCTTAGAGATATTCTAGGCCAAACACCTTATTTTATAGGTGGGGAATTAATTGTCAGTTGATTTGCTACAAATATTTTGGGATGGAGTTTTTGTTTTGTTTAAAAAATAGGCTGGGTGCAGTGGCTCACAGCTGTAATCCCAGCACTTTGGGAGGATGAGGCAGGCAGATTGCCTGAGTCCAGGAGTTCAAGACCAGCCTGGGCAACATGGCAAAACCCCATCTCTACAAAGAATACAAAAGGTAGCTGGGCATGGTGGCATGTGCCTGTAGTCCCAGCCACTTGGGAGGCTGAGGTGGAAGGATCACTTGTGCCTGGAAGGTCAAGGTTGCAGGAGCGGTGGCCGAGCTACTGTGCTCCAGCCTGGGTGACAGAGCAAGAGATCCTGTCTCAAAACAAACAACAATAAAAAACATTTTAGGGGCATTAGAACTTGACCTTTTACCCTCTCAAGCTCTCTGGCTGGGTTTGAGAATTAAATGGACACAAATGACATTAACAGGAGAAAGGGCTGAGCAAGATGGCTCACACCTACAATCCCAACTCTTTGCACAGCTAAGGTGGGAGGATTGCCTCAGCCCGAGCCGGGGAGTTTGAGGCTGCAGTGAGCTATGATCGCACCACTGCACTCCAGCCTGGGGCAACAGAGTGAGACCCTGTGTCTAAAAAAAGAAGAGTATACAAATTTTTCATGTACACGGGAGCCCCCATAGGAAAATGAAGACCCGAGGACGTGACAAAACCTGAATGCTTATACAGTGTAGGTTGAACTAAGAGCGGTGGTTATGGAAATGTGTCGGGAGGCTCACGGAAGATAAAAGTTAATTTAACAATTCACTTTTTTTCAGCGTTTCCTCAGCCTTGACTCTACATCTCCGATAACTACAATGTTTCTTCTCTCCTGGGACGAGGAAGACAATGTGTCCCTTTTGTATCAGCTGTTTCTCAAGAGTCTTTAGTTCAGAATAATCCTCATGCCAAAGTGGCATATTTTGGGGTGGCATCCTCTGCCACCCTTCAACATTTTTTATTTTTAATTTTTAAAATTTTTTATTTTTAAACATTTTTTTGAGACAGAGTCTGGCTCTGTCACCAGGCTGGAATGTAGTAGTGCAATTGTGGCTCACTGCAACCTCCTCCTCCCAGGTACAAGCAATTCTCCTGCTTCAGCCTCCCAAGTAGGTAGGATTACAGGCATGAACTACCATGCCCAGCTAATTTTTTTTTTTTTTTTTTTTTTGTATTTTTAGTAGAGACAGGATTTCACTATGTTAGTCGGGCTGGTCTCGAACTCCTAATCCCAGGTGATCTACCCGCCTCAGCCTCCCAAGTGCTGGGATTACAGGCATGAGCCACCACACCCAGCCCACCCTTCAACATTAAATCAAACCTACAGTTATTAAAGAAGAAAAATAGGCTGGGCACAGTAGTTTACACCTGTAATCCTAGCACTCTGGGAGGCTGAGGCAGGTGGATTGCCTGAGCTCAGGAGTTTGAGACGAGGCTGGGGAACACGGTGAAACCCCATTTCTACTAAAAGTACAAAAAATTAGCAGGGTGTGGTGAGGTGCGCCTGTAATCCCAGCTACTTGGGAGGCTGAGACAGGAGAGTCGCTTGAACCTGGGAAGCAGAGGTTGCAGTGAGCCGAGATCACGCCATTGCACCCAGCCTGGATTACAGAGTGAGACTCTGTCTCAAAAAAAAAAAAAAAAAAAAAAACAAAAAAAAAAAAAAAAGAAGAAGAAGAAGGTAATAACAAACATTTTACTTAAATTGTAAAATATTTTCTGTTATTATAGTCTTTATGCACTTGAAAAATTGTTTGTATGAATGGTACCCCCCAAAAGCCACAAATTATATTTCTCTCCAAACACTGGTAATATTTGTCTTAAACAGGCACCACAATTAATCCGGTCTTTAAAATGTTTCTTCTTTCTACTTCTCCCTTTCTTTCACATTATTTTCTTCAAAAGTTACTTTAAAAAATCTGTATATTTTAGCTAAAACTACCCCAGATTCTGATTTCTCTGTTACTTAAACCCAAAGAAAACCCTTCATGACAGCTCTCGAAATACAGTTACGTGTGACTTAACAATGGGGAAACATTCCGAGAAATGACAATTTCGTTGTTGTACAAACATCAGAGTGTACCTACACAAACCTGAACGGTGCAGCCTACCACACTCCTAGACTATGGTATAGCCTATTGCTCCGAGGCTACAAACCTGTGCAGCGTATGACTACCGAATACTGTAGGCAACTGTAGCACAATGGTAAGTATTTGTGCATGTAAACATAGAAAAGACACAGTAAAAATACTGTAAGAAAAACCTGTATAGGCCGCTGACCACGAATGGAGCTTGCAAGACAGGAGGTTGCTCTCAGTGAGTCAGTGAGTGAGTGGTGAGTGAATGTGAAGGCCTAGAACATGACTGTACACTAATGTAGACTTAACACTGTAGACTTAGGTACACTACATTTATAAAGAAATAAAGTAGGCTGGGTGCGGTGGCTCACTCCTGTAATCCCAGCACTTTGGGAGGCCAAGGCAGGCGGATCACCTGAGGTTGGGAGTTCGAGACCAGCCTGACCAACATGAAGAAACCCCGTCTCTACTAAAAATGCAAAATTAGCATGGTGGCTCATGCCAGTAGTCCCAGCTACTCGGGAGGCTGAGGTAGGAGAATCGCTTGAACCCAGGAGGTGGAGGTTGCAGTGAGCTGAGAGCGCACCATTGCACGGGGCAACAATAGTGAAACTCCATCTCAAAAAGAAAGAAAGAGGGAGAAAGAAAGAAATTACACTATGGTGTTAATGATGGTATGTCATTAGGCAATAGGAATTTTTCAGCCCGTTCTGATCTTCGAGGACCATAGTTACACTTGCAGTCCGTAGTTGACCAAAGTTGAGTTGCATAGCATATGACTGTACCGCGACTGCTGAGTAAGCTGTGTACTCAGATATCACTGAGTTTTTTACTGATTTTCAGCCTTTACCTCAAGACTCATGCTTGCCTGCTAGCATCGTTACGGTAGATTCCAGAGGGCACTTACAAGCTTCTTTCAGTCAATGCGATTGCAGGTATTGCTCATGAGTTGCACATCTGTCACCTGCCTGAAGCTTCCTGCCTCTGAGGAAACCCAGGTGAGAAAAGCTGATTCTATAGTAGAAAGTGATGGAAATGAGGACAGTCAAGTCTGATGTTCTGTTGAGTGAATAGTCCCCCATTTTAGCAAATGCTTTGTGCCATGTTTATTAGATTTCCCACCTTATTTTCTTTGGTGAATTTATTTTCTTTTATTTTTCTTTGCTTTTTTTGAGACAGAGTCTCACTCTGTAGCCCAGGATGGAGTACAGCGGCGCGATCTCGGCTTACTGCAACCTCTGCCTCCCGGGTTCAAGAGATTCTCCTGCCCCGCCTCCCGAGTAGCTGGGACTATAGGTGTGCACTACGGCGCCTGGCTAATTTTTACATTTTTAGTAGAGACGGGGTTTCACCAAGTTGGCCAGACTGCTCTTGAACTACTGACCTCAGGTGATCCACCTGCCTCAGCCTCCCAAAGTGCTGAGATCACAGGTGTGAGCCACCACAACCAGCCTAGTGAGTTTATTTTAATCCTATTGAGCTTACATGTGTTATTTTAATCATGGTGTTTGCATGGTGTTTTACGTTTTCAATGCATTTTAAATTGCTAGTCAGAACAAGGCCGGGCATGGTGGCTCACACCTGTAATCCAAGCACTTTGGAGGCCAAGGCGGGAGGATCACCTGAGGTCAGGAGTTCAAGACCAGCCTGACCAACATGGTGAAACCCCGTCTTAAAAAAAAAACAATATCTCTACTTGGTTTAAACTGTACTGTTCCCGGGTGGAACAATACAATTTGTTTTGTTTTGATTTTGCTGTGTCTGATATTTACTTCTTCTTGAGTCCTCTAGATAGTTCTTTAATAAACTTTGGGTACATTTGTTGGATTTGATTAGACAAAAACGTAGGTGATGTAGTATTAACTTTTCACTATATACTCTTTCTGAAAAAAATTCTTTTCAATTTGTATGTGTTTTCATTTTTTGTAGTGATGGGTCTCATTATGTTGCTCAAGCTGGTTTTGAACTCCTAGCCTCAAGTAATCCTCCTGCCTTGGCCTCCCAAAGCAATGAAATCACAGGCATGAGTCATGGTACACAGACCAAAACTCAAACAAGAGGTGAACTAGGATGCCGTACATGGAGAGCAGCAATGACATATGTCAGATAATATTTGGTATACCCTAGAGCACTCTTCTGAAAATAAGTCAAAGATCTTTAGGATTTAGAAATGAATTATGTATTAGCAGACCACATAATTAGTACATAAAACAATAAAGAACTTTAATGAAACTACAGTTACATGGTTAAAACTCTAAATCATGATTCTTTTTTTTTGACACAGGGTCTCACTCTGTCTCCCAGGCTGGAGTGCAGTGGCGCAATCCTAGTTCACTGCCCCTCCACCTCCCGGGTTCAAGCGATTCTCCTGCCTCAGCCTCCCGAGTAGCTGGAAGTACAGGCACGTGCCACCACGCTGGTTAATTTTTGTATTTTTAGTAGAGATGGGGTTTCGCCATGTTGGCCGGGCTGGTTTGAACTCCTGACCTCAAGTGATCCACCCACCTCAGCTTCCCAAAGTGCTGAGATTACAGGGGTGAGCCACCATGCCCGACCTAAATCATGATTCTAAGGTAGTATTTTGTTTTTACTTAGTTTCAGTTTCTTATCATTTATTTATTTGTTCACCTGTTCATCCATCAAGTATTTATTGAATATTTGGGGTGGGCATTATTGAAGGCACAGCTTAAGAAGCCCAGTGTCTGTGTCCCTTAGCAAAGCAATCAGAACAACATAAATTAAATGAAAACATTATTATTATTTTTTTTTATAAATCTTATTTATTTTTTAAAAACAGTGATTCTCATACTTCAGCCTCACCAGTAGCTGAGATTACAGGCACCCACCACCACACCTGACAAATTTTTGTATTTTTAGTAGAGACAGGGTTCTCACCATGTTGACCAGGCTGGTCTCGAACTTCTGACCTCAGGTGATCCTCCTGCCTCGACCTCCCAAAGTGCTGGGATTACAGGCATGAACTACCACGCCCAGCCAGCACATTATTTAAAAGGAGTATTCTCTTGATACTTTCCTTGAAAATATTAAACACTTTGAGAAGCAGTGCTTTTTTTTTTCTTTTTAGATTTAGGGTCTTGCTCTGTTGTCCAGGCTGGCTATCATAGCTCACTGTCACCTCAGACTCCCAGGCTCGAGTAATCCTCCCATCTCAGCCTCCTGAGTAGCTAGGACTACAGGTACGTGCCAACACACCTGGCTAATTTTTTTTTTTGAGACAGCGTCTTTCTCCCAACCCCAGGTGATCCACCTGCCTCAGCCTCCCAAAGTGCTGAGATTACCGGCATGAGCCAGTGTGCCCAGCCTAAAACCTTCTTTTTAGAGGCAGGGATTCACGATGTTGCCCAGGCTGGTCTCATACTCCTGGCCTCAAGTGATCCTCCCACCTTAGCCTCCCAAAGCACAAGGATTACAGATGTGAGCCACCAAACCCGGCCAGGAAGCAGTGTATTGAAGTATAAAAAGTCCTGAATTAGGGCAAAAAATATGTAAATTTGCATTTTGATCTCTGATGCTATCCTATGCAATTTGTGCATCCATAGATAAAGACCTTAAACTATCCAGGCCTCAGTTTCTTTATCTATTGTAAGGATTATGTGTGAAAACACACAGTAACCGAACTGCTACTAAGTATGTGCAATAGCAAATATTGTTCTTAGTTATATAGCTTAAATAAGTTATCTGATGTGCAACGAACTATATAGTATGGAAGACATTTCTCCATTGTTTTAGAATAATTCTACATAAATGTCAGGCTATATTCTATCACTGCATTATGATTTCTCTTTTGAGTTGCTGGTCATTGATTTTAAATGTTAGTCAACCTAATGTATAATTTCATATATAAATTATAGATTATCAGAGTCAGAAAGGCCCGTAAGAATTCCCCATTCCAGCAGGCATGGGGGCTCATGCCTGTAATCCCAGCACTTTGGGAGGTCAAGGCGGGTGGATCACCTGAGGTCAGGAGTTCAAGACCAGCCTGACCAACATGGAGAAACCGCATCTCTATTAAAAATTCAAAATTAACTATGCGTGGTGGCAGATGCCTGTAATGCCAGCCACTCGGGAGGCCGAGGCAGGAGAATTGCTAGAACCTGGGAGGCAGAGGCTGTGGTGAGCTGATATCTCGCCATTGCACTCCAGCCTGGGTGACAAGAGCAAAACTCTGTCTAAAAAAAAAAAAAAAATTACCTAATCCACCTTGTTTCAGTGGGAAGATTTTTGCTCAAAATCATGTTTAGTTTTTGGTAAACCTAGACAGACAACCACCAGGGGTTCCTCAGTTCCTGTCTCTTGTCTTCTTCTTTAGAAGAAAAGAAATTACCCTTATGACACAACTGCAAACACAATACAATCTGTGACCATGCCCACTTCAAAACATCAACACGGCTAATTAGGCAGGAAACAAAACACAGGAGCATCACAGTACAGTGGCTGTTGACAGGCACT
This sequence comes from Ateles fusciceps, assembly GCA_036589455.1. Classification (NCBI taxonomy): domain Eukaryota; kingdom Metazoa; phylum Chordata; class Mammalia; order Primates; family Atelidae; genus Ateles; species Ateles fusciceps. The sequence continues at coordinate 2,505,065 of JAZHEH010003256.1, forward strand.
GTCATGGTTCCCTACAGCCCCACACTCCTGGGCTCAAACAGTCCCCTGCCTCAGCCTCTTGAGAAGGGAGGACTATTGGCCTGCACCGCTGCGCATGGCTTGGGGTATTGCATTGAGGGATATTTCTCCCAGGTTTGGGAAGCCTGGTGACTCACAATTGCCTCTCCGACAGAGAACAGTCTGTTTCTAGATAAACACAGGCAAATCTGGGTCTCCGACTTCCTTCCCCCGTACGAGCTTTGCTGCTGCCATTCTAAGCCCAAGGTCAATCCACACGGCACAATACAGCAGATCGGGTTTTGCTGATGAAACTGCAATCAGGCTTTTCTCCCTGGCATTGTTTCCAGGACACTGTGAGTGCTATATTGGGTGTTTCCAGGCGTCCAACCACACGTTTATTCACACAGTCTCTTTGATCTTAACCCCACTGATGGGTAAGTCTATCCATAATGTGTACGGACATCATTTGTTTTATTTTCAGACAATCTTATCCCTTACTTTATTTTTGATTTTTTGAGACGGAGTTTCACTCTTGTTGCCCAGGCTGGAGTGCAATGGCACAACCTTGGCTCACCACAACCTCTGACTCCTGGGTTCAAGCAATTCCCCCTGCCTTAGCCTCCCAAGTATCTGGGATTGCAAGCATGCGCCACCACACCCGGCTAATTTTTGTATTGTTAATAGAGATGAGGTTTCTTCATGTTGGCCAGGCTTGTCTAGAACTCCCGACCTCAGGTGATCCACCGCCTTGGCCTCCCAGAGTGCTGAGATTACAGGCGTGAGCCACCGCGCCCAGTTTAATTTCTTGCTCGCACCTCTGTGAATTACCATGTACCAGTATCACAGCCTTCTATATTTCTAATGGAACGCTTAAACAAATAGCTATTGCTTTTCTAATATAACATACACAATGCAAAATTATTGCAAGGAAAGGGACAAGAAAAACCCTGTGGCAGGGGAAGATTCTGCAGAGCTGTTAGCTGAGGCCGTGAGGAATGATTTTGTTCCTGGATACTGGGAAGATAATGCGGTTTTGGGAAACAGCACAGTCTGGTGGGAATTCTTCTGCACCACGCATTACCTGTGAGGCGATGTGTGACGTGGTGGACTTTTCTAAGCCAGTGCCACTCCAGGTATGGTTCCCAAACTGTCTGAACAGGTCTGCAAGGAGATAAGGAGCTTGTACCAGAAAAGAAAACCACCCATGTCACTCAACACGCTACCTAATTTGGCTGACTCTTTCGCCAAACTCAGACTTCCTCAATGAAGGAAGCAGTGCCTTGATTTACAGCTGTCCCAGGCTCCTTAGCAATAAAATTGGAAAACATTATTACCTTCTTAGGGCTGCTACTATAGAGATTAAATTAATGGTGACGCATGAAAAGTGCCTGGCAAAATGCGTGTGCAATAAACAGTTGTTTTGTGTGTCTGGCTTGCACAATTTAGCACTAAGAGCAAATTTTTCAGGGCAAGTTTAAAACCAGCAACAGGCTCACAGAAGACGAGAGAGGTGAGAAGCTGAGGGCTTTATATCCTGCCCTTCACCACATTACTCCGAAGATGCAAAGCCTGGCCTCTCTCTCTAAGCATCATTTCCTCATCTGTAAATTGGAATAATAATAGCGCCTGCCTCACAGAGTTGTTCTGGAGAATGAAATCACATACCCTATGTAAAATACCTAGAATACTGCCAGCTATTCAGGAAGTGTTCGATGAATACTAGATTCCTTTTTTGCACTTCAGCGGGATTGAGGATGCTTTCAAAAATATTTGCATGATGTTTAGGGAAACAGCTACCACATGCAAAACTTTTCCGACAGTAACAGCAAGTCCAGAACTCCAGAAAATAATTAAAGATAGGAGTAAAGACACAGAGGGACCCTGCTGACAAAATGAAAATGGGAATACCCATATTATGGTATTTTCATTTTAAATTAATTCTGTGAGAGGCAGGTGGACGTTTTAGCTCTGCCTCTCACATAATATGAAAATACCCATATTATGGTATTTTCATTTTAAATTAATTCTGTGAGAGGCAGGTGGACGTTTTAGCTCTGGCGCAATCCATTTATGTTCGATCTAGTGAGACTAATATCTCCTAAAGAGCTTTATCTCTTCGGCCGGGCGCGGTGGCTCACACCTGTAACCCCAGCACTTTGGGAGGATGAGACAGGCAGATCGTCTGAGGCCAGGAGTTCGAGACCAGCCTGGCTAACATGGCAAAACCCCATCTCTACCAAAACTACAAAAATTAGTCGGGCATGGCAGGGCATGCTGTGGTCCCAGATACTTGAGGGGCTGAAGTAGGAGAATCACTTGAATCAGGGAGGCAGAGGCTGCTGTGAGCCAAGGTCGCACGACTGCACTCCAGCCTGGGCAACAGAGCAAGACCCCATCTCAAAAAACAAAACAAAACAAAAAAACTAATAAACAGAAAAACTCTGTTTCTTCGACCGTGGGTTTTCCTTCCTGACTGAGCTGCATGTTCTTATTCTTAGAGCTTCCCAAAAGCGACATCTTTCAGACCTCATCAAAGGTCCCTTACTTTCCCATACCTTCTTGCTATTGAGGTTGGGTTAATGTGACTTTTTGAGATATTATTTTTTTATTTTGCAGACAAATGGAAAAGACTACTTCTCTTACTATATAGTATAATTATCAATTACATACTAACAATTTTGTATGTGTCTTTAAATATAAATGTATAAAAGTGACATTTTGTAGCAGGAAAATGTATAAGGAATTAATTCAGCTTCAGATTTACTGCTTAAGTAATATTTTGATTATCTTATGCCACAGAAGAGATGGCATTTGTGTCTTTATTTTGAAAGTGACTGTGTGCCCCAATTTACGAAGTAAAATCTTATTGTACTAAAGTCATACATTAGGCTTCAGTTACTGAAAGCCAAGTGAGTCAATGAGCTCTTGATGTAATTCACAAGAGTCTATGGATTAGAAAAGAATATGTTTCCCCACTTTTACCTGGTTCCCTCCTGCTTTTGCTTAATTTCATAATTTGTGACTTTCTGGAAGAAAGACAAAGTTGGTGTGTGCTTGTGACCAGGGACTGTGCTTGAACATACAATTAGGATGGGCTCTCAAATGTTTTAAAATTATTACTGAGGCCAGGCGCGGTGGCTCACGCCTGTAATCCCAGCACTTTGGGAGGACGAGGCGAGCAGATCATGAGGTCAGAAGTTCAAGACCAACTTGACCAACATGGTGAAACCCCGTCTCTACTAAAAATACAAGAATTAGCCGAGCGTGGTGGCATGCGCCTGTAATCCCAGCTGATCAAGAGGTTGAGGCAGGAGAATCGCTTGAACCCGGGAGGGAGAGGTCGCAGTGAGCCCAGATCATGCTGCTGCACTCCAGCCTGGTGACAGAGTGAGACTCAGTCCTCCCCGAAAAAAAAAATTACTAAAAAGATTCAGATTTGCCATTCTTGTTGATTATACAGAATCCTTTAAAAATAATCCACCGAATATAGAAACAGATGGTAATTACAGGGATTTGTAAAGCTATTAACATTTCATTGCTCTCCTGGCTCTGCCTCTTCCTAGTCGTGCAGCTTTGGACAACGTACTTGACCACTCTATGTCTCAGGGTCTTCACTTGTAAAATGCAAAAAGACAGTAGTTTTATCCTTCTAGGATTATTGCAAACATTAAAGGAATAAACGTGTAAAACACTGAAAACAGTACTGGCACCTAGCAAGTACTCAAGAAGTGTTAGCTATTCTTATGATCACTCCAAATGGAAAAATAGTAAACAGGTATATTTTGTTTCTCCAAAGTCATGTCCACTTATTTACTACCAAACAATATATAGCTAGTAATAAACCAAAGGTGTGACTTCATGTCCCTTTTGTTACAGAATGGGTGCAATTCATAGTGCTGGAATGTTGTGCTTTTTACTCAGTTTAACTGACATCATATAGTTGGTCTCAAATGGAGGGACTGAGACGTCCTCATAGAACTCACCCGGCCCTTGGGCTTAGACTGTTGGGCTCTGTCGTGGGCTGAACTGTGTTCCCCAGAGAGATACGTTGAAGCCCTAACCCCCAGTATTTCAGAATGGGACGTTTTTGGAAAATAGAATCATTGCAAGTGCAATTAGTGAAGTCATCATGCTGGAATCGGGTGGGTCCTAATCCAGTAAGAAGGGAAAACAGGCCAGGAGCAGTGGCTCACATCTGTGATCCCAGAACTTTGGGAGGTGGGCGGATCATGAGTCAGGAGTTCAAGACCAGCCTGGCCAAGATGGTGAAACCCTGTCCCTACTAAGAATACAAAAAGTAGCCAGGCATGGTGGTGGGCACCTGTAATCCCAGCTACTCAGGAGCCTGAGGCAGGAGAATTGCTTGAACCAGGGAGGCAGAGGTTTCAGTGAGCTGAGATCGCGCCACTGCACTCCAGCCTGGGTGACAGAGCGAGACTCCGTCTCTAAAACAAACAAGCAAACAAACAAAAAAGAAGAAGGGAAAACAGAGACACAGACACACTTCGGCTATGTCAAGGCGGTGAGGTTGGAGTGACGCTGCCACAAGCCAAGGAATGTCTGGGGCTACCAGAAGCTGCACGAGGCAGGGAAGGACTTTTCCCCAGAGGCCTTGGAAAAAGCCAGGCCCTGCTGACACCTCGATTTCAGACTTTGAGCCCCAGAACTGAGAGAATACATTTCTGATGTTTGAAGGGACACAGTTTGTGGTGTTCGTCACAGCCGCCTTAGGAGACTATTACAAGCTCCTAGACCAGAAACTGGAACAGGTCAACCACAGAGGCCCTGGTCCTTAGCTGCAAGGATCCATGTGGTCAGGAAACCCGGTGGAGAATCCTTTCTGCGGAAACTGCTGAGAGCTGGTAAGCTAGGCACTGGCAAAGTTGGGCCAGCCCTTTGGGACTAGAAAGGAATAGAATGAGCCCCCTACTCTCTGTCAAAGAGGTTTCCGGGACCAGTCTACCTAAATCGCACCTTCCCCCTCATTTAGCCTCTCAGCTTGCTTTTTCTTCATAGCACCAGTTTGTCTTTCTTTGTTTACTGTCTGGCTTCCCAAGTACCACTGTATTTTTTGTCAGGGTCTTGCTGTGTCGCCCAGGTTGGAGGGCAGTGGCGCGACCTTGGCTCACTGCAGCTTTGACCTCCCAGGCTCAGGTGATTCTCCCACCTCAGCTTCCTGAGTAGCTGGGACTCTAGTTGTATGTCACCACATCTGGCTGTGTATTTTGTATTTTCAGTAGAGACAGGATATTGCCTTGTTGCCCAGGCTGGTCTCAAACTCCTAGGCTCAAGTGATCTGCCTGCCTTGGCCTCCCGAAGTGCTGGGATTACAGGTATGAGCCACCGTGCCCAGCCCCCAAGTACCACTTCTACCACCAGAGAGGAAAGTTTATGAAAACAGGGACCACAGATGATAATTTTCAAATTTTCTTTTGTGTCCTTTGTATTTTGCACAGGTGATTTAAAGATTTTTATTTATTTTGTGTCTCCTTATATTTTGCAAGTTGCTTTCCTCCTTAATCAGACAAAGGATATTAAAAACTATAAGCTTTCTATAAAGTTTTGTTCACAGTTCATATCTCCAGCACATATTAGGTATTCAATAAGTATTTGTTGAATGAATTATTAGAATAAATAATGTTATCCTTCTTCTTCTTTTTTTTTTTTTTTTTTTTGGGGGGGGGGGGGGGGGCAGGATCTCGCTCTGTTGCCCAGACTGGAGTACAGGGATGCAATCATGGCTTACTGCAAGCTTGAACTCCCGGGGTCAAGTGGTCCTCCCCCCCTCAGCCTCCTCAGCAGCTGGGACTACAGGTGCATGCCAGCATGCTGGTGTTATGCTGCCTTTATTCTCCATGTTTAATTCATCTTTTATTTCTCAACAGTATTCAGCAACTTCTTTTTAGAAATCGTTGCGTGTTGGCCAGGTGCAGTGGCTCACATCTGTAATTCCAGCACTTTGGGAGGCTGAGGCAGGAGGATCACTTGAGCCCAGGAGTTCAAGAGTTCAAGACCAGCCTGGGCAATATAGTGAGGCTTTATCTCTATAATTTTTTTTTTTTTTTTTTAGATAGAGCCTGGCTCTGTCGCCAGGCTGGAGTACAGTGGCACGATCTCAGCCCCTGCAAACTTCACCTCCCAAGTTCAAGTGATTCCCCTGCCTCAGCCTCCCGAGTAGCTGGGACTACAGGCATGCCCCACAACATGCAGGTAATTTTTGTATTTTTAGTAGAGATGGGGGTTCACCACGTTGGCCAGGATGGTCTCGATCTCCTGACCTCATGACCTGCCTGTCTCGGCCTGCCAAAGTGCTGGGATTATAGGTGTGAGCCACCGCGCCTGGCCTATAAATTTTTCTTTTTAAAAAGGAATTATTGCCCGTCTCAGCCATACTGAAGAACACCTAGGAAGAGGATTTGACCCGACTTGAGCCACAATTTAGAAAGGCATGTCCACACCACCATTCTCTGAGATTCCCAATGGCCAGATCTTAACACATTCCCAGAATTTTGGTATAATACTAAGCTGCCTCTACTGTACTAGAGACGTTCTTGTCATATGCTCAGCTTCAGGCCTCCTTTGCAGGGAGGCTTAAGGGATCATTGGCAGATTTCAATGTATTTAAATAATTAACATGACATTCCTAGCTATTGTTTTATTCATTGATGAATTTTGGGAATGCCATTAAAAATTGTAAATTTGGACCTAGATGCTGATGGTTTATTTTCAGAAAACCTACAGAATAACCACAGTAATAAAAACAAAGAAATGGGCCGGGCACAGTGGCTCATGCCTGTATCCCAGCACTTTGGGAGGTCGAGGCAGGTGGATCACCTGAGGTGAGGAGTTTGAGACCAGCCTGACCAACATGGTGAAACTCCATCTCTACTAAAAATACAAAAATTAGCTGGGCATGGTGGCGGGCACCTGTAATCCCAGCTACTTAGCAGGCTGAGGCAAGAGAATCACTTGACCCCGGTAGGCGAAGGTTGCAGTGAGCTGAGATCATGCCACTGCATTCCAGCCTGGGTGACAGAGCAAGACTCTGTCTCAAAAAACAAACAAACAAGCAAAAAACAAAACAAAAACAAAGAAACCTAAAACACTCAGGGTAAGTGTAGAGCTTGGGACTCTGCTGAGACTCACAGGTGCCCTAAATGATGACTATTTAGTATTATCATAAATCCTGAAGTAGTCCATTTTGCCATCCTTAAAACAACTGTTTCTGAGTACCAGGACACTGGCCCATGCATGGACAAATGACTTCAGTTCGTCCTCGACTGGACAGTTGGTCTTGCCAACCAGGGGTCAACCCTAAAGCTACAGAAGAAGCTTGTCCTGAGAGCCAACAGCAATAGGAACTGTTAAACCAGAAGAATAAAACCCAAAGTATTGGCACATACTCCCCAACCACATTGCCCAGCAGTTGAAAGCCAAAGACGGGAACAAGCAATGCCTGCCAACTGTTCCAGGGGAAAGAGTCCAAACTGATCTTAGACTCAGCTTTGCTTGTGTTCAGCCCATACTGCTGGAGAAGATCCACCAACCTTCCAGTGGCCTAAGATTGATCCACAAACTGGCAGTCACGTTCCACAAAGGTGATACTATTACTTCAGCTCTCACAAGACAGTCAAGAAAATCCATGTAACTAGAAGATGAAGAATCAAGCTCAGAATAACACAAGATTCTGATTGTCTTATCTAATGTGCAGGATTGGAAATTGGCCTTCTATGTATGGAAACCATGTGTGTCTACAGCCTTAAGTGTCATGCAAATTCCTGTCAAATGATCACTGATCAGATCATCTGTAAAAATGTGGAATTTGGATTAGATGATCTCTCAGGCCACTTCCAGTTGAAACTTTGACTCACAATCTCTGTATTCTTATGAGGTTTTCCTGCTCACTAAGTTTTTGGGAAAATAATAACTGAGAAAATAAAAATTAAATACAGTCATACAGTCATCTCAGTATACACTCTGAGAAATATGTGGTTAGATGATTTTGTCATTGTGAGATCATCATAGAGTGTACTTACACAGATCTATATAGTATAGCCTACTATATACACCTAGGCTATAGGGTAGAGCCTTGAGATGGTCTGGCTATGTCCCCACCCAAATCTCATCTTGAATTGTAGCTCCCATTATCCCCATGTGTCATGGGAGGGGACCTAGTGGGAGGTAATTGAATCATAGGGGTGAGTTTTTCCAGTGCTGTGCTCATGGTGGTGAATAAGTCTGCATATGCTCTGTCTCGCCTGCCGCCATGTAAGATGTGCCTTTGCTCCTCCTTTACCTTCCGCCATGATTGTGACGCCTCCCCAGCCATGTGAAACTGGGAGTCCATTAAATCTCTTTTTCTTTATAAATTCCCCAGTCTTGGGTATTTCTTCATAGCAGTATGAAAATAGACCAACACAAGCCTATTGCTCCTAGGCTACAAATTGTACAGTATGTTTCTGTACTGAATAGTGTAAGGAAACAGTAACACAATGGTAAGTGTTTGTGATAGAAGTTTTTCAACTCCATTATAATCTTAGAGGATCACTGTCGTATATGAAGTCCATCACTGACTGAAATGCCATTATGTGGTGCTTAACTGTATTATGTGACAAAATGTATATACCTAATTTTACTTAATTAAGAGAAGAAGTTCTCCTACAGTGTTTTGATATAATCTAAACTCTAAAAGCATCATTCTATTCAGTATTACTGATCTCATTGAGCTTGTAAGCAAACACCTACACAGAACAGAACAGAACGAATTTTTTTTTTTTTTGAGATGGAGTCTCACTCTGTCGTCCAGGCTGGAGTGCAGTGGCGCGATCGCAGCTCACTGCAACCTCCGCCTCCTGGGTTCAAGTGATTCTCCTCCCTCAGCCTCCTGAGTAGCTGGGACTACAAGTGCATGCCACCACGCCCAGAAAATTTGTTGTATTTTTAGTAGAGACAGGGTGTTACCATGTTAGCCAGGACGGTCTCGATCTCCTGACCTCGTGATCCACCCACCTTGGCCTCCCAAAGGAACAGAACTAATTTAATTTTAATCTAAATCCATTTTCTTGCCTACAAGAGTTTTTTCCCCCAAGATTTGCTTTAATCCTTTAGCCTAAAAGGATAACCCCCTATATTTACCTACCAAAGTTAACTTTTCAAAGTCTGTTCCTTTCTACTGTCTCTCGAGAATGCAAGCTCCTATGAGTACTACTGTCTTCCAGACAGTGTCCAGCACACAGAAGGTGTTCCATAAGTCTCAGTTGAAGAAAGTGAATATGATGCTCACAAGAACTCCATGGGAAGATGAGGATCTCATCACTAACCCCTTATTTGACAGATTGAGGTACTGAGGCAGAGGAGCCAGATCAGGAAATTAACCAGAGATGCCCACATGCCAGATATTAACTTTGATGGAATCATTATTTTTTTAAAAAAATCCATAAAAGATAGTCATGGGGGTTGGGTGCAGTGGCTCATGCCTGTAATCCCAGCACTTTGGGAGGCCAAGGCAGGCGGATTACTTGAGGTCAGGAGTTTGAGACCAGCCTGGCAAAAACGGTGAAACCCCGTCTCTGCTAAAAATACAAAAATTAGCTGGGCGCTGTGGTGCGCACTTGTAATCCCAGCTACTCAGGAGGTTGAGGCAGGAGAATCGCTTGAACCCAGGAGGCAGAGGTTGCAGTGAGCCGAGATCACACCATTGCACTCCAGCCTGGGGTACAGAGTGAGACAAAAACGGTCATGAGATAATTGCCCCTTCTATATCATTAGATATCATGAAACGATTATTGTTATTATTTATTCTTATTTTTGTAGAGATGTGGTCTTGCTATATTGCCCAAGCTAGTCTTGAACTCCGGACTCAAGTGATCCTCCCACCTTGGCCTCCTAAAGTGCTGGGATTACAGGTATGAGCCACTATGCTGGGCCTATTTTTTAAGACAATAATATTGCTGTGATTATTCAGGATAATGTCCTTATTCTTAGGAGACGCATGTTGAGACGGCAATATTTACAGGTGGCGTCATGATATGTGAAATGAACTTTCTATTGGTTCAGTAAGAAAAAAAGAGGTAAAGCAAATATTGAAATAATAAAATGCTAATATTAACTGAATCTATATGGAGAATAAATGGTATTCTTTGTACTACTCTTTCAAGCTTTTCATTAAAAATTGGGGAACACAGGCAGCGGAAGAAACCACAGCAGAAAATAGTATACATGACTATACGAAAACTTGAATCTTGTCTAATTTTGGTTAATTTGTGTGGTAGGACTGTACTGGACTATTCTTTTCATCTTTTTCTAAATTTTCCATGTGAGTACATATTTATAATAAAATCTATTAAAATTCAAATTACATAGCAACTATGAGATGAATCTCCAATACCTTTCTAGAAACACACTGTGGCAGATTTCTTTTCTGTTTTTTTTTTGGGGGGGGGTGTTGAGACAGAGTCTCACACAGGTCGCCCAGGCTGGAGTGCAGTGGCATGATCTCAGCTCACTGTAGTCTCGACCTCCTGGGCTCAGGTTATTCCCTCACATCAGCCTCCCGAGAAACTGGGATTACAGGTGCACACCACTATGCCTGGGTCATTTTTTGTATTTTCAGTAGAGACAGGTTTTGCCATGTTGTCCAGGCTGGTCCCGAACTCCTGGTACTACAGACATGAGGCACCATGCCCAGCCTTGTATTTTCCAAGTGTGGCTGCACCTGTGTGTTTAGCCCTGCATGCATCCGATGTGCTTTTCCTGTGATGAGTCTGACGTTTCTCCCACAGAGAGGTGGGATCTATGTTTCTTTTCTTCGAATCTAGGCGGGGACTTGTCTTGTGATTGTCCCAAGCATTTAAGTTTGGCAAAAAGTCACTAAATATGTTACTTTGAAGGCTAGGTCATAAAAACAAAGCAACCTCCATTTATTTTTTTCTCTCTCTTGGGATGCTTACCCTTAGAACTCAGCCATCACATAGCAGGGAGACCCAGGCCACCGAGAGAGGTCTAGTGAGGATATTCTGGCTGACATCCTCACCTAGACCCCAGCCATGAGCAAGCATCAGCTGTCACAGTTGTGAGTGAATGATCCCTCAGACGCCAGGGCCCAGCCTTTGAGTCTTCCAGCTGATGCCCCTGACAATGCAGGTCAGAAATCAGCTGTCCATTCTACGCCTGGTCTGAATTTGTAGCCATGGAAACAGTGAGAGATACTACATGACATAATGCATGATTATTGTAACTTAAGCCACCCCCTTTTGAGGTAATTTGTTATGCAGCCATGGTAACACGTTGGGACAGTGAAATCCTCTAAGGAGGAAGATATGTTTGCTATTGATTTACGAAATCGAGTGTCACTCATGGGGAAGAGGAAATGTGTTGTAAACTATCATTAATCTCCTCAGATGTCAGCAAATCAGACACTGTATCTTGGCCAGGTGCATTGGCTGTAATCCCAGCGCTTCGGGAGGCCAAGGTGGGATTGCTTGAGGCCGGGAGTTTGAGACAAGCCTGGGAAACATAGCAAGACCCTGTCTTCACAAAAAACTTAAAAAGTAGCCGGGCGTGTACATGTAGTCCCAGCTACTTGGGAGAGCAAGGCAGGAGGATTGCATGAGCCCAGGAGTTTGAAACTGCAGAGTTATGGTCTCATCACTGCACTGCACTGAAGCCTGGGTGACAGAGTGAGACCCTGTCTCGTATCTATATATATTCTCTCTTCTGAAAGAAGCATTTAAATGTTGAAAACATGTTATCTGCTTATTCTAGAGAAGCCCCTAATGGGCATATTATTAGCACCTAGACTATGGAGCTTGTAACTTTTTCTTACGACGTGCCACATTCTGCGCCAATGAGACAAGAAGTTAGCAGCTAGATGTTCTTAGTTCTCCCCTCTCCATGGCAGTTCTGAAGATAAGTGGTGAAAGTGGACGGTTTTCCTCAGAAGCAAAAACTCTCCAGTGTTTTTGATCCATTAGCTTCATAGCAATGTACGAGTTTTCATAACTATAGTTAGATATTTTGGTAGGTTGCTGTCTTCATGCAATAGTCAATTTCATTGAACCTCAATTCCTCTAAGTATGTTAGATTATACGTTTCACAGTGTATTCTTGGAAATAATCTCATTGAAAAACCCAGTTGAGAAGCTTCATGAAGAATTTACTTATAAATGCTTGCTTTTCCTGTCAGATTTCACATATTTTGCCATATAATTATCTAAGGAAACTTTCTCATATTGTAATACTTCCTCTTTTCTGTTCAAAGAAACCGTAAACATATCAGCAAAAAGGGAACCATAGTTTAATGTGGAACACTAATATGTTTACAGAGTGAACAACACGGTCACCCTAAGACTTCCCAGTAACCTAGATGCATTTTGCTGTACTCAAGCAGACTGATACGATTGCATTTTTGGGAAAAATGAGTATTATATACAGTGGGTTTTTTTGGAAGTGGCTTGCTAATTTCTCCAGTGCTGTTTGCCACATATGTAAAAGTAAAGACAAGTCGGTATTGTGCAGTAGTGTGGAATACTACCGTATGTTCTCTCTACACATGCCCCAGAGAACCGTTTGTCTCCATTCAGAGTGATGAGGTTATGCAACACTTATGTGGCCATGCAAGACGGGTTCTTTTCTTCATTTCCGTATACAAATTCAGATAATTTCTTAACAGTTCAGGACAGCTATCTACTCCTTCAAAGAATGGTACAGGCCAGGCATGTTGGCTTTCACCTGTAATCCCAGCACTTTGGGAGGCCTCCCTTGAGCCCAGGAGTTCGAGACCAGCCTGGGCAACATGGCAAAACCTGTCTCTACACAAATATAAAAATTAGCTGAGGATGGTGGTGCTTGCCTGTAGTCCCAGCTACTTGGGAGGCTGAGGTGGGAAGATCACCTGAGCCCAGGCTGGTTGAGATCATGCCACTGCACTCCAGCCTGGGTGACAGAGACCCTGTCTCAAACAAACAAAAAACAAAAGCAACACAAGGCAGGGTACAAAGAGCTGCAAAAGTAAAGAATCTATGAAGGTCTTTTGAGCTTGAAAATGTTTTAGTTCAATTACCATTTAAAAGATGTTTATTATGAAGGTGGGCCTCCTGACTTGATTCACTCATTGAAATTTACAGTAGGGTCAGTTGATGACCAAGAAACTTAGCTATTTCAAAATCATGGGGTATAAGTCTTAACATCCAATAATGCGTGCTTAACTCAAACGTCTTACCTTTAGCATCAGTGTTTAAAAAATTATATACACGTTACTCCTCCAATTAGGCGTAGCACTTCACTAGACGTTATACATGCGATAAAAGCCACCTCCAGCTGCACCAGCCTCTAATGAGCTGTTTATGTGACAATCTTATATGGCTACCTATTATTTCATGTGCACGTAGATACTCATTAAAGGCTTTAAAATGAATGAATGCAAACATTCCGCCTCCCACGGTGCATGTACTTTAATCCTCACCCCCCGTTATCGCTATTCCCTACCGCCTCCATTCCATAAACTGCAGGGCCATTGTTACATAAGCTGCTTGAGTTTAAGTTTTAACAGCTCTCTTCATACTTACAGGAAGGCTCTGCTCCTCCTCCCCCAGGACACTCAGGGAATCTTTCCAGGATGCTTCCCTTCCACTCTGCTGAGTGCACCTGCTCCCTCTTGCTACCTCTGCTTACAGTCTTTACTTCAGACCCTACTGTCACGCACCGGCCTGTTCCCTCAGATAAGCGAAACATGCTGTAGACTCTTTCTCGGGTGCTGCTCTTGGGCTCCACATCCTGCGGCCTGCCTCCTTCCCATCCTGGAAGGGACTTCAGATAGCGTGAACTTAGTAGGAACGGTGATCTGACTACTGTGATCACTGATTTCAGGGTTCACCAGGCTGGTTAGCAAAGGGTCCTCCTCATCACTCCCCTCATCGTTCAATGAAGGGAAAAGATCTCAAGGAGGCAGAGGCGCAGAGTGGCGCCTCAAGGGCACTGTGCTTTGTAGACGTATTAGTTGTCATGGCAGATGGTGGTGACGATCCCTGCTGCCTGCGTCTTTCTAAGCTTAGACAAATCTGAACTTCTCTTTAAGGAAATCCATGTGTAATTTCCTTCTGTGGTGGCTTCACAGGGCAGTCAAGGTGGGGCAAGAAGCCACAAAGCCCTGGCCGGCAAATTAAAGCAGTGTTTCTATTACAGGCTTGCTCTTTCCTGATGAAGGACAGACGACTGACTAATGGTGCTCAGGTCAGACTTCCTGTCACCAGCTGGGCTGGCACACGTGCTGAATGGTGACGAATGGCTTGGGCTTTGTGCCCCGTCACCACTGGCCCTCATGACCCAGCAACATGAATAGGGGTAGGAAGGCAGCACGGTTGCCTTACGCCTGAGTTCAGCGAACACCCGCCACCCAGGCAAGAAGGCTGGTTATCATCCTAGCCTCTGGCTCTGCCTCACACCTCACAACCAGTTTGTTTACCAAGTCATAAAGATTTTACAGCTTGAATACCTCTCAACTCCCCTTTCCTCTCGATGGCTCCGGCCACTGACTAAGTCCAGGTCCTCATCACTGATCATCAGAGCTGCTGAAACTACTCAAGTGAGAAGCAAATGGCTTTCTTGTGGCTAGCCCCTTCACCACTAAACCGATGCTTTCTGCAAGAGGGATCTTTCTAAATTACTAACATCAATGTTACCACCTCTATGACCCCCTTCTGCCAACTCACAACCTTTCCATGATTCCTCGTTGCCTTTAGGCTGAAGTTAAACACCTAAGCAGGCAGCCCGGCCCTGTGTCTTGGCCACCTTTCCCCCTGCCCTTCATTCCAGCTGTGTTCATCCAATGTCCATTTCCTGTTCATGTCACATTCTTTCTGCCTTTAGTGCTCTCCATGCTATTCCCTCACCGGAAATGGCTGTCCTTCCCTAACTGTCTCACCCCTGCCACTTCAGCATTCACTTATTCATGGTATGTTTACTAAAGGTTCCTGTGTGCCGGCCACTGTTCTAGGTTCTGGGCATCAGTGAATAAAACAGACAAAACCAGCCATGTACAGTGGCTCATGCCTGTAATCCTAGTATTTTGGGAGGCTGAGGGAGGAGGATTGCTTGAGGCTGGAAACTGGAGATCAGCCTAGGTAACAGTTTCACTCTGTTTTACAAAAAATAATAAAAATGAAAATAAAGGCTGGGCACAGTGGCTCATGCCTGTAATCCCAGCACTTTGGGAGGCTGAGGTGAGTGAATCATGAGGTCAGGAGTTCGAGACCAGACTGGCCAACATGATGAAACTCCATCTCTACTAAAAACACAGAAAATTAGCTGGGCATAGTGGCGTGCGCCTGTAATCCCAGCTACTCGGGAGGCTGAGACAGGAGAATCGCTTTAATGCAGGAAGCGAAGGTTGCAGTGAGCCGAGATAGCACTACTGCACTCCAGCTCAGGTGACAGAGTGAGACGCCATCTCAAAAAAAAAAAATAAATAAACAAACAAACAAATAAAACAGACAAACTTCCTGACTTGTAGAGCTCCTTTCTGGTGGTGGTGATGGTGGTGGGAGGGGGAGGAACAGCGAACCAAATAAACAAGTTGATTGTACACTAGATTAGAAGAGAAGTACCATGGAGACTAATTAAGCAGGGGAGAAAGCTGGGATGCCAGAGCAGGTGCGGAGGTTATTGCTATTTCACTGGAGTGGGTATAGCAGGAAAAACCAGCTGCTCTCTCTTCGACAGTCATGCTTGTCATAGAATACTTCCTCTCTGCCTGCTAAAATGTGTGTGGAGATTTCCCCACACTGACCCATTCTCCAACACCAGCTGAGTGATCTACAGTGTAACTTAATTCTGACACTATCTACCTGAGTTAGAGTCAGATCTACAATTTAACTTAATTCTGACACTATCTACCTGAGTTAGAGTCAGATACCACAGCTTAAGGACTTAGTCCCACAAGACTGCCCCTACTTCAGATGTCAGTCACAAGTCCCAGGCTGTGACCCATGTTCCTGACTGACAGGCTATAAATTGGAGTTCCCAATTTGCCCTCCTTGGATTTGATAATTTGCTAGGGTGGCTCACGGAACTCAGAAAACCCCTGTACTCATGTTTACCCATTTATTAGAAAATATATCGCAAAGGATACGGATGAACGTCCAGATGCGAGAGGTGCACTGGGCAAGGTATGAGGGGAAGGGGCGTGGAGCTTTCTCCACGTGTGCAGCAGCCTGGCAGCTCTCCAAACCCCACAGTTCAGGGACTTTTATGGAGGATTCATCACATAGGTGTGACCAATTATTAACTCAAGTTCCAGCCCCTCTCCCCTTCATGGAGGATGCGGAGTGGGGCTGTTGGTCGTTATGGTGACCCGCCCTATCCAGGAGCCCACCAAGATGTGCCTCATTAGAAAAAAAAGATGCTCCCAGTACCCAGGAAATTCCAAGTGATTAGGATCTCTGTGTCAGAAACCAAGATCGAAGACCAAATACCAGAACACAAGATTCTGCTAATGCCCCTATTGCTCAGGAAATTACAAGGTTTTAGGAACTCTGTGCCGAGGACTGGAGACAAATATTGCTATGGTTTGAATGTTTGTTCCTTCAGAAACTCATGTTGAAACTTAATCCCTGGCTGGGAGCAGTGGCTTATGCCTATAATCCCAGCACTTTGGGAGGCCAGGGCAGGTGGATCACGTGAGGTCAGGAGTTCAAGACCAGCCTGACCAACATGGTGAAACCTCGTCTCTACTAAAAATACAAAGTTATCTGGGCATGGTGGCACATACCTGTATTCCCAGCTACTCAGGAGGCTGAGGCATGAGAATCACTTGAACCCAGGAGGTAGAGGTTGCAGTGAGCTGAGATTGCACCACTGTACTCAAGCCCAGGCAATAGAGTG
The DNA here is from genome assembly GCA_036589455.1 of Ateles fusciceps. Lineage (NCBI taxonomy): Eukaryota > Metazoa > Chordata > Mammalia > Primates > Atelidae > Ateles > Ateles fusciceps. The sequence continues at coordinate 2,521,942 of JAZHEH010003256.1, forward strand.
AGTGAGACTCTGTCTCAAAAAAAATTTTTTTAAATAGAAAATAAATTAGAAAATAGAAACCTAATCTCCAATGTGGCTGTATTGCAAAATCGGGGAACTTTAAGAGGTGATTGGGTGCTGGGGCTCTCCCCTCATGAATGGATTAGTCCACTCTTGGATTAATAGGTTAATAGATTAATAATCTGTTATGAGAATCTGACTGATGACTCTGTAAGAAGAGCAAGGCAGACATGAGCTAGCATGCTTGGCCCCTTTGCCACGTGATTTCCTGTGCTGTTCAGGATTCTGCAGAGTCAACTGGGCGTGGTGGCTCATGCTTGTAATCCCAGCACTTTTGGGAGGCCAAGGCAGGTGGATTGCCTGAGGTCAGGAGTTTGAGACCAGCCTGGCCAACATGGCAAAACCCTGTCTCTACTAAAAATACAAAAATTAGCCGGGTGTGTAGTCCCAGCTACTTGGGAGGCTGAGGCAGGAGAATCACTTAAACCTGGGTGGAGGTTGCAATAAGCTGAGATCGCTCCACTGCACTCCAGCTTGGGTGACAGAGCGAGACACAGTCTCAAAAAAAAAAAAAAAAAAGAAGAAAAAGAAAAAGAAAAAAGGACTCTCCAGAGTCACCACAGCAAGAAGGCCCTCACCAGGAGCAGCTTCTCAACCTTGGACTTCTCTGCCTCCATAACTGTAAAAAATAAATTCCTTTTTCTTTATCTACCTTGTTTCAGGTATTCTGATATAAGCAAGAGAAAACAAACTAAGCCAGAAAATTAAAAATATATATATTGTATATCTCTCTCTTTTTATAAATCACATCACAGTAGCCAGGGAAGCCTCAAGGGGAGGGGTCATTTGAGCAAAGGCTTGAAGAAAGTGAAGGGGCGAGCAAGCCACGTGAGTATTTGGAGGGAAATATTAAGAGAAAAGAATAAGGGCAAAGACTGTGAGGCACAGGCATACTTCAAATGTGCGAGGAAGTGGGAAAATGGCCAGACGGCCTGAGGACACTGAACAACTGAGAGAATGAAAATCAAATGGGGCTGGCGCGGTGGCTCACGTCTCTAATCCCAGCACCCTGGGAGGCTGAGGCGCCGGATTACGAGGTCAAGAAATGAAGACCATTCTGGCCAACATGGTGAAACCCCGTCTCTACTAAAAATATAAAAAGTAGCCGGTCATGGTGGTACATGCCTGTAATCCCAGCTAGTCGGGAGGCTGAGGCAGGAGAATCACTTGAACCTAGGAGGCGGAGGTTGCAGTGAGCCCAGATCGTGTCACTGTGCTCCAGCCTGGCAACAGAGCAGTACTCCATCAAAATAAAAAAAAACGTCAAAGTGAGGGGCCAGATGCAGTGGCTCACATCTGTAATCCCAGCACTTTGGGAGACTGAGGCAGGCGGATCACTTCAGGTCAGGAGTTCAAGGACCAACCAGGCTAACATGGGGAAACACCATCTCTAATAAAAATACAAAAATTAGCTGCGTGTGGTGGCGGGTGCCTGTAGTCCCAGCTACTTGGGAGGTTGAGGGAGGAGAATTGCTTGAACCTGGGAGATGGAGGTTACAGTAGGCCAAGATCGTGCCATGGCACTTCAGCCTGGGTGACAGAGCAAGACTCCATCCTCACCCCAAAAAAATTCAAAGTGAGACTGGGGCACAGTGAGTCACACCTGTAATCCTAGCACTTTGGGAGACTGAGGCAGGAGGATTACTTGTGGCCAGGAGTTCAAGACCAGCCTGGGCCACATAGCAAGAACCTGTCTCTACAATTCTTTTTTCTGTTCAGCCGGGTATGGTGGCACACTCTTGCAGTCCTTACCCGAGAGACTAAGACGGGAGATCGCTTGACACTGGGAGTTCAAGGTTACAGTGAGCTACAATCACATCGCTGCACTCTAGCCTCGGCAAAGACCAAGACCCTGTCTTTAAGGGAAGAAAAAGTCAAAATGAGAAAATTAGGGGGGAGGCCCTGTGAGCCACTGCCAGGCTTTACTCTAAGTGAGATAGTGAGATGAGGAGTTATTGGAAGGTTTGAACAGAGGAGTTACATATTAAATGAATCATATTAAAAGCTACATTAGTGAGATGAGTTATTGGAAGGTTTGAACAGAGGAGTTGCATATTAAATGAATCATTTTAAAAGCTACATATTAAAAGGATTGTATATATTTAAAAAGCCACTGGGTTGAGAATAGATTATAGGGAGACAAGGGTGGATCAGGCAGACCTGTTAGGAGACTGCTGGAAAAACCCAAGCTAGAAATGCTGGTGGCCCCGACAAAGTGGCAGCAGTGGAGGTGGCAAGACCTAGTTGAATTCTGGATGGAGCTTAAAGGTCAGATGGGATCTCGTAATGGATTGGATGGGGGATAAAGAGAAAAAGAGATGACAAGGATGATGTCACGGTTTTGGGCCTGAGAAACCCTATGGATAAAGTTGCCATTAGCTGATATGGGGGAAGACTTGCAGGAACAGGTTTCAGGGGATGGTCAGGAGTTCTGGCTTGGCATTGTGTATTAACGTTCTTACATTGCTATAAAGAACAACCTGGCCGGGCGCAGTGGTTCACGCCTGTAATCCCAGCACTTTGGGAGGCCGAGGCGGGTGGATCACCTGAGGTCAGGAGTTCAAGACCAGCCTGGCCAACATGGTGAAACCCCGCCTCTACTAAAAATACAAAAATTAGTCAGTGTGGTGGTGCATGCCTGTAATCCCAGGTACTCGGGAGGCTGAGACAGGAGAACTGCTTGAACCCAGGAGGCAGAAGTTGCAGGGAGCTGAGATCATACCACTGCACTCCAGCCTGGGTGACAGAGTGAGACTCCATCTCAAAGAAAAAAAAAGAACCACCTGAGACTGGGTAATTATAAAGAAAAGAGGTTTAATCAGCTCACAGTTCTGTGGACTACACAGGCTTCTGCTTCTGGGAAGGCCTCAGGAAACCTACAGCCGCGGCAAAGGCAAGAGGGAAGCAAGCACATATTCACATGGCTGGCAGGAGAGAGAGCAAGGGCGGAGGTGCTGTATACTTCATTCATTTTTCTTGTCTCCGAGTACCATGCTATACACTTTAAACAACCAAATATCATGAGAACTCACTTGTTATCATGAGAACAGCAAGGGAGAAGTCTGCCCCCGTGATCCAATTACCTTCCCACCAGGCCCCTCCTCCAACATTGAGGATTACACTCCTGGCCCATCCCAAATATCATGTCCTTACATTTCAAAACACAATTATGCCTTCCTAACAGTCTCCCAAAGTCTTAACTCATTTCTGCATTAACTCAGAAAGGACCCTTCTGCCTATGAGCCTGTAAAATCAAAAGCAAGTTAGTTACTTCTAGGATCCAATAAGGGTACAGGCATTGGGTAAATGCTCCTGCTCCAAAAGGTAGAAATTGGCCAAAACAAAGGGGTTACAGGCCCCCCATGCAAGCCTGAAACCCAGCAGGGCACTCATTCAATCTTAACGCTCCAAAATACTCTCCTTTGATTCTATGTCTCACATGCAGGCCACACTGATGCAAGGGGTATGTTCTCAAGGTCTGAGACAGCTCTGCTTCTGTGTCTGCAGCTTTTCCAGGCACACAGTGCAAGCTGTTGATGGATCCACGATTCTGGGGTCTGGAGGACAGGGGTCCTCTTCTCACAGCTCCACCTGGCAGTGCCGCAGTGGGGACTCTACGTGGGAGCTCCAACCCCGTATTTTCCCTCCACAGTGGCCTAGTGGAGGTTCTCCACAAGGACTCCACCCCTGCAGCACACTTCTGCCTGTACATCCAATTTTTCCATACATCCTCTGATATCTAGGCAGAGTCTCCCAAGGCTCAGCTCTTGCCCTCTGAGCACCTGCAAGCTTAAGACCCTCTGGAAGGCCCCAAGGCTTGTAGCTTGCACCCTCTGGAGCAGTGGCCTAAAACATATCTGGAGCCCTTTAGCCATGGCTGGAGCTGGAGCAGTGGCCTGAACATACCTGGAGCCCTTTTAGCCATGGCTGGAGCTGGAGCAGCTGGGACACAGGGAGCAGAGCCCTGAGCCTGACCCACAATACTATTTTTCCCCTCCTAGGCCTCCAGGCCTGTTACGAGAGGGGCTGCCACGAAGGTCTCTGAAATGCCTTGGAGCATTTTTCCCATTGTCTTGGCTACTAACGTATGGTTCCTCTTGACTTATATAAATTTTTGCAGGTAGACGGAATTCCTCCCAGAAAATGGGTTTTTCTTTTCTAACACATGGCCAGGCTGCAAATTTTTCAAACTTTAATACTTCGCTTCTCTTTTAAATGTAAGTTCCAGTTACAGATAATCTCTTTGCTCACAAACATGAGTGTGCACTGTTAGAAGCATCCAGGCCACATCTTGAATGCATTGCTACTTAGAAATACCTTCTGCCAGATACCCTAAATCATCTCTCTCAAGTTCAAAGTTCAACAGATCCCTACAGCAGGCGCACAATGCCGCCAGTCTCTTTGCTAAAGCAAAGCAAGAGTGACGTTTCCTCCAGTTTCCAGTAAGGTCCTTATCTCCATCTGAGACCTCCTCAGCCGAGACTTCACTGTCCATATCACTATCAGCATCTTGGTTACAACCATTCAACAAGTCTCTAGGAAGACCCAAACTTTTCCTTATCTTCCTGTCTTCTTGTGAGCCTTCCAAACTGCTCCCGCTTCTTCCTGTTATGCAGTTCCAAAGTCACTTCCACATTTTCAGGTGTCTTATAGCAATGCCCCACCTCTCTGGTACTAATTTTCTGTACTAGTTCATTCTCACGTTGCTATAGAACTACCTGAGACTGGGGTGATTTGTAAAGAAAAGAGATTTAATTAGCTCACAGTTCTGTGGGCTGTACAGGCTTCTGCTTCCAGGGAGGCCTCAGGAAACTTACAATCAGGTAGAAAGCAAAGGGAAGCAAGCACATGTTCACATGGCTGGTGGGAGAGAGAGCAAAGGGGGAGTGCTACACACTAACAACCAGATCTCGTGAGAACTTACCATCACTGAGAGGGGACACCCCTCCCCATCTTCCTCCTCGCAGGCCTCCACCTCCTCCCTCCAGGTGAGGAGGAGGGTAAAGAGAGATAAAATACCAAAGAACTGGAATCCCTGGTCAAGCAACTTGCTGGCACCACTGACCAGGCCATAATGAGGCCCAAGGACTGGGAAGATGACTCCCTTTTCAGTTCTCAGCATCTCTGCTATGTATAAACCTTGAAGTGTTGCAAAGAATGTTATCCCTACCAGCTGGAGCCCGGCTGTGGGTCACGTCCTCCACGTTTACATGACCCAAGACCCCTCCTGGAAACACCTCTGCCAACTAATGATTTAGGGCCTTTGCCTTGTCTCTGTAAACCTCCTCCCCTGCCTATTCCCATGTGTGCTGCATATGAATTAGCAGATTAATAAAAGCCAAAAACTGTGAGGTCGGCTGCCCAGCCAATGGGTAATAACACAGCTTCACCTCTGCTCCCCCTTGAGAGTTGTAAGCCCTTAAAAAGGGAAAAAGGCTGCTTCTCATGGAGCTCAGCTCCCGGCCGAGTAAAAAGCCACTTCCTTTCTCAGTCTGGTGTTCAAGAGGTTTGTTCCCTGCCAATCCTGCTACATCCCGAGAACAGCAAGGGAGAAGTCCACCCCCCTGAGTCAATCACCTCCCGCTAGCCCCCTCCTCCAGCACTGGGGATTACAATTCAACACGAAATTTGGGTGGGGACACAAAGCCAGACCGTACGGCCTTGTAAAGTTAGAGATACTTAACGACTCAACCTGAATGTCTTTCTCCTAAAAGCCTTTGCAATTCTCCACCGTCACTTAGATTATGCACTCTGGTTCTCTCGTAACATGATTTCTATTGCTGTCATAGCACTTAGTACAGAGAGCAACTCATTTAACGCGAGGGTTTTTGTGTTACAGCATGCATTAACTCAAAGTAAACTAGTGTTAAGAACAGACCAGTAACTTCCGACAGTGAAGGAGTGATTGAGACAGACGTTCCCCTGCTGGCACACACAACTAGAAAACTGACAAAACGTGTGAAACAGCTGTGTTCAGATACTGGGACTGCAGGTAGTGTAAAGTGTGAGCTCGGAGAGGAGGAAAACAAGGAAGACGAGCCCTGCAATCACCCCAGCTCTTTGCCTGAAGGCGATTTTTGAGTTGTTGGGTAGGGGGCAGGAATCCAAACGGAGCCCAAGAGATCTTGCTGAGTTGAGGAAAGCTTGGCGGTGGGGGATGGCTAAGGCAACTTGCAATCTGTGAGGCAGAGCATTACAGAGGAAGAAAGTATGTAAAGAGAGCTCCAGAAATCTGCATACTGAGTCCTCCTGAGACTTGGCATGAATACTAACCTGGCATGTACAGGGTGAAACTCCCCCAAGCCCGGCAAGGAGCAATTAACTGATGGGAATCTATAAGCTAAACAATTCCCAAAGCAGACACAGGGCTGATAAATGTGAGTTCCTACTGTGCAGAGTGGAGAGCCCTTGTTGAAGACTTGCAGTGAGGAGCAAAGACCTCAGAAGAGTTGTGCCTTAGTAGAAAGGCTAAAAACAAAGTTTTAAAGAGACTCAAAAGGATCAACTTGTTCTGCAGGTAACTTAAGTGCCTAACAAAACAAACTTTTATGCTCTTTAAAGGAAGATAGTACCAGCCTGGGCAACATAATCAGAAATGACCTCTAAAAAAAAATAAAAAATTAGCCGGGTATGGTGGCACGTGCCCATAGTTTCAGCTACTCGGGAGGCTGAAGCAGGAGGATCAGCCCTGGACGTGGAGGCTGCAGTGAGCTCTGATTGTGCCACTGTACTCCAGCCTGGGCAACAGAGCAAAACCCTATCTCAAAAACAGAAAAGAAAGGACAGTGAAAGCCAATCACTCAACAAACGTAACACTTACAAGACGAAGTTATTTGAAATAGCACCCAAAACCATGAAATATTTAGGAATATAGCCAATGTGTATCGGAACTGTCTCACACAGAAATTTATTGTCATCTCCTCTAAACTCATTAGTGACATTACATTGATAGCCTGAAATTTATCATAGTGTGTCTACACCGCAGAAATTAACAAATAGCACAAATTAGGGCTTTCTAAACACCCACCACCCTCACCCCAAAGAGCAGGTTCAGCAGTACACCATTGAATAAATGAAACAAAATTTGAGCTGACCTCTACAATAGAACATTGCTGAGAGAAGTTAAAGAAGATCTAAATAATCAGTGAGATATAATTTGTTTATGGACTGGAAGATTCAATATTGTTAAAAATGTCAATTCCCTCCCAAATTACTTCACAGATTCAGTGGAATCCTAATTAAAATCCCAACAGACAGGGTCAGGGACAGTGGCTCACACCTGTAATCCCAGCATGTTGGGAGGCTGAGGAGGGTGGATTACTTGAGGTCAGGATTTCGAGACCAGCTTGGCCAACATGGTGAAACCCTATCTCTACTAAAAACAAAGCAAAAAACCCCAAAATTAGCCGAGTGTGATGGTGGCAACCTGTAATCCCAGCTACTTGGGAGCCTGAGGCAGGAGAATCACTTGAACTGGGAGGTGGAGGTTACAGTGAGCTGAGATTGTGCCACTGCACTTCAATCTGGGTGACAGAGTGAGACTCCGTCTCAAAAAAAAAAAAAAAAAAATCCCAAAAGATAGGCTGATACTAAAATTTATGTGGAAATGTAAAGTTTTAGAATAATCAGAAGTTGAAAAAGAAATGTTAGAGGACTTAAACTATAAGATTTTATTATTTACTATAAATCTAGATGAAGTCATAAAAGATATACAGATCTGTATAAGATACAGAGATCAACGGAACAGAGTGGAGTCTAGAGATTCACCTGCATATACACAGCTAATTGATTTTGTTTAGCAGCCAGAGTGACAGCCTCAAAAGATAAATCTAATCATATGAAGCTCCTACTTAAAACTAACCAGTGGCCAGGTACAGTGGCTCATGCCTGTAATCCCAACATTATGGGAGGTCAGTGTGGGAGGATCATTTGAGGCCAGGACTTCAAGGCCAGCCTGGGCAACATAGAGAGACCCCTCTCCCCATCTCTACAAAAATTAAAAAATTATCTGGGCATGGCGGCACATGTCTCTAGTCCCAGCTACTTGGGAGGCTGAGCTGGGAGGATCACTTGAGCTCAGGAATTTGAGGCTGTGGTGAACTAGGGTTGTGCCACTCCACTCCAACTTAGGCAACAGAGTGAGACTCTGTCTCTAAAAATACATTTTAAAAAATACAGTAAGGGCGGGGCATGGTGGCTCAAACCTGTAATCCCAACACTTTGGGGGGCTGAGGCAGGCAGATCACATGAGCCCAGAATTTTGAGACCAGGCTGGGCAACATGGCAGAACCCCATCTCCACAAAAAAATACAAAACAATTAGCCAGGTGTGGTGGTGCACACCTGCAGTCCCAGCTACTCAGGAGGCTGAGGTGGGAGGATGGCTTGAGCCCAGGAGGTTGAGCTGCAGTGAGCCCCTGATCACACCACTGCACTCCAGCCTGAGCTGCAGTGAGCCCCTGATCACACCACTGCACTCCAGCCTGAGCTGCAGTGAGCCCCTGATCACACCACTGCACTCCAGCCTGAGCGGCAGTGAGCCCCTGATCACACCACTGCACTCCAGCCTGAGCGACAGTGAGCCCCTGATCACACCACTGCACTCCAGCCTGAGCGACAGTGAGCCCCTGATCACACCACTGCACTCCAGCCTGAGCGACAGTGAGCCCCTGATCACACCACTGCACTCCAGCCTGAGCGACAGGGAGCCCCTGATCACACCACTGCACTCCAGCCTGAGTGGCAGTGAGCCCCTGATCACACCACTGCACTCCAGCCTGAGCTGCAGTGAGCCCCTGATCACACCACTGCACTCCAGCCTGAGCTGCAGTGAGCCCCTGATCACACCACTGCACTCCAGCCTGAGCTGCAGTGAGCCCCTGATCACACCACTGCACTCCAGCCTGAGCGGCAGTGAGCCCCTGATCACACCACTGCACTCCAGCCTGAGCTGCAGTGAGCCCTGATCACACCACTGCACTCCAGCCTGAGTGACAGTGAGACCCTGTCTCAAAAAAATAAAAATAAAACAAAATAACTGGAAGTATTTCTCTCTTTCTGCTAAACCATGATCAGTGTAAAGGCCTTCATGATCTGGCTCCAGGTAATTTCCAATCTTATCTATACAGCTCCCCTCCTCGCCACTGTTCTTCAGCTGCCCCACTCTAATTTTTACTAGAAAACCCTTTCCTGTCTGCTGGGCGTTAAATCTGTTTTCTCCTCTGCCTGGACGCTCTCCTCCTGGAGTGTAATGAGGCCTGGTCCTGCTCACCTATGACCTCATCTTCCTCATTACGCAGAGACAGCCCGCCTAATGACTCTTTTCTTTTTTTTGAAATAGGGTCTCACTCCATCTCCCAGGCTGGAATGCAGTGGCATGATCATGGCTCTCTGTAGGCTTGACCTTCTGAGCTCAAGCGGTCCTCCCACTTCAGCCTCCCAAGTTGCTGGGACCAACCCACCCAGCTATTTTTTTTCTTTGTAGAGACGAGGCTTTGCCATGTTATCCAGGCTGGTCCCGAACTCCTGGGATCAAGTGACGCACCTGCCTCGGCCTCCCAAAATGCGGGGATGACAAGAGTGAGCCGCTGTGCCTGGCCCCTAACGGCTCTTTCTACAGCACTCCTGCTCACCTTCCCACCTCCGCATCTCTTTCTTCATAGCACTTAAAAAGATAGGTAATCATCTTCTTTGTAATTGTCTGTCTGTTTCCTTGTTGACTTTCTGTCTTCCCACTAGACTGTAACTTCCATGCTTTCAAGCTCCTTATTTGCACTTAGTATATTTTCTGGTACATAGCTGACGCTCAATAAATTTTTCTTTTTTTTTAGAAACAGGGTCTTGTTATGTCACCCAGGCTGGAGTGCAGTGGCTACTCAATTGGCCTGCTCACAACTTACTGCAGCCTCAAACTCCTGGGCTCAAGCAGTCCTCCTGCCTCAGGCCCCCAAGTAGCTGGGACTACAGGCATACCACCACATCCGGCTAACTAAAAAAATATATTTTTTAGAGATGGGGTGTTGCTATGTTTCCCAGGCTGTTCTTGAACTCCTGGACTCAAGGGATTCTCCAGCCTCAGCTTCCCAAAGTGCAGGGATTGCAGGTGTGAGCCCCTCCACCCAGCTTCAATACACTCTTGTTGAATAAATGAATGAATGGCATCCAGGTGGGAAGAGAGAGACCTGCGTGAGGAAACTGGCTCAACACTTACGCCGTGCGCTGGACCAGGGGCTGCATGACGTGGCACCACAGAGATGCCACCAATCAGACACTCCACCATCAGGCTCTGTCCCTTATGATTGACAGAAGCTCCAAGAGTTGTGGGGGAGCTGCAATACCCTGGGTCCTTGGCTGTTTCGTCTACTCTCGGTTTGTGCTGTCTGCCTCCTAATCTTTCTCAGATGACTTGGACATTTACAGTTTCCCCAGCCACCCACAGATGTTAATTTTCAGAAAAAGATCTGAGCAAACACCAGGTAACGGTGACAACCTGTAGCATTAACAGTCCTGAAGGTGGTTGCTTTTTACCTGGCAAAAATCCTTAACTAAGCCCAGAATGCTGTAGAGCTGGGGTTCTAAGTTTTTGTAACTTTTTTTTTTTCCTGAGACGGAGTCTCACTCTGCCATCCAGGCTGGATTGCCGTCGCGCGATCTTAGCTCACAGCAACCTCCACCTCCCAGGTTCAAGCGATTCTCCAGCCTCAGCCTCCCAAGTAGCTGGGATTATAGGTGTGTGCCCCACACCCAGCTAATTTTTGTATTTTTAGTAGAGATGGGGTTTGCCGTGTGACCAGGCTGGTCTAGAACTCCTGACCTCAGGTGATCCACCCACCTCAGCCTCCCAGAGTGCTGGAATTATAGCACTCTGGGAGGCTAAGATGGGTGGATCAACTGAGGTGGGTGGATTATTGTGCCTGGCCAAGTTTTTGTAACTTTTGAATATTTTATGGTAACTGCATTTATTATTATTTTTAAATGACTATACAATGGGTAAAGGCCAGTTTTGGTGGAAAAACAATTACAATAAGGCTGGAAATTATTACACAAGCTTTTTCCTCAAATGATTATTGGCTGTGAGCAGATTTATTATATATTTAGTTCTGAAAGAAAAAAACATAATGAAATAACTTGTACAAAATGCTGGAGATACATCGCCAAAGATTTTTGCCTAAAAGTTATGGAGGAAATAAAGATTACATGTAAATTATAAACTGAGAATTAAAATAAAATGAACGCATTGACACACATGCGAAGTCTTTGGAACTACTGACAAGAATACAGCTTATCACAGATCCTTTCCTCGAGAGAAGATACTGGGGTTCAATTTTCTTTTGACAACATATTTTTAAAAAGTTCATAGTGCAAGACCATCAATGTCACCATCACTATCTCCTTCTGAACCCCCAAATCTTCACCCCACCACACTTAGTCACTTGCAAAAATCACTCAACATTAAAACCAAGCTCTTACATATCGTTTCAGGTAAGAGAGACAATTAGAAATGGAGGAAGAAAAAAAATCACTTTAGAGTAATAAGGAATTAGCTGGGCACAGTGGCTCATGCCTGTAATCCGAGCACTTTGGGAGGCTGAGGCAGGTGGATCATGAGGTCAGGAGTTTGAGGCCAGCCTAGCCAACATGCTGAAACCCCATCTCTACTAAAAATACAAAAATTAGCTGGGCATGGTGGCAGGTGCCTATAATCCCAGCTACTCAGGAGGTTGAGGCAGGAGAATCACCTGAACCTGGGAGGCGGAGGTTGCAGTGAGCCGACATGGCACCATTGCATGCCAGCCTGGGCAACAAGAGTGAAACTCCATCTAAAAAAAAAACAAAAATTAGCTGGGTGTGGTGCACACCTGTAATACCAGCTACTCAGGAAGCTGAGGCAGGAGAATTGCTTGAACCTGGGAGGTGGAGGTTGCAGTGAGCCGAGATTGCACCTGTGCACTCCAGCCTGGGCAACAGAGTAAGACTCCATCTCAAAAAAACAAAAAACAAAAAATAATAATAAGGAGTTGACACGTGCCTGTGGTCCCAGCTACTCAGGAGGCTGAGGCGGGAAGATCGCTTGGGCCAGGGAGGTGGCAGCTGCAGTGAGCTATGATTGTGCCTGTGAATAGCCACTGCACTCCAGCCTGGGTGACATGGCAGACCCTGTCTGATAAGAAAAGAGTAAGAAGGAGCTCTGTAGGTGAATTAGATACAGACTTGTATTTGAGACCTTACCTTCAGCTGCCCTGGGGTAGGAGGTGCTGCAGACCCCTACGAATTTGCTGCCGGTAACTCGGATACCCACCACCGGTAACAACCCCAGCTGCTTTTACTAGTTTCACTGACCCTGGAAGCTGACCGGTAATGGTGCTTAACAGGCTGCCTAGAAGAGTCTCTGGGGTGCCCTCTGGGGGTCAAGAGCAGGTATAACCTTTTAGAAGACAGGAACTTTATAAAGGTTACTGAATGAATGAATTCAACCAGACTGAGTCTCGGTATGACACTCTAGTAGGTGTCTGATCTTCCCCCATTGTTTAGACAGCATCATACGCTCTGGAACCTGGAGAAAGTACCTGGGGGCTTCCAGATTTCAGAGATCATCAATCCAGTGGCCTTCTGATTTGAATGGTCTCCCTCCACTACCTTTCCCCACTCTCTGCTCCATTCAGCTCACTGGGCTATCAGCTTCCCGTCCCTCTAGCAGCGTTAGCCCTTTCCCCCTAAGGTCCAAGGATGGAACAGATGTTGGACCTCCAGTGATACAGTCCAGGAAGGCTCAAGAGGAGAGGCCACTGTGGTTAAAGCATCCCGTGAAAGTGGCTGCAGAACCCTGGTTCTGTTCTACTTCTGTAGAAGGTCCCTTCCGTTCCTAGTTGATTGAGTGTTTTCATCCTGAAGGGGTGTTGAAACTTGTCAAATGCTTTTTAAAAAGTATTTTCCGGACTGGGCGCAGTGGCTCACACCTGTAATCCCAGCGCTTTGGGAAGCCAAGACAGGTGGATCGCTTGAGCCCAGCCTGAACAACATGGTGAAACCCTGCCTCTGTAAAAAATACAAATAATTAGCTGGGCGTGGTGGAGGGCACCTGCAGTTCCAGCCACTTGGAAGCTGAGGTGGCATGATGGCAGAAAGCTGTGATCACAGCACTGCACCCCAGCCTGGGCGACAGAGTGAGACCCTGTCACAAACAAAACCAAACAAAATGTGCTCTGGATATTAAAACCTTGCCAGATATATTATTTGCAAGTATTTTCTATCAGTGTGTGGGTGGCCTTTTCACTCTATTAAAGGTGCCCCGAGGGACAAAAGTTTAAATTTTTAATGAAATCAGATTTGTCCTTTTTTGGCTGGTGTTGACTGAGTTTGTGGTGGCATATGCAGGAAATCATCGCAAAGTCCAAAGTTATGGAAATTTGCCCGATACTTTCTTCTAAGGGTTGTTCAGTTTTAGCACTTTCTTTCAGGCCTTTGATCCATTTTGATTTCCTTTTTGTGTGTGGTGTACGGTCACTGTCTCACTTCATTCTTCTGCGTGTGAATAGCCAGGGTTCCCAGCCCTGTTTTCTTCCTGATACTTCCTTTCCCACCAATCCTGGCACAGTCTCGAAGATGATTTGATCGGCTACGTGAGGGCGTCCACCTGGGCTCTCTGTTCTACACATGGGTGTGTGTCTGTGTGCCAGTATCACACTGCTCTGATCACTGAAACTTTCAGTAAGGTTTGATCAAGAACAGTGACACTTCCAACTTTGTTCTGCTTTTTCTTTCTTTCTTTTTTCTGCAGAGACAAGTGAACATTTATTTTTGTACCTTTCCTCCTATGTGTATTTCAAGTCTTTTTCACAACAAGGCCTCAGGAATCTCCAGATTCAGTTGTGTCCCTGGGCTTGGTCGACTGCTGCAGGAGTCAGGGAGCCTTGTACAGATGCTGGAGTCACTCATTTATCAACAGTAAACCCCAGGGTAGGAGATGCAATGAAGCAGGCAGCCAGTGTAGAGAACGCCGGAATTTTCCCTTGGAGCTGGACTGCGATGAGAGGCGCTTGCCGTGAACATAAACTACTATTTTTTCTTTTGAGGTGGAGTTTCGCTCTTATTGCCCAGGCTGGAGTGCATTGGCATGATCTCGGTTCACCGCAACCTCCGCCTCCTGGGTTCAAGCGATTCTCCTGCTTCAGCCTTCCAAGTAGCTGGGATCATAGGCATGCGCCACTATGCCTGGCTAATTTTTGTATTTTTAGTAGAGACAGGATTTTGCCATGTTGGTCAGGCTGGTCTTGAACTCCTGATCCTCAGGTGATCGGCCTCTGAAAGTGCTGGGATTATAGGCATGAGCCACCACACCGGCCACCTACTGTCTTTTCTTTGACCCTTCCTTTCCAGTTTTTGAAGATAACACAGGAAATAATCTCTGAAGATACTTGACAAAAATTCCCTAAAACACAAAAACACGTGTTTCCACTTCATTGATAAAAATGTCCTGCAGTTTGGCACCTGGGCCTAGTTCAGCTGGCGGATGAGCTGATTGATGCGTTCACCCCGAGAGCCAGGTGTGCCCATCTCCCTGAGGAAGCCCACTCTATTTTTGGTAGCATGACGGGCCACTGAGAGGTGGAAAGGGCACAAGACCCATGAGATCTCCCAGAAATGCTTCTCTGGGAAGGCAATTTCATGAATGAGGTCTTCCAAGCAAATGACACCAAACTCCCCCAGGTACTCCTCGATCGCTGTGTTGCCTGTTAGAGGGATGGTCTTATTCTTGACCTCGGCTTGTCCACGTTTAAGAATGAGTTCCCAGACAGACTTCAGATTTGGAAATCCCCCAGGTCACATAAAGTTCCACTATACGCACCATTTTTAGGTGCTGGGGGGTGACCAGAGCAGAAGGATATGAACAGACCCGTCTCAAAAGAAGACATACGTGCAGCCAACAAACGTGAAAAAATGCTCAATATCGCTATTCATCAGAAATGCAGATCAAAATCGCAATGAGACACCACCTCACCAGTCAGAATGGCTATTATTAAAAGTCAAAAATTAACAGATGTTAGCAAATTTGCAGAGAAAAAGGCAACCTTTATATGCTGTCTGGGAGTGTATTCGTTCAACTACTGCGGAAAGCAGCTTGGAGGTTTCTGAAAGAACTAAAAGTAGAACTACCGTTTGACCCAGCAATGCCATTACTGGGTATATACACAAGGAAAAGAACTCATTCTACCAAAAAGACACATGTACACGTATGTTTATTGCAGCACAAGTCACAATAGCAAAGAAATGGAATCAACCTAGATGCCTGTTACTGGGGGACTGGATAAAGAAAATGTGGTACATACTCACCATGAAATACTACACAGCCGTAAAAAAGCAAAATTATGTCCTTTGCAAAAACACAGATGCAGCTGGAAACCATTATCCTAAGTGAATTAACACAGGAACAGAAAACCAAATGCTACGTGTCCTCACTTATAAGTGGGGGCTAGACACTGGGCCCGCGAGGACATGATGAGGAGAGACACTGGGCACTACTGGAGCGGAGAGAAGGGGAGAGGGGAAAGGGCTGAACAACGAACTTACCGGGTACGATGTTCACTCCCTGCGTGATGGGATCCCTAAGATCGCAAACCTCAGCCTCACACAGTAAATCTGTGTGACAAACCTGCACGTGTACCCCCTGAATCTAAAATAAAAGTTGGAAAGAAGCAGAGAACTGGGGAGAGGCTGGCGCACTGCCACACATTTCTGCAGACGGCGCCAAAGGCCAGACAATCCCAATTTTTAACGAAGTTGCGATTTGCGGGTTTTCTTGTTTGTTTATCTATAATCCCATCCACAAGAGGGGGGATGTGTAACTTTTTTTTTCTTTGTTTTCTCTCTCTCTCCTCTCTCTCATGCTCTGTTTTTTTTTTTCCTGCTTTTCCTTTTTTAAGTGTTTTTCTTTCTTTTTTGTAACTTGATATAAAACTTACGTAATATGAAATTGACCTTTTTGTTGTTGTTGTTTTTGAGACGGAGTCTCGCTCTGTCACCCAGGCTGGAGGGCAGTGGCACAATCTCCGCTCACTGCAACCTCTGCCTCCCGGGTTCAAGCGATTCTCCTGCCTCGGCCTCCTGAGTAGCTGGGATGACAGGTGCGTACAACCACACCCAGCTCATTTTTGTATTTTTAGTAGAGACACGGTTGCACCATGTTGGTGAGGCTGGTCTCGAACTCCTGACCTCATGATCCACCCACCTTGGCCTCCCAAAGTGCTGGGATTGCAGGTGTGAGCCACCGCACTGGGCCAAAATTGACCATTTTAAAGTATACCACTTGGTGGCATTAAGTACGTTCCCAGTGTTTTGCAAACACCATCTCTATCTAGTTCCAAAATATTTTCCTCACTCTAAATAAAACCCCAAAAATATTAAACAGTTGTTCAAACTCATGTCCATTTCCACCTCCCCCATCTCCTCAGCTCCCAACAACTACAGTTTTATTCCTGTCCCTGCATTTACCTGTCTGGTCATTTCACATGAATGGGATTACGCAGTGTGTAACCTCCTGTCTTCTCCTTGCCTTTGAACTTTAAACATTGCCCCTGAGTTGGGTTGGGCTGCATGTGTCTGCAGGAGCCCTGGCTGCTCACCTGAGAGGCTCTGGGCCACACGTGGGCTCGTGCACAGAAGGACCACCCTGTGAGGTGACCCACCCACGGGCTGAAAACCCACACCTCCAGGACAGCTTTCTCCTCCATAGCTTCTCCCAGTGCTTGTGACACTCTTTGTCCGACAGCAGTCATCACAAGCTGCTCGCAACACCGTGTGCTCTGGGCATCCTAGCAGCTCTCTCTAGGTTGTTCAAACCCGAGTCCTCCTTCCCAGTCATCAGGACGAGCGTACCTTGGCACAGCGCAGTGGCTCACGCCAGTAATCACAGCACTTTGATAAGCTGAGGTGGGAGGATCGCTTGAGCCCAGGAGTTCAGGACAAGCCTGGGCAACATAGCCAGACTTTATCTCTACCAAAAATAACAAAAATTGAGCCAGGCGTGATGGTGCACCTGTGGTCCCAGCTGCTTGGGAGGCTGAGATGGGATGATTCCAGGAGATCAGGGATGCAGTGAGCCGAGATCACACCACTGAACTCCAGCCTGGGCGACAGAGGAGATGCTGACTTTAACTAGATATATATATATATTTTCTTGTTTGAGATGGAGTCTTGTTCTGTCACCAGACTGGAGTGCAACAGCACAATAGCTCACTGCAACTTCTACCTCCCTGGTTCAAGTGATTCCCCTGCCTCAGCTTCCTGAGTAGCTGGGATTACAGGCTCAAGCCAGCATGCCCGGCTAATTTTTTTTTTTGTATTTTTATTAGAGACGGGGTTTCACCATGTTGGCCAGACTGGTCTCGAACTCCTGACCTCAGGCAATCCATCCACCTTAGCCTCTCAAAGTGTTGGGATTACAGGCGTGAGCCACCATGCCCGGCCAATTAATTTTTTTAAAAGGACAAGTGATTCGAGTTTTAGGTCATAGTCTGGTAAAAGCAGATCACAGGACGACATAATTCTTACATGTTGACATATAAAAGGGGGAACAGCTGGCTGACCTAAGGGACACTCCCCCGAGGAGGGACATAGGGAGGACCTTGCAGGTGGATTTCCTTTGGCGCCCGCGGGCACGGGAGTGCTCAGCACCCTCTGCGGAGCTCGGATAAAGCCCTTCCCTCCAGGAAAGCGAGGCAGCTCCTCCCTGGGCTCGTTTTTCACCAAAACCCCCAGAAAAAGGCCCAGACTTTGAGTCATCAAACAAGAAGGCTAGGAGGGAAGGGGCCTGGCCGCTGGGTGCTGGAAATGAGATTGAAGCCAGGAGGGAAGGGGCCTGGCCGCTGGGTACTGGAAATGAGCTTGAGGCCAGGAGGGAAGGGGCTGGGCCACAGGGTGCTGGAAATGAGCTTGAAGGTTCTAAGCCGGGCCAGGGAGGTTGTCGGCAAGAACACACACCCAGGACCCCGCAGCCATGGCGGGCAGCGAAGGGCTGGGGAAGGGGGAGCCCTGAATGTCCCCCAGGACAATACAGGAATGAGGGCATTGCAGCGTGATCGTAAACACCTTTTCCGAAGGACCCGGGCCAGCTCAGCTGGGTCTGCACCCGGCCAGATAACTGCGGGCTTTGTCTACGTTTGCAGCTCCTGTGGTTGGCCTGGGTCCCGGCCTGAGCCGCCTCCTCCCTGAGGGCGGCCGTATCTCCTGCTGCCCAGCCCGGGGCTGTTCCACATTGGGGACCACACTCTTGGGGGTCACGCCCATCTGGAGTTGGCAGGAAACTAAATTCGTTCCCCTAAAGTCGCCAGGACTTCCCAGGAAGCTGCAGCCACCCTCAGTGCCAGGTGAGCATTTTCTTTCTTTTTTGAGATGGAGTCTCGCTCTGTTGCCCAGACTGGAGTGCAGTGGCAAGATCTTGGCTAACTGTAACTCCGCCTCCCGGGTTCAAGTGATTCTCCTGCCTCAGCCTCCTGAGTAGCTGGGATTACGGGTATGTGCCACCATGCCCGGCTAATCTTTGTATTTTTAGTAGAGACGGGGTTTCACCATGTTGGTCAGGCTAGCCTCGAACTCCTGACCTCATGATCTGCCCGC
This sequence comes from Ateles fusciceps, assembly GCA_036589455.1. Lineage (NCBI taxonomy): Eukaryota > Metazoa > Chordata > Mammalia > Primates > Atelidae > Ateles > Ateles fusciceps. Next base: position 2,540,613 of record JAZHEH010003256.1, read on the forward strand.
CTTGCCCTCCCAAAGTGCTGGGATTACAGGCGTGAGCCACCGTGCCCGGCCCAGGTGAGCATTACCTATGGTCAGGATGCTGTTCGCTCTTCAGTGTCTCTGCTTCCGCCACCCTATCCCCATCCCTGAGGGGCAGAGGGACCCCAAGGCCTTCCTGCAAGGCCCGAACCAAATAGGACAAGAGCCTGCACCCACATAACTCCCTAATCTCACACAATAAATGCCCAGCCTGGATGGCTGTGCTGGGTAGAGCTGCCCAAGGCCACACACCTGTTTCCCAACACCTGCTCTCTACACCGAGGGACAAGAGTACTCACAGGATACTCATGAGGGTCTTAGCCTGCCTGTCCCTGCCGAAGAGCTCTGAGGATCGGGCCCAGCCCCCAGGTCCTGAGTGTAGAAGTCCCCATGGGGACAGCAGGAAAGCAAGGGACATTAAGGGAATCCCCTGATGTCGTCCTGACCTTGAATTTGCTTAATCCGAGCCTGGGTTTTCTCCCCCAGCATTCTGGTGTTCATGACAGTCACTGGCTAGAGGCTGAGCCACGGCCCTTCATGAGCAGGTGAGAAAATCAAACCCCTTTGCTCCCGGATGTCCCTGTAGAATTCTGCAGACAGACTGGGGTGAGAGGTGCGTCCCTGCACGGAGACGGGCACAGGAGCAACCAGGAGAGGCTTGCTGCGTCTCCGTCTCTAGCATTCATAACTTTCTCTTCCAGGGCGTTTTTCCTTTGCACTTGTTAGCTTCCTGGCGGTGGCTTCTCTTCTGGTGACAGTGTGTGGCTCCTGCCGGCAGGAATGGCAGTGATGCGTGCTCAAGACGCCTTCCAGCCCTTTGTCACCCTGGTCTTCCTGTGGCTCCCACTGGCCAGCATCTGTCAAAACTGTTGGACAGACCCCTGTGCAAGTGGAGGCAGGTGTCCTGGCATGGGGGGTGTGTGTCCAGCATGGCAGGAAGCTGAGGCCACTCGGCAGCTCAGGGCTCAAGAGGTCCTCATAGCTTCTGAGATGAGGGGAGGGGGGAGGTGGGGGAGCCCCCTGGCCTCCCCCACACATGGCCTAACCTAGCCGTTTCTGATCTGCTCCCCCAGGGAAAGCCAACTTTGACGTCATTGGGCCTCATGCCCCTATTCTGGCCATGGCTGGGGGACAGGTGGAGCTGCAGTGCCAGCTGTTCCCCAGTGTCAGCGCCGAGGGCATGGAGCTGAGGTGGTACAGGTGCCAGCCCTCCCTGGCTGTGCACGTGCATGAGAGAGGGACGGACGTGGATGCAGCCCAAGCACCGCAGTACAGGGGAAGGACCACCTCGTGAACGACCACGTGGCAGGTGGCAAGGCCACCCTGAGGATCCACAGCGTCACCGCCTTCGACAATGGGACATACTGCTGCCGCTTCCAGGATGGCGCGGAGTTCGGGGAGGCCGTGGTGCAGGTGCAGGTGGCAGGTGAGGCCGGCGGCTAGCTGGCTGTTGGCCCACTCCTGGGCACGGCCTCGGGGCCCCGCGTGTCCAGGTGGAGGGTTTCAGGAGGGTGGGAGTGAACCCTCCCAGCTGCTGTGCCGGCCTGCACTGCTCCCCAGAAGCGCAGCTGTGAAGGCAGGACCACCTTCCTCACCTTCCTTCCCTCCTTGCACCATTGGACTGGAAAGTGGGGAGGAGAAAGAGACAGACGGGGAGAATGAGAGAGACAGAGATGGACAGAAAGGACGAGAGAGAGGCAGGGAGACAGACAGGTGGAAAGAGAGATGGAGAAAAAGACAGAAAGATAGAGAACAGCAGAGAGAATGATAGAGACGGAGAGAGAGAGATGGAGAGAGGGACAGGCAGAGACAGAGACTGAAGGACAGGAGAGACAGAGATGGAGAGAGACAGAACAGGAAACTGAGAGACACAGAGAGAGTGAAACAGACAGAGACACAGATGGAGAGAGACAGAGAATGAGAGACACACAGAGAGAATGAAACAGAGAGACAGAGAGTCAGCGACCGAAAGAGTGAGGGAGACAGAGACAGAGAGACAGTAAAAGAGAATGAGAAAGAGAGAACATGAGAAAGAGAGTCAGCAGCAGAGAGAGGGAGGGGAGAGACAGAGGGGCTGGAGAGAAGAGGAGAGTCTTGAGATCCCGGAGGTTTCCTGGGCGACTCAGAACTTGTGCTTGGAAGCAGACAAGCCTGGGTCCCATCTGTGACCTGGATTCTATGTCCGGGACACAGGATGCACGTTCAGTCCTCCTGGGCCTTCTGCTTGGTTTCCCCTCTTCGTCTGGGAAATGGGGGCACTCTGTTAGGGATGGCATGTGACACAGGGTAGGCAGTTTGTGAAACTGCAAAAAATACACTGGAAATCCTCAAGACTGTTTTTTTTTTCCTTTAAGTAGAAGCAGCCAATGGCTGCAGAGATTCAAGCCGCTGTCTCTTCCTTCAGGGCTGGGCACGGAGCCCAGAATCCAGGTGATGGCCGGGCAGGATGGAGTCAGGGCGGAGTGCACGTCGGCAGGCTGGTTCCCCAAGCCCTGGGTGGAATGGAGAGACTTCAGGGGCCAGGCGAGGCCCGCTGTGACCAATCTCTCAGCCTCAGCCACCACCGGGCTCTGGGCTGTGGCGTCCAGCTTGACTCTCTGGGACAGGGCTGTGGAGGGTCTCTCCTGCTCCATCTCCAGCCCCCTCCTCCCTGAGCAGAGGAAGGTAGCCGAGAGCCGCCTGCCCGGTGAGTGTTCTGTTCAGGTCCACAGTCCCTGAGCACAGGAGTCCGTGGCCCTGGACACTGGGGACGTTAAGAGACAGCTGGGGGACTTGTGGCACGAGGGGGACACGTGTTCTGTTCAGGTCCGCAGTCCCTGAGCACAGGAGTCCGTGGTCCTGGACACTGGGAATGTTAAGAGACAGCTGTGGGACTTGTGGCACGAGGGGGACACGTGGCAGGTCCTTGTCCTCACCTCGCTGGGGCGTCCTGGGGACGTGTATCACATGGGTGCTGATTACTGAAGTGGAATAGAGATGAGGGTGAAGGGACCCTGGGGGAGAAGCTTTGCCTTCGGGGTAACAAGAAATGTACACCCTAATATCAATGGTTTTTAAAAAATAGACTTTTTTTTTTTTTTTTTTGAGACAGAGTCTCACTCTATTGCCAGGCTGGAGTGCAGTGGTGTGATCTCAGTCACTGAACCTCCACCTCCCGAGTTCAAGCGATTCTCCTGCCTCAGCCTCTTGAGTAGCTGGGACTACAGGCCCACACCACCATGCCGGGCTAATTCTCGTATTTTTAGTAGAGACGGGGTTTTACCACATTGGTCAGGCTGGTCTTGAACTCCTGACCTCATGATTCGCCCGCCTCGGCCTCCCAGAGTGCTAGGATTACATGTGTGAGCCACTGCACCACTGTTTATTGATCCATTCACCTACTGAAAAACGTCTTGGTTGCTTCCAGATTTACCTTTTGACAAAAACTTTCACTTTTACTTTTCTAAATTATGTCAAACTTATAGAAAATTTGCAAGAGTGATAGAGAAGTTGTCTGTGCATCCTTTACTCAGGCTCACCACGTTTTTATCTTAGTGCAGTATTTCTCTATATCATTTCTCTCTTTGTCTATCTACAAATAGTTATCTAACATCTATTTCCTACGCCTGCATCTAACGTCCGTTTCCTACCCCTGCTTCTAACGTCCGTTTCCTACCCCTGCTTCTGACATCCGTTTCCCACGCCTGCATCTAACGTCCGTTTCCCACGCCTGCATCTAAGGTCCGTTTCCTACGCCTACATCTAACGTCCGTTTCCTACGCCTGCATCTAACGTCCGTTTCCTACCCCTGCTTCTAACGTCCGTTTCCTACCTCTACATCTACAGTCCGTTTCCCACGCCTGCATCTAAGGTCCGTTTCCCACGCCTGCATCTAACGTCCGTTTCCTACCCCTGCTTCTAACATCCGTTTCCCACGCCTGCATCTAACGTCCGTTTCCCACGCCTGCATCTAAGGTCCGTTTCCCACGCCTGCATCTAACGTCCGTTTCCCACGCCTGCATCTAAGGTCCGTTTCCTACGCCTACATCTAACGTCCGTTTCCTACGCCTGCATCTAACGTCCGTTTCCTACCCCCTGCTTCTAACGTCCGTTTCCTACCTCTACATCTAGGTCCGTTCCCACGCCTGCATCTAAGGTCCGTTTCCCACGCCTGCATCTAACGTCCGTTTCCTACCCCTGCTTCTAACATCCGTTTCCCACGCCTGCATCTAACGTCCGTTTCCCACGCCTGCATCTAAGGTCCGTTTCCTACGCCTGCATCTAACGTCCGTTTTCCTACGCCTGCATCTAAGGTCCGTTTCCCACGCCTACATCTAACGTCCGTTTCCTACGCCTGCATCTAACGCCCGTTTCCTACGCCTGCATCTAACGTCCGTTTCCCACGCCTGCATCTAACGCCCGTTTCCTACGCCTACATCTAACGTCCGTTTCCTACCCCCTACATCTAACGTCCGTTTCCCACGCCTGCATCTAACGTCCGTTCCTACCCCTGCATCTAACGTCCGTTTCCTACCCCCTACATCTAACGTCCGTTTCCTACGCCTACATCTAACGTCCGTTTCCTACGCCTACATCTAAGGTCCGTTTCCTACCCCTACATCTAAGGTCCGTTTCCTACCCCTACATCTAAGGTCCGTTTCCCATGCCTGCATCTAACGTCCTTCCTACCCCTACATCTAACGTCCGTTTCCTACGCCTGCATCTGACGTCCGTTTCCTACGCCTACATCTAAGGTCCGTTTCCTGCCCCTACATCTAAGGTCCGTTTCCTACCCCTACATCTAAGGTCCGTTTCCTACCCCTACATCTAAGGTCCATTTCCCATGCCTGCATCTAACGTCCGTTTCCTACCCCTACATCTAACGTCCGTTTCCTACCTCTACATCTCAGGTCCGTTCCCACGCCTGCATGTAAGGTCCGTTTCCCACGCCTGCATCTAAGGTCCGTTTCCTACGCCGTCATCTGACGCCCGTTCCTACGCATATGTCTGATCTCTATTTCCTACGCATATATCTAATGTCTATTTCCTATGCATATATCTGATATCCATTTCCTATGCATATATTTATACCCAACTGTCTCGGTCCATTTTGGCTCCTCTAACAATATACCACAATCGGGGTGGCTGAGAAACGAGAGATAGTTATTGTAAGTTTTGTAAGCTGGGAGGTCCAAGATCAAGGCATGGCAGATTTGGTGTCTGGGGAGGTCGCTTCCTGGTTTATAGGCAGCACCTTCTCACTGCGTCCTCACGTGGTAGAAGGGGTGAGGGAGCTCTCTGGGGTCCCTTTTATGAAGGCACCATTCCCATCATATCCGTTATGGGGGAATCCACCCTCATGACCTCCTCACCTGCCAAAGGCCTCACCTCCTAACGTCATTACCATGGGGGTTGGGATTTCAACCTGGGAACTTTGGGGGACACAGACATTCAGTCCCTAGCACCACCTGCACAGATACATACTTTTTTGGAAACTATTTCACAGTAGTTTGCAAATTTGATGCCCCTAGACCCGTGAACCCTTCAGCGAGTTTGACCTCGAGAACACCGACGCTCTCTCACCCCAACATTCTTGGCTTCCAGAATCTTCTCCAGCCACCTTTTCCAGAAGCTCGGGGTTCACGGCATGGAAAGCGGCTCTGCCTCTGATCCTCGTTGTAGTGGGACTCCTAATAGCTGGAGGCATCTGTATCTTCTGGAAATGTCGAAGGGGAAAAGAACAGAAGATGGCTGGAAGAGAGAGGGAGCGAAGAGAAGAGGAGCGGCAGCCGCCCGCCGGCAGCGATGAGGCTGAGCCATGGCGCGGTGAGCAGGGAGCCCCGAGGAGGCACATCCTGCCCCCTCAAACCCAGGACCCTAACACGCAGCCCTGAGCCGAGGCGTCGTCCATATGTTCTCAACTCGCTAGGAACGGGGTGGCTGGTGGGGCCGCCCACTCTGGAATTGCCCAATTGAGATCTACCCAGTGAGACATCTGCCTCCTAGCAGTTCTTCGGTTAGCCTTCACTGGCTGATTTCGGGCAGGGTGGTTGCGCTCTCGCTTGGAAACAGATCTGAGCTTGAACCCCAAGTCTGATGGGTGTGAGCTGAGGGACCTGGTGTGAGCCCTGAGCCACTCTGTCCGCTGCGGGTGCTGACACCATCCTGAAAGAGGGCTGCGGTGACCAACAGAGTCACATCCAGGGCAGGGGCCGCGTGGGGGAGGGTTTGTGGGTGCCATCACTGTGATTATTCTCAATATTGACTGTGTCCTTCAGTTGCCCACTTCACTCCCTTCCTCCTGTGCATTTCAGGAGCTGAGGACTTGTCCCTAGACTGCAGAGCCCGTTTGGAGAGTAGGGATGGCGCTTGGCTGCTTACAAAGACTGCATTATGAGAGTCGGTTGCGCTGGCTCACAGCTGCCATCCAGCATTTTGGGAGGCTGAGGTGGGAGGATCGCTCGAAGCCAGGAGTTTGAGACCAGCCTGGGCAATATAGCAGGATCCTATCTTTACAAAAAATAAGGAAATTAGCCCAGCATGGTGGCGTGTGCCTGTTATCCCAGCTATTCAGGAGACTGAAGTGGGAAAATCGCTTGAACCCAGGCGTTTAAGTGAGTTGTGATTGTGCTACTGCACTCCAGCCTGGGGTGACAGAGCTAGAGAAAGAAAAGGAAAGAAAGAAAGGAGGGAAGGAGGGAGCAAAGGAAGGAAGAAGAAAGAAGAAAGAAGGAAGGGAGAAAGAAAGGAAGAGAAGAGAAAGAGAAGAGAGAGGGAGGGGAGGGAGAGAGAGAGAAAAGAGAAGAAGAGGAAAGAAAGAGAAAAGTCAGGGTGTGGTGGCTCATGCCTGTAATCCCAGTACTTTGGGAGGCTGAGGTGGGCAGATCACTTGAGGCCAGGAGTTCAAGACCAGCCTGGCCAACATGGCAAAACCCCATCTCCACTAAAAATACAAAAATTAGCCGGACATGGTGGTGGGTGCCTGTAATCCCAGCTACTCGGGAGGCTGAGGCAGGAGAATCGCTTGAACCTGGGAGGTGGAGGCTGCAATGACATGGTGCCACTGTACTCCAGGCCCGACAACAGAGTGAGACTCTGTCTCAGAAAAGAAAAGAAAAGTCAGCATTATGACACACTTAGGTAGGTTGAAGGAGGGCAGGGCCAGTGGCCTATTGTACTTAAACAGCTGTTCTTAGAAATGAGACTCCTTCGTGTGTTGTTTTACTGAACATGAAAGAAACACAAGTGTTCTAAGCTAAGTCAGGAGAGCTCTCCTTTGAGCTACCGCGGTGTGAGCTTTGGCCCCATTTTGATATGCCGCACCTCACAATTTCCCACCTCTCTGCTTCATTGCAAGTTGGCGGGAGAGTGACGTCACGTGCGGTGAGAGCCACATGTGGAGGCGTGGGGCCTTTGCACCCAGGGTCCCACAGGCAAAGGGAGCCGGAAGCACAGACCTAATTCCATGGAGCAGGGATGAAAGGATGGGGGGTACTTGCTCTAGGGACCCCAAAATCAGAGCTGGTGTCAGGGGTAAAGGAAAGGCAGGAAGTCCTTCCTTCAGGGACATATAGGTCTTGGTTTCTGTTCCCCACACACTCATTCTGATGGAAATAAGAAAAGTCCAGACTTACTCAGCAGGAGAGTGAGAAAGAAATGAACCAGGGCCACCGGGAGGTAAGCCCAGACTGTCTCTGGCTTCAGTCTGCCTTCTGAGGCTTGTTTCTGCATATCTGTGTGCAGGTGTGTGCATGCATATATGTGTGTGTGCATCCACACAGATGAGTGTGTGTGCTTGTGTATGCATGTGTGGGTGTGTGCACGAGTGTATCTATGCATGTGCACGTGTTTATGTGTGCATGTGTGTGTGCATGCGCAAACGTGTGTGCATGTGTGTGATGGCTATGTACATGTATATGTATATCTTCATGTATGCACACCTGTGTGCATGTATACCTGTGTTTCTGTGAGTGTGAGTGTATGCTGCCTGTGTGCATGTGCGTGCATGTGGATGAGTGTGAATATGTGCATATGCATGTGTGAGTGTGTGCATGACTGTGTGCACGTATATCTGTTTCCATGAGTGTATGCTGTATGTGTGCATGTGTGTGCATGTGGATCGGTGTGAATAGTGTGTATGCATGTGTGTGTGCATGACTGTGTGCATGTATATCCATTTCCATGAGTGTATGCTGTATGTGTGCATGTGTGTGTGCACGTGGATGGGTGTGAATATGTGCATATGCATGTGTGAGTGTGTGCTTGGGAGGGCTTGGATCGAAGGGGCAGGATCCCCAACGCCTTGCAGCATGGAGTCTGGGCTCTGGAGCTGTACCGATGCCCCAGTGTGGGATTACAGGCGTGACTCACTGTGCCCAGCCTGGGCTCCTTCTTTTTTATTTCTGGAACCCTGGGAGAGGCAGGCATGGAGAGTCCATGGCCGCAGCTGTCTTGCATGTGGGAGATGCTGAGAGGGTCTCTGCTTTCCTGATGGGGAGCTCTGGGGGATGCGGTTACTTGTGGACAGCAGGGAAATCTGACTTTTTACCTCTGGACATGATGTCATGAAATACAGGAGAAGAGGCTGGGCGCGGCGGCTCACCCCTGTCATCCCAGCACTTTGAAAGGCCAAGGCGGGCAGATCACTTGAGGTCAGGAGTTGGAAACAAGCCTGGCCGATATGGTGAAACCCCATCTCTATTAAAAATACAAAAAAATTAGCTGGATGTGGTGGTGGGCACCTGTAATCCCAGGTACTCAGGAGGCTGAGGCAGGGGAATTGCTTGAACCAGGGGGGCAGAGGTTGCAGTGAGCTGAGATTGTGCCACTGCACTCCAGCGTGGAGCAAGACTCCATCACACACACACACACACACACACACACACACACACACACACACAAACACAAAAGAGAGAGAGAGAGGGAGAAGAGTCACGAGAAGAGTCCCTGTGGAAAGGGGAGAGGCGAGGACCAGGGGGAGGTGAAACTGGCTGAGCAGGAGATGGGGCCAGTGGGAGGACGTGGGAGGGACAGTTGGCTAAGATGTGAATAAGCTTCTCCAGATTCCGAAACAGCTGCTTCCCCAGTGCTACGCCCACGTCCACTCTCTGGGTTTGACCATGTTACTATAGCTATGTAAGATGTTGTCATGCCGTATTCTTTAAGCTTTTTGTCACTCTTTGTAAATCTGGAATAATTTTAATGTGAATAAGAAATTTCCTTGAATGATGAGAGCATTTGGGATGGAGGGAAGTGCAAAGAGCTGGATTAATTCTTCAGTGAGGGGAAGAGGCAGCTGGGGGCTGGCCATGGCCGTGGGTGGATGCGGTAGGAACAGCCCCGTCCCACAGCTCGGGCGCAAGGAGCAGGGGACTGGGCGGGCAGAAGAAAGGCGGGAAGCAGCAGCGGGGGATGTGTGGAGGGAAATAAAGAAACAAAAGCAAGGAGGAGCAGGGCTTCCCTGCAGGAAGGAGGCAGAGGCATTTCGTGGGGGAAGCTGGGCCTTTGATAATGGAGTGCGTGGGATTCTCTCAAGCCCTTGGGGACGAGGGTTCAGGCAATGATGTATGCCTGGGACGTGCAATGGGGACCAAGCGCACAGTGGCACACAGGGCTTCTGAAGGAGCAGGGCAGGTCACCTAGGGCTGGTTCCGGGTGTCAGAAAGGTGTGTCTGGAGCAGCCGGGTGCCCAGGCTACCCTCACTGCCTCTCATTTAGGGAGCTGGAGTGTAGACAGAGCTCCACCTCCAGGTCATGCCCCAAAGGGTGGCACTCTGAGACAGCAGGCAAGACAGAGGGGACACTGTGAACAGAGGGTCAGCAGAGGAAGGGTGGCCTTTGAGGAAGCAGGACAAGGACTTGGACAAAGCAGAGAGAACTGCTTCCCGCAGAGGTGGGCTGTCTGGGGGAGACCTTTGTCTCAGCATTGGGGCTGCTGGGATCCTTTCTGGGGCTTTCCAGATGTGCTAGCTGGTGGTCCACATCCTCCCTTCAGCTCGGCTTCTGTCCGTCTCCATCTCTCTGTGTCTCTCTGACTCTGTCTCTGTCTCTATGTCTCTCTGTTTTTCTCTCTTTATGTCTGTCTCTCTTTCTTTCCCTGTCTCTGTCTCTCTGTTTCTCTCTCATTGTGTCTCTCTCTGTCTCTGTCTCGCTCTCACACACACCCCGCCCACCAGCACAAGCCTGTGAAGGCAGCGGGTGCACACCCTGGGAGGTGGCCCAGGCCGCCTGCACACCGACCCCACTCTGGCCTTCCTGGACCTTCTGACAGGATCCCGCTGGCAACCCCAGCCTGCATGTGCCCTGCTCTCTTAGGGACAAGACACAGAGACCACGAAGGGATTCCTGGAGATGGAGGGGGATGCCCCAGTGTGGGGAGACCAGCCTCAGGGTTCCCGACCTGCAAGGGAGGCGCCCAAGCCCCAGACACGTGACTTCTCCTTTCCACAGTGAGCCCGAAGCTGGACCCGGACACCGCGAGCCCCAAGCTCAGCCTGTCCGAGGATGGGAGAAGCGTGTGGCGGCTGCTGTTCCCGCAGGACCTGCCCCCGGCCCCGGGAGGTTCGAGCAGGAGCCCTGCGTCCTGGGCCTGGAGCGCTTCTGGACAGGGAGACATCGCTGGGAGGTGGAGGTGGGCGGCAGGAAGGCCTGGATGCTCGGCGTGTGTGCGGAGGGCTTGCCGCGGAAGGGCAGGATCCCCAAGGCCCCGCGGCACGGAGTCTGGGCGCTGGAGCTGTACCGGAGGCGCTGCCGGGCCCTGTCCTACCCCAGGACGCGCCTCCAGCTGGCCCAGCCCCTCCAGCGGGTGGCCATCACCCTGGACTGCCACGCCAGCAGCGTCTCCTTCCACAGCGGGACTGACGGCTCCCTGCTCTACACGTTCTCTGGACTCACCCCTGGGCCCCTGCGGCCGTTCTTCTGCCTCTGGACGCATGACCCCTGTCCCTGATCATCTGCCCAGTGGACCGAGAGACCCAGAAAGGTACCGCCGAACCCCGGAGACCTCTGGCTTTCCCCGGGAAACTCCAGTGGGGGGAGACACCACGTCCTTCTCGATAGACAAGGACACTCCCCGGGCGAGGCTCACATTCTCACCCAGCCCTGTCCAGCTCCGGGAGGAACGTCCAGCCCCTAAATCTCAACAGGACTGTGTCTGAGGGTGCGGCCCAGGGCTGCGATCACCCGTCCTACTTCCATACTTCTCCTGTAAAATGATGGCACTATGGTAAGCACTGAATTGTGCCCGTTCGTAGGTTGAGTCTTAACCCCCCGACTTCCGAATGTGGCTGTGTTTGGAGATAAGGCCTTTAGAGAGGGAAGTGAGGTCAAAGGAGGTCATGATGTGGGCCCTGATCCCATAGGACTGGTGTCTCCATAGAAGGGAGGTCAAGTCACAGGCACAGAGGTATGGCCCCAGAGAGGGTCTGGGGGAGAAGCCCAGGAGAGAGGCTGAGGAGGAAACAGCCCTGCCAACTGACGCCTTGGCTAGGCCACCAGCCTCCAGGACTGGAGACGGTCAGTGTCCGCCTTTAGGCCAGGCCTGCGGTCCTTTGTTACGGAGGCCCAGGCAGATTAATAATAAGGAGTAGTCAGTACACCCCTGGGCTCCTCTGTGACAGGCAGAACTTGGGGCACGTGCAGAACCAGCAGCCCAGGGCCCCGACTCCCACTGCTCCATAAACAGCAGTCCTCTTCCTCCTCCTCCTCCTCCTTTCTCTTCCTCCTCCTCCTTCACCCTCCTCCTCCTCCTTCACCCTCCTCCTCCCCCTCACCCCTCCTCCTCCCCCTCACCCCTCCTCCTCCCCCTCACCCCTCCCTCCTCCCCCTCTCTTCCTTCTCCTCCCTCCTCCTCCTCCCTTTCCTCCTCTTCCTCCCCCTCCTCCTCCATCCTTCTACCTTCTCCTCCCCATTTCCTTTCCCCCTCCCCCCTCCTCCCCTTCCTCTTCTTCCTCCACTCCTCCCCCTTCCTCATCCCCCCTGACAGTCCCCCCCAGACATCTGGTCTACCTGGGATCCCCATGATGTGTTCTCACAGGGCCACCCAGAGGCCCAGCCAAAGGTCCCAGGCCTTGTCGACTTGCCTTTGGCATCAGTCAGGATCATATCTGAGCAGAAGCCACACCAGCAGTTTGACAGAGAGAAAGGGCCAGAAGGAAGTGTTCTCCAGGCATCGGAGAACGCAGACGACAAGGACACTGTCCTTCAGGGTGCTAGCGCTCAGCTCCTGAAGCAGTGCCCACCCCATGGCTGGGGCAGCAGGCAGCTCAGGGGAGGAGCCCGTGGAGGCAAGGGGCCCCCACTGCGGCTGGGAAAATGCAAACCGGTCACATACCATGAGGCTGGACAACACTGGGCGGGGACGAGGATGGACTCACCCCGACCTGAACTCTCCCTCTGGCCGCCCGTCGCAGGGTCAAATAGGCAGCAGCTGACGGGAGCCCTGCAGGCCCGTCTCCACCCAGCCAGGGAGCACATGGGAGTGCCCTGAGGCCGCCCCAGCTAAGTACAGCACAGCTGGGCGTTTAAAACGATGTGAATTTCCTGTGGTCCCAGTCTCTCAGGAGGCTAGGACAGGAGGATCCGCTGGAGCCCAGGAGTCTGAGGCTGCAGTGATCTGTGATCATGCTGCCACACTCCAGCCTGGGCAACACAGAGAGACTGTCTCCAAACAAACGACTACACGAATGTATTCTCTCCCAGTCCTGGGGACCACGTCTGAAATCAGAGTCACAGGGCTGGTTTCTCCGGACCCTCTGAGGAAGGCTCCGTCCCAGCTCCCTGGTGGCTGCTGGCCACCTTGGCTTGTAGAAGCGCCGCTCCAGTCCCTGCCTCTGCCACACACGGCTCTCTTCTCTCCATGCATCTGCGTCTCAGATCGCTCTACCCTTTTCCCCATGAGGACATGCAGTCATTGGCCTTGGGGCCATCCCTAAGCCAGGAGTGTCTCATCTTCAGAGCCACAAGAAGGGATCTTAATTCCATCTGCAGAGACCCTTTCTCCAAATAGGGTGCCCATTCGCAGATACCAAGCACTATGACTTGGACGTACCATTTTGGGGGTACCCCATTCAACCCACTGCAGTGAGCTGTGAGGGCTCAATGACCCTCATGCCTCCCAGAAAGAACGGAGTCCACCAGGACCCTGTCGGGGTCTGTCAGCCTTTGGGAGAGAGAAGTGCCTTGGACAAAGGTGAAGTCCATTTTATAAAGGCATTCTGGATTTCCAGTGTTCTCAAAGTCCACCGTCAGAGCACTAACGCGGTTAGTGGGGGTGGCCAGAAATCGCCATGGAAGAAGGTGGGCTCGGAGCTGGGCTCTGGAGAGAGGGGTAGGATGGGCGTGGGTGGAAACAGGACCAGACAGAGCCTTTGCCCTCCCCCGTCTCCCCCACTGGCAGTTCCACGGCATCACCGAGCTCTGCAGATGACTTCCTTCAGCCTCAGGCTGACACACGACTGTAAAAAAAGTTTCTCTTTCCTGATTATTAAGATAACATTGATACATAAGAAAGTGTGACCATTTTAAGTGTGCAGTTGGATGAGTTTTGACCCCCCCAGCAAGAGATTAACACTTCCTCCCTAAACGTTCCCTCCAATCCCTTAGTAAACTGACCCACTCTCCCCAGCCCCTGTCCCCAACCAACCACTGATCTGCCCTCTACAGTTTCTAGTTTCCGTTTCGTTTCTATTCACTCTTGGTCTTTCTTTGCGATAACAAGTGCATTAAAATCCAGCAACCTTCCTGGTGTGGCGGGGCACATAACCACCATCTTACTCCAACTCTTCTCTTGGATGCGTCTGTGTTGTATACCATCCCTCTGCCTGTTATCTGGAATTTCAAATAAAGGAAAGTCCACAGTGCATCTTCTGTGTGTGTGACTTCTGTCCCTTGGCGTAGCCACTTCACTGCCTGTGGGCATATCTGTTGCGTTTTGCCGTTGAGCAGTAATCCCAGCACTTTGGGAGGCCAAGACGGGCGGATCACCTGAGGTCGGGAGTTCGATACCAGCCTGGCTAACATGGTGAAACCTGTCTCTACTAAAAATACAAAAATTGCTTGAGCCTGGGAGGCGGATGTTGCAATGAGCCAAGATCGTGCCACTGCACTCCAGCCTGGGCGACTGGGGTGAGAGTCCATCTCAAAAAAGAAAACGGACGGCTTCCTGTGGATCTTTGGGTCTTCATTCTGAAGGCCCGTCTACATGCTTAATAAATGTGTCTGCCTTTCCCCCTGTCTGCCTTTTGCAAGTTGATTTTTCAGCAAACGCAAAGCCCAAGGGAAAGCCTTGTCCCCCTCCCCTGCTGTGAACATCCACCAACGTGTTTCTGAGCACATTTACGCTTTCCTTTCTCCTTAATGAATGCCTACGAGTGGCAAGCTCATGTTTAACTTGATAAGAAACGGCCACCTGGTTTTCCAGACAAGCTGCACTGTTGTGTAATTTCACCAGCAGACACTGCACCACGTCCTCACCCACGCTGGATGTCACCGTGATGGCACCGGTATCTTCCTTAATTTCAGCCACTGTAGTGTGTGTCTGTGTGCGTGTGTGTGCCTGTGTGTGTGTGCATGCATATAGTGTGTGTCTGTGTGCATGTGCCTGTGTGCGTGTGTGTGCCTGTGCATGTGTGTGTGCATGCATATAGTGTGTGTCTGTGCGTGTGTGCCTGTGTGTGTGCATGCATATAGTGTTTGTGTGTGTGCCTGTGTGCGTGTGCCTGTGTGCCTGTGTGTGTGTACATGCATATAGTGTGTCTGTGTGCCTGTGCGTGTTTGTGCCTGTGTGTGTGCATGCATATAGTGTGTCTGTGTGCGTGTGCCTGTGTGTGCCTGTGCGTGCCTGTGTTTGTGCATGCATAGGGTGGGTCTGTGTGCCTGTGCGTGTGTGTTCCTGTGCGTGTGTGCATGCATATAGTGTGTGTCTGTGTGCGTGTGTGTGCCTGTGCATGTGTGTGCCTGTGCGTGTGTGCCTGTGTGCATGCATATAGTCTATGTGCGTGTGTGTCTGTGTGTGTGCCTGTGCATGTGTGTGCCCGTGTGTGTGCATGCATATAGTGTGTGTCTATGTGTGTGTGCCTGTGCGTGTGCATGCCTATGTGTGTGTGTGCCTGTGTGTGTCTGTGTGTGTGCCTGTGCATGTGTGTGCCTGTGCGTGTGCATGCCTGTGTGTGTGCACACCCACACACGTATTGGTATAGTATTTTGGTTTCACTTTGCATTTCTCCGGTGACAAGCAAGAGTATTTTTCATGTGCTTGTTAGCCATTGCTGTATCTTCTTTACAGGACGCGAGTATCTCTTCCAGTCCTTTGCCTATTTTTTTGTTTTTTGTGTTTTGGTTTTGGGTTTTTTTCTAGAGACAGAGTCTCACTCTGTCGCCCAGGCTGGAGCACAGTGGCACGGTCACACTCACTGCATCCTCAACCTCCTGGGCTCAAGCGATCCTCCCACCTCAGCCCCCCCAAGAAGCTAGCACTACAGGCACATGCCACCACTTCTGGTTATTTTTTTTTAGAGAGATGGGGTCTTTCTATGTTGCCCAGGTTGGTCTTAAACTCCTGGGCTCAGGCAATCCTCTCACCTCAGCCTCCTGAGTAGGTAGGAAGGACCACAGGTGTGTCCAATTCTGCCCATTTCTTAAATAGGATTGTCTGGTGAGTTGGTTGAAGTCAAAAAATAAAAGTGATTTAAAAAATAAACAATAAACAGGGTTGTCTGTCTTACGACTGAATTCTCAGAGTTCTTCATATGCTCTGATACAAGCCCTTTACTGAGCACGGATTTTGAGCGTTACCCATGGCTTGCATTTTTATTGCCTTAAGTACATCTCTAGAAAGCAGAGGTCGTGGCAAGGGGGGTGAGGAGATGTTTTTCAATGTGCGCAGTGCCTGGGCTCTAAGGTGGGTGGTTCTGGAGGCCTGATGCCATCTGGAGGCCTGATGCCAGGTGGGTGGTTCTGGAGGCCTGATGCCATCTGGAGGCCTGATGCCAGCGTGGAGACTAGTTAATGAGAATCCACTGTGTATTTAAGATTCGCCTAGCGAGTACATCTTAGGTCTTCTCAACACAGAAAAGGGTAACCGTGAGCTGATGGACGTGTGAATTAGCTTGACTGTGGCAATCACTTCACAATGGATACATATATCAAAACATGCTGTACACCTTAAATATATATAATTATTCTTTGCTAAAAGAATAATTTCCCCCTCGATAAAGCTTGGGGGAAAATTAAATTGCTCAATTACCAAAAGAACAGCAAAAATCTTTTTTTCATTATTTTCTATTATAATACCTGCTTTGATGTCCTGTTTAAAAAATGGTCCCTGAATTCAATGTCCAGATATTTTCTCCTGTGCCGTCTTCCAGAAGTGCAGCCATTTTAGCTCTTACACTTAGTCCTGAGATCCATTTTGAGTTGATTTTCGTGTACAGTGTGAGGTAATGTTTGAGGTTCGCTTTTTTTTTACTCTGTTGCCCAGGCTGGAGTGCAGTGGTGCGATCTCGGCTCACTGCAACCTCCACCTCCTGGGTTCAAGCGATTCTCCTGCCTCAGCTTCCCAAGTAGCTGGGACTACAGGCATGTGCCACCATGCCCAGTTAATTTTTGTATTTTTAGTAGAGACGTGGTTTTACCATACTGGCCAGGCTGGTCTCGATCTCTTGACCTCATGATCCACCCGCCTCGGCCTCCCAAAGTGTTGGGATTACAGGCGTGAGCCACCGTGCCCGGCCTGAGGTTCACTTTTTAAGCACAGCTATCCAGTTCTTCCAGCTCCATTTGTTTTTACCATTGCAATAAAAGGTGACATTTTTAATTAAACGTTCTACTTTGAGATAGTTAAGGCTCCATGTGCAGTTGTGTCTTAGGGAGGCCACAGTCACCTGTCCACCCCGCCCAGCGTGGGTTTTGAACAGGGTCATGCAAACAAAGAAACACAAACCGCCAACACAGTCTTGTCTCCCAGAGTCCCTCGCAGCTCACAAAATAATACAAGCTTCTTTTCTTTTTCTGTTTGTTTGTTTGTTTGAACCACTCTATTGATGTATGGCTAACATATAAAATGCTGCAGATACTTCATATAGACCCTCTGGTGAGTTTAGGTATCGCCTGTGAAGGTGTTGTGACCGTCAAGGTTGTAAACGTATCCATCTCCTCCAAGACTGTTTTCCCACCCTTGATGGTATTATTGTGAAATTCATTTGTTTTCTGTTTCTTTTCTTTTTCTTTTTTTTTTTTTTTTTTGGTAAGGACACACCATAAGACCTATACTATTAGGAACTTTAGGTCTACAATATCTCCTGGTGAGCCACGGCACTGGCCTCACATGCACCCTGCATAACTGCACCTTTGAACCCTGGACTACCATCCCCACCCTCCTCCCTCCAGCCCCCCTGGCCACCAGCCTTCTCTTCTCTGCTTCTAGGAGTTTGACTATTGTGCACTGCTCCCTTCAGCCGGTCCTGCTGCTGGCTTCGCTCTTTGTGCCTGGCTTATTTCACTCAGCATAATGGCCTCCAGGTTCATCCTTGTTGTCAAAATGACGGGATTTGTTTTCTTCTTTCTCAGGCTGAATAACAACTCATTTGCAACTAATAATAATAGCCTGATTTAAAAATGGGCAAGAGCCCTGAATAAACATTTCTCCCAAGATGTATGAAAGGTGTGATGGTTAATACTGAGTGTCGACTTGAATGGATTGAAAGATGCAAAGTTTTGTTCCTGGGTGTGTCTGTGAGGGTGTTCCCAAAGGAGATAAACATTTGAGTCAGTGGACTGGGAAAGGCAGACCCGCCCTCAATCTGCGTGGGCATTATCCAATCAGCTGCCAGCACAGCTAGAATAAAGCAGGCAGAGGAAGTTGGAATGAGTCCTCAGCCTCCATCCTTCTCCCATCCTGGATGCTTCCTGCCCTCGGACATCAGACTCCAAGTTCTTCAGCTTTTGGACTCTTGGACTGACACCAGTGGTTTGCCAGGGCGCTCGGGCCGTCAGCCACAGACTGAAGGCTGAAATGCTGGCCTCCCTACTGTGGAGGTTTTGTGACTCAGACTGGCTTCCTTGCTCTTCAGCTTGCAGATGGCCTACCGTGGGACTTCACCTTGTGATTGTGTGAGTCAATACTCCTTAATAAACTCCCCTTCAGGCCGGGCGCCGTGGCTCATGCCTGTAATCCCAGCACTTTAGAAGGCCAAGGTGGGTGAATCACCTGAGGTCAGGAGTTCAAGACCAGCCTGGCCAACATGGTGAAACCCTGTCTCTACTAAAAATACAAAAATTAGCAGGACATGGTGGTGGGCACCTGTAATCCCAGCTACTCGGAAGGCTGAGGTGGGAGAATTGCTTGAACCCAGGAGGTGGAGGTTGCAGTGAGTCGAGGTCGAACCATTGCACTCCAGCCTGGACAACAGAGTAAGATTCCATCTCAAAACAAAACAAAACTCCCCTTCATATGTACATCTATCCTATTAGTCCTGCCCCCCTAGAGAACCCTGACTAATACAGAGGGCCAGCAGGACCATGAAAAGGTGCTCAACGCCATGGATATCAGGGAAATGCAAGTCAAAACCACAGTGAGATGTCGCCTCACACCTGTTAGGATGGTTTTTATCAAAAGATAGGTGTGGCAAGGGTGTGACGGAGAAGGAAACCTCGCACACTGCTGGTGCGAATGTCAATTAGTACAACCACTACGGAGAACAGTGTGGAGGCTTCTTGAAAAGCTAAAACTAGAGCTACCATACAATCCAGTAATCCCACTGCTGGGTGTGTATCTAAAGGAATTGAATCAGGATCTCAAAGAGACCCCTGCACGCCCATGTTCACTGAAGCACTATTCACAACAGCCAAGATATGGAATCAGCCTAAGTTCCCACTAACAGATAACTGGAGAAGGAAGATGTGGTCTATTTACCAAGTTCTGTTCTCTACTTTATCTACTCTGCCTAGCACAGAGGCAAAGGCAGACGCTGAAGACCTCAGTCATGGCTGAATTCAAGGAAGTGCATGGCTGTCCCCCAAGATGCCCACAATTGTTCCTCTTTTATCAATAGGACACACCTGGTGGGGGGACACCACGCCAATTGTAAGTAACCTCAGTCCCAGGGGCTACAGGGAGGAGGCGATACCCTGGAGAGCGTTCTCCAGGTGCCTGGAGGGTGCCCCTCCACCAGGCTCCCTATGGGGTGGAGAGCCCTGGAGGGCATGCCCAAATCCACCAGCCGCTGCCTTCCCCAAGCCCGTGCCCTCCTGCCCGTCTCCTAACCCGGGGGTGGGGTCTGGTCAGTCTCTCCCGGGTTATTTTCAACTTTTATTTTAGTTTAGGGGCACTTGTGCAGGTTTGTTGCAGGAACGAATTGTGTGTTGTGGGGGTTTGGTGTACAGATGATTTCATGACCGGTGAAATGAGCACGCTATCCAGTAATCGAGTTTTTCAAGTCCCGCCCTCCCACGCAGGATCCCGCCCTCCCACGCAGGATCCCACCCTCCCCACTCAGGATCCCACCCTCCCCACTCAGGATCCCCACCCTCCCATGCAGGATCCCACCCTCCCACTCAGGATCCCACCCTCCCACACAGGTAGGCCCGGGGTCTGTGGTTCTCTCCTTTGTGTCCATGTGTGCTTAAATTTAGCTCCCACTTATAAGTGAGAACATGCTGTATTTGGTTTTCTGTTCTTGTGTTAGTTGGCTGAGGATAATGTGCTCCCGCTCTGTCCGTGTCGGTACAAAGGACATGATCTCATTCTTTTTTACGGCTGCATATTATTCTGTGGTGTGTATCTACCACATTTTCTTTATCCAGTCTACCATTGATGGGTGCTGGGAAAAGGTCTTGACGTGTGTGTGATGGATTATATATTGTTTACTGAGAAATGATGGCAAGGAACACCAAGCCGTCCCCAGGGCAGAAAACTGCACAGGGCATTATAGAATAGTAAGCAGTGTGTACCCGTCATGCACTAGTTAAACCAGTCCCCGAGACACAGGATGCGTGACCTTGACCCCACTGCTGACTCACAAAGAGTGCTTTCTAGCTTATTTCTATTTCACTGGTGAAAGGGCACCATCCGCCTATTTAGTCCAACTTTATCTTACGAAAAAACACTGAGCACCTGCTTACTAAAAATAATCACTTGTTCACAAAGAGTAAATACGTGGGTCAGAGCCTGCTCTGGGCTTTGAGCTGGGAAATGCTGTCAGTCCCCTGACGTCCCACTCTGATCCCACTTTTGCACTCTTGTCTTTGTGTCTGTTTCTTAATTCCTTCAGCGCCACCTGGGTTGGGGTCTCCATGACCAAGCTAGTCTTGGCAAATGGACATTCAGGTTGATTCCTCATCAAAACCTGGTGTCTTTGCTGTTGTGAATAGCGCTGCAATGAACATACATATGCATGCATGTGTCTCTATGGTAGAACAATTTCTGTTCCTTTGGACATAAACTCAGTAGTGGGATTGCTGGGTTGAATGGTAGTTCTGTTTTAAGTTCTTTGAGAAATTGTCAAGCTGCTTTTCACAGTGGCTGAACTAACTTACATTCCCACCAGCAGTGTATAGCACTTTCTTTTTACCAAAACCTCGCCAGCATCTGTTATTTTTTGACTTTTTAGTAATCAGCCTCTCCTGTTTTGACCCTCACTTCCACATCATGAGGAGGAGGAAGCCACTAACCTCCAGTCTCTTGGAATCGTCCGTGTGAGGACATGGGCAGCCTCTGCTGTGGTCACTGTCGTATTCTCTGTCACCTGATCGGCACCCCCCACAGATGTCTACTCCCAGCCCCCAGGCCCTGTCCTCATTGGCAAGACCTCCTGCAAGTTACGCAACAGGTCTGCATGTGGGTTTCTCTGTTGCCACACGGTAGCGGTTAGGGGCTGAATGGTGACCCCCATTCTTCATATGCTGTAGCCCAAATCCCCAGCACCTCAGAAAAGTGACTGTGCGTGGAGACAGCGTCCCTGTGTGGCCAGGGTTCCCCAGAGAAACAGACCCAACAGGATATCTGTATAGCTCCTGTGTAAGAGGCAATTCTGTATGAGAATTGGCGCACACAGTTATGGAGGCAAAGAACTACCACCACCTGTGTCTGCAAGCTGGAGAGCCCCGGAGAGCTGGGGTCCATTCAGTCTGTGCCCAAAACCTGAGAAGCAGGGGCGCCTACGGCATGAGTCCAAGCCGTGATGGCAGCCTGAGAAGCAGGTGGGGAGTACTGAGGCAAGTCCTAGAATCCAAGGGCTGGAGAACCAGGCGCTCCAATGTCAGAGAGCAGAAAAGGATGGATGTCCCAGCTCCAAAAGGGAATTTGCCTTCCTTCACCTTCGTGTTGTGTTCAGGCCCCCAGCAGATCAGATGAAGGCTTCGAGGGAGGGACTGTCTTTCCTCAGTCTGCTGGTTCAGAAGCTAATCTCCTCACTAAGCACTTCCACGGACACGCCCAGCAATCATGGTTCATCAGCTATCTGGGCCTCCCTTAGATCAGTCCAGCTGACATAAAATTAACCATCACAGGCTGGGTGTGGTGGCTCAGGCCTGTAATCTCAGCACTTTGGGAGGCCGAGGCAGGCAGATCACCTGAGGTTAGGAGTTCGACATCAGTGTGGCCAACATGATGAAACCCCGTCTCTACTAAATTACAAAAATTAGCCAGGCATGCACCGGGAATCCCAGCTACTCGGGAGGCTGAGCCAGGAGAATTGCTGGAATGAAGGAGGCAGAGGTTGCAGTGAGCTGAGTTCATACCACTGCACAGCCCTGGCCGTCCAGCGTCTGTGGGAGGGTAGGAGCCCAACTCTCATAAACACCAGTAAGCAAGCCCAGGTGGCTTTCACATGAACCAACCCCCTTCACACGTTTTGTAATTTTTAACTTCCCTGACTGTTGAGCCCTCCATCCCACCTCCTGACTCCTCCCTTTAAAACACACAGTCTTCTCTGTACCAATCAAGGTTGGGTTTTTTTCCCCATTGCAATATTATATTCCTGTTTAAAACCAGTCTTTACTGCCAACTAGTGTCTGGCTTTATCTTTGACAGGGGGAAAGAAGGAAGTGGACATCATTCCTCCCCCATATTTCACCTGACACAACTTTCCAAAAATCCTCTGGTTCGGTGGCCTTGGGGAGATGTTTTCACATCCTGTGAGTTTTGTGGGTTAATGATTGCAGGCAAGATTTGGAAGGCGGAAATGGCACTCAGCTCTTCGAGCCTTGAATATGAAGAGACTCGTTGCAGTGGCTGACATCTGTAATCCCAGTGCTTTGAGGCTGAGGAGGGATGATCACTTGAGCCGAGGAGTTCGAGATCAGCCTGAACAACATAGCGAGACCCCCACCTCTGCAAAAAATAAACAAAATTAGCCAGACATGGTGGCACACATCTGTGGTCCCAGCTACTGAGGAGGCTGAGGACGGAGATTGCTTGAGCCCTGGAGGTCCTGCAGTGAGCTCTCCACTGCACTCCAGCCTGGGCAACAGAGCCAGACCCTGTCTCAAAAAAAAAAAAGAAAGAAAGAAGAAGAAGAAAGGAAGAACAAAGAGAGAGAAAGAAAGAAGGAAAGAAAGAAGGAAGGAAAAAAGAAAAAAAGAAAGAGAGAAAGCAGAGAGAGTTTGCAGCTAAAGGCACCGTGTTTGTGCGGTTGGGCCACATGCCTCTGGCACGTGCAGGATGTATCAGTGGCTCTGGCTGAGCTAGAAACTTTTCAGTTTATAAAACATGTTGCCCTACAGAATAAAAGAGTATTATTCTATTTTTAAATTTTGAGGTAACATGACAATATGAACAGTTATTTCTGTCATTGCTTACTGTCCACAATAGTTATCTGGCCACATTTTTTTGTTTTGTTTTGTTTTTTTAAAATCTGGATATAAAGTGTAAACGGAATAGCGAAGAGCGCTCTGTAGTTCCCTTTTCTTCCAAAGAGGGCGCCCAATGCAAAGCGCGGGTGTCCGCCGGGGAACTTCGGACCTTGGGTTTTCGGTTTTCAATTTGGTCCGACAGTTCCTTATAAAGCAAGGCCAGGGCGCGCAGTCCCTCACGTTCCCATGCGGTTTCCGTGCCTCTTTTTATGGCATTGTTGTTTTGTTTTTTTCTAGTGTTCAACCTTATGTACGTGGGAAGGCCCACGGCACCTACTTTCCGTGTGAAGACGTTCTTGGCATCACCGAGCTTTCAGGGCGCGCTGTCCTCCGGGTCTTCCCAGAGGAGGCAGCTTGGGACCCTGAGATCTCCACGGAGCGCACCCAGCGCGAGGCGCCCTCCGCCCGCGAGTGGCTGCGCACTCAGCTGGGGCGCGCGCTTTCCGGGCTCTGCGCCGCGGAGCGTCCCAGGAAGCATCCTTATCGGGGCCACTGCTGGTCAGCCTGCCGACAGCTCCGCGCCTGGGTTGCGGGGAGGGGGCGTACCCCACATCGCAGCACCCTGACTGTGCCTCTTCTGCTTCTCCTTGCAGAAGGACAGCCGTCCTAAGCCGCGACGTTAGGCCTTGGGGACTTTTCCGTGTTTGGGAGTTTCATTCTGCCAGTTGGGTCTCCTTGGTGTTTTTTTGCGTTGTTTGTATTTGCTTTGTCCTAAGCTGGAGTAGGATGTCTAGGATTTGTACCAAGTGGCCGCCACCACTTAGTCTGCTCCCACGCTCGGCGGTGATGTAGCTAGTGTGAGGGTTTGGGCTGTCTCAAGTTGTATTGGTCAAGCCATTCTTGGCCCAATTTGGGCTTTTTGCATTCCGAATAAAGTCTGCAGGAATGGAAATTAGGTTTCAAGTAGAAGGTAACCCGCCAAAGGGAAAAGCATCGTTTTAAACGTGTGGACACAGAAGCCATGAGGTGGACACACCAGCATCTCTCGGGTGGGATCTGAGGCCACCCACAGTGGCAAGGGCGTGAAGTGAAGGTTCCTTCACAAGGAAGTGAGCTCATCTATCTCGGTGTGACTCCGGTAGACATGGGCAGCTCCTTTTGTCCTTAGCTACACAAGAAACCAATTCCATGGTATTTCCTTGCAATAGTTCAGCCTTCAGCTTCCTCTCCAGTCCCTCCTATAATGTCAGATGTACAACTTCCAGCCTGTAGTGTACCCAGCTTCGAGTCTTAAGATACCCAGAGAGAAACTGATCTAAAGCCAGAGCTTGCAACATCCTCCTTGGGGGATCCTAAAGTTCTCTCCACTTCATACAATGGTGAAGTAGAGTTGGGAACATTATCCCCAGTTTCGCCTAGCAATTTGGTGCAGAGGAGTCGGGGGTAGGTGGGGCCACAGGTAGAGAAAGCCTTATCTTTTTCAAATAGACTTTTTTTTTAGAGCCGTTTTAGGTTCACAGAAAACATAGTCAGAAGGTACAGAGATTCCCCACACTTGCTCAGCCACCACACTAGCAACTCCCCGACCAGAGTGGTGCATTTGCTACGGCTGAGAGCCCACATCGACGCCTCATTAGCACGAAGTCCAGAGTCTACATTAGGGTTCACGCTTTTCCTTTGTAGTTCATAACAGGTGTGCATAGGGTGCATGTGATAGCTTGATACATGCATACAATGTATAATGATCCAGTCGGGGTAACTGGGATATCCATCACCTGACATGTTTAGCTTTTCTTTATACTGGAAACACTCCAAGTCCTCTCTGCTAGCTGTTTTGAAATATACAATCGATCATCACTAACTACAGTCACCTTCTGATTTATGGAACACTTGGTCTTATTTCATCTATCTACTGTAATTTTTTTACACATGAATCAACCTTTCCTCATCCCACCCTCCCTCCTACTCTTCCTGGATCTCATGAAGACAGATTGGTGGTTGCCAGAGGCCTGTCTATGCTCTAGGCCCTACAGGAGGCCAAAGGGGTGAAGTCATCAGAGGGCGATGCCCTCTGGACGTGTTCAAAATGAGTCCCAATTTGCCCTTGAATGTATGAGTTCAAGAACACTTCTCCATCTGTCAAAGCCTTCATGTCGTGATCTAGAAACTAAGTGGATTTTGCCTTGGAGACACGTCCGAGGTCTTTAATGTTTCATTTATTTTATTTTTAATTTTTTTAGAGGCCAGGTCTGGCCCTGTTGCCCAGGCTGGAGTGCAGTGGTGCAATCACGGCTCACTGCAGCCTTGATCTCCTGGGCTCAAGCGATCCTCCCACCTCAGAGTCCCAAAGAGCCAATGGCTTGACCCTGTAGTCCCAGGGGTAAGTCGAGGGTGTCCTGAGTGGGCATTGCTTTGCACCATGGTAAAGGTGAAAAGCTGCACGTTGCACCATTGTAAGTTGGGGGTCATCTGTATACACACACACAAAGCACCTGTGAAGTGCATAATGATATGTTCTGTCTCAGTGGAGATCTGTGTGTGTGCGCATATGTGTGGCTCAGCTGATCTCACCACAAGCTGGTTGGAGACAGCAGCTTTGTTCACGTGTTAGCGGAATAGGCCAATGTTCAAACCCATCGTGCAGACACAAGACAGGCCTCCTGCTCCTGCCCCAAGCCACGCCCACTCTCTCGTTCCAGGCCGATGCTCTGCTTTCCTTCCCAGAAGGAGCAGGAAACCTGCAGGCCCCTAAAGAGCCTCAGCGAGTGAGAGCCTTGAGCCACTCCTGCTGCCTGTGGAAATTCCCCAAGGAGACACTGACCTTTCTCCCACAGGCAAGAAGACCGCAAACTGCCCTTCTCACAAGCCCAAAGCAGGTTTCCATTCGTGTATAGGCCAGCAGGAATACAAGGACCCCAAGTGACCCAACATACAGGGTGAGTGGCTTCAACCCAGACTTAGCAACTCAGGATGCGTAGTGAGTGACCAAGCCCGAATCCAGCCTTGATCTCCCTCTGTAAGGATGAAACTACAGTTGCAGTGATGACCCCTCGAGGGCACATGCAAAGGCACTGCCCCTTCATTCTAACCCCGCCGCGAGCATGCCGAAGGACACCAGGATCCCCTGCACAGACAGAGCCTGAGGAGCATCAGACTAGCTCGGGGCCCAACTCTGGGACCCCTGCAGTTTCGTCTGCAGCCAGCCATGCCGCCAGGGGTGATTCCGCGGCTGACATGTTTCCATCCTATAGCAGTTTCCCGACCTCTGTGCTGTGACTGGGATTCTTTCAAGCAGCACTTTCCTTACACAAAAAAGTGGGCACTAATTCTTGTTCTATTTCATGCATTCTCAGCGGAGCGACAGGCCTCTGCAGGGGGTGAGAGTTCATTTTCGGCGGCTGAAGGCATCACCATGGCTTGCAGCCCTCTGAAGGACCAGCACAAAAACAGACACACAGTGTGTCTGGCCATGGAAGCTGCGTGGTCGTGGTGGCAATGAGGAAAAAAAAAGTCTTCAAAAGGCTCCTTCTGGGGCCCACAGTGAAATGAAGTCTACAGAACTCTGTTCTCTCCTGACTTCTTGGCTGTTGTGAGACTAAACTGGAATCAGTGATTCTCAGAGTGGGTTCTAAGAACCTCAGAGCGGGGGCCCTGCAGATTTCTGGGCCCCAGTGGAGACTTAGGATGTCGGTTCGGGGGAGGGGCAGGAATGTGCATTTTCAGTCAGCTCTTCTGTCCGTTTCCTGTAGCTGCCTAACACCACCGCAGACTGAGTGGCTCAAACAGCAGACATTTATTTCCTTCCTTGATCTGGACGTCCGAGGTCAAGGTGCAGACAGCGTTGGTTCACCCTCGGGACTCCCCCATGGCTACCCGATGGTCCTCCCCTCCCCGAGTCCTCACAGGGTCCTCCCTCTGGGTGTCTGCGTCCTAATCTCTTCTTAGAAGGATACCAGTCCTACTACATTAGGGCCCAGCCCAATACACTTACTTCACCTTAATTACCTCCTGAGAGAGCGTGCCTCCAAATATCACAGTACCCTCACCCCGCAGTTTCAGTCACCCACGGTCCACTGCAGTTATTTGTATTAAGCTATTGTGCAGGACAGAGAGACCACATTCACATAACTTTTATCACAGTATATTGTCATATCTTTCTAGATTATTTACCTTTTTTGAATTGTTATATATTTTTACACACAGCATCTCACTTTGTTGCCCCGGCTGAGCTCTACCTCCTTGGCTCAAGTGATCCTCCTGCCTCAGCCTTCCAAGCAGCTGGGACTACAGGCAGGCACCATCACACTCCACTAATTTTATTACTAGTTATTGTTATTAATCTCTTACTGTGCTAACTGTATACACTTTATCATAGCTATGTATGTGTGGGGAAGGGCTCAGGCTGGGTAGGCTTGGGTACTACCCTCACTTTCAGGCATCCATCGGGGGTCACAAATGTATCCCCCACGGATAAGGGGGCTTATTAGAGTCACATTCTGAGGTCCTGGGGCTTTGGACTCCACAGATGATTGGGGGCAGGGGATACACAATGGAACCCATAACAGTTCTCAGAATGCTTTTCGTCACACCTGAAAGTGTAAAACCTGCTCTGAGGGGGTGGGGAGAAAGACCCCATCACCTGCTAGGATGAGCAGTCACTCCCTCACTGAAGACATTTAAGGGGCAACTCCCTATGCACCAGAGAGGAAGGAAGGAATTACAGAAATGAAACCCCACAAATGTGTACAGTTATTATGTGTCAATTAAAAATATATGTAAAGAAAAAAAATAAAATCCAGAGAAAAGGAGGGGAGAGCATTTGGTGATGTGAGGGCCAGGAACCTCCCCCAGGGAGCCTATGGCATCACATAGTGAAGGGCAACCCCAGTGGCAGGTGGCCCACCCCAGGAGTCAGGGCTGCAGGCTCCCTCACCCCAAAAGTGCCCACAGGGAGCCAGCCGCCTGTGTAGCTCTGTTCACCTCTACTGCGCTATCTACTGCGGTTAATCCACTTCCTCAGTCCAGCCGCCACAGTGGGCTTCAATCCTGACTTTGCAGCCTCCAGCAGTGGGACGAGAGGCTGCTTCATGTCCCTGAGCCTCCGTCCCCTCATCTGTAACATAGATGTATGACACACATACACACTTCTCAACAGATGGCCGCCAAGAGGACCGGAGTGGAGGCACCCTGCAGAGAGGACCGAACCGATCCCATTTGAAAAACAGGTCCTCCTCTTTGCAGATTTGATTAGGAATCTTGGGTTGAGATCATCCTGGGTTTCGGGTGACTGGGGTTACAGTCTGAATGTTTGTGTCCCACACTCCAAAGTCATCTGCTGAAATCTTTACCCCAAGGTGACAGTGTTAGGAGGTGGGGCCTTTGGGAGGTGACTGGGTCATGAGAGAGGAGCCTCACAAGTGGGATTAGTTTCCTTATAAGACGGACCTGTCAACAGAGGAAAGTGATCACACAAGACTCAGTATCTTAGGAGGTACATTTGCCGCAGTTAAGGATGCGCCCAGGAGACGGGTCTATGCCTTTCTCTGAAGATAATTTTGAGGGCTCAAAATTTAAAGGGGAAAGGGTGGGATATTGAGAGCACACAGTTTTCACATAAACAAAAGAGGCAGAGGGAAAATGTGGGGGACTCTGCATTTTACATAGCAGGTAGGGGAGCAATCAGTTATGCATTTGTGTCTGGTAGGGAGGCCAGGGTGACTGCGCCTGTAAAGACAAGCTACAATTTGCATTCCCATGGTGACGTTTAACAGCTCACCAGGAATCTCCCTTGGGCAAAATATGGGGGAGACGGGGTAGCTTTTCATCTTCTAGCCATCTGATTTAGGAACCAACAGGGGGAGGCAGGCTTGTTAAGACCCAGTTTCCAGCTTGACTTTTCTCTTTTGCTAAATGAGTTTGGGGGTCCTAAAATTAAATTTTCTTTCACAGACCCAGAGTCCTCCCTTGCCCTTTCCACCTGGCAGGGATGCACGAAAGGGAGTCACTTATGACCCAGGAAATGAGCCCCAGTCTTTTTACAGCTGGATAGTTTGTGTATATACACATTTTCCTTATCCATTCATCTGCTGCTGGACACCTGGGTGGATTCCATCTATTTACTGTAAGTCCTCGCCTTCTACAGCACTGTGGGATGGTTATATTAACCACAACCTATTACACAGTTTCAAACAGCTAGAATGAGATGTTGAATTGTCCCGCACAAAGAAATGAACGTTTCAGATGACGGGCATGCTCATTACGCTGACCGATCACTATACATTGTACGTATTTGGTGAACCATCCCTAAGTATCCCACAAATATGTACAATTATGTGTCAATTAAGCATACGCATATATAAAGGAAAACAAAATAATATCCAGACAAAAAGTGGGGAAATGAGCGTGTGGTGGTGCGGGGCGGCGGGCGGCCTCACCTGCCCTTGGGATTGTGGGGGGCTCCCCCGCCTTCTTGGGCAGCAGCTTGGCCTGGATGTTGGGCAGGACGCCGCTCTGGGCGACCGTCACGCGCCAGGCAGTTGGCTGAGCTCCCCCTGGTTGCCGACGGCCAGCTGCGGGCTGCACCGGAAGCGCGCATCTTCCTGTGGGGCGCGGCGTTGACAGCCAACAGGAGGCCAGGTGGACCCGCGCGCAGGCGCCCCCACTCCTGGAGTAGCCGCCCCGGCGGAGCAGCAGGTGCGCGTGCGCACCTGGGCACGGTACCGCGGGATGGCGCCAGGGGAGCCTCTGCACGGGGTGTGGATGCTGCACCCACAAATGGGATGAAGACGCTCTGCAGCCTGGGCGCCCCATTGGCTGCTCCAGGGGAGCGATTTGTGCAATCAAAAGAGACCTGGAAAGTCACCTCATTTGCATGCAGCGCCGAGAATCTGAAGGGATCAGACCTGAGTTCTCCGTGCACTTGGCCCAGGCCGCCCTTTCGGGCTGCAGGTGGGTCATTCTGGAGGCCGATCGCTTCCTTGAACGCCCGAGGGTTGCCCTGTCGCCCCTGCTGGTTGGAAGGCAGAGCAGCCAGCCTTTCAGCTCAGCCACAATTCTTAGGTCCCTGGAGAGGGAACTACTTTTATCCAATTTCTCTGAGCTTGGACAGCTATGCAGTAAGCTGACAGTAGGCAGATTCTCAGGAGAAAGGCACGCAAATTAAAATATGCACGGGGGCTCACATGGGAGAATAATACCTGAAAGGGGGTGAGAACTAGGAGCTGATGTGCCATCTTCTGCAGGGAGAGAGGAGGAGGCTGCCGGCAGTTCAGAAGAGAGGAAATGACTTTTGGGAAAGATGAACGCAGCAGCCAGTGACTCTGCAAGCATCCCACGCCCGTGCCCTCATGGAACCCTGCAGAGATCTCCTTGGCATCACAGCCCAGGGGTGGAACTGCTGCATTACAGAGTATCTCAGTCCATGTGGACGGCCTGGTGGCTTAGAAACCACAGAAGTGTGCAGCTCACAGCTCTGGAGGCCAGAAGCCCAAGATCCAGGCACCGGCAGATCCAGTGGCTGGTTGAGACGGCGCCTTCTCGCCAAGAGTCTTCACATGGTGGAAGAGGTGAGGCAGCTCTCTGAGGTCCCTTTTATAAGGGCAGTAGTCCCATTCATGACCTCCCAAATGCTCCACCTCCTAACACGCCATCTTGGAGGTGAGGATTTGAGCATGTGAATGTGGAAGTAGGACGCCTTCAGACCATAGCATGGCATGCACGTGGCCTCGCCCACAACTGAGCCCTGCCCAAGACCCTGCCCTTGCACTCCACTGCTGGGACGTGACCTCGAAGCCTTTGGGATGCCATGCCTGATAGGAGGGCGTTTGCCTGGTGGCCTTGGGTCACCCTGGACAGTCCCATCATGTGGTGTAGGGTGAGTTGGCCACACTGAAGAGGACACTGTGACTGGGGGTGGGAGTCCCCGAGCCAAGCCCAGCGGCAGCGATGCGATGTGGGAGGGGCCTTTGGGTCCCCCAGTTCCACCTCCTCTGAGGCCGGACACTAAGCAGGCCATGCGGGGAAGTCAGCCGTCCCTGCGTGCTGGACGCCACAAGAGACTCTGGATACCAAGGCTGGGCAGTGTCCTTGGCTGGCAGAACTCCCGCATACTGTCACACAGGGTGCCCAGACTCCACGGGGGACAGGGCGGTGGAACCTCTCTCTCCCCCCGGAGAAGCAGCCTTCAGTGGGTTCTGGGGCTTTTAGTGAGCTACAGAACACGAGGTGGTTTGGGGAACAGCTCACCCCGCAGACATGCGGCTGGTGCTGAGAAACAGGCCCGGCGTTGGGGACTGGCTCCCACTAGCGTCCGGTTGGTCTAACTCCCTCTCATATACAGCCTGTGCCTCAGGTTACTGGCTTCAGATGCTCAATGTTACGAATTGAAGGCGGGTGGCAACCACGTGTTCAGCAAGCCCGCCAGTGGCATTTTCCCAGCAGCGTTTGCTCACTTGCTGTCTGTGTCGCATTTTGGTAATTCCTGCAATATATCAAGCTTTTTTATTATTGCCCGTTTTGTTCTGGTCATCTGTGATCAAGGATCTTTCATATTACCTTTGAAATTCTTTACGGATGCCAAGAAGTGCGTCCATACAGGACAGCTAACTAAACAGAAAATTCGCACCCGCCTCACTGCTCCACACACCAGCCATTCCCCCCGTCTCTCTCCCTCTCCCCAGGCCTCCCTATTCCCTGACACACGATACTGAAATTAGGCCAATTAATAACCCCACAATAGCCCATAAGTGTTGACACATCTCTCACTTGAAAGCAAAAGCTGGAGATAATGCAGCTTAGTGAGGAAGGCACATCCAAAACAGACAGAGGGTGCTAAAGTCACCCATGCTGTGAACGCAGAGAAGTTCTTGAAGGAAATTAAAAGTGCTCCAGTGAACACACAAATGGTAAGAAAGTAAAGCCGTCTTATTGCAGCTCTGCGGAAACTGCGTGGTCTGGATGGAAGATGGAACCAGCCGCAACATCCCTTAAACCAAAGCCTAATCCAG
Organism: Ateles fusciceps; assembly: GCA_036589455.1. Taxonomy (NCBI): domain Eukaryota; kingdom Metazoa; phylum Chordata; class Mammalia; order Primates; family Atelidae; genus Ateles; species Ateles fusciceps. The sequence continues at coordinate 2,572,403 of JAZHEH010003256.1, forward strand.
AGCAGCGTCCTCTCTTCAATTCTAGGAAGGCTGACAGGCGAGGAAGCTCACGAAAAGCTTGAAGCCAGCAGAGGCTGATTCATGAGGTTTAAGGAAACAAGCCAGCTATGTAACATAAAAGCACACGGTGAAGGGGACGCTGCCGCAAGTTCTCCGGAGGATCCGGCTAAGACCGCTGATGAAGGGGGCTGCTCTAACAACACATCTTCAATGCACACAAAACTGCCTTCTGTTAAAAGCAGATGCCATCTAGAGCCCTCACAGCTAGAGAGAAGTCGATGCGTGGCTTCAAAGCTTCAAAGGACAGGGTGACTCTCTTGTTAGGGGCTCTGTGCAGCTGGTGACTTCAAGTTAAAGCCACTGCTCATTCACCATTGCAACAATTCTAAGGCCCTTAGGAATTATGCTCACGCTGCTCTGCCTGTGCTGTGTAAATGAAACAGCAAAGCCTAATGACAGCACACCTGTTTACTGCATGGTTTACTATTTCAAGCCCATTAAAATGTTAAAATAGCCAATTAATGCAACATTCAAGTCTTACTACCTTTCAAGTTAACTTTCCTAATTCACTTTCAAGTCTTACTATTTAAGACATTTCATAAGGCTGCAGCTGCCATAGGCAGTGATTCCTCTGAGGGATCTGGGAAAAGTCTATTGAAAACCTGCTGGAAAGGAGTCACCATGCTAGATGTCTTCAGAACATGCGTGATTCATGGGAGGGGGTCAGACAGCAGCGTCAGACAGGAGTTCAGAGGGTGCTGATCCCAGCCCTCTTGGGTGACTCTGAGGGGTTCCACACTTCAGGGAGGAAGTCGCTGCAGATGTGGGGGAAGCAGCAAGAGAACTAGAGTTAGAAGCGAAGCCTGGAGGTGGGGCTGACCTGCGGCAGCCTCATGAGAAACGTGAATGGATGGCGACTTACTTCTTATGGATGAACAGAGAAAGTGGTTTCTTGAGAGGGAATCTATGCCTGGTGGAGACGCTGTGCACGTTGTTGAGATGACAGCAAAGATTTAGAATTGACATGAGCTGAGTTGATAAAACAGTGGCAGGGTTTGAAAGAGTGACTCTAATTTTTAAAGATGTTATGTGGGTGAAGTGCTCTCAGACAGCATCAAGCTACAGAGAAGTCTTCTGAATGGAAGAGTCAATTGATGTGATAAACTTCATTATCTTAAGAAATGGCCACGGCAACCGCAGCCTCCAGCAGCCACCACCCTAATTAGTCAGCAGCCACCAACATCGAGGCGAGACCCTCAGCAGCCACCACCCTAATTAGTCAGCAGCCACCACCACCGACGCGAGACCCTCAGCAGCAAAAAGATGGTGACTCACTAAAAACTCACATGATCATTAGCGCTGTTTAGCAACAAAGTATTTTTAAGTTCAGGTACATACATCGGCTTTTTTAGACATAATGCTACTGCACACTTAACCACGGTACAGCCTATAAAAGCATTTTATATGCACCTGGAAACCAAAAATTTCGTGGGACTTGCTTTACTGCAGTATTTGCTGTACTGCAGTGGTCTAGAAGCAGACCCATGGTTTCTCCAAGGTATGCCTTTTGGTTTGACCCCAGACGGCACTCCACAGCAGGGCCTCATTCTCCACTCCTCACAGCGCCTCTGGGCTCACCCATGTGCCATCATCACTCAGCCATCAGCATCACCTGGTGCTGCGATTCCCATCACCTCCCCCGCCCCGCTCCCTGAGCTAAAGCAGTATCTTGTGGTTTTGATTCTCCAGTTACTAAAGATTTAAGCATCTGCTTCTATTTTGCTGTTGCCAACCTCATGAAATAACCAAGAGCTACTCAATTAGGTAATGTAGAAGGTAAAATGGCCCCAAACATTTTTATCTCCTCTCTTGGCCACAGGATCCTGAAACTGAAAACGACCTTCGGGTCCCAGCTATCCACAGCTTTCCCACTAAGCTCTGATAATAAGAGTTGACAAAAAGGTAGTGAGCTGCTGGACAAATACATCCATGTCTTGAGACTGTGTCCCCTACCTTCCAGCGAACAAACTGTTGCTTCTGTACACAGTGCCTGGCCTCGGCATCCTTCCACGTGCCACCCACTCCCCGTGGCCAGGCTCGGACATCCTCCCCCCCAGGGCTGCCCTTGACCACAGAGACCTGGTTGAGGCAAAGCCACAGGGACACAAGTGGCTCCTCAGAGTTCGCACGGTCAAGGGCTGAGGAGGGGGACTCTGTTTCAAGCCTTTTCTGTAACACACCCTGTGGGAAAAGACCTGAAGGAGGTGGGAACCGCCACACAGGTGTGGGGGAGAAACGTCCCTCGGAAATCAGAGGTCGAGGTGGGGCCCACTGAAGAACAGCAGAGAGGCCGGCGTGCTGGGTCCGCTGGGAGCAGGGGGTGCAGTGGTGACCAGAGGGAGGAACGGCTCCCGGTGGATTATGTAGCGCCCACAGGCCACTGATAAGCTTTTTCTGAAGGAATCTGAGTTGCTGCAGGGCCTTGAATACGGCGGGGGCAGGCTGTGGCTTGGTTCTTATTTTTATTATTTTAATAAATTTCATTGTGTATATCTAAGGTATGTGACATACTGTTACAAGATACACACAGCAAAATGGTCACTACAGGGAGCAATGAACATTCCCATCACCTCCCAGAGGCCAGCATTTTTAGGACTTCATGGCAAGAGCAGCTGAAGTCTACTCATTTAGCAGGAACTCCCAGAACAGTGCAATTTTCTTACCTGTAGTCCTCCTGTTGTACACTGGATGGCCAGACTGGTTCCTCCTACATATATACGTATTTTTTGAAGCACTGTGATTTGTATCTCCTACATATTTTAAGGGGAGAAACCCGTCTACCTGTTGGGTTGCGAGTGCACTGTTGGACCAGGGGGAGGACGTGAGGTTCCTAGGTCTCCCAGGCAGGAGAGGACAGTGCCAGTGGGGGTTCGGCAGGGAGCAGGTAAGACGAGGTCAAGGTCTGTGGCTACAGGAAGAGCTGCAGGACTCCTCTGCAGACCTGCCGTGGACTGGGAGAGAAAGGACTGAGACAGCTCTGAGATGTCTCTATGAGGACTGCAGGGATCGAGCCCCTGCGCGAGTCTGAGATGGAGGCAGTGGCTGGACCTGGGAGAGGGTTTGGGGAGAGAGGCCCACGTCTGAGAGGCAAGTGTGAGGTCACCATGGGGGTCTGGGTAGGACAGAGAGATCACGAGAGGATGCCAAGAGTCCTTCCACATGAAAAGAGTGGAGTGGAGAGGAGGCAAGGGAGACGGGGCAGCGTCGGCAAAGCCAGAGGAAGCCCTCACTGAGGGAACGTCCCTACACAAAAATCCATTCAAAATAGACAAGGGCTTAATTGTAAAGCCGGAAACTGTCAAGTCAGTAGAAGACACAGGTGAGAAACTCCAGGACACTGGCCGAGGCTTTAGGGTCGTATCATTTCTTGCGTATGACCCTAAAAGCACAAGCAACAAAGGGCAAATACACACACAGGATTGCACAGAGCTCGAAGGCTTCTGCACGCAAAGGAAACACTCAACGGCGTGAACACAGCTCCCAAGTCGGGAGACAACATCTGCAAACCACACATTAGGTAGCGGGTTAATATCCAATATATACATGGAACTCAAACTGAAGAGCAGGAAAGCAAATAAACGACTAAAACACGGGCAGAGGCCCTGAACAGACGTTTCTCAAAAGACGGCACACCAGTGGCCAACAGGCATGTAAAAAATGTTCAGCATCACCAATCGTCAGGGAAACGCAAACCAAATCACGAGATTATCTCACACCTCTTAGAATGGCTAATTTCTTCTTCTTTTTTAAAAAAAATTTTTTTTTTTTCGAGAAGGGAAAGGAGAGGAAAGGAGGCAGGGGCAGCTTGGGGAGCAGCATGGCTAATTTCAAAGGCTATAAATGTTGTCGAGAATGTAAATTAAATTAGTACAGCCATTATGGAGAAGCATATGGAGGGTACTGAAAATATTAAAAAGAACTGTGACCCAGCAATGCTACTGCTAAGCTGTTGAGAAATACTGAGTTTATGAATATTGATGAATGCTGAGTGTATGATAGAATATATTGTTTGCTAGGAAGAACGATGGCAAGGAAAACCTAGCCGACCCCCCTCCCCAAGTGGAAAACCATTTGCGGCATTTCAAAGTGCCAGGATAATGTAGAAATATCATACACCAGTTAAAACAATGCTTTGAGATATCTGACCCTGCCCCCGCGGCTTCCTCGTGGGGAATGCTTTAGTTTGTCTGTAGTCAGTGGTAAGGGGGTAACAGCTGCCTACTTGGTATACTTTGAGTTACCAGAAAATACAGAACACCTGTTTGTTAATAATAATCACCTGTTGAGAGAGACCATGTGGATGAGAACCTGCTCGGGGCCTTCAACCTGGAGTGCTGTCAGCCCCTGAGGCTCTCAGCTGGGTAGGCTGCTGGCCCCCCAGATAGATCCACTTTGCTGTTTATCGGGGGTGTCTGCCTCTTACTGCGTTCAGTGCTGCCTGGGTGGGGTCTCCCTGGCCGAGCTGGTACTCGGTACTAAGCATTTTCCCAAAGGAAATGACACGAGTAAGTGGAAGAGATACCCACACTTCTGTTTCTTACAGCACTTTCACAGCAGCCAAGATATGGAATTAATCTTCGTGGTCTAGAAGCCAGTGGATAAAGGGATAAAGTGGATAAAGAAACTGTGGTGTATACACACAATGGGATACTATTTGGCCATAAAAGGGAAACTCTGCCATTTGCTACACGGATGAATTTGGAGTACATTAAGTGAAAGGAGCTGGGAACAGGACAAATACCACATGATCTCACATGTGGAATCAAAATATTGATTTACAGAAAGAAAGAGAGAGAGCAGTGGTTAGCAGGGGATCTGGGGAAATTCTGGTCAAAGGGTATAGAGTTCCTGCTTACGAGAAGAATAACTCAAGGCCTTTGTGCAGCTTGTGACTTCAGAGGATAACCGTGTACTGTGTGCAGTCAGCCTCTGTATCTCAATGTCCCACATACCTGCAGAGGGAGGACTGACTACAGGGGACTTGAGCATCCGCGGATTTTGGTATCCATGACGGGGTCCTGGAACCCATCCCCCTCGGACTCAGAGGGATGCCTGTATTTGAAATCTCTGAGAATAGATTTCAGATGTTCTTACCACAAAAAATGTGAGACGGATACATTAATCTGCTTGACTTTGTCACTCCACAGTGTACACAGGTATCAAAGCACCACACTGTGCCCCATAAATATATCGTTTTAAACAGAAAGAGGTTGCAATTGACAGGGTGGGATGCTATTGGACGGCTGAGGATGCTAAAGGCACTCAGACCTGGTGATGTGGAGAGTTTGGTGCTGTGGGGACTGTGTCATCAGGACCTGGTGATGTGGGGTTTGGTGCTGTGGGGACTCTGTCATCAGGACCCGGTGATCTGGGGTTTGGTGCTGTGGGGACTCTGTCATCAGGACCTGGTGATCTGGGGTTTGGTGCTGTGGGGACTCTGTCATCAGGACCTGGTATGTGGAGAGTTTGGTGCTGTGGGGACTGTGTCATCAGGACCTGGTGATGTGGAGTTTGGTGCTGTGGGGGACTCTGTCATGAGGGCCTGGCTGGACGAGCAGCGCAGGTGTACAGGGCAGGGTAGGACAGGGGCGCCGTGGACAAGAGCGGACTGCAGTGGGCAGAGATGCTGAGAACGACAAACTGGAGGTCTCAGGGTCAGGAGGTTGTTGATGTGGTGACAAAGATTCTCTGCTTGGCCAAACTCTGGCCAGGCTCTGGAACCTTCTCCCAGGGCCCTCTCTGTGCACTTTCTTATGAAATCGTTTTAGCAAGAACCGTAATTTGGTTTAACTACTGACCACCCTCAGTGGTATCTGACTGGGTTTCTATCAGATCGTTTGCAGCAGACAGCTGATCACCCTGCCCGCCTGCAGCAAGGATCCTGCGAGGTGGGTTCAGCCAAAGCACTCTCACCCCTCCTATCTCCTCTTGGTCATTCCCACCCACCGACCCCACACTGCTCCTCGGCATCTCCACCCGCCCTGTCCTGCAGTGTAGGGGTTGAGCCCCATCTCCCCCAAGGCCAGGGCCCCACACCCATCTCAGATGGTCCCTGTGAAAGTCCTCACCACGCTTTAACTAAAGTGTCAGGAGGAATCTTCCTTTAACACTGGAGGGTGACCAGGGCAGGGGGAAGAGGCTGGGTGGACACACGGAGACGAAGCAAATGGCTGAAACAAACCCACTTTATTCAGCACTGAGCCAGCCCAGGCGCCGGGCAGGTCAACGCACAGACGTCGCACCAAGGCCGGGGATGGAAAGGCTGAAAGGCTTCTGGGAGCGGGCACCGCTGCCCACAGGCCCAGTGAGCCCCACATCTCATCTGTCTGCGTCTATGTCCCGACTTTGCAATCCTGTCCCCCAGTGCTGAGTTTCTGTCAACTAGACTAATTTATCTACACACAAGGATGCTGCAGGCAATTGAGCTACTGCTACGAGCTTTGCAAAATTCAGCTACTAAAGGAAATGGGAGAGCCAGAAGTAACAGCAAGATGAGACACCACCGCAGGGCCTGGAGATGTGGAATGGGGTCAGCCACCTGCCAGCCCTCACCCAGGGAAAGAGGGTCCCTTCTGAGGCAGGTGGAGCACAGGGAGGGCTCCCAGGAGCCAAAGGAGCGAGGAGGGGACTCGGGGAGGGGGACACAGCGACGTGGATGAGGCTGGCGGGGCCCCCTCCTCAGGAGGCATCAGGTACCATCCAGTCTTCCTTCTCTTCCCTGCAACCTGAGTTCCAGCCTTCTCAGGGCCTCACATGCATTCTCGTTTCTGACTCTCAATGGTGTGCCTCACATACCTGCCAAGGATCTGGGGCCCCATGTGGAAGGTGCAGGGTCTGGGTCCCTGGATAACAAGGTGAGGGGTCGATGGGTGATCGAGGAAGGGCATGGCCCGGGGCTGCCGGGACTCATGGAGGATGGGCTGCGGCCAGAACTTCAGGAGGGGTCGGGCACAGGTGGGAAGGGTCCCCAGGTCCAACCTCTACCAGGAGGCGTTTGCAGCCCCCAAAACACTCACGCCTCGGAGTGAAGGATAAATGGACATTGTTGAAACACGCAACTACACAGATGGACCCAAGGCTGGGCGCCCACCACACTTCCCCGGCAGCCACGCGCTGACACTTCCCACAGAGACGAGGATCCCATCCTCCTGCTTCCAGCTCCGGGATGGCGGCGGGCTGGTGCCATCACTGCATGGGAGGAGAGAGGACAAGACAGAGAGACAAAAAGACAAACACACAGAGGCAAAGGGGGGGGGGTAGGGAGAGGGGGAGAGGGGGAGAGAGGGGGAGAGAGGGGGAGAGGGGGAGAGGGGGAGAGGGGGGAGAGGGGGAGGGGAGGGGGAGAGGGAGGAGAGGGGGAGAGAGGGGAGAGGGGGGAGAGGGGGAGGGAGGGAGAGGGGGGAGGGGGGGAGGGGGGAGGGGGGAGGGGGGAGGGGGAGGGGGGGAGAGAGGGGAGGGGGGGAGGGGGGAGGGGGGAGAGGGGGAGGGGGAGGGGGAGAGGGGGAGAGGTGGGAGAGGGAGGGGGGAGGGGGAGAGGGGGAGAGGCAGGAGGAGGGGGGAGGGGGAGAGGGGAGGGGGAGAGGGAGACAGAGCGTTCACACAAGGGAGCTCAAGATACTGTTCTGCGCACAACAAACCCAGGGCCTAACCCACGCTTCGTCTCCCCCACGGCCAAAGCCTTGTCACCTATGGCTGGCACAGGCAACTGAACCATTCAGAGCCGCCTAGGTTTCTGCGGGGTCTGGGGTTCGGGGCCGGGCCCTGGGCAGAGGCTGAAGAAAAGCCCTGAAGCTGGACTTCTGGCCACTTCTGCCTTCAGGACCCCAGGGCGAGGGAGGAGCCTTCTGCGCTCTGGCACTCAGGGTCAGGGACACCTCTGACCCTCCTCAGCTTAAAACCCCTTCCCATCACTTTCCTTGACCACCTACCCATCCCCAGAATTCAGCCCTGCAAGGCTAGGGCAGCGGGAGTCAGGCTGGTCTTTGAAGCCTTGACCTCCGGCAGTGGCCCCCAGCGGCTCGCTGCTGCCTGCGTCCACCCTGGCCTCCCGGTGGCAGACCCGATGGGGGCAGACGCGGCGGGGCTCCCGCACCTGCAGCAGCATGCTGAGGCCCAGATTGCGGTGCTTCTTCTCCAGCTCCGACACTGCCTGCAGCAGCGACCTGAACCGCTCAGTGGGGTCGGCCAGCTCGTCCTCGGGGGAGCCCCCTCCTCCTTCTCAGCCTCCTGCAGGAAGTACTCCTCCTCCTCCACAAAGAAGGCCCGAAGCTTCTTGTAGTCGGTCAGTGCCTTCTTCCTACGGTCCATCACGTGTCCCTGCAGGCAGGTGGCAGGAAAAGACCTGTCCTGGCCCACCCTCTCCAGGGGAAGGGAACCTGTTTGCTCTTCAAGGAGTTAAGAACATGCCGCTCCAAAACATGCTGTCCAGGCATATCGACCATTAGGCTGGGTGTGGGGGCTCACGCCTGTAATCACAGCACTTTGAGAAGCCAACGCAGGCAGATCACGAGGTCAGGAGTTCGAGATCAGCCTGACCAACCCAGTCTCTACTAAAAATACAAAAACTCCCCAGGCATGGTGGCATGCGCCTGTAATCCCAGCTACTCGGGAGGCTGAAGCAGGAGAACTGCTTAAACCCGGGAGGCAGAGGTTGCAATGAGCCCAGATTGTGCCACTGTACTCCAGCCTGAGCAACAGAGCGAGACCTCATCTCAAAAAAACAAAACAAAAACCATAAGGGGCCAGGCACGGTGCCTCACGCCTGTAGTCCCAACACTTTGAGAGACTAAGGTGGGAGGATCGCTTAAGCCCAGGAGTTCGAGACCAGCCTGGTCAACAGTGAAAACCTGTCTCTACTAAAAATCAAAAAACTTAGCCGGGCACGGTGGTACACACCTGTGGTCCCAGCTATTTGGGAGGCTGAAGAAGAGAATTGAGAATCACTTGAACCCAGGAGGCAGTGGGTGCAGTGAGCTATGCTCGCACCACTGCACTCCAGCCTGGGCCCACAGAGCAAGACCCCGTTTCAAAAAAAAAATTAAAACAGTGCAAGATCACCCCGACTTTCATTCTGCTTCTTAAAAGCAAATGAAAATTCCAATGTGAAAGATGCCCTCCCCATGTCAAATAAAGTGACATCCTCATCAAGGACAACAGGAGGTCAAGGCCGACAGAATCTGGTACAGACCTTGTAAAAGTAACTCTTTTAAGTGTCCCGACTCACACAGTTGCCTTTTCACAAGCGGCTAGCCTTTGTCCAAGTCAGTATATAAGTGATTTAATTCTGCCACTTTGATTCTGCATTTCCTTATAAGGGAACCTGTGCCGTATTAAATTCATAAGGCTGGCTGGGCGCGGTGGCTCACGCCTGTAATCCCCCACACTTTGGGAGACCAAAGAGGGTGGATCCTTTGAGGTCAGAGGTTCAAGACCAGCCTGGCCAACATGGTGAAACCCCTGTCTCTACTCAAAATACAAGATTAGCCAGGTGTGGTGGCACACACCTGCAGTCCCAGTTACTCAGGAGACTGAGGCAGGAAATCACTTGAACCAAGGAGGCGGAGGTTGCGGTGAACCAAGAGGGCGCCACTGCACTCCAGCCTGGGCGGCACAGCAAGACGCCATCTCAAAACAACATTCCTGTGCCTTTCTTCCGTTAATCTAGCTTCCTTTTTTTTTGAGATAGGGCTTCGTTCTGTCACCTTGGCTGGAATGGAGTGGTGCCACCACAGCTCACTGCAGCCTCAATCTCTTGGGCTTAAGCGATCCTCCCACCTCAGCCTCCCAAGTAGCTGGGACCACAGATGCTACCACACTAATTTTTTAATTTTTGTTTTTTAATTAAAGGGTCTTTTGGACTGGAGTCCTTTGCTGCTGAGAAAGAACGCAAATGACATAGTGAGATGGGGTCTCACTATGTTGTCCGGGCTGGTCTCAAACTCCTGGCCTCAAGTGATCCTCCTACCTCAGCTTCCCAAGTTGCTGGAATTACAGGCATGCACCACTGCACCTGGCCCCGTCAGCGTATCTTATGTGTTTATCTTATGTATTAATTCTCTGGCCCAGCCTGGCCCCTAAAAGGGGAGAAGTAGAGTTTCTTTCTCCCCCCACACCTCACAGCTCTCGGCTGCACGTGAAGACTGTCCCTCTCCCATGGCCAAGGGGACAGTAAATCCTTGAGTGGCCCTGCTAGGTCTCAAGCCTGTGAGGCATGTGACTATCTGGGCTGGACACACATCCATCTTGCCAGTGAGACTTTCCCTGCTGTGCCCACACCGGAACCCCAAGGGCTGAAAACCATCCCATCAACCTTCAACCAAGTGTTCACATTTGCCACTCTTCTGCTGGTTTTCAGCTAACCCCTAACCAGGATGCTACTCTGACTTTACTCAGATCCACGGGTGGCTTCCGCCTGGCCCTGGGCCACAGAGGGCAGGTGACAGCCATAGTCATGAGGCCAAGGCTTTTGCTGCTGAGAGAAATTGCCAACGACAGCTGGTGGCTGCTGGTTGGCTGATGCCACAGGCTGCGAACTCCTTCCTTTGAATTTAGGCGGCTTCTCTCATTCTAGCATCTAAGCCACCAGCCCCCAAAACAGGACAGATTAGAAGCTCCAACCTGCTAAAATCTGTGGGCAAAGCAAGTCCCTTGGGGGTAACACAGGGTTACTGAAAACTTGGAGGTCCCCAAAGCCTTTCAGCCTCACTTGTACCGGGCAGTGGAGACTGCTCACAAGGCAGGGAGAAGTTCAGAGCAGCTCCAAGGGCAGGGTGGAGTGCCAGGGGTCCGAATGGCATCAGGGACCCCTGTGTCACCTGTCACTGACTGAGGGAGGCCTGGGGAGAGCAGGCAAAGGCTGGGCTGTGCCAGGAGTGCAGAGCACCCACCTCAGCCTCAAGCTGGGTAAGAACTCGGGCCTCAGCCTTGAGATGCAGCCAATTACCCAAGAGCTGCTGCAGCCTGGAAAAGCACCTGTCTTTCAGGTTAAAAGGAGGATGCAGGAATTTATGAAACCCAGAGAAAATGGAAAACAGATTTTACTACACATGAGAAAAAGTCACCAAAGAAAATTTAAATGACTGAAAAGCTTTACTGGCGAGTAACCTAAAAGAACTCTAGTGGCATGTCCCCTTCGGATAAGTAGCGTTGCTGTGGTCTGAATGACTGTGTCCTCCCCAAATCCCCACGCTGAAATCCTCATCCCTAAGGTGATGGTGTTAGCAGGCAGCACCTTTGGGAGGTGAGGTCTTGAGGGTGGAGTTGTCAAGGATGGAATCGGTGTCCTCATACAAAGGACCCAGAGGGACCCTCACCCCTCCCACCGTGTGAGAAATCGGTGTCCTCATACAAAGGACCCAGAGGGACCCTCACCCCCTCCCACCATGTGAGGACACCGTGAGAAGGCACCGCTCACCCCCTCCCACCGTGTGAGGACACCATGAGAAGGCACCGCTCACCCCCTCCCACCGTGTGAGGACACCGTGAGAAGGCTCCATCTATGAACCAGGAAGCGCCCTCACCAGACACGGAATCTGCTGGTTCCCTGATCCTGGACTTACAGCCTCCAAAAACTAATGAGCTACTCTCAGATCAGAACAAGATGACTACAGAAAGTTACAGATGTGTTTTAAAAGAAAAAAATTTAGAACTCTGGGAGGCCAAGGCAGGAGAATTAGTTAAGGCCAGGAGTTTGAGACCAGCCTGGGCAATATAGCAAGACCCTCATCTCTAGAAAAGCATTTTAAAATTAGCCAGGTGTGGTGGCACGTGCCTACGGTCCCAGAGGCTGCGGTGGGAGGATGGCCTCAGGCCAGTTCAAGCTACCATCATGCCACTGCACTTCAGCCAGGGTGATGAAATGAGACTCTGTCTCTTGAAAACAACAAAAAGAGTAAGTCTGATGTGGCTATGACCTACAGGTAAAATGTAAGGAGAAAAAGAGGCTTTCACTGGCTCTGGCTAGATTCTGAGAAATACAGACACGTCCTAGACAAATACAGACACATCCTAGACAAATACAGACACAACCTAGAAAAATACAGACACAACCTAGAAAAATACCCTGAAGCCCACGAAAGCCCAGAGACCCCTCCTCCAACCAACCAGCTGAGCAGTTCAGAGGCCTGGCCTGCCTGGCCTGCCTGGTGGACCCTTTGTCTAGAGCCCGAGCTCGAGGTCCCCTCATTCGAGGCTGCCCCAGGCCCCCACTTGCCTTCCACACCGCAGCGGCTGACTCCGCCTGGCCGTGCAGGTCCCGTGCGTCATTCAAGTCCTTCCTCATGATTTCCACAGACCCCTTGTTCTCCTGGAAATAGAGGAAGGTGACCAGGGGGTGGGCAGAAGGTCTGGGTCCCCCACCCCGGCCCAGTCCCGAGGGACATCACCCCAGCTGACTGCACAGTCTGACCATCCGAGATAACCTCGAAGCTCTGCTGCCTAGGACAGGACGGGCAGTCAAAAGGTTTCCTGGGCTTCACACCTACTCGGAAGGAACTGGGCGTCGGGGCTAAGGGGACTGCCTAGGCGCGTTTAGGAGTTCTGTGTCTGCAAGCGGCCCTGTTCAGTGTGAGCTCGGTCTGTACCAAAGGCCTGCGCCCTGCTTTGCCTGAGCCGGATAGGGGTGGCTCTGCCGGGTGACAGGAGCCCCGCTGCACGAGGAGCGCCCAGTGCACAGACTGGCTAGCCTTCCTTCCCCTGTATGCGAGAGCGGGACCCCAGGCTGGCTGCTCTTTCCTACTCTGTGTGCCACATCAACCTGCCGTGGGCAAGGCTCCAGACTCCCGGACCCGCTGCTGCCAGACCCTCAGAGGCGGGTTTCTGAAGGATGGGTGAGGGGGAGGGGGGTGGGCGGCAGGTGAGGGCTGGGTGGCCCAAGAGCAAACGACAAGGCGGGCCAGGCCTGTGGACACAGCGGAATACAGGGGGGCGAGAGGAGTGACGTCTCCCCCGAGGGAACACTGAGTGGGGGAGGGGTCCATCTGTGGGAGGTAGAGGGTCTGAGAGTGAGGCAGGGCACAGCTGGTGGTGGGGACCACAAAGATAGGCGCTGGGGGGGGGAGGGCTTCCTATGGGAGAAGGGGGTGGGGTGATAAGGCACCGCCCAGTAGGGAACCCCAAGATGGGAGGGGGACCAGACTCCGCAGAGACGCAGGAAACGTGGGGAAGCAAGCCGCGGGAGGAAGGGGCCCAACATACGCTGGAGGGGGGATCCGTGGCGGTGAGGGGAGGGGACAATCCGGGACAAGGGCAGTGGGGGCGGGGGAGGGCCCAGGGCTGCGGGGGGACCGGGGCGGGGGCGGAGAAGCGCAAGGCACCGTCAGCTGCGGGGCACGGGACCCAACTCGCGCACCTTGCCGCGCAGCGCCTTCCTCCAGCGCGGCTCCCACTCGGGCGGCTCGGGGCCCGCGGCCATGCGGCAGGCGGCGCACAGTGGCCCGGCGTCGGCGCGGCACAGCAGCTGCAGCGCGGCCTCGCTGGCCGGGCCGTCGCGCGCGGGCGCCGCGGCCGCCTCCTCAAGCGCCAGCAGGCGGCGGCTGAGCGGGGGCCGGCCGGGCTCCACGGCGCGCTGCCAGCAGTCGTCGGCGCACTCGGGGCACGGGAAGGGCCCGTCCTCCTCGGCCCAGAAGCGCACCACGCACGCCCGGCAGAAGCGGTGGCCGCAGTCGGCGCGCACCGGCTCCCGGGGCGCGCGCTGGCACAGGGCGCAGGCGGCCTCGGCGGGGCCCGCGGGGAGCGCCAGGGCTGCAGGCGGCGGGGCCGGCTAGGGCGCGGAAGCGGCTGGCGCGGGCCGGGAGAGCGGAGGAGGGACCGGCGACCGGACGGAGACCAGCACCCGGACGACGACGCCAACGCCGGGGACGCGCACGGGGCGGGGTCCGGGCCGTGGAGCGCTCCGCCGACGGGGTCCTGGCAGCGGTGTGCTGCAGCCGCACGTCCTGGCCGCGAGGCGCTCCACGGACAAGATCCTGGCAGCCGTGTGCTGCACCCGTAGGTCCTGGCCGCGGGGGGCTCCTCTGCCCGGGTCCTGGCGGCGGCGGCGGTGCGCTCCTCCGTCTTGGTTTTGGCAACTGTGCTCTCCACCGGCAAGGTCCTGGCAGCGGCGCACGTCACCCCGCAAGTCCTGGCAGCTGCGCGATTCACAGTTCTGCCCGCGGACCCCCGTCGTCGTATCCGAAATCTTACTGGGACTATCCGGTCCTACATCAGTAACTCCTCTGAAAGAGGGACACAAAGTTTTATTATTACTTGAAGTTTCCGTTTTTAAAAGGTTGTTTTTGTAAGCTGCTAGGATCTGAGCTGCGCGTACCTCCGCGGTGGCTCGCCCGCGTGGGCTGGGCACGGGGCGGGAAACGGCCTGCGTGGGCCTCCTCCGCTGCTCTCGTGCTGCACGGACCCGCCCTGCGTGGGCACTCCTGAGTGCACGGGCCCTTGCGTGCACGCGTCGTGCAGGGACCTTCCCGTATGGAGGTGCCCTGCGTGCATCCATCCTTCAGGGACCTGCCCTTGAACGGGCCCTCCAGACGTGGACAGACGTTGTATACGCCCACCCTGCGTGGGATCTCCCTGCGTGGACCCATCCCGCGGGGCCTCTTCCCGCGCGGCCTCCCTTCTGGCCCCTGGGAAGCTAGCCTGATTGTCCGCTGTCTCCTGGCTGCGGAAAGCTCTCATGGATTCTGCGATGATGCGTCGCAGAGGAGCATTTGTTAGTTTTTATTTTCTTTTTCTTCTTTTTTTTTTTTTTTTTTTTTTTTTGAGACGGAGTCTCGCTCTGTCGCCCAGGCTGGAGTGCGGTGGCGCGATCTCGGCTCACTACAACCTCCGCCTCCCGGGTTCAAGCAATTCTCCTGCTTCAGCCTCCGGAGTAGCTGGGATTACAGGCGCGCGCCACCACGCCCAGCTAATTTTTGTATTGTTAGTAGAGACGGGGTTTTACCAACTTGGCTAGGCTGGTATCGATCTCCTTAACTCGTGATCCACACGCCTCGGCCTCCCAAAGTGCTGGGATTACAGACGTGAGCCACTGCACCTGGCTGTTAGCTTTTATTTAAAAAATAAAAAATAAATTTAAAGGAAAGAAAGATAAAAGCCTTTGGGAACGGCAATCTTGCTTTTGTTTATTTTTAAATATTTTGAAAATAAGCAAGCACGGTTTTAAAAAAGATGTTTAAAACTGCAGGTTTTACATTTTAAAAATTAATCTTTATTCCATACAAGCGCAGGATCTAATGAGGTATTACGTTTTGTCTTTGTGAAGATTTTTTAATCAACGTGGAAATGCACTAGGTGCCAGTTGGAAATGTGAATAGTAAACTGAGGCTATTTCTGTGTTGGAAAGATTACGCGGCTTCCAGCTAGCCTTGCTGATTTGTTGGGTCAACTAGGAACTTGCTGGAGAGAAAAGTAAAAAATATAAAAATGAGCAAACTGCATAATGAACTAATCTTGTGAATGAGAAAATATCAACTGGCCGCGTGCGGTGGCTCACGCTGTAATCCTCGCACTTTGGGAGGCTGAGGCGGGTGGATCACTTGAGGTCAGGAGTTCAAGACCAGCTTGGCCAACATGGTGAAACCCCGTCTCTACTAAAAATACAAAAATTAGCCGGGCATGGTGGTAGGCGCCTGTAATCCCAGCTACTCAGGAGGCTAAGGCAGGAGAATCCCTTGAACCCAGGAGGCGGAGGTGGCAGTGAGCCGGGATCACACCACTGCACTCCAGCCTGGGCAACAGCAAGACTCCATCTCAAAAAAAAAAAAAAAAAAAGGAAAATATCAAAAACGATAAAGGCAGATAACCAAATTAGGAACATTTAGCCACAAATATACAAAGAGTTTATAAAATTTGGTAGGGGAAAGCACAATGGAAAATGTACCTTGTCATGGGATTTTTTTCAAATCACAGAAAAACACACATCCTTCAGGGACCTGCCCTTGAACCGGCCCCTCCAGACGTGGACATACGTTGTATACACCCACCCTGCGTGGGATCTCCCTGCGTGGACCCATCCCGCGGGGCCTCTTCCCACGCGGCCTCACACACGTGAGAAAAAAATGTACACTCTGCCCAGTTATTAAGAAAGAGGACGGTGGCTAACGCCTGTAATCCCAGCACTTTGGGAGGCTGAGGCAGAATTGCTTGAACCCGGGAGGTGGAGGTTGCAGTGACCTGAGATTGCACCACTGCACTCCAGCCTGGGTGACAGAGTAAGACTCTGTCTCAAAATCCTGCTTTTTGGAATCCATGTAGCAGTACCAATTAAGGATTTTCTGACTGGAGTTCCTTTTCTTAGAAAACAAACTATAAAAAATGGAAAATGAAAATAATAAAAATTGGGTTGTAAAACACTGGGTTGTTTTGTTCTGTTGTTTAGAAAAGTGGCCGGATGAGGTGGCTCGCGCCTGTAACGGCAGCACTTTGGGAGGCTGAGGTGAGTGGATCACTGGAGCCCAGGAGTTCAGCGCCAGCCTGGGCAACATGGCAAGAGCCTGTCTATACAGAACAGTTTTAAAATGTAGCTGAGCGTGGTGGCATGCACCTGTGGGAGGCTGAGGTGGGAGAATCACCTGAGCCCAGGAGCTTGAGCCTGCAGTGAGCCGTAATCGTGCCACCGTACTCCAGCCTGGGTGATGCAAGTGAGACCCTGTCTTAAAACAAGAAAAAAGAGAGAGAGGAGGAGGGGTGGGGGGGAGAGAAGGAAGGGAGGAGGGAGGGAGGGAGGGAGGGAGAGAGGTAGGAAGAAAGGAAGGGAGGGAGGGAAGGAGAGAGGGAAGGAGGGAAAAAGAAAAAGAATGGGAGGAAGGAAGGAAGAAAAGGGAGGAAGGGAGGGAGGAAGGAAGGGAGAGGGAAGGAGGGAAAAGAAAGAAGTAAGAAAAAGGAAGGAAGGAAGAAAAGGAAGGGAGGAAGAAAGGAAGGAAAAAGAAAGGAGAAAGGGAGGGAAGAAGGAAGGAAGATGGGAAGGGGAGAGAAAGAGAAGAAAGAAAGAGAAATGCATGTCATATCACTATTCATTGGGGAGAAAAAAAAAACCTTGAAGGTCCAATACTAGGGGCATGGCTTAACAAATGGTAGCAGCCATGAACTTGCATATGTGTACATTAGAGACTTGGAGGTAGACACTGGTGAAGCTTGTTGCCTGAAAGTGTCTCTCCCTTACCACCAGCAAAATCCACGTTGTGTGGTGCCAGTGTCCCCCACTTCCAAAGACAGGGTGACTGGTGTAGGTGCCAAGGGGAATCCTTGGTCCTCTCAAGTTTTGATGAAACATTGCAAAAGGCAGATCAATTGGAGAAAAGGCAGACACATTTATTTACTGTGTCTACACGGGAGCCTTCAAAATGAAGACCTAAAGATAGGGGAAATCGTCTATTTTTATGCTTAGGTTCTGCAAAGTAAGGACAGCATGCAGAAATAGAATTGGGCAAATAGGGTTGGATCTAATGAGAAAAGGTTGAGTGGGGACACCCAGCCAGGCCTGTCTATCTAGATTCTTCTTGGCCTCTCAGCAGCTCCCCTCCCTCCCTCCCTCCCTCCCTCCCTCCCTTCTTTCCAGGACCCTCTCTGGAGTGAGGATCTTAGGATCTACAGTCTAACAAGGTGGGTCAGATTATTTCTTCATGGCCGGGTTTTACACAGAAAGGCAGAGGGAAAATTAGAGATCTATTTTTAGGTTTGATGGCTGGCTTTGGGTTCTGGTTTCTGTGGTCCTCCTTGGGGAAGAGGGATTCTAGTTTCCATGGCCAGACGGGAGAATGAGGGGCGAGAGACAGGAGGGCCAGAGAAGGTCAGAGAAAACTTTTTGCTTCTGAGGCTGCTTAGGAGGCCTTCACTTTGGGTCTTGTTTTCTGAGCCGCCGGGCACTTCTCTGTCCAGCCTCCCTCCTCTCCACCCTCCAGATCAGAGACTGAGCTGGTGCCATTTGAGCATTCGGGTGGGTTAGGAGTACTCCTCCCCCTCATCTGCCTCATGGACCATTTGGAAAATTGAAGCTCCCACTTTCTGATCAGAGACAAGATGGGAGTGGGCAGTGTGTGACATGGTAAAAAGCCCCATAAACCTGCATACCTCAACCATACCTCGGCTTTCTGTTGAAACTGCTCTCTATAGCCCAAATATGAATAAGTAATTAAGGACTGTAATTGCCACCCTACCCAGACAATGTGTAAACAAATGCTAATCTTGACTTTCATGAACCACTTAAGTAACAATCAGAACGTCAAAAAGTTCCCTGGCCCTCGGAATGTCCGAAACCCCTCACCCCCACCCCAGCCCCTCGCCCTCATCTCCGCCCTGAAGGTGATTTACAGAATCCACTAGCCCTCGGAATGTCTGAAGCCCCTCACCCCACCCCTGCCTCTCACCCTGACTCCAAAAGTGATTTTTACGGGTATAAAAGGTCTTAACACCCTCCATTCGGGGCCACGGGTTGGAGAGACGCGAGTCCTCCGTGGTCGCCGGCTTAATAAACCCTGCTATTTGTCATACTCTTGTCTTGGTGTTGGTCCCTTAATCTCACCTCAAATATAACAAGTGGGTTTCTGTTTGTTTTTCTCAGCATGGCATCTCGTAGACGCCACAAAGACGGAAGAGCACTGCCCAGTGGATGCCTCCGGGCTCCTGAATTCCCATCGTGTTCGCATCAAAGAACTAAATAAGAACACTGTTCGCCACAAAAACGTGCTGGGCTCAGCCATCATCTTCTCAGGGTGATACTTTCAACTGATTAATGTAAAATGTTTGGGGATTTCACTGGCAACCACAAAACCATGTGAATATTTTCTCTAAGAGTGTGATAAAGTCTTTTTTGAGACGGAGTCTCACTCTGTTGCCCAGGCTGGAGTGCAGTGGCGCCTTCTCTGTTCACCATAAACTCCACCTCCCGGGTTCAAGCAATTCTCCTGCCTCAGCCTCCCGAGTAGCTGGGACTACAGGCACCCACCACCACGCCGGCTAAAGTTTATATTTCTAGTAAAGACGGGTTTCACCTTGTTGGTCAGGCTGGTCTCAAACTCCTGGCCTCAGGTGATCTGCCCACCTTGGTTTCCCAAAGTGCTGGGATTACAGGCGTGAGCCACCACACCTGGCCAGTCTTTTTTTTTTTTTTTTTTTAAGGCAACAGAAACTGAAGAGGGAGACCCAGGCAACTCAGGTCAACTTCCCTTTTTTTTTCATTCCTGAGACTGTAAACCATAGCCCTTTTCACATGTGATTCCTAAGACTGTAAACTTCTCCTTTTCATTCCTAAAACTGTAAACCATAGCCCTTTTCATACGTAATTCCTAAGACCGTAAACTAAAACCCTTTTCATATGTAATTCCTAAGAATGTAAACTGAAACCCTTTTCACATGTAATTCCTCAGACTGTAAACTGAGACCCTTTTAATATGTTAAGCTATAAACCTAAGATTCTTCCACGTGTAACATCTAAAGTATAAGCCTATATAAAGAAGGAACCTTCCTTTGTTAGGGGGAGCTTGGCTGTTGAGGCAACTATGCCACCTTGCTCCTGGCTGAATTAAACTCCTCCCTCCCATATTCGGTGTCCGAGAGATCTGTTTCCCACAGCCGCTCCTGCTACAAAACAACCAGAAAATGGATGACTGGAAGAAAAACGATTCTAATTACAGGAACTTTTTGAGAGAATCTCGTTCTGTCACCCAGGCTAGAGTGCAATGGTGGGACCTCAGCTCACTGCAATGTCCGACACCTGGGTTCAAGCAATTATCCTGCCTCAGCCTCCCAAGTAGCTGGGATTACAGGTATGCGCCACCATGCCCGGCTAATTTTGTATTTTAATTTCCTCTTTAATGGATCTGTCTCCAAACACAGCCACATTCTAAGGTCCTGGGGTTAGGACTACAACCTGTGAATTTCAAGGGACATAATTCACTTGATAACAGCCCCCTACCCCAACAGGCAGGTGAGCCCCAGCCAGCTTTCCTGGCGGTTCCTGTTTGAACTGGACTGGCTGGCCCTGTGGGGGATACTTGGATTCTTAGACTGAGGGTTTGTGTGCCTCTGAGGTCACTGTTGACCACAGCCCTCTCTCTAGACATAGGACGTCATAAGACGTGGGCTAACTGCACAGATCTAGAAAGGTCGGGCACAGGGGCATCAGGGATCAGGACATTACTGGTGTGTCATCAGCATTGCCCTGTTACTGATCAACAGGGGTGGACAGCTTAGGAGCCAAAGAAACACGTCCCCTTTATCCTCTGAAGTTTTGTTATAAAATCAACTGACAGAAGGCAGATTGCAAGGAGGAAAGGCTTACACGTTATTAACATGCATGGGAGAATCACAGGGTGGTTACTGTTAGGGACAGGCTGCCCCAGAAACCCCGCTCCACACAGCTGACCCCACCCTGACTGCTCTGCAGCTGCTCTGCACCTAGGTGCCACAGCAAGGCCACCAGACGTTCCACGCTGAGCAAAGCCTGATTACAGCCATCTGGGCAGTGTGGGGGAGGTCAGGAGAAACAAACCTTTGTTGCAACTACCTGTAAATTCCTGTTTTTGTTGTTGTTTTTAATTTAACTGCTGCCACAAAAGTCACAGGATGATGTATTGTAAGTCTGTCATGAGCTGATAAACTGTCTCTGTGCTTGTTCCAAGCTGATAGATTATCTCGGTCCAGAGACTCCCTTAATCCCGTCACCCGCACAAACCCCTCGTTTTGTAAGCTGGGGCCGCCTCCTCCGATGGTTGTAGGGCAGCCCGCGCAGGTCAACACACTTGTTTGCCTGACTTTCGGTCTCCTCGTCCTTTCTCTTGGCTGACCTCCCAGCTACCCAACCAGACCATGGGGTGCAGAGGCCTTTATTCTCCTCTTGGGGGAGATAGGGAAGACTGCATGATTTTAGGGGGATAGAAAATTTTTTTTTTTTTTTTGAGACTGAGTCTCATTCTGTCGCCGGGCTGGAGTGCAGTGGTGTGATCTCAGCTCACTGCAACCTCCACCTCCCGGGTTCAAGCGATTTTCCTGCCTCAGCCTCCTGAGTAGCTGGGATTACAGGTACATGTCACCACGCCCGGCTAATTTTGGTATTTTCAGTGGAGACGGGGTTTCACCATGTTGGTCAGGCTAGTCTGGAATTCCTGATACCGTGATCTACCTGCCTCGGCCTCCCAAAGTGCTGGGATTACAGGCGTGAGCCCTCATGCCCGGAAGTTAGTAAATATTTTTAGGGAAATTCAGTGGGCCTGAAGAACACACAATGGTCTGGGACAGTCTGTTGGTTTGTGACAAAGGTCTATCCAGGTGTGTTGACCCACTTCAGTCCTCGTTCCTGTGATGAGAGTCCAGCCGTTGGAAACTCAGGGAGGGGGATCCCAGGCCTTGGTCTTCTGCGGCAGCAGGTGTGCACTTCAGGCAGATGTGGGAATTTTCCGAGAACAGCCTCATCAGGTGCTTTGGGAGAGACAGAAGATTGGGAGACAGGAGGGGAGGGAAGATCAGAGAGACCTGGAGGCCTCTTACTCAGCTCAGCATGTCAGAGTGCTGGGGTATGTTTCTAAACCCCAACAAGAGCAAACAGTGTTCCTGGCAGCAAGAGGAATGCAAGTGTAGTCACTAACCATGCCTTTGATTTTCTGTATTTTCAGATGCTTTGACATCCAGGGCCTCGCTGGCCATGGAGGGGCGGCTTCCCCCAGGGCCAATTTTATAGCTAGGAAAATAATTTTTTTTTTTTTTTTTTTTTAAGATGGGGTTTCGCCATGATGGCCAGGCTGGTCTTGAACTCTTGACCTCAGGTGATCCACCCACCTCGGCCTCCCAAAGTGCTAGGATTACAGGCGTGAGCCACCGCGCCCGGCAGCTAGGAAAAGAATTTACAGCTAGAAAAAAAAATGTGCTGGGATTGTGCGTTTCATATACAAACTCACCAGCCCAGAACCCACACCCCTACCACCTCGTCTATGGGGCTGTGACACTCCAGGCCACTGTCCTCTGTTATTTTGGTGGTGCTCCACATTTTCTATGTGTAAATGGAGAAAGGGTAGGCGGGATCACAAAGTGTTAAAGCTGGGAGACGTCTTTGTGTTTTATATAGAAGGAGACTAAAAGGAGCACATCAGGTTAGTACCCACACATATCGCCAAACTGCCAAAACTAAAGACTCTTTCAAGTTCCCCCGTCTGCATGTTTCTGCTGTCGGATTGCATTGCTCTGGAGGACACCCTGCTGGTGTCCACTGGGGAATCTACAGAACTGCTTGCTTGCTGTGCGGCCCAAAGCTCCCCCAGGGCCAGGTGCCCAGAGGCTGCTGGGCTTCTTCAAAGCAGCCAGCGTGAGCTAGCTAGGGCACCTGGCCTGCTCCTTCCGGTGAAAGCCACAGTAAAGGCCCCTGCCCCCCTTTCCCCCTCCCTTCATCTGCCTCTTAGCTGACCCTGGCGCTATCCCGCATGGCATCGAAGGCATAGCAAGCTCCTCCTTTTGGGAACTGTGGGTAATAAACTGTCTTTTCAATAGTGTTTGTCTCTTGATCTCTGGACCTCACCGTACCTGAATAATTTTTTAAAACTATATTTTTAAAAAGAGGAGGTCCAAAAGGAGATGGCAGGGAGTCCTGGCTAGGCTGCAGGCTTAGGATTGTGGGTGGGGCAACCAGGGACCACCGTGTGTACAGAGAGGGCTTACACAATAGAGATGTGACCAGGTGCTGGAATTTCTCACTGCCCCGATGCAGAAACATGAACTGGGAAACATGGAGGGAGGCCAAGTGCCAGGGAGGAGGTTCCCAGGCCAGGAGGGGGACTCCTCTAGAATGCCTGCCTGTGTGTGAGCTGCACCAGGGTGCTGAGCTAGGGTGAGAAGTGTGGCCACTGGCTGGAAACGGGGGAAGAGTGAGACGCTGCCACCAGGCTTCCATGTGGTGTGTGTCCCTGGAGTGCAGAGCTGAGGTGAGAAGGTGAGTTCAGTTTTGTAGAAGATTCAGCTTGAGGCTGGGGCCTTGGAGGAGTGTTTTTAAATATTGGAGCTGGGTGCAGTGGCTCACACCTATAATCCCAGCACTTTGGGAGGCCGAGGTGGGCGGATCACCTAAGGTCGGGAGTTCAAGACCAGCCTGACCAACATGGAGAAACCCCATCTCTACTAAAAATACAAAATTAGCCAGACGTGGTGGTGCATGTCTGTAATCCCAGCTACTTGGGGGGGCTAAGGCAGGAGAATCACTTGAACTCGGGAGGCAGAGGTTGCAGTGAGCCAAGACTGTGCCACTGCACTCCAGCCTGGGCAACAGGAGTGAAACTCCATCTCCAAAAAAAAAAAAAAAAAAAAAAATCTAAGTACAACTTTTTTTTTGAGTTGGACTCTCACTCTGTGGTCCAGGCTGGAATGCAATCACAGCTCACTGCAGCCTCGAACTCCTGGGCCCGAGCAGTCTTCCCACCTCAGTTTCTCAAACAGCTACAACCACAGGTATGAGCCACCATGCCCAGGTAAATGTTTTAATTTTTGTAGAGATATGATCTTGCTGTGTTGCCCAGGCTGGTCTCAAACGCCTGGCCTCAGGCAATCCTCCCACCTTGGCCTCCCAGAGCACTGGATTACAGGCGTGAACCATGGTGCCCCGCCTCCACGTATAACTCGACTCCCCCAAACTTAACGCCACCCTGCATGTCATTGCCTCTGTGCGACCCTCAGTTTTGTTTCTGAGTTTGGAATTTGTTGTATTTTACGCACGTTTGCGCCTTAATGTTTTCTCCCAGTCTTTGTAGGTCACCAAGATTTTCCGACACCCGTGTGGCACAGGGATGTGGCTGTTCGTGGGTTGCCGGGTGGAGGAGGCCGGCTTGGGTGTCCGTCACGGTAACTGCCGGCCCACAGCCCAGCTCCCCCTCCCTACCCATCCCCCGGATGGTGCCCCTCCCCCCATCCTCCCCCACCCTTTTCCTCCCAGCGCTCCCCCTCCCGCCGCGTACCCCTCGCCTCCCATCTGAGAACCCCTCCCCCTCCCAACACCCCCTACCCGCTACCCCCACTGGCCCACCTCCTCCCGCACTCCCCCCTGCACCCCCCCAGCCCCTTCCCACGCACCCCCATCCCCCGACCCCCGCTCTCCCTTCCCTGGTGGAAACCCCCTCTCCTGGTTAAGTCATATCCAAATTATTCCTGTAAAATTCCCTTATGTCTTGTGATCCGTGCGTTGCCAGTTCCCGTATCTTCTCCAAATGCTGCTTGAAGCCACCAGCCTCGCTGCCAGCACGGCTTACGATATTTAATTGCAGTACGTAAGAACTCTATGGTATAACACCAGCTGGGGCGGGGAGATCCCTGGCGCTGAAGAACTTTTCGCCAAAAGCTACTGCAGGCAGGAGCGGCCTCGCGGGGTGGACAGGGCCGCCAAAGGCTGCGGTTTAGGTGCCCGCACACCCGCTGCTCGGGGAGCGCGCCGCGGGGTCGCAGACTGGTGGCCTCTCCCGGGCCTCGCCGCTGCTTCACAGATCGGCTTTCACGCTCCTGCTTCGCTTCCGCATCCACACCCCCCTGTCGCTGGCATTTGCAGCTCTTTTCTAAGTCCTGAAATGCAACGGAAATGAGCACAAAAGCTGCCTCTGCGCACGTGGACCTGGAGAATCAGCTGGTGTGCCTCTCCGCCTTGGTCAGAGCGCGGGCCCTCTTGGGCGCCACATCCCCGGGGGTACCGGCCTCTGTCCCCAGTGCTCCGCGCGCTGGGCTGGGGGAGCCCTCAGGTGCCGGCCTGGCGCCACCTAAGCCTTTAAGCAGGTGGAGCGGGGCGCGGGGGAGGAGGCTGCTCTCAGGCGCCCGAAGAGTCGCCCCTGTGGGAAACGCGCCCTGGCTGTGGCAGGAAGGCCTTTGCCCGCAGGACGCCCACTGGAAGCCCTGCAAAGCGCAAGGCTGCCCAACCCCTTTCCTGCGTGCATTAAGGGAGGCCCCGTGTTCCCTGCAGAACTCCACAGCACTCCCTGTCATTTCAGCCACCCCCGCCCCCCCCTACTTTAAGTCCCTTAAGGTTCCCTCTAGTCCTTGGGAAGCCTGAAGTCTGTCCTCTCTCCATCTGCAGGCTGCTGTCCCCACGCTGATCCCGCCCTACCGGTGGGGTCTGGATGGAGCGTGTGCATTTGCCATTGCAATGTGCAATTTTATTAAATATTTTAAAAAAAATAGAGACAGGGGTCTCGCTATGTTTCTCAGGCTGGTCTTAAACTCCTGGACTCAAGGGATCCTCCTGCTTGGTCTCCCAAAATGCTGAGATTACAGGCCTGAGCCTCCGGCCCCACCTGTATTAAATGCTCGTTTGTGAGACTTAAAGGGTCCGGGCTTCACAGTAGAGGATACATCATCCAGAGCTGCACAAAAATCTAAGGTGTAAAGATGGGCTGATTTCGTGCATTCGGTTATTCATTCCTCTCACGCGTGCACTGGCTTCCAGCACCAGGCCCTGTGCCCTAGAACCATTGAGGAAGTGCGGGGGTGGGGGAAAGGTGTTTACGACTTTTCTTAATCATCTAAACCTGGTAGCTAAGCTAGAGGCCACTGTTCCTTTTTCTTTCTCTTTCCCTGTCCCTCCCTCCCTCCCTGACTCCCCCGCTCTCCCTCTTCTTCCTTTCCTTCCTTCTTTCTTTCTTTTCCTTCTTTCCCTCCCCTCTTTACCCTTTTTTCACATGAGGAAAGCTTCAGGTGCGCTCCATAGTGCTGCATCTGCCGCGTCATGTTGGCCTTGATCCGAGACACCGTCTCAGCTGGCCCAGCTGCTCTAACAAAATGCTGCAGAAGGGGAGACTTAACGGAAATTTACCCAAGTCTTTGGGGGAAAGGAGACCAGTGCCGGCAACACAGCAAGACAATGTCTCTGCGCACGCGCACACGCACACACGCACACACGCCACACACACACACACACATACACACACAAATAGCCAGGCATGGTGGCACGCACCTATTGTCCCAGCTACTCAGGATGCTGAGATAGGAGGACTTCTTGAACCCAGAAGTTCGAGGCTGCAGTGAGCTATGAATCACACCACTGCACTTTAGCCGGGGCAACAGAGCATGACCCTGTCTCTTAAAAAAAGAAGAAGGAAGAAGAAAGAGGAAGAAGAAGAGGGAATTCAATACAACTTGCACATTACAGTTACACAACATACATTTGGTAGGGTTATTTTCCCCCGAAGAATGCTGATTATCCGAGGCTGAAAGTCCTAGATCACGGTGTCAGCAGGGTTGGGTTTTGTGAGGTTACTCTTACTGGTTTGCACCCCAGACACCTTTCACTGTGTCCTCACGAGGCAGTGTAGGTGCTAGAAAGTGATATCCTAAAATGAAGACCTCAGAAGCAAAAAACTTTCTCTGACCTCCTGCCTTCTTGAGTCCCATTCTCCTCCAGGCTGGCCATCGAAACTAGAATCCCTCTTCCCCCAAGGCAGGTCATAAAAACCACAACCCCTTTTCCCCCAAAGTCAGCCACAAATCCTAAAAATATTAGTCTAACTCCTGCCTTTCTGTGCAAATGCTGACCATAAATTCTCTGGCCTATCTTGTCTGGTTGTAGGTCATAAGACTCTCATTCCAAAGAGGGTCCTGTCTCATACCCAAGAGGAAGGAATGCGGTGCAGACAGGCCAAGCAGAATCTAGACACACAGGCCTGCTGGGGGTCACCACTCAGTGGATTAGCAGCAGCTCCTGCCCAATCCTATTTCTCCACAGCGGTCCATATTTTGGTGAACCTAAGCATTAAACTAGACAGCTTCCTCTGTATTCATTCTGAAGACTCTTGTGTCACATAAAGCTATGATCAAATAAATTTGTATGCCTTTTCTCTTTTAATCTGCCTTCTGTCAGTTGATTTTTAGTGAACCTTCAGAGGGTGATGAAAGTTTCCCCTTGGGGCCTGCAGCAGAGAGAGAAAAGCAAGCTGTCTGTGTCTCTTCTTATAAGGACATGAATCCTACCATGAATCCACCCTCATGACCTAATCATCCCCCAAAGGCCCCACCTTCTAACACCATCACCCTGGGGATGGGGATTTTCAACCTAGGAATGTGGAGGGAATACAGACATCGAGTCCCTAGCAATCTCCTGTGAGAACCTGGGCTGATTTCCGGACAACTCCAAACAGCTGCCATGTAGTGGGGAGAGCAAATCCTTAATCTTAGCACTTGAAAGACATATTCCTACCCAGAGTCCTTAGAATACCTACCTCCTGTCGCACTCCAAGTTTTGATTGAAACCTTCCCACATCAGTAGGAAGCCGGGAAGCTTTAGCAAGAACCTGTGGGAAGACCAGCTTCTCACTGGGATGGCAGGACCAGGGCAAGCAGTGCCATATACGTATATATATTAATACGTGTTAAAGTATGGTAAGGAAGACTTCATTCAGGGCCATAGAGGAGGAGGACCACTACAGTGGGATTCCATAGCAGGGCAGAGAGACAGGGCTCAACTCTGAGTACCGCCCTGGCAAGTGGAAATTTATAGACAGAAGTAGAGTGGATCAGTGTACAGAACAGTATTGTGAGGAGATGTCAGGGCGTCAGGGCCGGGCCCGGTGGCTCCCGCCTGTAATCCCAACACTTTGGAAGGCTGATGTGGGTGGATCACTTGAGGTCAGCAGTTTGAGACCAGCCTGGCCAACATGGCAAAACCCTGTCTCTACTAAAAATACAAAAATTAGCCTGGCATGGTTACGCATGCCTGTAATCCCAGCTACTCAGGAGGCAAATCATTTGAACCCAGGAAGCAGAGTTTGTAGTGAACTGAGATTGTGCCACTGGGCAACAGAGTGAGATTCCATCTCAAAAAAAAAAAAAAAAAAGAGGAGACATCAGGGGTGAGGGGGATTCTGGCTAAACCCACCTCACAGGGCTCTTGCTGCACGCAGGGTGATCAGACATCACCTGGGGATGAAGGAGGATGAGGAACCCCATCAGATATCACAGAGGACAATCAGATATTGAGAATCAGGGGTTCTGGTTAAACTGACTTAGCGGGACTTTCCTAAAACTGGATTTCCTTCCCTCCCTCCCTCCCTTCCTTCCTCTCTTTCTTTCTTTCTGACAGACTCCTGCTCTGCCATCAGGCTGGAGTGCAGTAGCCTGATCTCGGCTCTCTGCAACCCCCTACTCCCCCAGTTCAAGTGATTCTCCTGTCTCAGCCTCCCCAGTAGCTGGGAGTACACGTGCACACCACCATGCCCAGCTAATTTTTGTAGTTTTAGTAGAGACGGAGTTTCACCATGTTGGCCAGGGTAGTCTCCACCTCTTGACCTCGTGATCCGCCTGCCTCGGCCTCCCAAAGTGTTGGGATTACAGGTGTGAGCCACCATGCCCGGCCCTAAACCTGGATTTCACAAGAAAGTGCACAGATGGACCTAGGAGAAGGTTCTGGAGCTTGACAAGAGTTTGGCCAAGCAGAGAATTTTTGTGAAAGGGCTGTTTGAGAACGAAATGGAATTAAGTACTTATTAAGTGGTTACCTAGTCAGCTCCTAGCCAGCACTCTAGAAATGCTTGTTAAATCTACCATGTATTTTAAAAGGAAACAGATAAAGTGCCTAATGCGGGGTATGCCCAAAGTCACTCCCAGAACCCAGTCTCAAGATGCCCAGACCTCAGAGGACAGACTTGAGTGTGGAGGGAGGGCACTGCCTCAGCTCACAGACTTTTTCAGGAGACAAGTACTCGACTGGGCCCCTGCTGAGTCCACACTCTGTGCCCTGGAGACTCAGACGTGAAAGCCACATCCTTACCTGTGAATTAAGCTGAGACAGCATGCTGGTGGGAGACAGAAGTGTTCGTGCTACATATTTCTGTGATGGATCTGCCCGGGGCATAGGGCAAGCTCTGCTGAGGTAGCTGCTTATGGCTGGATCAGTCCTAAGAAGGAAAGGCACTAACCGGAATTAAGCACAAAGTAGGTGCTGGGCACCCTGCCTGCTGCTTCACACTCATTACGCTGTCAGGTAGGCACCGACAGCCCCATTTCACAGATGAGTGTATGGAGGTGTGGAAAGGTAAATTATCGCCCCAGCTAAGGCAAATGACCAGGGCTTCTCAAATTGTAAAGTGCACACAACTCTTTTTAAAATTTAAATTCTGACTCAGTCCGATTTGAGTGGGCCCCGAGATTCTGCTTTTTTAATCAGCTCTTCAGTCGAAGCTGAAATACACAACACCTTACATTTCTTCTTTGGGAGTTAATATAACACAGTGCGGGGAGAGGGGCGCAGTCGGGGACAGGGCCTTCAGGAAGCCTGCGCTCTGACGGGTAATCGCAAGCCACCGCGGTACCCAGCTCTCAGGGACACTGCGACACAAACGAGGTCGCGCAGGGCGAGCCCTTCGGATTACGGCTGCCACTTCAGACGGGCTTGGAGGGATCTTCACAATAGGAAGGACCAGGTTTCATTTAAAACCCTTCAGTATCTTTCTCCAGTTAAAAATCTGCCCCGTGACTACAATTCCAACTGAAGTACCCTTAGCATGTTTTCTGTACTATTTTCCGTATTTCCGAACGGCCCATTTGGATTTACAATTGAATTCTGAGAGGAATGCATTTTGGAGGACTGTGGGGAAGGGAAAGAAAGAAAGGGTTAAGGTCGTTGCAAACTGCCATTCCCACCCCACCTCCCCTTCTAAATAAGCACTAGCCTCCCTAGCGGTGGGCCTCAGAATAAAATGCCCCCACGTATGCGCCTCACAGCCAGAGAGGACCGAGATTTGGGGGTTGCAACCGTTTTTCAGCTCCTTTTTAGCTACGTCCAGATCCGCTGCGGACACAAACATCTCCTCCAGGTGTAAAACAAAGACTTTGAACAAAGATGCGCAACCTCAGCTCCGGCGGGCGGCGGCTGTGCCTCGGGATTGGTTGCACCCCCCGTCCAATAGGAAAGAAGAACCGGCCTCTCCTATTTACATAAATTCCTCCCAGTGGCGGCTGTGGCGTCAGGCCGTCCAATCAGACACTACAGATTTGGAGCCTTCATTTGAATATAAAGATGGCAAATAGCCCTGCCCGCCCCGCATCCGCGTTCGTCTAGGCGCTCTCGCCACCTCGCCATGCCGGAGCCATCACGCGCGGCTCCGGCTCCTAAAGGGCTCCAAGAAGGCCATCACCAAGGCGCAGAAGAAGGACGGCAAGAAGCGCAAGCGCGGCCGCAAGGAGAGCTACTCCATCTACGTCTACAAGGTGCTGAAGCAGGTGCACCCCGACACCGGCATCTCGTCCAAGGCCATGGGCATCATGAACTCCTTCGTCAACGACATCTTCGAGCGCATCGCCAGCGAGGCCTCCCGCCTGGCGCACTACAACAAGCGCTCCACCATCACGTCCCGCGAGGTGCAGACGGCCGTGCGCCTGCTGCTGCCGGGTGAGCTGGCCAAGCACGCCGTGTCCGAGGGCACCAAGGCCGTCACCAAGTACACCAGCTCCAAGTGAGGCGCGCCCCGGCGCCCCGAACCCAAAGGCTCTTTTCAGAGCCACCTCCAAGCTCAAAAAGGAGCGTGCCACCTGGTCTGGTTGTGACCCGTGATCCAGTTGGGGGTGGGCGGGGGGGGGGAAGGCCGGGTGGGGACGCAAGTCCTAGAAATAAAGCTAGGCTTCTTGTTCTAATGGCACATTTCCCTTAGAAAGGTTTGCTGCGTTCGTCTTGTCTTGGCCACAAGCAAAGTCGGAGAGGGGCGCAGCACAGGCGATGGCGCCATGGATCCCATCCAAAGACATGCGTGCGGCTTACGCCCTGCGCGTGAGGAGCATGGGTCACCTCCAGGAAGATCTTGTGCCACTTCCCCGCCTCCAGTGCCTCCTGGCGGCTGAGGGTGGAGGACGTGCTTATTGAGGTCCGGGGATGGGGGTGGGGAGTTTATCGCGCAGTCGGGGCGCACGCGCTTGGGGCTGTCCTCCGCCCCTCTCCTCCCTCAGCCACAACTAGACTCCGTGAGCTTCTAGCCAAAACCATTTCAGCAGCGTTGCGCCTAAGTAGCTCTTTATGCCACGCCTTCCTGCTTGAAACATCAAAACAGCAGGCGCACAGATTTCCTTATCACTCAGCTAGAATCTCCCCAATTAAAGGATTCAGATATTTTGTCCCAAAAATGTGTGTGTGTGTGTACGCGTAGTAAACAGAGGAAGATTATTTTGAATAATGCAAATATAGTGCTTTTTAAAAAAAATTCCAGCAAATCATAGGCAAAATAAGTATGATGTCTGCATGACACATTAAGTAAAAATTAAGGCATGCTGGCCTGACGGGCTCAGGCTGTCCTCCCCCCTAAAAATGCCTCATACCGGTGTCACCCCCAACATGAATACCTGGGAGCCACCCACCCTCGAAGAGCAGAAATGTTGCCTGGGATTGGAATTTGGATTCAAGGCTCGGTTCCCCACAGCACACTCCCCACCCAGTGACAGCCACGCATTTATCAACGTTTAACCTCTATGGTCTCATAAAGTATATCCATTTTCTTGAGTTAGTTTTTTTTTTGAGTTGGAGTCTCACTGTATTGCCCAGGCTGGAGTGCAGCGGCACGATCTCGGCTAACTGCAACCTCTGCCTTCTGGGTTCAAGTGATTCTTCTGC
This sequence comes from Ateles fusciceps, assembly GCA_036589455.1. Taxonomy (NCBI): domain Eukaryota; kingdom Metazoa; phylum Chordata; class Mammalia; order Primates; family Atelidae; genus Ateles; species Ateles fusciceps. Next base: position 2,604,000 of record JAZHEH010003256.1, read on the forward strand.
CTCAGGCTCCTGAGTAGCTGGGACCATAGGTATGCCCCATGATGCCCAGCTAATTTTTGTATTTTTAGTAGAGAGGGGGTTTCACCATATTGGCCAGGCTGGTCTTGAACTCCTGACCTCGTGATCCACCAGCCTCAGCCTCCCAAAGTGCTGGGATTACAGGAATGTCTTCTTAAAGGGAGTTTTTCTTTTCCTCCAAATTATTTTTTGTAAATAGTCTTTATTATTTGGGGCACTTTTTAAGAGCAATAACCTTTTTTATTATTAATACATAATAGCTGTACATATTTTGGGGGTACATATGATATTTTGATATATGCATACATATAACAACCAAACCAGGGCAACTGGGACATTTGCCATCATGTTCACCCCCTCTTCAGGTCGAGATCATTCCAATTCCTCTCCTCCAGCAATACAACTAATTATCGTTAACTACAGTCACCCTACTACTGTTCAATCCAACACTATACCTTGTTATTCCTTCTAAGTGTATTTTTGTACTCATTAACCAACTTCAGCTCGTCCTTTCCCCACACTCTTCGCAGCTTCTGCTAACTAGCAGTCAACTTGCTACCTCCATGAGATACATGTTCTTAGCTCCACGTATTCGTGAGATCATGCAGTATTTGTCTTTCTGTGCCTGGTTTGTTTCACTTAACATAATGTCCTACAGTTCCATCCATGTTCCTGCTAATGACAGGATTTCATTATTTTTTATGGCCATTAGTATTCTACTGCATAAATATACCACATTTTCTTTACCCATTTATTTACTGATGGGCACTCAGGTTGACTCCGTATCTTGGCTATTGTAAACAGTGCTGCAATGAACATGAGACGGGAGACATCTCTTTGATATGCTGATTTCCTTTCTTGTGAGTATACACCCAGCAGTGGCGTTGCTGGACCATATGCTAAGTCTGTTTTTAGTTTTTTTAAGAATGCCCATACTTTTCTCTATAGTGGCTGTAGTGATTTACATTCTCACCAGCAGTGTACAAGCATCCCCCGTTCCCTGCATTCTCACCGTTTGTTATTTTTTGTTTTTTTAATCAAAGTCACTTTAATTGGAGGTGATTCTCTCCAAATTATTTTATTGACTGCATAATTAACAAATCTGACTTTAAATTTCCATCTGAGATGGGTGAGGGGCAATGTCTTAAATACATTTCAGATTGTATGCCAGTCTGGAGGGATTTTGTAGATACACAGTCTGAAATGTATTTAAGTGATTGTCACTCACTCATCTCAGATAGGTGATTTGAATTTAGAAATTTGGCTTGGTTTGAGAATCTTGGCGTGTCTCTCCAACCCCGAAAATGCTTCCGTTTTGTTGAGTGCATCCCAGTTCCCTTAGACTCTGTGGATTTTCACATATTTGATGTGCACTGCCTTCATTTATCATTAACATTTGTTTTTCTGTGTTGCAACACTATAATTAGAGAAATGGATTCTGGACACAATTGCTCTGAATTTTCTCCATTATAAAATCTCAGTAGCAGGGATCCCGTTTTACCTTCTTCGCCTCTCCCTTAACAGATTCCTCTCCTAGGAGAGAGGGGACAAATCCCATCCATTCTTGGCCTGGGGGGGTGCTAATGCCACAGGAAGAGACAGACAGCCTGTTTTTACTTCAAACTTGTGCCAAGGGAAACAGAAGGACTGAGACATGAACTGACTGACATTTGCCATTATTCATCACAAAATGCCTTCTTAGAGAATTACACTTGGAAATAGTCATGAAATGTTTGTCTTGTGCCTCGATCTCTGGCACTAACCAGTGTTGTTGCCTGGTGCTAACACAGTCACTCAGTCTCTCTGCTGGAGACTGGCTTCACCTTATTAAACCTATGTTTTAAGTTCGTTAAGGTGGGAGAACTACATGGATCTGTGAGAGCAGTTTCACAACTGCCAATGTTTCAGATATTGACTTCCAATCTATGCTGGTGGGGAGGCTGAGGGCTTGGATGTTCCAGTCATTGGGCACCTGTTTCATAGTGGAGAGGACTGGATTCAATAGCTTTTCATACAAATCCTAGATTTCTTGAAAGTACTGAGGGTGTTGACAAGTCCCACTTTTGATGATGGATCACTGTTTAATATTTGGATTATAACTAGGGATGCAAAGATTTGAATAAAATGCCTATGACAAAATTACCATTCCTATATATTTTTTGCAAATATTTCTTGGAGCGTATATCAAAACAGCATGGAAATGATCCTGTGCACTGCTAGTATTGTAATCATGTGAAAATGATCCATCCCCGCTAACGTTCTAACGATATGAACACGGCACGCATGCAGTCATTGAGACGGAAAGGAAAGCGGAGGAGAAGAAGGTGGGTGCACCATCCAGCTCATTCAAATAGTTTCCTTAAAAGTTTATCTGTTTGATAATAATCTATCAAATTATTTATGTTTTGAACAATTGTGTATTGTCGAGATGATTTTTCTTAAACACTGAGAGACTACCCAATGATATGTTTAAATTTCAAATGTAGACTTTTTTTGCAGAGAAGGATGACAAAACGCTATTAAAATGCAATACATAGATTATGGTAGGGTGAAAACGGCAAGGCAAATGGGGAATGCAAATAGGCATTCAGGAAGAAAAAACATCGGAAACACCGCACTGTCAAAGAAAAATTTGGTCATGTATTTTATGAACTGATTCTACCATCATATTGATATTCCAAAAGGCACCTTTAAAAGAATGATGTGAGGACTTTGATTTTTAAAAAGTCCTATGTTGAGATTTGTATCTTTGCAACTATTTTAACTGAAAATAAAAATATTTTAGATAGTTGTAAAACATGCGAGGTTCTCAAAGATTCTTTAGAGGACCCACGCAGGAAAAAAGGTGGTGAGTAGGGACAAAGCCGTTCTGGTCGAGGATGTTCACGGTGACATTTCCTTCCCGATCCCAGGCACGCGACCTGTTCTATTTGGAGATGGCTTGGGAGGAAAAATCATTTTTCATTGAATTTTATTAAAAAATTATTTCTCATTTAACTTAATTGAATTTTTATTCCCTACTGGAAACAGTGACACAAACGCTCAATACTTCTAATTTTCACAACGGTTTGAGGAAGCAATTACTAGAAATCTCGTTTTCCTACACAAGAAAAGCCAAGTCAAGAAAAGGTAAACGATACCCTTTCCAGGGCGAACACTTTTCGGGCCAAAGAGCTTTCCTGCGCCAAAATGGCACTCCCCCAAGTAAATGCCATGAATTTGGAGGCGGGGGGAAAGGAATTCTGTGTTGCTAACACTTCCCAGAAAAGAATGTGGCTGAAGAGGGAGGCAGCTACCTTTGCTCAGAAAAAGGGAATTCTTTTCCTCCCAAATTAATCCCTTTCCCCACCCCCCACTCCCATAAGGGTTAAAGCTACCGTCAGCTGGGGTCGCTTATCACATCCGGCTCCCGCGTGCGGGGCGCTGCTTTGTCGCCGTGCTTCGATTCAGTATCAAACATCCTGCCATCGCAGTATCCTGCCAGGACAATATCCTCCCGGAATGCTCATCGCTTAAATCTAAACATGTCTGTCTGGTTCAGGCAGGGATAGAAAAGTCTTAAGCGAACGCAGGGCCAGGCACCACCGCCAGGGGAACGTGACAACACTGATGGCCTCAGAGCCCGCGGTCTTGCGCCACGTCCGGCCTCACCTCATGGGGTGCGGGTAGGAATGGGGAGGTTGGCACGGGTCCTTTTGGGGGAGGTGACCCGCATCCCTCACCTGCACGGCACACGTCAAGCTCAGTTCTACCCGGCCTTGAACCCGGCACAGGCATTCAACGCCCAAGAATGCATCACTTGCTTATAAAACGCATTTGGAACTAGAGCTCTACTTCAATTCGTAGTCTTAGTAGCTTTGCGCGAAGGTGGGGGTGGAGAGGGGGTCCTTGATCGCCTCCCAACATTACTAAGCTACATCTGAGCACGGTTTCTACCACGAATTTCTGTAGTGAGCAGTTTTTCTCGTTCTCCACCAGCGCGCGCGCGCACACACAAACACACACACACTAGACGGGGCCGCACCCGGCAACCGCTAGGGTGCATGGAGATATATTAGGTTACATAACCTTTAACCGTGTTCAAAACCCTTTCTCGATCTTGTGGGTGGCTCTGAAAAGAGCCTTTGGGTTCGGGGCGCCGGGGCGCGCCTCACTTGGAGCTGGTGTACTTGGTGACGGCCTTGGTGCCCTCGGACACGGCGTGCTTGGCCAGCTCACCCGGCAGCAGCAGGCGCACGGCCGTCTGCACCTCGCGGGACGTGATGGTGGAGCGCTTGTTGTAGTGCGCCAGGCGGGAGGCCTCGCTGGCGATGCGCTCGAAGATGTCGTTGACGAAGGAGTTCATGATGCCCATGGCCTTGGACGAGATGCCGGTGTCGGGGTGCACCTGCTTCAGCACCTTGTAGACGTAGATGGAGTAGCTCTCCTTGCGGCCGCGCTTGCGCTTCTTGCCGTCCTTCTTCTGCGCCTTGGTAACGGCCTTTTTGGAACCCTTCTTGGGCGCAGGAGCCGACTTGGACGGGTCTGGCATGATGGCTGTGTCTCTCCGAACAGAAACGCGCGACGCTCGGAGTAACTCTATTTGTACGTTTTGTATTCAAATGAAGGCTCAGGATTTGCTCACTTCTGATTGGGTCAAATGTTGTTTACGTCATCGCTGGGAAAGGAATATGCAAATTAGGAGTGTCCAGTTCTTTATCTGATTGGCTGCCATAGCCATCCAATCGAACGCCGCGGTCTAGCCTACCTCCGTACCATACATAGGGGCTCGCTGGGCATCGCCGCCCTCTAATTTTCAGTCTGGCTTTTCGGTTCTTCTAGTCTTTTGACTTTGGTTCCAAGATGTCTGGCCGCGGCAAGCAGGGCGGCAAGGCGCGCGCCAAGGCCAAGTCGCGCTCGTCGCGCGCGGGGCTGCAGTTCCCTGTGGGCCGCGTGCACCGGTTGCTCCGCAAGGGCAACTATTCGGAGCGCGTGGGCGCCGGCGCCCCGGTCTATCTGGCCGCGGTGCTGGAGTACCTGACGGCCGAGATCCTGGAGCTGGCCGGCAACGCGGCCCGAGACAACAAGAAGACGCGCATCATCCCGCGCCACCTGCAGCTGGCCATCCGCAACGACGAGGAGCTCAACAAGCTGCTGGGCCGCGTGACCATCGCGCAGGGCGGTGTCCTCCCCAACATCCAGGCCGTGCTGCTGCCCAAGAAGACGGAGAGCCACCACAAGGCCAAGGGCAAGTGAGGCCGCCCGCCGCCCCCGGGGACCCTTTGATGGACACCAAAGGCTCTTTTTCAGAGCCACCCATCGTTTCGAGAAAGAGCCGCACTGAGCCTGCAGATCTTTGTAGGCCGGAGGCCTGGTCACCTTCGGCTCACGAATGAGCGCGTTGGCCATGGGAAAGGGCGCAACGGGAACCGAAAATCCTGGGGACTGATTGGGCTGCATACTCGTGAGGTGGGCAACGTGTTCCGTTAACGGCAGGAAGCCCTTGCCCACAGGTGGCCAACCCTTGATCTTGAGTCCCACCCAAAACCTCTAGTGGGGTTTTAATACGCTTACTGTAGAGGTGTCTTCGTAATTACTAGGGACAAGTTCTCTTGTCTCCGGCAAAGATCCCGTGTGATTGTCCAATACAGAATGCATTTTCTTATCGATTTATCCGATATTAAAAGTTACTTATAATCTAAACAATTTGCACTTTAATTCTGATGGGTAAGTCTATAGATTTCTCTTTTCGATTGCCAAGTCTTCACAGAATGTGGGCTCCACCAGAGTTAGGATTTAATTTATTTGGCTGGGAATTTTAAAGGTCATGGGAAAGGTTCAGTACTTAAAAAAAACCAAAGTAGAAGATGCTGAAAGCTATAAACCTTTTGAGAACTTACTTTGGTATAGGATAATTAAAGGAACTTGTTTAATTTAGGTCGATCAAACATTAATCAAAGATCCCCTTAAATTGATTGCTAAAATCAGAACAAAATAATTTGTTCACTGATTTTTGAAAAGGAAAACTAAGTTTGTGAGTAAGAAAATGTAAAATGAGTATTGTTAGAACAAGAGGAATGATGATACATGGGGCCTTAGGAAGGTGACACATTTCCTTATAAAAAGGAAGGTTTAAAAGTGTTGGAGACCCCCAGGCAAATTAACTGAAATGGCTGTCCCAGAGGAGAGGGCTTCATTGATTAAGTGATAATCCTTAAAAAATGTCTGCCCCAAAATCGGCTCAGAAAGTGTTACTTTTCTGTTATTTGGACTTTTTCATGAATGTATTTCTCAAAATATGGATGATTCCTACTTTATTTTTTCTTTAATCCACAATGTGATAATATTTAGTTTATTGACACATAGCGATTGCATATTATGTGGGATACGTAGTGATATTTTGATAAATTTATTATCAGATCAGGGTAATTAGCAATTATTACGTGTTTGTTGTAACAATACAGGCCAGTAAAATGATTCAGGAATATTATGTAATTTATATTTACCCTACTAAAATTGAATCTACTCAAGCCAGGGCTTCCTGGACACCAGCTAACCACAAATCTGCTTCTTCAGAGAATATCCCAGTGCTATGAAACTGTTTGAACCAAAAATTGGTAAGCAGCTGTGGATCTAAACAGCACAGTATTCACAAACTGTATGTCATGAGTGGGCACCATTTCAGTAAAACAAAACTGCAGGGACTGGCCAGGAGAGGGTGTAGCCTTCCAGAGATCTTTTTATTGTTCTTCTTGTGGAAGCCTTCATTTTCAGCTGAATTTTGTCTTTATGTATTTATGTAGGTCACTGTATCTCTTCAAATACCCTTTGGTGGTATTTAAGGTTTTCGCAGGGGCTAGGGCTCTTAGGTGTTTCAAGTATCACCGTGGATTTCCAGGTTGTGTAAAAGGTGCTCAAATGGGCTGTGAAGCCGGAGGCAGCACGGCGGGAGGGCCACTTTGGGGTAGCACTACGTTTGTCATCTCTGAGGCTATGGTCTTCCACACACAGTAACGAGCCACACAGGCTATTTAATTTTCAGAAAATTCAAATTTAATACAAAGATGTAGTTCCTCAGTTGTCCTAACCACATGGGGCCAGTGGATACCATGTTAGCACAGATACAGAATGTTTCCAGCATCACAGAAAGTTCTAGTGGACAGCTCTGGTCTAAGATCTGGTCCTCTGTCAGGTTATCTGATTAAGAAATGTAAATTGCCCAGTGCTGCCTGCTTCTGTAAGAGAAAGCTCATTAGACGTGTTTTTTTTTTTTTAAGACAAAGCCTTGCCCTGTGTCCCAGGCTGGAGTACAGTGAGGCGCTCTTGGTTCACTGCAACTTCTGCCTCCCGGGTTCAAGCAATTCTGCCTCAGCCTCCTGAGTAGCTGGGATCACAGGCGCACACGACCATGCCCAGCTAATTTTTGTATTTTTAGTAGAGACGGGGTTTCACCTTGTTGGTCAGGCTGGTCTCGAACTCCTGACCTCAGATGATCCCTGCTTTGGCCTCCCAAAGTGCTGGGATTACAGGCATGAGCCTGTAGTGAAGCACCCCAGCTTTATTAGACTCTTGCATAAAGACGGTATCACCTTATTGCCCTGCAACCCCTGTCCTAGGTATATATGCCCAAGAGAAAATATATGAAAAAATGAAAATATACATTTTTTCACAAATGTGTACACAAATATTCATGGTAGCATTATTCATGAAATACAGAAGGTGGGAAACAACCCAAATGTCCATCGACTGAAGAATGCAGAAGCAGATCGGGGTCTATCCAGTTACAGAGAAATATTCACTCATCGAAAAGGAACGAAGCACTGACATGCTACTACAGGGATGGACCCTGACAACATGCTCAGTGAAGTAAGCCAGATACAAAGGCCACAGATTGTCCAAATCCATTGCTAGGAAATGTCCCGAACAGGCAAATCCATGGATCCTGAAGGCAGACTTGGCTGCCAGGGGCTGGAGGAGGGAGTATCTGCCTGTTGGAGACAGGGGTTCATTTAGGGGTGATGAGGCTGTCCTGTTCTGGAACTAGACAGGTGGTAACTGCACAACATTGTGAATGTCCTAAATGCACCTGAATTGTGTACTTCAAAGTGGTTCACTGTGTGTCATGTGAATTTCACCGCTCAATTTTAAAAAAAAATCTGAACCTAATATATGAATGTACCAAATCATCACCGTAACCAGGAGAACAAAAAGGAAAGGCAAGAAAGCCTGGGATCCCAGATGCCCAGGAGGAGAGCAGCCCATCCTGGTGCTTTCCAGGAGGCCACTGGCCTACCCCAGGTATAAAGAGGGGGGAGCAAGGATTGCCCTTGGTGCGTGGCAGCCATCACTCGGGGACCTCATGGAGAGAAGAGGGTCCTCCTGGTGGCTGTGGGCAGCTCATCTCTGCAGGGCTTCTGTCCTGTGGATGCATCAGGACCTTTCCCTGCCCACTGCGTCCCCAGCGTGCACCCACCTTCAGCGGAAGTTTCTTGGTCACACTTTACACATCCCTATGGGCAGGCACTTTATGGAGGAAGAAGAGAAGAGGTGTCCCAGAGGAAGAGTGCAGCTGAAGCCAGCCTCAGGAGTAAACTTGCAGTTTTTACATTTTATTTTTTTTAATGAGTGACAGGTTCTTATGTTGCCCAGGCTGGCCTCGAACACGTAGCCTCACATCCTCAAGCACCAGGACTATTGACCTGAGCCTCCTCAGCTCCCGAGAGCTTGCAGTTTTGCAGAACTCTCAGCTCGGCTGTGTCTCACATCCCTCTTGTCCTCTCTGCCAGCCGTGGGTCTCTCCCCATCCCCAGCTGGTCAGTTATCTCATGGTCAATGCCAAAATGCTTATCTCCCAATTAAAAAACAAAACAAAAAAGCCTAACCCCCTCCTTCCTGCAATTTCTTCCTCTCCTGAGATGCTGCATTGAAGCGTTTGATGTCTGTCCTTCAGGGAAATAGTTTGGGGCACCTGCTCTGACCCATGTCCAGTGTGGACTGTGCCACACTCGTCCTTGTCGTCCCTGTCTGTGTGTTACCCCGTCCCACAGGGGCCCTGACTCTGATTGCCAGAGTCGGCCTGCGGCCTGCCTGGAAGAGTCTCCAGTTTCCTGTGGGCCTCTCACCAAGTGTCAGCCGCAGTGGGATGCTGGCCACGTCTGTCCCACTGCCGCCTGTGGCAGCTGCTTATGTGCAGGTGGCTGGGGACTCCAAGTCCATGGCACCACCTGGCTTCCAGACCATGAAGCTGCCCTTGGGCCCCAGGCAGCCTTTGTTGCCCAGTGGGCTGTGGCCTCAGCCCCTCGAGAATCCCACAGAAGGTTCTCCATGCCCCAGCCCTACCCGAACACTGAGACTTGTCCCAGTCATCCCCCAGCCAGGATTGGGCTCCATCCTTCTCTGGTCACTCAAGTAAAATAGACAAATGTCCATGCAGGCTGCTATAACAACGCACCACAGCCTGCAAAAATTACAACCGGGTTAGGGCTCCCAGCTCTGGAGGCTGGAGTACAAGATACAGAGATAAGCTGTAAGTAGAGCTTCTGGGTCTTAAAGGCAGAGGCGGAGGCAAGATGAACATACTGAATATGCAGGAGGTGATGAGTAAACAGAAGGCCTCAGGGCACTAAACATTGATGGTTGCTAAGTACCCAAGCGCTGCTTAGTACCCAGGATCACTAACTATACAACAGAAAGGCACTAAGTACTCACAGTCATAAAATACACCGGAGACACTAAATGCCCAGGTTCACTAAACACACAGGAGGAACTAAATACTACTCATCATGAAATATTCAGGATTACTAAATATATTAGAAACACTGAAAATCCGGGGTTGGTAAATATATGAGAGGCACTAAGTATCCATGATCACTGGGTATACAGAGTGCACTAAATGTGAACTATGCATGGTGACTAGGTATACAAGAGGCACTACATATTCAGGATTGCTAAATTTATGAGAGGCACTGAATACTTATGACCGCTAAATATACAAGATGCAGTACATGTTAGATGTTAATGATCTGTAAGTATACAAGAGACGCTAAATATTAAGGTAAACATGAGGCATTAGGCATCTAGGATGACTAGATGTGCAAGAGGCACTAAATATTCAGGACAGCACTAAGTATACAGTAGGCACTGAATATTCAGGGTATGCTAAACAGGCCTGGCACACTTGAGGCTCTCCCATTGGGATCACCATTCCGGCCCACCTTTCTCTGCGGCATGGCCAAGACAGCCTGTGCCCCAGTAGCCACACCTGCGTGCCATTGCCCCAGCGCTCCTGCTCGCCCCTGAGCCCCGGTCTTCGTAAGCAGGACTTTATCCTGGGAAAAGTCTGACAGCAGACAGAGGCAACACCTGTGGACACCTGCACCCAGGATCGGGGAGTGGAGAGGGGTAAGTTAACTTACCTAGGGTAGGTGTGACATTCTTACTCTAAAATTGTCTGTGAGCCCTTCCATGCCAAAACCTGTAGCCTCAAGGTGATTTTGCAGGAGTCCGCTGGGCACAGAAGCTGTTGGAGGCGACCCCAAGGCAGGGGAGCCTGGACAAACGACCTTCCATTCAATCACCACTTTTCCTCCTTCGTGGCACTGAGTGGGTGACTGTCACGTCACCCCCGCCGCAAGCTGAGCTCTGGGAGGGCAGGAGAAATCCTGCCTGGCTGCATTCCAAGGACACCTGTGCAGCCGACCAGGGCCACCAGTGGGGCCGTCCCTGCGGTGTGCGGGGCAGCGTGCTTGTGCATGATAGACTTACCATCGTCATACTCTCTTTGTTTTTGAGACAGGGTCTCATTCTGTTGCCCAGGCTGGTGTGCAGTGCAGTGGCAACAGTCACAGCTCACTGCTGCCTCGACCTCAAGGGATCCTCCCACCTCCGCCTGCTGAGTAGCTGGGGCTACAGGCAGGCTCCGCAAACCCGGCTAGCGTTTTTACTTTTTGTCGAGACCATAGTGCCCAGGCTACTCTCAAACAGCCCTGCTCATGCAGTCCTCCGGCCTTGGTCTCCCAATTACAGGCCTGAGCCACCGTGCCTGGCCCCATCATCGCAGTTATAAAACTGTCACGCTTCCAACCCCAGGAGCTTTACCTGCACAGTCCCAAAGCCCTTGCTTCTTGGAAATCCCCCAGAGGTTGCGCAGGGAAAGCCCCACCCTCTTTGTTGTTGAGAATGCTTTATTGGTCTATTTTTATTTTTTCCCAGCTTTATTGAGGTGCTGTTACCAGAAAGGGGTCTTGATCCAGACCCCAAGAGAGGGTTCTTGGATCTCACGCAAGAAAGAATTCAGGGTGAATCCATAAAGCGAAAGCAAGTTTTTTAAGAAAGTAAAGGAGCTTTTCACAAGACGGCGCCGAAAGGGCAGAAGGAAGCCCCTGCCCCTCCTCAAACCGAAGCTAAAGCGAAGGCTTTGAAGGCCCACAAGGCCATGTTGAGGCGTCCTTGGCCGCAAAAAAACAAGATCCCCCGTCACCCACCTTCTGGTGGCCCGAGACGCTGCGACCCCGGAGGCAGCACAAGCATCCCCCGGCAGAGCGCCCAGGAGAAACCAGCCTGACCGCTGCGCTCTCACCATCCAGTTTCCGCGGACCACCGAGTCTGCCCTAAGAAGACGGAAGACAACACGCTTGTGTTCACTGTGGACATTAAAGCCAACGAGCCCAGGTCCACAGGCTGTGAAGAAGCTCTGTGGCACTGACGTGGCCGAGGTCGACACCCTGATCAGCCTGACGGAGAGAAAAGGCACGTGTTGCACTGACTGCTCATTACCACGCTCTGGATTTCGCCAGCAAAATGGGGATCATCTGAACTGAGTCCAGCTGGCTGATTCTAAAGACATGTATATCTTTTCACCATTAAAAGAAAAAAAGGAAAAAAGTGAAAGAATAACAGAATGGCTACTCCGGAGGCAGAGCAGCCCTGAGGGCTACTGGCTGGCCATGTTTATGGTCATTTCTTGATTATATGCTGAACAAGGGGCGGATTATTCCTAAGTTTCCCAGGAAAGGGGTGAGCAATTCTTTGAACTGAGGGTTCCTTCCCTTTATAGTCCATAGAGGGTAACCTCCTGATGTTTCCATAACGTTTGTAAATTGTTATGACACTGGTAGGAGTGTCTTTTAATTATAATTAATGATAATTAATGCATTATAATTAGAATGAGCAGTGAGGATGACCAGAAGTCACATTAGTGGCCATCTTGGTTTTGGTGGGATTTGGCTGGCTTCTCTACCGCATGCTGTGTCATCAGCAAGGTCTTTGTGACCTATATCTTGTGCCGACCTCCTATCTCATCCTGTGACTTCGAATGCCTCCCCCTCCTGAGAATGCAGCCCAGCAGGTCTCAGCCTTATCTTACCCAGCCCCTGGCTTCAAGATGGGGTTGCTCTAGCTTAAATGCCTCTGATGGTATGATCCACAAATAAAGCTCGCACCTATTCAAGGTGCCGGGCGTGATGTCTTGGTACATGTCGTGGTGAAATGACTACCACAGTCAGTTAACACCCATCACCTCACGTGGTTACGTGTGTGTGTGGTGACAACATGTAGGATCTACTCAGTAAGTTTCATGATATATTATTGACTAGAGTCTCCATGCTGTGCTTCAGGTCTCTACAACTATTTGTCTTACAGCTGAAGCTTCGTACACTTTGACCGATATCTCCTCATCCCCTCGTCACCCAGCCCCCTGGTAACCATCATTCCACACTTTGTGTCTATGATTCGACTTTTTTTAGATTCCACATGTAAGTTGGCTCATGCAGTATTATTTATCTTTCTGTGCCTGGCTTATTTCGCTTAGCATAATGTCCTCCAGGTTCCATGGTGTTGCAACTGACAATTATTTCCTTCTTTTTTATAGCTGGATAATTTTCTTTATTATAGTACAGTATAGCATGTGACAATATCTATACCACATTTTCTTTATTCATTCACTGATGGGCGTTGAGGTTGTTTCTGTATCTCAGCTATTGTGAATAGTTCTGTAATGAAGATGGGCATGCAACACTCTCTTGATGACAGCGATATTATTTCCTTTGGCAAATACTCAGAAGTGAGATGACCGAATCAACAAAATTAAAAGGCAACCTATGGGTGGGTGAAAACGTTTGCAAACCGTACATTTTGTAAGGGGTTAATACCCAAAATATATAAAGAGCTCCTACAACTTAATAGCAAAAAACGAAAACCAAAACAAGAACCACATAACCTAACTTTAAAAATAGACAAAGGACCTAAATAGGCATTTCTGCCAAGAAGACATACATATGGCCAACAGGTGTGTGAACAGGTGGTCAAGATCACTAATCGGGGAGGGCCAGCGGTGACTGACGCCTGTAATCCCGAGGCTGAGGTGGGAGGATTGCTAGAACCCAGGGGTTGGAGACCAGCCTGGCAGCACAGGGAGAATCCGTCTCTACAAGAAAAATTTTAAAAATTAGCCGGGCGTGGTGGTGCCTGTGGTGTCACCTACTCCAGAGGCTGAGGCGGAAGTATCCTTGAGCCCGGGAAGTCTAGGCTGCAGTGAGCCGAGACTGCACCACTGCACTCCAGCCTCGACCACAGAGGGAGGCCCTGTCGCAAAAAGAAAAAGGCAGGAAAATGCAAATCAGGATCAGAATGAAATGTCTGCAAACAGCTGTTAGAATGGCTCATATCAAAAAGACAAGAGACAGCAAGTGTTGGTGACGATGTGGAGAAAGGGACCTTCGCACACTGCTGCGGGGGATGTAAACTGGTGCGGCCATCACGGAAAACAGGACGGAGGTTCCTCCAAAAACTCAAAACAAGGTCCAGTCTTCCTGAGCCCTCCTTCTGCTTGCCTCTGACCGCGCTCCTTTCAACCCGCCAGCTCCAGGTCCCCTCTGCTGACCTCAGACCCGGTGTCTTTGCTCTCTGGGCCTTCCGCGGCTGCTCCTCCAGCAGCCTCCCCAGTCCTGCGCGACCACCGGCCTCCTGGCGCCCTCTGCCTATCGTGGAAACCTCTCCAACGCCGCGCCATCACCTCACGCTTACCCTCACCGCCGCCTGCACGAAATTGCAAGCTCCGGGGGAGGCATGTTTTCATCTGACGCGCTGACCCCAAGTATACGAACAGTTATGCCTGGCACACAGCAGATGCTAAATGGATAGCTGATGAACTTGAAAAAAATTCAAAGGACTCCTTTCCTGTCTGGTCAATGGAGGGCGGAGAAGGAATGAAATTGAACTCCAATAGCAAAACAAAGGGCGGGAGGGTGGCGTGCTGCGCCCCCCCCCCCCCCCCGTTGTCTCCCCCCCCCCCACACCCCGCCCTGCCCCACTGGATCCTGTTCCACTAGGGTGAGAGGAGCTGACTCCGGTTTGGACTGGAAGAAAGTTTCCAAGAAATGAAAATTAGTGGCCCATGCCCCCTCCTCCGCCCCACCCAGGCTCTGAGATGCGTCCCAGCAATTGCCCCGGGACTTGGAGGGGAGCGGGCATTTTCAGGCCGCACAGAGGCCATCTGGGAGAAGGTGAGCGGCTGTTTTTGCTGAAATGTAAAAGAGATGTCATTTGGAGACTGGGACGCCGTTTCCGGCTGGCTACCCGAGGTTGCGTGCAAGGGGCGGGGTCCTTAGGCAGGAAAATGACGCGCCCGGCCTCCATGGCGCCCAGGTCCAGGGCCGCAGAGCCCTTCCAAGCCGGGGTCTGTCCTGGAGACCTGCGCGATGGAGCGGACGGCGGGGCTGGGGGGTGCGCCCCAGTGCGGGGTGTACAGGGCAGAGGAGCGGGGATACCGAGGTGCGGGGCGCAAGGATGCGGGGCGCAGGGGACGGTCGCGGGCGCTTTCTCGCGCGCGCCTTTGCGGGGCCAGGGAAGCGTGGGCTGTGCAGGCTCAGGTTGCCAGCGCTGGTTGGCTGCGACTGCTAAAACGCTAAGCCTTTGAGGCCCAGTTTCAAGCTCGGGGACGTCTCCCAATTGGTCAGTTCAAAAGCTCTGGGTCTGGTTGCCTTGGTTGCAGATTCCGCCCTCCCGGTGTCCCCACGCTGACACCGCCCTGGGGTCTGCTCTCCCCGGGGTCAGAACCTCCGACGCTCTCCTGGTTTCACACACGTCACTGGTTTCTCGCAGGATCGCGTGTTCCCTAGATACAAGGGCTGCGGCTTACTCCTCCTGAAAGTGAGGCTTGTTTCCCGTGGGCTTTCCAGAGCCAGCCCGCGTGGGGAGTGAAGGGTGACAGGCGCCTTTGTTCCGGGCGCGCCTGGGTGGCACGCGCCCCCTCCTCGGCACTCAGCCCGTCGAGCCTGGCCCTCCCAGCGCCCGTTCTCAAGTGCATTTGTCCCGGGCTCTTGATTTTGTTTACTCTCTCCTGCCTACACAGACACACACACACCCAGACCTAAACTTTATGTAAACAGGAGCTTAAAGAAACAAAACCCCCATACGTGTCAACGAACTTCTTTTTACCAAAATCAATCAAAATTCAACGCAATGTTATTTCTATCATTTTGCTGTCTTATTAGGAATATGTATGTTAACTTTTCTCCTTTTATAAATGAGGCATGTTCTCATTAACCATTTGTATGGTTGTTTTACTTTTTTTTTTTTTTTTTTTGAGACGGAGTCTCGCTCTTATTACCCAGGCTGAAGTGCAATGGTGCGATCTCGGCTCACCGCAACCTCTGCCTCCTGGGTTCAAGTGATTCTCCTGCCTCAGCCTCCCGAGTAGCTGGGACTACAGGCTGTGCCACCATGCCCAGCTAATTTTTGTATTTTTAGTAGAGACGGGGTTTCACCATGTTGACGAGGATGGTCTCGATCTCTTGACCTAGTGATCCACCCGCCTTGGCTTCCCAAAGTGCTGGGATTACAGGCGTGAGCCAGCCGCGCCCGGCCCTGTATGGTTGTTTTTCATGCTGAAATGGTCACACTGCAGCCCCGGGGAGGTATTTTCAACAGGTTGCTGTATCCTTTTAGGGTCACCCTGATTATTGAAAGCATCTTTGCTTTTTTAGTTTTGTTTTGCTGAGGCGGGGTCTAGCTCTGCTGCGTCATCAGGCTCACTGTGGCCTCAAACTGCTGGCTCAAGCGATCCTCCTGCCTCAGCCTCCCAAGTAGCTGGAACTAGGGTGAGCACCATGGTGCCTACTTAGTTTTGTTGTTGTTGTTGTTTGTTTTTGTAGAGACTGGGTCTCTATGTTGCCCAGGATGGCCTTGAACTCCTGGGCTGAAGCCGTCCTCCAACCTCAGCCTCCCAAAGTGCTGGGGTTACAGGCATGAGCCACTGCGCACAGCCTATCTTTGCCCTCTGACAGCAAAAAGTTATTTCAGACCCAGCATGGGATTTTGTTTTCTTTCGTTTTTAATTTCTGTCTTTTTGACTCAAGATTTGGCCTTAACTGCACTCCAAGGAGCTCACGGGGCTCTTCATGAAAATTAGTATTATAGAGAAAATGGAAGAGCTGGGGTGAGCTACGCTTGTCTCTCATGTTCACTGTTCTCTTTTTTTAATGATGATGTAGGTGTCTACCCTGTGGAGATATATCGATCTTCAGAATCACAGTGGTAGTACGGTTATTATGAAACGCATTATTGCATTCCAAATGAACTCGCAAACGATACAGCAAGCCCACTGCTGGGGATATAGCTAAAGGAAATGAAATCCGTATCCAGAAGAGAGGGCTGCACCATGTTCACTGCAGCACCATTTACAGTAACCAAGACATAGAGTTCACCTAGGTATCCATTGTCCGATGAATGGGCAAAGAAAATGTGGTGCACAATGAAATACTGTTCCGGCCTTAAAACATAACGAAATTCCCCTCATTTGGGACAACACGGGTGAAATGAGAACATTATGTTAAGTGAAATAAGCCAGATATAGAAAGACAAGCACTGCATAATCTCACTCAAGAAGTTGATGTCGCTGGGTGCGGTGACTCATGCTTGTAATCTCAGCACTTTGGGAGGCTGAGGTGGGTGGATCACGAGGTCAAGAGTTCGAGACCAGCCTGGCCAACATGGTGAAACCCCATCTCTACTAAAAATACAAAAATTAGCCAGGCGTGGTGGCACACGCCTGTAATCCCAGCTATTCAGGAGGCTGAGGCAGGAGAATCACTTGAACCCAGGAGGCGGAGGTTGTGGTGAGCCGAGATCGCGCCATTGCACTCCAGCCTGGGCAACAGAGTGAAACTCTTTCCCCCCCCTCAAAAAAAGAAAGTAAAGGAATAAAAAATGACTATTCCATAGGCAGAACAGTGGCATGGTCCAGCAGTTGTCCATTTTTATGTTTATTTCTTGATTATATGCTAAACGAGGTGGGGATTATTCATTAGTTTCCCAGGAAAGGTGTGGACAATTTCCAGACCTGAAGGTTCCTCCCCTTTTTAGACCATATAGGGTAACTTCCAGACGTTGCCATGGCATTTGTAAACTGTCATAGCAGTGGTGAGAGTGTAGCCGTGAGGACGACCAGAGGTCACTCTCGTGGCCATCTTGGTGTTGATGGGGTTGGACAGGCTTTTTTACTGCAACCTATTTCATCAGCAGGGTCTTTATAACCTGTATCTCGTCCTGTGACTTAGAATGCCTAAGCTCCTTAACCTCCTGGGAATGCAGCCCAGCACATCTCAGCCTTATGTTACCCGGCCCCTATTCAAGGTGGAGTTGCTTTGGTCACACTTCTCTGACGCAAACATTTAGGCTAAAGCAACATTGTGGAAAGGAAGGAGAGACATTTCTGAAAACAAAAGTGTGGTTCTGCCTGAGGGTTCTGGCAGATCTTCCACACTTGCTATGACAAGCAATTCGAGGAAAATAATCCGCGTGAGTTGTTTTATGAAAAGTGCAGCAATCTGGCATTGTTGCTGCTGCAGGTTGGGCCCAAGGTCCTGCAGGCTGGGGTTTCACGCTCCTCGTTGCACATAAACCCAGGGCCAGCCTCCACTGCAAGCTAACTGGCAGATCAACAAACAGGCCGGCCTGTCTGTGTCTCCTGATTTAGAGACTGTAAACTAAAAATAAAATCCTAAGCACTCCCAGCCAACTGCACAGACACCCTCTTGGTACAGGGGGACCCCCTAGAACCTTAAATACAATTTCTGGCCATGATAGGGTGGGAATCAGACACATCTCATCATACCCCTTTCTGCTGAGGTTTAGACACAACTGACAGCATTCGTGTTAACACAGAGACAGTCTAGGTGAGGTTTAGAGAATTTTTTAAAAAAAACACAGAGACACGATGGAGTCTTTGTGGCCATGAGGTGTCAAATTACAAACCAGATCTAAGGGTGAAGTCAGCACCCTACACTTAAAGAATAAACCATCCTTTTTCTCCAGCCGCTAAACAAGCTCTGGCCTCCAGCTAAGCAGCGGTTAGGCAATCGCAGCTCGCCAGCTCACAGAGGCGGCCTCTCCCACCCGCGCTCACCAGCCGCGGCGGCCTCCACTGGACAGGACAGTGACTTCAGGAGCTTCCTCCTGATGAGAGACCGCGGCCGTGGGCTGGTCCTGGCCGGGCCACACAGGCTGTGCGCTCCGCACCTTTGCGTCCTGGAAAGACCTAACTGGATGCATTCCCGTGTGAAGCTCACCCCAAGGTGAGCGTGTCACTGGTCACGTGCGTGTGTGTTCGATGCGCACGTGTGAGGGCCGCCCTCACGGGTCTCCCAGCCCTCCCGTGGCCTGTGGAATATGCGTGTGTGGCAAAGCCGGCAGCGCAGAGCCCCTGCCCCAACCCCCTCCCTCCCCGAAGTGCCCGCCCCTGGGCTTGGCGGCGGCTGCGCTTTCCTGCCCCAGGGACGGCCACCTTGCAGGCTGTAACCCTTTACGAGAAATGGAATCTGCTTTTCCAATTTATAGATCCTGTGATTTTTCAGTTAACACAAAGATAAAGCGGGACATTAAAGCGGTGAAAACAGATTTCCATTCCGATCCGGCTGCTGTCAGGAAAGAGCTGCCCCGTTCTAATTTGCGCAGGGGTGGCGGACGTCTTAAAGGGAAGGAGAGGGGGCGAGCGGGGGCTCTGGGCCAATCGGATGAGGCCATCTGCGTTTGCTAGCCAGCCAGGCCCAAAGTCAGGATTCTACCTTCCCGCAGAGACTGAGGCCTTCTCCCTCCTGCTTTCAAAGGAATGTTTCTGGGTTCCTGGAGAAGCCACTGCTGGGCTGTGGGAGACACACACATTCCCAGTTGTGAGCCGATTTCAGCAAATGCCATAGGAAATAAAGAGCCTGGACCGGTCTTCAGGAGTTGGCTGGAATAGAGCGGGGCCGCTATGGTCTGAACATTTGTGTCCTCTGATGTAGAGAAAACCAACTTTTGCTTTTCCTCTGTTCTCACGGCACAACAGTGAACACAGAGACATCTGTGACCGAATGCGTGAGGGTTTCGCGCTGCCAGCAAGCAAGCAGTTTTGCAGTGGGCGCCAGCTAGGTCCCCTGGAATCAATTTAACTCTGACTCCAGCCAGGCACGGTGGCTCATGCCCTGGTAATTCCAGCTTTGGGAGGCAGAGGTGGGAGAGAATCGCCTGAACCCAGGAGTTGGAGACCAGCCTGGGCAACATAGCAAGACTCTGTCTCTACAGAAATAAAATAAGTAGCGGGGCGTGGTGATGCATGCCTGTAGTCCCAGCCACTCAGGAGGCTGAGACATGGTGGCTTGAGCCCAGGAGTTCCAGGCTGCAGTGAGGCAGGGTCTCAGCACTGGACTCCAGCCTCGCCAACAGAGCAAGCCCCATCTCAAAATAATCATAACAGTAGAAAGCTAAATAAACAGGCTGGGTCCGGCGGCTCACGCCTGTAATCCCAGCACTTTGGGAGGCCAAGGCAGGACAATCATGAGGTCAGGAGATCAAGACCATCCTGGCTAACATGGTGAAACCCAGTCTCTACTAAAAATGAAAAAAATTAGCCGGGCCTGGTGGCGTACACCTGCAATCCCAGCTACTCAGGAGGCTGAGGCAGGAGAATTCCTTGAATCTGGGAGGTGGAGGTTGCAGTGAGCCGAGATCTCGCCACTGCACTCCAGCCTGGGAGACAGAGTGAGACTGTCTCAAATTTAAAAAAAGAATCATAACAATAAAAAACTAACTAAATAAACAAATTCTGACAGTATCTACCTGGAGACTGCATCAGATCCCATAGGTTGAGGGCTCAGTCCCTGAAGCTGCCCCCACTTCAGACACCAGGGGCAAGTCCAAGCCTCCAGAACTGGTGACCAGCTGTAAGTTGGGGTTCCCACGACCCCCTCTTAAGATTGATTGATTTGTTAGAGCGGCTCATAAAACTAGAGAAACACTTAATTACATTTACCTGTTTATTTATGGAATAGTTTAAGGCTACAAGTAAATAGCCAGATGAAGGGAGGCCGAGGGAGAGGTCGGGAAGGGTCCACAGATGAAGGGAGGCCGAGGGAGAGGTCGGGAAGGGTCCACAGATGAAGGGAGGCGGAGGGAGAGGTCGGGAAAGGTCCACAGATGAAGGGAGGCCGAGGGAGAGGTCGGGAAGGGTCCACAGATGAAGAGAGGCCGAGGGAGAGGTCGGGAAGGGTCCACAGATGAAGGGAGGCCGAGGGAGAGGTCGGGAAGGGTCCAAGCACAGCGGCCTCTGACCCAGGGGGTGTTGGGCTGCACCCCCTCCCGGCCTGCGAAGGAGTTCTCCCTCACCTTCCTCAAGCCCCAGCGTGTTCAGCTCTCCAGAAATCCCCAAACACTGTCCTCTTGGGCCTTTTATGAAGACTTCACTGGATGGACGTGATTGAAAAGAGCCGTGTAGAAATGTGACTGGACAGAAAGTGTGTGGTGTAACCTCAACAGACTGGGCAGGGAACCCCAGCAGAGCCCGTGCGTTCAGACTCTTTTTTGGCCTCTCTGGGCAGCATCCTTCCTCCTGGCCATGGGGCAGGACCCTCTGAACTGGGAGTCCTTTTTTTTTCTTTTGAGATGGAATGTCACACTTGTTGCCCAGGCTGGAGCGCAGTGGCTCGATTTCAACTCACTGCAACCTCTGCCTCCTGGGTTCAAGGGATTCTCCTGCCTCAGCCTCCTGAGTAGCTGGGACTACAGGCATGCAGCACCACGCCAGGCTAATTTTGTATTTTTAGAAGAGACGGGGTTTCTCCATGTTAGGCTGACAGGGGGCACTGTTTTGGGGAAAGAGCAGTCAGAGCTCCTTCAGAGGCTCCCTCAATCTTAGGGTTCCTGGCAGAAGGGGCCGTCCTCAGAGACAGAGGTGGCATGACTGTTTGGAGTTTGATGACCTGAAGTCAAGAACAGACAAACCGGGTTATTAGAAAACGTGTATCAGCCTGTAATCCCAGCGCTTTGGGAGGCCAAGGTGGGCGGATCACGAGGTCAGGAGATGGAGGCCACCCTGGCCAACATGGTGAAACCCCGTCTCTACTAAAAATACAAAAATTAGCTGGGCATGGTGGCGTGTGCCTGTAGTCCCAGCTGCTTGGGAGGCTGAGGCAGGAGAATCACTTGAACCGGGGGCGGGGGCGGTTGCAGTGAGCCAAGATTGCACCACTGCACTCCAGCCTGGAGACGAGTGAGATTCCGTCTCAAAAAAAAAAAAAAAAGAAAACATGTATCAGAACAAAACAAGGGAAGGGGTAAGGACAGCTCAAAAATCCCGAGGCCTTTTACCAATTTGCTCAGGGAGAGCGGGGCCAGAGGTCCAACTGGTTGTAGCTGGACTCAGGAAAAGTCCTGCAACACTGCCACCTTGGTGGCTCTGAAGCTGCTCCGGGGCTGCTCTGGGATCCAAGGGCCAAAGCCCAAACACTTTAACAAGAGATCACATCAGTCGGTTAGGAAATCCTGGAGGCCACGGGAGTTATGAGCCAGGACCACGGGCAAAACCGTATCCAAACCCTCCAATACCCCATAATTCACATTTTGAAATTCTAATCCCCAAGGTGATGGCACAGGGAGGGGGGCCTTTGGGAGGTGATGAGGAGGCCATGAGGGTGGACACGTCATGAATGGGATTAATGCCCTTATAAAACAGACCCCAGAGAGCGTTCTCATCCTTTCCCTCACGTGCGGACTTTGTCTACGGCCTATGAACCAGGAAGCAAGGCCTCTCCAGAAACCGAACCTGCGATGCCTTCACCTTGGACTTCCAGCCTCCCGAGCTATCGGCAATAAATGCCTGTGGTTTCCAAGCAACCCTGTTTCTGGTATCTGGTTATAGCAGCCCGGGTGGACTAAGAGACTAGCTTTGAGCTTTTCCAGCAGGAACTCAAAACGGACAGGGTGTCTGCAGAATGTGGCCTTAGGGAAGTGATCTAGCATCTCATTAAATCACTTAGTGCGCTGGGTTGGGACATTTGTGCCAAGTTTCTGCTAGGCTCACTTGCAGCCCACCCTGCAAACATCTTGCTTTCGGAGTTCTAGCCTCCAAAACAGCCAGAAAAGAAACTTCCCAGACGGTTTGTGGCATTCATTACAGCAGCTCCAGGAAACTGACACACCAGGCCCTGTGTAAGTTGCCCAGGTTTGGGGCTGTTTTGATTCACCGTAGTCACAGAAGTGCCCTGCAGGGAAGGTGGGCCCTATGGCATATGGCAGGAAACTGAAGGGCCGCTGGAATCTCAGGGCTTCATGTTGCATCATGAGACTGTCACACGCAATACCCAGGATACGGCGGATACGGCCAGTGTGCCATCGCTTTGTGTACAGCAGCTTGGATACAGGGGGTTAGCAGCAGATGTAGACGTTGTCAGCCACATGGGACGAGGTATTACCGAAACATGACGAGCTCAGAAAAGCACCTGGCCTGCTGACAACCCATGTTGAAAGAGAAAAGAGAGAATGAAGAGGCTGGGTTGTACCAGGCAGGAGTCAGGGTTTTTCAGACAGAGAGAACAGATAGGATGCAGAGAGGGAGATTTCCTGAAAGGAACTGGCTCACACAGTTATGGAGCAGGCTATGGTCAGCTTGGGTCCAAAGGTGGTCTGCTGGCCTCTTCCTCCAGGGACCACAGGATTTTCTGTTCAGGCCTTCACCTGACTGGATGAGACCACCCACATTAGGGAGGCCAGTCTGCATTCCTCAGTCAACCCATTCAAATCTTAGTCTCATCCGGAAATGCCCTCACATGCCTAGAATAATGTGTGATCCCATATCTGGGCTCCCTGGCTATTTTTTTGAATTTTTGGAGAGATGGGGTCTCACTACATTGCCCTGATCTCAAACTCCTGAGCTAAAGCCATTGCTGGCCTCAGCCTCCCAAAGTGCTGGAATTTATTACAGGTGTGAGCTACCACTCCTGACCATGAAGCAGGGTAGTGTTATTTAAAAGTGGACTAAGATTGGTTGTAAATGTGTATTAGAAACTCCAGGGCAATCAAGAAAACACTGAGAAAGAAGTGTGATTGATATGCAGAGAGAGATTTTTATCACAGTGCAGTCATGGCAAATATCTCTGAAGACCCTTGACACCCATCACCACTTTGAAATGACAGTAGCTACAAGTCCTTTCCAATTCAAATATGTTATTTAATGCATTCACAAAGATGCACACTTATAACTCTATAAAAAGTTAATTTTATATGTTTTCACAACTTATGTCAATATATTTCCTTTGTATTATTAACTTTTAGAGAACGTTTGTGCATTTAAAATCTTTCTGGCCGGATGCAGTCACTCACTCCTGTAATCCCAGCACTTTGGGAAGCTGAGGTGGGTGGATCACTTGAGGTCAGGAGTTCGGGACCAGCCTGGCCAACATGGCGAACCCCATTGCTACTAAAAATACAAAAAAAGCTGGGTCAGGTAGCAGGTGCCTGTAATCCCAGCTACTCTGGAGACTGAGGCAGGAGAATTGCTTGAACCTGGGAGGCGGAGGTTGCAGTGAGCAGAGATCACACCACTGCACTCCAGTCTGGGCGACAGAGTGAGACTCCATCTCAAAACAAAAAAACAACAAAACAAAAAAAACAACTTTCTGAGACAGAATCTATAGGCTTCATCAAACGGCCACAGGGGCTCTTGGGTAAAAAAAAAAAAAAGAAGAAAAAGAAAAAAAAGCTTATGGTGTGAGGAATTCCTGCCATCTATTCAAACTGAACAAGAAAAGAAATCTCCTATTAAGGAAAAGGTTACTTCTAGAGCACTCAGTCTGGATGGAAGTTCATCTTACCTGTTTAAGGAGAAAAATTTGCTTTAATCTGTTCTATTCTATTCTAAAAATTCTTTGCTTTAATCTGCGGACTGATGGGTCAGCTCTTGGAAGTGCCTGACTTCCCTGCATCCTGTGAAGTTTCTAAGGATTACTAAGTTCTCCTCATGCCTTCCACACAGAACTCAATGTTTGGAGATCAAGAAAATGAACTGTTCAGTTGATCATCAATTAATCATAGATTAATACCTTGTTTTGCAGACAAATTTAAAAAGTAAAGAAAAAATAAGACTGTTGGAATGCACGCTTGCACGCATGCTCGGTGCCAGGAAGAAAAGTTGAGCACAGAGATAAAGAATCTCTCAGCAAGGCAATCTTTACTTCCTGCAGAAAGGGTGCCCTCATTAGCCATCTTGCCACGAGAGTACAATGCACAAAGGAAAAGCAGACATATTTATCCCTTACGCATTTGGGGGTTCTCCTTACTGCTGTGTCTGATCTCTGTTGGTTGCAGCCAGACCTCGCAATCTAAACTAAAACCTCATTGGCTAACAACTGAAAACTTTCTAAACAGGTAAGAGCAATGGAGAACAAAATGAAAAGAGGAAGTCTGAATAAGGAAAGGACAGGAAGTTGCTTGGGAAAGAACTTAGAGAAGTCATAACATAAATATCTTGGTTAAAGTACAAGGACATAGGCTGTACTACGTGCCTGTGAGCATGTCTAGCACAAATATCTTGATTAAAGCACAAGGACATAGCATCTATTATTCCTTTATATCTAAAAGCTACATAGGATAGGGCTTAACAGACAGTCACTAGTAAAAAGCAAGAAGAAAACACTTTCTTTCTTTGAAGAAAGTCTTTAAAGCAACTGTTATTTCTAACACTTATGATTTATTCTTTAACAAGAAAGGAAACTTGAAGAGGAACTTTTCTACTTCCTACAATTCCTCCTCTTTTACTTTATAGTTCCGCTTCGAACTTAAGTTTAACGTATCTTGTCTTAAGTGTTCTGTTTGACTTTTTAAGAGAAGTAACTTTTCTGAATACGGTGGGAGAGGTTTCGGGGAGATATTAGCAAGACCTGTGTTTACTAGTCTTTGTACTAGCCTTCAGATGCATGGTGTAATACAACACCTAAAAAAAAGGAGTAAACTTATTACAGTTGCTAAAGAAGAATTAAGGCTATGGTCTCTTTCCATTCACTGAACCGCCTCTCAAGCCATTTTGAAATAGGGTTGTTAATGTTGGAATTTTTCACTAACTCATTTCCAGTGGCTCACACCTGTAATCCCAGCACTTTGGGAGGCCGAGGCAGACGGATGGAGACCACCAGCCTGACCAACATGGTGAATCTGTGTCTCTCCTAAAAATGCAAAAATTAGCCAGGCCCGGTGGCGTGCATCTGTAATCCCAGCTACTCAGGAGGCTGAGGCAGGAGAATCTCTTGAACCCGGGAGGCGGAGGTTGCAGTGAGCCAAGATCACACCACTGCACTCCAGCCTGGGTGACAGAGTGAGACTCCATCCCAAAGCGAAAAATAAATAAATAAATACAAAATAAAGTGGAATGCCACGTGCTGGCTTCTGGAAGTCTGTTCCTACCCAGGTCATGGGGAAGGGAGAAGAGGAGCACTGGGAAGACAGGAGGAAGCTTGTGCTGAAGAGAGATGATCCCATCGCCCGGCCTACCCACCTCAGCCCTTTAAAAGCCAGCTCTGGTGGCTGCGACCAACAGGCGCAAATATAAGGGAGAGGTAGCCGGTGGGAGCACCCTGTGGGCCAATCAGAGAGCAGTGGGCCATCATATCACCTGACGCCGGCCAATGGGAATGTGGCAAGCTCTATAAAAGCAGGCAACTCGCCGAGGCCGGGGCAGTCGGGCGGAGGAGGCGGAGGAAGAGAGAGCAGCAGTTTCGGGTCCATGGCTCGAACCAAACAGACTGCGCGCAAATCGACGGGTGGCAAGGCGCCACGGAAACAGCTAGCCACCAAGGTGGCTCCTAAGAGCGTCCCCGCCACGGGTGGTGTGAAGAAACCTTACTGCTACCGACCCGGGACAGTGGCGCTGCGTGAGATCCGCCGCTACCAGAAGTCTGCTGAGCTGCTGCTCCACAAGCTGCCCTTCCAGCGGCTGGTGCGTGAGGTCGCCCAGGACTCTTAAGACTGACTTGCGCTTCCAGAGCTCGGCTGTGATGGTGCTGCAGGAGGCAGGCGAGGCCTACCTGGTGGGGCTGTTTGAGGACACCAACCTGTGTGCCATCCATGCCAAGCGTGTCACCATCATGCCCAAGGACATCCAGTTGGTGCGCCGTATCTGCGGGGAGCGGGCCTAGGGGGGCCATCACACCACCTGAGAGGCTGCGCAACTCTCGCTGAAAGGCTCTTTTAAGAGCCACCCATCTGGTCGGGAAAGTGGTTGTAGCAAGAGGCGTTCTTGGACTTTGCAGGATTCCTTCTCGCTGGCTGGTGCCCGCTCGCCTACCTCTGAGTAGGGTGGGAGGCTGGCGAGTCCTGTGTAGCCCACCCTGTCCAGTTAGCTCAGCTCACCCGCGTTACCGCCCATCCTATCTCCAGTTAGAAGTCCAGCTACTGCTGGGTGCTCTTAACCTGGCCTATCCCTTTAAGTAAGAATTAGGGTTTGTTTGGGGGATGGGGGGGGGTTTGTGGGGATGGGGGATAAATTTGGGAAGAGGGTTTGGGGGTAACCATCTCCTATCTCCAGTTATGTAGCAAGCCTAGCTAGTTGTGTATGTTAACTCAACCTTAGTTAGGTTGGAAGTCTAGCTGGTCTTGGGTGTTCTCAGCTCAGCCCCTTTCAAATTAGGTTACAAGTCCAGTGCGTGTGTGTCTGTGTGTGTGTACATGCAGCCTGTTTCAAGTGTGAGGTTACCAGTGACAGCCCATCTGTTAGGTTAAAAGGACGGCAAGTAGGTGTTATCTTTGACTATCTTCAGCTACTTTGCCGAGTGTTGGCTCATGCCTGTAATCCCAGCTCCCAGCACTTTGGGAGGCCAAGGCAGGTGGATCACCTGAGGTCAGGAGTTCAGACCAGCCTAACGTAGTGAAACCCCATCTTTACTAAAAATACAAAAATTAGCTGGGTGTGGTGACGGACCTGTGATCCCAGGTACTCAGGGAGGCTGAGGTAGGAGAATTGCTTGAACCCAGGAGGCAGAGGTTACAGTGAGCCAAGATCGTGTCACTGCACTCCAGCCTGGGTGATAGAGTGAGACTCCATCTTAAAAAAAAACCAGTTACTTGCATGTGTGAACTCAGCTACCTCTTAATTTAGAAGGCCAGCTAGTTGTAAATCTTGTTAACTTGGCCTGTCTCCCTTAGGTTAGAAGGCTGGCTAAGAGTGTGTGTGTGTGTGCGTGCGCTCGTGCCTGTGTGTAGCTGTGATGTTGGCCCATCTCCGGTTAGGTTACAGGTGCACATCATTGTGTGTGTTAACATACCCAATCTCCCATTTAGTTAGAAGGCTGCCTAGTCCTTTCTGTTAATTCAGTCTATCATCCGTTGGGCTAGTTGTGTGTGAGGCCCAGCTAGGCATGTGTATTATAACTCAGCCTAGGTGAAATTAGTACTGGGAAACCCCAAGTGTAAAGTTCGAGGAGGGCACTGTGCCCTGGAAGTCAGTGTACTGAGCAGTAGCAGACATGGGTGGCCCATTGAAACAGGCTTCCCAGCGCTGCAGAGTAGACTAGTGGTGCTCTGGGGACGAGACACAACAACCTGCTGAGAAACCCTACAGCTAATGCAGCAGGCCGCAGACCCAACAGCAGAAAACCCGAGGATGGCTGTGAGGATACAGATGTAGGGATTGTCTCCCTCTGGTACAGGTTGGAATCATTTACTTGTTAAAGGCTTTATTAAACTAAAAGAAGCCAAGCACTACTCGATGCTCAGATCATGGAGGGAATAAAGTCCATTTCCTGTGGCCACTGCCCACTCTTTCAAGGTGCTTGTGCTTGAGTGAAGGGAGCCTGTATTGTGTGTAGAAGCAATGATAGTAAAAGGTACTCTTACATATAGCAAGGGGTGTGCATAAAATGCTATCAACAGACAACAGTGAATTTTGTAAGTCTCTTTGAACCTAATTTATAGCCGATTGACTCAATTCAAAAGCTTAATCGATTCATTAGTACACAAGTGAACAGCATACCTTTTAAATCTCTGCGTGTATTTAAACTTATGAGTGACAGATCCTTGGAGGGCTATCCAAAAAGCCTAGAATATTCAGGGACAACTGTGTTTTGGTTTTGAAAGTCAGCTCCGACTTTCAATACTAGACTCCTTTGGGGTAAATTTAAGTCTTCTCTTTTTTGTTTTTTTTGTTTTTTTCAGAGATGGGGTCTTGACATGCTGCCCAGGCTGGAGTGCAGTGGCTTTTCACGGACATGAGCATAGTGCCAGCGTCAAAATCCTGGGCTGAAGCCATCTTCCTGCCTCAGCCTCCCCGAGCAGGTAAAATTCAAGTCTTCTGTGCTTTACGAAGCGCTTGTCCTGACAGTCTTGCCCTGGGGTGGAGAGCTAACCCTGTGTAACCTTGCTGATGATCTTGCTGGGTAGCCTGGAGGGAGCAGGAATTTGGGCAGTTAGCTGCATTTGGGGGAACTGGATGCAGATAATGCATTCTTGACAGGATCATGATCAAGCTTTACCTTCTGCAGGAGAGCAAGCCACTTGAGCAGCTCCCTGTCATTCGGTCTTTGTATAAAGGACAGAGTCTAAGTTGGGCAGTGTGGCACATGCCTGTGATCCTAGCTACTGGGGAGGCGAGAAGATGGCTTGAGCCCAGGAGTTTCTGAGGCCAATCTGAGCAACAGACCCTGTCAGAAAAAGAAACAAAAACCCAGAAGTTGGTCTCATATGTTCCTTGTTTTAACTGTTTAATGGAGTGGATAGAATACCAATTGATGCCCTATAAAGACAGAACAAGGCAACAGAGATCTCAGAGCTGACTGCTGAGGACCTAGGAAGAAAGTAACCCAAGTCTCTCTGGGTCGCATAACTGGGTACTCAAGGAAGCCTTTTTTCAGCCAGGCGTGGTGGCTCATGCCTGTAATCCCAGCCCTTTGGGAGGCCGAGGGAGATGGATCACCTGAGGTCAGGAGCTCCAGACCAGCCTGGCCAATATGGTGAAACCCCATCTCTACGAAAACAAACAAACAAAAAAATTAACTGGGTGTGGTGGTGCGCACCTGTAGTCCCAGCTACTTGGGAGGCGGAGGCAGGAAAATCACTTGAACCCAAGGAAGTGTAGGTTGCAGTGAGCCGATATCACACCACTGCACTCCAGCCTGGGCGACAGAGTGAGACTCTGTCTCAAACAAACAATAAATAGCTCTTATCTTCCTCCGGCCTCCGCAGGTATTCCAGTGGCTTTCTCACAGTTACTACCCTCTGTTCCATCCAGTGGATAAGCACTTGGGCCTAACCACTCTTGAGGGCTTCGTTTTGCCATGTACATGTAAAAATGAAATGTGTGTGCTTTCTCCCATTACTTTGTCTTCTTCCGTCTCAGTCTGTGCAGGCTGCTATGACTAAGTGCCATGGGCTTGGTGGTTTATAAGCAACAGGAATTTATGGTTCACAGATCTGATGGCTGGCAAGTCCAAGGTCATGTCGTGAACAGATTCAGCTTCTGGTGAGATGCTGCTTTCTGGTTCACAGACGGGGCCTTCTCACTGTGTTCTTACATGGTACAAGGGGTAAGGGAGCTCTCTGGGTCCCTTTTCTAAGTGACTAATCCTATTGATGAAGGCTCCACCCTTATGGCGTCTCCTAACACCATCACCTTGGAGGTAAGGATTTCAAAATTTGAATTTTGGAGACAAACATTCAGTTCATAACAATCGGGATTTGTTTTTCTGTGGCCCAGTACACTCTCCTGCGGAGGAGTCTGAATTGAAGACATAAAGAGGCCGTGACTCTCTTACCCTATTTTGAGGACTCCTTCTTCTTTTCCATTTAATTCAGCACATTTTAAATTGCATGACCACTTAAATTTTGCTCTCTAATCTTTTCTACAATGTTAATAACTTAGTGGGGGGTTGCATTCAGTAAGGGCAAAGGATATTTACCTTGTAAGATTTGTGTTTCAAAACTGACATTGCTGATCCTTTGCTTAAATATTTTATTTTTTTAAAAAAGACAATCCATGGCCGGGCTCAGTGGCTCATGCCTGTAATCCCAGTACTTTGGGAGGCCAAAGCAGGAGGATCACCTGAGGTCAGGAGTTCGAGACCAGCCTGGCCTACATGGCGAAACCCTGTGTCTAATAAAAATACAAAATTAGCCGGGCGTGGTGGCACATGCCTGTAATCCCAGCTACTTGGGAGGCTGAGGCAGGAGAATCACTTGAACCCAGGAGGCGGAGGTTGCGGTGAGCCGAGATTGCACCATTGCACTCCAATCTGGGCAACAAAAGCAAAACTCGTGACTCAAAAAAAAAAGACAATCCACAGCAGTGGTATACAATTTAAGAATTCTAAAGGGTATATAGTGAAAATGGAGTCTCTCTCAATTAGGGGGTTCCTCAGCCCTTAGTTTCCCTTATCAGATGAAATTTCTTGAATATTTTCAAGAGATGCATATACAATTATTATGTTTACCTAAATAGTGGCAGACAACATATATTCTACATCCTGCCTTTTATTAAACTTAACAATTTATCAAGATACATAACTGCTATCTGATTTTTTCTTAATGACTTGAGGATATGAAGGGTGTTCCAGGTGTTTTACCGTGATGATAGACTTCTCAGCCCAATCACCAGGTGACCCTACAGGAACATTAATAGTGAGCATCCTGGCTGACGTAGCATTTTAACAAGTATTTGTTGAATTCCCCCACATCATGCTGGTATGTCGGGGAGCCTGTGAATTAAACTGACCAAAGACAGATGAACAGGAGAAAGGCATCCATGTTGCATTGATCTTAGTATTTTTAATGTGCATGGAGTGTACAAGAAAGAAGTGAAAACCCAAAGAAACAGGCTCAGATGCTTGTAAACCGTTTGTAACAAAGGGTGATAAATTGTGGGCAGGTGACGAGGGTATGTGTGGTGCTATTCGAGAGATAGATGTATATGTATATTCCATTTCCCCCTAATTCTGTGATCCTATTTCCCAACTGAAAGAAACCCGCAGCTCACAATCCCCTCACTGATGCAAACGACAGACAGAGGACGTCGTGGGGGTGGAGGGTGTGAAAGGAAAATAAATCTTGGGCCCCCCAAATTACTAAGCTAAAAGGAAAAGTGAAGCTGGGAACTGCTAAGACAAACCTGCTCCCTATTCTACTCAAAGTCATCCCAGTGAGGGGGTGTATCTCACTGTGATACATGTGTTATCTGATGGCCTCTTTTGAGAGGCTAATCAGAAACTCAAAAGAATGGAACTATTTGTCTCGTATCTACCTGTGACCTGGAAGGCCCCTCCCCCACCTCCCAGTTGTCCCCGCCTTTCCGGATGGAACCAATGTTGATCTTACATATGACTGATGTCTCACGTCTCCCTAAAATGTATAAAACCAAGCTGTGCTCAGACCACCTTGGGCACATGGCTGTGTCACGGGCGTGCGTCCTTAACTTCGGCAAAATAAACTTCCTAAATTGAGATCAGTCTTAGATATTCGGGGTTGGCAAAGGTAATTCACTTATTCAGCCAGTGTGTGTGGCCAGCACGCACCTGTCAGCACACCATCGTGTGTGCGAGTGACGAGAGACCACGGAAGAAACGCTCCACTGAGCGAGCTCAGGGAAAGCCAGCCGTCTACACCTGTGGCCAGCTGTCTACACCCACATACCCAGGAGATGGCAGAATGGTGCCTCTTAGCCTTCAAGGCCCTGTATTCCTGCTCGCCGGCACTCCCTGTGTGGGCCAGGCCTTAGTTTCTTCATCTGTCCTTTCCCCTACCCTAGGACTTGGACTGGGGACACGCAGGCTTCTGACCCCTTTTCCTGGAAGCAGATGAACCCTCCATGTAAAAGGTGCATCCCTCTACTGGAGAATGAAGCATCATGACGGCGTGGGGACTCAGGCCAGGAGAAATGGGTACAAATGGCAACCAGCCAGGACCTGGGCAGGTTGGGTTCAGCATTTTGGCTGAAACTATCATGTAGGGTCCAGCCCTACAGGGTCCTGTGAGCCCCTCTTTACTGGTGCAGAAACAATAAATTGGAAATAAAAAGACACAAGACAGAAAGAGAAAGAGAGTTTGGGCTTGAGGGTCCACTGCCAAGCAAAGCACAGAGTCCAGCAGTGGCCCGGAGTGCCTGGATGCTCTTTCATTGAATACAAAGCAGGGTCCAGGTAGGTAGGGTGAGGTAATGGTGGTCAGTGTCCAGCAGTGGCCCGGACTGCCTGGATGCTCTTTCATTGAATACAAAGCAGGGTCCAGGTAGGTAGGGTGAGGTAATGGTGGTGAGTGATAGTGTCAGGCAAATTATGTGTCTTGGAGATGGGGCTCAGATCTTTCATGTATCGGAGGTGAGGAGAAAAGCTAATTCATTAGCACTTTTTCATACTTGTCAAGAACACAGACATTGAGATTTATGTTACTGTTACTGATTTTATCTTTTAAGAAAAGGAGAGACGAGGTGCAGAAGCGGAACTTGAAAGTAGCCATGGAAGGTGACCGCTGAGGCACAGCCTCACACAGAGACAGTGAAGTCCCCGGTGTCTGTGGGCTCCTGACAGCCGCCAGGCCCACCGCAAGAGCTTGGAGAAGCGGAGTTTTCTCCTCACTCTCCTGAGTAAGGGGATGTCTCCAATGTTTTGGACGTCTCCTTCCCTAGCTGGCTAAACAAACAGCTGCTGCACAGCTGAGGCGCCCTCCAGTAGCCCTTATGTGGGCGTGACAGACGGCTGAGAGCATCTTGCCTGAGGGTCACTTTGTTTACAACGTCACCTCAGTTCCACGCTTCATAACCCAATAGTCATTAATAAGATTAAAAGATTATACTGAGTATATATTTGTGTGATGACATATGAATAACTGTGATTTATGATTATATATAGCAATAACAATGTAACTGTATCTCTAAATCTTTTCTAGTTCTGTATTCATATGGGAACAGGCTGAGGCTTCAGACCCTTGCCTCAGCACTTGCAGGGTCTCCCACGGGGTCTCCCACCCACACTGTCAGAGGCTTTTAAACTAGAGTGACTCCATCTTGTATAGAGGCTGGCTAAAATAAGGCTGAGACCTGCTGGGCTGCATTCCCAGGGGGTTAGACACTCCAAGTCACAGGATGGGATAGGAGGTCGGCACAGGATAAGGTCATAAAGACCTTGCTGATGGACCAGCATGTGGTGAAGAGGCCGGCAAAATCCCACCAAAAACAAGATGGTGGCCAGACTGGTCAACACAACTGCTTATTATATGCTAATTAGAATACATTAGCATGCTAAGAGATACTCCTACCAGCACCACACCAGTTACAGATGCTGAGGCAACATCACAGTTACCCTATATGGTCTAGAAGGGGAGGAACCCCCGGTTCTGGGAATTGCCCATTCCTTTCCTGGGAAATGCATGAATATTCCACCCATTATTTAGCATATAATCAAGAAATAGCCATAAAAATGGGCAAGCTGCAGCCTTGGGGCGGTCTGCCTATGAAGTACCCATTCTTACACTCCTTTACTTTTTTTTTTTTCTTTTGAGACAGAGTTTCACTCTTGTTGCCCACGCTGGAGTGCCATGGCGGGATCTCGGCTCACCTCAACCTCGGCCTCCCAGGTTCAAGCAATTCTCTTGCCTCAGCCTCCCGAGTAGCTGGTATTACAGGCACACACCACCACGCCCAGCTAATTTTTGTATTTTTAGTAAGGACGGGGTTTCACCATGTTGCCCGGGTTGATCTCGATCTCCTGACCTCATGATCCACCCGCCTCGACCTCCCAAAGTGCTGGGATTACAGGCGTGAGCCCCTGCACCTGGCCTATTCCTTTACTTTCTTAATAAACTTGCTTCCACTTTATGGATTTGCCCTGAATTCTTTCTTGCCTAAGATCCAAAACCCTCTCTTGGGGGTCTGGATCAGGACCTGTTTCTGGTAACAAAACCACCTGGGGGTGGGGCAAAACCCAGCCTGCCCCCCCCCCCCCCCAGGGGACCTGATCCCCCAGACGATCCCTCCAAACCTGACGACCCAGGATTGGGATGCCCCTCCCCTGGACCCTCACCCTGATGCTGACCGCCCACAAGAGATCCTAGGGCTGGCTGCTCCCCCGACCCCCTTCAAGCTCCATCAACCACACTGGCCCCTGCTGCCTCACTCCCACCCCCGCCCCCACTCCAGCCCCAACAAACGCCTCTCCAGTCCCTACCCCAACCCTCCAGCCTGCGGCTCACCTGCCCTCCTGCAGCCCCAACCCCCGGGTTGAGAAGCCTCTTCAAATCCCACTGCCCACCCAGGCTCGCCTGCCCGCCCGCCCCCCTTGCCCCCGCCATCCGTCCCCATTCCACTCCCCACCTCCCCCACCCCGCAAGTAACCCCCAGCTCCCCACCCGCCACACTCCTTTAACCTTCCCTAAGGTCCCACCCCAGGCCAATGAGACTCCTCTCCTCTCTGGGCTGCGGACCACATCCTCCCCACCGCCCAGCGAGCCCCCCGCTGCGCCCGCCCCTGGCCGGTCCAGATCCTCCCATCCGCTGCCGCCTTCCTTCCGCACCCCCAGCCACCCCCAACGTCTCCTAAGAGACGCCCCCCTACCCCCACCCCCGCCATTCCCTCGCCCAGCACTGCCCCGCCCACCCCCGCTGACGCCACAAAGCCCCTCCGCCGCCGGCCCCCACGCCCCGGGCCGCGGTCCCTGGGCTTCGTGGGGCAGACCCAGCCTTTCCCGGCCGCCAGCGCTCTGCCGGCTGCGCCCGGCGCGGTGCAGGGCCCCTCCCCGTGAGTACCCGCCCCCCGCCCAGGCCACCCGTCCGCGGGCCAGGGCCACGACCTGAGCCCAACCCGGTCCTCCCCGCCCTCCAACGCCCGCCTTCCCGCCTCCGCCGCGTCCCTGGAGAGGGTTCTAGGTGGGAACCCAGGGGCCAGCGCGCTGCGACCAGGGAACTCTCCCGGGGCCCTAGCGGACCGGAGCGGGTAGGAGGCCACCCCCCGCTGCCGCTGCCCGTGCCCCGCTTCGGTGCGGGTGGGCTGGGCTGCCTCCCGTAGGGCTCCGGGGGCGAGGGGGAGCTGGCGCCCGGGGTCGGCGTGCAGAAAGCTCCGAGAAAATGGACCTGGGGCGCAGCCGGGAAATTCTGAGACCTGTGGACGCCCTCGCTTTAGGGAATGGCAGAGCGGAAGGGAGGATCGTGCTTGCAGTGTAGACGCGATTTTCAAATCCCTCTGCACCTCCGTCCCCATAGCAACCCCGTGGCGTGGGCGGAAGGCTGTGGATCTCTACTGCGTGGGTTCGCGAGTGTTCAGACTGCAGGGGGCGTCTGTGTAAGTTTTCCGCTGATGCTCGTGTGCGCGCATGTGTACCTCTGTGTACACGCATGCATGTTTACAGGTCTGTGCATCTGTGCCTGTGTGTGCTGTCTGTGGATGCGTGTTTCTGTGCGTACGTGTTTGTGCGTGTGCATTTATGTGTGGTGTGTATGCGTGGGTGTGCATGTGTGTGTGCCTGGGCACTTTTGTATACATGCATGGGTATGTGTGCGTATGGGTATGTTCGTCTGTGCGCGTATGCACCTGTGTTTGTGTATTTGTGTGTTTGTGCGTGTGGGCACGTATACACGGGTGTGGTTTTCTGAACTGCACCTCACTACCGAATGGAAGAGAGCTTTTATCGTCTGATAGCCCATCCCTTTTTCCTTTGGTTTTCCGAGTTTTGTTAAAGAAAAAATTCTTCTGACACTTGTTGAAAGGCTCCTTAGTCAAGCTGCTTGCCCCAGGGGAGATGGGGCTCAACTCCCAGCAGAGATCGCTGGGGAGGATGGGAGAATGGGAGTGGGGGTCTGGGTGGGGTCGGCGGATAGAAAGTGATGAAGGGAAGGCTCCGAGGGTTAGGGCTTCTCCAGAAAGGCAGGGTGAAGGCTTAGCAGGCAAAGGCGCGGGAGGAGGCGCTGCTGAGGTGTGGAGCTGGGGTGGCCAGCAGCAGGCGTAAGGGGACGGCAGGGTCCAGGCCCAGCGGAGAGGAGGGACGGAGGGGCCTGGCCAGCAATGGTCAGGGAGGGTCTGTGTGGTTTCTAGGGAGGCATCTGTGTCTGTTATTGACGAGGCTAAAAATGATGGCTCTGGACCCTCTAACTGGACCGCAGTCCTAGCCCTCCTCTGTGAAGGGAGGCTGCACAGGAAGGTTGCACCCTGCCGGCGCCCAGAGCATCGGGCCGCTCCCTCCCACCTCTCTCCAGAGTCCCTCAACTCGGGAACCCGCCTCGTGTCTCCCAGGAGCCATGGAGGCTGTGGAACTCGCCAGAAAGCTGCGGGAGGAAGCTACGTGCTCCATCTGCCTGGACTACTTCACGGACCCTGTGATGACCGCCTGTGGCCACAACTTCTGCCGCGCCTGCATCCAGCTGAGCTGGGAGAAGGCGCAGGGCAAGAAGGGGGAGGCAGAGGCGGAAGGGCTCCTTCCCCTGCCCCGAGTGCAGAGAGATGTCCCCGCAGAGGAACCTGCGGCCCAATCGGCTGCTGACCAAGGTGGCCGAGATGGCGCGGCAGCATCCTGGCCTGCAGAAGCGGGACCTGTGCCAGGAGCACCAGGAGCCCCTCAAGCTTTTCTGCCAGGATGACCAGAGCCCCATCTGCGTGGTGTGCAGGGAGTCCCGGGAGCACCGGCTGCACCGGGTGCTGCCTGCTGAGGAGGCGGTGCAGGGGTACAAGGTGGGCCACATCGGGGCCTGGGTCAGGGGCTGGGGGAGGAGGCGTCCAGGGGACAAGGTAGCCCAGGTCATGGGGGAGGGAGAAGGTGTCCAGGGACAAAGTAGTTCAAGTCAGCGGCTGGGGAGGAGGTGTCCGTGGGACAAGGTGGCCCATGTCTGGGAGCTGGGGAGGAGTGTCCATGGGGAGAAGGTGGACCTACGCTGTATGATGCAGGCATCAGAAAATCTGACCTCTGTGGGTAACACCCCCAGGGGCACCGAGGAAGGAGAACTGTCCAGACCCAGGCACAACTAGTGCCTGAAGAATAGCTTAGTTTACAGTGTCATTGCTCAGCTGTTTCCTTTATATAATCCGGCATGTATAATCATATATGTTTATAGAATTAGTGCTTGAAGTGTAACTTACTGCTTACATATATCTAGCATACTTAGTTCTATATAATCTTTCTATATAATCATATAGGTATTGTAGTCGGAGC
This sequence comes from Ateles fusciceps, assembly GCA_036589455.1. NCBI lineage: Eukaryota > Metazoa > Chordata > Mammalia > Primates > Atelidae > Ateles > Ateles fusciceps. The sequence goes on from JAZHEH010003256.1 coordinate 2,641,413, forward strand.
TGTACTGACAGATTTAGTGCTGATTTATAGAATCCTTCCATAGAACCATACAGTAGTTTGTAGCAGGAGGAATGCCTAGAGCAGTCACAGGACAGAAGCAGCACATGGGAAAACAGCCAGACCAGGACGAGAACCAAAGATCCAGGCGGTGGCGTCCCCTGCCTGAAAGGGCATACGTTGTATGGCAGGCTTGGAGCAAGTACCTCTCCTCCTGAGAAAGGAGTTGTAGTACCTGGCATCCAGTTCCTGTGGAAAGTAGGCCTCAGGCCTGAGATCCTGGAAGTAACCAAGGAAGAAGAACCCTCTGGTGTGACCAGTCACAGCAGCTGTACACCCTGTCAGTCTTTTCTCGCTTCTGTGCTAGCTCAAAGAATCCTCCCATAAATATCTTAAGAGCACAAGTCTGTCAGCTCCCACTGCATTAAGCTTACAGTATCCTTCTGTTAGAAACCCTTTGAAGTCTCCAGCCCCCCGATAAGCAGTGTTGCGCATGACACCTGTTGCACACAGCCCGCCTCCTTGTCTCAGTGACCTAATGGGGGTGGACCCCTTTTCTGTACATGACCCTCTACTACTGCTCACGGCACAGCTCCCTGCTGTGAACAGCCCACCTCTCTGCCCAGGTGACATAATGGGGTGGTCCCCTCACTTGTGACTCACGTGATTATATATGCCGTATTACTAAGCCTATAGATGATGACCTCACGCATGACCCGGCCCCTTGCTTGTACCTAATACATACAGATGCTCTGGGGCATTTGGGGGCACCGCTCATCTCCGCTCACAGGTGGTGTGCCCCCCCGAGTCCAGATGCTCTTCACCAGTTCTTCAGTGTCCTCTTTACCTCCTGGATCCTGCATCTCCACACAGCATAAGGGACACCCCACGACCCTGCGGGGCCACCACAGCCCTAGAGACCTCTACTCTCTTAGAGTGTTCTGGGTAGCCCTGAGAACTAAACTGATTTGAGGCAGATGAGCAGAACCAAAGGACTGAAATTCGTTCACCATAAGCTTCTCATGACCGAGGAGTCCCTCCCAAGGATCTGAAGGCCCATGGACGCGTGTTAGCGCCAAACACGTACCTGAGGAGGATGAGGGTTAGCTTAGCAGGGTCCCCCTTGCACAGATTCCTCTGGTTTTGGCTTCCTAGCCCTGGTAAGAACGTGACTTTCCTCCTGGCTCAGGGCAGGCCTCTCCGGCATGGTGGGCTGTGCCTCCGGCTCTTAGGAAGGCCAAGGGTCAGAGTGATTCTTGCCCCTGCCCTTTTTTAAGTGCCTTTAGCTCAAAATAATCCAAGGTAGCACATTCCGGGTGATGTATTTTGATGCCTTGCCCCTCCTGAGGAGGGTCTTTGGGGGGGGTGCAGTTTCAGTCAGCACAGTTGGACTCTGGGCGGGAGATGGTGGGATTGCGGACCCCAAATCCTGCGGTTTGTGTGTCCTGCAGTTGAAGCTGGAGGAGGACATGGAGTACCTGCGGGAGGAGATCACCAGGACGGGGAAGCTGCAGGCCAGGGAGGAGCAGAGTTTAGCGAAGTGGCAGGTGGGTGCCCGGGCCGTCCGGTCCCTTTCCTACTGCTGCTCCATCTTCCTGCATCTACACGTCTGTGTCTGTCCGTGGGGACACGCTGCCGCAGCGGCAGGGGAACAAGAAAGTTGCCTCTACCCTTCTAGGTTCCATGGCTGGGCCCTGAATGAAACTGACTTAAGGCAGATGAACAGCAGAGAAAAAGATAAAAAGGCAATTTTAGCCAGGTGCAGTGACTCAGGTCTGTAATCCCAGCACTTTGGGAGGCCGAGGCGGGCGGATCACGAGGTCAGGAGATCAAGAGCATCCTGGCTAACACGGTGAACCCCCGTCTCTACTAAAAATGCAAAAAATTAGCCGGGCATGGTGGCTTGAGCCTGTAATCCCAGCTACTTGGGAGGCTGAGGCAGGAGAATCGCTTGAACCCGGGAGGCTGAGGTTGCAGTGAGCTGAGATTGCGTCACTGCACTCCAGCCTGGGCGACAGAGCGAGACTCCGTCCTCAAAAAAAAAAAGAGACAATTTTAAATTACAGATGCACTCATAGGCTAGAGAGAAGGGACCTCAAAAATGAGACTCAAAGAGGCAGGCAATGGGTGAGGGCTGAGTAGCACAAAGGAGGCAGCCAGAGGGTGGGGGTGTAGGTTGGCCCCACAAAGGAATAGGGCTTGGGGCCTCTGGGCTGGGGAGGTAGGTGATGTGGGTTAAGTATGCAGACAAGTGTCTCAGGTGAAGAGAGTTGTTTTTGGAATGCTATTCCTAGCATAGATTCCTTCACCACTGGAAATTTCCTTCATGAAAGAGTGCTTTATTTTTATTCTTCTAATTTTTTTTAAAATTTGAGATGGAGTTTCGCTCTTGTTGCCCAGGCTGGAGTGCAATAGTGTGGTCTCAGCTCACTGCAACCTCGGCCTCCTGGATTCAAGCGATTCTCCTGCCTCAGCCTCCCACGCAGCTGGGACTACAGGCGCCCACCACCGTGCCCAGCTAACTTTTGTATTTTTAGTAGACATGGGGTTTCACTATCGTTGGTCAGGCTGGTCTTCAATCCTGACCTCAGGGGATCTGCCTGCCTCGGCCTCCCAAAGTGCTGGGATTACTGGCGTGAGCCCCTGCGCCCGGCCTGGCACTTTATTTTTTAAGGCAGCTAATGGGAGAGGCAAACAGGTTTTCCTGCTTCTGCGGGTTCTCAATGGCCTTTAGTTCACCCTAATTTTGTTATTTTTTGTTTTTTTCTTGAGTCTCAGTCTTCTTGCTCTGGGGCCCAGGCTGGAGTGCAGTGGTGTGATCATAGCTCACTGCAGCCTCGAACTCCTGGACTCAAGTGATCCTCTTGCCTGAACCTCCTAAGTAGCTGGGACTACAGGCATTTGCTACCACGACCAGCTAATTTTTTTTTTTTTTTTTTTTTGTAGAAACACGGGGTCTTGCTATATTGCCCAGGCTGGCCTCGAACTGATGAGCTCAAACTATCTTCCCACTTCAGCCTCCCAAAGCACTGGGATTACAGGTGTGAGCCACTGCGTCCAGCCAAGAGAAAAGATTTATTTGTGAGGCCGCTGAGTGAGGAGGAGGGAGCACAGCTCTTAAACCCGCCTCCCTAGTGATTCAGCTTAGGAGTATTTATGGGCTAGAGAGCAGGTTGTTCAGCAGGCCCATTCTGTGCAGGTGTCGTCGGGGTTCATGGCATTTCACAGGACACAGGCACCAGAAATGGCAGCGTTAGCATGGTCTGAGGTTGGAGGTTTTGGCCCTCCGACATCAAAAGGTCACCTCGGTCACTGGCACAGGTCCAGTTGAAGGGCAGATGGTCTCAGCCAGTTCTGGCAGGACAGGAGCTGCACCACGCTCCCGTAGCCACCAGTCCCATGTGACCTCTGCGTATCATCTGTAGAGCAGCCAGTGAAGGCTGAGCATCAGCATTCAGGGGCACAGCCTTTGGCTTCATGGAAAAAGGAAAAAATAACAAAAAGCAATCAGGGCAGGCTGACCTGATCAATGAACTGCTGGGTTTCATTAGCAGCGGTGACTCCATTCTGGTGGCGTCTGGTCTTCTGGGACCTAGCACAGGCTTCCAGTTCAAAACAATGGCCCGAGGGTCACTTGAGCCCTGGAGTCCGAGGCGGCAGTGAGCCATGATCACGCCACTGAACTCCAGCCTGGGCAACATAGCAAGACCCTGTCTCTACCAAAAATTTTAAAATTAGCTGGGCATGGTGGCAGTGGCGAACGTCTGTAGTCCCACTCACTTGGAAGGCTGAGGTGAGAGGGGCGCTTGGGGCCAGGAGGGCAAGGTTGCATCACTGCGCTCCAGCCCGGGCAACAGAGCGAGACCCTGTCTCAAAACAAAACAAAAAACAGTAGCCACCCATAAATTTTGTTTAACATGCCCAAGAGGCTTGTTTCGGGGTGGACATTCTGAACCTCCTCAGAGCAAGGGTGCATGGGTGTTTGGATGTGTGGAAGTTGCAGTTTGGGGCTCAGAGGGTTACACTCAGTGACAGGGTAGTGGGGGGTGGGGGTCTCTGTCACAGTTCCTGGTCCCCAACTAAAGCTCCAGTCGCTGGTGATCTGTGGGTCGCCGGGGCCCTGGGGACAGGTGCCTGCTGGCGACACGCTGGGCTTCTCCGCTCCTGCAGGGCAAGGTGAAGGAGCGGAGAGAACGCATCCTGCTGGAGTTTGAGAAGATGAACCTCTACCTGGCAGAGGAAGAGCAGAGGCTCCTCCAGGCTCTGGAGAGGGAGGAGGAGGAGACTACCAGCAGGCTCCAGGACAGCGTGGCCTGCCTGGACCTGCAGGGCCACTCCCTGGAGCTGCTGCTACTGCAGCTGGAGGAGCGGAGTGCACAGGGGCCCCTCCAGATGCTGCAGGTGAGCCGGTGGGCTTCGCAGCTGGGGTGAGACGTGAGCTTGGACAGGCATGGGCGGGGGTACTGGACTGGGGAAGAGGCAGCAGATAGAGAACGGCTGGTAGCTCCCAGTCCCGGAGGCGGGGTGGCCGAGACCAAGGTGGGCAGGGCTGGTCCCTCCTGAGCCTCTCTCCTGGGCCTGAAGACGCCATCTCCTCACACTATCATCCCCGTCTATGAAGATGCCAGTTAGACTGGATTAGGGCCACCCCAGTAACCTCAACCTTAACCGGCTCCTTAAAGAAACTATCACCAAACACAGTCATTCTGAGGTCCTGCGGGTTCGGGCTTCAGCCTGTGAATTTGTGGGGACACAAGTCAGCCCCTAACAGGTTCCAACCTGAGACAGTGTCCCCATTTCTTTCCAAGTCCAGAGAGGTGGCCTGGGACACCGGGCAGCCAGGTGCAGCTTTGGGACAGGGACTCCGTGTCTCGGTGTCTGGGAGGCGCACTGTCCCAGGAGTAAGTCTCGCAGCAGCACCTGACCGCAATGGCAGTGGGGGAGGTGACCAGGCCAGCCTGCCATGGCCCTGGAGAGGGGGCTTGGTTATGGCTGACGAGACCCCACCACAATTCACAAATACAAGCAGGGCATGCACGTGCCTGTGCTCCCAGGACACAGGAGGCTGAGGCAGGAAGATCACTTGAGCCTGTGGGCTCAAGGCCACAGTGAGCTATTGCGCCATTGCACTCCAGCCAGGGCGATGGTGAGATCACATCTCAAAAAAAGAAAAAAAAAAAGGAAAGCAAAGCTCCTGTTCACAACCCACTACATTGCTTTGCGGACCCAGTGAGGGGACGAGCCCCAGCAGCTGGGAGAAGGGTGCTCCTGGGAGCGGAGGGCCGAGCATGCCACCTGCATGGGAGTCCCTGCCAAGAGCTAGGGTCACTTCCTGGACTCTAGAAAAGTGGTCTTTGGAGAATAGAAGTCCCCTGTAGCTTCCGGGCCAGAGAAGTGAACGGTGATCTCTTCAGGGAATTCTGAATTCCTAAAGAGGCTACAGAAAATCCCCAGGTGGCTCAGTCTGTTACCCACCCCCCTCCCTTCCCAAACTGCACCCCCACCCCATTCCTGCTGGGTGGGCTGCACCCACCTGAAATGGGACAGAAGGGTCAGTGTCGAGTGGCCACTTGCCCAGAAGGGCTCCTTCTGCCTCTGCTGAGCCAAAGGACCTCAGGTGTCTGACCGTGGGCTGACAGAGTAGCTCAGCTTCGCTGAGGCACCGGGGGGCTCTGGTGGGGAGTGGGGAGCTGAGGCAGTGGGGGACAGCTCAGGAGTGCTGTGAGGTCAGCTGCAGGAAGGAATGCCCAGGAGACAGGACGGGTCTTGCCGTAAGACATGGACAAGAAGGGGGCGGGGACACTGAGGTGAGCCGGGCGCTTGGCCCACTCCCTGCCTCCATCCTTGTCTTTTGCAGGACATGAAGGAACCCCTGAGCAGGTATGTGGTCCCCGCAGGTGGGGGCGGTGGCAGCGGTGGGGAGGTGGAGGGACAATAAGACGGTGGGGCGGGGGGACAGTAAGACTGTGCCCACTGGAGGAAGAACAGTGTGAGTGTGCAGTGCCCAGAGGTCGCCCCTCCCAGCCGGACCCAGGACTGTGTGCAGGGTTCCCGGACAGATTGAAGTGCTCAGAGGCTTCCTAGGTAAGTGGGCACCCAGGGCCGGGACCCCTGACCCAGGATCTCTTGGCAACACCCTGCTGTACTCCCCAGCCTTGGAAGCCACCAATGGGGGGTCTGCAAGTGCACTGCCTGTTGACGGTCATGGGTTATTCACTGTGCCCTCGAAGGGCAGCATTACTGGGGGTTCTAATTCGTGGGATGGAGCTTGAGTGACCCCTCCACCTGGCCCCCGGTTCCTCATTGCCCCCAATACCCACACACATTCAGGGTGTGGGAGCATCAAGTAACCGTAGATTCATGGCAGGAGAGACCTCTAGGGAGTTAGGGGACCATTTGGCCACATGCACCACTAGGGCCTGGGCGCTCCCACCTTTGACCCTAACGCCTGCACCTCTCATCTCTCTGCGGCTACGCCCATCTACAGAGGGCGTGGTGCCGGACCCCACCTCCGCATACCCCTACCTCCTCCTATACGAGAGCCGCCAGAGGTGCTACCTGGGCTCTCCGCCAGAGGAAAGCGGCTTCTGCAGCAAAGACAGATCCGTGGCTTACCCCTGTGCTGTGGGCCAGGTGACCTTCTCCTCGGGGAGGCACTACTGGGAGGTGGGCATGAACATCACCGGGGATGCCCTGTGGGCCCTGGGTGTGTGCAGAGACAACGTGAGCCGGAAAGACCAGGGTCACCAAGTGCCCCGAAAACGGCTTCTGGGTGGTGCAGCTGTCCAAGGGGACCAAGTACTTGCCTGCCATGTCCACCCCCACCCCCACCCCCTGTCATGCTGAGGGAGCCTCCCAGCCACGTGGGCGTCTTCCTGGACTTCGAGGCCGGGGGAGGTGTCGTTCTACAGTGTGAGCGATGGGTCCCACCTGCATACCTACTCCCAGGCCGCCTTCCCGGGCCCCCTGCAGCCTTTCTTCTGCCTGGGGGCGCCAAAGTCTGGTCAGATGGTCATCTCCACAGTGACCATGTGGGTGAAGGAATAGACACCAGGCCGGGGGACTGTGGCACTGCCCCCGACTCTGCAGAAGGTGGGGGCCTTCTGCTCACTGCAGGCCACCTGCCAGGGTTCTCTGGCATCACGCTGGCAGCCATTAGCCACGCAGGGGGGTCTCAAAGTCTATAACCATGATTAAAACCGTCAAACATTAAGAGGCTGTATTGCCAGATGCTTCCTAGAGGAAACCTGAAAGCCCCTGAATTCTGAGTGGACTGACTTCTAAATCCATACCTGCACAGCAGGAACACGTGGTTTTCTTTAGCCTCGCCCCCACCCTCACTTTGGAATGACACGAATTCGTGGCTCCCGGCCCCCCCCCAGCGGTTTAGGTTACTCTGTCAAAGAAGCAGAAATACCCCATGCGGAGTGGGGGGGGGGGTGGTGGTTAGTTGCTCTGCCAGGGATGGTCCCAGGCTGCCCGTGGAAATGTCCTATGCATCCTATTGGGTCCTTCGAAGGGGGAAAATGGGAAAGGCCGAAACCCTAAAAAGCCTCAGAGCTGCCCACCCCCATCCCGTTGGACCCCCAAAGTTGCACAAGCAGGCGCAAAATCCCAAAGAGGTTAGGATTTATCTAGGGGCCTCCTTTCCACAGCGCCCTTCCCTTTTCCAAGGACCCCCACCCACCCCTGCAGGCTCAAGCACTTTAACAGCCTGTGTGAGTCACCAGCGCGGCAGAATTCCGGAGTCAGCGCACTCCTACCCCGACGAAGCCGGAGTCTCTGCGCTAGGGGCTGCCGGGAACAACGCGCCCCTTCGGAGTGGTTCCCGCAGAGAGAATGTGGGCCTCTTGGAAAGCTGGTCCTGGAGGGGATAGTCCGGTCCCATCCCCAGCTCCGGCGATTCTGACCTTGGCCTGCCAAGGCTGTGTGGGCCGGGCCTTCCCGAGGATGCCCGCCCTGGGGACGCACGGGCTGCGGGGTGAGGACGCACTCGGGGTAGGCCGAGAGGCTCCACTGCTCCAGGCTGCGGGTTCCCTGAGTCCCTGCACTTGCTACCGTGTGCCCGGTCTTCTGCCCATCCCTCCGAGCCTCACCCCTGCCCGACCTCTCCCCCGGTAACCCATTCCGTGCGCCCCCTCCCTCCCCTGGGCCCCCTCCCTCCACTGCGCCCCGCCCTCTTCCCCCATGCCTCCCCCGCGCCCCGGCCCCTGCCCAATCCCTACCCCTGCGTTCTGTCCCTACCGCCAACTCTCCGTGAACCCCGCTCTCTTCCTGTCCTTCCTCCTCGCCCCGCCCCGTGCCCCTGCGCCCCGCCCCTGCCCCCATCCCTCCCCCTGGGCCCCGCCCCCTGCCCCATCCCTCCCCTGCGCCCCGCCCCGCCCCATCCCTCCCCCCGCCCCCCATCCCTCCCCGCGCCCCGCCCCCTGCCCATCCCTCCCCTGCGCCCGCCCCCTTCGCCCCGCCCGCCCGCCCATCCTCCCCCGCGCCCGTCCCCTGCCCCATCCCTCCCCCGCGCCCCGCCCCCCGTCCCCATCCCTCCCCTGCGCCCCGCCCCCGTCCCCATCCCTCTCCTGCGCCCGCCCCCCGTCCCATCCACCCCTGCGCCCGCCCCCGCCTCATCCCTCCCCTGCGCCCCGCCCCCTGCCCGCGCCCCGCCCCCTGCCCCCGTCCATCCCCTGCGCTTCGTTCCTCCCTAGGGCCAGGGTAAGAACAACGCCACACGAATTCGAGCGGCGGGGACGCCGGGTCAGTGAGTGAATGCTCTCCAATTCCGTCCCGCCCGCGGGCGCGTGACGGGCAGCGGCCAATCGGAGGCAAAAGCGCGTTCTTCCAAAAAAAAAAAAAAAGAAAACACCCACCCAGTCGCTTCCTGCTTCCGCCTCGGCTCCCGCTCCTCTTCCTGCCGGCGTCCGGGAGCCCTACGTCCTCGTCCCCCGAGCGCCCGGAGCCTCCGCGCCCAGCGCTACACAAGCCCAATAGCCTGCGCCCCGGAGTCCCCGCGCCCCCGGAGTCCCCGCGCCTCGGAGTCCGAGCCCCGCCTCGGAGTGCCTGCGCCACCGCAGCCGGATCCCCCGCGTCCCTGCGACCTCCCGCGTCTCCCCGCCGCCGCCCCGCGGACAGTACCGCGTTCCTCCGCTCGGCCCGCGCCATGGCCGCCCCCGACCTATCCACCAACCTCCAGGAGGAGGCCACCTGCGCCATCTGCCTCGACTACTTCACGGACCCGGTGATGACCGACTGCGGTCACAACTTCTGCCGCGAGTGCATCCGGCGCTGCTGGGGCCAGCCGAGGGCCCGTACGCGTGCCCCGAGTGCCGCGAGCTGTCCCCGCAGAGGAACCTGCGGCCCAACCGCCCGCTCGCCAAGATGGCCGAGATGGCGCGGCGCCTGCACCCGCCGTCGCCCGTCCCGCAGGGCGTGTGTCCCGCGCACCGCGAGCCCCTGGCCTCCTTCTGCGGGGACGAGCTGCGCCTGCTGTGCGCGGCCTGCGAGCGCTCCGGGGAGCACTGGGCTCACCGCGTGCGGCCGCTGCAGGACGCGGCCGACGACCTCAAGGTGCGCCCGGGCAGGGGCGTCGGGGGAGCCGGGAGCTGGGGAGGCCTGGGCGGGTGGGGGGATTGGGGGGGCTGCTCCAGGCCTAATCTGTTTCTGTCTAGGGTGGGGATCTCAAGATGCAGTCTGTCCTGGGCCTGTGAGGGCGGTGTCGCGCAGGGTGGCTGTGGGGGCTCAGGATAATCTGTTTCAAGAAAGTCCCTTGGGGCCATGGCCGCCAATGGGACCCTGCTCTCGGGGATGACGGGCATGTCTCCCGTAGATAAGAGGCTAAGAGGGTAAGGTGGAAGGTGGTGGCGTGGAGGCAAGGCAAATGTGAGCGTGCACTATGTGGGTGTACACTATGTGAGCGTGCCCTATGTGAGCGTACACTATGTGAGCGTGCCTCTATGTGAGCGTGCCCTATGTGAGCGTACACTATGTGAGCGTACCCTATGTGAGCGTGCACTATGTGAGCCTGCCCTATGTGAGCGTGCACTGTGTAGGCGTGCACTGTGTGAGCGTGCACTATGTGAGCGTGCACTATGTGAGTGCATTATGTGAGCGTGCACTGTGTAGGCGTGCACTGAGTGTACACTATGTGAGCGTGCTCTATGTGAGCGTGCCCTATGTGAGCGTGCATTATGTGAGTGTGCACTGTGTAGGCGTGCACTGTGAGCGTGCCCTATGTGAAAGCGTGCACTGTGAGCGTGCACTATGTAGGCGTGCACTGTCAACGTGCACTATGTGGGCGTACCCTATGTGAGCGTGCACTATGTGAGCGTGCACTGTGTGAGCGTGCACTATGTAGGCGTGCACTGTCAGCGTGCACTATGTGGGTGTACCCTATGGGAGCGTGCACTATGTGAGCGTGCACTGTGTGAGCGTGCACTATGTAGGCGTGCACTGTCAGCGTGCACTATGTGAGTGTACCCTATGTGAGCGTGCACTGTGTGAGCGTGCACTGTGTGAGCGTGCTCTATGTAGGCGTGCACTGTCAGCGTGCACTATGTGAGTGTACCCTATGTGAGCGTGCTCTGAGTGTGCACTGTGTGAGCGTGCTCTATGTAGGCGTGCACTGTCAGCGTGCACTGTGTGAGCGTGCACTATGTGAGCGTACACTGTGTGAGCGTACACTATGTGTGTGGGTGTACAGTATGTGAGTGCACTATGAGCGTACACTATGTGTGGGTGTACACTATGTGAGCGTGCACTATGAGCGTGCACTGAGCGTACACTGAGCGTGCACTGTGTGGGCGTACACTTTGTGAGCGAGCATACACTGTGGGCCTACACTTTGTGAGCGTACACTCAGCGTGCATTGAGCGTGCACTGTGAGCGTACACTCTGGGCGTGCACTATGTGAGCGTGCACTGTGAGCGTACACTCTGAGCGTGCACTGTGTGAGCGTACACTATGTGAGTGTGCACTGGCCAGGAAGGGGCCGGGATCAGAGGAAAGTGGGAGAACCTTGGAGGTGGCGGCTGGGCAGGATGAGTGGGACAGAGTCATCTCCTCTCACCTCCCCCTCCAGGCCACCCTGCCTTTCTGGGTGGGGTACTGGGAGCCGCCTCTGCTATGTGAGATGCCAGGGCCCAGCCCGCCTTCTGTCTCCTTGTCTTGTTGCTTAAAACCCAAACCCGGAGTTTCAGGGCCTGGGACACACGCTCCCCTGCCCTGCCCTCCCCTCCCACTGTCATCTTCCTCACTGCCTGCTTCGCTGTGCTCCTGGGGAGCCCAGGTGTGGGATAGATGGCAGCATCTTTGGAGCTTCCTCGATTGTACCTTGTGTGTGGCATCACGGTCACCTGTGTGTGCCAGACTAGCAGTTAAGCCAGTGTTAGAATCAGTACTGAGTCAATCTGTCCCCTTCTGCTCTGGATTTTAGCAGAAAAGTGGCTTAGAGCCATATCCCCCGGGCTTGTCTAGACAGATTCCTGTGGGTGTTGTTTTCTTTATCTGTGCAGGAATGTCTACACGTCAGACATATTAGCCCCGAAGGATTACCCTCCTGACACCAATTACCCCGATGGGTGCAGAGTGCGCCCAGTAGCTCTACAGAGTTGACCCGATAAAGTTTCATGGGATAACAGTTAGCCCTTTGTTTTGTAGGTGAAGAAAAAATTTTCCCTCTACCCTGTTAGGTTCAGGGGCTGGGGGCTGCAAATTAAACTGGCATAAGTCAGATCAACAGGAAAAGAAAGCATGCAATTTTATTAATATTTTAAGTTTCATTGCACAAGAATTTTATAGAAAAGAAGCAAAGAAGAGCTCTTAGATTCTGGGGGTTATATTTGTACCATTTCAGCAAAAGACTGTAAATTGTGGAGAAGTGACTGGACACAGAAAAAGGAGATTGGGCTTCTGGGGCCGATAAACGGTGGGGAAAGTGACTAGGAAATAGATGGGAAGAACCAGCACAAGGTAATGGTCATTGTAGTAAGGTCTGTTTAGGCAGACTCATCTCCTGGGATTAGAGTGCCCTCCTCTTCCTGGTAGAGAGGTTGCCTTTCTCATGGAGAATGAATACCCTGCTTTTAGGCAGACAGGAGTGCAGAGAGCTCTTCTGTACCTGCTTTTACTTAGAATCATCCTCATACCACAGCAGCATATTGGAGGATGACATGTCCTGTTCTCTCCACTGCGTTAGGGCCTGTGTGATGTCAACCGCAGCAAACTGCTTTTACCTGTCCCGTGGCCCTGCAAAGCTCAGTCCTCCCCATGGGGCTGTGTGTCCACTGCCAGAGCTGGGGCCCATGAGCTCCGTGACAAGTGTACTCCTTGCCTGGCGCTAACCTGCAGTAATGACAGCTGAACAAACCCCAGGCTGGGTTGCCCCCAGGTGGTAAATGGGAAAGTCCCAGCAAGTTCCAGTTCCAGGGAGCAGCACATGGAAAAGAGAACATGGCCCCCAGTTCTCTCTGGGTTTGTGTATCAGGTGGTACTTGTCGGGGGAGGGGGTTTGCCACAGGGAGGAGGAGGCCGGGGGAAGATCCCAGGCCCGCACCAAGCCCCAGCATCCCAGTTCTGACAACACGCAGGGTAAGAGGCTTCCATTCTCATCTGGCAAGTGACACAAAGATGTGTGTACCTGAAATGCAAGATCTTTGTCATGCTGGGTGCATTGTGCTGCTTTACAGTCTATTCCATCTGTTCAAATGCTGTTTGTAACCTTAGTGTCGAAACCTGAAAATGTTGGCTGGGCGCAGCAGCTCACGCCTGTAATCCCAGCACTTTGGGAGGCTGAGGTGGGTGGATCACCTGAAGTCAGGAGTTAAGACCACCCTGGCCAACATGGTGAAAACCCGTCTCTACTAAAAATACAAAACTTAGCTGGGTGTGGTGGCGGGCACCCGTAATCCCAGCTACTTGAGAGGCTGAGGCAGGAGAATCGCTTGAACTCAGTAAGTGGAGGTTGCAGTCAGCCAAGATTGCGCCACTATACTCCAGCCTGAGGGACAGAGCGAGACTCCATCTCAAAAAAAAAAAGAAAACAAAATATCACAGAGGGACTGCAGCATTGAGGGAGAAGTTGAGGGGCGCTGGGCCAAGTGTCTGAGGTGGGCTTGGGTTCCAGGGGCCAAGCCTGAGTTTTCTGTGGCAGGCTGGCAGCAGTGAGGAGGGAGGCCTGGGGACAGGGACCCCCATCTGGGCTTCTTGTAGCTCCTGGGCAGCTGAGCCCAGGCAGAGACAACAAGCAGATGGACATGTTGTTGGTGCTCCAGAGGTGCCAGGCAGTCTCATCGAATCCACCAATCGCGAGGTCGGGTGTTGAACCAAAGTGAGCACCCGGAGCCAGGCAGCCGAGCTCACGTCCTGGCGCTGCTACCTGGGCAAACTTCTGGACCCTCCCAGCACCTCCGTCCTTCCAGAGCATGGATAGAGAGGTGACAGCCAAGCCTCGGGGTGGCTGAGGAGCCAAGAGGTGTGGCCAGCACAAGGCCCGTTGCTGATGAGGCTGTCAGACGGGGACGGGATGGAAGTGAACAGGCCCTTCTAGGAGTGCGTTGCCGGCACCCCAAGCACACGAGGTACAGCGGGCTTCTGTATAGGATTCTCACTGCTTCCTGGTACGCACGGCTTCGGAGAACCGTGGGAATGAGAATTGAGGACCGAGAAAGCAGAATGCAAGTGCACCCGGCCTGGGGCTTGTTACAGTGACAGCGGGTGAAGCTGAAAATGCACAAGGTCCCGAGTGGCTTGGAGGAAGACGGGGCGGGCAGCCAGGCGTCTGTCCACGCCGACGGTCCTACCAAACACCATGGCTTGCACGTGGCAGATGTGTCCAACCTGCAGCTCTGGAGGCTGGAAGTCCAAGATCGAGTCCTTCCAGGTTCAGTGTGTGATGAGGGCCTTCTCACTGTGGCTTCAATGGTGAAAGCAATGAGGGTTCCTTTATAAGAGCACTAATTCCATCGAGGTGGCTCCGCCCTCCTAATCACCTCCCAAAGGCCCTGCCTCCTGGGGGTTGGGATTTCAAGCTGTGAATTTGGGGGGACAGGGGGCAGAATGTTTGGACTCCAGGATAGGCTTAGCCCAGGCCCTTGTGTGAGCTGGCAGGTGAGGAGGAAGAGGAGGAAGAGGCGCTGGCTTGGGAACAGGAGAGCTCGGTACTAGCTTGGGGGCGGATGGGGTGAGCAGTCAGAGCCCCTGAGGCAGCTTTGCAAAGCGGGAAGAGGCCTGGGGTAGGGTAGCAAGATTGAGAACTAGAACGATGCCCCATATGAGAAAAAGGAAAGAATGCGGCCAGCCGGGGCTGTCAGCCTCTGGCAAGAGGTGGTCCTGCCCACCCACCACCAGGGCACACACTCATTGGGGGACATCGAGCTCACTCATGCTCTGGGCAGATTTCACTTTGTCCCCATTGTCTCTGAGGAGGAACCTGGGACAGGGGGTGAGGTGCAAAAGGGCAGGCTTCTGTGACCAGGGACTGGGGTCTCATGGTGCTGCCTGGCCTCTCCCACAGGCGAAGCTGGAAAAGTCGCTGGAGCACCTCCGTAAGCAGATGCAGGATGCGCTCCTGTTCCAAGCCCAGGCGGATGAGACCTGCGCCCTGTGGCAGGCAGGTGCCGGGGCTCCCAGGGTCCCGGGCGGCGGGGGCAGGGGCTGCGGGTCCTGCACGAGGGACCCTGGGGGCCATGCTGGCCGGCACACTTGCCTCAGCGCCCCAGACCAGTTACTGCTTCAGCCTGGCCCCACCGAGCCCACTGAGGGCTGGGCCTGCTGGCCTCGGGCGGGCATGGGCTACCACACCCCAAGGGCCCCACCCTGTGGTCCCAGCATGCTTGGGTGGCAACTCTGAGGTGGACCTGGAGGTGAGTTTGGAGGCTTTGAGTGATTAGGTGGTAGATGGTGGGATTCAGCCATCCCTAGGAGTAGATTTGGGGTCTCAGGGGCCCTGGGTGGTAGATTTGGGGTCTGGGCAGCCCAGGGGAGAATTTGGAGGTCAGGAGGGACCCTGGGTGGTAGATTCGGGGTCCAGCTGGCCCCAGGTGTAGATACAGGGTTTTGCCAAAGCAACGGCTGGGTCTGGAAGTTGGGGGAGGACTAGATGGTTTGGGGTCTAGCCGGCCCTGGGGTTTAGAGTTGGGGTGTGGCAGGTTTCAGCTTGTGGTAAAATAGGATTTGACTGTCCCTGAGTGTTGGATTTGGGGTTTGGGGTCTGGCCTTAGCTGTCCTCTCTGGGCCCTGCAGAAGATGGTGGAAAGCCAGCGGCAGAACGTCCTGGGTGAGCTCGAGCGTCTTCGCCGCTTGCTGGCCGAGGAGGACAGCAGCTGCTGCAGAGGCTGGAGGAGGAGGAGCTGGAGGTGCTGCCCCGTCTGCGGGAGGGCGCGGCCCGCCTGGGCCAGCAGAGCGCTCACCTGGCAGAGCTCATCGCCGAGCTTGAGGGCCGCTGCCAGCTGCCTGCGCTGGGGCTGCTGCAGGTGAGCCGGGCGGGGGCCACTTGGGCTGGGCCTGGCCCTGCCGGAGGAGGGAGAACCAGAAAGCGCAAGAAGCGGGGGTGGAGGTTGTCTGGGTGGAGACGTGAATGGCCTGGCTGGATGTGCCCGGCTCTTGCCTTTGAAACGCTGAGTCAGCAGCAGGACAGACGTCCCACCCATCCCACCCCCAAAACCCACGTGCCGAGAAAGGCACAATCGATTTTCCTCTGTAGACGTACACAGGTGGCATCTCTGAAGTAGTTATGTAAGATCACGCCATCTCGGCCTGACAGCGGTCGCTGCTCCCTCTGGGCACAGCCGAGAGTGGGTGTGTGCTCGCCGGCCCGCCTGGGGCAGGACGCACAAGCTGGTGCTGCTGACCCTGCTTCCCACGGGCTCCGACCTGCCCTCCCTGCCTGGGACTACCTGGCGCCTCCCACAGGCGTCCCCAGCAGGCAGTCCTTGCCCTTTCTCTGTCCCCCACCGCACACCCTGTGCATCATGAGGGGTTTCATCCTCCTCTGCTTCCGGGGAGACTCCTTCCCCCACGTGTGGGCTCCACTCTCCGAGCCGGTCCTCCTGGGCCTCCCTCTTGTGCGGCCCCAGACCAGAACTGGCGGATGCCCTGCCGTCTGGCCTGGTGTCAGCTCTGCCCGCTAGGCAAGTGTGCTCTGAGGGCACTCCTGTGCCGAGAGGCCCCGTGTGGGCTGGGGGTGTCTGCTCTCGTCCTCCTGTGGGGTTGAGCCAGACATTTATCCCACAAAACGGAGAACGTATTCCGCACCCAGCATGTGTAGACCCGAGGGGCCCCAAGATTCACAGGGAAGCGGGGGCCCCGGGCAGTTCCCGCTCCTCCAGAGGAGAGAGGCCGTCTGAGTGAATTCGGCAATGGTGGGGCAGGGCTGCCGGACCCAGGTGGAGCCCACAATGCTGCAGATGTGGCTGGGCGATTTGCACAGGTGACCCGCTGCCAGCCTCTGGGCGAGGAGAATGTCACACCAGGCTCCTGGTTTCGTGTTTCATTTCTGTCGTGAGCTGTTTTCTGTATATGTTTTTGTGTTTTAATTATTTTTGTGGATTTAAGGGGTGCGAGTGCAGCCGGAGCGTAACCGTCACCCGAAGCTGCACGCTGTACCCAGGCAGCTCCCCCGCCTCCCACCTCCGAGTGTGCAGCGTCCGCCCTCCGCTCCACGTGCACCCGCTTGGACATTAACTGGCTTTGAGCCTGGGAAGAGAGAGGGACGCTTGGCCAGCGTCTGTGGGAAGGCTGAGTAATAAGGAGAGGGTCCCGTGGTCCGTAAATCGTGGGGTGGGGGAGGTACCCAGGGGACTGAGGAGGCGCCGTCAGGGAGGCAGGGAGAGCAGGTGTCGGAGAAGCTAGGGAGGGTTTAGAAGGAAGGAGTTGACCTGGAAACGAGGACCCACAGAGTTTGTGTGAAGAGGGATTTGGGCTTTTGGCTGCAATGTTGTGGCATGTGGGTGGGTCTTGGGTCTCATACGCCCGCCTGCATTCACCCTGCTGAGTGGCCTCCCTGTCCGTGCCTTGGCCAAGGTCCCTGCCAAGGTTTGGCCTGGCTACAAGGCTTCAGGGAGGTCCCTCCTGTCCCCCCGAGCCTGCCGGCCCAGAGCTGCCCTGACGTGTGTGGTGGGGTCCCCACATGGGGGTCACCAGGAGAGCAGCCCCAGGGTTCTGTGTTGGCATGGGCTGTGTGCCGGTCTGAGAGGGAGAGGTGGGTGGGTTTGTACCCTTGGCCACCAGTTGGCTTGGGTACAGCCTTGGCCACCAGTGGCTTGGGTTTGTACCCTTGGCCACCAGTTGGCATTCCCAGCACGCAGGCCTGCCGGACAAGGTTTGCGTGGTGGAGGAAAGGGCTTGAGTGGCTCCCGGAGTCCGCTCGCTGGGGCACCGGCTGCTGTGGACCCTGGGTCCTGGCTTCCGGCAGGCCCTCCTTGTAGCCGCGGAGTGCTTTTGTTCGCCAGTGCTGCCCCTGTGCTGTGCAGAAACCATCCCCCTCCTGGAGGCCAAGGTTGTCTTCAACCCCCACGCCCCTCTCCTGCCGCCCTGCCACGGGCTGTGTGACAGCCACCGCCTGTTTCCAGATGACCCCAGGGTGGGCCCCCCCGCAGGTAGAGTAGCCAAGGTGGCACTGCTCCCAGCTGCCTTGCTCACGCTGGTGCCGCCCACCGCTGCCCTGTGCCCGCCCCTCCCTCATCCTGCACACTCCCCGTGTCTACCAGCAAACTCTCCCTGGGCTTCAGAACTCTACCAAGAGTCTCCTCTTTATTCATTTATTTATGAATTATTTCTTGAGACAGGGTCTCATTCTGTCGCCCAGACTGGAGTGCAGTGGCATGATTCTGACCCGCTGCGGCCTCAACGTCCTGGGCGCCAGCAACCCTCCCGCCTCCTGAGTAGCTGGGACCGACCCGGGTTCAAGCGATTCTTCTGCCTCAGCCTCCTGAGTAGCTGGGACTACAGGCACGCACCACCAAGTCCAGCTAATTAAAAAAAAATTTTTTTAGAGATGGGGTTTCACCATGTTGGTCAGCCTGGTCTTGAACTCCTGGACTCAAGTGATTCTGCCTGCCTCGACCTCCCAAAGTGCTGGCCTGCTTGGTGAAACCCCGTCTCTACTAAAAAAACAAAAATCAGCCGGATGTAGTGATGCACACCCGTAGTCCCAGCTACTCGGGAGGCTGAGGCAGAAGAATCGCTTGAACCCGGGTGGCAGAGGTTGCAGTGAGCTGAGATCGCGCCGCTGCACTCCAGTCTGGTGACAGAGTGAGACTCCGTCTCAAAATAATAATAATAGCCGGGCGTGGTGGCTCACCTCTGTAATCCAATCACTTTGGAGGCCAAGGTGGGCG
Organism: Ateles fusciceps; assembly: GCA_036589455.1. Lineage (NCBI taxonomy): Eukaryota > Metazoa > Chordata > Mammalia > Primates > Atelidae > Ateles > Ateles fusciceps. The sequence goes on from JAZHEH010003256.1 coordinate 2,659,733, forward strand.
GGTCACCTGAGGTTGGGAGTTCGAGACCAGCCTGACCAACATGGTGAAACCCCATCTTAAAAAATAAATAAATAAATAAATAAATAAATAATAATAATAATAATAAAAAAATAAAATTTTGGGGGGAGCCTAGAGTGTGTTGTTTTCAACACACTGTTGTAGACAGAATTAACTACTCGTATGTGTGGAGATCTTCCTTTGCCCCTTCTGTTGCAAGGAAACCTTTCCCGGGCGTGTGTCTGACTCACCTCTGCACCCGGCCTGGTAGCTGGCACAACGTGTGTCAGAATGAACAGGGCGTGGGGTCATCTGTTTGACAGTGTGGGTTAAATCCCTGCAGCGCACTGAAGACTGTTGTAAGAGACACAAGACCGTGCCTCCCAGGAGCTGATGTTCCAGTTCCTGGTGTGTCACGCCAGCCCCGGCTGCCACCGGGGCTGCCACCGGCCAGGGGGCCTCCCCAGCTGAGACTGATTATCTCCCAGTCCTGGACGCTGGAAAGCTGAGGTCAAGGCCGGTTCCTCCTGAGGCCTCTCCTGGGCCTGTAGACACCCTCTCTTCCTGTGTCCTCACAGGCTCGGCCCTCTGTGGGTGTCTGTGCCCCAGTCGCCCCTTCTTATGAAGCATAAGTTCTGTTGGATTACAGCCACCCTGATGGCCTCATTTTACTATCATTTCCTCTTTAAAGGCCGTTTTTCCTATGGTCAAGTTCTGAGGTCCTGAAGTTTCCAGCTTCAACATACAGATTTGGTGGGGTGGACACAACACGGGCCCTAACACGGAGTCAGATGCTGTCACTGGTCAGGCGGCGACACGGGAAGGAGGCATCCAGGGCATGGGGCGGTGCAGGGAACCCGCAGGCCTGGCAGAACTGGGGGGAGGGAGCAGTGCAGCCTTTGGGCTGGGCTCCAGCTGGGGTGGAGGTGCCCCTAGCTGGAGGCGCCCCTAGCTGGAGGCTGGGATGCGTGCCTGTCCTGCCTTGGCACCTGGGGCGCCCCCTTGGGGCTCTGGGTAGTGAGCCAACAGCCAGATGCCCTGCGTCCAAGTGTCAGGCAGAAGTGGGGCTTGGTCCGCAGGGCTGGGGTGCGCCTGTTGGTGATGGCCTCCTGGCACACATGCCCAAGCCTCCTCCAGCATTCCTGTGACTCAGCCTTGCCACGGGTGGTTTCTGGCCCCCTGTGTGTTTTTTGCTGCCTGAGGCTCAAACATGGGGCTCCTGGGACGGGGGTGGGCTCTGGGAGCAGGTGATGGTCACTGACACCGAGTGTGCTGTTTCCTCCCCCACATAGGACATCAAGGACGCCCTGCGCAGGTACGAGCCCAGCCTCTTGTCGGGGGTGGGAGGGAGTGGGGTGGGGGCCTGGCTGTTGGCCATGGGGATAACACCTGGGCTGTCCCCTCTAGGGTCCAGGATGTGAAGCTGCAGCCCCCAGAAGTTGTGCCCATGGAGCTGAGGACCGTGTGCAGGGTCCCGGGACTGGTGGAGACACTGCAGAGGTTTCGAGGTGGGTGCGGAGGCCCCAGGTGGGGAGATGCCCCAAGGACCTGGGCAGCCAGCCACGTGTTCTGTGCCCTGCCGCTGCCAGCTCCAGACTGACAGTGTCGTGGTGGCGGGTTGTTGGGAGAATGGCCTCAGCTCACACTTCCGGCGTGAGTTGTGTGGGTGTTTTCACACCCAACGGTTCGTCAACTTCCTGGGCACTGAGTGGGTATCCAAGGCTTCCGTTCCGCACTGAACGGGATTGCCGATGCTGGCACTACTGGAGTTACTACAGACCCTGAAGAGTAAGGGCTCAGTCCCGCGGGACTGCCCCTTAATGTCCGTCACAGCTTCCCAGGGCTGCCCCTGTTCTGTGCCCCCGGCCCCTCCGCAGGTGTGAGCATTGGCTGGCTCAGTCCCACGGGACTGCCCCTTCAGATGTCCGTCACAGCTTCCCAGGGCTGCCCCTGCTTCTGTGCCCCGGCCCCTCCGCAGGTGTGAGCATGGCTGGCTCAGTCCCACGGGACTGCCCCTTCAGATGTCCGTCACAGCTTCCCAGGGCTGCCCCTGCTTCTGTGCCCCCGGCCCCTCCGCAGGTGTGAGCATTGGCTGGCTGAGCCCGCGGAACTTGGGAGAGCACTTTACTTACCGTCGTGGGCTTATTGTGAAGGACAGCACTCGGGAAGGGGCACAGAGCCTCCCAGCACCTCCATGTGTTCACCAGCCCGGAAGCTCCCAGAGCCCCAAGAACTGTTTAGGTGTCTTCATAGAGGGTCCACGACAGGGTTAGGATTGATTAAATCATTGTCATTGGTGATGGGGCTCAACCTCAGGCCCCTTTGCCCTTCCTGAGGTCAGGGGCTGGGGCTCAGTGAGGGCTCAGCGTTCCCGCCCTCTGCTCATAGGACTGGTCCTTCCGGTGGCTGGCCCTCTGCTGGGCTGTCTCGGGTCCCCACCTCAGCCACTGTAGTGGCGTCAACTCCTCAGGTGTGATGGAAAGGGGCATCTTAGGATAACACGAGGCGCTCCTGTCACTCAGGAAATTCCCAGGGTTCTATGAGCTCCATGCCAGGAACTGGGGACAAAACCCAAATCTGTTTCTTGTATCCCAGTCGCCCAGAGGAAGTCCTGTCCTCAGCCCTTGCTGGCGTCCGGAGCCTGTCGTGGGAGCTGTGTGCAGGCCTCCAGAGGTGGAGAGACCTGAAATCTGGGAGTGGTCAGGGTTGGACAGCCACCCTAATTCACACCCTTCATTTGGGGATTGAAAGAACAGGCTGGGTGCAGTGGCTCACGTCTGTAATCCCAGCGTTTTGAGAGGCTCACGCGAGAGGATTGCTTGAGGCCAGCAGTTCAAGACCAGCCTAGGAAACATAGCAAGACTCCCATCTCTACAAATGAAAAACTAAAAAATGAGCCAGCCTTGGTGGCACAGGCCTGTAATCCCAGCAACTGGGGAGGCTGAGGCAGGAGGATCGTTGGAGCACAGGAGGTCAAGGCTGCAGTGGGCCATGATTTCACCACTGCACTGCAGCCTGGGTCACAGAGCAAGCGTGCCTCTTTAAAAAAAAACAAAACAAAAAACAAAAGAAAGCAACCAGCCAGGTGCAGTGGCTCACACTTGTAATTCCAGCACTTTGGAGGCTGAGGCTGAGACGGGCAGATCACCTGAGGTCGGGAGTTCGAGACCAGCCTGACCTAAGTGGGGAAACCCCATCTCTACTAAAAATATACAAAATTAGCTGGGTGTGGTAGTGTATGCCTGTAATCCCAGCTACTCGGGAGGCTGAGGCAGGAGAGTGGCTTGAACCCGGGAGGCAGAGGTTGTGGTGAGCCAAGATTACACCATTGCACTCCAGCCTGGGCAACAAGAGCGAAACTCCATCTCAAAAAAAAAAAAGCAACCAAGATTTCCTCTTGACATCTGAAGGCAAAACATGGGCCAATTTTAGGACATTGTAAGTTGCAACTGGGCGTGGTTAGGTGGTTTTTTTTCTGGGGAGGGGATGTCCCCTTGGAGAGTAAGTTACTCCAGGAAGTTGTGAGGCTACAGGACCCTGGGGCAGACAGCCAAGGCCATCCGGCTGGGAGGATCCTACCCACATACCCAGGACCCAGGCAGGTGGCCCCAGCTTGCCCGTGGCTGTGCCTGGGTGACCTTGGGCCTCTCTCTGCAGGGGACATGACCTTGGACCCGGACACCGCCAACCCTGAGCTGGTCCTGTCTGAAGACAGGCGGAGCGTGCAGCGCGGGGACCTGCGCCAGGCCCTGCCGGACAGCCCGGAGCGCTTCGACCCTGGCCCCTGCGTGCTGGGCCGGGAGCGCTTCACCTCAGGCCGCCACTACTGGGAGGTGGAGGTTGGGGACCGCAGTAGCTGGGCCCTGGGTGTGTGCAGGGAGAACGTGAACCGGAAGGAGAAGGGCGAGCTGTCCGCGGGCAACGGCTTCTGGATCCTGGTCTTCCTGGGGGAGCTACTACAACTCCCCCGAACGGGCCTTGGCTCCACTCCGGGACCCGCCCAAGCGCGTGGGGGATCTTTCTGGACTATGAGGCTGGACATCTCTCCTTCCACTGCGCCACCGACGGGTCGCTGCTCTTCGTCTTCCCCGAGATCCCCTTCTCGGGGACGCTGCGGCCTCTCTTCTCGCCCCTGTCCAGCAGCCCGACCCCGATGACCATCTGCCGGCCAAAAGGTGGGTCCGGGGATGCCCTGGCTCCCCAGTGACTCCTGGAGGAGTCCTGTCGCCTCTCCTGCCCTCCAGGCCACGGAGTGTTCTGGCCACTTGGAGGACCTGGGAGGAGGGAGTGTGTCCTTTGAATGAGAAGGAACTCCTAGTGCCTTTCTGAGCCTGTGTGGGAGAACCCCAATTTTAGACTCCTGGAACCCGTCGGAGGGTGTGGGGCAAGCTTGCCCTCCCTGGAAGACCCTTCCAGCCACCGGTTGCCACTTAGTGCCAACAGCCCTCACCAAAGCTGGGAACCCATGGTCCCGCGGCTCTGGCCTGTGGCTCCAGAAGCTGCAGAAGCTCCCCCCAGAGCTTGCAGAATCCAGGGTCTGCCTAAGTTGCACCGTTCCTGCAGCCTGGCCAACCCCCAAAAGTCCTGTGCACCCCACCTCTGAAGATGCTGGGGGAGGCAGCTGGGATAGGAGCCGGCCCATGCCTGTCTGTGGCCCCACAGTGGGTGAGAGCCCGTGAGTCCTGGGTGGGGCTGCTTCAGAACAATTAGGGGGCAGCCCTAATAAGAGTTTTCAGGGAGATGGTGGGAGGCGCCAGTAAGGACGGGAACCCCAGAGTAGATGTCCCAGAATAAAGGGGCTTCTGGGAGGTGCCCGGGCACAGGCGCCTGTTGAGCAGGTGTGTGGGCCTGGAGGAGAGAGCAGAGCTAGAGATGTCATCTGCAGGCCCACGTTGTGACTTGAAGCTTTCATGGGCCTGTCGCCATTGGGTTTTGCCCTTGCAAAGGCTTCCCTGGTCTCTGGTGGCCCCTGAGGACCCAGGGTCCCAGCTGCTGCTTGCGGATATACACTTCTGGCCGCCAGCCTCGTAGTCCCCTTACCCTGGGAGGAGCAGGAGGGACCCAGAGTCTGGAGCACACAGAGGCAGCCAGGAGCTGGGTTTTGTGTTGGGTTTGGGGTTTGTCCTCGAGGTACTGTTCTGCTTCTCTCTACCCCTCTGCTTTATTTATTGTAAGCATTCCCACGTTAAATAAACTTTGGCTGTTGTCTACAAGTCATCCTGCCGGTGCCTGCTTAGCCTAGGATAGTAGCGGGTGCCCCACTGTGCCCAGCAGAGGGCAGGGCTCCTGGGAGGCTAGTGATGGGGCAGGTGGGAAGCTCGGGCAGAGTGGGGGCTGGGACAGGCAGCCGCTTCCTATGCCCAGGCACTGAGGAGTCACAGATGGGCTCTCTGCTTTCTTTGCCCAATATACATGTTCTGGTCGGGCGTGGTGGCTCACCCCTGTAATCCCAGCACTCTGGGAGGCAGAGGTAGGCAGATCACCTCAGATCAGGAGTTCAAGACCAGCCTGGCCAACATGGTGAAACCCCATCTCTACTAAAAATCCAAAAATTTAGCCGAGTGTGGTGGCGGGTGCCTGTAATCCCAGCTACTCAGGAGGCTGAGGCAGGAGAATCACTTGAACCCGGGAGGCAGAGGTTGCAGTGAGCTGAGATTGCATTCCAGCCTGGGTGACGAGTGAAATTCAATCTCAAAAAACTCTGTGTGTGTGTGTGTGTGTGTGTGTGTGTATACACACGTTTCTTATGTGAAGCTATTGCAGGAATTTTTTTTGAGATAACCTGGTAAATGTTTCCTGTGTTCCATTGCGCTTTAATGAGTACAGTCTCCTGAATGCAGTTGACCGAATATTTAGGTCCCCACAAATTCATATGTTGAAATCCTCACCGCAAGTTCATGTTATGAGGACATGGGGCTTTGAGGATGGTCATGAGTGAGATAAGACCCTCAGCAGTGGGGCCCGCTCTGGGCGTCTGTGCGGTACTGAGGGACGGTGTCCTCTTCCGGGTCCACAAGGAGGCGTAGTTTTAAGGACAAGACCCTCCCAGCACCGTGTCCCCCTCCCGTCTCTCTCCATCCGGGAGATTTAATGGTCTTTGTTTTAATTTTCGAGGGTGTGGGAATAATCAAAAGTGAATCACTCTAGCGGAAGTTCTGAGGAACGCCTTCATTGGCCAGGGGTCTTGGAGAAGGTGGGGATTCCTCCCAAGTTAAAAGTCCCCTTCTTCCACACCCCTTCGGACTCCATGTTTGGGTCCCCTTCCTCCCTCTCTCTCTCTTCTCTCTCAAGCGTTCTCTCTTCCTCTCCTTTTGCTCTTTTTCTACCTAAATAAATCACTTTCTGCAAACACTTTGGGGTTCGGTATTTACGAGTGCACTGCACTGTGGGCTCCTCTCATTCTTGAGAGCGTGAGGGACCAAGAACCTTGGAGAAACGTCCTCTCAGGGGAGCTGAGGGCTCCCCTGAACCCCTGAACCCCAGCAGTACATTGCCCATGCACCATTCGGCATGGTCCAAAGAGAGTCGTCATCCAGGCCACGTGTCCATGTCCTCCTCTGCATCTGCCAGGCCCACCCGACGGTAGCTGGCCACTCTTGGAGTGCCCACAGTGTCCTGAGAGCTGGGTGCAGGGCGCCCAGCCCCACCTGTGCAGCACCCAACCATTCCAGTGCCCCTGTGCCCTGGAGTCCCCTGCACCCCAGGGCCCAACTCACCCCGCACCCTCCCCATCTTGCCCTCTCCCACCACATGCTCCTTCTGTGCACCCAATGCCCCCTGCACCTGTAGCCTCCCAGCGAACTCAGACCCCACCAGGGCCCACGGGTCTCCCGAGCCCTAGATCCCCTTACTCTCTTGGTGGCCACGGAGCCCAGTGCCTCTGTGTTAGTACCTGGAGCCTCTGGTCACCCCACACCCATGCCCCGTGCACTCCAGGCACCCAGAGAGGCCCCTCACACCCTGTTTGCTTTCTTCCCCTCCCGTGTCCTCGCCCTTCCTAGGTGCCCCATGTTCACTGGGGCAACCCTGGCGTCGGGGGAGGTTGTGCAGAGCCACTCGTGAGCCTGAGTGGGCCTCCTGGCACCAGCCTGGAGCTCTGTCCCTGCTGTACCCCGGGCCCCTGCGCTCCCCAGCCCAGAGTCGCCTCTCCCGACCACCCTGACTTTTTGTAACAATTTTTTTTGGAGACGCAGTTTTGCTCTTATTGCCAAGGCTGGAGTGCAATGGCATGATCTTGGCTCACCACAGCCTCCGCCTCCTGGGTTCAAGCAATTCTCCTGCCTAAGCCTCCTGAGTAGCTGGGATTACAGGTGCCCACCACCACACCCGGCTAATTTTTGTATTTTTAGTAGAGATGAGGTTTCACCATGTTGGTCAGGCTGGTCTGGAACTCCTGACCTCATGATCTGCCTACCTCGGCCTCCCAAAGTGCTGGGATTACAGGCGTGATCCCCCACGCCCAGCAACAATTTAATTCTGGTATAATTTTTTACGCAGTGAAATTCAGCAATTTCAAGTGTACCATTCAATGGTTTTTACCAAATCCTCCGTCACCATGATTCAATTTCAGGACATTTTCATCAACTCAAAAAGATACCTCTGGCCTACTTCTGGTCTGCTAATATGTTTGATCAAAATTTGATCAAAAACTGATCTTTTCAAAAAACAACTTTTTTTTTTTTTTTTTTTTTTTTTGAGATGGAGTCTCACTCTGTCACCCAGGCTGGGGTGCAGTGGCACGATCTCAGCTCACTGCAACCTCTATCTCCCAGGTTCAAGTGATTCTTCTGCCTCAGCCTCCTGAGTAGCTGGGACTACAGGCATGTGCCACCACACCCGGCTAATGTATGTATTTTTAGTAGAGATGGGGTTTCACCATGTTGGCTAGGCTGGTCTCGAACTTCTGACCTCGTGATCCACCCGCCTCGGCCTCTCAAAATGCTGGGAGTGCAGGTGTGAGCCACCGCACCCAGCCACAACTTTTTATTTCCTTTAATATTCTCTATTATTTTAATGTTTTTTATTTCAGTAATTTCCACCTTCCTCTTTATTGTTTTCTTTTTTTGAGTTTAGTCTACTCTTTTGTTTTTTTTTTTTGAGAGAGCCGCTCCTGCTGCTGCCCAGGCTGGAGTGCAGGGTGCCATCACAGCTCACCGCAAGCTGTCTCAATGCGTGGGCTGAAGCAGTCTTCCCACCTCTGCCTCCTGAGTAGCTAGGACCGCAGGTGTGCACCACCATGCACAGCTAATTTTTAAATTTCTCGTATGGACAAGGACTTCCTGTGTTGCTCAGGCTGGTCTCAAATTCCTGGACTCAAGTAACCCTCCCTTCTCAGCCTCCCCAAAATGTTGGCATTACAGGTGTGAGCCACTGTGCCCAGACTCTACTTTTTGTATGAAACAGGGTCTCTTTCTGTTGTCTAGGTTAGAGTCTCGTGGTATGATCATAGCTCACTGCAACTTCGATCTGCTGGCTTCAAGCAGTCCTCCCACCTCAGCCTCCCAAAGCACTGGGATTACACCGCACGAGCCACTGCGTCCAGCGTTTTTCTGCTTTCTGTTTTTCTTTTTTTTTTCTTCTTGAGACGGAGTCTTGCTCTGTCCCCCAGGCTGGAGGGCAGTGGTGTGATCTCTGCTCACTACAACCTCTGCCTCTTGGGTTCAAGCAATTCTCCTGCCTCAGCCTCCCGAGTAGCTGGGATTACAGGCGCCTGCCACCAGGCCCAGCTAATTTTTGTATTTTTAGTAGAGACAGATTTCATCATGTTGGTCAGGCTGGTCTTGAACTCCTGACCTCATGATCCGCCTGCCACGGCCTCCGAAAATGCTGGGATTACAGGTGTGAGCCACTGCCTTCTTAAAATTGTCCTCTGACTTCTTAAAATTGAAGCTTAGGTTACTGGTTTCTGAACTTTCTTCTTTTCTATTTATTTATTTTTGAGACAGAGTCTCACTCTTGTTGCCCAGGTTGGAGTGCCGTGGCTCAATCTCGGCTCACTGCAACCTTGCTTCTTGGGTTCAAGTGATCCTCTTGCCTCAGCCTCCCGAGTAGCTGGGATTACAGGCGTGCACCACCACACCCGGCTAATTTTTGTATTTTTAGTAGAGACGGGGTTCGCCGTGTTGGCCAGCCTGGTCTTGAACTCCTGACCTCAGGTGATCCACCCGCCTCAGGCTTCAAAGTGTTAGGATTACAGGCATGAGCCAACATGCTCAACCCTTTCTTCTTTTCTTTTTCTTTCTTTCTTTTTTTTTTTTGAAACAGAGATTTGCTCTTGTCACCCAGGCTGGAGTGCAATGGCACAGTCTCTGCTTACTGTAACCTCTGACTCCCAGGTTCAAGCAATTCTCTTGCCTCAGCCTCCTGAGCAGCTGGGGTTACAGATGCCTGCCACCATGACCAGCTATTTCTGTATTTTTAGTAGAGATGGGGTTTTAACATGTTGAGCAGGCTGGTCTCCAACCCCTGACCTCAGGTGCTCCACCCAACTCAGCCGCCCAAAGTGCTGGGATTACAGGCATGAGCCTCCCAGCCTCTTCTTTTCTAATGCAGGAATTTATGGCTATACATTTGCCTTTAGGCACCACTTTAGCTGCATCCTTGACCTTCAGGATGCCTTTTTCAATTTTATTTGGCCGAAATACTTCCTGATTGCGTTTGGGATTTCTTCTTTGACACACAGTTTAAAGTGCATTGATTAATTTTCAAGTATTTGTAAATGTTCCAAGTTTCCTTCTGTTGTTTCCTTTAATTAAACTCCATTTTGGAAACGTTCTTTGTGTAGCTTCAGCTGAGACCAGTTTTATAGCCTGGCAATTGCCGGCGCCTTCGCTCCACATGCACTGTGAGGAACATGCATTCTCCTGTTGTCTAGTGGAGGGTTCTGTTCTGTCCGTGACTGTACCCATGGGAGCTTAATTTATGGAGATGACTGAATGACGCCGTGGTGGGGAGCCTAACATTATTGAAAGAAGAATTTATGGCCAGGCGCAGTGGCTCACGCCTGTAATCCCAGCATTTTGGGAGGCCGAGGCAGGCAGATAACTTGAGGCCAGGAGTTTGAGACCAGCCTGGCCAACATGGTGAAACCCCATCTCTACTAAAAATACAAAAATTAGCCTGTCATGGTGCTGCGTGCCTGTAATCTCGGCTACTCGAGAGGCAGGAGAATCGCTTGGACCTGGGAGGCAGAGGTTGCAGTGAGCCCAGATCACACCACTCACTCCAGTCTAGGTGAAAGATCAAGATGCTGTCTCAAAAAAAAAAAAAAAGAAAGAATTTATCACTTACGTTTCCCAAGAGAAGGGGCATGCCAGGGGACCAGGGCCACATGAGGGGGGACATAAAGGAGCAGGGGCAACCCTGGGCCAGAGCCTTTGATGGGATTTCTGTGGGAAAGACAAGGCAGGACAGGGTAACACTTAGGACTGGTGACTGTCTATCATTCTGGCAGGCTTTGGGAACAGAAGCTGTCGCTGGCTGCGGGGGTGCCTGGCCCTGGGTTAATGGAGGCATATTGGCTGGGGCTGAGGGCTTGTTAAAGGAGCTGGTTGGGGTGCGAGCTCTGGATTGGTTACTCTCGAGGTTAAAGGTGTGGTTCTGGGCAAGCCCTCCGCTGCCTCTGAGAAACACCTGCCCTGGGACAAGGGGGCTGTCTCGGCCATCTTGGCCACACTTTCAGAGCAACAAAAATACAGAAAATAAAATACAGGCCGGGCGCGGTGGTTCATACCCGTAATCCCAGCACTTTGTGAGGCCGAGGCGGGCGGATCAAGAGGTCAAGAGATCGAGACCATCCTAGCCAACATGGTGAACCCTGTCTCTACTAAAAATACAAAAATTAGCTGGGTGTGGTGGCACATGCCTGTGGTCCCAGCTACTCGGGAGGCTGAGGCAGAAGAATCGCTTGAACCCCGGAGGCGGAGTTTGCAGTGAGCCGAGATTGCGCCACTGCACTCCAGCCTGGTGACAGAGCAAGACTCCGTCAAAAAAAAAAAAGAAAAGAAAATATATAGTGAATACAATTGGCACTGTGATGACACATTGCCAAATAGACAAATCTAGAATCTTAGAACACACAGTTGGGGCCAGGCATGATGGCTCACACCCGTAACTCCAGGACACTGGGAGGCTGAGGCAGGCGGATTGCTTGGGCCCAGGAGTTCGAGATCAGCCTGGCCAACATGGTGAAATCCCATCTCTACGAAATACAAAACATTAGCCAGTCATGGTGGCACGTGCCTGTAATCCCAGCTACTAGGGAGACTAAGGCAGGGGAATCGCTTGAACCCAGGAGGTGGAGGTTGCGGTGAGCTGAGACCATGCCACTGCACTCCAGCCTGGGCAACAGGAGCGAAGCTCTGTCTCAGAAAAAGAGAAAACAGAACATTTACAGATGTGAGTTTCACTGAATTGTCTGGTAGTGTTTTGTAGCTCTTCCATATTCTTGCTCATTTTCTCTAGTTATTTTGTTCATTATTAAGGAAGTGCTATTAGAATCATCATCGTCGTTGAATTGCCCATTTTCCCCTTTAGTGCTGACAGCTTTTGCCTCATGGGTTTTGAGACTCTGTTGTCAGGTGTGTGTATGTTTGTGAGGCAATTCCAGTCTTCTTAAATGTATTAAGGCTTGTTTGTGGCCCACTGTGGTCTTGAGAATGCTGCCTACGTGCTTGAGAAGAATGTGCCTTCTGCTGCTGTTAGGTGGAATATTTGAACGTGTCTTTTGTTATAATTCGTGTCTAATGTTCAGGTTTTCTGTTTCCTTACTGATCTTCTGTCTGGTTCTATTCATTATTGAATGTGGGGTATTGAAATCTCTTACTATTCTCGTGTTATTATTTCTTCCTTTAGTTCTGTTCGTGTTTGCTCTGCTGTTAGGTGGGAAAATGCCATTTGGCCTTCTTGTAAAGAAGGTCTATTGGTGATGAACTCCCTCAGCTTTTGTCTGGGAAAGGCTTCATCTTGCCTTTATTTTAAATTGAAAGCTTTGCTAGGAATAAGATTCTTGGTTAGCAGTTCTTCTCCGTCAGCACTTTGAAAACACTACCCTGCTGTCTTTTGGCCTGCAAGGTCTCTGCTGGGAAGCCCGCATTTTTGGCCTGCAAGGTCTCTGCTGGGAAGCCCGCATTTTTGGCCTGCAAGGTCTCTGCTGGGAAGCCCCCGATAATGCGATTTGAGCTCCCAAGTTTGTCACTTTCCTCCTGCTGCTTCCAAAATTCCTTCTTTGTCTTTGACTTTGACAATCTGATCATAACCTGTCTTAGTGTGGACTTCTTTGGTTTATCATATTGGGAGCCGTTTAGACTTAACACAAATCTGGATGTTCATTTGCCTCCCCAGATTTGGGGAGTTTTAAGGTATTCTTTTTTTTTTTTTTTTTTAGGGCAGTATTTCTTTAAGCATTCTGCCCCTTTCTGTCTTGGTTCTAGGATTCCCTTCGGCTTTCTTTATTCCTTTTTAATTTTTCATTTTTTTGTTTTTTTTTTTTTGAGATGGAGTTTCACTCTTGTTCCCCTGGCTGGAGTGCAGTGGTGCGATCTGGGCTCACTGCAACCTCTGCCTCACGGGTTCAAGCGAGTCTCCAGCCTCAGCCTACAGAGTAGCTGCGATTACAGGTGCCTGCCACCGCTCTGGGCTAATTTTCCATTTTTTTTTTAATAGAGACGGGGTTTCACCATGTTGACCAGGCTGGTGTTGAACTCCTGATCTCAGGCAATCCTCCCACCTCGGCCTCCCACAAGTGCTGGAATTACAGGTGTGAGCCACGCACCCGGTCCTCTTTAGTCCTTTTTATTACTATTATTATTTTTTCTCCTCTAACCGGATAATTTTAAATGACCTGTCTTGGAGTTTGCCGACTTTTCTGCTTGATCTGGTCTGCTCTTGAAACCCTTCAGCCACCTGTTCGGTGCACTGATTTGTTTAGCTGAATTCCTGTGTCATTCGTTTTTAGATCCCACAGATTTTGACATACTGTGTTTTCATTCTCATTCAGTCTCACTGGTCATTTCTTCTGTGACTCATGGATTACTTGAAAGTGGATTATTTATGTCAAACACTTGAAGATTTTCCCGATATATATTTAATTGGTTACTGCTTTTCTTTTCTTTCTTTTCTTTTTTTAAGATGGAGTTTTGCTCTTGTTACCCAGGCTGGAGTGCAGTGGCGCGATCTCAGCTCACCACAACCTCTGCCTCATGGGTTCAAGCAGTTCTCCTGCCTCAGCCTCCCGAGTAGCTGGGACTACAGGCGCGCACCACCATGCCCAGCTAATTTTTGTATTTTTAGTAGAGACAGTGTTTCACCATGTTGACCAGGATGGTCTCGATCTCTTGACCTTGTGATCCACCTGCCTCAGCCTCCCAAAGTGCTGGGATTATAGGCGTGAGCCTGTAACTTTCCACTGCCCACCACAAACCTATAAAACCAACTCCTCCCCCCCCACCCTTCGCTGACAACCTTTTTGGCCTCAGCCCACCCCGCACCCGGGGAATAAACAGTCATGTTGCTCACACAAAGCCTGTTTGGGGGTCTCTTCATTCAGAGCGCAAGTTTTAACAGGATCTTTCACTCACGAGGACATGAAGCTGGCCGATGAAATGACAGCATGACATGGCCACTGCATTTTTGGTCATTTATCCCAGAGTGATGAAGACTTACAGTCACACAGCAACTTGTACGCAGCTTTATTTGTGCTCGCCCGGAACTGGGAGTGACCCAGAATGTCTTTCAGTGGATAAATGGTTACACAAACACTGGTGCATCCATAACGTGGAATACTCTGCAGCAGTAGAAAGTAATGAACTATTGACACAGGCAGCAGCCTCCATGAATTTCCAGAGAATCATGCCAGGCACAAAACCACATATGGGATTATTCCATTTAGAGAACGTTCCTAAAATGACGAAATTATATCAGTGCAGAACAAATTGTTGGGTGCCAGGGTTAAGGAGTGTTTCCGTGGGGAAGAAAGTGGGTGGGTTATTTTTATGCTTTTTTGGGCAGCATGAGGGATTCCTGGAGATGGAAATTTTCTCTCTCTTCCTGGTCGTCACAGTGTACTACAGTTTTGTGAGATGTTGGTGACGGGGCTCAGAATGCAATACCCCAAAATATGGCACCTCGGCATGCCGAGTATCTTCAGCTGAAGGAAACTGTCTCTCTCTGACCGTCTCCTGCCTTTCTCCCTTGAAGGAAGCCATAAGAGAATTCTCTGACCTACCTCCCCCAAAAGCGGGTCATAGGACCCTCATTCCGGAGGCCAAGAAGAATCTCAAAAACAGGCCTTGGCAAGTTGCCCCCAGTCTATTACCATTAAGTTGCACCTGCTTTCTGTCAAAGCACTGACTGTACATTCTTCAACAAACCCAGGCATAAAAAATAGATACATTTGCTTGTTTTTTTGCGTTTTCGTTTCTGAAGTCTCAGTTGTCACATAAAACCTTTTGTTAAATAGATGTGTGTTATGCTTTATCTTGTTAACCTGTCTTTGAGCTTGGGGCCATCCACGCAGTGTTCGTCCGTGAGCATTGCGATGGGTGAGGAAAGGCTACTGCTCCCCCTGCACCTCTCTGCCCTGCACGTCAGCATCGTGGGAAAGTGACTGCATGGTGCCTGTGCCCTTTGTGATGTGTTGAGTGGTGACACACTGACTCTCCAGAGGTCATAAAGGAGGAGGAAGGTAAAGTCAGGGGCAGTTTGGGGGACAGAGGGAATGAGGGCAGTCAGTTCAAGTTAAATGTTTGGATTTGTTTTCTTTTTAGAGGCAGGTCTTGGTCTGTGGCCCAGGCTAGAGTGCAGTGGCACAATCACAGTTGACTGTAGCCTTGACCTCTGGGCTCACGTCCCAAGTAGCTGGGACCACAGGTGTGCGCTACCATGCCAAGCTAATTATTTTATTTGTTGTAGAGACAAGGGTCTCCCTATGTTGCCCAAGCTGGTCTTGAACTCCTGGGCTCAAATGATCCTCCTGTCTCAGCCTCCCAAAGTGCTGGGATTACAGGCATGAGCCACTGTGCCTGGCCGATGCTTGAATTTTAATTCCAAGTGTCCTGGCCTCAGTAAGGTTCCATGGGAGGCGTCCAGCATTTGGACACTGCAGACTGGACCCATCAGCATGTGGCTGTCATTGGGCTCCTGGGATGGGCTGAGAACCAGGAGGGTAGAGACTGCTCTCCACACCCTGCGGCCCCAGCCCCCAGGAACAAAGCTGTCGTCCAACAAGACGGTCTTGTTGCTGGGGACGGGAGACACACCCTTACCCGGGAACCCTGGGCTGCTCCAGAAGAGGGCGGGCACTATGAAGAGCTGACTATGGGACTTGGGCTCTTGTTTGGGTGATTTTTTTTTTAGATGGAGTCTCACTCTGTTGCCCAGGCTGGAGTGCAGTGGATGATCTCGGCTCACCACGACCTCCGCCTCCCAGGTTCAAGTGATTCTCCTGCCTCAGCCCCGCTAAGTAGCTGGGATTACAGGCACGTGCCACCATGCCCGGCTAATTTTTGTATTTTTAGTAGACACGGTTTCACTACATTGGCCAGGCTGGTCTCAGACTCCTGACCTCGTGATCCACTCACCTTGGCCTCCCAAAGTGCTGGGATTACAGGCGTGACTCACTGTGCCCGGCCAGTGTTGAGGTGATTAAAAGGGGCGTTTAAAACAACAGGGCCTCACCCTGGGTTGCATGTTGTCAGAGCCAGGACAACTCCATCACTGGATGTCCCCATAAATCTAAGCTGGCCAGGAATCAGCATGACGCATTTTAGCCAAGAGGGGTCGGTTAGCCTCCTAGCCGTCTGCGCTTAGACACAGGCATGAGGGACCTCTGCAGAGGGTTTTATGTCCCAGGGGAGAAGGCCCCGCCTGCCAGCTCCCAGGTCTCCCGGGCTGCACCTGTCTCGAGTTCCCTTTCTTTCCCACGTCAAAGGAGATGGGGGAAAGGACGCTCAGGAGCTTTGAGCGACACCCTCCCCCGCACTCCTGGCGAGGGGCTGGGCGGGGCTCCGGCAGCGCAGGCGTTGCCCCTGGAATCTCGAAAACGGGTTGCTTTTCAGAGGCCACGCGCCAGCGACTCTGAAGCTTCCTGTCGCCAGCGGATCGTGGCCCGCGGCTCCCGCCCTCGCTCACACGCTTTGCCCAGGAACTCTCCCTGGGGCACCGTCTGGGACAGAAGTTCTGGAAACAAGCGGCGGGCCGCGTGGTGGAGGCGAGGGCGCACGGTGGGCGTGAGGATGGAGACGCCCCGCGGGGCGGAGCGCGCGGAGGATCGGAGGGAGGAAGGGACCCCCCAAGGACGCCGTCTCAGCGGCCCGCAGGCCCAGGCGCGGCCAGAACGACCGGACAGAGCCCTCACCCCCTCCCTCCCAGAATAAAATGACGCCTGGAGACGGAAGGCTCCTCGCCCGGCCGTGCGTTTTTATTGGCGCGTCTGCAGCGAGGGGTGGGGTCGGGCGACCCTCAGCGCACCTGGGCCAGGTTGTGCCTCTTGTACAGCAGCGCCCGTCTCTTCTCGCGCTCGCGCACAAAGACGCGCAGCCGCGCGGTAGGGGAAGGTCACGGGCGCGGGCCGCGAACAGGCCGGGCCCTCCTCCGTCAGCCACGGGCGCTGCAGGCAGCTGGACGCGCAGGGCCGGCCCCTGGGGGAGGACAGAGGCTCAGCCGAGCCGCGGTAGAGGGAGAGGGGGAGGGGAGGGGGAGGGGGAAGGGAGGGGGAAAAGAGGGGGGGGAAGGAGGGGGGAAGGGAGGGGGAGAGGAGGGGGAAGGGAGGGGAAAGGAGGGGGGAAGGGAGGGGAAGGAGGGGGAAGGGAGGGGAAGGGAGGGGGAAGGGAGGGGGAAGGGAGGGGGGAAGGAGGGGGAAGGGGGAGGGGGAGAGAGTGGCGGGGTGGGAGCGGGACGGGTCGGAGGGGGCAGCGCGGGAGGAGGGGGCTGGGAGGGCGGCGAGGAGGAGGGGGCGGCGAGGGGGGGCGTTGGGAGGGCCGCGCCTTACCAGGGCTGGGCGCACAGCGTGCTGCGCAGGAAGGCCACAGCGCCCCCGGACAGCCCAGCGTAGCAGCGGCTCAAGCGGAGCAGCCCCTTGCGCAGGCTTCTCTGCAGGTCGCGTGCACCCTCGCTGCTCACCGGGTATTCAGCGCTCAGCCTGTGCGGGTGGCGGGTGCTTGGGCCCTGAGGTCACCCTCGGGTAGACCAGGGCGGAGGGGGAGGGGATGCAGGGGCCATGAGGTCACCCTCGGGTGGACGGGGGTGCAGGGGCCATGAGGTCACCCTTGGGTGGACGGGGGTGCAGGGGCCATGAGGTCACCCTCGGGTGGATGGGGGACTCTGCCCGCCCACGTGACCCCCAGCCAAGTTGGAGGACTCACATGATGAAGGCTGTCACACCAATGGCCCAGATGTCTGTCTGTGGAACAGCCCCCTGACCCTCCAGGAGCTCTGGAGCTGGGAGGGGCACATGTGATTGGGCTCAGGTGGAGGGCACTGGTGATGGGCATAAGCAAGTGGGCTCAGGTGGGGGCACAGGTGTGTGGGCCAGGTGCGAAGCTGGGTGGGTTGTGCTGGACCTGGAAGGGGTGGACAGCCCTGGAGGGGAGGGGGCTTGCTGCTCCCCCCAGGTGAGGTCCCCCTAATTGCCCACACACGCACCCATGGTCTCTAGGTAGTCCTTGAACTTCTCCGAGGGCAGCACCTTCTCCTGGCTGAGGCTCTGTGCATTGCCCAGGTCCACGACCTTGAGCAGGTTGTATTCGGTGATGATCATGTTCTCGGACCTCAGGTCCAGGTGCAGGATGCACTGGGAGTGCAGGTACTGGGTGGCGCTCAGCATCTGCCACAGGTAGTCCTTCACCTCGGATTCTGAGTAGGAGGCCCTGGGGGGGGGCAGACGCTGCTCAGCCCAGACTCTGGGGTGGGGGCTGTAAGGGGTGCTGACTGTGCAGAGGGGCCTGGTCTCCTTGCCCCACCGCAGAGGCCTGCGTCCATCAGTCCATCAGACCATGCATCGGCTAGCCACGCCAGCCCAGGCTGCCCTCACCTCTCGGCCAGGCAGGGGAGCAGCTCAGGTCCAGAGCACAGCTCCAAGATGAGCACCAGGTGCCGGGGGCTGAGGTAGGCTGCGTGCAGCTGGGCTAGGTGCGGGTGGCGCAGGCCCTTGAGGGCCTCGTATTCACGCAGCACGGCCGTCTTGTCCTTGGGCTGATAGGGAATGATCTTGGCAGCCAGTGCCCGCCCACTGGCCTTCTCCCAGCACTGCCGCACCACACTGAATCGGCCCCTGCTCAAGGGAACAGAGGTCAGGCTGGTGGGTGGTCCACCCCCCTGACCCCCGCCATCCCCCAACACTCAGCAGCAGAAACCCAGCTCAGTGAGAAGATAGGTGTACCCAGCAAGGGGGGTCCAAGCCCTGGCTCCACCCGCCCGTAGCCCCCAAGGCCCCTGCACCTCCGGATCTGTGTCTGGAACGCGAAGTTCTGTGTGCTGGGCAGGGGTTGGGCTGGCCGCCCCTGGCTCTCCTCCTCAGAGGCTGTGGGAGGAGGGACGGCTGATTAGAGGGAGTGGAGGGGCGTCTCCACAGCCCCAGCTCCCACCACCTCTCCAATGACCCCTTGCCAGGCACCCTGACAAGTGACAAGTGGGGCTTTTTTTTCTTTTCTTTTTTTCTTTTTTTTTGAGACAGAGTTTCACTCTTGTTACCCAGGCTGGAGTGCAATGGTGTGATCTCAGCTCACTGAAACCTCCACCTCCCAGGTTCAAGCAATTCTCCTGCCAGGGCTTCCTGAGTAGCTGGGATTACAGGTGTTCCCTACCACACCCGGTAAATTTTGTATTTTTAGTAGAAATGGGTTTTCTCCATGTTGGTCAGGCTGGTCTCGAACTCCTGACCTCAGGTGATCTGCCTGTTTCAGCCTCCCAAAGTGGGTGAGCTACTATGTCCCACCAAGTGGGGCTTGTTTGAGCTCCTACACATTCCCACTTCTTGTCCTGAGGTTCTGGGGGGGGGGGTGGGTACAGGGGAGAGGGAGGGGGGGGTACAGCAAGTAGTGAGAGCCAACCTGAGGGTGGGTGTGAGGGCTGCAGGGGGCTTTGGGAATGGTCCCCCCTATAGCAATCATGCCGTCTCTCCCTGTCCTAAGCCCAGGGCAGACATGACTAACCAACCCCAGCACTCCTCCACCAAAGCTAGAGGCAGCATGGGGCAGTCACTACCGACACTCGGCACTCGGCATGAAGCCGCGTGGACTCATGTGCTCGCCAGCAAGTGTGTGGGTGTGCAGGTGAGTGAAGGGGGACCTGGGGGCGAGGTGGTCCCTGGAGTGTGTGGGCCTCGAATGCTAAGCCCAGAAGCAGCTCTCCCAGAAGGAAGCGGACAGCTATGGAGACCCTGAGCAGGCAGGAGCCCGTGCGGGCCCTTCCAGCTGCCGTTCCCACCTCGCAAGCCCCCAGTGTGCTGTGGCTCACCCAGGTGGCTGGGCCCTCCCAGGAGGACTTGCTCCGAGGGGCTGCTGTAGGGGCCCATGCCCGCCTTGCTGACACACGCTGTGCGGAAGGTGTACACGCCGCCCCGGGACAGCTTGCTGGTCAGGTAGCAGCAGTCAAAGATGTCGGAGGCCAGGGTGGTCCAGGCTGCCGCCTGGCCACACGGGAGCATGTGGAGGGGCCGCTGAGGCCTCCACACACCATGTCAGGGCGGGTGGAGAACCCTCCCCGAAGCCACCCACAGAGCAGAGGCGGCCCCTAGTCATGGCCCCCGGGAGGGGCGGCTGGAGCCTCTGGGCCCTGGGAGGCCCGGTCGCAGGGACCGCCCCGTACCTTCTAGGCTGCACTGCACAATGTAGGTGACAGGGCCGTAGGACTCCACGGGCTTCCAGACCAGCAGCACCCCATCCGCGTACACCTCCCCGATGTCCGGGCATGGCGAGGACGAGGGACGCTCTGTAAGGTGCTGCCCACCGTAGTGACTCCAGGGGGCAATTCCCCGGCTGGCCCCTGCCTCATCCTGGCAGCTACCAGCGCTCTGAAGCCCACCCTCCCTGGTCCTGTTCATTCAGGGTCCAGTCACAGTGAGGGACTGGTAGGAGGGGCCTCTCCTGGCGAGGGACTGAGGGCTGTCTGCCCCTGCCAGGCCTGCGCCGTTCACCTGGGTGTGACCAGAACGCTGTGCAGGGTCCCAGGCTATGGTACGAGAGGGGCCCTGGCGTGGCTGCTGGGCTTTCCCGGGTCAGCCCTGCACAGGTTCAGGCAGGCGCCCCCACCCCCCGGGCACTGGGCTGGGCATCCCAGAGCTAGGCCTGTAGCCCCCGTCCTGACGACCTCAGAAACACCCCAGGGAACTGTGCTTTGATTGAGACATAGAACGGGAAGCAGCCCATCGTGCCTGGGCTGGAGGGGATGGGCGTGGAAGGAACATGGGAAGGTGGAGTGAGGGATCCTGTGCCGGAGAACCTCTTCTCCCGGCGACCTGGTCAGTGGGCTGGGTTTTCTCCCTCGCAGGGAGTGTGGCCCAGCGGCTTCCTTCCCAGCCCTGTATGGCCAGCAGCTGCGTCTGGCTGTTTTTCCCAGGGCCGGCTGCCAGCCCAGGGCAGCCCGTGCGTTCAGACTCTGTGTTGACCTTCTCAGCCCTCCTGGGGCCCTGGCCATGTGGTACCTGGCCCCATTGAGACTCGGGCAGCTCAGGGTTGGGGGAGGGGGATGCCGGAGTGACCAGTGCACAGCCCCGGAAGCATTCCATGCAGGACCAGGCTTCTCAGCAGCCCAGCCCAGCCCCGCTGGCCTGGCATGGCGGGACCCCCAGCGCAGTTCACGCACCTGCCTTCCGGAGGACGCCCGTGGTGGCTGCCGTCCCCAGTGCATTGCTCACGTTGCAGGTGTACACACCCAGGTCCTCAGCTGCCACCACCAGGATGGTCAGAAGCTGGAAGTTCTTACGGGTGGCCGAGATGAGGACGCGGGTGCTGCTCTCCAGGGGGACTCCATCTGCCATAGGACAGAGCGAGCCTCATGCCACGGTCAGGCTCCATGCCTCTCCCTGGTCTCAGTTTCCCTCCAGATAGCGAGGCGTCCTGTGGGGGCCAGCAATGGCCACTCACCCGATTTCACCCGGCCCCCAGCCCCTCGGACAGCTTCTTACCTTTGCTCCAGGTGGCCTGGGCAGCTGGCTGGGCCGAGCACCTGGCAGGCCAGAGTCACTGACTGGCCCAAGACCACAGTCTCATCTGAGAGCTCCCTTAGGAATGTTGGTGCTGAAGAGGGAGGGTGAGGTGAGCCTGCAGGGGTAATCTCCAGGTCCCAGAGTGTGGCCTGGACCCTGCAGTGGGGATACCAGGAGGAGCCCTGCTCCCCCCACCCCCCATCCCCCAGCTTGGCCCAGCTGTACCACCACCACCTCCTCCAGGAAGTCCTCAAAGACTGCTCAGCTCACCACACCCACCAGGGCCCCTCCTCCGTTCCTGAACCCCTGTGAGTGCAAGCTTGCTCCCCACTGGTCTGGACACCGTGGTGGGACCCTGAGAGGCGATGGGGCCGGGTCTCTGTGTTGGGCCTGCTCACCTCGGTCCCAGCTCTTCAGACCTGAGAGCCGGAAAGAAGCAAGGCCTGGCTTCTTCCTGGGGGGCCCCTCCTTCTCCACACCTGTAGGAGGAAGGGGACCGATGGAGGTCATGGCCAGGAGGCCAGCCCCCTGGCAGCACCAGCCGCCTCTTGCTGCAAGGACCCCGAGCAGCTGGGACAGGAAGAAGCTGCGGTCGGCCAGCCTGCTGCCCATTCTCCAGACTTGCAGGCCATGGAGGACAGAGGAAACATGATGAGCAGGCACCCTCCCCACCTCCAGGCACAGGGTCTGAAGGGTCCAGGGCCAGGGAGGACTCTGGGGTTGGGGAGAACAATGGGGTTGGGGAAGGGTTTTGGGGTCGGGGGGCCTGAGGTCAGGAGGATCTGGGGTTAGATACAGTATGGAGTTAGGGAGGGTCTGGGGTAAGGTGAGGTCTGGGGCCAGACCCTATGGATCAAGAACGGCTCTGGGGTTTGGGCTCTGGGGTCAGGGGGAGGGTCTGGAGTTGGGGAGGGTCTGGGGTCAGAGAGGACTGTGGAGTCAAGGAGGACTTAGGAGGATCTGGGGTCAGGAGGGTCCAGTGTCGGGGTGTCTGGGGAAGGGAGGGTCTGGGTCCAGTCGGGGAGGACTCGGGGGTTAGGGAGGATCTGGTTCAGGAAGACTTCTGGCCCCTTCGATTCTCTCCCCCAGGGGCACCCCACCTATAGCCTCCCCCAGGCCTCCGCAGCTATGTTAGGTTCCAGGGCTGGGTCTCAGCTGCCCCATGGGGAGGGGTGTCAGGGCTGCAGAGGTGAACCCAAGATTCAGAGCCCTGAGGCAGGGACAGGAGGTGTGGGAGGTACCTGGACCCTAACCCCAGGTGCAGAGTGGGGGCCCCGGACATGCAGGATGCCTGGGGTGGGGTGGGTGGGGTGGGTTGGATGAGGGGTCACCTTCCGGCCTGCCCTTCAGGATCCGGGAGATGTGCTCCACCGAGGCCTTCACTCTCTCACGCAGCCCCAGCTCCGACGGCTCATCCGGCGGCAGGTGCCTCCCAGGGAAGTGAAAGAGGGCCGCGAGACGGCGAGATCCACTTGCGCTTCCTGCCTGCGGCAGCCTCCGCCAGCAGTGCCTCCACGTCCTCCGGCCCCTCCGTGATCTCCAGGCCCGCCTGGGGACCCGGTTCGCGTGGCCAGGGCCACTCGGGCTCTGGGAACTCGGCCAGCTCCTCCTCAGCGCTGGGGGAGGGTGGCTCTGGCTGAGCCAGCTTGGGGACTTTCCTGAAGATCATAAACTCGAACGGGAGGTACTTGATGTCGTACAGGTCCGAGAGGTTGAGGTAGGCGGGGTCTACCTCGGAAATGTCCAAGGATATTGTGTCGGCCGCCTCTGCGTCACCTGACAGGTCCCGGATCTGTACCAGGGAGACCTGCCCCGGCGTCCTCCCATGGGGTGGGCTCTGGAGAGGTTCTGGAGGGAGTCCTGTGGGCCTCAGGCATGGGCCCTGGACTGACCTGGGGCAGCGGGCTCTCAGCCCTGGCCTCCTCCTGCTCCTCCGAGGACTGGGACACAGCCCAGGCCATCCTGGCCCACATGGGTCCTTGCCCCAGCATGCCTCCCGCATCCCCCGCCGAAGGCAAAGGTGCCATAGCCAGCCACGCCGGCATAGCCCCATGATGCCCCAGTGAGAACTTCCGCACGGTGGCCTGCTCCGGAGGCCGCTGCAGGGTGGGCGGGAGATCCTCAGCGTCCAGGGACCAGCCCTCAGCGTCCAGGGAGGGGCCGGGCTCTGCACCCACCTGTGGGGGAGCCCATCCTGTGGGAGCTCACTTGGGAAGAGCTCGCCTGGCGGGCTGGCCCTGGGGGAACTGCAGGGGCTGGGTTTCGGCCCCATCTTAGAGTCTAGCGGGGGGGCTTGCTTGGGCTGGGGCAGGGGGTGCCTCAGGCTGTCCCAGGAAGCGGCTGGAGGGTACTGAGGCGGCCTCTTCACAAGATCCTGGAGGGAAGGAGCTGGGAGGGTGTGGGGCCAGTGCCCAGTGGGGGCTGCAGCCCTCCTGGGGGGCCAGAACCCTGCTTGGGGTGACAGAAAGGGGTCGGCTGCCCCAAAGGGCTGTCCAGGGATGGCCCCTCTGGCTGAGCAGTGCCTGGGTGGCCTCCAGTGGATGGGAAGCTGCTCAGAGCCTTGAGGGTGCCCATGTCCCTGGCAGGGGCCCCACCGGAGGGGTCTGGAGGCAGTCGCTGTGCCTCACCACAGGCCCCCAGGGAGGGGCGGGGGGTGCTCGGAGGGTCATGTTGCAAGGAGCGGCTGCGGCCAGGGGCCGAGTGGGTGCCAGAGGCAGGCAGCCGGAGGGCGGTCTCGAAGGAGGGAGCTTTGGCCAGGAGGGTGGCCTGCTCCTCCCTGGCGGCCGCCTCCTCCAGCACGCGGTGCTCCATCAGCGGCTCTCGCAGGCCCGGCAGTGCCCCCGAGATGTACCCGCCCTTCATCAGGTGCCGCCGCCGGGCTGGGTGCCGCCGGCTCCCTGGGGCCAGGGCCTCGCGCTCGGGGCCCTCACCTGCCTGCTGGTAGAACAGGCTGCGGATGACGCTGTGCCGGGGCACACAGCCCTGGGCTGCCGGTGGCCCAGCACCCTCGGGCGACGCAGGCGGACCTGGGGCCTCGGCCTCCTCAGGCAGACTGGCTGAGGGCCGCAGGAAGCCCCGGGGGTGCAGCAGCGGTGAGTGTGTCACTGGGGAGGGTGGCAGCGACTTGGCCCGGGCAAACGGGGCGAGCTCATTGTCGGAGGAGGAGGAGGAACTGGAGGAGCCAGCAGTGTCTGCGCGGAGGTGCCGGGCCACGCCGAGGGAGGGGCTGTCGGGCGCGCCCTGCAGTAGCTCGGGGATGGAGCGCATGACCAGGATGGACTTGTAGCTCATCAAGGAACGCTGGGACCATATGGGGGCAGCAGGCATCAGCTGGTGAGACCCAGGAGCTCCGGGGTCCTCTGCCCACCCCGCTGTGCCCAGCCGATGACTCCTCCCTCCTTTCAGCACGCTCAGAGGAGCCCAGCCCCAGTTCCCCACTTCCCGAACTCCCACCTGCACTGCCAGCCCTGTGGGGCCTCAGTTTCCCCTTCACTCAGGCGGGCAGGGCTCACCTGCCAGCGGCTTCGGGCCAGGAGGAACTTGAGCTGCTTGGTGTTGATGAAGTGGGCCTCGTCAGCGGGCATGGATTTCTAGGGGACGGAGTGGGCAGCCACATGGCAGGGAGACCCTGGTGCTCTGATGGGCCCCTTCCATTGTGGAAGCCCTGCCAGGGAGGGGTTAGGTGGCTGGTGCAGTCTCAGCCCTGGGATCCCCTGGATCCAGGACAGCATAGCCGTCACCCCACATGTCCAGGTGGGGCAAGTGGCAAGGCCAGAGGCAAGGAACCCCCGTCCCAGAGCTCCTCGAAGTTTCTCCCTGCTTCCTGCTGGGGGTTGGGGGCTGAGGGCTGGGGCACTGAAACATGGTCCCAGGCTGAGGGTCTCTCACTGATGCACAGGGACAAAGGTCCTCTGGGCGGGGCAGAGGCTGGGCTACGCTACAGTTCTGTGTTCACTCGCCCCGTGGCCCAGAGGCCCTGCCCCTGCTGGCCTCAGGCGCCCCCTGCATGGTGTGGGGCTGAGCCCAGTACTCACCAGGAACCAGGGGGTGGGGAGAGGCACTGGGCCGCACTGGGCCGGGCCCTGTGGGGGAGAGGAAGAGCTCAGGAAGGGCCAGGTGGTAGGCTCCCCCGGGGTGGGGAGGAGCCAGGCTTGCACTCACTGCGGGGCCCTCTGCAGTGCAGCCTTGATGAAGTCCTTGGCGTCTTCGCTGAGGTGGGCAGCCATGGGGCTGCTCCATGACACACGCCCCTCCAGGACATTCAGGAGGGTGGCACGGTCACTCTCGCCGGCAAACGGGGACGAGCAGGTCAGACTGAAGGCAGAGGGAAGGCCTGGCTCTCAGATGCAGCCCTGACTGTGGAGGGGCTCTTAGCCCCACTCCCATCTAGCTCTGAGAGTCCCAGCAAGTTTCTCTGATCTGCCCAGAGAGATCCAGCCTCAGCTTGGACCAAGGACCCAGGCCGAGCCTGGAGTGAGTGGGGCTCAGGTTGCAGATGGGATCTAGGGTCAGCTTGGGTGGACACCAGCCTTAGTCTGAGGTAGGGATCCAGGCTCAGGCTGGGGCAGGGATCTAGGGTCAGCCTGGGTGGCAGCAGCCTCAGTCTGAAATGGGGATCCAGGCTCAGTCTGGAGCAGGGATCAAGATCAGCCTGCTGAGGAGGTCCAGGCTCAGTCTATTCCAGTCATCCTCAGGGCAGCAGCAGCCATCATGAGGGGGCTGCTGGATAACCCCCAGTCCTACAGGGCAGCGTCCTGGCTGCCTCGTGACCTGGCACAGCCCTCTGAGGACAGAGTGTTTGAGACACTCTGGGCAGGAACCTCTTATCAGGGTTGGCTGACTGCCTGTTCCTAAGATAGCTGCCCCTTGGGTCTCGGTCTCTGATCTGGGGAGCAGCCAGCGGTGCGCGTGCCCTTAGTGGGCCTACAGGGGAGGGGCCTCGGGTCAGCTTTGGAGGAGGCAGCTGATGGGGCAGGGCTCTGCTCACCTGAGGTAGGAGATGACACCCATGGCCCTGCAAGACAGAACCACACACTGTCACGCCAGGCCCGCAGGTAAGAGGTGCACACACAGGGAAGGGGAGAGCCCAGGGCTGGAGGAGGAGACGGGTTCAGGGAGGACCCCCCAGCTGACCAGTAGACTGCCTGCTGCCTCCCCGGGGTGGAGGGGGAGGGCCCAGCCAGCTGTGGGAACTGGCTTCCCGGAGAAGCTGCAGCTTCGCCTCCCACTCACCAGATGTCGGAGGCCTCGCTCACAGGGGTCTGCTGGATGATCTCGGGGGAGACGAACTTAGGGGGAGCCGTACTGGCTGAACTGCGGCTCTGCTGGGGTGATGCTCTGCGCGAAGCCGAAGTCGCAGATTTTAATGTCTTCCCGGGCGGGGTGCAGCATCAGGATGTTAGGGGGCTGTGGGAGAGTTGGGCGCAGGTGAGGGCCGTGCCCTAAGGGGGTGACTCCTGGGGCTGCTGGGCCAGGCGGGGACACTCAGAGGCCTGGGGGGGCAGGGTGGGGTGCACCTGGCGCAGCCATTTGAGGACAGCCTCTGCTCCACTAGAGCCACGCCCCACTTGAAAGGGCTGCCAGGAGGTGGTGAGCTCCCTGTCTGTGGAGACAAGCAAGCCCTCGGTGAGGCTGGGAGTGCAGGGGTGGGGACACACGAACCTTTATGTCCAGGTGGAGGACACCGTGGCTGTGCAGGTAGTGCAGCCCCTCCGCCAGCTGCTGGATGTAGACCTTGACCTGCGACAGATTTTAATGTCTTCATGTGGGGCTGCTGTTCAGGCAGGAGCCCCGCCCCAGCCTCCCTCTCCACTTCACGCCCAGCTGCCTCCTGGCTTCGGCGGCTGATGTGCAAAGCCCTCCTGGACCCTGTGTGCCCCTAAGCCAGGAGATCCCTCAAAGGCAGGTAGGATACGGTGGACTCGTGACCCTCAGCAGGGGAGGGGAGGGCCAGGCTGGTCAGCTGGCCAGGTGAGGTGGGGGTGTCGGGGCCTGTAGAGTCCAACCAAGGGGTCAAGAGCCCCTGAGGCCCTAGGGAGCCCCACAGGCCTCTGAGCCAGGGAGGGCTATGGCTGGGGCTGTGTGTGCAGGGACCACTGTCTGAGCAGGGGCTGGGGCAGGGTGTGTGGCTGCCCAGTCACCTCGGCCTCTGTCACCACGCCCTTCCTGAACAGGCGGTCCAGCAGCTCCTCGGACGAGCACCTGGGATCCCGTCAAGGAAAAGCAGGCTTGTGGGGCTGAAACCTGCCTGCCCGTGGACACCCACACTCACAGTGAGGAGGCCAGGGCTGCAGGCACGTG
Source organism: Ateles fusciceps (assembly GCA_036589455.1). NCBI lineage: Eukaryota > Metazoa > Chordata > Mammalia > Primates > Atelidae > Ateles > Ateles fusciceps. Next base: position 2,687,172 of record JAZHEH010003256.1, read on the forward strand.
TGATCTCTGGGGGCAGTGGGCTGACGCTAGGGTTGAGGAGGGTGGGGCAGGACCCCTCTGAGCCCCAGACAACACCCAGTCCTGAGGAGAGGGAGAGGCTGCAGGCTGACCCTGGGGACCGAGGCCACTCACTGCAGTGACACGGTGGGAGGGGGACATCCTGTCCACTCTGCACAGAGCCCATCCAGCACCCTCTCCCCTTAAAGAGGATGCTGACTCGGGGCAGGAGGCATGTGTCCAGCTGACACCCTATCAAGAGCACCAGAGGTGACCCCAAGACCAGGCCCCATGGGTGGCGGGGTGAACCCCAGAGTAGCCTGGCCAGGCAGCTCCTTTCTCTGTAAGATGCCATTTGCAGAGTGGGAGAGAACCCCCGCCATCCCTGCTGAGGGTGTCAGGTCATCAGGGCCAGCTGGTCACCAGCACCCCCAGGGGACTCCAGTCACTGCCCCATGGAACAGAAGACTCCCCCCAAATTCCCAGCCAGGCAGGGGATGCCATGCACGTGGCTCCTCCGAGCTCCGGCCTGGCCCTCATCAAGCCCTCACAGGATACAGCTCCAGAACAAGGATGAGGGTCTTGCGGGTCTCAAACTGGTCCAGCAGCCCTGTGACCAGCGGGTGGTTCAGCGTGGCCAGGATGTCTCGCTCCCTGTACGCCTGGGCCCGAGTTCTGCTCCGCAGGGGGATGAACTTGGCAGCACAGGAGATCCTGTTTCCTTTGTGCTGCACTCTCTTCACGAAGCCAAACACGCCCCTAGGAAGGAGGGGAGTGAGGGAGCCGTGGCGGCCGAGGCCATCAGCAGTCCAGGGGAAAGGGGGTCAGGGGCTACCTTCCAATCTCCTCCTTGACCTCATAGAAGGAGTGCAGCCTCCTCCGCGGGCTTTGCTTCTCTGAGTCCGGCTCACTGTCCCCTAAGGAGTGGGAAGCGGCTGGGATGGGCAAAGGTGACCACCCCGATCCCCACGGAGCCCAGTACTGTGGTGTTGATGGGAGGGGCTCCCTGGACACAAGACTGTGGGACCACACTCATCCAGGTACCACCCCCACCCAGGAACCACCCGTGGGGAAGAGAGGTTGCCTTGTGGAGCCGAGATCTGTGCCCGGCCAGCCCAGCTACAAAGCCTGGGGTGCGGGGAGGGGTCGGCCAACTCACCCCCAGGCACCAACAGCTCTGCCTTGCAGAGCACCTGGCCACCGGCGTTTTGGGCCAGGCACGTGTAGACGCCGGCATCCTTCGAGGCCACATCCCTCAGCACCAGGGAGTACGTGGTGCCTTCCTGCTGCTGGCTAAGCCGGGCGCTGTCCACCAGCTGGACGCTGTCCTGGAGGCACAGGACCGGCAGGGCTGCCATCAGCCCACCCTGGGGGAGCCCGCCCCCCACTCTTCACTGGGCGGTGCTTCTGACACATGTCCATTCTGGAGGGGGATGTCGGGGAAGTCCACGGTGTGGACTGCAATCCCTCCCGTGGGCTCCCCCAGCTCCCAGGGCCATCCCCGAATCTCACCCACCTGGAGCTGCTCCTACCTTGTACCAGGCCACTGTGGGCTGTGGGTCACCCTCAATGACAGCCTGGAATTGGGCCGTGCCACCTGTCTGCACCTGCACATCCTCGATTGTCACCTGCATGGATGGGGGCCCTGGAAGGGCAGGGAGGGACCGTGGGAGACCCCCTGGGTGCCAGCCACAGCTCACAATACCTGGGTGGTCGGTGGCCCCGAGATACACTGTGGGCGACAGAATGCCCCCCACAGCACCCCATTCTGACCGCCCAGGCTTCTGACGGTCAGGGGTGCTGCTTCCATGGAACCACTGCCTCTGCCACTGTGACCTCGGCGGGCCAGGTGATCCGGAGGAGCTGGTGGGGGCCGGCAGAGCTCACTGACTCTGCTGCACGCTCAGGGACAGGGTCCTATGGACACCAAGTTCATCGCCACTTGCCTCCCCCAAGCAGAGGGTCCCGGCCCCTCTGACGGAACACAGTGAGGTGGAATGTGGGGCTCCCAGGCTGGGACAGGTGGGACATGCTGGGTAGCCTCTGCAGATGTGAAAATGCCCCCAGCACTGGGCAGGGGCACGGGGGATCACACTCATAACCCTCTGGGCCCGACCCCGTACGTGCGGTGGGCGTGTCCACGGCCCGGTACGTGTAGGTCCTCTGCGTGGTCTCCGTGACCACGTGGCTGTGGACGTCCCAGAGCAGCTCCCCTGTGCCTGCCCCAGGCCAGGCCGCGCCCTCCATCCTGGGGTTAGGAAACGGAGTGAGGCTCTGCCAGGCCCTCACCAATTCTGAGCAGCCAGGCCTTCCGATGGGATGGGGGGCTCCCTGCTCACCACCAACACTCGGAGGGGCTGCAGTAGAGCCTCTCTGGGATGAGACTTACAGACGGGGGCCCAGCCCCCACACCTCTCACCTCGTGTTCCTAGGGTGGCCTCTCCTGCCTGCCCTGCCCCTGAGTGGGATGGCTGCTGGCAGGGAGCGTGGTGAGGGCGCGGAGGACACCCCCGGTACCTCATGCTCACGTGCCCTCCCTGCCTGCCCTGGGATGTCCCCTGGGGGTTGGCCCCCCGCTGCAGGACCCAGCAGTCTGGGGAGGTTACCGAATGGGCACAGTCCGCTCCTGGGCTCTGGCGAGGGCCTCCGGCTCCTGCTCTGGGGCTTCGTGGAGGAGGGGCTGTGGCATCCTTGGGGGCCCAGCTGCTGGGAGACGAGGCCCCATGAGAGGGAGCCCGGGCTGTGCCTGTAGCAGGTCCTCACGATCCCAGGCTCGGCGAGCCCAGGCAGAGCTTTGGGCTCCAGGGGCCCTAAGCCCCAACCCCAGGCCCCAGCCCACAGCTCAAGCATGTGCAGTTGCCACCCTGCAGAGCCCACATGCCAGGCACCCTCCACTTCTGGGCTGGCACCACCAGCCTTCACGCCCCTGCCCATCCGCCAGGCTGACAGCGGGATGCCGTGGCCTCTGCCCTCCAGAACACTCCCTACAACCAGGCAGGGCAGGCGGCTGTGTCTCAGCACCGTGGGTGCAGGGGCATTCAACAGTTCCTAGCGCACAAGAGATGGTGGGCAGGACCCAGAGGGTCGGGGCGTCACCCCGTGGGGCTGCCCAGAGGCCACAGGTAGGGCCCTCAATGCCCGCTCCACCCAGCCGCCAGGGAGAGGACAGGAGGCCCCCAGGGTGGACTGGGTAGAGGAGTGGGGCTGGGGACAGCCCTGGGCGGTAGCGCAGGCAGCGCAGGAGGCTATAGGAGCCGGGTACATGTGAGCTTCGGGCAGGCGGGTGAGTGGGAAGGGTGCCTGCGATGGGCAGGGCAGGTGGGGTTGTGGGTGGAGCAGGCCAACTCCGGCCCACTCTTCAGTGGCCTCGGGCAGAGCGAACGAGGGTCAGGCCTGGGAGGGAGCCTGTGAACTGCCAGAACAGGCCAGGTGGCACCCAGGTGGGGTTGTCTGCTCAGCCCCTGTGCCCCTGGCTCCCAAGCGGCAGAGGGAGAGTGAGGACCCCAGCCTCGGCCTGCCTGTCCCTCCCTTGCGGGCACCAGCCCTCAGTCTCTGTGAGGGGGAAGGATGACAAGCCAGGAGAATGAGAAGTGACCACTTCCCAGGGTGAGAGGGATGCCATGCCCCTTCTCCTGGGCCAGGCCCTGCATCCAGCCAGCCCCATGATGGGCACACTGAGCAAATGTTCACCAAGGTGGGACCTAGCAGGACACCCCTAAGTGCCCAGGCAGCTGGAAGGAGCAGCCTGTGCTTGCTGAAGGCCTGGGGGCTTCCGTGCCTGCTGGGCGGGAGCAGACCCAGGGGGCCGGTCCTCTCATCTCACTGGGGGGAAGGTGGCCTGCTTGCCCCGACCCCACGCCCCCCTGGCCCTGGGGAGGTCACAGTGGCAGCGTGTGGACTGTGAGACTGTTGGAGGCGCTGACTGGAGTGTGCTCAGGGCATGAAGCGCGGCACCATGGCAGGGGCTGCCCCGTGCAGTCCTTGGGGAGGGCACTGTGCCCTGGAGGTGTCACCCTGCTTGGCTCTAGCCAGATGGCCTTTCTCCGAGGTGATGGGACCAGGTAGGGGTGGCTGGGGGAGGGCACATGAGGTAAGGTCCTGCAAGATGGGTGGGGTGACCGGAGCGGGTGGGACATGGTACACAGGGTTGGGATGGTCCTCTGTGTGAAGATGACCAAGGCAGGGGCTGGACCAGACGGGGGAGGAGGAGAAGGGCAGAGACCAAGAAGCACACACAAGCAGGATGCAGAGGACGCTGGACGGGGTGGGGGCGGGGGAGGAGCCTGGCCACCATCCTGCCCCCCGGCCTCATGTCTCCCTGCCTGGCTGCACCCATGCTGGCGCACACCTCCAGCTGGGAGAGCTGGGTGCTCCTGTAGGCAGGGTCTGAACACCTGGCTCCACTTGCAGTGAGCAGCAGGGCCTGGGATGAGCTCCCCCACAACCCAGGCCTCAGTTTCTCCAGATGCACCATCTGTCCCTTTAAGAAAGATCCTTGATGGGGGACCTGAGGGCCAGGCTGGAGTGAGGCCAGGGCTGGGCCAGGCTCACACCTGTAATCCCAGCCCTTTGGGAAGCTGAGGCAGGAGAATGGCTTGAGCCCAGGAGTTTGAGAGAAGCCTGGGCAGCACAGCAAGACCCCATCTCTACCCCAAAATAAAAAAACTAGCCGGGCATGGTGGCACACACCTGTAGTCCCAGCTACTTGGGAGGCTGAGGTGACAGAATCACTTAAACCCAGGGTGTTGAGGCTGCAGTGAGCTCTGGTCGCACCCCTGCGCCCTGCACTCCAGCCTGGGTGACAGAACGAGACGCCATCCCAAAGAGAAAAAAAAGCAGCAGCCATTAAAGTGCTCCATGACTGAGACCCCCCAACACCTGGGGGAAGGGGCTGGGGTGATCATAACAGGAGACCCCCGACACCTGGGGGGAGGCAGCTTGTGTGATAACAGAAACCCCAGACACCTGGGGGAAGGGGTGTGGATGATAACAGACTCCAGACACCCGGGGGAAGGGGCGTGGGTGATAACAGAGAACCCAGACACCTGGGGGGAAGGGGCGTGGGTGATAACAGACTCCAGACACCCGGGGGAAGGGGCGTGGGTAATAAGAGACCCCCGACACCTGGGGGAAGGGGCATGGATGATAACAGACTCCAGACACCCGGGGGAAGGGGCGTGGGTGATAAAAGAGACCCCAGACACCTGGGGGGAAGGGTCGTGGATGATAAAGACTCCAGACACCTGGGGGAAGGGGCGTGGGTGATAATAGAGACCCCAGACACCTGGGGAAGGGGCGTGGGTGATAAGAGACCCCAGACACCTGGGGGGAAAGGGCTTGGGTGACACACAGAGCGGGCTCTCTAGCAGCCAGTCTGGTGTGGTCTGTCTGGGGCACTGGCTGCTTCTGACCCCCCTCCTCCATCTGCTCCTTTCACCCTCTGTCTCCCTCCTCCTCTCCCCTCTTACTTCTCCCCCTCTCCTCCTCTCCTTTCTCACACCCCCTCTGCCTCCTCCTGTCCACTGAGGAGACGGGGCACCTGAATTGGCCACCACAGGCCAACCACGGGGAAGCTTCTGGCTTCTGGAACAGACTCAGAGCAGGAGGAACCTTCCAGAACCGATTCTGTGCCTTGATTCAGATGGGGGAAACTGAGGCCAAGCAAGAGGTAGGCTTTGCCCAGGAGCCCCCAGTGCGTGGAGCCACTGGGGTTCCAAGTCGGGGTCACTAGGGCCTGGCGTCTCATGCCCATGGGATGGGCAGCCCTCGTGGTGCAGTCAAGGTTGGGGTCAGCCCCTGGGGGGCTTTGCGGTCGGCATCCATCTGGGCCTCACCGGGTGCCTCTGAAGTTCCGGTGACTGGGGGCTGGGAGCCAGCTTCCTGGAGTGCAGGTGCCATCCTGGGGCAGGGGCCGGGGCCAGTGAGGTCCCCTGTGGAGGGCCCTGGCACCTTGGAGCCAGCAGTCTCTCCAGGACGGATGTGACCTCCTGGTCCGCTTTCTCCAGGGTGGTGTCTGTAGAAGAGGCAGATGAGTACAGAGGGGCTGAGGCCCAGGGGTCCGGGATGGCTGTAGCCTGCAGAGGGGGCTCCAGGAGCCCCGTCCCCATCCTTGAGACTGCCCAGCTGGGCCGACACTGGACTCCCCCCTGCCGACCCACACCCCTCAGGAGGCTGCCTGGAGGTGGAGGCCTGGGACAGAGACGGGAAGGAACTGCAGACCCATGCTGCAGCAGGCGATTCCTCTTCCTAGAGCCCCTGCAAGCTCAGGCCTGTCCTCCCAAGGTGGCTTCGGGAGAGTGTCACCACCTCCGGGAAGCCGCTGGGCCTGGACACCCACCCCTGGCCCTGGCTCTGCCACTGATGACAACCCCCCGACCAGAGCTGGCCTCTCCTTGAACCTGGGCACAGTCTGATGCTGAGGCGAGAACTAGAGAAAGCTTGGGTTCCGTGGGTGTGCCGGCAGCCATGGCATGGCCCTCTCTCTGGGGGAGGGTCCCTCCCTCCCAGGGCAGCCTCAGCCTGCACCCACCTGTCGGGCAGCTTTCTGTCCTCCACCTGTGACCCAAATCTGCCGTCGTCTCCGCCTACCGCCCTGCCCCCGGCCACCCCACCTGGCCCCTTGCTGGCGGCCAGAGAGTCCTCCGGAGCCCTGCTGGGCACGGCCCCACTGGCAGCTTCCCCCTCAGCAGCCTCCCCCGACCTGACCTGGCCACCAGCCCCCAGGCACCTCGCACGCGGGTCCAGCAGGTCACCTGCCCCAACCCTCCCACCTTGTTTGTGTCCTCAAGCCCCTGCTGCACCCCCAGTCGACAGCCTGGAGAGGAGATGTGGGCTGCTCTTACAGGACCAGGGCACCTCCTCTCCACCCTCCCCACTGCAAGGCGGTCAGCAGGACCCCTAGGTCAGCCTCAGGGCTGGAGGGCTTGGGGTTGTCCTCAAATGGTGCTGGAATTGTCCGGCCAGAGACAACGAAGTTGACCCCTGATGCTGAGAGCCCGAGTCCCATGGGGTCACCACATCCCCCACGTCTGCTGTGATAATAGCCCTGGCTGCCCAGGGCCGGGGGAGGGCCTGCCTGGCACCCAGCATGCGAGGAAGGACCGTGATTGTCTGTTCTGACCACTCCTCGCGTCCCTGTGAGTGGCTGCACAGCCCCTGATGGGAAGCAGCTGCCGCAGGTCCACTCAGGGACCCCAGAATGGGCGGGGACCCCACAGGCAGTGGCCAGCCAGGGACCTTACAGTTGAGGGCTGGTGAGGGTAGGGGCTCCCTCGAGGGCTGCAAGTAGAGGGGGACCCAGGACCGCCCAGTGGAGAGGCAAGGAGAGTCGGAGAGGTGCGCAGGAAGCCGCTTTATTCTTGCTGAGACGGGCTGCTGCCCACACACAGACCCCGTGTTCACCCTGCAGAGAGGGCCAGGAGGCCCACAGAGCTGGAAGGTGCCCACCCAAGGGTCTCAGTCACCAAGACTGCAGGAGCAGCCAGGCCAGGCAGCTGGGGGCCGGCGTAGGAGAGTAGACTAGACCCCATGGGAACAGGGCAGGTGCCCAAGGTCACAGCCCTGAGCTCCCGCCAGGCTGACAAGAAACAGCCTAGAACTGAGGTTCTGAGCTGGTCACTCTGACATGGGAGGCGCCACTCAGTCCTCCTGACTGGAGCTGAGTGAGGCGGGAAGGGCCCTGGCCGAGGACAGGGAGGCCCTCAGGCTCCCCGGGGGCTGCTGCCGGGGCTCAGCCTCAGGGCCGCGCCGCCTCGTCCCCGTCCCTGTCTGGGCAGATGTGCAGGGTGACTGTCGCCCCCACTGTCCCGAAGTTGACGGTCTGGGTGGAAAGCTCTGTGGTGAAGCTGCTCTGGCCACTGCCTGCAGGGCGCTGGATGCGGGGTGCAGAAAGACTGCGTCCGGGGAGCGCTGCCCGCAGGCCCAGCCGGGGCCTCCCGCAGGAGGAAGGAGGCGCGCTCGGGGCCACGGACCTGGGTCCCGGGGGCGACGCCCCCACGAGGCTCAGGCCTAAAGAAGCCGAGAGGGCCTCGGAGACGGGTCGCACGCCCCACGCTGAGCAGCACCGGCCGCCCCACCGTGGGCTCCCTGATCTCTCTCTGGATCACCGACACCTCGCAGGGCGGGTCGTGAGGGGTGCCGGGCCCAGGGCTGCTACAGAGGAAGGTCTCCCCCTTCCCCCAGGCACGTAGTCCTCCAGGTCAGCCAGTGTCAGCATGCGGCCATTGTGCGTGAGGATCTTGGGGTCACGGTCCCCAAGGCTGTGTGCGTCCCGGCGCCCCTCCGTCACAAAGGTGTCTGCGTCTTCTCCCCTCTTCCTCTCCCCCGATCCTCCATGACGCGCCCCTCCTCTGGGGTGATGCTGGCCTCCTCCGGCTCCAAGCTGCCCGTGCCAGAAGCGGCCCAGTCCACCCTGCCCCCGGCATGCACGCAGAAGTCGAGGGGCTCCCTGGCGCCGACAGTGGCTGTGCCCCAGGCCTCCTGGGCCAGCAGCTTATTGTTGGAGTTGTTGGAATTGGGGTCCCCTCCCGGGGTCGCACCGGGCAGCGTGAAGAGATGCCCCGACGAGCTCCTGGGTACCTCTCTGGTGGGAGACGCAGCCTGCAGGCCCGTCTTCTTCACCTGGACCTCAATGGTCTCCTCCACCTCCACCCACTGGGGCTGGGACCCCGAGATCCCAGTCGGAGCTGGAGAGAGGGCCTCGGCCTCCGTCACGTACAGCGTGGGCACCACAGGCTTCCGGCCTGGCTCTGCCTCTGGCCTGTGGGGCTGGCCAGCCCCTGGCAGGTACAGCAGGTCGGGGGCCAGGAGGCCCGGCCTCAGAGGGCCGGCGGAGCAGCGAGAAGGCGACCGGGAAGGGGACTTGCTGGGGGACCGTCGTCGGCCATGCGGGCTCTTCACCACAGTGGTGATGGTCTCTTCTCTGGGGGGAGGGAGGAGAGGGCCCGAGAGAAGATGGGCACAGCGCCCAGGGTTGCCAGGGGCAGCATGAGAGCTCAGGTTATTGTAGCAGCAAGCGAGCAGTGATAGTGCACAAAGAACTCTTACACATGCACGTGAGCCCAGCCTGCGGAGCCCCACCCCGCCACAGAACCAAAGGAACAGCGCAAGGTCCCTGTGGCCAACCTCGGGCTCTGCTGTGCAGATCTGCAAACGAGGCGAGGTACATGGGGGAGGCCCGTGCTGTATTGCGCAGGCCAGTGCCTCCAAAAACCAGGTCACGTCCTGATTGCAGTGGCCCCAGTGCCAGTCTCCCCTGTGCCAGTCTCCCATCCAGGTCCATCCCACCAGCAGGCTTTGCGCTTTGTATGATGGGGGACGGAGCGTGGCCAACTCTCAGAGGGCAGGGCCTGCCCGCCCTGAAAATTCTTGGCCAGGAATGGGCTGGGAGGCCCATGCCACAGGGGCACAGGAAGGGGGGCACGCAGGGCAAGCTCAGGCCCCGAGGGCTGACGTTTGGGAGGCTGTCAGAGCACCCTGGCCTGTGACCTGCTCTCCTGGCCTTTTGGGTCGGAGAGTGTGAAGCAGGCCAAGGGTAGATCCCTGGCTCCAGATTTGGCTTGGCCACGATGAGCCGTGTGACTTCAGACAAGCCCCTCCCCCGTGCCTGGCTCCATCTCCTAAAATGGGGCTAGGGAGGAGGGACGGAGGCAGAAGGCAGGGGCAGCTGGTCACGGGCACGGGCGGGAGCTCTGCAAGCTCTCGTGTCTGACTCTGCAGTAACCTGGGGAGAGGGTCTGACCCCCACTTTATGAGGGACAGAGAAGGTCAAAGAGGTTCAAAAATCTGCCTGGAATCAAGAGGGAGACGCGCAGCAGGCAGCCCAGGTCCTCCCCCGGCACCCGGTGCCCCTGACCTTGCTGGGCCGTGAGGGCGAACTGCGCGACAGGCAGGGAAGCAGAAGGTGCTGAGTGACACACCCGCCTCCCGGTCCGCTGCCTGTTTCTCCTTTTGCCCTCACCCCTGCACCTCCCTCAGACTCAGCACAAGGGATGTGTGGCCTGTATGAGGTGACAGTTGTCACCAGGTGTGCTACTACCAGCTGTCTTTCCAAGGTAGTGTCCCGCTCTTGTTCAGCTGTCCTTTCACCTAACTCGGGGCTCCGTCTGGAAGCAGCTGCTCCCAGGGACGAGCTGGAGATGTGTCAACAGCCCTCGGGGTGCCGGCAATGACGGGCTCCGCACCCTCTAGCCCTCCGCTACGACAGAGTGAGATCTTCCAACCGACGGGGAAGCCGAGGCTCAGCTGTGGCCGCCTCGCGCCCACAGGCCTGCTTTCCGTCTCACTCAGGGTTTGGGGCAGTCGGCCTGCTGCTGAGAGCCCGGGCCAGGTACCATCTGCTCACCTCATGGTGCCCGATCTACAGATGTGGGTGGTGAGCTGAGGGCAGCCCAGGTGGGGGGGTAACCCCTCGAATATCCCCCAAATGCCGGACTCACTGCCACCCCCCACAAGGACACATGGTATCCTGTGCTGTGACTGCGAACACGGGCAGGGGTTCTCTCCAAGCGCTGCTCCTTCTCAGGTTCTCGGCCCACCCCGGCGCCTGTCCCTGTGGGTCTGCCCGTGGGTTCCACGCCGTGCCTGCGCCACTGCCTCCCCCCATTCCTCCAGCTGAGGGCAGATTGTTCTTTGCAGGGTGAGGGTTGCCACCTTCCTAAGCCTGTATGCTGGTCCTCCCTGGTCCAAGGCGACTCGGACCAGCGAGGCATTCTGGCTTCATCTCTGCTCCTCTGCTTTCTTATCCATAAAATGTAGATGATAATAGTGTTCTCGGGACAAATGCTAGAACTAACTTATGCCAGGCCCTGGTGTGGTTGCACGCCTCCAGGAATGGGGTACTCAGCAGCACCCAGGCAGCACTATCTGTTGCTTGAGTGGGGGGAGGGGAGAAAGCCAAGGAGGGGGTGACCCAGGGTGTCAGCAAATGTGTGCAATGGAATTTTCCTGTAATACAGCCAACGGAAGGCCCCTTTAGGAGGCTGTAGGCCCTGGGGACTCGAAGGTTCCCCCATCCTGAAAGCTCCTTAGCCATCTGGCCTCAGGAAGCCACAGTCTTTCCTGCCTCCTGGCCTTTGCAAGCTCTTCCATCGCCCCCACCTGCACACCCTCATACTGAAGTCTTCTCAGATGATGCATGTCAGAACCAACCCTGCGCTGTGTGGGCTCGCCCAGTCCTCTCGTGTTACTTCAGTAGGAACATGTGTGATTTTCCTAAATCCTGGAGGCACCGAACGATGAAGAAAGGGCCAGTGGGCGTGGCCCTGGGGAAGTGGGGTCTCCGCTGGCTTCCAGTCACTAGCCACCTGGAGCTAACCTCCTTTCTCCCCCTGGATTTCAGTTTCCCCATCTTCCAAAGGGGAACATGGGGCTCGGGGACCTCTAAGGGCCCTAAGGCGGTGCCACCCACTATGACTGCACTGTGTACATTAACTTCAAATGAACAAAAGTTAACACTTAAAATCTGTTCCTCAATCACACTAGACACGTTTCAGATGCTTCCACAGACGTACGTGGCTGCCGGGCTACGGCAGTGGACAGCGTAGATACAGAACGTGTCCACCACAGGAAGCTCTGTTGGACAGCACTGTCGTAAATCCCGGGCTGCTGAGATTAGAAGTGTGTCTCCGGCCCACTGAGGGAGACAGCTCAGGCCTAGCTTCTAGGAAACCCTGGATGAACCCCTGTGAAGTGTGCGGAGTAAGTCTACTCTGCGGAGGTGGCGGGACCACGGAGGGCGCTGAGGGCCTGGGGAAGGCGGTGAAGTGCGGAGTGTCTGTGAGTACCTGGGCGCTGCTGGCAGTCAGGGGGAATGTTATGTGAGCGGGCGGGCGGCAAGCAGGTGGCCAGGCCACACGGGCATGACGCAGGCAGGTCAGTGGCATGCAGGAGGCACAGCAGTCAGGGGGAAGGCTAGACACACGCCTGCACTTACATGATGATCGTTTTTCTTGGGGACTTTAGTCTGTTGCTCAGTGACTACAAAGAAAACAGTTGGAATAGTGAGGGTTACAGACCAGCCAGGGCTGGGGGCTGAGCTGAGTGGCACAGCGGTGGACTCGCCGGCTAAGCTGTCCCTGGCCAGGCTGTCTGCTCAGAGCCCCAGTTCCCCGGTTGCTGATGTGGAGGTGACAAAGCCTGCTCTGAGTGGCTGCAGAATGTGGACTGAGGACAGTGCATCCCCCTCATGAAGGTGGGACTCTCTGTCCCTCACGAGGGTTTTGCAGGGGCTGTGGGGGAGAATGAGGGCCCTACCTATGCTCCCTGCACAGAAATCCCCAGCTTCTCCTTCGACCCATGTGCCGAGGGAGCCCTGTGAAATTGTCAGACCTACTATCCCACTTCTCAGACATAGAAGTCGAGTCCTGGAAGGGAAGGCAATGGTCTGTGGCTGTGCAGCGAGCCAGCTGCCACGCAGAGGCTGAGACAGCCAGGGCCTTTGTTACAGAAAATCCTCAGGGGGAGGGACTCTGGAGTCCTCAAAGTGGCACATCTGAGCTCTGTGGCACGAGGCCACAGAAGTCCTGCCAAGAACAGCCCCCGGGGGATGCCTGCGAAGGGTCCTGAGCTCCAAGTGGGCTGGCAGCCCAATCTCCCTATAGGAGCAACCTCAGTCCACACACCCATGGTCTGTCCTGCTTTTCCTGGCTGCTTCCCTCCCCCAGAGCCAGCAGGATGGGGCCTGCGGTTCCGGTGATGGGATGGGACGCATCTGGGATCAGGCAGCTCCTCCTCCTAGTCACCTCAAGAACTCCTCCCCCTGCAGCTCCCAGGCAGAATCATCTGGGCACAAAGATGGTCCCTCCCAGCCCTGGCCAGCTGGCTAGTGGGCAGGCCACGGGCCACCACCAGCCTCACATCTCTGTGACCCTCCTCACTGCCCCTAGCAGGAGGCCCAGAAAAGTCAAGTGACATGGCCAGGGGCACACAGCCTCATAGCTCTGGGTCGGGGTGGGGCACCGTGTGCTTTGCCAGACTGCCATGTGGAGAAAGAGTTTATGCCCCTCTCAGAGGAGGGGCACATGTATGCCAGGGACTACCCGCATCTGGTGAGAGCCACAGATATTTGTGCATTTCTGTGTGCGTGCACGTGTATACACATGTGCAGGTGTGTATTTCACAGGGAGAGAGCGCTTCTGTGCGTGCATACACTTGTATATGTATGTGCAGGTGTGTATTTCACAGGGAGACGGCACTTCTGTGCGTGCGTGCACATGTATACGCATGTGCAGGTGTGTATTTCACAGGGAGAGAGTGCTTCTGTGCGTGCATGCACTTGTATACGTATGTGCAGGTGTGTATTTCACAGGGAGAGGGCGCTTCTGTGCATGCGTGCATGTGTATACGTATGTGCAGGTGTGTATTTCACAGGGACAGAGTGCTTCTGTGCGTGCATGCACTTGTATACGTATGTGCAAGTGTGTATTTCACAGGGAGAGGGCGCTTCTGTGCATGCGTGCACGTGTATACGTATGTGCAAGTGTGTATTTCACAGGGAGAGCGCTTCTGTGCGTGCGTGCACGTGTATACGTATGTGCAGGTGTGTATTTCACAGGGAGAGCACGTTCTGTGCATGTGTATACGTATATGCAGGTGCATATTTCACAGGGAGAGCGCTTCTGTGCGTGCGTGCATGTGCATACATATGTGCAGATGTGTATTTCACAGGGAGAGAATGCTGTGCGTGCGTGCACGTGTATACGTATGTGCAGGTGTATTTCACAGGGAGAGAGCGCTTCTGTGTGTGCGTGCACATGTATACATATGTGCAGGTGTATTTCACAGGGAGAGCGCGCTTCTCTGTGTGCGTGCACGTGCATACGTATGTGTAGGTGTGCATTTCACAGGGAGAGAGCACTTCTGTGCGTGTGTGCACGTGTATACGTATATGCTGGTGTGTATTTCATAGCGCTTCTGTGCGTGCACGTGTATACATATGTGCAGGTGTGTATTTCACAGGGAGCGCTTCTGTGCGTGCACATGTATATGTATATGCAGGTGTGTATCTCACAGAGCGCACTTCTGTGTGTGCGTGCACGGGCATACGTATCTGCAGGTGTGTATCTCACAGGGAAAGCGTGCTTCTGTGTGCGTGTGCACGTGTATACGTATATGCAGGTGTGTCTCTCACAGGGAGAGCGTGCTTCTGTGTGTGCGTGCATGTGTATACATGTGCAGGTGTATTTCACGGAGAGTGCGCTTCTGTGTGTGCGTGCACGTGCATACGCATCTGCAGGTGTGTATTTCACAGGGAGTGCTTCTGTGTGTGCGTGCATGTGTATACATGTGCAGGTGTATTTCACGGAGAGAGCGCTTCTGTGTGTGCGTGCACGTGTATATGTATGTGCACGTGTGTATCTCACAGGGAGAGCGCTTCTGTGCGTGCATGCACGTGCATACGTATCTGCAGGTGTGTATTTCACGGAGAGCGCTTGTGTGTGTGCGTGCATGTGTATACATATGTGCAGGTGTGTTTCACAGGGAGAGAGCGCTTCTGTGCGTGCGTGCACGTGTATACGTATACGCTGGTGTGTATTTCATAGGGGAGAGAGTGCTTCTGTGCGGTGCGTGCACGTGTATATGTATGTGCAGGTGTGTATTTCACAGGGAGAGTGCTCTGTGTGTGTGTGCACGTGTATACGTATGTGCAGGTGTGTATTTCACAGGACGAGAGCACTTCTGTGCGTGCATGCACGTGTATATGTATCTGCAGGTGTGTATCTCACAGGGAGAGCACGTTCTGTGCGTGCGTGCACGTGCATACATATGTGCAGGTGTGTATTTCACAGGGAGAGCACTTCTGTGCGTGCGTGCACGTGTATACGTATGTGCACGTGTGTATTTCACAGGGAGAGAGAGCTCATGGGAGGAGAGAATGCGATCCAACCAAAGGCTGCGTGTGGTTTTTTGTTTTTGTTTTTTTTTGAGACAGAGTCTCACTCTTGTCGCCCAGGCTGGAGTATAATGATATGATCTTGGCTCACTGTAACCTCCACCTCCCAAGTTGAAGTGATTCTCCTGCCTCAGCCTCCTGAGTAGGTGGGATTACAGGTGTGTGCCACCACGCCTGGCTAATTTTTGTATTTTTAGTAGAGATGGGGTTTCACCATGTCGTCAGGCTTGTCTCAAACTCCTGACCTTGTGATCTGCTCGCCCTGGCCTCCCAAAGTGCTGGGATTACAGGCGTGAGCCACTGCGCTCAGCCAAGGCTCTGTGTGCTTGGACTAACCTGACCCCAGAGAAAGCCGGTGTGTCCACCACCTGCTGGCCAGTGATGGAAAACCCAGGGCCTCCCCCATCATCCTCCCTGCACTTGGGGCTGAAGCCAGGCGCCTCTGGGCCCATACACTCCTGGCACCTTCACTCATGGACCTAAACTGCCACCTGATCAGGTGTGGACCTCAGTATTTGTGACCATGGAGGGGTGCAGCCGTGCGCAGCATGGTTCACGAGCGAGGGGGCAGTGCCCGCCCCACAGGCCTGGCAGGGCCCGTTCGGGCTGCAGAGCTGCTGGGTTAAGAAGAGGAAGCAGCAGGCAGGGGTTAGAAGCGGGGAGGCGTCGGCTCCAGCTCCAGGTTCTTCGCGCTGAGGTGCCGCCACCCTGTCCAGCACGGGTGGCCTGTCTCCCTGCCACCCTTCCTCCAGACCCAGAGAGAGACTTGTGACGACTGCAGAGGACACTCCTGTCACCAGCAAGAGGCAGTCCTGCGTGTCCCTGCTGGCACGTCCGTGGCCACAAGACACGCGACTCGGTGAGAGGCTGGGGCTCGGTGGCTGCAGAAGCGGTTCTATGACGTGCTGTGGCACCAGGTTGTGGGGCTGACGGAGGTCACGGGGCCCCAGAGACACGTCAGACATGGGGCACTCGCAGTGGGGGCTGAGGAACAAGAACCCCTGCCCGGCAAGGGAGGGGTCTCCCTGAGAGTCATGGAGGGCGTCAAAGGCGGCCAAACTCTGGGACCCAGATGGGCAGCTGGCTTTCAGACACTGCCCCGAGGGGACAGTTGAGCTGGGATACAGTAGCCAGTGTGGATGATTTGGAGGACATGTGTTCCAACCTCATCCACAGTGGGAGCTGCGGCTCCGCCAGGTGTCCCTCCGCTTGCATGTCCCCAGGGACGGGAGGCTCATCACCTGTCTAGAGGGGCCGCTCCAACTGGGAGCCCACGACAGATGCTCGATGACCCTCTTCCCACCCTGGCTGCCCCTGCCCTGAACAAAGCATCCGGGGAGGAGGTGATGCGCCCCGCCTGTCCCCTCACCCTCCATCCCTCCCCCTCCATCCCTCACCTTCCATCCCTGGTAAGGTCATTCTGCAGCCCAAGGCCCTCCTAGGACCCCGGAGAAGCCCCAGACCAGGCCAGGTGCCTCCACAGCCAGCCCTACCCTGAGTGGAGGGGCCAGGCCCCTGATACCTGCCCCTTCTCCTGGGAGCCAAGCTGGGCCCCAGCTGCCCAGCCCTCCACAGAGATGTCCTTCCTACTGTTCCTGCTGCAATGTGCCCGCCGGTGGTGAGCTGCCCTGGGTGTCGGCCTGGCTTCCACGCACACGCTTTCCTCCCCAGGATGGCAGCGGGGCTTTGGGAATGACGCCCACCCAGCGTGGCCTCTCCACCTCCACCAGGGCTCTGGGCTCAGGGCCCGCCCTCCACCAGCCCACACAGGTGCTGCCTCCAGCCAGGGGCTGGGACCTGGGACCTGCACCTGGCCCACAGCGGCCTCCTTGTCTCCCATCTGTGGCTCTCCCGGCCCCAAGATGCCAGCCCAGCTTCTCCTCCAGAGTCCTCCAGGCAGCAGATCCTGACTGGGAAGGGTGAGAGTCTCATGCCCGGGGACGCCGCCAGGCCCGTGGGGGGTCCAGCCTGGGTCTGAGCCGTGGGAGTCGCCTTGGTGGTGAGGAGAGGGTGGACTTACCTTCCACGGCAGCCACGAGCTGCTCCCGGTGGTGCTGCTCCCGGTGGTGCTGCTCCCGGGCCTGCAGCACGGGGCTCTGAATGCGCAGCTCTGCACTGGCCCTTGCGGAGCCCAGCCGGTTTACCAGCTGCAAGGACGGAGGGCGGGCTCAGAGCCCAGGGCTCCCCACGGGCAGGGCCCTCTCCCTGGGACCACGCTGGGAGCATGGGCAGCCCCCACCCTGGTGTGTCTCCCCCCAAGGGGAAGGGCCCCGGCCAGCCACAGCATCCCTGGGGGACCCACACGGCCCCAGGGCCTCTGCAGTAACAAGGATGCTCTCTGCCTGCCCCGTCCACATGCGGCTCTGAGCATGGGACATTTGGCCGGGGCACAGACTCTTAATCTTATGTATTTTTTAGAGACGGGCCTCGTTCCGTGGCCCAGGCTGGAGTACAGTGGCACCATTGGCTCCTTGCAGCCTTCACCTCCTGGGCTCAAGGGATCCTCCCACCTCAACTTCTGAGTTGCTGGGACCACAGGTGTGCACCAGTGTGCCTGGCTCAGTTTTTAATGGGTTTTTTTAAGAGACAGGGTTTCCATATGTTGCCCAGGCTGGTCCCAAACTCCTGGGTTCAAGCGATTCTCCTGCCTTGGCCTCCCAAATTGTTGGGATTGCTGGCATGAGCCATAGCACCCAGCTTTGGATTTAACTTGAGCTGATTTAAATTTAAATGTAAATCCCCACGTATGGCCAGTAGTGATGGTATTAGACAGGGCAAGTCAAGAGCCGGGTCTCTGCTTCACGAGCGAGAGCTCCCCACAGGCTCACAGCAGCAGCCACGCGGGAGGGGGTTGGCCAGACGAGTGCCCCGGGAAGAGTCTGGAGCCCGGGGCGCCCACAGTTGGCACACAGCCACCCTGACCACCGCAGGCCTTGACGGACTGGAGGACTGGGCCCTGCAGACACACTGGCTGGAGCAGAAGGCAGCTCTGTCCACCCACAGGCTGGACGTCTCCACAGGGAAAAGGCACCTGGGCCAGGCTGCACGGGATTACTGACTCCATTTGACATGAACGACAAAATTCATGAGGCCACACCAGGCCCCCTAAAGGCAAAAACCAAGTGGCATCCTTGAAATTGCCAGGGAAGCAGGGAACAAGGCGTCCAGATCGACGTGGGAGCAGAGGAGAGGCTCAGGGCAGAGGAAGAAGGCTTCAGGGCAGAGGAAGAATAAGGCTTCAGGGCAGAGGAAGAATAAGGCTTCAGGGCATGGAGCAGTGGTGTGGCCAGGGAGTGACAGTGACAGTGACAGTGGCCTGGCGGTCCCCAGACTGTGATGGGGGTGACAGTGGCCTGGTGGCCTCTGGCCTGTGATGGGGGTGACAGTGGCCTCTGGCCTGTGATGGAGGGTGATAGTGGCCTGGTGGCCTCTGGCCTGTGATCGGGGGTGACAGTGGCCTGGTTGCCCTCTGCTTATGATGGGGTGACAGTGGCCTAGTGGCCTCTGGCCAGCGATGGGGAGTGACAGTGGCCTGGTGGTCTCTGGCCGGTGATGGGGAGTGACAGTGGCCTCGTGGTCTCTGGCCTGTGACGGGGGAGTGACAGTGGCCTGGTGGTCTCTGCTTGTGATGGGGTGACAGTGGCCTGGTGGTCTCTGGCCTGTGATGGGGGAGTGACAGTGGCCTGGTGGTCTCTGGCCGGTGATGGGGAGTGACAGTGGCCTCGTGGTCTCTGGCCTGTGACGGGGAGTGACAGTGGCCTGGTTGCCCTCTGCTTGTGATGGGGTGACAGTGGTCTGGTGGCCTCTGGGCTGTGATGTGGAGTGACATGGTCTGGCGGTCTCTGGCCTATGATGGCAGTGACAGTGGCCTCGTGGTTTCCCACCTGTGATGAGGGTGACAGTGGCCTGATGGCACCCCACCTGTGATAAGGGGATGACAGATGACAGTGGTGGCCTGGTGACCTCTGGCCTGTCATCGGGGAAGCGTGTAGCAGTGGATATGTTGTTCCCTAGCCTCTACTGAGAGGTCCCCACCTTAAGGACAGTTCCTGGGCTCTTCAGCCCCTCCACGATGAGACCCCAGAGGATGGCCGGCAAGGAGATCCTGGGCCCTAGGGCAGGGCCCCTTCCTCGCCGCTCACCTCACACTCATAGAGCCCCAGGTCCTCCTCGCTGGCTGCCCGGATCACCAGCTCCAGCAGGCCGCTGCGGGGATCACTCAGTGTCTGGATCTTGCTGCCAGGGGTGAGCAGGGCCCCGTCCTTGTACCACCTGGAATCCGCCCAGAGGGCACGTGAGGCAGGGCTCCGGCCACCCTCTTCCTATGTCCTGTCTGAGCGCCACCCCCGGCTGTGCTCCCTGTGCTCAGGACCACGCTGCACGGCCCCCAGACCCCTAGGGTCCTTAGAGAGCCCACCCTTCTGGAAGCCAAGACCCAGCCTGGCCGTGTCCTTCTGGCTGAGGGGGCCCCACATCCAGAATGATCCAGAGTCCCCGAAGCCATTCTCAGCTGAAGACTGGTGGCCATGTCCAGCCCACCCCTGACCTGGGAACACGCTGTCCATGCCCCGTGCCCCAGGCAGGAGCCAGCCCCCACACCCCTCCCCGGGCAGGCCTGGGCCCCACCTGATCTGCGGGCGTGGCGCGCCTTCAATGGTGCAGGTGAACTGGGCGTCCTCTCCCTCCACAAAGGGCGAGGCCCGGACCTTGTTCACGAACCGTGGTGGAACTGTGAGGTTGTGGAGGGAAGAGATAGAGACACAGATAAAGGCAGAGACAGAAAGACATATAACGAAGAGAGACAGACAGAAAGAGATGGAGAAACAGAGATAAAGACACAGAGATCAAAATAGAAACAGATGGAAAAACGGAAAGGGACAGAGAAATTGAGAGAGAGATAAACAGAGACACAGAGACAGATGGAGAAACAGAAAATGACAGACACAGAGATCAAAGGATAAAGAGAGACATACAGACACAGAGTCACACACAGAGCTGCCCTGACAAAGCTGAGGGTGATGCCAGCGAAGGGCTGCCGGTCCCTGCCTCCCAGTACCCTCTATGAGCCCCCAGCAATCCCCGCCGCAGCCGGGCCTGCCATGGTGGGCGATCAGGGCGGCTCCTCTGCCGGGCAGGCCTCCTGGCTCACCCTGCACCAGGATCTTGCCCAGGGTACTGCAGGTGCCAGCGGCACTGGCCGCAAAGCACATGTACTGGCCGGAGTCCACACTGGTCAGGCTGTCCAGGATGAGGGCACACGAGCCGTCTGGGTCCTCGATGAGGATGTGGTGGGGGTCCACCTCCACTGGCTTCCCATCTGGAAAGGATGAGCAGGGGCCATCACCCAGGTGGGGACTCAGAGGGCTCACCCCATCAGGGCTGAGATGCGGGGCCTGGCCTGGGGGCTGTAATCATGGTTGGGGAGGGGATGGTGGGTCCACAGCTGTGGCTCAGGGCCGGGCTCCCGGCTGGGTCCAGCCTCCAGGCTGACCTGCAACCCTGGATGGAGAGGCTGACTCGAGCTCCCCCTTACCGCTGCGTTTCTGTCCGAGCTTTTGTGTCTCGTCTCGGACTCAACCTCTTTCTTTGCCTCTGTCCCTGTGTCTGTTTCTATTTTCTGTCTCCCTTTCTCTCTCTCTGTGCCTTTTGCCTTTCTGTCTGTCTCTTACTCTGTCTCTCTTTCTGTCCACCTTGGCCACTGGGTTGAGGCAGGGGCCAGGCTGAGGGACCTGAGCCCCACAGAGGCCATCCCCTAGGGGCAGCTGAGTCCTTGGTCACCCCAGCTTACACACTTGACCCCTCTTCACCCCTTCCTGCCCAGCCTAGGGGCTCCAGCCCCTTCTCAGAATCACTGCCCACAGCCCCTCCATGCTTCCTCTCCCTGCACCTGCCCCTGCAGGGAACACAGCAGCCCAAAGTCTCCCCAGGGCAGCAGGGGCCTAAGCCTCACCCCCACTCCACTGGCCCCATCCTCGTGCCTCCAAGTGCATGGCCTTCTAATACAAACATCTGAAGAATGTGAAGGAAATCACCCTGCTATGAACACACTGACCGCACCTCTCTGGCCAATGCATGCTTCCTTCCCGGGCGAGGGACGGGAAGGCAAGGCCTCTCAGTGTGGAGAACTCCTTCCCACGTGTAATGTCCAAATAGATAAAACGGCATCAATTTACATTCCAATAGGGCTGGCTGTGTGCCACAGATTGCTTAAATCACAAAGGTCATGACCAGCACTGACTTCTGATTTGTATAGAACTTTAACATATATGTTCTTAGAGACGGGGTCTTGCTCTGCTGTCCAGACTGGAGTGCAGTGGGGTGATCACAGCTCACTGCAGCCTCAACCTTCTGGCCTAAGCGATCCTCCCAGCTCGGGTGCACTGCCACGTCCGGCTAAGTTTTTAATTTTTTGTAGAGACAGGGTCTCACTATGTTGCCCATGCTGGTCTTAAACTGGACTCAAGTGGTCCTCCCACCTCAGCCTCCTACATAGATGGGATTACAGGCGTGAGCCACCCTACCTGGCTCAGAAATAACTTTAATTTTTTTCAGAAACCCTGTAGCCACCACCTCAGATCTCCACACCCCTTGACAGCAACTCCAGGAAGGAGCTGTGCTGGTGCCCTCAGAGCGTCTCGTCCCATCCGCTCTGAGCCCAACCCACGGGCTCCACGTCTCTCGCCACCAGCTCCACTGGCAGCTCTGTCCTCGTCTTGCTTCAAGAAAACACTTCTGCCTGGAATTCAGATTCCACATTCAACCTCTGAGCAAAGGCACAGCCAGGTTTAGAACGGAGTACGACGCCCGACGACAGTGGAGGGGAAAGGGGAAGGAGCGTGGAGCTGGAGATGCCCGG
The DNA here is from genome assembly GCA_036589455.1 of Ateles fusciceps. NCBI lineage: Eukaryota > Metazoa > Chordata > Mammalia > Primates > Atelidae > Ateles > Ateles fusciceps. The sequence goes on from JAZHEH010003256.1 coordinate 2,708,915, forward strand.
CTCCCTGGCTGCGTCTCAGGGCAACGGAAGCAAAGCCCTTCCACTCCTTTCCCGGGAGACGTTTCTGCATCCCAGGTAGGAAGTCATCTGCTATCTCCGGAGCGCAGCACAGGCAGATGGACCAGCAGCCCCATCAAAACCGCTCCGTGCCTCCCAAGAGTCAGGGTTTCTCTCCCACGGGGCACCCCCTGCATGCGGCTAACACTGGCTCCATCACCTCCTCACGGAAACCGGGGTGTGGGCAACGATGTGAGACCCTAAGGCACTGCTGGTAACAAGTCTTGGTCCCCCAGCCAGGTTTGAGCGGGCTGAGAGCTGACCCGCTGCAGCACACGCTCTGCCTTCGGGCTCCACGCCACTACTCCCGCGCACGCTGGGTTTCCGAGAGTCGTCATTCTGCCCACTGCAGTCTCTGGCAATGGGAGGCACCCCTTGGGGTTTTGGACTTGTTCTGTCCCCAACATGGCCACCAGACACACCATTTTTAAATATCAGCCCTTAGCATGCCACAGGGCTTTGGTGGAAACCACACACCTGACCCCGCAAGGGCTGTTATTTTGGGGTGGGCCAAGTATATCGTGTTTATGAATATATGTGTGTGGTGTCTGTTTAGCATGTACGTGTGTTGCATGGATCTGTGCGTGTGTGTTATGGTATGTGGCTGTGTACATATGTATGTGTGTGCAGTATCCATGTGTGCACATGTGGTCTCTAATATGTATACTTATATATGTGTGCAGTGTATGTACGTGTGTAGCTGTGTGTGAAGTGCGTACATGTGTAGTGTGCCTGTAGCCGTGTATGTGCACAGTGATGTCTGCATGTATCTACGTATATATCTGTCGCTGCGTAGGCACAGGTAGTGTGCGCCGTGCATGATGCGGTGCGTGTACATATGTGTACCTGTATACATATTCATGTGTCATATTTGCATATATGTATTGTATACCATGCATGTACGTGCAGTATCTGTGGTGTGTATCTATGTATATTACATGTATAGTGTTAATATACATGCATGTGCAATGTGTATATGTGTGGCACGTATGTACATACGCATGAGATGTACCATGTGTCTGTGTCTCTAAGTGTGTGCATAAGTGTATGTAATGTGTGTGTAAATCGTGACAGGCCAACCTGCACATGCATGAGGTGTAGAATGGGAGATTCCACAGTTCCGGGGACCCCGGCAGCCCTGGGCACCGCTGCCCACTCCCTGGCTGGCTTCCTAGGCCCCCACCTCCCTGGCTGCTCCTCCCCTGGGCTCGCCTCTCCTCGCCTCTGCAGACTCTGGAAGTGGGAGCTCTCAAGCCTGGGTGCTCGGGCCTCACCCCTCCACACACAGTCTGCATCAGCTGGCAGGTCAGATGCTCTGTGAGTCTGACCATTTGCAGTCTCTGGCCACACCCTCTCCGGCCACACCCTCTCCTGAGCGTTATTGTACTTCTCCAACCGCCCTTCGGGCCCTCCACCTGCATCCCCCACAGGCATTGACTCTGCAGGGTCCTCCCAGGCCTGGCGCTTCCTCCTTCCACCCAGCCCATCTGCATACCACCCTCTGTCAACGGAACCCCCCCCACCGGCAGATGTCCAGCCCCAACTGTGCGCACATCTGGACGCCAAGCTCTCTCCCCATGGCCAGCCACCCCATCGACAAATGGGCCAGCTCGGCCTTCAACACGCCCCTGGAGTCCACAGCCACCCCTGAGCCCAGTCCCCCAGGTCCCTCTCGGCCCTCCCCAGCAGGTTCCTGGCATTACAGCCGAGGTGACAGATGACACAGCCAAACTGTGTCCCTCCGCTGCTCAAGCCCGACACAGCTGCAGCCAGGGGAGGATGGATCCTGCCCAGAGAGAGGCCCCCGCTGCTGGGAGGTAACCTCGGGCTCTTGGGATGTCCTGGCTGGTAAGAGCGGCTGTTCCCACATGGGACCATCTATGCTGACCGTGAGATTTCTGAGATTTCAGGGGTCCCTGGCTCATGCAGCATCAGCTTGGCCTCCCAAAGGGCCGGAGCCCAAGGCCCGCTCCAGAGCAGTGAGCCACGGTTCCACGGCTGAGCCTGTAAAACCCTGGACACCACGGCTGGGGAAACTGCTGGTTGGTTCCACCCCGTGCATGTCATGTGCTGTCGCTGGGAGAGATGACGCCCCTGGGAGGGACACCCAGCAGCCCATGTGTAGTGCCTCCGGGATCTTTCCCTAGGTGGCTCTCCCAGCCACTACTTTAACTGGGCCCTCTGGCCGCAGTTAGCCCTGACCCCGCGATGAACAGCTTTGCAGAGCCAAGTCCTCCTCGAGATCCCCTGACTCTCTCCTCTCCATCTCCGTGTCCCTGCCATGCTGGAAAGTGGGTGGCAAGTGGACGTATGAGGCCTGTCCTTCATGCCCAGACACCTGGCCAAACCCCACACTGGGCCGCCAGCCCTCACAGCCCATTTCTCTCGGCTGGCAGGACCAGCATCTGGGACAGGAAGGCTGTGGCCCCTGGCTCTGGGTTTACCTTTGTACCAGCTGACGATGGGCTTGGGTGTGCCTGTGACGCGGCAGGCCAGCTTGACCGTCTCGCCCAGCTCAGCCGTGCAGTCGGCCAGCTCCTCTTCAAAGTCCGGGGGCCCTGAGGGCACACACAGCCCTCAGTGCTCTGTGGGGGGGGATGTCGGGCTGCGGCACCCCCAGGTGCACCTGGCAGGTCACCTGCCCTGTGCCACAAGCCCCACATCCGAAGGTGTGGCCACTATGGGGACTGTCCCTTGTCATCTCTCATCCAAGGTCCCCATCTGGAGTCAGGTGCATGTGGCAGGTGTGTGTTTAACAGAGACCAGGGCGGGCTTGGGGGAAGATTCTGTTCAGACCCTGGCTGCCAGACCCTTCACACCCCTTGACACAATCCGGGGGAGTGCCCTGTGCTTGGGTCTCCCACGGTGTCCCTCACCTCGGGTCAGGGCCGACTCAACACCCAGCCCCAGGGCTCCCCGTGAGGCTGTAGCCATCACACGCCGCAAGCTGGCTGAGCTGTCTGTCCCGGGACCGAGCCCACCCCCTCACACCCACCTGGGCAAGGACCCCTGTGGCTGCAGGAACAGGCTCGGGTGCCTCATCCCAGCTAAGCCCCTCGACCCCCTGGGGAGGTGGACACTCACGCCACACAGGCAGGGCCAGACGTTGCTGGATGCCACAGATCTCCTTCACCCACGAGTTCTTGATAATGGTCGTCCGCGCCTGCAGCAGGTACTTGCGCACCGAGTCCTCCCGCTCCTGCCACACCTCAAAGGCACGGTCGTCCCCCTCCACCTGGTCGTTAGGTCGATGCTGCTCAGCTGTGGGTTGGGGAGGGCGTCAGCGCAGGGAGGGGACACGGCTGGACCATCCCCAACGGATGTGGGCCCCGACAAGGGAACCCTCAGTCCACCCCGGAGCGGCGGCATCACCGCGGAGCCGAGGGACGGGGACCCCCCCCCGGCGCCTGCAGACCTTCATCATGTTCCGGAACACGTAGCTGAAGGTGTCAGTGCGGGAGTCCCGCCGGGGCTTGCAGATTACCAGGTGGTTTCGGAAGAGGAACACGTGGCGGTTGTGGCCCTTCCAGGGCATGCGGGCCCCCGGCGCGCCCTCCCACACGATGAAGTGGCCCTGGGGAGGGTGTGGACTGCGGTCAGCCTGTGGCCGGCCAGGACGCCCAGCGTGCAGACCCCACAGCCACCCAAGGGCCCAGTGCCCTGCTCGACTCATGCGCAAGCCCCCACCTCCTGGCAGCACCCGACACCCACCCACATCCCCTGCGCCCCCGGCCCCTCCCCCACCTGGCGGACAGGCTCGCCTAGGGCCTCCAGGGTGCCTGGGTAGTTCTCCATGAGGGACAGGTGTAGCTTGTCCTCGGCGCGCTGCGGCAGGGCGGACACCACGGCGTAGGCCTGCTCCAGCAGTGCGCAGTTCTGTCTGTTCCGTGCCTTGTTGCGGATCAGCTCCTGCAGCCAGGACAGAGGTCAGGGCTCAGGCTGCCCCACAGCTGGACCCCAAGAAACCCAGTCTGCGCAGGGGAGGCGGGGCCCACCTTCAGCAAGGCCTGGTAGCGCTGCACGCGCTCCACCGGCTGCTCCAGGTAGTGCTGCAGGGGTGGTGGCGGGGGCCGAGAGGGGTCTCCTGCCGACAGGGTCTCCTCCGTGTATTTCTGTGGGAACCAGGAATGCAGGTTTTAGGGCAGGAATGTGAGGCTCCCTGATGGCTGAGTCCCTGAGAGCTGGAGGGTGGGTCATAGCCTTGCACCCTGAGTGACAGCTGTCATCACCTCTTGACAGGTGACAAGCACAGGACTCCTCGGCTGAAGCAGCCTGCCTACGAGCCCAGGGCTGCAGCTGCGGCTCTGCCCCCATTTCAGAACGTACACCCAGGGGGGCCACGGGGAGGCTGTGGGCAGAGGCTCTGATGCAGGCAGGCCAGGATGAGCCTTGGAGGATGGCTGGGCTCACTCAGCCTTCAGAGGGAGCCAAGGAGCTCAGGGCACCTTGTAGAACTCCTGGACGGCTCTGCTGACGACCACCGACTCAGCCTGCACGCGCCCCACCAGGAACTCCAGGTACTGCTCAAAGGCTGCCTGGTTCTTAATGAAGCACATGGCCACGTCGTCGTCCGTGTCGCACTGCCGCAGCTCCTGCAGGAAGCTGCCGTGGAGGGGGGGATGGCGTCAGGACTCAGCCCGTGCCCCACGGCCCGGCCCTGAGCCCTCACCTCTGGGAGGAAGCTGGCCCCTGAGCAAGGGCTGGGGCCCTGTGGCTCCTGGGATCTGAGAGAGTGTGCAGACAGGTGTGGGCATGCATGGAAGTGCTTGTGTGCCGTGTACGAAAGTGCACGTGAATATCATATGCGCACATTTGTGGAGGCATGCACGTGTATGAGCACGCACGTGGCTGCACACACAGGCAGGGGGTGGGGGGAGGAGGCCTCACATGGCTGCACACACAGGCGGGTGGTGGGGAAGGAGGCGCTGTGTGCTCTACGCATGTGTGCATGTACATACAAGTGTGCAGATGAAAAGGTGTGCAAAAGTGCATGTGCATAGGTGTGCAGAAAGTGGAGACGTACACAAGTCCATGTGTATAACATGTACACAGGCATGCCTGTGTGTGCACATAGGTGATGCGCACGTGTATGTGGGTGCGTGTACTGTGTGCATCTACAGATGTGTACGTGCCATGCACATGGCTGTGTGCTGTTAAAGATGGCGCTTGTACACGTGTTCATGTGTGTACACGTGTGAGGGTGTGCATGCACTCGAGCCTGTGCACATGTCAGCAGTGGGTACACCGCAGGCCTTCCCATGAGTAAGCCAGGTACACACATCTGGGTTTTGAGGGGGACGTGCACCAAGGGGTAAATCAAGTCAGCACAGGTTCTCTCCCTCTTGGCTCCAACCCCCCTGCAGGAGGCCTGGCCCTACAGAGCAGCCGCGCATGGACGTTTTGTGTGTGTGTGTGTGTGTGTGTGTGTCCACCCACCTGCTGTGGAAGCGGCCGATGTCCTGTACGTTGCGGAAGATGACCGCTTTCTGGCCGGCCACAGCCGCGGGCACGTGGGGGCAGCGCTCCAGGTGCTGCAGGTAGTGACTCTGCAGGAACTGCAGATCCTCCACGAAGGCCTGCTCGGAGCTCAGCAGCTCCTGGATCACAGAGCTGGGCGGGAGGGGGCCGCTGTGAGGGACGCTGGAGCTCCTGCCTCCCGCACAGGGACTGCGGGCCACGGGGCCCCCCCCTCCCTCAGCTGCTAGACTGGAGCGCCTCCTGCCACCTGCAGTCTGTCGCCTGCTCGCAGGAATCGGGAGAGCAGGTGGAGAGAGGCTCCCTCTCTAACAAGGCCGGCCCCAAGACCAGGAAGCCACCCAGCTGGGTCCCACCAGCGAGAGGACAGGAGGGCAGGTGTGGGGAACCCAGGCAGCTCTGGGCCTGCTCCGCTGTCCTCGGCCTCCACCCATCCCTGACAGGCTCACACAGGAGCAGTGTTTCAGAGGCCCCCACAGAGGAATCGGCGTGACTATGACCCCAAGACCTCCAGTGTTGGGGCCTGGACCCAGAGCTGCTTTGGGAGATGGTCCAGCTGCTGGGAGGCCAGTGCCAGCGCCATCACCTCGGGCCCGGCCGCCACTCACCTCAGCCTTGCCTTGTACTCGTCTTCAGACACTGCCTCCCTGGGGAACTCGGGGGCCTCGGCAGCCCCCCACTCAGGCGACAGCTGGTAGGGGAGAGGAGGTTGTGGTCGGGGTGCTGAGCTCTAACCTTGCCTCATGGGGATCGGCTCTTGCCGCTCAAACTGGGACGACCCTCCCAGGGCCTCCGGGATGCCCAAGGACACTCCTGCCTGGGCATCCAGTACCTTGAGCCTCCTGTCCAGGTAGGCTGGTGACACCCAGCCCTGCCGCGAGGGGCTGGACTTGGTGGGCTTGGTGCGGACCAGCCAGCGCAGCGGGTGCGCGGCATCCAGGACCTCCACATACTGGCCTTCCCGCAGCGCAATGGCATCCTGCTCGGCCCCCAGGGGCAGGTAGTCGGCGGTGACCACGTAGATATCAAAAGATCTGAGGGGGGGTGGGGGTGCTGAGGTGGTGGGACCTGGGAAGTGCCAGCCAGGCCTGCCGAGATCCCCAGCCCCAGGGCCAGGCTCCCCCAGAGTCACCGTGCACACGCAGAACAGCAGGGGTGCGGGAGGCCTCCCCTGCCCGTCCCCGACCCCACAGGTCACCACAGCCCCGGGGACTCCAGGCCTGGGCTGCCTACACTCCGGTACCTGTTCACCTTCTCCCCACCCCCAGCCTATCCTAAGCCCTAACAGAGTGCCTGGAACACTGGAGGCCTGACACACATTCTCCGCTGAAGGAAGAAAAGAGAAAATGAATGAACCAAACGGCCCTCCAAGGAGGCAAGTCTCTGCAGGGGCCTGTGTGGAGAAGACCCTGTCCTCACCAGTTCCTGCCTCCTGTGCACCCTGTGGGTCCCCCTCCCTGGAGTCCGATGGGAGTCCTGCCTCCTGAGCTCCCCCCACCCTGTACCTCTCTTCAGGAGGGTTAGGGCCTCTCCCTGCCCTGCTCCCAGAGGGTTCCAGCCGCCTACCTCGCCTCGGGCGTCCCCATCCTCTGACTCTGAGGAAGACTCCTGGACGCTGGAGGACGGCCGTGATCGGCCGTGCCGGGGGGACGCAGATGGCGTCTTGGACTCCTCGTCGCTGTCACCTCCGGGCACCTGCAGCTTGGCTGGGGTTGCAAGGATTATGTCACCCCGGCCTGCCTCTGGCTCTCCAGGGCTCAGGGGCAGGCCAAACACCCACCATGGACACAGCCCAGAGACCCTGGCACACAGGCTGCTGCCCCTCACCCTGCGTGATCTTGGCCGATACCATCTCGGTGATCTGGGAGGTCAGTTTCTGCAGGAACTCCTCTGTACCCACCTCGGCGAGGGATAGGTGGCCCAGGGCCTCCTTGGCAGCCAGAGGCTCTCCTGAGGGTACAAATGCTCTGCTCAGGTGGCTGCATGCCCCTCAGATGTGGAACAAACACCCCATGCTGCAGGCTTGTCCTGGGCCCTGGGAGCTGACGGTGAACAAAGGGCCGAGGCCTCCCTGGCATGGTGCCGATGTCCAGCAGGGGAGATGATGAGACTGGGGCTGGCAGGGAGGGGACCGGTGGGGAACCCACCAGGATGAGGAGTCACTCTGGCTCATGAGCATCAAGCCAAGGCGTGACCAAGGGGCTGACAACGTCCAGAGTCAGAGGGCACAGTGGGGACCACCAGGGGACAGTGGGCGAGGGGTGCTGGGGACAGAGCTGGCAGAGGCCAGACCCACGCATGAGGCTGCAGGAGGAGCCGCGGGGCCGAAGCGGGGCTGCTGCTCTGTTCTCAGTGCCTGGAGCCCAGGTGTCTACAGCCTGCTGGATGTGAGCTCGTGTCCAGGGCTGGCCCAGGGACCCCACAGGCTCCTGGATCCACGGGAATCAGACGTGGCTCCAACACTAACCAGGCCACGAGAACATGGGTCGGTCCTGGCTAAATGAACACGTGTCTCGGGGCTACGCTGCCCAGGAGGGGGCCCCTGAGGCCTGGAGCCACCCTCGGGCAGCCTCCTCCCTGTCCCCGGCATCAGGGGCTCAGCCACCCTGGCCCCTCGCAGGCACGCACCCACCCTGTCCGTACCTTTCCTCTGCCCCGAAAGGTCAGCCAAACCTGCAGGTCCCAACCCCTGTGCTGAGATGGCTTGTGTGGTCCTAAATGGGTGAAGGGAGTGTTCTGAGAGGCCTGGGCTGGACCCCACCACCCTCCGTCCTTTGAGCTCCTGCCAAAAAAAGGGTCTGGGGGCTGCAGGGGAAAGGGGCTCCATGCCAGAGAGGCCCCAGGGAAGCCCTCATTTTGCAAGGGGGAGAACTGAAGCATAGAAGAAAGAGCACTAGCCAAGCCACATGGCCTGCATGGGACAGAGCCAGGACGCGCTCTGGGACAGGTGGTCTCCCCAGGGGCAGCGCTGTCCAGTCCCCCACTCCTATGGGACAGGTGGGCTCCCCCAGCGGCAGCGCTGTCCAGTCCCCTACTCCTATGGGACAGGTGGGCTCCCCCAGGGGCAGCGCTGTCCCGTCCCCCACTCCTATGGAACAGGTGGGCTCCCCAGGCAGCACTGTCCCGTCCCGCACTCCTACAGCGCCCTCCCCTGACCCAGACCTGACCAGCCTCCAGGGACAGCCCTCACTTACCCCTGCAGGAAAGTGGAAATAAGCGCTTCCTTCACTTTCTCCTGCCCCTCCGCCTTAGGCACTGTCAGGAGGACCGGGCGAGCCATCAGCATGGGGCTTCCGACCCTGGCACGTCTGGTTCTGGGTTTGGACTGGGTCCCTCCAAAGCCCTGAGCAGGGACTCTGCCCGAGCCCACCTCCCCAACCCATTCTTGGCCTGTCACCCCAACAGTGATGGGGAGGGGAACAGGTGTTCTCCTGTCCTCTGAGGGGCTGAGCAAGGCCCAGGATACGGGGGCTTCAGGAAAAGTCCCTGGACCTGGCGGTGCGAACCCACAGGGGCGTGGGCCCACAGAGGACTCAGGCTCAAACCCACCAGCACCACCAGGGCTTGACCCGTCTCGGGGTCTCTGTGGTGCTGTAGGAGAACAAGAAGAGGAAAGGGGGGGTCCCACAGGGTCCTGGCCCAGATGGTGGTGATGGGCCGTGTGCCCCGAGGGAGATCCCAAAGCCACCCAGGGCCTACCTCCCATGCCCAGCCCTCCACCCTCCACTCCCCACTCACGACCAGAGATGTGCAGGCTGGCGGAGCAGACAGCCTGGCCGGCGGCGTTGCTGGCGATGCACGTGTAGGTGCCCTGGTGCTCCCGGCCCACGTCCAGCAGGACCAGGCTGTGCTGCTGCGCAGAGCTGGCCACGGTGTAGCCCGGCGTGTCGGGACCAATCCACAGCACGCCCCTCTCAGCCTCCTCCCTGAGCCAGTGCACGGTGGGGTGCCGGGCGTCCTGAGGGTGGGCGAAAGGGTGGGAGGTGCACCCCATCAGAAGCGGGGCCTCTGGAGGTGGAGGGCTTCCTGTGCCCCCCGGGGGAGATGTAAGTGGAAGGGGCACCTCTCTCCCATCCGAGGGGCGATCTTTCCGCGGCCGAGGGTGGGAAATGCCCTACCTTCTACCTTCACAGAGAAGGTGATGCTGGAGCCTTTCTTCACTTTCTTGGGGGTGAACCTCTCCAGGATTCGAGGCGGCACCAGCTGCTCATGCCCCTCTGGAGGGCACAGGGCAGCTGCTGGTGACCTTGGCATAGCCCCCACCGCCTGCCTCCCAGTCCCCACAGTGCCTGCAGGCCCCAGGTGGCTCTCCACGGCCAGCCCCTGGACAGCACCATGCTGCTCCCTCCCTGAGCCAGCCCGTGGCCACTCACATCTCCACTGCAGCTAGCCCTGGGCTCAGGCCCTCAGCACCCACAGCCACCTGGCCTCTCCCTGCCCGCCTGGGGCTGCCTCACCTGATGCAGGCTTCTCTTCTGGTTCATCGGGGCCTGAAAGAGGCACTGGCGTCAGACACCCAGCACCCAGGGGCCCGCCGTGGCTCCCACCCGGCACTGTGCAGATGCCCAGCAGTTCCACCCACTGTGGTGAGGGAACCCGAGGGCAGCGCTGCCCCCAGGCAAACGTCCTAACCCCCGCCTGAAACCCGGGCCACGGAGCTCTGGAACCCCACACTCGGGTGACAGAGGCAACAGGCCGTGTGGACCATACCCGATGCCCCGTCACCCACCCTCACCCTGCCACGGACTCTGTGGCCACACGCCGAACCCAGCACACAATGGAATACCGCTGCTGAGAGCAGCAGGGGACTCCCACCTGGGGCCGCTGGGGAAAGCCGCAGCAGTGGTGGGATGGGTTTGGGTGAACCTTGGAATGAACTCAGTGCTTAGAACTTTTTGAACAATAAGGGAGTAGGGTTCTCTAGTCCCACGCTACCCCCGGCTCTGGCTGTGTGCGGGTCTACTGAGAGCCACAGGATTGACTCACTTTCCTGGGTCAATTTCAACCTCCAGCCTGCCCATCAGTCAGGACAGAGGGCTACACACCCGCTCCCTGCAGGGCCAACTTCTGGCCGCCCGTGCCACTCTGTACAAAGGGGTGACGGCCACTGACCCCCACTGAGGGCCTGAGATGGCAGGGTTGCAGGGGTGTCAGCCCTGGCCAGGATGCTGCCCAGTGCCCAAGGCTCTGTCCGGGCCCTGGGAGTGCCCACCTCGGACCAGCAGCCGTGCAGATGAGTAGGCGGCGCCCGTGGCATTGCTGATGTAGGCCGCGTACTGGCCAGCGTCCTCCCGGGTGACCGAGATGATCTCCAGGGTGTGCAGGGTCTTCTTGTCAGTCATGCGGATGTGGGCGGATGCAGTCAGGGGCTGGCCGTCTTTGAACCAGTATAACCTGGGAGCTGGGTAGCCTGGGCCACGGGATGGGGGTGGTCAGCCTGGGCTACCACCCATGGGCACTGTACCCTCCAGATGGGAGACAGACCCCACAACACCAGTGACATAGTGTTGGCCTCCCACATCCAGGCAGCATGTGGGGGAAACCCTGCAAGTGCCATCGTAAGGGTCTGAAGCCTCAGCCTGTTCCCATATAAATATTTAGAAATGTAAGCACATAGTCATTCCTTTATGTAATTATATATAATCTTACAGTTACTTATAAAGATACATACTCAATAGAACCTTTAATTTTACTAATGACTATCGGGTTATGAAGCATGGAACTGAGGTGACATTGTGAAAAAGTGACCCTAAGGCAAGATGCTCTTAGCCCTCTGTCACGCCCACATAAGGGCTGCGGGGAGGGCACCTCGGCTGTGCGGCAGCGCCAGCGCTGGGAAAGCGTCTGCTGTTCAGCCAGCTAGGGAAGGAGATGTCCAAAATGGCAGAGACGTCTCCTTCCTGGGGAAGTTCGGAGAAAACTCTGCTCCTCCACGCTCTTGTGGCAAGGCCTGACGGCTGCCAGGAGCCCACAGGCATCCGGGGGCTTAACTCTCTATGTGAAGCTCTGCTTCGAGCGGTCACACTCCCTGTCCACTCTCACGCTCCACTTCTGCGCCTGGTGTCTCTTTTCTCAGAAGATAAGAACTAACGTCCTTGACATTTCTGACAAATATGCGAAGAGCGCTGACGCGTCAGGTTTTCTCCTCACCTCAGCTACTTGAAAGTCTTGGGCCCCCCGTATCTTCAAGACACATGACTTACCTGACCACATCACTGACCACCATTACCTCGCCCTACCTACCTGCCCCCTGCTTTGTACTCAGTAAAAGTCAGAGCGTCCAGGCACTCGGGGCCACTGCCGGTCTCCACGTTTTGGTTGGCAGTGGATTCCCCGAGCCCAAACTCCCTTTTCTCTATCTCTGTGTCTGCTCTTTTATTTCCACAGTTTCTCGTCTCTGCACCAACAGGGAGGGGCTCACAGAACCCTACAGGGCTGGACCCTATACAGTAGGGATGAGTGACCGCCTGACCCCACTGCCCAGGTCTCCTTTCACTTGTGGCTGATGGGGGACTAGCTCCTTGACCTCTGTCCCACCATGGCTGTGTCCCCCACTCCCTTTCCCTCTCACCTTTCACCTTGAGCTGGAACTTGGCCAGGCGTGTGCCAGGGGCCACCCGGAGGTCCCTCAGCTCCTCTACCACCTGGGGCAGCTGGCCTTCATCACTGGTGGACTCTGTCCCCCTCCTGCTCCCGGCTGGCAGAACAGAAAAGGTGGCAGCCGTGAAGCAGGGCAGGAGGAGTGCTGAGGGGCTTGGGCAGGGATGACTTTGGAAGCCCCCGTTTGCTGACTCAGCGGACAGAGACCACCGGGGCGTGAAGGAAGGCTCCAGGAGAGCACGCTGTCAGCCCAAGCCCGGCCCTCACCCAGCACCGTCACTCCCGAGAGGCCCTGCAAGGTCAGTGCGGGGCACGACCCACCTCTGCAGCTCCTACCTGGACAGGTAGCCTTGGGCACTGAAGTAGGACGAGGTCTCCGTGGCGTCCGCTGCAGTGTCGTAGTCTGTGCTTGTCACTGGGGGAAGGAAAGGGAGCTAGAGCAATGCCTGCCACCCCACTGCCCCAGCACGAGCTCCTGCACCAGGATGGCATCAGCCCTCCGAGGTCCTGCCTACACAGCCCTGCCTGGGAGCCAGGAAGTCATGGGGGGACAGCGGTATTGTTGCCTCTCCAGCCCGGGCTGTTACCAGCCCCATTCCTGAAGGCCTCTAACCAACTACAAGCCTCTTTGACACAGCAAACTCAATACGGGATGATCCAGAGGCCTCAGAAGAAACAGTGATAGTGGTAGAACCTTCCAGTTCCATCCTACTAGGGAACAAGGGGACGAAGAGATACAGGCCTCAAACCATTCTCAGCAAACTGACACAGGAACAGAAAACCGAACACTGCATGTCCTCACTCATAAGTGGGAGCTGAACAAGGAGAACACATGGACACAGGGAGGGAATATCACACACTGGGGCCTGTCGGGGGTGGGGGCAGGGGAAAGAGAGCATTAGGAGAAATACCTAATATAGGTGACGGGTTGATGGGTGCAGCAAACCACCATGGCACGTGTATACCTATGTAACAAACCTGCACGTTCTGCACATGTACCCCAGAACTTATTAATAAGTCCTCAAAATCAGCAGCTGGGACTTGTGTTTCTAGTCCAGATGGAGTGACTGGGGCTGGACTTACCCTCTCTTAAGGAGTAAATGTTTGGGTAGCCCCCAAAGACCATATGCTGAAATATGAACCCCCCATGGATGAAGAGGCGGGCCCTTGGGAGGTGGATGAGGGTGGAACGTCCATGAATGGGATTACTGCTCTTATAGAAGGGACCCAGAGAGCTCCCTCTCCCTCCTTCCCTCATGTCCTTGCATGACGTAGTTTTTCTTCTGTAATAAATTTCTAATCTTCTCTAACCTGCTATTAATCCTATCCATTGGAAGTTCTATCACCTCTAGAAGTTCTACTTGGGTTTTTAAAATATATTCTATGTCTCAACATCACTAATCATCAGGGAAATGCAAAGCAAAACCACAGTGTGATACCACCTCACTCCTGCAAGGATGGCCATCATCAAAAACCTGTAGCTGTTGGTATGGACCAGTGATCAGGGAACACGTCTACACTGCTGGTGGGATGTGAACCAGCACAGCTGCTATGGAACGGTGTGGAGATTCCTTAAAGACTAAAGGTAGAACTACCATTTGTTCCAGCAATCCCACTACTGGTAATCTACCCAGAGGAAAGTAAGTCATTACTCAAAAAGGATACCTGCACACAAATGTTTATAGCAGCACAATTCACAACTGCAAAATTGTGGAACCAACCCAAATGTCCATCAAGCAATGAGTGGATAAAGAAACTGTGGTGTGTATTCACACGATGGGATACTACGTAACCATACAAAGGAATGAATTAACAGCATCTGCAGTGACCTGGATGAGACTGGTGACTATTATTCTAAGTGAGGTAACCCAGGAATGGAAAGACCAACATCATATGCTCCCACTCGTATGTGGGAGCTCAGCTCTGAGATGCAAAGGCTAAGAATGATACGGTGGACTTCAGACACTTGCAGGGGAAGAGGGGCAGGGGACGCAGAGGTAAAGCTGATGAATACGGCGCAGTGTGTACAGGTCGGGTGACGCGTGCACCAGAATCTCACAAATCACCACTGAAGAACTTACTCATGTAACCAAACACCACCTGAACCCCAGTAACTTATGGAAAAAATGGAAAAATCTTGAGACATACAAAAAATTAAAACATATTCTATGTCTCTTCTTTTCTTTTTTTTGAGACAGTGTCACTCTGTCACCCAGGCTGGCGTGCAGTGGTACAATCATAGCTCACTGCAACCTCAACCTCCCAGGCTCAAGTGATCCTCTTGTCTCAGCTTTCCAAGCAGCGGGGACTACAGCTGTACACCACTGTGCCTGGCTAATTTTTTGTATGTTTTTGTAGAGATGGGGTCTCACTGTGTTGCCCAGGCTAGTCTTGAACTCCTAGGCTCAAGTGATCCTCCTGCCTCAACCTCCCAAAATGCTGGGATTACAGTCACGAGCCACTGCGCACCTGGCCAGGGCAGGGATTTCTTAAAGACAGGAAACAAAGATGAGCCCTATGATTGCTCCAGTTTCCTGCCTTGAATTTGTAGGGCCAGGGAAGGGAAACTGAGGCAGAAGCAGACTCCTTGAGTTGAGAAGATGGAGCTCAGAGACCTGAAAGACTAAGGCAGCTAGAGTTCACAGACAAAGTACTGGGGGAAAAGCAAGTTGTACAGAGAAAGGACCTGCCTCAAGGACTCAGCAGAATACTGATTAGCTTTTGCTTGTGAGGAAAGACCCACCTGAAATGACTAGGGGAAACAGTACCAGGAATAGCCCCTGGTTCCACCAGTCAGACTGGAAAGGTTCCTAACTCGAAGGGCACCGAGTAGAGTACTCGGGAAAGTTCTTGCCTCAGTAGTGCGAGGTAATTAGCCCTAGACTGAGCACTGCTCTGGAGCAACCAAAGAAATCATAAAAGCCAGGCCCCAGGAATAAATCCCATCCAAGTATCTTCGCTGTATCCCAGAACAAAGCTCAAGATCTGCAGAAATACAAAATATCCCAACAGGGTAAAGCTTACAATGTCAGACACTCAATTAAAGATCACCAGGCATGCCAAGAGACCGGAAAAGATGACCATAAAGCAGAAAATCATCCACAGAAACCAACCCAGAACCGATGCACGTTAGAACTCGTAGAGGAGACATGAAAACAGGTATTAGAATTGTATTCTCTGCATTCAAAACGTTAGGTAGAGATGTAGAATATATTTTAAAAGACTCAAGTAGAACTTACAGAGACAAAAAATACAATGAATGAAATTTATAGGATGGATATTACAGAAGAAAAGATAGTGGAGAAAAAGACATGAATAAAAACCAGGCAAAATGAAAGACACAGGAACTGGTAAAAGTGAAAAGAATGTTAGTACTGGTGAGCTGTATACGCTCCATGTGACTTAATAGACTTGTCATTGAAGAATATATTCAATTACAAAGGAATGAATTAATAGCATTTGCTGTTAGAAATTGAAGAAAAGAATATTTGAAGCAATAATAATATGGCTTAATATACATGTAATTAAAGAAAAGAATATTTGAAGCAATAACGGCCACAGAAATTCCAAACTTAATGAAAACTCTAAACCCACAGTTCTAAGAGGGTCAACAAAGTCCGACCTCAACAAACATGAAGGAAAGAACACCAAAGAACACCACAATCAAATTATTCAGAACCAGTTGCTTTTAAAAACCTTCAAAAATACCTAGAGAATTTTTGTGAAGAAAGTGATAAGCTGATCCTAAAATTCATATGAAAATGCAAGGCACCCAGAATAGGCAAATCAATCCTGAAAAAGAAGGAAGCTGGAGGACTTACCCTCCCAATTTCAAAACCCACTACAGAGCTACTGTTACCAGGACACTGTGGTGCTGCCTTAATGACAGACATTTAGTTTAATGAGACAGAACTTACAGTCCACAAATAAACCCATACATTTATAGAAAATCAAATTTTGACAAGAATTCCATGACAATCCAATGGGGGAAATAGTCATTTCAACAAATGGTGCTGAGACAACTGGATATCCACATTTAAAGAACAAACTTAGGCCCTTATTTCATATTGTATAAAAAAAAAAAAAAACCTCAAAATGGTTCCAAGACCTACATACATGAATTACTATAAGCACAGGTATAACTCTTTATAACCTTAGATTAGGCAAGAGATTTTTAGAAATGACAACTAAAGCACAAGCAGCCGAAGAACAAGTAGATGAATTGTACGTCATCAAAATGTAAGACAGGAGGATCACTTGAGGCCAGGAGTCTGAGGCTACAGCGAGCTATGATTATGCTGCTGCCCTCCATCCTGGGAAACACAGCAAGGCCCTGCCTCTACCAAAAAAATTTTACAATTAGCTGGGCATAATGGCACACACCTATGGTCCCAGCTACTCAGGAGGTGAGGCAGGGGGATCGCTTGAGCCCAGGAGTTCAAGGCTGCAGTGAAATAGGATCATGCCGTCGCACTTCAGCCTGGGCAACAGAGTAAGATCTTATCTCAAAAATAATAATAATAATAATTAAAACTTTTGTGCCTCAAAGAACGCTCTCAAGAAACTAAAAAGACACCCACAAAATGAGAAAACTATTTGAAAATCCTTTATCTGATAAGACTTTAGTATCAAGAATATATGAAGAATTCCTACAGCTCAAAAATAAAAGACAAATTACCCAATTTTACAACGTCCAAAGGATTTGAACAGACATTTCTCCAGAGAGACACAAATGGCCAACAAGCACCTGAAACTTGCTCAGTATCATCAGTCACTAGGGAAACGAAAGCAAATCAATACAATGAGATACCACTTCACATCCGTTAGGATGGTTATAACAAAAAAGAGGAACAATAGCAAGTCCTGGCAAGGATGTGGGGGAAACTGAAATGCTTGCACGTTGCTGATGGGAATGTAAAATGATGTGGCTACTATGGGAAACGTTGGTAGTCCCTCTAGGAGTTCAGCCAAGTTGCCACATGACCAAGCAATTCCACTCCTACGTGTATACCAGAGAGAATTAAGAACATGCTCACACAAACTACACAAACGTTCACTGCAGCACTGTTCATAACAGCCAAAACAATAAACGCATAAATACTCCACAGACCATGGCATTTCTTCAGCCATAAAAATGTATACAATAATGACACACGCCACTACACGGATGGACCTTGTAAACAGTATGCTCAGTGAAAGGCGGCAGGCACAAATGGCCATGTATTGTAGGCTGCTTCTCATAGGAAATGTCCAGAATAGGATAACCCATAGACACAGAAAGTAGATTAGTTATTTCCAGGGGCTGGGGGAATGGGAGGACTGGGAGTCACTGCTAATGGTTTCTTTTAAGGCATGGACGAAAATGTTCCGGAATTAGATATTCCAGAACATATTATCAGACAGAAGTGATGGTCGCACAACCTCGTGAATATACTAAAACCCACGAAATTGTACATTGTTAAATTATCAATTTTATGTTGTACAAATATTTAAAAAGTTTTAAGACCTTATACAAAGACAAGTTATGTACAGAGAATCAGTGACAAGAACGACATCCTGATTCTCACTGGAAACAACGCACACTAGAAATCAGTGGACCACCATCTTTAAAACATGGAAAGAAGAAAAACTGTCCTAGGAAAAACATCTTTCAAAAGCAAAAGTGAAGCAAAGACATTTTCTGACACACCACGTCGGAAGGAATTCCGGCATACCCACAATACGAGAAATGGTAAAAGGTGTCCTCGGGCAGAAGGAAAGTGGTACCAGAGGGAAATCTGGATCCACGCGGCAGAAGGAAGCGCTCAGAGATGGAACTACGCGGACACACACGGAAGGTCTTTTCTTGTTTAACATCATTGACTTGTCTTTACTAGTTTGTTTTCTTTTTCTTTTGAAATAATTGTAAATTCACACACAGTTCTACAAAGTGATACAGAGATCCCATTTATTCTTCATCCACCTTTCTGCAATGTCAACATCTCACCTAACTACACGACAGCATCACAACCAGGAAACACACTGACGCAATCCATTGCTTTTGTTGAGATTTCAAGCGTTTTACAAGAACATAACTGCGTGTACGTTTATATATTTAATTTCATGTAATAAGATGCAATTTTATTGTAATTATTCATCAGTAGTTCCTTTTTATGGCTGAGCAGCATTCCATGGAATAGAATGTCCTTCACTCACCCATGAAGGACATTTGGGGTGTTCCAGCACTGGGCTCTGTTAGGAATATAAGTCCTATGAACATCTCAGTGCAGGTTTTAGTTCGAATGAAATCTTTTCACTTCTCTGGTATAAATGCCAAAAAAAGAAATTGCTGGGTTATATGGTAAGCACATGGCTAGTTTTGTAAGAGGCTGCCACACTGTTTTCAGAGTGTCTGGCCCGTTTGACTTTCCCACCAGCAATGCATGGGTGACCCAGTCTCTCCGTATGCTGACTTGGCCCCACTTTTAGTTTTAGCCAGCCTGGCAGCTATGCAGTGACATCTCGTCAGGGTATTAACTTGAATATCCCTAACGGCTAATGACGTCACACGTCTTTCATGTGCTTACTCACTTTCCGCATAGCCTCTCTGCACCTAAGCTGTTTTTACACACGACACATCTGATGCCAACTGCACGTACAACACATCCATTCAATTCTGACACTAACTGCCCAAAGTTAGCACACACCCCGAACATTAACCGGAGCAATCTCACAAGACTGTCCCCACTGCGGATGCCAGTTGTAAGTCCGATTGCCACCCACACTTCTGACTGAATGGCTACGAGTTGGAGGTTCCTACAACCCTCCTCCTTGTGTGCTAATTTGCCACAGTGGCTTGCAGAACTCAGAAAAGTGCTTTACTTACTGCTAGTGGTTTACTATGAAGGATGTAACTCAGGAACAGCCTCACGGAAAAGACATACAGGGCAAGGTGTGAGGGAGAAGAGCAGCACTTGGCACCACTGTCCCGGCACCTCCATGTGTTCACCAACCCGAAAGCTACCCAAACCCTTAGTTTACCGGCTGGTGTGGAGGCTGCAGTGCACAGGCATGATAGATTCCTTAGTCTCCAGCGTCTCCACCCTCCCCAGAGAATGGAGATAGGGCTGAAAGTTTTGAGCTTCTAATAAAGGCTTAATCTTTCTGGAAAGCAGCAGCCCTCATCCTGAAGCTACCTGGGGCCCACCAAGAGTCACCTTATTACAACAAAAGACGTTCCTATCTCCCAGGGAACTCCAAGGGATTTAGAAGCTCTACATCAGGAACTGAGGACAAATGTCGGATAAATGCTTCTCATCACGCCACAGTGCCATGAACCATCCGCCATGCCGCGAGCTTCTCCTGAGAGGCTTCCTGATCAAGCCATCTCACAGCCTTCAAAAGGGACCCTGGGGTAGGCTGGACTCACCCTTCTTGACCCACTCACCTCACTCCATGAGGTCCACTTCCAAACCTTCCTGGGCCTCTGTCCCAGCCAGGATGCCTCTCACAGAGATAAGATCCCTCAACCCCCTACCCCAAGGGCCTGCAGACGGGGGACCTGTCTTGGCCTGAGCTCCCAGAGAGCTTTCCATCAGCATCAAGACACTGATGCCCCAAATCCTGCCTGGCCTGAGATGAATGCTCTCTCAACCATCCTCAAGCCGAACTCAGGAGCCCCTACACCACCAACCTGGAGACACCAAATCAGACAGCAGCACTCACAGTCCACACGGAGCTCGGCCTTGGTGGAGGAGACCCCCATGCTGTTCTCAGCCAGGCAGCGGTAGACGCCCATGTCTGCTGGCACCACGGCTGTGATGATGAGCTGATGGCCACCCTGTTGGTCTTCATTAATCATGTAGTGGTCATTCTCCTCCAACAACTTGCCATCCTTGAACCAGCGCACACTGGGCATGGGCTGACCTGTCACCACGCAGTCAAAGCTCACAGGATACCCATCTTGCACTTCTTGGTTCTGCAACTCGGTCAGGAACACCGGGGCTGGGAAAGATGGGTGAGTCAGCCCCAGGGAACAATGATCACGTCCAGCTGCCACATACATGCAAGTCGCCACCAGATGAACGGTTTGACACACGTGATGTACAGAGCAATCATTCATATGGGAGCATTCGAAGACCCTGACAGCTAAACAGAATGGCGTCTTTGCCTGCTAAGCCTCTCTCTTCCTTGTTCTCTAAGAATTCTGTTTGCCAGCTTGTTTCCCAAGTTACTTTGAGGCAAAAGGGATAAAGGGCTGGAAACAGGGAGGAGAAGAGAGAGGTAAAGCAAAGATAAAGACTGTGTTATCTGTAAGTCTGGGAGGAGCAGAGAGGGGTTCAAAGCAAGGGAGAGGCTCAAAATTGGACAGAAGTTTCAAGAAGTAACACTGTGGGTCACTCATCACACCCTCTTTAACATTCCTAGAGAGATACTAGTAAACAGGGAAATGGCTTTTCAGTTACTCCTAGATGCTTGAATGGGAAATGGTGTGCAGACTGGACCATGAGGAATGCAGCATTTTATACAGGTTACATTTCAGAGTCTCATTTAAAAAAATAAAATTCTAGAGAGTGAGTACACACGACCTTTGAACAACAGGCACTTGAACTGCTTGGGTCTGTTTATATATAGATTTTTTCGACCAAACATGGATCAAAAAATACAGCACTTGTGGGATGCAAAGCCCTGTATAGGGAGGGCTGACTTTTCACACATACAGGTTCTGCAGGGCTCATCTGGGTACTTGAGTATGTGTGGATTTGGGTACACATGAGGGTTCTGAAATCCATCCTCTGTGTATACCAAGGTACAACTGGATTTCACGTCATTTCACAGAAAGCCGAGGTACAGAGATGCTAAGCTTCTCCCTCCAAAGCACACGGCTGGTAAGAGACAGGGCTGGAGTTCAAACAGATTTCAACTCTATTTAACCTCAAAGTCAGAGCTGTCCACACCCCAGTGGGCTGCACCTGCAAAGAGCCCAGTGGTGGGCACAGGTAACCCCTTGAGCTTGCAGCAGACTCTGGCCACGACTAGGCACTGGCTCCTTCTCCCCCTGCCTCCCTCCGCCGCTCCACCCTGGCTCTTGACCCCAGACCGAGTCTCATGCAGACTCACCGGCATCAGAACTCAGCAGGCTGGGCGACGGCTCTGGAGGCACCCCAGGTGCAGGGGCCTCTTTGCTGATGCGCATTTCCACCCTCCGGGGCCCCTGCTCCACAAGGTTGATCTCCACTCCGACGCCCAGCGTGGCAAACATCTCCTGGAAGCGGGTTACCGCCTGGCGGGCCTCAGTGAGTGCCTCAAAACGGATGCAGATGAAATGCTCATCTTCGTGGTACGTCTGCCAGTCTGCGGGCTCCTCTGGCTCTGCAGGGCCCTCGTCTGCACTCAGGAAGAGCTCCTCGTCTGAAACCTCGGCTGGGCTCTTGGTGCGGAGAGCCGGTGCAGCCGCCGGGCAGCCCGGCGGAAGGTATCGTCCAGCTCACCCCCAGAGGAGCTCTCGGCCTCACTCTCTGTCCCACTGACCACAACGCAGGCACTGTGGGCCACCTGGCCAAACTTACTGCTCACCTGACAGGTGTAGCGGCCAGCATCAGCACGGCCTAGGCCAGTAATCAGCAGAGAGCAGGTGCCATCCCCAAGCTGGTCGATGTGATGGTGCCGCCCATCAGTCAGCTCCACGCCATCCTTCAGCCAGCGGGCTCGCATATCTGTCTTGCTGGCCACGACACACTCCAGCCGCAGGGCATTCCCCACCTGTGCCTCAGTGTCCCCAAATGTGTGGGAGAACACGGGCCCTTCCTGCTGCTTCATCGCTTTCCGAACCTTGTAGCCCTTAAAGGCGGCCTGGATCTTCACAGCTGCCTTGTCCATTGAGGGATCACCCAGGTCTTTGGTGCTCAGGTCTCCCAGCGGTGGGCACACAGCAGCCAGCGGCTCCTGCTGCTCCTGGGGCTTCACAGAGGGGGGGTGCTGGGGCCCCGACCTGTGGGCACAGAGCCTGATGTCATGGTGAGATAGGGAAACTGAGGCCAGAAACAGGGCAGGACCAGCACGGGACGCAGGGCGGGGACAGCTCTAGGTCTCGCTCCAGTGTGCCCTTTCTCCTCCTACCAACTGGACACACACTAGCTTCGACTGACCTAGATGTCCGACAGCACCTACCAAAAAGCAAGCCCACTTCCTGGAAATCGCTTACACAGTCACCCAGACGGGGGATAAACGGGGTTGTGAAGATCACCATGAAGAGGCCAGTTCCAACTCTTCAGGCAGAAGTTTTGACAGTCAGGCGGGTGTATGACTGGGGGGGGTGCAGGGTGGATGGAGAGGCACACCGATGAATGGAGGGTTGGATGGGAGAACAGGTGTACGCACGTATGGGTGGGTACGTGGCTGGTAGACGAGTGAATGGTTAGACAGATGGTGGTATGGGTGGATGAGTGGGTAGACAGGCTGGCAGATAAACAGACCAGATAAATAAGCAGGTGAACAAGTGCAGGAATAGATCATGGACGAATAGTGGATGGATAA
Source organism: Ateles fusciceps (assembly GCA_036589455.1). NCBI lineage: Eukaryota > Metazoa > Chordata > Mammalia > Primates > Atelidae > Ateles > Ateles fusciceps. Next base: position 2,731,562 of record JAZHEH010003256.1, read on the forward strand.
TAAACAGCAGATGAATGGAGTTGTATGGTTGTATGGGTGGGTAAACAGGCTGACAGATAAACAGGTGAACAGCCACAGGAGTGGCAGATGGATAGCAGAGGGATGGATGAATGGAAGTATGCTGGGTGGATACATGAATGGATAGTGGGTAATACATGCAAGTCAGAGAGAACGACGGATGAATAGATGAAAAGAAGGAAGGATGGATGCATGCATGGATGGACAGATGGAGGATGGTAGATGGATGATGAATGGATACATGCAAGGATGGACAGATTGGAGGATGATGGATAGATAATGAATGGACAGATGGTAGGACAATGAATAGATGATGGATGGGCGAGTAGACAGACGGCAGATGGGTGGATGGATGACTAGATGGAAGGAAGAATGTGTGCAGGGATGGATAGATGGTGGATGGATAGATGGAAGAAGATGATGAACGTATGAACAGATGGCAGGTGAATGAATAGATGAAAGTAAAGAAAGATGGACACATAGATGGGTGGATGAAAGGAAAAAGAATGAATGCATGAATGGATGAATGAATAAAAGGAAGAATGGAAACATAAATGGATAAATGGAAGGAAAATAGATGCATGGATTGAAGGATGGATGGTGGATGGACGGAGAAAACAAATGCATGCATTGATGGATGGCTCATGTATGGGTGGACGGAAGGGTGGATGGATGGATGATGAATAGATGAAAGGAAGAAAGACAAGCATGAATGGATTGGTGGTGGATGGGTGGATAGATGGATGGATGGCAGAAGGATGGATGGATGGATGGCAGAAGGATGGATGGATGGAAAGATGAAATGCATGAATGGATGGATGGCAGAAGGAGGGGGCGGAGGATGGATGGATGGATGGATGGCAGATGGATAATGAATAAACAGATGAAAGGAAAGAAAGACAAATGTATGATTGGATGGATGGTAGAAGGATGGAAGGATGGAAAGATGAATGCATGAATGGATGGATGGAAGGATGGATGGATGCATAGATGGATGAATAGTGGATGGGTAGATGGAAGGAACGATGGATGGATGCGTAGATAAGTGGATGAATCGTGGGTGGATGGATGATGAATAGATGAAAGGAAGGAAAGACAGGAGTATAAATGGATGGATGGTGGATGGATGGATGGAAGGATGGATGAATGGATGGATGATGGAGATGGATGACGAATAAACAGATGAAAGGAAAGAAGGACAGATGTATGAATGGATGGATGGTAGAAGGAGGAAAGGATGGAAAGATGGATGCATGAATGGATGGATGACAGATGGATGAATGGAAGGATGGACAGATGCATAGATGGATGCATGGTGGATGGGTGGGTGGAAGGAAGAATGGATGGATACACAGATAGGTGAATGAATGGGTGGATGGTGGATGGACAGATGCATGGATGGGTACATGGAAGGAAGGAAGTAAAGATGGATGAATGGATGCATGGACAGATGGATGAATGGTAGATGGGTGGATGAATAGAAGAAAAATGATAGATGAATAGATGCATATATGGGTGGATGAATGGTGGATGGATGAATAGTGCATGCATGGATGGATGGATGGATGGAGGGATGGAAGGATGGTGAAGGTCTCGGACCTCTCCCTTGCAGGCCAAGTTGGGGTGCTCACCTTGCTGACCAGTGGTGACGTGCCTGGCCTCCCAGCCTTCTTGAGGTAGGTGACCAGGGAAGGGGTGCCTGCCCGGGACTCGTCATCAGAGCTGGTGTGTGAGAGGTCAGCCTCTCCGGTGCGTGCCAGCTCATCGGCTGTGGAGTAGTCTTCGGAGAAGTCAGGTGCCACTTCCTCTGCCTCCTGTGGCAGGCGCTGTGAGCGGCCATCCTCCTCAGGCAGCTCGCTGATGGAGTCCAGCGTGGGCTCACGGCTCATGCGACGCTTTCGAGCCAGGGCCTCCCACAGTAGGTGCAGGTCGCCCTCCTGAGCTGCCTCAGGGGGGCAGGCTGGGCTGCGGGGGGGCCTCATCCACAGAGGCTGGGCTCAGCGCCACTGAGGAAGGCAGGAGACAGGTCAGTGGGCTAAGACAGAGCTAACACCCCAGACCCACTGCGGCTGCTAATCAGTATGTGGCTGGGCTGCGGCCTTGCTAGGCCTCTCTCCCCCGCCTGGCACTGGCTACTTCAGATGGCACAATCTTTGCAAGTCTCAGAGCCCCTGAGCCTCGGCTCTCCCACTTGGAGTGGGGCCTCAGTCTACCTCCCTGTACAGGACATGTGATGCCCGGAACAGAGAAGGACTCTGCAAAGGCAAATTGGGCCGATTTGAACCCTTCTGACGCTGCTTCTGGGATAGAGCGTGTAGACTCATGGCAGTGCTGGCTGCCAGGCAGGGGGGCTCAGGCTCAGAGTGCAGGGGACGGGCCTCAGAGTGTGGGGTGGCTTGGAGCACCAGGAGTTGCAGGGAGTTCAGAATACAGGGGGATGTTTGTGTACAGGGACCAAAAGCTTAAAGGGACCAGAATAGGAGAACCAAGGGTTGCACCAGCCAGGACCTGCTCAGGGACAGGTAGGCTGTCCTCAGCCATCAACGCTCTGCATGTGGGGTTTGCCGCATCTCCCTACTGAGCCTTGGTCTCTCCCACGTGGCGGGTTCCTCAAGAGGACCCTCAGCCCTTCCCTGAGAGAGTCTGTGAGAAGAAGGCCAAGCTGCACCCCCACCCAGAGCTCCCCCACCCTGGAACTGGGAGGACAGGGCCGACGCACCCTGGAAGGTGGCAGCCTCGGGGTAGGCGGAGCCCTGGGCCAGATCACAGCGGTACTCGCCCTCGTCTTCTGCCGTGAAGCCCCTGATCACCAGCATCTGTCGCCGACCCTGGGAGACCACCTCGAAGCGCCCACTGGGTTGGATGCGCTCCGTCCCTTTGTGCCAGATGACCTCGCCAGCCTCAGCAGCCACCTCAAGCTCCAGACAGACATCCTCACCAGCTGCCACCTGCCGGCTCTCAAGAGCTGAGGGCTGGGGGAGGCACAGGCTTTGGTGGCTCTGCTGGAGGAGGACAGGCCCCATCAGCAAAGATGCACCCAGAGCGAAGGCCCCACCCCGAGGCCCCCCTCCCTCCTGCAGCTTGTCCCAGCACAGCAGCTCACCAAGCCGCACAGTCTGGGGCAGGTGCACCGGTTCCCCCGGCACCCGCAGGGCCCACAGCTGCCACACGGAAGCGGTAGGTCTCCCCGGGGACCAGGCCATCCACCACACACTCGGGTCCAGGCACCAGATCGTGGCACAGCTGCCACTGGCCTGTGGTCCCCTCCTTCACCTCCACGCGGTAGCCACAGAGACCACCGCCTCCATCGCTCGTGGGAGCCGCCCAAGACAGTGTCACAGCGTGGCCACTGCGAGCCACCACCTCAGCATCCTCTGGGGGCTCAGGGAGGCCTGGGGGAGAGGGGGAACCGGTGAGGGGATGGCTCCCTGTTGGCACCAACAGCCCCTCTGGAGGCCACTGGGCGCTGTACTGCCTGCAGGTGGTGTGGCCGCACTGAGGCCCGTGCTGCTGTGCCAGTGGCCCACCTGTCTCAGGGAGTGCGGGCTGCTGCCCAGGCCCCGTGGCCACACACCTGCATATCACATGGAGACTGTGCCCAGAGCCACCCGGCGTGGAGAGCCCCCAGCAGTCTCTGGAGCCAGAGCCCCCTCCTACCTCCTGTCTGCCCAGAGCAGGGCTGATGAGCACTGGGGGTGGGGGGAGGTGAGGAGATGGGGCAGGATGAGGGGACCTTGGCCTGAGGAACCCCCAAGGTGGTGGGCTCAAACATGGTTATGCCTGGCCTAGGGAAGCCTCCCAAACTCCCATGGTCAGGCCCATATCTGCAGCCAACCAGAGGGTGTGGAATGGGCAGATGCTGCAGACCCCAGCCTGGGACGCCCCCGAGACCAACCTGCAAGGGAGGGAGCAGGGAGCTCGCCCACCACCCACCCAGCACGGTGAGCCGCGCAGAGGCCACGGCATCGCGGCAAGCGAAGGTAACCTCCCCGGCGTGGTGGGGCTGGGCGCCGTGCAGTAGCAGGGTGTGGTGACTGCCGTCGGCGGTGACTGTCCAGTCGGCATCGTCCGGCTGCACCGCCACGCCGTTGATGTACCAGGACGCCTCTCCCACCGGCACCGCCTCGCTGAGTGTGCAGGTGAGCGGGGCCTGCGCGCCGGCCCGGACCGCCACGTCCTTCAGCAGCTCCAGGATCTCCAGGCGCCAGCCTGTGGCCGTGCGGGGGGAAGGGGTGTGAGGGCGAGGGCCTGAGCAGGGGCCGGTACCTGGGCTTCAGACCCTTGCTTCGTCACACCCGCGTGGGTGGGAGGGGGTCTGGGAGACCAAGGCTCCCTACCTGTGGCCCCATGAGCCCCTCTGGCGAGGGCAGCCCAGCCTCCCGAGGGGACACCTCTCCTTGGCCCCCAGCCCTGCCCCATCCTGCCTGCCCTCAACTCAGCCTCCTGTGGGTCCCAGGGACCAACATGTCCCCTCCCGGCCCCGGGGCCCCTCTGGTCTCGGCGCAGGACGCACGCACCGTGCTGCCCCCTCCTGGGCCCTGGGCCCGGGGCTCATACCCACTGTGGAGCGGGTGGCTCCGGGTATGAGGTGGAAGGGGCCGGCCCCTGGCGAACTCCGCCCCTCGTGTCACTCTCTTCTCCCGCTCTCCCCCGCAGCCCCAGGGCCTCCGTCCCTACGCCCCTCTGCAGCCGCAGCCCCAGGCCCCAGCCCTCTGCAGCACGCCTGCCTGCCCACCGCAGCCTCTAGTGGAAGGGATCCGGCCCGCCCCGCACTGGCACAGCGCAGTCACCTCGGACCGTGAGGAACGCAGAGGTCACCATGTCCCCGGCCAGGAAGGTCACCCGGCAGCTGTCCTGGGGCCGCAAGTTTTTGAGAAGCAGCAGGTGGCGCAGGCCGTTCTCGAAGTAGACCACCTCGGCATTCTCCGAGGTGCGCACGGGTTCGTCGTCCAGCAGCCAGGTGTGGGCGGCCACCTCGGGCTGGGACAGCTGGCACTCAAACAGCGCCTCACCGCCCTCCAGCACCTCCACGTTCTCCAGACCCCGCACGACCGTGTTCTTGGCTGTGGGGGAGAGGGAGTCTCAGACCAGTCTACACTTCCAGGGTCCTGACGTCCCTGGGGAGAGCCCTGAAAACTACAAAAAGCCAAACAAAATGCCCCTCCCCCAGAGGCTACGTAGAGGGGGGCACTCAGCGTCCAGGGCATGGCACTGGCCACCTCCACGCCACGCCCTGCTCACTTTGGCACTGGGCTCCTGACCTCACAGGTGAGAAACCTCACAGGTGTTTAGGAGACTTAGAAACTCACCAACCACACAACCGGGCTCAAACGCAGACGTGAGGCTTGAGCTGGGCTTTACCAGCCAGGGCCCCACAGTAGCTTCAAGGTCTGGGAACAGCCCCTTCTCTGCACCCCAAACAGAGATACCAGACCCACTGCCTGGCCCCTGGGATGCCTTGCTCAGACTCACACCAACCAGAGACCTCCTCCCGAGTCCACTGCCCTCCGCTCTCCCCTCCCTAATTCTCCTGTGGGTTCATGTCGAGGAGTTTCGAATTTGGCCACACATTCCTCATGGAAGCCACAAGCCCAGCAGCTGTGCACGCCCTGCCTACCCACAGCTCAGCTCCTAGCGCAGCGAGCTTGCCACCTCCGGGGCCTGTTGCCACCTGTCCGAGCCGCCTATGTCCCAGCGCTACCGGACACCGCCTGCCGTTCCACTCTCACTGCGCAGCCAAAGCTGTGCCAAAGCTAACCCGGGCCTGGGGCTGCCCCCCAGGCGGCCTCACCTTGCACTTGCAGCAGGGCCACTACGCGGGTGCCCGCAGCCTCGCAAGAATAGATGCCACTGTCACAGGGCAAGGCCGGCCTGAAGGTCAGCCTGGCCACGTTCCAGTCCTGCTCTACGATGACACGGCGCCCATCTGCGCGCACCTCCCGCTCGTCCATCTTCCACGTGGCCCGCACAGGCCGTGAGTACTGGCAGAGGAGCTCGGCCGAGCCGCCCTCCTCCACGGCCAAGTCCTGCATGGCACTGACCACCTCCACCACGGGATCTGTCGGCCAACATGCCGGACACACGTCAGCCCCCGCGGCTGAGCCTCCGCAGCCTTCCCACCCTCTGCTGTCAGCGTTAGCGGCTTCAGCGGCAGCAAGCGCAGAGCTGTGGCAGGCAATGGCTGGGCAGTGACCGCCAGGCACGTGGCCCAGGGAAGGGGGCCCACCAGTCCACTGCAGACACGCCTCACCCCCCCCACCCACGGCAGATAGCACTGTCGGGCTTGCTCTCTTCCAGGTGGGTCCTTCCTAGTCCCTTTGCCCCTACCTCCCTCTGGCCCTGGGCACACTACCCCAAGGGACACAGCCCCCAAAGCTCCCCCCCTGTCCAAATGCCCTCTGACCCTGGCTCAGGAGCCAGAGCCCCAGCCCAGCTCGCTCCTTCTGCCATCTCTCTTGGGGTCCCCGCCCCATCTCCACCTGTCCAAATCCTACTCCACAAATGGCTGTTTGCCCCTGGGACCCAAGTGAACCTTCCACATTTTCTATGAGGGTGCACAGGGGGCAAAGGCACCACGTGAGTCACTGGGAGGGGCTCCCGTATGGCCAGCTCTTTCCCAGAAGGGCACAAACCCAGCCCGAGCTCACAGCGGGGAAGCAGGTACGAGCAGGGGCAGGCTGCGCAGGGGTTGCTCTTGCCTCCACAAGGGACTGGGTTTCATGGCTGGGCACATGCAGCCAGCAAGGTGGTGGCCAGCAGGGCACAGACTGGTGTCCAGCTACAACACTCCCTAAGCCCAGGCTTCTCATCCACCCTGCATGCCCACCTGTGCCGCTGCAGGCAGACAGCATGCATAGAGTGGTGCCCAGCCTGTGGCCCTGGGGGCCAATCCCTGATCCCAGGAGGCTGCAGGAAGCATACAAAAGTGCCAGCACGGCGGGGGTTCCCATCGGCCAATACCTTTGATCAACAACTTGGCCATGGAGACCAGGGGCCCTGCGCGGAAGGTGACGGTGCCGGAGTCGGCCACCCCCAGGCCTGAGAGCGTGAGGGAGTGAAAAGTCCCACCACGCACAGCAATGGCGCTCTGGGGGCCATCCTGTAGCAGGGTCCCATCCAGCCACCAGCGGGCCTCCGGCCCACCCGCGTGAGACACCTCACAGGAGAACGTGGCCACCTCCCCCCGCGAAGACATCCACATTCTGCAAGCCACGTACCAGGCACGGCGCTGCCTCTGCACAAGAGGTAAGAAGGAGGGCCAGGCTAGGGCTCCCTGGAGTCCACAGGATTGGGCCCCTTTAGGGTTCACTGGTGTGGGGGTGTGGCATAAGAATAGATTGGGTCTCTGTCCTCGGTTCCTGGCACAGAGGTCCTAAAGCCCTCAGAAGGCCCTGAGTGTTCACAATGTGTTCCTTTGACTACACCTGAGCTTATACTAATAAGCTGGCTCAGGTAGGGGTCCTGGATGGCATCAGAATGGGCCTCTGGAAAGGTCAAGTGTTTAGAGGGTTGGAAGTTTCCTACCATCCCACCTCTAGGATGCGGAGAGGGGGTCAGAGGTGATGCTCTACGGAAACTCCTGAATGAGATTCGATGAGTTCCCAGGTCGGTGAAGGTGTGGAGAGCTGGGAGCAGCGCACACCAACAGAGGACATGGAAGGTCTATGCCCACCCCCACCCCCAGTCTTTGCCCTTTAAATCGTTTCTACATGGCTGTTCCTGAGCTGTATCCTTTATGATAGCTGCTCAATACAAGTGTTTCTGTGAATTCTGGGAGCTGTCTTAGCAAGTTAATTAAACTCAAGGAGGGGTAGTGGGAACCCCATTTCACAGCTGTTCCGTCAAAAGTGTGGGTGGCCTGGGACTTCCCACTGGCATGTGAGTGGGGCAGTCTTGTGGGACTGAGCCCTTAATCTGTGACCCCTGACTCTAACTCCAAGTAGAAAGTATCAGAATTGAACTGAATTGTAGATAGCCAGTTGCTGTCTCCTAAGAATTGCTTGATATGTGGCCCCCACACATCTGGTCACAGAGTGTTCTGTGCTGAGAGAATAACAGGAGAAAATCAGTGAGCGTGTTGTTCTAGAATTGGTGTCAGAAGTGGGGAACTGGCCAGGCACAGTGGCTCACACCTATAATCCCAGCACTTTGGGAGGTCAAAGTAGAAGGACTTGTTTGAGCCCAGGAGTTCAAGACCAGCCTGGACAACACGGTGAGACCCTGTGGAGGCATCATGTGCCTATCATCCCAGCTCCTCGTGAAGCTGAGGTGGGAGGACGGCTTGAGCCCAGGAGGTTGAGGCTATACTGAGCTGTGATCACATCATAGCTCACCCCCCTCACCTCCGCCAAAAGTGGGACTTGCTAGAGTAGCCTGGGGCTAACTGGTACAGGGGCCACCCTGGGGTCTGCCAGAGCAGGTACCACCCAGGCCAGGAGGGTGACCTAGGGTTAGGGTCTAGAAATCCACCCAGGGCCAGCTTGCCCACCCCTGATCACAGAGGGAGACACAGAGGCCACCCACAGTGAGCCTGTGGAGAGGGGCTCAGCCCCAGCTAATAGACTCGCACCTAACACCCCTTCAGAATATGCCTGGTCTCACCCACAGGAGGCTGATGACAGGCACGTGTGCCCTTCTCAGAAGCACAAGCTCCAAGCCCCATGGCTGCGGTTCTTTCTGACATTCGGTGCCTTGTCTGACCCAGTGCGGGTTGGGAAGGAGCAGCCATCGGACCTGCTACTGTGAGAGGTTGGGAGTTCGCCTCAGAAATGAGCTCCCCTGTCCCCGGGGGTGTGGAAGCAGACGCTTCTCCCATCCCAAGAGGGCAGTTTGTCCAGATGTCCTCCAAGGTCCCTTCAGTCCAGAATTCCAGGGCCCTAATGTTGAGTGGCAACTGCTCCCTTCCTGGTCACACAGCAGGGCTCAAGCTCAAGGGGCTGTCCAGACATGTGTGGTCACTGCCTGCCCTGTGCCTTCCACACTCTCTTCCTCCATCCCATCTACCTTTCAGATGGAAACTCAGGGTGGTCACGGCAGAGAGGAGAACGTGCCCAGGCTACTGTGCCCACACAGCTGAACCCCACACCCCACAGGCAAGAGAGGAAAACAGAACCGAAGGCTTATTCCACCACCTGCTGCCCTCCATCCTTGCTTGCCCCTAAAACTTCCCGAGGCCATCCTGTGAGCCTCCTCACAAAGAGACAGAAACTGCAGTTGGCAAAGTCCAGATACTTCCATCCCATGGAGTGAGGGAGCATGAGTGGGGAGCACTTCCAGAGATACCAGCCACCCATCAGGACCACACCAGGCAGATCAGCCCCTGTGCCCTCCCAAGCAGGCCTTCCACTGGAAGCCTCTCCACGCTCTTCCTCGTGTGCACCACTGACATCCAGCACCAGCTCCCTGTCTGCCCTCGACTGTCTTCCCCAAGTGCACATCTGGCCACCTCCTCATCTTGCTCCACCAGCTTTCCATTCTTGTCTCCAGCAGTTTCCCAGCTCTTCCACATCACCTACCTGGGATGGGCACCCATGTACACACCTGTGCCTGGGCCCTCACCACAAGGTCACAGCCAGGTGTCTGTATGTGAGCCAGCTCACCCAGGCTGAGAGCACCTCACTGAGACAGGGGCCAAAGCACAGCCCAGCTCCATGTGGCTCCATACAGTTGCCCACTGCGACGACCACACCAGGCCCCTGCTATCCTGCCCCTGCTCAAGACACCTGGGAAGCTCCCCCATCTTCATCACTCAACTGGAGGGCACTGGCATCTGGAACCTTTTCCAAACCCACAGCCCACAGAACTGAGTGCATCTGTCTCCTTTTAATGACTTGGGAGTGGGAGGTGGCTTGGAGGATGAAGGACACATTACCTCCATGTCCAACTCCCCGAACAGACTGGGGACCTCTTGAGGGCAGACTGCATCTAGCCCATCGTGAGGCTCAGGACTTGGTTAGGGTAGGAGCTTAGAGGGTATGTTCCATTGTGAATGAATGGATAGCAGGTGGATTGTGAATGTATGATGGCTGATGGATAGACAGTGGATGAATGGAAAGACAGGTGGATAGTGGATGAGTGAATGATGAATACATGAGTGGATGGGGGAAGGGTAGATGGATGGTAGACAGGTAAATGGATGGATGAGTGGATGGTAGATGAACGAAAGGATGGGTGAATGGGTAGCAGATGGATAGATGGATAGTAAATGGATGAATAGCAGATGGGTGGGTGGATGTATGGAAATGGATAAATGGATGAACAGCAGAATGTATAGATGAATAGTAAATGGATAGACGGATGGTAGATAGTGAATGGGTGGATGGTGGATGGTGAATGGACGGACAATGGATGGTGAATGGGTGGATGGTGGTGAATGGACGGATGGTGGATGGTGAATGGGTGGATGGTGGATGGACGGATGGTGGATGGTGAATGGGTGGATGGTGGATGGTGAATGGACGGATGGTGGATGGCTAATGGGTGGATGGTGGATGATGAATGGACGGATGGTGGATGGTGAATGGGTGGATGGTGGATGGTGAATGGACGGATGGTGGATGGCGAATGGGTGGATGGTGGATGATGAATGGACGGATGGTGGATGGTGGATGGTGAATGGACGGATGGTGGATGGTGAATGGATGGACAGTGGATGTTGAATGGATGGATGGTGAATGGACAGATGGTGGATGGTGAATGGACAGATGGTGGATGGTGAATGGACGGATGGTAGGTGTATGGATGCTAGATGGATAAATGGATGGATTATGAATGGATTGATGGACAGATGGTAGAAGGATGGATGATAGATGAATGGACAGATGATGGATTGATGGCGCATAGCAGATGGATGGAAGGTGGATAGGTGAATGGACAAATGGATGAATGAATAGATGGATGATGAGTACACAGATGGGACCTGATTGAGGCCTAGGGGTAGGACAGTCGGGGGAAGAGCACTCAGGGACAAGCACTCAGGGATGACCAGCTCTGGGGACAAGGTATAACCCAAGCTGAAGGTTTCTAAAATCCTTTTGCATGCTTGCCCCAATCTGTACACTTGTCACAGGCATGCTTTTGCACCTGCACCTTCAAGCCTGAGGCAGGCAGAGTGTGTAAACGTGGATGTGCTGGCATGTGCGTGCATCCGTATCACAGGAGGAGGCGTCGGGAGGGTGGAAGGCAGGAAGGTCCTGCCTTACCTTAGGGCCCAAGCCTGTGGCAGCTGGGCCCCCCATCTCCCTCCTGCAAGTGGCATTAATCCCGGACAGGGAGCCCCCACACACCCTGGAATTTCTCAAGACTATCTTCATCAGCCTAACCCCCAGTGACCTCTCTGGTCCATGGCTTCAGTGGCCAGGGGTTGGAAAATTGCCAGCCCCAAGACAAGATCACTTTTGGAAGTCTTACATTTCTGCCCCCTACTCGCGGACAGCACCAATGTGTAGGATATTCTGGTGCCCAGGAAGCTGGGCATCCGCAGGCAGAGTGACTGGTGTGGAAAGGGGGCTGCCCACCTGTGACTTTCAGCTGAGCCTCAGAGCTACACGTGCCCACGTGGAAGCTGACAGTTCCAGCATCCTCAAGGGTCACCTGAGGAATCAGGGAGAGACATGCTTGACCCTGGGAGCCCCATCGCGACCAGGAGGAGCCCAGCCATCTTGCCAGACCTCAGCGACAGGGGCTCATCACCTCCCCAACACAACCCCCTGGTGGAAGACCTTCCCAAATGGAGTGGGAAGCCTCCCCATCCTGGTACGCACGGGTCCCAGGGGCCCCACCTTGTGCAGGGTGAGCAGGTGGAGCGTGCCCTGCTCCACAGCAATGTCGTTCATCTCGTTGGCCTGCAGGGGCACCCCCTCCTAAAGCCCAGCAGGCTTCCTGGCCTGAGGCTCTGGACAGCCGGCACTGGAAGCTAGCATCCTGGCCCTCGCTGAGCTGCACGTCCTGCAGGGGCTCCAGGATGGTCACCTCAGGAGCTGGACACAGGGGAGGCATGGGTGTCAGCCTCCGCATCTAAGGCATCCCCCTCAATCAGCAGAGTTTCATCGTCCTGGGGGGTCCATCCCTGGTATCCTCCCAAATGCACAAAGAACATGGGGGCCTGTTCTCAGCTCCCCACTCCAGCTGCAGGCAGGGTCTGCTCTGATGGACAGTGGATGGGTGAATGGAGGAATGAATGGATGGATAATGGGTGGTTGGACAGATGGCTGATCAATGGATAAACAGATGGATTGTGGATGGATCGCTGGATTGGAGGGGATGAAGGATGGACAGTGAATGGGTGGATGGATGGGTGAAAGGATGGATGACGGGTGGGTAAATGGGACCCGGGTGAGAACCAGAGGAGATGGTACAGATGACTGATGGCTGAGAGTGGGCTACGGTTTGCAGCGGCCCCCACGAGGGCCAAGACCCAAACTCCAACACTGTGTCAGCCTATGGGAAGCCCACAACCACCTGCCCCACCAGCCTAACTCAGTCCACTCTCCCCTGACATCCTGGGGCCACCCTGAAGTGCCAGCTCACAGGTCCACCTCCCTGCCAGGCCCCCAGGCTTCAAAGGCAGGGACCTTTGCTATCTCCATCCCCAGTGCAGTCACTGGTGGGGCCCGCCTGCGCCTACCTCTGATAGTGAGCTGGGCGGAGGAAGTGTGGCCGCCCACGTGGAAGGAGACAGTGCCGGCGTCCTCAGGCGTCACGCCCTTCAGCCGCAGGGTGTGGATGCGGCCATCCCGCACGGCCACCTCTGTCACCTCGTTGCTTTGCAGTGGCAGGCCCTGCAGGCACCACTGCACATCTGTGGCTCCAGCCCGGGACACCTCACAGCTGAACTCAACATCCTCGTCGGCCGGCACCTCCGCGTCCACCAGCCCCCGCACAATGGTCACCTCAGGCTCTGAGGGGTGAGGCGAGAGGGTCCCCCTTTACCAGCCAAGTAAAAGAGCCCAGGCCAAGCTCCCACGCCCCCTCCTCTAGGAAGCCTTCCTGGGCACCCTCACACTCCTCTGCCATGGCCCATCTGTCCCACACGGTTTCCGTCCCCTGATGTGCTCACAAGCACAAATCCTGCCATCACAGCTCTTCAGGGCAGAGCCTGGGCCGGAGGTGTAGGCCGAGAGGCAGTTGTGTCTGAGGAATCCTTGGGAAGGGGTCGTGGGAACCCGTCCACTCGCATACCGCAGCCCCCTCCTGGCTAGCACAGCAGGGAGACAAGGCTTGCAGGAGAAACAGGGGCGGTCAGCAGGGCACCCGCACGCCGGCCGTGGGTGGGCTTGTGGGGCTACGGCCTGTATCCCTGCTGCCCAGCTTCTCTCAGAGAGCCCCAGTGGGGACACCAGGAGGTGCGGGGCTGAGGAGGAAGACAGCATGAGAGCAGGGCTCAGGTGCACCCAGAAGGCCACCATGAGGGGTGGATGGCAGGGAGCGGCTCACCCTTTCCTCCAGGAGGCCCCACGGCTCACCTGTGACCCTGAGGGAGGCAACAGTTTTTCTGGCCGCCTGTCACGCAGGCATACTCGCCCGTGTCCTTAGCCTCCAGTTGGTGGATCAGCAGCTCCCAAGTGGCCCCCTGGCTCCTCATCTCATACTTGGGGCCTGCATGCAGCTCCACGCCCTCCTTGAGCCACTGCACTGCGGCCCCCAGCTCTGTGTCACTCAGCTGACAGCACAGCTGGGCTACGGCACCCCGTCTGCTGCTCCAGGCTCTGCAGCCGGGTCTTGAATTTGGGCCTGGGGACTGGGGGAGATGCAGGAAGGCACACTTAGCGCCCCTGGCCACTGACCGAGGGTGAAGGGCTGTGGGAGGCAGGGCTGGCGAGCAGCTCACCACGGACGGAGAGGCTGGCTGTGCTCTGCGTGTGGCCTGTGTCGCACGTGTAGTCACCCGTGTCCTCCTGCTCCGCACCGCATACCAGCAACTCCGCAGCAGCCCCATCCTGCACCATCTGGTACTTGGCACAAGGGAAGAGCTGCAGGGAGCCCTTTCGCCACTCCACGCTGGCACCTGTCCGGCTCAGCTCACAGCGCAGGTGCGCGGTGTCGCCCTCGTCCACCTCCTGGGGTTGCAGCTCTTGGAGGAACTGCACAGGTGCCGCTGCAGGGGAGGAGCAGGGCATGAGGGCAGGTCCCTGAAGGGCTGTAATGGGGAATGCACAGTGGGCGTGATACAGGGCAGGGTGGGGAGGGGAACTGCATCAGAGCAGCTACCGGGAAGGAGCAGGGCCTTGGGCCAGGTCCGCCCCCTCACCCTGTGGAGCCGTCTCCTCAGTTGGGACCCCAAGATGGGAAGGCAGCCCCAAGGGTCAGCCCAGAGCACTGGAGCTGCCCTAGATCCTGGGCCAGGCCAGCCTGGGAGCCCACCTGTGACAGTGAGGGTGGCGCTAGTGCTCTGGGAGCCACAGGTGCAGGTGTACTCGCCAGTGTCTTCCCGCAGCAGGTCCCGTAACACCAGCTCCGCCGTGCAGCCCTCAAGCCGTGGCTCCCGGCGCCCGTCAGCCCACAGCTCCAGGCCACCCTTGCTCCAGACCACTGTAGCGGCGGGCTCGGACAGCTCACACCGCAGGCTGGCTCTGGAGCCCTCCACCACCTGCAGACTCTGCAGTGGCTCCCGGAACACAGGCTGTGGGGCTGCAGTGGGCAGGAGGCAGGGTCAGCTCCAGATCTGCACCAGGGGTCGCTCTCCAGGCCAGCAGATGAGGGCCTGGGCTCCCCCCAGCTCCCTGGCCTGGCTTCACAGGCGGTGCTGCCTCAGACGGCAGTGGGGACCACTGGTCTGCGATTCGGGAGTGAGGAGGCAGAGTGGTGGGAAAGCAGGGAGGGGTTAGATCTGCCCAGGGCTTAGGAGGCTGTCCTCTCACCCAGGACCCCACCTGCAACCCCTGCAGGGCCAGGGCAGAGGTGTGTACTCCTCCCTGGCATACAGGTGGGAGCTGGCTGGAGAGCTGCTGGGTGAGGTCCTGTGCCCCAGACGTGAGGACAGAGCTGAGTCCCCCAGATCCCAGGCCGACGCCAGGGCGTGGGGCTATAGGTTCTGTCTTCCCTCCCCTGGGCACCCAAACCCCAGGGCACAGGTATATATTCAGATCGCAGAGTGGGGCCGTGGCCCCCAGACTCCAGGGCAGGGACCAGGTCCCCTTAGGCCCTCAGATGCCATGGGGACTGTTTGCCCACAAGGCTACACAGAACCAGGGCCAGCATGCAGGGCCCAGGGCTCTAGGTCCCACCTCCCCTTCCTAGGCACCAGAGGCCTCCCTCCGAGGACATGAGACCCTGTGGCTGAGACTGCAGGGCTCAAATGAAGGCTGGCAGAAAGCCAACTGATTAGGGGGTGATGGGAGGCAGGGGGAAGGCAACAAGGCAGGAACTCCTTCCCTCACCATGACTGGTACCCAAGGTCACGTGGCTGGAGCTCAGTACAGACACCAGGGCACGGGATAACATTGGGACCCATGAGCAGAGGGGGACAGAGGAAACCGCAGGAGGCAGAGGAAATGAGCACCCATAAGGAGGTGTGCGGTGCCCATGACTGCACACAGAGGAGGCCACACACCCGCATCAGTCCACACAGCCACGAGGTCATTACCCTTGACAGTGAGCATGGCCGATGTCCTCTCCTGCCCGCACACACACGAGTACTCCCCAGTGTCTGCCACACACATGCCACGAATCTGCAGCTCACACTTGGTCCCGTCCCGCCTCAGGCTGTATCTGTCCCCCATCTCTGAGGGTCTCAGACCCCTTCCTCCACTCCACGGGGGACGCCTTGCTCAGCTCACACTGCAGCGTGGCCGTGGCCCCTTCTCTGGCCTCCTGGCTTCTTATGTCTTCTATGAATCTGGCAGGCAGGGCTAGGAAGGACCAAGTAGTCACTGAGATCATCAGACTGTCTGGACACTGAGATCATCAGACTGTCTGTGGACAGGACATGGGCACCCACAGGGAACCACACAAACCACCAAAGGACCACACGTAAAAGTGCAAATGAACGTTCACACAGGAGGAAGCAAATGGACCAGGAGGAACATAGAACATATGTGGAGAAGGACATGGGCATGAGGACACCTCCTGGACAAGACGGGGAGGCGGGAGATGCCCAGAGGACCTGGTTAGAAGACAGACAACCATGGGTTGCCACAGGACCATGCCACATTGAGAGGTAGAAGGTGGCACATGGAGAGACAGAGGTAAAAGATAACATGTAAACACCAAGTTATCTGCAGAGATAACATAAACACCCAGCCACACAAGATCTTTACCCTTGACGGTCAGCATAGCTGAGGTCCTCTCCTGCCCACACACGCATGAGTACTCCCCAGCATCTGCCACAGCCAGGCCACGGATCTGAAGCTCACACCTGGACCCGTCCTGCTTCAGGCTGTGTCTGTTCCCATCTCTGAGGATTTCAGGTCCCTTCCTCCACTCCACAGGGGCCACCTTGCTCAGCTCACACCGCAGCGAGGCCATGGCCCCTTCTGTGGCCTCTTCATTCCTCAGCCCCTTTGTGAACTTGGCAGGCAGGGCTGGGGGAGGTCAGAAGATATGGACACATTCATGCCTCTGAGCCCACAGAAGATAGGAAACAGACAACATCGAAAGACACAGAACCCAAATGGACATGAGCCACGTGGGGGATGTGCTGACCACGGCTGTGCACTGTGGCTTCCTTCAGTCCAGGCTGTACAGCACATGACCACGGCCCCCTCCGTGGCCACCTCACACCTCAGTCTTTGTATGAACCTGGCAAACACAGAGCTGGAGAGGGCCAGATGAATGTGGAAATCAGATCGTCTGGAGCTCTTCAGTGGACAGAATACAAGGGAACGGAGGACACCACACAGAAGCCAACAGGGCAACGTGACTGAACCCATGCTGGTACACAAGTGGGAGCTGGCTGGAGATGCTGCTTTCTCCTGGTTTCCACAACAGCCCAGGAGGCTGGAAGGGATTCTGAGCAATTATGGGAACAGGGGTGACATGCACACAGGGAGACAACACGGAATGAGTGGAGATGGATGGGATGAGGTCGATACCGGCACACCAGAATGTGGCTTTACTTGGCCACATGTGATCTTTACCCCTGATGGTGAGTGTGGCTGAGGTCCTCTCCTGCCCACACACGCATGAGTACTCCCCAGCATCTGCCACAGCCAGACCACGAATCTGCAGCTCACACCTGGTCCCGTCTTGCCTCAGGCTGTATCTGTCCCCCATCTCGGAGGGTTTCAGATCCCCTTCCTCCACTCCACGGGGGCCGCCTTGCTCAGTTCACACCGCAGCATGGCCATGGCCCCTTCTGTGGCCTCCTGGTTTGTCATGTTGTCTATGAATCTGGCAGGCAGGGCTGGGAAGGACCAAGCAGTCACTGAGATCATCACACTATCTGGACGACTCTGTGGACAGGACACAGACACACACAAGGAGCCACACAAACCACCAAAGGACCACGGCAGAATGAGCAAATGAATGTACCAAGGGTGAGAAGGCGCATGGCCCAGGAGGAACAGAGAACACACAGGGATGGACATGAATAAGGAGGATGTCTCCTGATGAGGAGAAGGGGGAGGCAGGAGATAAGCAAGAGGACCCCAAGTTAGAGCACAGACAACCTCAGGGTTGCCCACAGAAGTGCCACATTTGAAAGAAGGTGGTGACAGAGACACGTAGATCCCAAGCCACGAGTCCACATGACCACACAAGATCTTTACCCCTGACGGTGAGGTGTGGCTGAGGTCCTCTCCTGCCCACATACACACAAATACTCTCCAGTGTCCTCCATAGCCAGGCCACGAATCTGCAGCTCACACCTCGTCCCATCCTGTCTCAGGCTGTATCTGTCCCCCATCTCTAGAGAGTCTCAGACCCCTTCCTCCCACTCCACGGGGGCCTCTTGCTCAGCTCACACTGCAACACGACCGTGGCCCCTTCTCTGGCCTCTTGGTTTCTCACATCTTCTGTGAATCTGGCAGGCAGGGCTGGGAAGGACCAAGCAGTCACTGAGATCATCAGACTGTCTGGAGGACTCTGTGGACAGGACACAGACACACACAAGGAGCCACACAAACCACCAAAGAACCACGGCAGAACGAGCAAACGAAGGTACAGAGGGTGAGAAAGCACATGGCACAGGAGGAACAGAGAACACAGTCCCTAGCTCTGAGGGTCTCTGGTCCCTTCCTCCACTCCACAGGGGCCACCTTGCTCAGCTCACACCGCAGCGAGGCCATGGCCCCTTCTGTGGTCTCTTCATTCCTCAGCCCCTTTGTGAACTTGGCAGGCAGGGCTGGGGGGAGGTCAGAAGATATGGACACATTCATGCCTCTGA
Organism: Ateles fusciceps; assembly: GCA_036589455.1. NCBI lineage: Eukaryota > Metazoa > Chordata > Mammalia > Primates > Atelidae > Ateles > Ateles fusciceps. Next base: position 2,749,902 of record JAZHEH010003256.1, read on the forward strand.
GCCCACAGAAGATAGGAAACAGACAACATCGAAAAGACACAGAACCCAAATGGACATGAGCCACGTGGGGGGGATGTGCTGACCACGGCTGTGCACTGTGGCTTCCTTCAGTCCAGGCTGTACAGCACATGACCACGGCCCCTCCGTGGCCACCTCACACCTCAGTCTTTGTATGAACCTGGCAAACACAGAGCTGGAGAGGGCCTGATGAATGTGGAAATCAGATCGTCTGGAGCACTTCAGTGGACAGAACACAAGGGAACGGAGGACACCACACAGAAGCCAATAGGGCAACGTGACTGAACCCATGCTGGTACACAGGTGGGAGCTGGCTGGAGATGCTGCTTTCTCCTGGTTTCCACAACAGCCCAGGAGGCTGGAAGGGATTCTGAGCAATTATGGGAACAGGGTGACATGCACCCAGGGAGACAACACGGAATGAGTGGAGATGGATGGGATGAGGTCGATACCGGCACACCAGAATGTGGCTTTACTTGGCCACATGTGATCTTTACCCCTGATGGTGAGTGTGGCTGAGGTCCTCTCCTGCCCACACACGCATGAGTACTCCCCAGCATCTGCCACAGCCAGACCATGAATCTGCAGCTCACACCTGGTCCCGTCTTGCCTCAGGCTGTATCTGTCCCCCATCTCGGAGGGTTTCAGATCCCTTCCTCCACTCCACGGGGGCCGCCTTGCTCAGTTCACACCGCAGCATGGCCATGGCCCCTTGTGTGGCCTCCTGGTTTGTCATGTTGTCTATGAATCTGGCAGGCAGGGCTGGGAAGGACCAAGCAGTCACTGAGATCATCACACTATCTGGACGACTCTGTGGACAGGACACAGACACACACAAGGAGCCACACAAACCACCAAAGGACCACGGCAGAATGAGCAAATGAATGTACCAAGGGTGAGAAGGCGCATGGCCCAGGAGGAACAGAGAACACACAGGGATGGACATGAATAGGAGGATGTCTCCTGATGAGGAGAAGGGGAGGCAGGAGATAAGCAGAGGACCCCAGTTAGAGCACAGACAAGCCTCAGGGTTGCCACAGAAGTGCCACATTTGAAAGAAGGTGGTGACAGAGACACGTAGATCCCAAGCCACGAGTCCACATGACCACACAAGATCTTACCCCTGACGGTGAGTGTGGCTGAGGTCCTCCTGCCCACATACACACAAATACTCTCCAGTGTCCTCCATAGCCAGGCCACGAATCTGCAGCTCACACCTCGTCCCATCCTGTCTCAGGCTGTATCTGTCCCCATCTCTGAGAGTCTCAGACCCCTTCCTCCACTCCACGGGGGCCTCTTGCTCAGCTCACACTGCAACACGACCGTGGCCCCTTCTCTGGCCTCTTGGTTTCTCACATCTTCTGTGAATCTGGCAGGCAGGGCTGGGAAGGACCAAGCAGTCACTGAGATCATCAGACTGTCTGGAGGACTCTGTGGACAGGACACAGACACACACAAGGAGCCACACAAACCACCAAAGAACCACGGCAGAACGAGCAAACGAAGGTACAGAGGGTGAGAAAGCACATGGCACAGGAGGAACAGAGAACACAGTCCCTAGCTCTGAGGGTCTCTGGTCCCTTCCTCCACTCCACAGGGGCCACCTTGCTCAGCTCACACTGCAGCACAGCCGTGGCCCCTTCTGAGGCCTCCTTGGTCTTCAGATCTGAGTGAATCGGGCAGGCAGGGCTAGGAAGGGTCACATGGACAGAAGCCATCAAACCCTCTGGAGGATCTGAGGGACACAGCTAAACTTCCAAGAAGGAAAGCAGCAGGAAGGCTGGAGAGACTTGGGATGAAGCGGCCCAAAGTGCATTTGATAGTGAGATCTTCCTACATTCTGCCTGTGAGGTGCAGACTGGCTGGGAGATAGGCTCCATCCTGCATCTCTTCTCAGAAGGCATCTTGTCCTACCCATGAGCTTTCATTATGGGGAAGCAAGACAGGCGCCTCCAACTTGCAACCCGCATATGCAATAATGTGATGGACATCTCTCCACGACGACACAGGAGGCACCTTCAGGTCCCAACATCCACGAAGGTACAGAGGGTGAGAAAGCACATGGCACAGGAGGAACAGAGAACACAGTCCCCCCCACAGAGAACACAATGTCCCATTGTCATCCCTCACACAAGAGACAGTCTGAGCAGACAGAGCTTCCATCCAGCACTGCCCATGCCCAGATATACCTGGGCTCACCACACAACATCCCAGCCCACACAAGGCCCTGCTGCCTCCATCCGATATGCTCCTGGCCTGACCCTACTGAATCCACATTCCCACATACTACCCTGGCTCATATCACCTAGATCATGACAGATATCAGATGTGGCCTCTAACCACACCTGTGAACCTCCAATCTACCATTCTCTCCCCCTCTCCTGACTCCAGGCAGAGGGCTCACAAGTTAGCAGAGCAAGGCCCAATCCAATTACATAGCCATAGCCTGCTATGGGCTGTGCTTTCACAAAAGTCAAATGTTGAAGTCCTAACTTCCACTATTTCAGAATACAATTACTTCTGAGATAGGGCCTTTAAGGGAGTGATTCATGCTAAATGGGATCATAAGGGTGGCATCTAATCCAATATAAATGCTGCCCTTATAAGAAAAGGAGATTAGGATACAAACACAGAAGGACCAGTGAAGACACAGAGAAAACTGTGTCTACAAGCCAAGGAGAGAGGCCTCAGAAGGAGCCAACCCTACTGACACCTGGATCTCAAACATCTAGCCTCTAGAATGGTGAGGAAATAAATTTCTGTTATTTATACCTCCGAGTCTATGATACTTTCTTTATGGCATCTCAAGCAAACAAATTCAAACTTTGCTACCAGGGGTGGGGTGCCAAAGTAACAAACACATATAAATGTGGATGTGGCTTTACAACTGGGTAATGGGAAGTGGCTGGAAGATATTTTAGGTGCATGCCAAAAAACAGTGTTTGCCAGGCAGCAATTGTTGGTGAAAACATGGGTGTTAAGTGATTCTGGTCAGGCCTCAGATGACAATGGGGACATGTTCTTAAGAACTGGAGAAAGACAATCATGGTTATAAAGTGGCCGAGAACCTGGTCAAATTTTACTCTAGTGTTTTGTGGAAGGCAGGACTTGCAAACAACAAAATTGGGTATATTTACCTGGGGAAGGTTCTAAGCAAAGAATTGAAAAGCTTAGCCTGGTTTCTCTCCAATATGAAAATGCGAGTGGACAGAGATAAATTGAAAAAGGATTTGTTAAGCAAAAAGGAACCAGAGCTTGAAGATATAGACAAATTTCCAGCCTATACATACTGCAAAAAAAATGAGAAAGCATATTCTGGGGACAATATCAAGGCTGGGACAACCACTTGCTACACAAATCAGGTGTGTGGTTTATGGATCCATTCAGCCCTCTCAGCAGAAGCCATTAACAGAAATCAGATGATCAAGGAAAGACCTGTGGAGAACTCTCTTGTCTGTGTGCTTTCACCCATACAGATCACATGGGACAAGGTTTTTGAGATCTACAGACCAGAGGAAATGCTGCTAGCTTGAACTCATTGGAACAGAGATGGGACAAATGAAGGAAGGCTGTAAGACTTCTGAGAATCTACAGGATGGGCCAATAGAGCTACCTGGATATAAACATCATGTTCTGCAAGAAAAAGGAATAATGACCCAAAACTTGGTTCAGAGGTTGACAGGAATGGCACTATAACCAGGGGCTAGAGGGCACAGGCCTGGGACTAAGGCTGTCTTCTCCTCAGTTACAGAGAGCCAGACACCTCCACTCAGGGCTGAGGGGTAGAATTGCAACCCTGTTGGGTCCAGAGGACAGGGAATTAATCCAAAGCCTTAAAACCTAATGATATTTGTCCTGCTGGGTTACACCTTGCTTAGGACCCATGACTCATTTTTCCTTTCCAGTTTCTCCCTGAGTAAGAATGTCCATCCTATGCCTGTCCCACCATTGTGACTTCAAAGCAAATAACTTGTCCGATTTCACAGATGAAGAAAAATTTTGCCTCAGGATGAGTCTCTCTCACAGTTGACTCAGATGATATTTAGAGGCAATTTGGACTAGTTGGTGCTGAAATGGGTTAAGATCTGGGACTGTTAGGAAGAAGTAAACATATTTTGCGTGTGAAGTGGCCATGAATTTTCAGAATCCAGTGGTGGAGTGTTATGGTCTGAATTGTGCCTCAGAAAAATGCATATGTTGAAGTCCTAACCCCCAGTACACCTCAGAACGTCACTGTGTTTAAAGATGATCATTGAAAGGTAAAATGAGGTTGTTATGGTGGGCCCAAATGCAGTGTGACTGGTGCCCTTATAAAAGAGGTTAGGCCACACATATGCACCCAGAGGGACCACCACAGGAAGACACGAGGAGAAGACAGCTGTCTACAAGAGGGGGCTGACACCTTGATCTTGGGATTTTAGCCTCATACTTCTGAGAAATGAATCTCTGTTGCTTGAGCCACCGTCTGCAGTGCTTTGCTACGTCAGCCTCAGCAGATGAAGACAATACTCCTTTAGAAGCTTGGAATGACCACAAGGATCGATGAGAATACTCGCCAGATTGAAGAGGCACCTGGCCTGAACCCATCACTATGTCTGTCTAAGGACATACATTTCCTGACCTCCATGCCTGGGGCCCAGAAGAGCTGGTGCACATCCACAGGTCCTTGTAAAATGGCAGGGGCCCCAGGCAACTCTCCTGCATCCTGACACCTGTCTGCTGGTGCCTCCTGGGGACCCTGCACTATTCACCCCTGGGGCCTGTATGTTCAGGTCCTAGATTAGGCCATCGAAGTGGGTTCTCAGTGTGCATTTGTGGGATGGACCACACAGATGAGTGACTGAATGAGATGTCAACGACATTTAGAGACACTGGGAGAGCACAGACCGTGTGGGTTAGGTGGGGGAAGACAAGTCACTCAGGTGGCCACATGTGGTCTTTACCCCTGACAGTGAGCGTGGCTGAGGTCCTCTCCTGCTCACATATGCACGAGTATTCTCCAGCATCTGCTATGAGCAGGCCACGAATCTGCAGCTCACACCTGGTCCCATCCTGCCTCAGGCTGTACCTGTCCCCCATCTGTGAGGGTGTTGGGCCCCTTTCTCCACTCCACAGGGGCCGCCTTGCTCAGCTCACATTGCAGGGTGACTGTAGCCCCTTCTGTGGCCTTCTGGCTTCTCACATCCTCTATGAATCTGACAGGCAGGGCTGAGAAGGACCAACAGTCACTGACATCTTCAGACTGTCTGGAGGATTCTTTGGACAGGGCATGGACACAAATAAGAAGCCACATAAACCACCAAAGGACCATAGCAAGATGAGCAATGAACAAACAGTAAGAAGGCAAACGGCCCAGGGGGGCAGAGAGAATACACATGGACGTGCATGAGCAGGAGAACATCTGATGAGACGGGGGGGTGGGGGCGGGGGATATCTAGAGAGCCCCAGGTAAAGAACAGATAATCACAGGGTTGCCACAAGAGCTGTGCCACATTTGGAGGCAGAAGGCGATGACACAGAGAGGCGTATACACCAAGCCACAAGCCCATGTGGCTACACAGAATCTTTACCCCTGACAGTGAGTGTAGCTGAGGTCCTCTCCTGCCCACACACACATGAGTACACCCCAGTATCTGCCATAGCCAGGCTGTGAATCTGCAGCTCACACATGGCCCCGTCCTGTCTCAGGCTGTATCTGTCCCCATCTCTGAGAGCCTCGAGGCCTTTCCTCCACTCCACAGGGGCTGCCTTGCTCAGCTCACATTGCATGGTGGCTGTGGCCCCTTCCATGGCCTCTTCATTCCTCAGACCCTCTGTGAACCTAGCAGGCAGGGCTGGTGAAGGGATCAGAAAGACAGGGACACAATTACACTGAGCACATGAAAGAGACAAGATACGGATGGGCACAGAGAAGACAGAAACCCCAACTGAACACAGGCCACACGTAGGATATGCCAAGCACAGGCTGTAGATTCTCTCCGTGCAGCCTGGTAACATCATAGTCATGGCCCCTTCATGGGCTCCTCAGGCCTCAGAGATAGCATGAATCTGTCATGTAGGGCCAGAGAGGGTCATAAAACACAGAGAATGTTAGACTCCCTGAAAGCGCTGGTAGACAGGACATGACAAGATGAAAGACAGACAGAATCCGATAGGACAGGGCCTGCGGTATCACAGGGGTGGGAATCTGGATGTAGATGTGTTTCTTCTGGTTCCTCAGCAGCCCAGGAAGCTGGAAGGGACAATGTGGCATGATGTAAAGAGTGTGGCAGTCTGGGGGAGACCATGCAATGAGCAGAGATTGACAGCAGGAAGTGAACAACTGGACACCAGAATGTGGCTCTGGACATGTGGACTTTACCCCTGACGGTGAGCATGGCTGAGGTCTTCTCTTGTCCACACATGCACGAGTATTCCCCAGCATCCGCCACAGCCAGGCTATGGATGTGCAGCTCACACCTCGTCCCATCCTGCTTCAGGCTATATCTGCTCCCATCTCTGAGGGTCTCAAGACCCTTCTTCCACTCCACAGGGGACACCTTGCTCAGCTCACACTGCAGCACAGCCGTGGCCCCTTCTGAGGCCTCCATGGACTTCAGATCTTGAGTGAATCTGGCAGGCAGGGCTAGGAAGGGTCACATGGACAGAAGTCATCAAACCCTCTGGAGGATCTGAGGGACACACCTGAACATCCAAGAGGGAAACAGAAGGAGATCCCCGAGGACATGGGATAAGGAGGACCAAAAACTGTCTGTGTGAGAGTGAAGTCTTCCTGTGTTCTGCCTCTGAGGTCTGGATTAGCTGGGGGGCCTCCATCCTGGATCTCTTCTCAAAAGGCATCTTGTCCTACCCATATCCTATCATTACTAGGAAACAAGACACTCCCCCCAACTTGCAACTCACATATGCAATGTGATGCATCTCTCTGTTCTCTCTCCTCCCTCCCTCCCTCTCTCACTCTCCCTCCACCCCCACCCCCCTCCAGCCCCATAGGAGGCACCTCCCTGCCCTGACATCTGCCTCCCATTCTCATACAGGAGATACCTATCCCAGGCAGGGCGTCCATCTGGCACTGCTCATGAATGGGCATTCCTGGGCTCACTGTCCACCATCCCAGCCCACACAAGGCCCTGCTGTCTCCACCTCACTGCTCCTGTCCTGACCTTACTGGATACACATTGCCTTGGCTCAATCACCGAAACCCCCAACAGACTCCAGATGTGGCTTCTACACCACAACTCTGACTCTTCAACCTGCCGTCCTCTCTTCCCTCCTGACTCCAGGCAGAGTGAGAGCTCACAAGGTACAATGGACCAAGGCCCACCCTGATTACCCTCTGTTACAATCTGATTGCATCCCCCCCAAATTCGTATGTTCAGACCTAACCTCTAGAACCTCAGAGTGTGACTGTATTAAAGACAGGGCCTTTAAAGTGGTAACTAACATTAAATGAGGTTATTAGGGTGTGCCCTAATCCAATATGACTGGTCTCCTTATAGAAAGAGGATATTAGGATACAGACACACACTGAGGGGCGACCATGTGAAAACCAGAAGACTGCATCAACAAGCGAAGGAGAGAAGCCTCAGAGGAAGTCAACCTAACAATTTATCTCAGACTTCTAGTCAGAAAACTAACAAAATATTGGTACCAGGAGTTGGGTGCCATTGTAACAATTAACTAAAAATGTGGAAGTTGCTTTGGAACTGGGTAGTGGGCAGAAGCTGGATATTTAAAGTGCATGTTGGAAAAAAACCTAGATTGCTATGAACAACCTGTTCATGCAAAGACGGACATTCAAGATGCTTCTGGTCAGACCTCAAACGGAAATCAAGAACAGGTTATTGGAAAGCAGAGGAAAGGTGATCCTCGTTATTAAGCGGGAAAGAACTTGTCCAAATTGTGTTGTTGTGTGTGGAAGGTAGGACTCATAAACAGTAACATTTTGCATGTTTAGCTGAGGAGATTTCTAAGTAAAGTGTTGAAGGTGCAGCCTGTTTCTTTGCTGCTTATAGCAAAGTGCGAGAAAACGGAAATAAATTGAAGAGGAATTGTAAATAAAAAAAGGGACCAGTACTTGAAGCTTTGGAAATTTTTCAGTCTATCCACATGGTAAAAAATGAGACACCGTGTTCTGAAGAGAACATCAAGGGTGTGACTAGACAACCATTTGCTAAAGCACCAGGTGTGCAATTTATGGATCCAATTAGTCATCTCATCAGAAGCCAGGAATAGAGATGCAGTTATCTGGAAAAGCTTCTTATCTGATGGTGTGGACCTCCATGAATTGCATGGAAGGCCAACTCAGTTGATAATCGTATACAAGCAAATTGGAGTGAATTGGATTGAGGTGGGATAAAAATGAAAGAAGGCTGTCAGACTTCTGGGAATCTACAGAATGAGCTAATATCACTATTTGGCTGCAAACATGTCTTATCCTTCAAGAAAATGGAAGAATGGCCCCAAAGGCATCAGCAGGGCTGTCGCTGCCACCAGAGGTGTAGGGATCAGGGCCTCCTCTGTCCAGAACGAGGGGAAGTGGCTGTTGCCCAGAGATGAGTGGATAAGATGTTACCCAGGTCTGAGAGATTGGGGATAACACTCTGGTTGGCATGGAGGACTGGGAATTAAGTCAAAGAGAATTATTTTTCAGCTTTAAAAAAAAATAGAGATGGGGTCTCACTGTCACCCAGGCTGCAGTGCAGTGACACAATTGTAGCTCACTGCAGCCTCCAATTCTCAGGTTCAGGTGATCCTCCTACCTCAGCCTCCCTAAGTGGTCCTCCTGCCTCAGCCTCCCTAAGTGATCCTCCTCCCTCAGCCTCCCTAAGTGGTCCTCCTGCCTCAGCCTCCCTAAGTGATCCTCCTGCCTCAGCCTCCCTAAGTGGTACTCCTGCCTCAGCCTAAGTGATCCTCCTCCCTCAGCCTCCCTAAGTGGTCCTCCTGCCTCAGCCTAAGTGATCCTCCTCCCTCAGCCTCCCTAAGTGATCCTCCTCCCTCAGCCTCCCTAAGTGATCCTCCTCCCTCAGCCTCCCTAAGTGATCCTCCTCCCTCAGCCTCCCTAAGTGATCCTCCTCCCTCAGCCTCCCTAGTAGCTGGAACCCCAGGTATGCATCACCACACCTAATTTAAAAAAACATATTTTTTTTTTTTTAGAAAAGGGTCTTGCTATACTTTTCAGGCTGGTCTAGAATGCCTGGCCTCAAGTAATCCTCCTGCCTTGGCCACCCAAAATGCTAGGATTACAGACGTGAGCCATTGTCCCCCGTCACTCGCTTTAAAATCTAGTAAAATTTGCTCTGCTAGTTTCAGGCCTGCATAAGATCCATAGCCCTTTTTCTCTCCAACTTCCCCCTCTTGAACAGGAATGTCTACCCTATGCCTGCACCACTGCATTCCAGAAGCACAAGACTTGTCTGGTTTCACACAACTGAAGAAGAATTCTGCCTCAGGATGAGTCATCCTTCACCTCCCTCACATTTGACTTAGATGACATTCACATGAGATTTGGATTTTGAGTTGACGCTGGGAATGGGTTAAGATTACAGGCTGTTAGGAAGGAGTAAATGCATTTTGCATGTTAGAAGGTCATTAATTGTGGGAAGCCAGAGGGTGGAATGTCACGGCCTGAACTGAGTCCTCTCCCCAAATCCGTACGTTGAAATCCCAACTCTCAGCACTTCACAATGTCACTGTATTGAAACAGGATCTTTGAAAGGCAAAATGGGGTTGTTGGGGTGGGCCCAATCCAATACGACCAGAGAGTACCTACAAGCCAAGAAAGGAGGCCTCAGGAGAAACCAACCGAGTGACTCCTTGATCTTGGAATTTCAGACTCCAGAAGTCTGAGAAAATAAACATCTGCTGTGAAGCCACCGAGATGCAGTGCTCTGCTGCGTCCCCTGAGCAGGTGAAGGCAGCAGTCCTTCAGGAGCCTGGCATGACCACGAGGAACAGTCAAAACACTCTCGGCAGATTTAGGGGGGCCTGGCCTGACCACCTCCTTGCTGAGCCTCCAACCCTACTGTGCACGTACATCAGCAGAACACAGGCCCTCGCGTCTAGGCCTGGGGTCTCAGAGCCCGTGCACATGTGTAGACCCCAGCAAGACGCCAGCAGCCCCAGCAGCTCTCCTGTACCCTGAAGCCTGTCTGTGGGGCTCTCCTTGGGTCCCTGCCCATTCACCCCTGGAGTCCATATTCCCAGGCCCTAGATTAGGTGATCCAAGTGGGTTCCATGTGCATTTGGGGGATGTGTCACACAGGTGAGTGACTGAATGAGATGACAATGATATCAAGAGGCACTGGGAGAGCAGAGACCATGTGGGTTAGGTGGGGAGGAGACAGGAGTCACTCAGGTGGCCACATGTGGTCTTTACCCCTGATGGTGAGCGTGGCTGAGGTCCTCTCCTGCCCGCACACACACAAGTATTCTCCAGTGTCTGCCACGGACAGTCCACGGATCTGCAGCTCACACCTGGTCCCGTCCCGCCTCAGGCTGTATCTGTCTCCATCTCTGAGGGTCTCAGACCCCTTCCTCCACTCCACGGGGGCCGCCTTGCTCAGCTCACACCGCAGCGTGGCCGTGGCCCCTTCTCTGGCCTCTTGGTCTCTCACATCTTCTATGAACCTGGCAGGCAGGGCTGGGAAGGACCAAGCAATCACTGAGATCATCAGACTGTCTGGAGGACTCTGTGGACAGGACATGGGCACCCACAAGGAGCCACATAAACCACCAAAGGACCACACATGAAGGAGCAAATGAACGTTCACACAGGAGGAAGCAAATGGCCCCAGAGAAACAGAGAACACACATGGAGAAGGACATGGGCATGAGGACACCTTCTGGATAAGAAGGGAGGAGGGAGACGCCCAGAGGACCCGGTTAGAGGACAACCATGGGGTTGCCACAGGACCATGCCACACTGAGATGTAGAAGGTGGTGACACAAAGATGTGTGGACACCAAACCATGGTCCACACAGCTATACACAATCTTTACCCCTAACGGTGAGCGTGGCTGAGGTCCTCTCCTGCCCACATACACACGAGTACTCCCCAGCATCCACCAGAGCCAGGTCACGAATCTGCAGCTCACACCTGGACCCATCCCATCTCAGGCTGTGTCTGTCCCCATATCTGAGGGTCTCACGCCCTTTCCTCCACTCCACGGGGGCCGCCTTGCTCAGCTCACACCGCAGCGTGGCCGTGGTCCCTTCTGTGGCCTCTTCATTCCTCAGACCCTCTATGAACTTGGAAGGCAGGGCTGGGGAGGTCAGAAGACACAGATACGATCACCTTCTCTGAGCACATGGAAGAGAGGAAGGACGTGGATGGCACAGACAACACACAGAACCCAAATGGGCACGGGCCACATGGGCGTGCTGAGCACAGGCTGTGAACTGGGGCTTCCTCAGTACTGGCTGCACAGCACATGGCCACGGCTCCTCGGGGATTTCCTCACACCTCAGCCTTTATAGGAATCTCTGGCACCTGGGCCCAGAGAGGGCCAGAAACACATGGAGAACATCAGATCATCTGGAGAACATCAGGGGACAGAATACGACAGGATGGAAGACACAGAATTGAAGGGACAGTGTCGACAAAGCCCTTGGAGGCACGCAGTAAAAGCCAGCTGGAGAGTCTGCTTCCTCCTGCTTCCCACAACGGCGCCGAAGGCTGGAAAACACTTGCGCAGTTACGGACACAGGCCGGCACAGACACAGGGAGAGAAGGTGGCATGGGCAGAGACAGACGTGTCAAATCAACACGTGCACACGAGCACGGCACTGCCTGGCCGCATGTGGCCTTTACCCCGGACGGTGAGTGTGGCTGAGGTCCTCTCCTTCCCGCACACACACAGGTACTCCCCGGCGTCCTCCACCACCAGGCCACGGATCTGCAGCTCACACCTGACCCCGTCCTGTCTCAGGCTGCGTCTATCTCCATCTCTGAGGGTCTCATGCCCCTTCCGCCACTCCACAGGGGCCACCTTGCTCAGCACGCACTGAAGTGTGGCTGTGGCTCCTTCCGTGGCCTCTTCGTTCCTCAGACCCTCTGTGAACTTGATGGGTAGAGCTGGAGGAGGGTCAGAATATATGAACACACTCATGCTCTCTGAGCATGTGGAAGAGACAGAACATGGATGGCCAGAGAAGACACAGAACCCAACTGGACATAGGCCACATGGAGGTGTGCAGAGCACAGGCTGTGGACGGGGGCTTCCCATGCTCCAGCCCGTCAGCACTGTGGCTGTGGCTCCTTCCATGGCCTCCTGAGACCTCATACTTTATGTAACTCTGGCTGCCAGAGCCAGAGGATGTCAAGACACACATGAGGATCACGAGAGCCTCGGGAGCACTCTGTGGGGGGAGGGCCGGACAGCACGAAGGGCAAGGCACAGAAGCCAACAGGATGACGCAATAGAGCCCATCCGTGCAGGTACATGGGGTGGGGAACTGGCTGCAGGGCCAGTTTCTCCCGGTTCCCACAACAGCTCCGGAGGCTGGAGGGGACTCTGGAGTGATGGGAAGAGAGTGCCGCAGATGCGGGGAGAGAGTGTGGGGCAAGTACAGACAGACGGCATGACAACAATACATGGACCCCAGAAGATGGCTCTCCTTAGCCACACGTGGCCTTTACCCCTGACGGTGAGCGTGGCCGAGGTCCTCTCCTGCCCGCACACGCACAAGTACTCCCCCAGTGTCTGCCACGGACAGTCCACGGATCTGCAGCTCACACCTGGTCCCGTCCCGCCTCAGGCTGTGTCTGTCCCCCATCTCTGAGGGTCTCAGACCCCTTCCTCCACTCCACAGAGGCCGCCTTGCTCAGCTCACACCGCAGCGTGGCCGTGGCCCCTTCTCTGGCCTCTTGGTCTCTCACATGTTCTATGAACCTGGCAGGCAGGGCTGGGAAGGACCAAGCAGTCACTGAGATCACCAGACTGCCTAGACGACTCTGTGGACAGGACATGGGCACCCACAAGGAACCATACAAACCACCAAAGGACCACGTGTGAAGGAGCAAATGAACGTTCACACAGGAGGAAGCAAATGGACCAGCAGGAACAGAGAAGAGGAAGGGATGAGCATGAGCATGACGACACCTCCGAGACAAGAAGCCGGGGAGGCGGGAGACATTGGAGGATGTGAGGTGGGGCTTGCCACAGGGGCTGTCTCACGTTTGGAAGATAAGGATGGCACAGTGACATGCAGACACCACACCACGGGTCCACAAGGCCACACATGATCTTTACCCCTGACAGTGAGCGTGGCCGACGTCCTTTCCTGCCCACACACGCACGAGTACTCCCCAGCATCCGCCATGGCCAGGCCACAGATCTGCAGCTCACACCTCGTCCCCTCCTGCCTCAGGATGTGTCTGTCCCCATCTCTGAGGTTCTTAGGCCCCTTTCTCCACTCCACGGGGGCCGCCTTGCTCAGTTCACACTGCAGCGTGGCTGTGGCCCCTTCCACGGCCTCTTCATTCCTCAGACCCCCTGTGAACCTGGCCTGCAGAGCTGGGGATCAGAAAGAAAGGACCACAGTCACACCCTCTGAGCCCACAGAAGAGACAGGACGTGGTCAAAGAGAGAAGACAGGGAACCCATCTGAATGCGGCCGCTCGTGGGGCGGTGCTGAGCACAGGCTGTGCGCTGCGGCTCCCACTGTCCAGCCCGTTAGCATTGCGGCGGCCCCTTCTGAGGCATCCTCAGGCCTCATACTTTCTGTGAAACTGGCTGGCAGGGCTGGGGGGACACAAACACCATGAGGCCCTCTGGAGACAGCAGGGGACACTCAGCAAGGACACAATCCCACACTGGAGGGAACCAGGAATTAACACACAGACACGTGGATGGGAAACAGTGCCCTGGGTGCAGAGAACAGACTGGCCACGCCCGCACAGGGGAAAGCCACTGGGGAAATGGAGGAGCGGGAATCCTAGCGAGGACCCCAAAATGATGGCAGACACGCAGCCGCCGCAGGCCCCACGAGATGGGGAGGCGCTCCAGGGCCCAAGACCAGCCTGGCGCTCAGTTACAGCACACTGCAGCCCCTGGTTCACTGTTGCTTCGTATTTTTTCTTTTTCAGACAGGGTCTCAGGGTCTCAGGGTCTCAGGGTGTCGCCCAGGCTGGAGGGCAGTGTTGCCATCACAGCTCACTGCAGCCTCAAACTTGTGGCCCCAACCAGTCCTCCCACTTCAGCCTCCTGAGCAGCTGGAGCACAGGTGCACACCACCACACCCAGCTAAGCTTTGTATTTTTTGTAGAGAGGGGGGTCTCCCTGGGTTGCCCAGGTCAGTCTGGAGCTCTTGGGTTCAAGTGATCCTCCCGCCTCAGACTCCCAAAGTGCTAGGATTACAGGCGTGAGCCACTGTAGCCGGTCGTGATCTTCATGGATAGGTGGAGGAAAAAGACAAAATCCACTGCCTAAAAGTCTCCCACAAAATCGTCCAGGCTCCTGCTTCTCATCAGTTCCTGCTGCTCCTGCGGCCAGAGCCCAGGGCAGACGGGGGTTAAGGAGCCTGCTGCTGGGAGGGAGGAGAGTGCCGCCTTCCACCTTGACTGTCACTGTGTTAATGACGCAGGTAGGGACCCCAGGTGGCAGGTGCCCCGGTGCATGGGTCCAGCAGATAAGAAACAACCAACTGAACACACGAAGGAGCCATCCAGCCAGGCATGTAGAGATAGCCATGGATCACAGGGACAGACGAGGGCCACTGGGTGCTGTGCATTGAGTCTGGGTGGCTTCCTAGCCCACCAGACGGAGACTGGGGCCTCAGAGTGCCCGGCTGCCTCCCTGGAGGCCCCCAGGGGAACCTTGGCTCAGAACATCCTTGGGGCTTCCGGGGCCGGTGGAAACGTCCAGCACGCAGGGGCACCCTCTCAGCAGGAACCAGAGCAGGGACCGCCTGAAGCTCCCTCGGAACTCGCCCACTTCTGGAAGCGACTGCCTCAGGCAGCCGGCAGGGGTCTACTCTGGTCATCTGTTCTTCAGTCACTGGTCTGAGGACGCAGCTTAGCCCCCCGGGCCACTGCGGTCTCTGTCTCCCCAAAATGCTGCACAGCCATGAAACGGGGCCTGAAGTCTGTGGACCTCGTGGGGGATCCTGGCGAGCCTGGTGGTGTAGCGCCTTCGCCCCATGGAAGCTGCACTCCGTCGATGCCGCTGGAGGAGCATGGCGGCGAGGCCTCCCACAAAGGTCTGCCCCCAGACCCTGCCCCTCCACTGGCCTGAGGGATCCCTCCTTGCAGTGTGAGTGGAGCCCACCAGAGTCCTGGGCGAGAAGGCCCTTCAGCCAGAAAGAGTCCTTCCCCCGCGCTGCCTCGAAGGTGCCCGGGGCCCTCCCTCTGGGCCAGCTTTATCCCACGTGCTTTCCCTGATGGAAGCGAGCCAAGCCCTTCAAGGCCCTGAGCACCTTCACACGCCACACCACGCCACCAGCCACAAGGGGCCATGGGCCACGGACACAGGAGGCCGGGCAAGTGGGGCTCTGCCCCTTCCGCTGAGAACACTGGTGGCTTGAGGCTGGAAGCCTCTCCCGGCTGTAACTGAGAGGTCCAGTGCCCAGGGCGAGTTCTGTAGCCTCTGCAAACCTGGCTGAGGTCCACTCCCACCACCTACACACAAGGACATCCCGGATCTGCCACAGGCAGTCCACAGGGCTCCGGACGTCCAGTCCTAGTCAAAGCCCCCATCTCCAAAGCTCTTAGCCCCTTCCTCCAAATCACACAGCTGCTCTGCTGGGCTGTAATGTGACAGCCACTGTGGCTGCTCCTCCCCAACAGTCACCCCACCACCTCCTCTCCATACCTACCCCACCACCTCCTCTCCACCTACCCATCACCTCCTCCCCACAGTCACCCGTACCCCCTCCCACGCTCACCCATCACCTCCTCCCCACAGTCCTCACCCGTCACCCCCCTCCTCCACAGTCACCCCGCCACCTCCTCCCTCCCATACCTACCCCACCACCTCCTCTCCACGCTCACCCATCACCTCCTCCCCACAGTCACCCCGTCACCTCCTCCCCACGCCCACCCGTCACCTCCTCCCCACGCCCACCCCGTCACCTCCTCCCCACAGTCACCCATCACCTCCTCCCCACGCCCACCCGTCACCTCCTCCCCAGCCAACCCATCACCTCCTCCCCACGCCCACCCGTCACCTCCTCCCCATGCCCACCCGCCACCTCCTCCTGAGTCACCCGTCACCTCCTCCCCACAGTCACCCGTCACCTCCTCCCCATGCCCACCCGCCACCTCCTCCTGAGTCACCCGTCACCTCCTCCCCCACAGTCACCCGTCACCTCCTCCCCACGCCCACCCGTCACCTCCTCCCCACAGTACCCGTCACCTCCTCCCCCACGCCCACCCGTCACCTCCTCCCCAGGTCACCCGTCACCTCCTCCCCCACGCCCACCCGTCACCTCCTCCCCAGGTCACCCGTCACATCCTCCCCACGCCCACCCGTCACCTCCTCCCCAGTCACCCGTCACCTCCTCCCCACGCCCACCCATCACCTCCTCCCCACAGTCACCCGTCACCTCCTCCCCACGCCCACCCGTCACCTCCTCCCCACAGTCACCTGTCACCTCCTCCCCCAGTCACCCGTCACCTCCTCCCCACAGTCACCCGTCACCTCCTCCCCACAGTCTACCTGTCACCTCCTCCCCACAGTCACCCGTCACCTCCTCCCCACAGTTACCCGTCACCTCCTCCACAGTCACCCATCACCTCCTCCCCCACACTCACCCTGCCTCTCTCCTCCTCACAGTGGACCCTCACCCCTGGCTGTGCACGCCAGCCCACCTGCATCCCCCCCATCCCCATCTGTGTTCTGTTCCTGGGGCTCCTGGTTGCCTTACTGCCTCCCTGGTGTTTACCCTACAGAGATCTGTGATCTCATCTCGTAATGATTTGATCTCATCTCATCTCCCTAGAGAAGATCTGTGATCTCAGTCTTCCAATGATTTGGTTCTCCCCCACATCCTCTGTCTCTGCCTGTGACCCCGTAGGGCTGGGGAGGGGGCTGGGAGGGCCCTCTCTTCTCTGCTGTCTTCCTGCTCCTGAGTTGGGTCATGCACAGCAGGTGTGGGGGAATCCCTACTGAAGGAATGATGGAACCACACACAGAAAGACAGGGAGGGCCACAGCACAGTCATGGGCACAGGGCAGGAATGTGCACACCACTCAGACAAAACCACCCATGCATGTGGCCAGGGGCAGTCATTACCCTTCACAGTGAGTGTGGCGGTGGTCCTCTCCTCCCCCACACACACACGAGTACTCCCCAGCATCCGCCACGGCCAGGTCACGGATCTGCAGCTCACACACGGCCCCGTCCTGCCTCAAGCTGTGTCTGTCCCCGTCTCTGAGGCTCTCGAGCCCCTTCCTCCACTCCACAGGGCCGCCTTGCTCAGCTCACACAGCAGCGTGGCCATGGCCCCTTCAGTGGCCTCTTGGTGTCTCAGTCTTCCTATGAAGTGAGCAGGCATGGCTGGGGAGGGATGGACAGACAGATGCAGAAGAGGTCAGACACTGGGGAGCACTGGGGGGACAGGCCATGGCGAGACAAGGATGAGACAACTCCCTCAGGACATGCCCCAGGGTGCCTGGAGGGCAGGAGTCTGGCTGGAGATGCCGGGTTCTCCTGGTTCCTTCCCCAGCCCAGAAAGCGGGAAGAGACTCTGTGGTATGCTGGGAAGAGCATGGCACAGTGGGGGAGACTGGAATGGGACAGAAGACGTGAGGAACTGGACACCGGACATGGCTCCGAACACACGGTCTCACCCCTGACAGTGAGCACGGCGGAGGTCCTCTGCTCCCCCACACACGCATGAGTACTCCCCAGCATCCACCACGGCCAGGCCACGGATCTGCAGCTCACACACGGCCCCGTCCTGCCTCAGGCAGTATCTGTCCCCATCTCTAAGGGTCTCGGGCCCTTTTTCTCCACTCCACGGGGGCCGCCTTGCTCAGCTCACACCGCAGCGTGGCCATGGTCCCTTCCGTGGCCTCCTTGTTCCTCAGTTTCCCAATGAACTGAGCAAGCAGAGCTGCAGGAGGGTCAGACAGACACAGAGAGCACAGTCTTTGCTCCCCTGTGTTGAAGGAGGCGGCATCACTGGGCCACATGGGCAGGGTGGACAGAGACGCTTACCTGTCACTGTGAGGGTGGCAGAAGTCGTCTGGTCCCCGAAGGAGCATGAGTACAGCCCGCTGTCCTGTGGCCGCAGGTCCCGGACCACCAGCTCCAGCACGGCGCCCTCCTGGCGTAGGCTGTATTTGTCACCTGGCCTCAGGACAGTGTCCCCGCAGCGCCACTCCACGGGTGCGGCCACAGATGACAGCATGCAGCGCAGTGTGGCAGCACCACCCTCCAGCACCTCCAGGTCCTTCAGGGCCTCCCGGACCGCACCGGCCGGGCTGCGGACAGGCACGGGCTCAGCTCACCCTCCCTGCCCTGAAGTCCATGAGGGGTCCCCAGTAGGGGGTGGAGGGCTGGGGACATCGGCTGCAGGATGCCGGCAGGCCCGCCTCCCCCTTCTCCTGTGGGGCCTGTGGCAGGGACCTCAGGACTTCTGGAAAGGGTCAGCTCTGAAGGGGAGGGGGTAGAAAGGGTGAATCAAGTGGGAGAGCAGAAGGGCAGGTGTCAGGGACCTGTGCCCCCCAAATTCACAGGTGGATGCCCTAGCCCAGACCTCCGAGCATGGCTGTGACAAGGGAAGTAAGGTCAAATGAGGTCACGGTGGGCCCTAAGCCACCATGGCTGCACCTCCTAAAAAGGGAGATTAGGGCTGGGCGCGGTGGCTCATGCCTGTAATCCCAGCACTTTGGGAGGCTGAGGTGGGCAGATCACCTGAGGTCAAGAGTTCGAATACAGCCTGCCCAACATGGAGAAACCCCGTCTCTACTAAAAATACAAAAAATATTAGCTGGGCGTGGTGGCACATGCCTGTAATCCCAGCTACTCAGGAGGCTGAGGCAGGAGAATCACTTAAACCCGGGAGGCAGAGGTTGCAGTGAACCGAGACTGCGCCATTGCACTCCAGCCTGGGCAACAAGAGCGAAACTCCGACTCAAAAATAAAAAGGGGATGGGCACACAGGTGTGCAGAGGGATGGCCCTTCAGGAATGCGGAGGGTCTGCAGGGCAGCTCCTGCAGGTGGCAGAGGCCAGGGCAGGAGCCAAGCAGGGTGGACCGGGTGCCAGGAAATACCACGAAGCACATGGGGGCTGGGGCCCCCCCCACACAGGATGCATGGGAGCCTGGGTCCTCCCGCCTCGGGCTCCCTGTGGGTGCACACGCCCTGCCCTGAAGCTGGTGCTGCCTGACGAGAGCTGCAGGTGCCTGGCCCGTGGCTGGGCTTCGGGCAGCTGGGGCTCACCATGCACCCTGACGATGGAGCTGCTGCAGGCGCCCCCAGCCTCACACTTGTAGCGTCCGCTGTCCTGTAGGGTGGCCCCGGTGATGAGCAGCTGGGCCCGGTGGCCCTCGTGGCTCAGCTGGCACCGGGCGGACGGCCGCAGGGTCTTCCCGTCCTTTGTCCAGTGCACGGGGGATGTCGTGGGTGCTGGTCTCGCACGCCAGGGTCAGTCCTCACCCTCTGTGACCGTGGCATCTGCGAGCTCCTGGGAGAAGACGCTTGGCTTCTCTGGGGGGAGAGAGAGAGAAGCAGGAGCATGTGGGACGCTGTCACACTGCCACTGGAGGGGTCAATGGGGAAACCCTGGCTCTCGCTGCGGACCAGACAACACCCTGGCTTGGCACCCGCCAGCCACCCTCGCGCTGGGGCCACGCAACAGGCTGTGGAGGGAGCAGGGCAGGCTCTAAACAATCACCCCATCACCTCCTCACCACAGTGAGGGGCTCCTGCCCTGCGGGGGGATCCAGCCTGGCCCGGCCCACGCCGAGACCACGCAGATGAATTCATCCCTAAAGAGACCAATTGAGCCTTCCGAGCTCCCCCTGCCCCACAGAAAGCCAGTGGGGCCTTCTCTGTGAGCCCAGGGACACCGGGCACTTGGCTGAGCTATGTCCGCCTCTCCACCTGGCTGCAGCCCTGAGCGACGTGGGCAACGCGGGCATGCGACCCACCAGTGACCCTCAGGGCAGCCGAAGCCCGCTGGTCACCCGCCTCAAAGTAGATGGTGCCGGAGTCCTTGAGCGCCAGCTGCCGCAGCGTCAGCACATGGTAGCCCCCAGGCTGGGCCTCGATCTCATTGAGTTCATTCGTATGCAGGGGTGTCTTGTCCAGGAACCAGTGCACAGGCTCGTAGTTGGCAGGGGGAGATCCGGCAACGGAAGGTGGCCGAGGAGCCCTCCTGCACATCCACATCCTCCAGGTCCTCGATGATGTGCACCCTCCGGCCTGCAAAGGCACAGACTGCTCAGGGGCCCCACACCGTCCAGGGCAGGCTCGGCCAGCGGGGGCTCCCCCAGGACAGAGCAAGGTGGCTATGTTTTAACAAGTTTGCAGGGACAGAACTCCAAAAACAGTAAGTGGGTCAGAGCCGAACGGTCCAAAGATAGTTGTTTGAGGGCCACTCGGAGCCCCGGGCCCACCTCTCTGCACCTCGGGAGTCCTGCAAGACTCGCTGGGCGAGTCCACAGCCTGCTGAGAACCACACCAGCGCAGTCCTGCCCTCTTTCCAAGCTGGCTCCCAGGAGCGGCCGGCTCGCAAACCTGCTAATGCCGGCTGTGTGTGTCATTACAATTGCGCCATGAAATTAACTCTTCTAGTAACAGATGAAACAGGAGTGTGAAAAAAAGATGCCAAGTGCGGTGGCTCGTGCCTGTAATCCCAGCACTTTGGGAGGCCGAGGCAGGCGGATCATGAGGTCAGGAGATTGAGACCATCCTGGCCAACATGGTGAAACCCCGTCTCTACTAAAAATACAAAAAAAAATTAGCCAGGTGTGGTGGCATGTGCCTATAATCCTAGCTACTCAGGAGGCTGAGGCAGGAGAATCACTTGAACCTGGGAGGCTGAGGTTGCAGTGAGCCGAGGGACGCCATTGCACTCCAGCCTGGGCGACAGAGGGAGACTCTGTCTCAAAAAAAAATAAATAAAGCTACGGTTGTGTTGAAATTTAAATCAAATGACTGGAAGATGGAAAATGTGAATTCCTAGAAATGAGGCTTTTTGGTTGTTGAATTAGGAATGGGAAGAGACAACCGTTGATGAGTATCGAGACGGGCCCTGCATTCAGATTCCTTCTGTGTACACGGTGCCCCGCAGGTATGATTCCACAGAAGCCGACCTCGCCCGGGCAGCGCACACGGGCAAAAGCTCTCATCAGCAGATGGCACACACGGAAGCGGCTTGGCCTCCCTCACCAGGCCGGCCCACGTCCTCATATGTTAAACTTTTTTTTTTTTTTTTTAAATGGAGTCTCACTCTGTTGCTCAGGCTGGAGTGCAGTGGCGTGATCTCGGTTCACTGCAACCTCCGTCTCCCGGGTTCACACAATTCTTCTGCCTCAGCCTCCCAAGCAGCTGGTACTACAGGCACACGCCACCACACCCGGCTAATTTTTGTATTTTTAGTAGAGATGGGATTTCACCATGTTGGCCAGGCTGGTCTTGAACTCCTGACCTTGTGATCCACTCACCCCGGCCTCTCAAAGTGCTGGGATTACAGGCATGAGCCACTGCACCCAGCCATGCTAAGCTTCTGTTATGACTCTCACTTTTGATGGCTTTTTTTTCTCTTTTTTTTTTTTGACACAGACTCTGGCACTGTCGTACTGTTGCCCAGGCTAGAGTGCTGTGGTGCAATCTCGGCTCAATGCAACCGCCGCCTCCTGGTTTCACACAATTCTCCTGCCTCAGCCTCCCGAGTAGCTGGGATTACAGGGGCATACCACCACACTCGGCTAATTTTTTGTATTTTTAGTAGAGATGGGGTTCACTATGTTGGCCAGACTGGTCTCAAACTCCTAACCTCATGATCTCCCCGCCTCGGCCTCCCAAAGTGCTGGGATTACAGGCGTGAGCCACGGTGCCCAGCCACTTTTGATAGCTTTTTAAAACATTAATTCTGGGTACCAACTTGAGATCATGGAGCTTTACTGTGCTCACAGAATGCTTTCACCAGGGTCACCAAATCCATCGCAGAGGAAAAATCAGTGATCATCCCCGGTTTGTGTTACTTCTGATGATCAAGACCCTGTGAACGCTCTGTGGTCAGACCCCCATAGGGGACCTCCAGCAAACTCAGGTCTGGACACCAGCCCAGGACTCCAGAGACAAGTGGAGGCTGCAGTGGGGGGCTGGGCCTCGCCTGCCCTGATGCCAATGTGCCCCACGACATTGCCCTGGCCGTGGACCCACTAAAACTTCAGTTTTCTCATCTACAGCGTGGAGAGGAGGACAGTTCTCACTCTGCCTGCCACTCAACCATAGAGGCAAACAGTAAGATCAAAAAGCCACCTGCTAGGATCTGAGTGTCCCCCCTGGACACTCATGTTGAAACTTAATCCCAATGTGGCAACATAAAGAGGTGGGGCTTTTAAGAAGGGATTGGGTGAGCGGGGTCTGCCCTCAGGAATGGATTAATCCATTCACAGATCAATGGCTTAACGGGTTAAAGCGCTGTCATGGGAGTGGTGGCTTTACAAGAAGATAAAGAGAGGCCCGAGCTGGCACCCTCAGCCCCCTCCCCATGGGATGCTGTGTGCCACCTCCTGAAGACTCTGCAGAGAGTCCCTGAAGCAAGAGGACCCTCACCAGATGTGGCCCTTGACCTTGGACTTCCCAGTCTCCAGAGCTGTAAGAAGTAAATTACTTTCCTTTATAAATGACCCAGTTTCAGGTACTCTGTTATAAGCAACAAGAGAAAGACTAAGATGCCGGTGTAATTCTCCATTACGACCCTAACGACCATCAGTTCTTCCCTGGGGGCACCTGAGGCTGCTGTCCCTCTGGGACAAGGGTGACAGGCTATATGTGCTGATACACACAGAGCTCACGCATGGGGCCAGGCACCCGCGCATGTGGGAGAAACACAGTGACCGAATAAACACACGCCGAAGTGAGGGCTGGCAGCTCATTCACAGCCATGCTGGAGCCTCGGCGGCCACCCAGGAAGCACCCCACTACCCTTGTGATAGGAAACCAAAGCTGGGTCTGTCCACCGCCAAGTCTCCAGTGCCATTCAAAGCCTTGGCCGCGCACACTCGGCCGCCTCACCTTGCACCAGGAGACGGGCCTGGGTCCGGGCCTGGCTGATGTCGCAGGTGTAGGTGTCGCTGTCTGCCTTCTCCAGGGCGCTGATGGTGAGCCGCAGGGTCAGGCCCTCCTGGCTGAGCTGGTGCTTCCCTGAGGCCCGAAGCTCCGAGGGGCCCTTGCGCCAGGTCACGGTGGCCGCGGGGGCGCTCCGTCTTACACGTGAACACAGCTGTGCCTTTCTCCTCCACCTGCAGGTCGGCCAGCTCCTCTGTGAAGCGGTTTGCTTTTCTGGGCAGGGAGGTGGGAGCAGAACACGTGGGGCGTGAGGCTCGCACAGACCCCATGCTGGCCCCGTTATCTCCCAGGCCTGGCTGCGGAAGCGCTGGGAACTGGGCGAGCCCTTCCTGCTGGGACAGAGGAGCTCCGGCTCCAGGGGTGGCCCCCTGCCCCGCCAGAGGAGGGAGGCCGCTCCAGGGCCACGCGTGGGGATCCTGCGGCGTTACCTTCCACGCGGAGTCTGGCTGTGCTCTTGGAAGCCTCCACCTCACACGTGTACTCGCCCACGTCCTTGAGTGAGACTCCACGGACAACCAGCGTGGCCATCGTGCCCTCGCAGACCACGTCATACTTCTGGCTCTTGCGGATGGCCTTCCCGTCCTTCAGCCAGCGCACGGGGGTGCCCGCCCGCGACAGCTCACAGTGCAGTTCCACGTCCTCCCCTGGCACCGCCCGCTGGTCTTCCAGGGGCTTCGTGATGGCCACCGGCCTCTCTGAAGGGAGCAGGGACACCTGCCCTTGAGGCCCAGCCAGGGCCATGGTGCCAATCACAGATGACTGCAGCCACAGCCCCAGGCACAGACCCAGCCAAAACCTCCCACCTCCGCCAAGACCAGGACTGGGGCAAGGACAAGGGTTTGGGAACACTCGCTCTCTAGTCACTAAGACAACAGAACCTGCATCCCTCAAACTCTGGCAGCTCTGCCCTCAGGAGCCTCAGAGTCCTGGAATGCCAGTGTCCCCACTGTCACCAGCGTGGGACCGGGAGGCAGGAAGATCAACCACCACAGAATTTTATCCGTTGGCATCTTTCAGGCCAATGACTTGGTGTGGCCGTGGCTGGCGTCCCCAGGAGTGAGCCCCGCCCGCCAAGCTGCACCAACCGTGTGTGTCAGGGGGGTGAACTCAGGCACTGGCGGTGACGTCAGCGGAGCCCGAGGCTGGGGCCTCCGGCTGGAGCTGCCAGACTGGCCCCGTGAGCCCCAGCTCTGGGAGCTACCGAGCGCTCAGGGCACTCAGACCACGGATTGGACCAGAATCCAGGCCTTCATCAGAGCTCAGCGTGTGGCCCCGCTGCCACCTCAGAACTGCCCCCAGCACCCAGCAGGTGGGGGAGCTGGGCCGCAGCGGGGGGAGGCAGGCCCCGATAGCACCCCCAGCGGTTTCTGCAGCCGGGGGAGCCCAGCTCCTGGACCCCTGGGGACAGGCCCAGGCTCCCCCACCCCCCCAGCCCGGGTGACAAGCCCCATCCGGCAGGCCCCACCCACCTTTGACGATGAGTGAGGCCTTGGAGGTGAGGCCCCGCACAGAGAAGACCACCTCCCCAGCATCACTCGGCACTGCCTCCTGGACCACCAGCATGTATTTCCGGCCCTGCCGTGTGGCCTGGAAGCGGCTGGAGCTGCCCACCGTCTTCCCGCTGACTGTCCACGTGGCCGGGTCGCTGGCGCTCTCATGAGACAGGACGCACTCGAAGCTGCAGCTCTCCCCCCTCCAGCACCTCCGTCGTCTTCAGCCTCTTGGTGATGCCCACGTGCAGATCTGCGGGCCATGGGAGACTGTCAGGCCAGCCAAGAGGATGGCACTGCTTTGGGCCAGACCTAGGGAGGGCCAGATCCTGGGAGAGATCAGAGCTCGCAGAGGCCAGACCCCAGGAGGAGCCAGGTCCCCCCCCCTGGTCCTTTACAGGGACCAGACCCTGGGAGAGGCCAGGCCCCGAGGGGGGAGGGTGGGACACTGCCTCAGCCAATGAGCAGATGTCCCTCTGCAGGAGCTGGCTACACCCTGGCATCCGCGTAACCAACAGCTCTGAGCTCCAATCAGGGTGGCAGGGGAGAGGGAGGACCCGCGGTGGCCACAGGGAGGAGAGGAGGCGCCAGACCCTGGACAAGGGACTGCCAGGCAGGCTGCACCCAGCTCCAGGACAAATTCACCAGCCACCTGCCCCTTCCCCATCTTGTTACAAGACTGTCAGGGACCAGTCAGCAGGCCTGTTACACCGCCTGTCACCCACACCAGGATGGGGATTCCCAGTAATGGTGCCAGGACATTGGGCACACACGGGGGCCAGGTAGCTGCCCTGCAGTTGAGGGACCTGCCCCTGAGAAGTAGGCAGGCTCCAGGGCACGCATGCCCCCAAGGCTGCAAGACTGGGTTTGGGGGATGGCTCCACCCTGCCAGCCCCGTGGCCTTGGGGCCTTGCTGGGGCCCTGTGAAGGACAGAGATATGGCCTACTCATGGCCCCTGCCTGGCATCTCAGCTTCTGCCTGGTTATCCCCATTGGTGCTTACACACTGGCCTGGTGGCTTCCGTGCAGACACGGCCCCTGGTTCAGGGTAACATCCCTGGCTGTGCCCCTTGGAGCACACTGGGCAGGGAGAGCACAGCCTCCAGCCCTGGCTCCAGGACCCATCACCCCCCGGGTCCACCTGCCTGCACCCGGGCCTCACAGGACCCCATCAAGCCATGGTTCCCCTAGGAGGTCCCCCAGCCTCTCCAGCTCAGCAGAGCAGCCCCTCAATCTCAGAGAATGATGTGGGCCACCCAGGTAGTGGCCGGCCCCACACCCACGCCCAGCACGCCCCGCTTCCCGGAGCTCCACCGTGCCTGCAGCCACACACCGTGCACGCTGACCCGGGCCCGGGTCTCCTCGGAGCCCACGTGGCAGGTGTACAGGCCGGCGTCCTCAGGGCTCAGGTCGTGCACCACGAGCCCCCGAGTGCCCGCCGTGTGCAGGAAGTCATA